>CM049307.1:68787142-70258392 GCA_026874595.1 Sipunculus nudus
CAAAAATTGGCTGATTTAAATTTCGAAAGAAGCATTTAAGAAGCTTCATTAGGCCATTTAAAACCTGTTACAAACCTCGTTTTCACGAAATCAGCTCGGTTTTTCGCGTAATACCAGATCGTGATTTGTGTAAAAACGGCCGGATTTAAATAGCGAAAGAAGCGTTTTAGAAGCTTCATTAGGCCATTTAGAACTTGTTTATAAACGTCGTTTTTCGCCGAAATCAGCTCGGTTTTCGCGTAATACAAGATCCTGTTTTGTCAAAAATTGGCCGATTTAAATTTTGAAAGAAGCGTTTCAGAAACTTTATTAGGCCATTCCGAACCTGTTACAAACGTCGTTTTCGCCGAAATCAGCTCGGTTATCGCGTAATACCAGATCATGTTATGGCAAAAATGGCCGATTTAATTTACAAAAGAAGCGCCTTAGAAGCTTCATTAGGCCATTTAGAACCTTTAAAAAAACGTCCTTTTCACAGAAATCAGCTCGGTTTTTGCGTAATACAAGATTGTGTTTTGTGCAAGATGACAGATTTAAATTACTAAAGAAGCGCTTTAGAAGCTTCATTAGGCCATTTAGAACTGATTACAAACTTACTTTTTGACGAAATCAGCTCGGTTTTTCGCGTAATACCAGATCGTGTTTTGTGTGAAAATGCCGACTTTAAATAGCGAAAGAAGCGTTTTATAAGCTTCATTAGGCCATTTAGAACCTGTTACAAACGTCGTTTTTCGCCGAAAATCAGCTCGGTTTTCGCCGTAATACAAGATCGTGTTTTGTGCAAAAAATGGCGATTTAAATTGGGAAAGAAGAGCGTTTTAGAAAACTTCATTAGGCCATTCCGATCCTGTTACAAACGTCGTTTTTCGCCGAAATCACCTCGGTTATCGCGTAATACAAGATCGTGTTTTGTGCTAAGATAGCCGATTTAAATTGCAAAAGAAGCGTTTTTTGAAGCTTCATTAGGCCATTTATAGGCGTAATACAAGATCGTGTTTTCTGCAAAAAATGGCCGATTTAAATTGCAAAAAACAGCGTTTTGAAGCTTCATTAAGCTATAAAGACCCTGTTACAAACGTCGTTTTCGCCGAAAATCAGTTCAGTTTTCGCGTAAAACAAGATCGTGTTTTTATTGAAAAATGGGCTGATTTTTATTGCGAAAGAAGAATTTTAGAAAGCTTCAATTAGGCCATTTAGAACCTGTTACAAACGTCCTTTTCACCGAAATCAGCTCGGTTTTCGCGTATTACAAGATCCTGTTTTGTGTAAAATTGGCGGATTTTAAATTGCGAAAAGAAGCATTATAGAAGCTTTATTAGGCCATTTTAAAACCTGTTACAAACGTCGTTTTCGCCGAAATCAGCTCGCTTTTCGCGTAATAATCAGATCGTGTTTTGTGCAAAGCGGTCGTTTTCTGATGCGGAAGAAGCGTTTTTAGAAGATTCATTAGGCCATTTTAGAAGCCTGTTACTAACGTCCTTTTTCGCCGAATTCAGCTCGGTTTTCCCGTAATACAAGATCCTGTTTTGTGTAAAATTGGCTGATTTTAAATTGCGAAAGAAGCATTTTAGAAGCTTGATTTGGCCATTTTAAACCTGTTACAAACCTCGTTTATGCCGAAAATCAGCTCCGTTCTCGCGTAATACCTGATTGTGTTTTGTGCAAAACGGCCGTTTTTTGATGCAAAGAAGAAACGTTTTTAGAAGCTTCATTAGGCCATTTTCGAACCTGTTACAAACGTCGTTTTCGCCGAAATCAGCTCGCTTTTTGCGTAATACCAGATCGTGTTTTGTGCAAAAATGGTCGATTTTTAATTACGAAAAGAAGCCTTTAAGATGCTTCATTAGGCCATTTAGAACCTGTTAAAAAACGTCCTTTTAACCGAATTCAGCTCGGTTTCCGCGTAATACAAGATCCTGTTTTTGTGTAAAATTGGGCTGATTTAAATTGCGAAAGAAGCATTTTAGAAGCTTCATTTGACCATTTAAAAGCTGTTACGAAACGTCGTTTTCGCCGAAAATCAGCTCGGTTTTCGCGTAATACCAGATTGTGTTTTGTGCAAAACGGCCGTTTTCTGATGCGAAAGAAACGTTTTAGAAGCTTCATTAGGCCATTTATAACCTGTTACAAACGTCGTTTTTGCCGAAATCAGCTCGCTTTTCGCGTAATACCAGATCGTGTTTTGTGCAAAAATGGCCGATTTAAATTGCGAAAGAAGCCTATAAGATGCTTCATTAGGCCATTTAGAACCTGTTTACAAACGTACTTTTCATCGAAATCAGCTCGGTTTTAGGGTAATACAAGATCTTGCTTTGTCAAAAATTGGCTGATTTAAATTGCGAAAAGAAGCATTTTAGAAGCTTCATTAGGCCATTTAAAACCTGTTTACAAACGTCGTTTTTCGCCGAAATCAGCTCGTTTTTCGCGTAATACCAGATTGTGTTTTGTGCAAAACGGCCGTTTTCTGATGCGAAAGAAACGTTTTAGAAGCTTCATTAGGCCATTTAGAACCTGATTACAAACCTCGTTTTCGCCGAATTCAGCTCGCTTTTCGCGTAATACCAGATCGTGTTTTGTGCAAAAATGGCCGATTTAAATTGCGAAAGAAGCCTTTAAGATGCTTCATTAGGCCATTTAAAAACCTGTTACAAACGTTCTTTTCACCGAAATCAGCTCGGTTTTTAGCGTAATCCAAGATCCTGTTTTGTCAAAAAATCGGCGGAATTTAAATTGCGAAAGAAGCATTTTAGAAGCTTCATTAGGCCATTTGAAACCTGTTACAAACCTCGTTTTCGCCAAAATCAGCTCGGGTTTTTGCGTAATACAAGATCGTGTTTTGTGCAAAAATAGCCTATTTAAATTAGGAAAGAAGCCATTTAGAAGCTTCATTAGGTTATTAAGACCCTGTTACAAACGTCCTTTTCGCCGAAATCGGCTCGGTTTTTTACGTAAAAACAAGATCGTGTTTTATGGAAAAAATGTCTGATTTATATTGCAAAAAGAAGCATTTTAGAAGCTTCATTAGGCCATTTAGAACCTGCTACAAACGTCCTTTTCACCGAAATCAGCTCGGTTTTCGCATAATACAAGATCCTGTTTTGTGAAAAATTGGCTGATTTAAATTGCGAAAGAAGCATTTAAGAAGCTTCATTTCACCATTTTATAGCTGTTACAAACGTAGTTTTCGCCGAAATCAGCTCGGTTTTCGCGTAATACCAGATTGTGTTTTGTGCAAAACGGCGGTTTTCTGATGCGAAAGAAACGTTTTAGAAGCTTCATTAGGCCATTTAGAACCTGTTACAAACGTCGTTTTTGCCGAAATCAGCCCGCTTTTCGCGTAATACCAGATCGTGTTTTGTGCAAAAATGGCCGATTTAAATTGCGAAAGAAGCCTTTAAGATGCTTCATTAGGCCATTTAGAACCTGTTACAAACGTACTTTTCATCGAAATCAGCTCGGTTTTGGGGTAATACAAGATCCTGTTTTGTCAAAAATTGGCTGATTTAAATTGCGAAAGAAGCATTTTAGAAGCTTCATTAGGCCATTTAAAACCTGTTACAAACGTCGTTTTCGCCGAAATCAGCTCGGTTTTCGCGTAATACCAGATTGTGTTTTGTGCAAAACGGCCGTTTTCTGATGCGAAAGAAACGTTTTAGAAGCTTCATTAGGCCATTTAGAACCTGTTACAAACCTCGTTTTCGCCGAATTCAGCTCGCTTTTCGCGTAATACCAGATCGTGTTTTGTGCAAAAATGGCCGATTTAAATTGCGAAAGAAGCCTTTGAGATGCTTCATTAGGCCATTTAGAACCTGTTACAAACGTTCTTTTCACCGAAATCAGCTCGGTTTTAGCGTAATCCAAGATCCTGTTTTGTCAAAAATCGGCGGATTTAAATTGCGAAAGAAGCATTTTAGAAGCTTCATTAGGCCATTTGAAACCTGTTACAAACCTCGTTTTCGCCAAAATCAGCTCGGTTTTTTGCGTAATACAAGATCGTGTTTTGTGCAAAAATAGCCTATTTAAATTAGGAAAGAAGCCATTTAGAAGCTTCATTAGGTTATTAAGACCCTGTTACAAACGTCCTTTTCGCCGGAATCAGCTCGGTTTTTACGTAAAACAAGATCGTGTTTTATGGAAAAATGTCTGATTTATATTGCAAAAGAAGCATTTTAGAAGCTTCATTAGGCCATTTAGAACCTGCTACAAACGTCCTTTTCAGAAATCAGCTCGGTTTTCGCATAATACAAGATCCTGTTTTGTGAAAAATTGGCTGATTTAAATTGCGAAAGAAGCATTTAAGAAGCTTCATTTCACCATTTTATAGCTGTTACAAACGTAGTTTTCGCCGAAATCAGCTCGGTTTTCGCGTAATACCAGATTGTGTTTTGTGCAAAACGGCCGTTTTCTGATGCGAAAGAAACGTTTTAGAAGCTTCATTAGGCCATTTAGAACCTGTTACAAACGTCGTTTTCGCCGAATTCAGCTCGCTTTTCGCGTAATACCAGATCGTGTTTTGTGCAAAAATGGCCGATTTAAATTGCGAAAGAAGCATTTAAGAAGCTTCATTTCACCATTTTATAGCTGTTACAAACGTAGTTTTCGCCGAAATCAGCTCGCTTTTCGCGTAATACCAGATTGTGTTTTGTGCAAAACGGCCGTTTTCTGATGCGAAAGAAACGTTTTAGAAGCTTCATTAGGCCATTTAGAACCTGTTACAAACGTCGTTTTCGCCGAATTCAGCACGCTTTTCGCGTAATACCAGATCGTGTTTTGTGCAAAAATGGCCGATTTAAATTGCGAAAGAAGCCTTTAAGATGCTTCATTAGGCCATTTAGAACCTGTTACAAACGTACTTTTCACCGAAATCAGCTCGGTTTTCGCGTTATACAAGATCCTGTTTTGTAAAAAATTGGCTGATTTAAATTGCGAAAGAAGCATTTAAGAAGCTTCATTAGGCCATTTAAAACCTGTAACAAACCTCGTTTTTCACGAAATCAGCTCGGTTTTCGCGTAATACCAGATCGTGTTTTGTGTAAAAATGCCGATTTAAATAGCGAAAGAAGCGTTTTATAAGCTTCATTAGGCCATTTAGAACCTGTTACAAACGTCGTTTTCGCCGAAATCAGCTCGGTTTTCGCGTAATACAAGATCGTGTTTTGTGCAAAAAATGGCGATTTTAATTGGGAAAGAAGCGTTTTAGAAACTTCATTAGGCCATTCCGAACCTGTTACAAACGTCGTTTTCGCCGAAATCAGCTCGGTTATCGCGTAATACAAGATCGTGTTTTGTGCTAAGACAACCGATTTAAATTGCAAAAGAAGCGTTTTTGAAGCTTCATTAGGCCATTTATAGGCGTAATACAAGATCGTGTTTTCTGCAAAAATGGCCGATTTAAATTGGAAAAACAGCGTTTTGAAGCTTCATTAGGCTATAAAGACCCTGTTACAAACGTCGTTTTCGCCGAAATCAGCTCAGTTTTCGCGTAAAAGAAGATCGTGTTTTATTGAAAAATGGCTGATTTTTATTGCGAAAGAAGCATTTTAGAAGCTTCATTAGGCCATTTAAAACCTATTACAAACGTCCTTTTCACCAAAATCAGCTCGGTTTTCGCGTATTACAAGATCCTGTTTTGTGTAAAATTGGCGGATTTAAATTGCGAAAGAAGCATTATAGAAGCTTCATTAGGCCATTTAAAATCTGTTACAAACGTCGTTTTCGCCGAAATCAGCTCGGTTTTCGCGTAATACCAGATTGTGTTTTGTGCAAAAATTGGCGATTTAAATTTTGAAAGAAGCGTTTCAGAAACTTCATTAGGCCATTCCGAACCTGTTACAAACGTCGTTTTCGCCGAAATCAGCTCGGTTATCGCGTAATACCAGATCATGTTATGGCAAAAATGGCCGATTTATTTTACAAAAGAAGCGCTTTAGAAGCTTCATTAGGCCATTAGTAACCTTTAACAAACGTCCTTTTCACAGAAATCAGCTCGGTTTTTGCGTAATACAAGATTGTGTTTTGTGCAAAGATAACCGATTTAAATTGCGAAAGAAGCGTTTTAGATGCTTCATTAGGCCATTTAAAACCTGTTACAAACGTCCTTTTCACCGAAATTAGCTCGGTTTGCGCGTAATACCAGATTGTGTTTTGTGCAAAACGGCCGTTTTCTGATGCGAAAGAAACGTTTTAGAAGCTTCATTAGGCCATTTAGAACCTGTTACAAACGTCGTTTTCGCCGAAATCAGCTCGCTTTTCGAGTAATACCAGATCCTGTTTTGTGCAAAACGGCCGTTTTCTGATCTGAAAGAAGCCTTTTAGAAGATTCATTAGGCCATTAAGAACATGTTACAAACGTCGTTTTTGCCGAAATCAGCTCGCGTAATACCAGATTCTGTTTTGTGCAAAACGGCCGTTTTAAATTACGAAAGAAACGTTTTAGAAGCTTCATTAGGCCAATTAGAACCTGTTACACAACGTCTTTTTCGCCGAAATCCGTTCGGTTTTTTGCGCAATACAAGATCGTGTTTTGTGCAAAAATGGCCGATTTAAATTGCGAAAGAAGCGTTTCAGAAACTTCATTAGGCCATTCCGAACCTGTTACAAACGTCGTTTTCGCCGAAATCAGCTCGGTTATCGCGTAATACCAGATCATGTTATGGCAAAAATGGCCGATTTAATTTACAAAAGAAGCCCCTTAGAAGCTTCATTAGGCCATTAAGAACCTTTAACAAACGTCCTTTTCACAGAAATCAGCTCGATTTTTGCGTAATACAAGATTGTGTTTTGTGCAAAGATGACCGATTTAAATTACTAAAGAAGCGCTTTAGAAGCTTCATTAGGCCATTTAGAACTGATTACAAACTTACTTTTTGACGAAATCAGCTCGGTTTTCGCGTAATACCAGATCGTGTTTTGTGTAAAAATGCCGATTTAAATAGCGAAAGAAGCGTCTTATAAGCTTCATTAGGCCATTTAGAACCTGTTACAAACGTCGTTTTCGCCGAAATCAGCTCGGTTTTCGAGTAATACAAGATCGTGTTTTGTGCAAAAAATGGCGATTTAAATTGGGAAAGAAGCGTTTTAGAAACTTCATTAGGCCATTCCGAACCTGTTACAAACGTCGTTTTCGCCGAAATCAGCTCGGTTATCGCCTAATACAAGATCGTGTTTTGTGCTATGATAGCCGATTTAAATTGCAAAAGAAGCGTTTTTGAAGCTTCATTAGGCCATTTATAGGCGTAATACAAGATCGTGTTTTCTGCAAAAATGGCCGATTTAAATTGCAAAAACAGCGTTTTGAAGCTTCATTAGGCTATAAAGACCCTGTTACAAACGTCGTTTTCGCCGAAATCAGCTCAGTTTTCGCGTAAAAGAAGATCGTGTTTTATTGAAAAATGGCTGATTTTTATTGCGAAAGAAGCATTTTAGAAGCTTCATTAGGCCATTTAGAACCTGTTACAAACGTCCTTTTCACCGAAATCAGCTCGGTGTTCGCGTATTACAAGATTGTGTTTTGTGCAAAAATGGCCGATTTAAATTTGGAAAAAAGACATTTAGAATCTTTATTAAGCCATTTAGAACCTGTTACAAACGTCGTTTATCGACGAAATGAGCTCGGTTTTCGCGTAATAGCAGATTGTGTTTTTGTGCCAACCGGTTGTTTTCTGATGCGAAAGAAGCATTGTAAAAGCTCCATTAGGCCATTTAGAACCGATTACAAACTTCCTTTTCGACGAAATCAGCTCGGTTTTCGCGTAATTCCAGATCGTGTTTTGTGTAAAAATGGCCGATTTAACTAGCGAAAGAAGCGTTTTAGAAGCTTCATTAGGCCATTTAGAACCTGTTACATAGGTCGTTTTCGCCGAAATCAGCTCGGTTATCGCGTAATACCAGATCATGTTTTGTGCAAAAATGGCCGATTAAATTACAAAAGAAGCGCTTTAGAAGCTTCATTAGGCCATTTAGAACCTTTAACAGACGTCCTTTTCACAGAAATCAGCTCGGTTTTTGCTTAATACAAGAATGTGTTTTGTGCAAAGATGGCCGATTTAAATTGCGAAAGAAGCGTTTTAGAAGCTTCATTAGGCCATTTCAAACCTGTTACTTTTCTCCGAAATTAGCTCGGTTTTCGAGTAATACAAGATTGTCTTTTGTTCAAAAATGGCCGATTTAAATTGCGAAAGAAGCGTTTTAGATGCTTCATTCGGCCATTTAGAAGCTTCTAAAATGGTTCTTTCGCAATTTAAATCGGCCATTTTTGCACAGAACACGATCTAGTATTACGCGAATACCGAGCTGATTTCGTCGAAAAAGAAGTTTGTAATCGGTTCAAAATGGCCTGATGAAGCTTTTAATACGCTTCTTTTGCATCAGAAAACAAACGGTTTGCACAAAAACAAACGTTACAAACGTCGTTTTCGCCGAAATCAGCTCGGTTTTCGCGTAATACAAGATTCTGTTTTGTCAAAAATTGGCTGATATAAATTGCGAAAGAAGCATTTTAGAAGTTTCATTAGGCCATTTAAAACCTGTTACAAACCTCGTTTTCGCCGAAATCAGCTCGCTTTTCGAGTAATACCAGATCGTGTTTTGTGCAAAACGGCCGTTTTCTGATCTGAAAGAAGCCTTTTAGAAGATTCATTAGGCCATTTAACACATGTTACAAACGTCGTTTTCGCCAAAATCAGCTCGGTTTTTGCGTTATACAAGATCGTGTTTTGTGCAAAAATAGCCGATTTTAATTGGGAAAGAAGGCATTTAGAATCTTTATTAGGCCATTTAGAACCTGTTACAAACGTCGTTTTTCGACGAAATCAGCTCGTTTTTCGCGTAATACCAGATCGTGTTTGTGCAAAACGGCCGTTTTCTGATGCGAAAGAAACGTTTTAGAAGCTTCATTAGGCCATTTAGGACCTGTTACAAACGTCGTTTTTGCCGAAATCAGCTCGCGTAATACCAGATTTTGTTTTGTGCAAAACGGCCGTTTTAAATTACGAAAGAAGCGTTTTAGAAGCTTCATTAGGCCAATTAGAACCTGTTACAAACGTCGTTTTCGCCGAAATCATCTCGCTTTTCGCGAAACACCAGATCGTGTTTTGTGCAAAACGGCCGTTCTCTGATGCGAAAGAAGCGTTTAAGAAGCTTCATTAGGCCATTCAGAACCTGTTACAAACGGCCTTTTCACCGAAATCAGTTCGGTTTTCGCGTAATACAAGATGTTGTTTTGTGTAAAATGGGATGATTTAAATTGCGAACGAAGCGTTTTAGAAGCTTCATTATGCCTTTGAGAACCTGTTACAGAGGTCGTTTTCGCCGAAATCAGCTCGGTTTTTGCGTAATACCAGATCGATTTTTGTGCAAAAATGGCCGATTTAAATTGCAAAAAAAGCATTTTAGAAGCTTCATTAGGCCATTTAGAACTTGTTACACACGTCCTTTTCACAGAAATCGGTTCGGTTTTTGCGCAATTCAAGGTCGTGTTTTGTGCAAAGATTACCGATTTAAATTGAGAAAGAAGCGTTTTAGATGCTTCATTAGGCCATTTAAAACCTGTTACAAACGTCCTTTTCACCAAAATTAGCTCGGTTTTCGCGTAATACAAGATCGTGTTTCGGCAAAAATGGCCGATTCAAATTGCGAAAGAAGAATTTTAGATCCTTCATTGGGCCATTTAGAACCTGTTACAAATGTCCTTTTCACCGAAATCAGCTCGGTTTTCGCGTAATACAAGATCCTGTTTTGTCAAAAATTGGCTGATTTAAATTGCGAAAGAAGCATTTTAGAAGCTTCATTAGGCCATTTAAAACCTGTTACAAACCTCGTTTTCGCCGAAATCAGCTCGCTTTTCGCGTAATACCAGATCGTGTTTTGTGCAAAACGGCCGTTTTCTGATGGGAAAGAAGCTTTTTAGAAGATTCATCAGGCCATTTAGAACATTTTACAAACGTCGTTTTCGCCAAAATCAGCGCGGGTTTTTGCGTAATACAAGATCGTGTTTTGTGCAGAAATAGCCGATTTTAATTGGAAAAGAAGCCATTTAGAATCTTTATTAGGCCATTTAGAACCTGTTACAAACGTCGTTTTTCGACGAAATCAGCTCGTGTTTCGCGTAATACCAGATCGGGTTTTGTGCAAAACGGCCGTTTTCTGATGCGAAAGAAACGTTTAAGAAGCTTCATTAGGCCATTTACAACCTGTTACAAACGTCGTTTTTGCCACAATCAGCTCGCTTAATACCAGATTCTGTTTTGTGCAAAACGGCCGTTTTAAATTACGAAAGAAGCCTTTTAGAAGCCTCATTAGGCCATTCAAAACCTGCAACAAACATCCTTTTCACGGAATTTAGCTCGGTTTTCGCGTAATACAAGATCGTGTTTTGTGCAAAACGGCCGTTTTCTGATGCAAAAGAAGCGTTTAAGAAGCTTCATTAGGCCATTTAGAAACTGTTACAAACGGCCTTTTCGCCGAAATCCGTTCGGTTTTCGCGCAATACAAGATCGTGTTTTGTGCAAAAATGGCCGATTTAAATTGCGAAAGAAGCGTTTTAGAAGCTTCATTAGGCCATTTAGAACCTGTTACAAACGTCGTTTTCGCCGAAATCAGCTCGCTTTTCGCGTAATACCAGATCGTGTTTTGTGCAAAACGGCCGTTTTCTAAAGGGAAAGAAGCTTTTTAGAAGATTCATTAGGCCATTTAGAACATGTTACAAACGTCGTTTTCGCCAAAATCAGCTCGGTTTTTGCCTAATACAAGATTGTGTTTTGTGCAAAAATGGCCGATTTAAATTTGGAAAAAAGACATTTAGAATCTTTATTAAGCCATTTAGAACCTGTTACAAACGTCGTTTATCGACGAAATGAGCTCGGTTTTCGCGTAATAGCAGATTGTGTTTTTGTGCCAACCGGTTGTTTTCTGATGCGAAAGAAGCATTGTAAAAGCTCCATTAGGCCATTTAGAACCGATTACAAACTTCCTTTTCGACGAAATCAGCTCGGTTTTCGCGTAATTCCAGATCGTGTTTTGTGTAAAAATGGCCGATTTAACTAGCGAAAGAAGCGTTTTAGAAGCTTCATTAGGCCATTTAGAACCTGTTACATAGGTCGTTTTCGCCGAAATCAGCTCGGTTATCGCGTAATACCAGATCATGTTTTGTGCAAAAATGGCCGATTAAATTACAAAAGAAGCGCTTTAGAAGCTTCATTAGGCCATTTAGAACCTTTAACAGACGTCCTTTTCACAGAAATCAGCTCGGTTTTTGCTTAATACAAGAATGTGTTTTGTGCAAAGATGGCCGATTTAAATTGCGAAAGAAGCGTTTTAGAAGCTTTATTAGGCCATTTCAAACCTGTTACTTTTCTCCGAAATTAGCTCGGTTTTCGAGTAATACAAGATTGTCTTTTGTTCAAAAATGGCCGATTTAAATTGCGAAAGAAGCGTTTTAGATGCTTCATTCGGCCATTTAGAAGCTTCTAAAATGGTTCTTTCGCAATTTAAATCGGCCATTTTTGCACAAAACACGATCTAGTATTACGCGAATACCGAGCTGATTTCGTCGAAAAAGAAGTTTGTAATCGGTTCAAAATGGCCTTATGAAGCATTTAAAACGCTTCTTTTGCATCAGAAAACAAACGGTTTGCACAAAAACAAACGTTACAAACGTCCTTTTCACCGAAATCAGCTCGGTTTTTGCGTAATACAAGATCCTGTTTTGTCAAAAATTGGCTGATATAAATTGCGAAAGAAGCATTTTAGAAGCTTCATTAGGCCATTTAAAACCTGTTACAAACCTCGTTTTCGCCGAAATCAGCTTGGTTTTCGCGTAATACCAGATCGTGTTTTGTGCAAAACGGCCGTTTTCTGATGCGAAAGAAACGTTTTAGATGCTTCATTCGGCCATTTAGAACCTGTTACAAACGTCGTTTTCGCCGAAATCAGCTCGGTTTCGCGTAATACCAGATCGTGTTTTGTGAAAACGGCCGTTTTCTGATGCGAAAGAAGCGTTTTAGAAGATTCATTAGGCCATTTAGAACATGTTACACACGTCGTTTTCGCCGAAATCAGCTCGGTTTTCGCGTAATACAAGATTCTGTTTTGTCAAATATTGGCTGATATAAATTGCGAAAGAAGCATTTTAGAAGTTTCATTAGGCCATTTAAAACCTGTTACAAACCTCGTTTTCGCCGAAATCAGCTTGGTTTTCGCGTAATACCAGATCGTATTTTGTGCAAAACGGCCGTTTTCTGATGCGAAAGAAACGTTTTAGAAGCTTCATTAGGCCATTTAGAACCTGTTACAAACGTCGTTTTCGCCGAAATCAGCTCGCTTTTCGCGTAATACAAGATCGTGTTTTGTGCAAAACGGCCGTTTTCTGATGCGAAAGAAGCGTTTTAGAAGATTCATTAGGCCATTTAGAACATGTTACAAACCTCGTTTTCGCCAAAATCAGCTCGGTTTTTGCGTAATACAAGATCGTGTTTTGTACAAAAATGGCCGATTTAAATTGGGAAAGAAGCCATTTAGAATCTCTATTAGGCCATTTTGAACCTGTTACAAATGTCGTTTCGACAGAAATCAGCTCGGTTTTCGCGTAATACCAGATCGTGTTTTGTGCAAACCGTTTGTTTTCTGATGCGAAAGAAGCGTTTTAAAAGCTTCATTAGGCCATTTAGAACCGATTACAAACTTCCTCTTCGACGAAATCAGCTCGGTATTCGCGTAATACCATATCGTGTTTTGTGCAAAAATGGCCGATTTAAATTGCGAAAAAACCATTTTGGAAGCTTCATTGGGCCATTTAGAACCTGTTAAAAACGTCCTTTTTACCGAAATCAGCTCGGTTTTCGAGTAATACCAGATCGTGTTTTGTGCAAAACGGCCTTTCTGGTGCGAAAGTAGCGTGTTAGAAGCTTCATTAGGCCATTAAGAACCTGTTACAAACGGCCTTTTCGCCGAAATCAGCTCGGTTTTCGCGTAATACAAGATGGTGTTTTGTGTAAAATGGGATGATTTAAATTGCGAACGAAGCGTTTTAGAAGCTTCATTAGGCCATTTAGAACCTGTTACAAAGGTCGTTTTCGCCGAAATCCGTTCGGTTTTTGCGCAATAAAAGAACCTGTTTTGTGCAAAACCGGCCGTTTTCTGATGCGAAAGAAGCCTTTAAGAAGCTTCATTAGGCCGTTTAAAACCTGTTACAAACGTCGTTTTCGCCGAAATCCGTTCGGTTTTCGCGCAATACAAGATCGTGTTTTGTGCAAAAATGGCCGATTTAAATTGCGAAAGAAGCGTTTTAGAATTTTCATTGGGCCATTTAGAACCTGTTAAAATCGTCATTTTCGCCGAAATCAGCTCGGTTTTCGCGTAATACAAGATCGTGTTTTGTGCGAAAATGGCCGATTAAAAGTAGCGTTTTAGAAGTTTCATTAGGCCATTTAGAACCTGCGCTTCTTTCCCAATTTAAATTGGCCATTTTTGCAGAAAAACACTCTCGGAATACGTGAAAACCGAGCTGATTTCGTTTGTAACAGGTTCTTAATCGCCTATTCTGATTTAGAACCAAGTACAAACATCATTTTTGCCAAAAACAGCTCGGTTTTCGCATAGTATTCAGTGCAGAAACGGCCTTTTTGAACAACGAAAGAAGCGTTTTCAAAGCCTTATTAACCCTTTGAAAGCAAGTACAAACATCATTTTCTCCGAAATCATCTTGGGTTTCGCATCGTGTTTTGTGCAAACACGACCGTTTTCAACTGCAAAAGAAGCGTACAAACATCATTTTCGCCAAAAACAGCTCGGTTGACACATCGTATTTAGTGCAAAAACGGAGTTTTTCAATTAAACCTATGCTAACTAGATCTTGCATGATTTTAGCAATGATATCAGGCTTTCTCAAAGCTTTTTTCATACCTAGCCCTAGGTGTTGTCCCAAACGCAACACCTGATCTTTTGTCAACTGTTCATGTTGATCAGGGTCGGGATCTTCAACAAATGGTCTCAGGATTGAAATCTGCCATGTTAAGATGTCAAAACAATAACAAAAAAACACTGAGATAAATCCTGTAAACAATGTATTGTAAACAATATGTAATCTTATAAACAATGTATGATAAAACAATGTGTTTAGGTCAAGGCCTTATAAAGTTTCAAAATTATTAAGCTTCCCAGACGAGCCCCCAATTTTATGTTACGGAACCCAACAACAAGAGCTCACGTAGTCGTGTCGAGCATAAATGTTATTATGGCGATAAAAAAATCAGGTTCTATAACACTAGACAGCGTGAAATGTCTAGGGGAATGAATAAAGAAGTCCGTGTTTTTTTTTTTGTTAGCAAATATTTATAATTCATTCTTTAAACAATCCTAACATTACAATACTCTTAATCAATACAATTACACAGTATAACAACAGTATAACAGTAAATCAATACAAATTCACAGTATTATAAATAAAGTGTACAGTACCTGGATACCACCACTGTCACAGCGACAACAAGTCCTTTAAAACGTATAATCCAGATGAACAGTTCACATAAATCTTCTCAGAGAATAATAGTTCAATTCAATCACAAAATCAATCTGTTGTGATCCAAAAGTGAAGTTCTTGTAATAATCCCGAAAGCAAACTCGAGACAGGCCGCACTAAATTTGCATAGAGTTCGTAGAATCCCTGACATACTGCAATTATCGGATGGGTCCATACCTGACTCACACTCTTCCGTGTACGCTGGAATATTTCTCTCCCCCGTTCTAAAACACAGCCCCTATTTATAACTTTTCATCCGAAAATTCTAGAAACTTCTATTTCACGAACAATATCAAAGAACCCAACAATACATAATACACACGCCCAAAGAACATTAAGAGACACGCGCTCATAAAGCGCGACCAGCCCAGAAAGTTTGACATTAGTATGAGCGCTGTGTTTCTACACTCCGCGAGAGTTCAGCAGGTGCGGTTATTTATAGCAGCGCACAGGGTTTGCGCTTGACACGAAACTGAATGCCTACAGACACATGTACCACATTAAAAGAGACACCTGAAAGACTATACTTCTCGGATAGCTTCGTCGTATACAAGACTGGTGGCCCCACCTACAAATTTTTGCACAGTCTATGTCCCTTCTTATTTCTCAGGAGAGATTCGACATATCAGCCTGAAATTATGCATGCCCATACATCTCGGATAGTTTTGTTGTATACAAGACTTGGGGCGCCACCTACAATTGTTTTTGGGTTTCATGCATCTGTTCGCATAGCCAAAGAATGGTTTGGTGGTGTCACCTACAATCATATTCTGTTGTGTACATCGATGCGAATATTTCAGGAGTGACGTTTGTGAAATTGGTGCTTATTCTCAGGTTCACAATGTTTAGTACTTGCGTTGTACATAAATACATGTCATACATGTACTTTAAAAAGCAATGGTCCAGCATTGAAACATTATACCTGATGTATATTCCATTGCACAGGTTCGCCATAGGCCTAAGTACGATTTTACAATAGGTGCGACACCAGTATTAAGATCGAATCGGAACGCCTGGCGCCGAAAAATTGTGATTAATAATGTCAAAAGGTTCTCTTCTATCTTATGCGATGCACATATTGCTATTGTTTGCCTTATTTTTCTCTAGCCTCGCCCTATTTAGACAGTTGATTGAACCATACATTCAACCAGTTGATGTCGCACATATGGTGAAATCCATAAATAATACTTTTAATGTTTGATCAGTTTGATATTGTCATACTTGCACGAGCAACAAACAGCTATGTTGGTTGTCATATGCCGCGTCGCTTGAAATCCCGATACGGCGATAGTGCAGACTGCGTGGTGCCAGCTCTCAACGTGTCGAGGCCAAGTCGGGGAATATGAGGAGCAGAGTTGAAGCCTGAGAGATACAGGAGTTGTAAAGATAAAAAAAGCAACATCACCTCCTACGTTGACAGCCTACCCACTTGAGGAATATAGAGTCAACTTTGGCGAGGAACATGACCAAAAAAAGTCAGGAAAAGTCCGTCTGCTCCCTCCTGCCAGTGGCCAAACTTTGGGAATCCCCTTCAAAGATCATGCCGGGCCGGGTCCAGTTTGGCCTCTGCTGTAAAGGAAATCCTGTCCATTTGGCACGAAAATGTGGCTTATGCAATGATTTTAATATTTTTAAGCCACAGCGCTTGAAACAATGTCAACAAACATTGGTGTGGGCGATAATTAGAGGGAAATAGAGTTCCGGTCCACACCGGCCATTCTATCAGGTTATTACTAATCAAACTCATTTATCCTTGCTTTGAGGGGTTTGACAGGTTATCCCAACAAAACACATTATTTTGAATTTCATTCTATCACATCTACCTACTTACAACCACATGGTATGAAACCTGCCATCTTGGAACGAAAGGTCACGCGCGACTTTGTCTTTGAATGTAGATGAGTATTCAAATATTATAAACTTCAGGCCCAGTAATGAAGATGTATGTATGTAGAAACAGGGATGTGTACGTTCATTGGCATAAGGAGGTTAACCTAAAGGCCGGGCCAGTATTTAGTTTCAGGTATCTTGACCTATTTTTCAAGGTCACAGGGGTCAAAAACTGCATTTTTCAGAATCAATGTCGATTTTCTTCTTATGTATATATAAGGTGTACAGACAAATGGATGAAAACCCCACTATAATATCTGGTTCCCAATATTTCTGGGGGTCACGCTTTGAAACCCCGCATGCGGAACTATATGAGATAGGTGACTCAACACTTTTCAGATAATAGATAAGTTTCTATTTTTACAGACATGTGTCATTACAATGAAAGCGTGCACTGGCAAGTTTGGTAGCAATATCGTGGAATTGTTTTCCATAGCCAACCAATAAGAGCGCCGCTTTATTTTATTGGCAGTAACCAAATCACACCTGCCAAACCAAGAATATTCTTGTCAAACATCCAATCAGATGTTAATTGATTCTTCTTGAAAGAACATAGGGTACAAGGTAGAAACATGATATGAAACACGTTGGAAGTCGAGCCTTTCTTTGTGTCAAGAGTTGTTTAATAAATACTTTGCATTGCTTCCTTAACAAGAAATAATGGGTGGGCTGCATTTAAAAAAAATATTCCTGTCATGAAACGTTATAAAGAATTTTGTAATCCTGCTTTCCGAATAATATTGCATCAACATATTTGGTACAAAATCATAGAGCTGTTGAACAGATCAAATAAACTTATATCTTGGATAGATTCATCTTTGGCATTAGGTATGTGGCTTCACCTGAAATTTTGGTTCATTTTATCACAGTTTGGACATACACTCATAAAATAACAATTTCTGCCAGGCAAAAGGCTGGTTTGGGTTGAGTGATAAATATCATATCTTTTGGAATGTCCTGAACCCTTAACAGCATCATTTTAATTTTTTTAAATATCTTTCAAGTTTCCTTTAACAGAATTCTTCCGTTCTGCATGTCATCGTCATTTTTGACCTTCTCTCAGAGGGGTTTGTATCAGTTCATGCTGATCAGTTGAGCGATATGATTCTTTTTTTTTCTTTTTTTTTTGGTATATTTGTACTACTTTTTAAGTTATTGTCAACTGAGATTGCTAAATAGAAATTTCTTCACAGTTTACGTTCAGCTATCAAATATTTTTTTCAATGGATCATAAAAATAAAGTTTGAATAAGATCAATCCAACCCTCTCTTTACAATCTTTACCACGAAACTGTAAAATTTCGCAATGAATGGTCCACATTTTTTTATTAAATGAATTTCTAATAAGGGTAGCACGGATTGACTTTGAATTTACAAAACATATTGATCTTAAATCTAGTTTATCCTTTGATAGAAAATGAAACAGAAGATTAGTGCCAGTTCAATAGTAATTTTGACAAAAAGAAATATATATACCATTATACAGTGATTCCTGGTCATTTTATAGTTTACATCAAATCACAAAACTAAAATTGAAAATTTCAGTCAGAACCATTTCAAAATAATTGGACCCCCTTGAATAAAAACTCATACAAAAACCATTTTCCAAACAATACTTACCTTGGTTAAATTTATATATCCTGGTTCAGTCAGAAAAACAAGATTGAGAAGGATTTGCACATACGCTCCATTAGCAGCGGTTACGCTATAACAACTATGCGCCACACTAACCGCTGCAAAAAAAAAAAAACAAAAAACAAAAAAAAACCGCGGTTGCAAGTCAAGAATGGCCATTAGGCGATGCGTTCTCTGTAGAATTCCCCTCCGTAATATTTAACCAATCACATTGCAGGCATGACCTGCACAATCGGATATTGGTCAAGGTGCCGGTCGATTTGCACTGCGGTCGAATGAGCTTGGCAACACAGATTTTTTCCGCCCCCCCCCCCCCCTTTGGAATACACACGATGCAATCGTCACCTTTCAAGACAATCTCTTTACTAACTTGCCTGTTTGGGCTTGGATCAGTTATCACCCACTGTTTGCATATTTCCTCTATTGCAGTGCCGCATTGACGCAGCCATGTGTTTTAACACGATGAGCCAATCTGGTTTCTTTTACCATTTTTGCATCTTTGTTTACACGCTGAGCCAATCAGATTTTAGCTTTTCTAGCGCAAACTGACTGGGTATCTTGCACCTTGCCAAACGTGAAGGATCCTACTATTTCTCACAGCGGGTGAATGAAATGTCACCGGGGTATCTCGCGCTGTGTTCAGAGCGTAGATTTGTACTTTGGACGTGACACATCAGTAAGCCCTATTCGACTCTGCGAAGTTTGTTGGATTTGGTGGAAGGGGGGGGGGGGTTATCAAGTTAAAGTTATCAAGATAGCGCTTATTTAACATCCTATAAATAATTTTTGCATAATGGGCTACAAAGAGGGCTTCATGAGGCTCAGTTTGGTATATCATATGTATATAAATTGCTCTTATTTCAAATCCACAAATTGAATTTACATATAACCAGGTCCCCCCAAAAAGATGAAAATATCCAGTTCAACATTGGCAACTTTAGGGCGTTCTGTACAAAAACGCAGGATATTTCATCTTGGCATCAGCGCGTTTCATTATTGGAAGGACCTAAGGGGCAAATTAATGTATGGTGCCCAATGTACATCCGTGTCAAATAAAGCCGTTACGCTGCACTGATTGTTTGTTGTTCACGCCAATTTTCGGTTCGCAGTTTGATCACAAGGGCGGATAACCCCCCTTTTAATCTTAAACCCATTCTTTGTGAAAGAAAACAAACCAATTCATTAATCAAAGAAAGTTAATTTAACACCGAAAACTACGTTCATCTATATAAATGCTTGGACAAAGTTTAGCTGCTATTACAGCCTTGCCTTTTGTGCATTGACATCGCCATTGAAATTAACGCAAACGAACGACGAAAAGATAGTACCGGAAAATGCCACCAGGCGCCAGCACACGTATCCCCAGGTGGGAACTCGCGTTGTCGGAGAAAGTGAAGGTCAACAAACGTATTCCAAATCTCATTATATTATCATATAACATAATTGCCTAAGAAAAAATATTTATATAGATTTTACATAAAATGAGCCCAATTCCTGGAGGAAAAACATTTTTTTTATCTATTTTTCCACTAAAAACATGAGGTGGTGTGATTTGTTAAACTAACTATTGGCACATCTATGAGCACTGTCAACTCGGCAGTGACGTCACACACAAATCCCCTGTGACTAAAAATTCTAGATCTCAGTAAAAGCACAGTATTTCTGCCACTGTCAGTCCTAAATTTTCAGCAGAGAATAAAAACAACATGCATTACTAGATCTAAGTTGTTGATAGAATTCAGTCCATGTTGTCATATGTGTACCAGCCTATCAAAATTAGGGCAAAGTCTGGGATCTGGATGAAATCCTCCATCACACAACAAACGCACGTGGAAATTGTTAACTTAAACTGAAGCTAATCCGTGCCAGTGAAACTTCGAAGAAAAGTGTGCGAGCATTGGCAGACCAGTTTCAGTGTGGAAAGACACAAGTTGCGAATGTTCTGAAATGCAAATCCGAATACCTAGCCGCCTATGAGTAAATTCTGCCGGTGACAGAAAGCGGTTCTGCTCCAGGTGTCGAAATGAGGAGCTTAACCTCGTGGTATGGGAGTGGTTCCAGCTAGCCCGTACAGCCAACATTCCGATCAGCGGACCTTTAATTGAATGTTTTCTCCGTGAATTTTAATTGCAAACCTACCTAATAAAGAAAACTTGCAAAATATATCAGTCCCTTGACTGTCCGCATTAGACAGGTTTTACTGTATATATTTTGGTGCAGGTGTATGGTTCGATAGGTGATCCCTCCTACTACATTATTTGATAGGCAATGATCAGGGTAGACTGGTACCCCGCTCTATCATGGCACCGCTGCTCTAGGCCAATCATAGAGACGGGCGTACAGCGCGACCTTCTGTACTCCCGGCAGACTGGTTCCAACTCCAGTATGTATTATATATGATAAAAATAAGCATTTCGTTTGTTCAGAGAAGATACCAAAAGTTGGCTGTACATTAAGGGTGACATTAATGATTATATTAATAGATATTAATGATAAATCACTGCTACGTACAGGGGAATATTAAAGATTCAGTATATCGTATTATCTATACATCCATCATTCAATTTTTGTGCAACAACTCATTCTTCAATATTTGAATACTAGAAATAACTGAAGAAAGTTATCTTATAAGACATCTTCATGGATAATCAACCAGGATCGCGTGAACGTCCATGACAACGGTATGAGCGCGCATACTGTAGTTGCAACCAGTCTACAGGTAAGTCAGGAGTTGCAACTGGGAGTACTTAAGATGGCCTTGTACGCCTGTCTCTATGCTTGGCTGAGGGCCATAATAGAGCAGGGTACTAGTCTATGATCAGGGGTGATAAGAGGCAAACAAAATCTGCCTTGTGTTCTCCCAAAGCCATTTCGAGCTAGGAGCCTCAGCAGTTAACTTCTTACAATGTACGACCTGCCAGCGCTCGATCCGGTCTATGGACAAACGCCACGCAAATCATTGATCATTTCTTATTAGGAAACGGTTGCAAAATTTTCTAAGCGAGTTCTGTTTTCATTCATCAACAGAATATTTAGCGTATGTTTTCCTGTGATAAACACAATATCTGATTTTATACAATTTTGTTCCTGGCAAGCGATGGTGGCAAGAAATGTCACGCATTATAACAGAGTTGATGACGGTGGTCACGCCATACTTTGTCACCTGGGTACTCCCGGATATGCACGCGTGTTTTGGTTTTGAACTGTAGGAAATAATACAAAGTGTGTTCGAAGAGGGGCATTTCCCATATTTACACCTAAATTAGGAGATATCTCACTTTATTTTTATCAAAGGATTTAAGCGATTTCAGCGATTTCAGCGCCCTCTATCAAACTACACCAGTTGTAGTACACTGTTTTACCACTATGGGAAGAGCACTATATCTAAAGTTCCCTGGCCATCACTATTAAAATGTGTCTGTATTAAATCTATTTAAAAAAAATAGGTTTTTCCCTCTTTTAATAGATAACTAACTAAATTCCGATATACTTACACAACGTTTTTTTTTCATACTTTGTTTGCCTGACTGCAGGTGAAGCAAAAATTACCCAATCAGTCCTTTACAAGCATTGGATACCATGGCTTTTACTGGTCATAGATTAATACAAACACGGTCAATTTTGGCTGAGATTCTGCTAAATACATATATAACCAAAACATTTTTTAAATACCACCTGACACACCTGGCTAGAGCCAACCTTGCTAGCCAAACTATTAAATATAAATAATCTGTTTCATCCTCAAAGCTCTGTGACACCGGGTAATGGACTTCCAATATTTCTGGTTCATGTCGACTCCCGACCCGCTCAGATCCAACTGAAGTCCAGCGGACGAGTCAAAACGGAAGCACGGGTACTATATTACATGTATAACGGGTGGTACAGAGTCGACAGAAGAGACAACAAAATATTTTCTTCTGTAAAAATTTGATGGATTGTAAGTAAAAAGACAGGAAGACAAGATATAATTTCACTATCTAGGAAATGCACAATCTGGGCACGTAATGGGACGATGCAAAGTGTGTCCTAGGGGGCCATTTTCCATATTTCCCATCAATCTTGAGGAATTTGACATAAATTCCCGGAAGGACTATAGCAGCACTGTCTATTAGAAACTACGCTGTGTTCCAGGAGGTAAACTCGGGCCATGGTCAACACGTCCCCCGCCGTGTTACTGTCGACATGTACCATTACCAGAACGGGTCATTTGCTAGTTAAACCCTGTATAGGTGTTTCATTTATTTGCATATTCATTTATCTTGCCTATTGTTCAAGAAAATGAAAAATGATTTTGTATTCAAGTCCTAATTTATACCTAGTTTTGCTATAGAATTAGGAAAACCAGACCCTTTTGATAAAAATCACCTGCTGATGGTCGTTATACAGACCATGTCACTTACGTACACCAGGTCAGTGCGTTATACAGAGCATGTCACTAACGTACACCAGGTCAGTTCGTTATACAGACCATGTCACTAACGTACTCAGGTCAGTTCGTTTTACAGACCATGTCACTTACGTACACCAGGTCAGTTCGTTATACAGACCATATCACTAACGTACACCAGGTCAGTACGATTTACTGTTAGGGGGTGACATAAAAGCGGACAGAACTGTCTTGCTAGTGAAGCTTGCTTTTCTAGCGAAGCGGTTGGAACGCCGGACTTGTGCGCCACCGACATGGGTTGGGATCCCGGACGAGCCCCCACATTTTGTTACGAAGACAAATTGTTCAGGGGAAAATTCTGTGCAGATCCGAACAAACTGGGTTCTGTGACAGTTTGTCTTTAGAAACTGCCCTGGCAAACAAATATGAAATATCAGGGTCATTTTGCTGTTCCGCGATAATTTCTGACCTTGAAAAAGCTGCATCCTGTACGGGCGAGTCGTTAGACGAATCACTAGTGACTTCCAGAGTGTTGTTATCTGGACCATTATCCTCATGTGTGTTTTTCTTGGCCAAAGATCTTGTTACAGCACATGAAGGATACAAACCAAGAATTCCCTGACTTTCAGGATCAGTGTCCTGATCAAGTGACGGCTTTTCTGTCACTATTGGTACAGGCTGTACTTTGTCACCTGCAACATCATTGCCTAGTAGCAACTGAATTCCCTTCAAGGGTAAAGTAGTTCTTATGCCCACAGTAATATTCCCAAAAATCAAATTTGACATTTAATGTATACTGTCAAGCGAAACTGAAGTGTGCTTGTCTGAAAACACCATTAACAAGTTCATGTGTACCAGTAAAGACCTATTAGAAAATGGCAAAGTGTTTGCTAACGTGAGAGTTTGGCCTGAACCAGTGTCCCTCAAAATTCTAATAGGGATAGAATTTGAAAAATCACTTGAAAGTGATACAAAACCATCATGTATGAATGGCTCAAATAACTCCATTACGAAGTCAGGAGAGGAATCTACTACCTCGGTTTCATCAAACAAAGAACTGACACTGTCAGTGTCAGTCATAAACTCTTTTTCAGAGTCACTAAAAGAATCTATATCCTTATTACAATAAAACTCCTCATGGGTGTCAATAGAGGAATTTTCCTCAGCAGAAACAAACTTCTGTTTGTCATAAGAGGACCTGGCCTCATTTGAAATACTCTCGCAAGAGTCATAAAAGGACTTCGCCTTATTTAGTGTATACTCCTCGCAGGAGTCTTGAAAGGACCTAGCTTTATTAAATTCCTCGCAGGAATCAACTGAGGTTTTTACCCCGCAAACTACGGATTCTTCTTTGGAGTCAGACGGCACGTTGGCCTCCGTCGCATCAAACTTTTTTTTAGAGTCAATAAAGTTGTACTCCTTTTTACATGAAAAGAGCTTGGCTCTTGTACTATGCTATGCATACATATTGAAACAAAACCAGGTGGTTTGCTCTTCGGTTTATTTGCAAGTTTCCACAGTCAGATATTAGATTACCTTCCTTTTTGCAGTAATTACAGATTTTCTTTGAAAATGACTGGCCTTGGTTGGATTCAGACACAGTGGACGTGGACTGAGGTGTAGCAATGGACTTTGTTAAACTATCAGGACTACTAGTACTGGATGACTCCGCTTTAAACTTCTTTTGACCATACTGATTTACATTCTTGTTTGTGAATGACTGGTTTGATTTGCTTGTAAAGGACATTTTATGTGTTAATGAATAATCATCAGCTAATTGAGCAGCAATGTTAAGTGTTTCAGGACTTTTCCCATCAAGAACATCTGCGTTAATGCAGCGCTTAAATTCTTCAAGCAAAATCGACCAGCGCAAATTGTCATAATCTTTCATTACATTTTTAGAACTACACCAGCGATCAATTAACTGCTCTTTTGTTCTAGCAAATTCTACATAGGTCTGTTCTTTACGGTTTTCCCCAATTTCTGAATTTCTGGCGGTAAGCCTCCGGAACTAACTCATAACCTTTTAGGATAAACCGTTTAACCTTACCATAGTCAGCAGGGGCTTCTACTGAAATTTCTCTGGCCTTGCCAGTCAATACACTTTGTAAAAGCATAGTCCAATTTTCCTTAGGCCATTTTAAATTTCAGCTACCTTCTCAAAGTGTAAGAAATATTTATCAACCTCTTTTTCTTGAAAAGGTGGCACAAGTCTAATGTGTTTAGTAACATCAAAACTTGGGGCAGCACGTAGACCATGATCTAGTTTAAGTCTTTCTAACTCCGGTCGTTTTAACTCGATTTCTTTTTCTAGTCTTTCTCTTTCTATTTCTTTTTCTAGTTTTTCTCTTTCTAACCTTTCATGTTCTTCCCTCTCTTCTCTTTGTTTTTATAATTCCCTCTCTTCTCTTTGTTTTTATAATTCCCTCTCTTCTCTTTGTTTTTATAATTCCCTCTCTTCTCTTTGTTTTTATAATTCCCTCTCTTCTCTTTGTTTTTCTTTTTCTAATTCTAACTTTTTTAATGCTAGATCATATATATATATATATATATATATATATATATATATATCACATAAAAGCGGACCGAACGGTCTCGCCAGTGAAGCTTGCTTTTCTAGCGAAGCGGATGGAAGACCGGACTTGTGCGCCACCGACATGAGTTCGAATCCGGGACTGGCCAAGAATTTTCCCCTAAACAATTTGGCTTCGTAACATTACAAACAATGTCACTTACTTACACCCGGTCAGTACGTTATACAGACCATGTCACTAACAGACAGCAGGTCAGTACGTTATACAGACCATGTCACTTGCGTACACCAGGTCAGTTCGTTATACAGACCATGTCAACTTCTACACCAGGTCGGTACGTTAAAGACCATGTCACTAACGTACACCAGAGCTATCATTTCTGCTTATCTGTTAGAGCTAATTGGTTGTCAGTTGTTTTGAACCAGCTAAGTTACTACACTTTTCTCATCTTATCACCATTTGTTTTCAGAAACAATAAAACAACAGCATTTACATATTTACATGACATTTTATTGTTAAAGGCACGCGTGAGGTCACATGTTCATGAGCATGGGTTACAATGAATACATGTGAAATTGACAAATGAAGAATGAAAATGGAGTGACATGTGCACGCGGTATCTCAGTTCGTCTTGTTTCTTTGGTTCCATGTACCAAATATGTGTATATATATATATATATTACGTATGAATATTTATATTTATTCCCTTTAAATTCATATAAACATGCATATATTGAATTCTAAATATTGACACATCAGTTTAAATTTCACAATATAACACTTAATATAAACACAGCCGTTCTGGCTGCGTGTTCCCTGTTTGTCAGGTAATGAGCGCATGGATAACTACACCATTAAAACATGAAAACAAGGAGCGCCATTTGAGAGGATCAACTGTTTGGCATTGGAATAATTACGTTTAATGTATTACATAGGTGTCCTATATTAGACATAAAAGTAACCATCATTACATCAATGTGAAGATAACAAAAATCCTGAAAATAATCTGATCGGACATTATATCCGAAATTTTATCTCAGAAAATATTTTTGAGTGTGTTAGTCTCAGCTAGTTAATGCAGAAGTTGAGTTTCCTGCATAAGATGCTGACAGTAGTCTTGAGAAAATATTTACAGGAATATACCTGTAGCATTATAAATACCCATTCAAAATAACACAAGGCATCGTATATTCATATAAAAATAAATGTTGTTTGAATATTTGTATTAAATGTGTGTGTGTGTGTGTGTGCTGTTGCCACAGTAATCATGAATGTTCACCGTGTTTATCATTCATGTTTTGACATCTGACAACTGGTGCAGTTTGAGGCATTTTCCTTTTCCTTGTCGTTATCATGAAACAAAATATTTCGATCTTGTATAAAGGGATTTCGTTCTTCCTACTGGAAAGATTCAATGTAAACAAATATCTGTTTTCTCCGAAAGGTTCTTCAATTAACGCACAACATGCAGTTAATTTAAGCATGGCATACAATCTTAATAAGTTAATGCCACAAAGAGTGTTAATGTGTTATCCAGAGTACCACGAGATTACTATAATTCTGCAAGTATACTTTGGTCACTTGTGGCTATTCATGCCGAGTGCAAAAGCCCAGCCCCTCGTCCTTAATGACTCCAACCCCACCCCAAAGCCCCCTACTCTCATGATAAAGAGGTCGATGCCCCCCCCCCCCAAAAAAAAAATAATAATAATAATAAAATAAGAAGAAGAAGAAGAAGAATAACAATAATTATGTTAATAATAATAATAAAAATAACAACAAAAAAGATTATGTTCTATATTACTGTCATACAAAGATGAAATTTATAATTACTTTACCACAGACCAAAATCCTATTATTTGAATGAACCATTCCTTGTACCATTACTATTAGTTATCAACAAAACATTCATGTTTCCAATATTCCTTGCATTATAAAACTCACAGAATGTATGTGGTATTTTACCTGACCCATCTAATAGGGATGAAATTACAGCTACACATATACCTTACAGTTAAATCATGTAACATCATGATGGTAATATCTCGACATTTAATTTTATACGCATGCCTCAGACACAGGCCATTGCAGCAGGATATGTCATTTTAACCTCCACCTTAATGTTTTCAGTGGTTGATCCAGAACCCAAGGGGGGGGGGGGGGGGGGGGGTCGTGCGGAGCACAAGTGTTTTCAGGATTCAATGCGCGACTGTCGAGGGTGTGAATCGAACGAGGTGGTTTGGTGTGGGATGGGGTGTCAATATCGTGTGGTGTAAAAAAAAATATAATTTTCATTGATAAAATTTTGAAGCAGTCTGGGTATCAAAGAGGAATAATCCCGCTTCAAAACCAACAAGTAAAAACCTTTGCTCTAAAATTCTATAGAGGTTTGCGAATGCCCCTGTGCCCTCTTCGATCCGCCACTATTTATCTGGTTAAAACGTAAATTATTTTAATCGTAATCCCTGCATTAATTATTGAATTTGTGCGTTTTATGGCTGGGTTCCACAGTGTCGTTGATACGGGTGAATCATGTCATATCACCAGTCATTTTGATATTCAAGCGAGTTCTGAAAACCCGCAATTCCTTGATATTTGAGGAACTTTGCAACATTGTTACACATGATATTTGTTTATCACTCAAATTTTTACAGATTGAAATCGGAGCCTTTTCTATGATTAAATGACAATGAATTAATTTGCAAATTTATTTGGAGATATAACACGGTATGCCCCCCCCCCCCCCAGCTGTAACGGGGGGGGGGGGGGGCAATGATAGGAAAGTGTGATTCCATACAAACCATGGTAGTTGGTAGTCGGAGTGGAGGTAGAGTAAATGTATAACATTTTGGGTGGAGGTTAAGTAGATATATAACATTTTAGGTGGAGGTAAAGAAAATATATAACATTTTGGGTGGAGGGAAAGTAAATATAGAACATTTTGGGTGGAGGTAAAGTAAAATTAATAACTTTTTGGAAGGAGGTAAAGTAAATATATATAACATTTTGGATGGAGGTCTTTTAACCTATCATTAAGATTATGCTTGTCGAAAGACATTTTGACCGGGGGATTATTGCGTGAGGGCTTCTTATATATCCTGAATGGTCCGTAAGCTCACACACTTAAATGCTGGCTGTCCATGTCAAGTTATTGAGTTTCACTCCTAATATCATACCTTCTAGAGATGTTCATTAGGTTAAAAAGCTGCTACTCACACTGATGGCCAGGTCATGCCAGGTTATGACGTGTATATTCGCATGTCCAAAGTCAATACTCTCACGTCATTGTTAGCAATGTTTTCAATTAGGTCCGAGAGCAACTATGTTTTTTTCTGGCTGTTCACGAGCAGCTTTAGTTTACTTTCTCTGTTCCAGCTATTTTCCTGGCTTTTACGAATGACTTTAGATTGGCTGTTCCAGCTTTTTTTTCCTGGCTATACGAATGGCTATAGTTTGGTTGTTCCAGCTATATACCTGGCTTTTACGAATGGCTCTAGTTTGGCTACTCCAGCTATTTTCCTGGCAGTTTTTGAGAAGCTTCACTTCAAGATCTCTTTCTGATGAAGCTAACCTATTATTTTCTGGATGTTTCTTTCATAATCATACCATGTATCAGATAAATATTTTAATGGTTTGAATTTATAACGATACACTCTACAGTCAGAAATTAAAGAATACTTTGCTAAAAGCCTAGTTCCCAAAAATACTTCACCTGTACTTTCAATAGCTAGATTTGATTGAAGGTGTATATATATATATATATATATATATATATATATATATATATATATATATATATATATATAATGATGTATAAACTTTATTTATTTTACATGGATTGAACAGCTAGTTATAATAACTAACACGAGGCACTCTCCATTGTTCGGATGTTGGCACTCTAAATATAGAAAGATCAGATCTGTTAACATTTAATCATATGAGTGACAATCTAAAGAAATTTCAGAGTTTATATGTATATCGATATAAAGATTCTGTTGTTATTAACAACTGATTCAGAGACCATGTCATCAGAAAAGCATATGCCGAGCTGACATTGAGGTGCGATGACGCTGAGTTAGGGTGAGAGCTGACACTGAGGTTCGATGACGTTGAGTTTGGGTGAGAGCTGACACTGAGGTGCGATGACGTTGAGTTTGGGTGAGGTTGCTGTATTATTGAAGTCTGTAATACAGCTGTCAGCACCAGTACCTAAAGATAATGTACAAACGGATACAGCATCACCACCACGGCCAAGCTCGTCTAATTAGACGGTAGCGACTTGCTTATTCCAAATCTGCTCCTTGCAGCTGGCTCCTTATAGTAGATGTGGGCTGTGTTATCCATATGCTTGCTGACAGCACCGTGACAGCAAAATAGATCTAGCAGCCAGCCTTCCTCTCCTGTCATTATACCGCTTGCCTGTTCGATCAGAGGCTCCATCACAGAATGAATAAGGTAACTACCTGCTAATTCAGGATCAAATGCGTCAACAGTTAAAATATAATGTCCCTTCGGGTCCTTTTTGAGAAATAGTAATTCATTTCACATAAAAATAATAACAAGTACAAATCTAAGTGAGTCGATCTTAATTGTTATGAAAGACCCGCAGGGTGAGCAATTCGACGAAGTTCAAATAAGAAAATATTATATTTATGTATATAATTGAACGTGGAACAAGTGGTCAATAAATATACTGGTCTCATTCAGACTCCTTTTCATTAACTAGCTAGGCGAAGCTCCGCTACTTGACAGAGCCGACAGTTGGTGTGTACATGCACAGCAGCCTGGATTAACCTCAGTAAGAAATAGTTTAGAGAGACGGGTGCAATGTCTCTTTGGGCTATACATAGGCATTGAGGCAAAGATGTACATAAGTTTTTTTTTAAAAAAATAGATATAATAACAGTCGCTTTTGCACAAAATAAACCATTTCATGTATATATGTATAAGTTAACACCCTACACCTGTAATATACCAATAAAGGGCCACCCACATTGACACACAGGTCAACAATGACATATTTAACATATAGAATAAATGTAAAATTTATATACAAAATAACAGGATATAAAATTTGAAGTGCATTAACAGTATACCCGACAGCAATAAATGTAGAAATACGTGCGAATAAATACCCTATTCTTTATGATAGCCAAAAATGCTTTGCGAGTCATTAGTTGCGTCACATGTTTCTGTAAATAGCCTATCTGCATAAATTCTCCGTAGTATATTTCCCTATTTTTAATAAAAAGACATAATATAAAGCTTACCAATTCTAAAATTACAGAAACTGCTGCTTGTTAAATCCTTTTTGTTTTTACACGGTGAACCAGTATCCGATATTTTTAAAGTAATATGTGGTATGAAAAACTTAACAGATAGCGATTTCGGAACTGATGAAAGGGATCTTTTCAAAGTTAATAAAAAACGTATATCCAACATTCAAAAGAAATCTCGGACAATCAGGCCAAACAGATTTGTTGTTGACAGTCGCCTGCGGAATGCTCAGATAATGTGTTCTGTGGCACGGTGGACAATTTAGAGTTATGAGGCAGTAATGAGTGCTCAGTTAACGAGTGATTTAGCCACAGATTTATGGTCGATAGTTAAAAACAAATCCTAATGTCCTGATGCCATATGATACAAGCCCCTTACAACCAGGCTCAAAACTTAAATCAATTTTTCAATAGCATTTGGCAATATTTTGACAATAAAAAGATTATGATTGATTATATTCACTTGAATCACAATTTCCCACACCATTTGGCATTCTTAGACACACATATATACGTCGAGGACTGGTATATATATATATATATATATATATATATATATATATATATATATATATATATATATATATGTATATGATTCTTCCAATTAATGTTACACTACAGTTACCATCTAACGAGTTGAACAACGTTGGTGTTTACCTTATTCAGGGAGGGTGTCTAACAACAGGTAGTATATTAGCTCATACTTTTCCGTCAGCACAACAAGCACGATCAACAAGAACAGCTATGTAACACCTTCTCTAATACTACTAAAGTCCTAAATTATCTGAATGTTCCTATAACAATCGTTTGCTTCAGCCCGTTGAAGCCTTAAGCATTTGGACGCAATTGTTGTTGGTCTCGAATCTTGTCCATCGCTCCCTGTCTTCATCCCTGCTACACGGCCGTGACTCTAAGTAAAAAAATAATCAACCTGTTCATCTGAACGGTTTTCATTTGACGGAAGCACGATTGGGCGGGCTTTAATGAAACCCAACTGGTTTCTCCCTGGAAAGAAACTTTTCCAACTGTTTCCCAGATCCCAACTCTTTGGTATAACCCCAGAGTCAACAAATATTCACTGACGGAGCTGTTCATGGTCCACGCGGTCCCGTCAGCTCACTCTCTCTATGAGTTTACTTGAAGTGTTGCTACAAATACAACCCTTGTCTGCGCAATTACGTCGAGGATTGGTTAAAGGAAAGCAACCGACAGCAAACCGTTGACTGGGACATTTGGTCTGAAGGCTCATAGTATGTAAATGCTCGAACTCAACAAGCTGTCGACCTTTCAGAACACCAAATTACAAGATTCCATTAAAATAAACCACAAACATAAAGTACAGCTCCTTTCCATTCTCTGAGGGTAAAACCGAATCCAACAGTGTTTTGTATGAGGAAATTTCATGCGCTTTACATCTTGGATATCTTAAAATTTGTCAAACAGTTGTGACACTTCCACATCGGATGCCAATTCCCCCGAGGATGTCATAGTTGATTTACCACCGCCGCTTCTCTCATTAGATTGATCGTTTTCATTTGGATCTTCGTCTAAATTCACTGGTGGGTCGAACTTGAAAGGTGCCGGCTCATGTCGCATTTCACAGATAACATTTGTTAGTGCCTTAATGTAATTTTGGGCGAGCGTTAGGGTCTCAATTTTGGAGAGTCTTCTCCCTAGCTTTATATGGGGAATCACTTCACGTAATCCTTGAAAAGCATCGTTTAATGAATGCATGCGCATGCGCTCACGTTCATTGCTTTCTAGCCGGCGCAAGTTTCGCTCTCTGGCATTTAGTCCTTTCCGCCGTTTATGTGTCTTTTTGGTATTACGTAGCCGTCTTTCTGCCTGTAATGGATCATCACTCGTCGATGACGCACCCGAGTCCATCGGCGAACCAGGTGATTCGCACTTATTGCCTCGTCTACTGCGCATGTCATAATCGGTCTGACGTGGTACGTCCTCGTCCCATATAGACTCCACCGTGTCATTGTCATACTCCACGGAGTCCTCAAGCGAGTATAGGGATGATGTCATCTTGAGGCTAGGAGTTTCTGCTGACTGGCCTGTAATCACAAAAATTACATTTTTAATATTCTTTCAAATTTTATTTTTCTCTCGCTGAGATTCGTTTTACATTGCATACTTCTAATATATTATCTGTGCAGGGGAAAACAGTAAGATTAGAAAAATGCATTAGTTTTATTTAGCTACTCGACCTTTTTATTTTCTGTAGTCTTATTTTAACAGGCGGTTTCTCCCGCGCTTGGTAGGCCTGGTCAACTTTGTTATGTCTTCTTGTTTGTTCCCACTGTTTCATGTCTATATCCTCCATCTTATTGCCGTTAAATTATAAAAGTATAATACGAAAAACATCTCTTATCATCTGTCAACGTGTTTTCACAATGTATCTACTTAAATATATATATATATATATATATATATATATATATATATATATATATATATATATATAGCATAATGTTACAAAAGTAAACAATATTGTTAAATCAAAATAAACGAAGTTAAATCAAGATTGTCTTGGCAGAAGACTGTTTCATACATTGAATACGAATACATAATTAATGATAAATTGTTTCCTGTGAAGCAAGCAGTTGGTTACATGTAGGTGGGTCATCTGACGCGTTGAATGTGTTACAGATGGAACAAAAAGATGTATATTTAATCCACTGTATGAAGAAAATCGAAGGACAGGCATATAAATATGGTCTATTAAAACAGGTTCCTGCTTTCCTGCAAGTTTCATCTTGATAATAATTTCAGTGTCAGTCCATCGTTGGGACATTTAAGCTTAGCGATATCTCTCTTTATAGATAAAATAACACAAAAAAAACTAATCTCACTTGTATAATTGTTAGATTAATACCAGTTGCAGTGCCCAAATTTTATCATTATATCATAATAGGTACCAAGATCCAAGTGATGGATTTCAACCCTCAAAACTACTGCACCTTTTCGAATTTAATCAGCTGCATGAATGCAGCCGTATATTGAACTTTCTTTGTTTATTACATTTATGGGTTTAACCAGGGACATGTAACAGGTAGGACAAAATGGTCAGCAATGTAGTTCCCCAGACTGCACAGACCACGATTCCATACGTGCGGAAACTTTAGTGCCACTATAAAAGTGGAAACAGTTAACGTACGTGGAGAATTTGTTAGACGGGTCTCAGAGAAATGGGTCGGATTTTTTCGATCCCATCTGGACTGGTCCCATTCCGACGGGTCCCAGTCGGACGGGACCCAGGCAGACGCGTTATCAATAACGTATGGTTTCAAGATATAACGAAGGCTAATAAATGTATAATATTTTATTTATAGTACTTTGAATGTATATATGAACATATAAAGCAGTTTAAAACATCCTGCATGAAGGATGAACGGCTTCTTTGCATAGACCACCCGGCTGATTGGCGACGCCGACATCATGTGCAAGCATTACGACGACTCATTTTAATATTACTTACCTTGGGATATCACTGGTGTTTTGTCTTTTTGTCTTATTATTTGTTTAATATGTCACTGTATATAGTATGTTGAAAGTATGCCTATGAAATTATGAAACAGTTTGAAACGCCCTGAAGCATGATCGGATTATTCAAACACTTATCAAAAGGTAATCTGTTGTTTTTACTGCATTTATGAAATGACTTGCCGTAACAATCATTATGAAACGCAACTTAATTAGTTCCATAATTCAAACAATTAGTTAATTAGTAAGTGACCCCGCCTACAGCGAAAGCTTCCCTTTGAGTTGCAGTGACCGTGTCAGAGGTGCAGGTTTCTCTATCATATATCCCTGCTATAGTACGGAGTTACCAAACTGTCTTTCTACTCCTGTTTCTTGGAAATGTGCATAATTTTAACTGACAATATGACAGTACATGGATTAATGATATATCGGACTAAAAAGACCAATTCACGTAAACCTAGCTTATATATATTGCATATGTATATATGTTGGCAAAACATGTCAACCGCACATCCGGATGGTAAACTAGACTCTGGTATTTATTTTACATTTAAATGCATGATGAATCGTTATTGTAACTCTCGTGAATAACGATACGGATCACATTGGCGATTCAATCATTTCAGTTTTCATAAAAGATGCGTTATGGAAAGGAATAAGATAATGCAAAACAAGTGACCCATGGGTCATGACGCTCAGCTGACTGGGAAGAGATTTGCATAAGGAAATTTTATCATCTGAATGGTAGCATATATAACCATTCAACTGAAGCATCAAACAGAATAACCAACAGGCTAAGATTGTGTCTGTATTAATATATCTCAAAAATAGAGAAAAAAATCGTAAACTTTAAAAAAATACAGGTGGCTCCACCAGTCTGCAAAAACTAATAAAAACATTTAATGGTCAATATCCATGCAAAGAAGCATGGTGGTCTCTGGATTAGTTGTTCAGATACTTTAGCTTTTGCATCAAATTTTCCATTATTCTGAGGGATACTTTGGAGTCCTATAGCTTGAAGGATATTGGTAACAGAGACCTAATTTCATGGCATAGACACAAATTGACACTTTTCATGGGCCTCCTTGCATGACAAGAATGAAGATTCTAGGTCCAGTTGTTACAATTTGTACCCTATTGACAGATAACCACATCTTTAAAGGTCTCAAAAATAGAGAAAATAATTTATAAAAATTTGAAAAAAATAGAGGTGGCACACCCAGTCTGCTAAAACTGATGGAACATGTCATGATCAATATGTATGCCAAAAATCATGAGCATCAGTGTTGTAGTTATTGAGATACTGGAGTTTTTGTATCAAATTTTTCATTATTCTGGGGGGTATTTTGGAGCCATACAGATTAATGGATATGGGTAACAGAGACCTAAATTCAGGTTTCCATGGAGATTTTTCATGGGTCTCCCTGTGTGTAAAGAATGAAGATTCTAGGTCCAGTTGTTATGATTTGTGCCATGTTAACAGATGTTCATATCTTTAAAGGTATCAAAATTAGAGAAAAAAACTTTAAAAAAAGCCCGAACAAATATATGTGGTGCCACCAGGCTGCAGAAACTGATGAAACACTCCATGATCAATATCCATACAAACAATTATGGTCATCTCTGCATTAGTTGTTCATATACTTCAGCTCTTGTATCAAATTTTCCATTATTCTGAGCTGTACTTCTGAGTGCCATAGCTCAAAGGATATGGGTAACAGAGACCTAATTTCAGGTTTCCATGGAGACTTTTCATAGGTCTCCCTGTGTGTCAAGAATGAAGATTCTAGGTCCAATTTGAACCCTGTTGACAGATAACTATTTCCTTAAAGGTCTCAAAAATAGAGAAAAAAATGGTAAAAATATGAAAAATACAGGTGGCGCCACTAGTCTGCAGAAACTGATGAAACATCTCATAATCAATATGTATGCCAAAAATCATGACCATCAGTGATGTAGTTTATGAGATATTGAAGTTTTTGTATGAAATTTTTGACTATTCTGGGTGGTACTTTGGGGCCCCATAGCTAAAAGGATATGGGTAAAAGAGACCTAATTTCTGGTTTCCATGGAGATTTTTTAAAGGTCTCTCAGAATGTCAAGAATGAAGATTCTAGGTCCAGTCTTTATGATTTGTGCCCTATTAACAGATGTTCACATTTTTAAAGGTCTCAAAAATAGAGAAAACAATTAATAAAAAATCGAAAAATACAGGTGGCGCCACCAGTCTGCAGAAACTGATGAAACATCTCATGATCAATATGTATGCCAAAAATCATGACCATCAGTGATGTAGTTAATGAGATATTGAAGTTTTTGTATGAAATTTTTGACTAATCAGGGGTACTTTGGGGCCCAATAGCTCAAAGGATATGGGTAACAGAGACCTAATTTCTGGTTTCCATGGAGACTTTTCATAGGCCTCTCAGAATTTCAAGAATGAAGATTCTAGGCCCAGTTTTTACGATATGTGCCCTGTTAACAGATGTCCACATTTTTAAAGGTCTCAAAAATAGAGAAAAAAATCGTAAAAAATAAAAAAATACAGGTGGCGCCACCAGTCTGCAGACACTGATGGAACATTTCATGATCAATATGTATGCCAAAAATCATGACCATCAGTGATGTAGTTAATGAGATATTGAAGTTTTTGTATGAAATTTTTGACTACTCTGGGGGGTACTTTGGGGCCCCATAGCTCAAAGGATATGGGTAACAGAGACCTAATTTCTGGTTTCCATGGAGACTTTTCATAGGCCTCTCAGAATTTCAAGAATGAAGATTCTAGGTCCAGTCTTTACGATATGTGCCCTGTTAACAGATGTCCACATTTTTAAAGGTCTCAAATTGAGAAAAAAAATCGTAAAAAAATTAAAAAATACAGGTGGCGCTACCAGAAGAATGAAGATTCTAGGTCCAGTCTTTACGATATGTGCCCTGTTAACAGATGTCCACATTTTTAAAGGTCTCAAATTGAGAAAAAAAATCGTAAAAAAATAAAAAATACAGGTGGCGCCACCAGTCTGCAGGAACTGATGGAACATCTCATGATCAATATGTATGCCAAAAATCATGACCATCAGTGATGTAGTTAATGAGATATTGAAGTTTTTGTATGAAATTTTTGACTACTCTGGGGGGTACTTTGGGGCCCCATAGCTCAAAGGATATGGGTAACAGAGGCTTAATTTCTGGTTTCCATGGAGACTTTTCATAGGCCTCTCAGAATTTCAAGAATGAAGATTCTAGGTCCAGTCTTTACGATATGTGCCCTGTTAACAGATGTCCACATTTTTAAAGGTCTCAAAAATAGAGAAAAAAATTTGTAAAAAATAAAAAAATACAGGTGGCGCCACCAGTCTGCAGAAACTGATGAAACATCTCATGATCAATATGTATGCCAAAAATCATGACCATCAGTGATGCAGTTAATAGGATATTGAAGTTTTTTTTATGAAATTTTTGACTATTCTGGGGGGTACTTTGGGGCCCCATAGCCCGAAGGATATAGGTAACAGAGACCTAATTTCTGGTTTCCATGGAGACTTTTTATAGGTCTCTCAGAATGTCAAGAATGACGATTCTAGGTCAGGTCTTTACCATTTGTGCCCTGTTAACAGCTGGTCACTTTTTTTAAAGGTCTCAAAAATAGAGAAAACAATTTGTAAAAAATTGAAAAATACAGGTGGCGCCACCAGTCTGCAGAAACTGATGAAACATCTCGCGATCAATATGTATGCCAAAAATCATGACCATCAGTGATGTAGTTTATGAGATATTGAAGTTTTTGTATGAAATTTTTCACTATTCTTGGACATACTTTGGGGCCCCATAGCTCGAAGAATATGGGTAACAGAGACCTAATATCTGGTTTCCATGGAGACTTTTCATAGGTCTCTCAAAATGTCAAGAATGTAGATTCTAGGTCCAGTCTTAACAATATGTGCCCTGTTAACAGATGTCCACATTTTTAAAGGTCTCAAAAATAGAAAAAAAAAAATCGTAAAAAATAAAAAAAATACAGGTGGCGCCACCAGTCTGCAGGAACTGATGGAACATCTCATGATCAATATGTATGCCAAAAATCATGACCATCAGTGATGTAGTTAATGAGATATTGAAGTTTTTGTATGAAATTTTTCACTATTCTGGGGGGTACTTTGGGGCCCCATAGCTCGAAGGATATGGGCAACAGAAACCTTATTCCAGGTTTCCAAAGAGATTTATCATGGACATCTCTAGATATGAAGTAAGAAGATTCCAGGTCCAGTGGTTACGATTTGTGCCTTGTTAACGGACAGACGGCGGTTGGCCGGGCGGACAACGGACAAAGAGCGATCGCTATAGCTCAGATGACTTACAGTCAGCTGAGCTAAAAAATTGAAACAATACAGGTGGCGCCACCAGAAAGCAGAAACTGATGAAACATTCCATGATCAATATCCATGCAAAGAATCATGGTTGTTCATATACTTTAGCTTTTGTAACAAATTTTCTATATTCTGGGGGATAATTTGGAGCCACATAGCTTGAAGGATATGGGTAACAGAGACCTAATTTCAGGTTTCCAAGGAGACTTTTCATGGGCCTCCCAGCATGTCAAGAGAGAAGATTCTAGGTCCAGTTGTTACGATTTGTGATGACCACATCTTAAGAGGTCTCAACAATAGAGAATAAAATTCGTAAAAATCGAAAAAATACAGGTGGCGCCAAAAGACTGCAGAAACTGATGGAACATTCCATGATCAATATCCATGCAAAGAATCATGGTGTTCATTGCAATAGTTGTTCAGATACTTGAGCTTTTGTATCAAATTTTCCATTATTCTGGCGGGTACTTCGGAGCCCCATAGCTCAGAGGTTATGGGTAACAGAGACCTAATTTCAGGTTTCCAAGGAGATTTTTCATGGACCTCCCTAGATATGAAGCTATAAGATTCCAGAACCAGCGGTTACAATTTGTGCCTGGTTAACGGACGGACAGACAGACAGACAGACAGACAGAAGGACGGACGGACGGACGGACAGACGCCGGACAAAGAGTGATTGCTATAGCTCAGATGACTTTCAGTCAGCTGAGCTAAAAAAATCGGAAGCGCTTTAAATAGTAATTCATGCACATGGGTATCGTGGATTGCATTAAATTTGATAATTATACCTTGTTAGATAAACAGATTTTTTTTTTGCGCTTTCATAAAGCTTCAATCCCCGGCTACCTTATTGTATAATAACGTCACGTAAGAACTATAACACAGCATCTAAATGGGACCCGTCTTCCTGGAGCCCGTCCAAAAGAGAACGTCTAAATGAGACCCGTCCAACTGGCACCCGTCCAACTGACACATAATCCTTTTTTTTTTCACAATTTATCAAACTATTACAGGAAAATTGCAGAGACGTAGAAGTAAAATTTATGTTTATTTAAATAATTATTAAATATAATGATAGAACATCGTGTTTACATTAATCAGTCAATATAAAGGAAGGCCACCAGTGTTTACCCAAATAAGTTACAGGGCATGTCACCTGGGTTCACGATAATTAATGTTACGGCTGGCAATGTCATTTCAGATGGACGGGTCTCAGATAGATGCCATGGGTTGGGGGGGGGGGGGGGGGGGGTCCCAGACGCTTTATCCAAAACGTATGGGTTAGATTTAATATAGCATTTTGAATGTAAATATGAAAATATTGAACAATTTGAAAAGCCACAAAGGATGAACGGCCCGGTTGACCGGCGACATCATGTGCAAGCATTACAATGTCATATTTGTGTTTATTATGTGGTATCGTTGCTGAAGTCTATATTGTATTTTTTTTTTTAATATAATTTGAGTTGTAATTTTGAAATTATTTTATTTTTTTCATATTTTCTTTGAAAAAAAATGTCTCGTTGTTATTGAATTAAATGCTTCTTTACAGACATCTGTATCATGGATTGTCTATTATTTTATTGTGTTTTATATATATATATATACATATATATATATATATATATTACTTTAATGTGTTTAGAGTTAATGTTATGACAGTTCATTTGTGCTTACCATAATCGATAAATGTAATGGCACGGCAACTGTGTTTACAATAACTCTGTTAATGAAATGAGAGGGCACCTGTGTTGACATAAAATCAGCCAATGTAATGACAGGGCACCTGTGTTGACAAAAAAAATCAGTCAATGTAATAACAGGGCACCTGTGTTGACAATAAATAAGTCAATGTAATGACAGAGCACCTGTGTTCACAATGAATTAGTCAATGTAATTACAGGGCATCTGTACTGACAATAAATCAGTCAATGTCATGACAGGGCAACTGTGTTGACAATAAATCAGTAAATGTAATGACAGGGCATCTCTACTGACAATTAATCAGTAAATGTAATAACACGGCACCTGTACTGACAAAAAATCAGTCAATGTATTGACAGGGCATCTGTATACTGACAATAAATCAGTCAATGTAATGACAGGGCCTCTGTTTTGACCATAACTCAGCCAATGTAATGACAGGGCATCTGTGCTGACCATAACTCAGTATAATGACAGGGCACCTGTGTTGACAAGTAATCAGTCGATGTAATGACAGGGCATCTGTGTTGATCAAAACTCATCCAATGTAATGACAGGGCATCTGTGCTGACCATAACTCAGTGTAATGAGAGGGCATCTGTGTCTAGAGATATCAGTCAATGTAAGGCAGGGCGTATGTGTTGACCATAACTCAGTAAGTGTAATGACAGGACACCTGTGTGACAATAAAAAAGTCAATGTAATGATAGGGCACCTCTGTTGACAATTAATAAGTCAAGGTTATGTAAGGGCATCTGTGTTGACAAAATAAATCAGTCAGTTTAATGCCAGGGCATCTGTGTTGACCATCATTTAGCCAATGTAATGACAGGGCATCTGTGCTGACCATAATTCAGTGTAATGACAGGGCACTTGTGTTGACAATAAATCAGTCAATGTAATGAGAGGGCAACTGTGTTGACCATAACTCAGCCAATGTAATGACAGAGCATCTGTGCTGACCATAACTCAGTTTAATGACAGGGCACCTGTGTTGACAATAAATTAGTCAATGTTATGACAGGGCATCTGTGTTGACAATAAATCAGTCATTGTAATGACAGGGCATCGGTTTTGACCTTAACTCAGCCAATGTAATGACAGGTCATCTGTGCTGACCATAACTCAGTTTAATGACAGGGCACCTGTGTTGACAATAAATTAGTCAATGTAATGACAGGGCATCTGTGTTGATCATAACTCATCCAATGTAATGACAGGGCTTCAGTGCTGACCATAACTCAGTGTAATGAGAGTGTCTAGAGATATCAGTCAAAGTAATGACAGGGTGTATGTGTTGTCCATAACTCAGTAAGTGTAATGAAAGGGCACCTGTGTTGACAATAAATAACTCAGGGTAATGACAGGGCACCTTTGTTGACATTTAATAAGTCAATGTTATGTAAGGGCAACTGTGGTGACAATAAATCAGTCAGTTTAATGACAGAGCATCTGTGTTGACCATAAATCAGCTAATGTAAAACAAGGCATCTGTGCTGACCATAATTCAATGTAATGACAGGGCACTTGTGTTAACAATAAATCAGTCAATGTACAGACAGGGCATCTGTTTTGACCATGACTCAGCCAATGTAATGACAGGGCATCTGTGCTGACCATAACTCAGTGTAATGACAAGGCATGTGTGTTTACAATAAATCAGTCAGTGTACAGACAGGGCATCTGTTTGACCATGACTCAGCTAATGTAATGACAGGGTATCTGTGTTGACAAATAATAAGTCAATGTTATGTTAGGGCACCTGTGTTGAAAATAAATGAGTCAATGTATTGACAGGGCACCTGAGTGATGATGAATATGTCAATGTAATGACAGGGCACCTGTGTTGACAATAAATGAGTCAATGTATTGACAGGGCACCTGAGTGATGATAAATATGTCAATGTAATGACAGGGCACCTGTGTTGACAATGAATAAGTCAATGTTATGACAAGGCACTTATGTTGACAATAAATTAGTTAGTGTAATGACAGGACACCTGTGTGACATAAATAAGCCAATGTAAAGACAGGGCATCTGTGCTGACCTTATTTCAGTGTAATGACAGGGTATCTGTGTTGACAATACATCAGTCAATGTCGCAGACGACACGTTTCCTAAAAGATGAACTATCTGGAAAACACCTTTTGAACTCTTTAGAAATGTTGGTGCATGTTCTGGACTGAAAGCGAATCTTGATAAGCGAGCCAGGTGTATTGGAATTCGGAAACACAGCTGGAAAACAAAATGGAAATCTTCCTGTTAAATGTATTTTTCTTGAAGCGTTGCGCATCGCATACATGACTTCACTGCTCCATAAAGGAAACATAAATGTTTATGATCACTTTATTTATTTTTTACATGTAAATCTTTGTTCTATTGATTATTTTCCAATATATTTTCTGGGAATCACATCGATGATGAAAATAAGTAAAAACAATACCAAACACTTACTATATTTATAGTGTTTTTCCTTTCAAGTACACTGAGAAACATAAAAAAAAAGTCAACGAAACGATCGGGGCACGTGTTTCACTATAAATTTTCAGTGCAACTACAGAGCACCTGTGCGACTTATCAGTCTATGTATTAACAGGGCACCTGTGATTAATTAGTCAACGAAATGCCAGGGTACCTGTGGTAAGAGTTAATCAGTTTATGTAATGATAGGGCATCTGTGTTAACATTTAAGTAGTCAATGTGATGACAGGGTGCCCTATTAATGAAATCTTATTTAATACTGGGATCATATTAAGTGCAAAAGACTTCCTTCTTAGTTTGGTGGTAGATTTGCAAGTCTCAGATGATAATGATAATCATCCGCGAGAATGAAAGGACATCACTCACGCTTATAACATTTCCTATTCTTTACTAAGACTATTCTTCCAATGACATTATTTGAAATTCCTTGATTCTGACTCGATGTAGAGGTTAGAACCTCAAGGCATTACATCAAGCACCTCCAGGCTGAGCTTTACAGACTCGATCAGTGTTTCACTACATCTCTAACATCGCAGTATAACCTAGAAATTACACCCATACAATGCTGATCGGTGTTTCACTACATCTCTAACATCGCAGTATAACCTAGAAATTACACCCATACAACGTCAATCAGTGTTTCACTACATCTCTGACATCGCAGTATAACCTAGAAATTACATCCACACAACGTCTATCAGTGTTTCACTTCATCTCTAATATCGCGGTATAACCTAGAAATTACACCCATACAACGTCAATCAGCGTTTCACTACATCTCTAACATCGCAGTATAACCTAGAAATTACACCCATAGAACGTTGATCAGTATTTCACTACATCTCTAACATTGCTGTATAACCTAGAAATTACACCCATACAACATCGATCAGTGCTTCACTATATCTCTAACATCGCAGTTTAACCTAGAAAAATTACACCCATACAACGGGACGTCTAAGAGAGGGCTGACCACAAATGATCTAACAGCCAGTACGCATTGTTAATTATCAATGCTCTATGATATAAGCTGTTAGTGATAATACTCTGGAGTATTTAATTTTTACAGATATTTTTCGTTGTGGGTTCCGCCTCCATTTTGTAAATGCCAGCTAAACAGCACACGCTCCCTCTCATTTTATACCCTGGAGTTAACCTGGCCCGGTGACTACTGCACCTGCGGGCCTTAGGCATGTATGCAATCTTCCACATATGCTGGATCATACCACCGAGGAACCCCTGGTAATGTACAAAATACAAAGTACAAGAATGCTTAATATCTGGCAGCGCTTTAATTTCAACATATGTTTGTGTGTTTTTTAAAATTGATGTAATCTTTGGATACTGACAGACTAAGAACACTTTTTAAATCTAATGAATAGGAAAAGATCAAAGAAATCATTGCAGTGAAGAAGGGACCGGGGAATATTAAGCATGCATGCTACGAATATTAAGTTTACCATCTCCTAGCGTCCAAGCTGTTCAATGCAAATGGTATCACAAATGGTACGCCAATCACACTTAAAAAGACGAGGTACTGAAGTCTCGAGTTCGGTTCTGCCCAGAATGTTATGAGTCTGTTTAGAAACTATGTTGGAAAGTCAGGTGGAAACACTGAGGATGACCATGAGGACAGTGAGGACGTCATATATAATATGATGATAAGCAGTTTGACTTATGAATTTTATGTATATTTGACACAATTTTAAGTAATACTGGTATGGTATAGTAATTTGCTCCAAACATGAAACAAACTTGTACTTTATAATATATCTTGTACACTGAAATATCAAATAAATGGATGTTATGAAAATATTGTTAATTATGATGTCTAAATATGCATGAACGGATATAAAGATGTTGAAATAATTAAGATCAGCCATTAAGATCAACACTATAATTGACAGACAAAGTCTTCAATAAAGAGTGTATATAACTGGATAATACAAGTGCCTATAGCAGATACTAGCATTGTCGGCTGTGCCAGGTCTAGAATCTCAAACGTCTGGGCACCCACAACGGCGGCTGCGGAAAATCGGAGTCTGCGCGCAGCCGACATTGTTGGCTGCCTAGACACTTCCTATACTATAATATAATATATGTCAATAAATCACAAGTCGGTTTAACAGAATTTGTTTACTATGCAAACCATAGGCTTTGGAGCCAAGGGCGGGAGTCAGTGTGACCTTTCTTTGAGAAATGACACAAATTCCACCAATATGCATGGAAAATCCATTGTACTTCTTCTAAGTCTACATGCCTCACGTGAAAACAACTGGGACAACTGTGTTTGTTTGGTAATATGTCAGTATTGTGTAATTTTTAGAGGTAAGGGAATTTGGTGAGAATAGTAGCAATTATACTTGTATGTAATATTTTAACTGATAACTTTATAGAGAGGTATGCTTTAGAATATAACAATGTTGCTTATTGCTCAAAGTGTTATTATTTATGATTGAAATCAGGAAGTGTTATGTAAACTGTTCATGTTAATATTGATTTGATAGTTACATCTTACACTTTATGAAAATTTGGAAATGGTAAATCCATTGCTTCTCAGTATATTTATTTTGTGCTTCAAAGCATGGACACCTATGGTTTTGAATAAAATCCAGAAATGGATCTAAAGTTTTATTATGACTTGAAGAAGATTATATTAGGGCATAAATATTTTCACTCTGGCACAGATTATTCTTTAAATTCAATAATTGATATTCTTACTAATATTTGGAACAGCACGTGATTAAAAGTAGGAAAATGGTAAAAATACTTAATTGAAAATGTATATTTCATATATTATTTTTTTTTCAAAATTTGCCATACCCTGTCTAGAGATCGCCTCCCGTGCCCACACCTTTCCGGCGCTTACGCGCCTTCAAACAGGGGTTACCAGCGAGGGCCAAAATGCAACCAAAATAAGTCCCTGGTGACCGTAGCCCTGCCTGGGATTTAGTATTTGCGTTTACTAATAAAATGCTTAAAATAAAACGTGATTCCATGTACCGATACTCAGTACCTGTTCTTATCACGAAAGCCCTGTAAACTCCGCATGGTGAATCCCTGATATTTGCATATTAAGGCGTCACATAGCCCTAGCTCCCGTGCTCTCTTACTACGCTACGCTGTGCGAGATACCGCCGCATTTAATGCAGTAAGGCGTCACAAGGCTCTTTGAGGACCTGGCGATTCCCCCGTATTTGCATATCAGGCCGTCCCGCCTCATGTGAATGGCATCGTTGCTGTGAAAACGCCAACAGCGGTCACACAGCTCGACCCGCTTGGTAACATTCGCACTGAAATCGCACACATGGACTCTGCCGAGTAGACTGGTACCCTGCTCTATAATGGCCCTCAGCCTAGCATAGAGACAGGCGTACAACGCCATTTTAAGTACTCCCAGTTGCAACTCCTGACTAACCTGTAGACTGGTTCCAACTCCAGTATGCACGCTCATACCGGTTGCCATGGACGTTCACGCGATCCTGTTTGATTATCCGTAAAGATTTCATATAAAATAACTTTCTTTAGTTATAGTTTTCAAATATTGAAGAATGAGTTGTTGCACAAAAATTGAATAATGGATGTATAGATAATACGATATACTGAATCTTTGATATTCCACTGTGTGAAGCAGTGATTTATTATTAATACCTATTAATATTATCATTATGTCACACGTTATGTACAGCCAACCTTTGGTAACTTCTCTGAGCTAACGAAATCCTTATTTTTATCATATATAATACATACTGGAGTTGGAACCAGTCTGCCGGGAGTATAAAAGATGGCGTTGTACGCCCGTCTCTATGATTGGTCTAGAGCAGCGGTGCCATAATAGAGCGGGGTACCAGTCTATCTGCCGAGATGATAAGAGCAGCTGGCAGCATTTGTTTGAACTCGTGTATTAACTGTCAAATTGCGACTCGCGAATCGTTTCAGTCAGCCGGTACATTTTGACTGCGCTCGTCGCGTGTGCTCCTGAATATCTCGCGCTGATTGGCTGAGCCAGAGTTTGTTAGGCCTACTTTCAAGAGTGGTGGTCCGATAAACGTAAACGCTGAGACTGAGGGTTATAGTGTTTTAAAGTCTTGCCGAACTCAATATAAGCGACGGCCTAAAATATTAAGACAAATTAAATGGGAATATTAGTAGCCAATTGGAAGCCCGGAATAGGCGATGACTGAATGAACCATGTTGGTTTTGAAAAAGTTTCTTGGAAAGACCACTGCTGACGTCACTGGAAAGGACCTTAGTTCAGCGAGGCGGTGATGTGTGGCGCTGACCGTCCGGGAACCGGCCAAGATTACCTGTCCATGAAATAAGAGGACAAGATGGTGGGAAAATAATTATATGAGTTGCCGCAAGATGGCGGTACCGATACTAGCCTAAGTACGATACAACGCGGGAACGTTTGATTTCTCTGTCAGAAACAAAGTCAAACTAACTATTTAATGGACTGGGCTAACTGCATTAAATGCGGCGGTATCCAGGACCCTGGACACCGCCGCATAAAAAGGTTCAGAGTAAACTGGCGAACTTCAAACCCTTGTGGGAAAAAAAAATCGTGTAAAGTCAAATAGTGCGTTTATGACAAGGAAACTTTAAGTAATCTAAGGGAGATATAGTACTTTAATTGAATGACCAAGAAATTCAGCTAAATATTATGTTTTAATATGTAAACAAGACTCACTTTTAAATCTTTGCAACCCTTGCGCTTGAAACTGTCTCAGAATCTGAAACAATGAACTGCGTGACCTTTGCTCGCTGAGCCAACACGGCCCGTTACCACTGGTTACACAGGCGGCTGCCGGCCAGCCGTGGCTGGGGAAAACCCAGAGCAGACATCGTTCCCCGTGTATCACCGTTACATATTCTTCTAATCAACATTTAAAGTGGACAAACCCTGTCTAATTAGTATGTTATATGCGTATTTGATAAGAATATCTTTATTTCTTAACGAAAACGATATTTTCAGACGAGATATAAAAATTTAATTGTCATGTAGAATGTCTCCAGTTTCGTCAAATCATCTTCTAAGGGCTCTTGCACAGCGTAGCGTAGTAAGAGAGGACGGGTGCTAGGGCTAGGACTGGGCCAGTCTATGGTGACCGAGGAAAACACTGAGAAAAATCGTCAAATAATGCATTTCATGAAATGTGAATACAGCGACTTGGGCTGTTAAAGAAACGGATGATACGATAACCAATTTTATAATACTGAAATAAGCTGTCATTAGGCCATGAACAATGTGATAAAATATTGTTGTTGATAGAAGTCTTACATTAAGTGGTATTTTATTGTATACGTATTATCACTGCAATGGCAGGCCCGACGCGAGGTCAGCTGGTCAGTAATAAGCTTATCGGAATTCGATTTCCTCTCCATCGTCCCTCTGCATAGTTTTACTTCAAAATGAATTAACACATGTCGTGTGATGCTGTAGACTGGGTGACCAGTACACTTATACATGTATTACCGCTTGTCATGTTTCGTCTGTGCTGGAAACATAACCCAGGAACAGTTACACTGTTGCTGCAGCAATGCATGCGTACTGTTATTTGCGTGGTGGCTTGTTTTACATATATTCGGCCGACATGAAGTGTACTGCACAATAATGTATGTCTAGACCAGTTGACGAGAGCATTGCAGCTGTATCCATACACGGCAGCCCCAAAATCGATAGTTCCTTGGCGAGGTGATGGTAATGACGGCGCGGCTGCATGGCGGCACCTCATCAGCCTGGCCGTCACATATCGGCACGCGACCACACAAGCGTGTGAATGGACGTGTGTATTCACATGGGATTATGACCCGCTGTACAATTCCCGTTGTATATCAGGGAAGCTTTCGATCAATAATGATTGGTTTCGCACTGTCGTTAATCTATATATAGCTTACAATATAGCTGAAGCACACACTAATGCCAATTAAACTGTGTACTGAGTTCTGATATACAAGGTTTCAAATCAATTCCTTAATTCTGATGACACAGACGCTTACTAATATATATACATGTATATTTATGGAGCCGACAATGCTGAAGACTCATACTGCCAGCACCTGTGTAAACTATTAAAAGCACATAGTATCTAGTTATATACTCACACCTTTTGATCTTTTACTATACAAAATATAAAGTGCAAGACTTTTTCGGATTTAGTATACATTATATTAAAGCAATTACTATACAATACACCATTATTACACACTATATAGTACTAAAACGCCATTCCTTGAGTTGGATATTTATAAGTCGAGCTATTTAGCATCATACTACATTTATAAGTCGAGCTACTTATCATCATAGTACATTTATAAGTCAAGCTACGGATCATCATACTACATTTATAAGTCGAGTTACTTATCATCATACTTCATTTGTAAGTCGAGCTACTTATCATCATACTATATTTATAAGTTGAGCAACTTAGCATCATACTACATTACCTAGTCGAGCTAAGTATCATCATACTATATTTTTAAGTCGAGCAACTTAGCATCATACTACATTAATTAGTCGAGTTTCTTATCATCATACTACATTTATAGGTCTAGCTACTCATTATCATACTACATTTATAAGTCGAGCTACTTATCATCATATTACATTTATAAGTCGAGCTACTTATCATCATACTACATTTATAAGTCGAGCTACTTATCATCATACTACATTTATAAGTCGAGCTACTTATCATTATACTACATTTATAAGTAGAGCTACTTATCATCATACTACATTTATAAGTCGTGCTACTTATCATCATACTACATGATGAAAGTTGGACTTTTTCTACTGCTCATCATCCTCACAGTGTTTCCACTCGACTTTCGAACATGGTTTCTAAGCAGCTTCACGACATTGTCCACAGAACATGGTTTCTAAGCAGCCCCACGACTTTCTCCACAGAACCGAACTCTAGACTTTAGTACGGTTTTTTTTTTTTTGGGGGGGGGGGGATGTATTTTGTCTGAACAGCTTATGTGGTGACAGATAAGGCAGTAACCGCAGTTGTAGAATGTATGGCCTATATATTTGCCCAAGGGATGTATGTCCTTCTTGACTGCAATGACCGCTTTTTCTCTTTTCCCGTTCATCAGATGTGGAAAAAAACAAATATTCTTAGTGTGTCAAAATCCAAATTTTCAGAGTCAAAACAAGCATGGGATAAGAAACTTGCATGTAAATTGAGGAATGAAGAGGGATAGTAAAGATTTTAACTCTCTCTCTCTCTCTCTCTCTCTCTCTCTCTCTCTCTCTATATATATATATATATATATATATATATATATATATATATATATATATATATATATATATATATATATATATAATGACAGGTTGATTATACGGTAAAAGTAACGCACAAGTTACACCATAATCAAACAGGGTGTAACCAAGGTGGTTATGGTTTCCATGATCAGTATTTTTTTTAATTTCGTTGTATATTGCTTTTGTTTCTTATCATGCAGCTGCTTATCATGCATAAATCAAACACGACTCCTAAACAGTATTTTAAAGGTTACAATTAAATTAAATAATCGAGATAAAGAATATACCAAGTGATCCAATTATTAAAACATCTCTTGATATCATGTTAACTATTAATACTCACATGCATGTGTTGCTGTCTGTTGAATAAAGTAAACGTTGAGTTTTGGTGTATTTCCCTACAGTACATTTGGATAGTTTACTGATAATATCACTCGGTCAGCAAACCTTGTGAATAAATTAAGCTATGCACGATAAATGAATATATACCAAAGATTAAAATCTAAGTGAGAGAATACAACACTTATTTTAGGTTTTAGTACTGTACTCCATGAGCGTCTGGGTTGTTAATGGATAAAACTAGATGTAAACAGTTCCTTTGTGCAGTGAGGTCGCGTGCATACGAGATATTATATCACCATGACAATAAGCGCCTGTACGATTTTGAAAAAGCCAGCGTGTCACATAGATCCGGCACGCCGGCGCCTAAACATTCCGAACAATGACAGGCTAAGTTATTCTCTGTTGAGTGATACTGCTACACGAACATATACATACCCCTCCAGGTCCTGTATTAGAAATACTACACGAACATACACACACCCCTCTAGGTCCTGTATCAGAACTACTACACGAACATATACATACCCCTCCAGGTCCTCTCTCAGAAATACTACACGAATATACACACACCCCTCTAGGTCCTGTATCAGAACTACTACATGAACATACACATATCCCTCCAGGTCCTGGCTCAGAACTACTACACAAACATACACACACCCCTCCAGGTCCCTATCAGAACAATTGAATTATATAAAGATGCTTTATATTATGAATTATGTTATGATATATATTATTTTAAGGTATAATGTTTACCATGAATCATACAAATTTTGTCTTATGATCTATATTATGACTTTTTATAACTATGACATAATTTTATATTATGATTGATATTATGGTTTTGCATGATTATTTAGATTATAACCCTGTCTTATGATTTATATCATGATTTATAATCTATTTTTTATAATATTTTGATATTATAATGATTTATACTAGCTAATCCACCCCAATTTTTTAACAAGAAGACCAGGTTTAATGTAATAATGACTGGCCAAACTTTAACATGCAAAAAGATAATTTATAAGTTTATACGCAATAGATAAGACAAATATTAATCAAATTCAGCGTATATATATTTTATTCGAAGAATCAAATTGTGTTTTTGATGCTCTATAGAACAACTGATAATTTTGTAATATCCGACTCTTTGGGTCTGAGAAAATGTAAAGATATAACAAATATATATATATATATATATATATATATATATATATATATATATATATAAAGGCAAAAAAAAAATAAAAAGGTATGGTTCTCAGGCACTTTTTTCAGAAATCACTGCGGGAGGGCGGTATTTTATTTTAAACCTTTCTTTGTATGTTTCGATAAAAATGTCATATGATCTGGGAAAAGTATGAAAATAACAGGTTTTTTTTTTGCTAAACAGGTACATGACATAGGAATTCGTATAAAAATTGAATTATTTTATCTTCTTGAAAGATGAAATTCAAAATAATAATGTTCGATGCGGGGGGGGGGGGGTAAAATTGACGCGGGCGGTGACTGAGAACCATACCTTTTATTTTTTTTGGCCTAATGATTATAATATACATATATATACATCTTTATATATATTTTATACTAGCTTATAAACCCATTATACCGGGCTTATTACCGGGGTTGGGGAGATATATTAACTGAGATGTGGAATGTTGACTCATTTTTCATTCTAAAAGTTAACAGAAAATATAGGTTTTCAGTGGGAAACTGTCTCAATAAGATATGTAAAAATATTTTTTACATTTATTTTGTGGGGCTGTCCTCATGGCAAGAAATTCATACCCCGTAATGTTTACCTTGAAGACCTGATCAGTGATGATGTTTACATTGCGAACTGGAATGAGACGCGGGGGCATTCAGGTTTTCGATGATATTTGACTGGATTCTATCGTTGGACGTATAAAGATTAGGTTGATGTGAGAGACACATGAAAGATTTATTAAATGTACGTTGTAAGGAAACTGTTCCTGAAGAAAGAAACAGAAATATGCATACCTCGTAAGTAGCAGAAGCTGACCCAATGGGACTCCATGCAGAGGGTCCGTATCCCATTTTTAGCATATTTTTCATCGTATCAGACAAATTTTGTGGCCTAAAACCCCCGGCACCATTCCACCCCATCCAACCACACCCCACCACTGTTCCTGAAATTGGGACCTTGAATTAGGTTTTGTCATTAATCCTCCTGGGTCGAACACTCCATTTCATTAAGCGAGAAACATGCGTTTTTCTCTTTTACTGACCACGCACGTGGGTGAAAGCCTCGTTCAAATGTAAGCCATGATTGGTTCAAATCCCTCATTGAAAGCAATTGTTGTTCATATGAACAATAGAAGTGTTTGAGGTTGAGTGACCACGAAGCACGACGGTCTTTGCCGAAGGCAGTTCGGCTGTGCTCGGTCTAACCTCCGTGCAAGTAAGAAAAAAACGGAAAAATCAATCACAACTAAATGTACATTAAAAATTATTTATTTTCATATCGCCTATGTCACTGCGGGGATAATGACCTTTAAAATGATGTATGGCACAGTATTGTACATCACACGGTTTTAGAGAACATTGCGAACAGACGTGGACCGAATTCCTTTTATAAGTATTAGATTACATCTGTATGCTTTGTTTCTTTTCTGTTTGTTTTGTTTCGGCATTGGAATTTGCATTGCAATCTTTACTTAACCTCCGACAGATTGGGAAACCTCAACTGAACTGTTTTGTCTTATTCTTGCACTTCTTGCGACGGAACAAAATAAACGCGTGACATACCGGTCAGAACAATGGAGCGGAGGGCCTAAGTCCCTGATTCAGAGTAACCAGCTGCTTTCTGCCTTGACAAATAATCTTATTTTCCAACAGATGGCGATGCCATAGCCCCTCCGAAATATAATTTGATATATCTCGATTTATGGTGGATAAAGGAAAATTTCTCGCTCACAGTATTTATATGTTGTTAGAAAGTATACTAAAAGAGCTAACGATTGGTCTGGTTTATGTCAAGTGACAGCGTACTTGTAGGCCATGAGGCGCTGTCAAAAATGACGAAAATATTTGCATCCTCATAGAGGCTTAAAGTGAAGGATGTTCATTAAAGGATGTAAAGGTCCTGTGACGGCCAGCACGCGTATCTCCATTGCAGATACAATATATACGGAAAAATGTGGTGAAACTCTGAATAATGAGTTAACGAGCCCTGAATGTTTGACGACGCGAGACAGTTGTTACTTCTAATACCTCACAACGTTCGTTATAAATATTATTACTATAATGACTGGCATTTATTGCATAATAACTATAGTTTTGCTTTTCCCCCATAGAAATCTTGGAGGGATGATTGTATCTACGCCCCTGCAACTCCATCACTCCCACCCAGCACATATTATCATATTATCCCGCTATCATAATATGTTTATATACTAAACGATACATGGATAAGCACTTTTAAGCATAAGTTGAAAGAGGTGTTGGCACTTACATGGCCGAAAATACCTCGGTGGTAAGGGAAGAATTGAAAGACGTGTATGACCGAAAACACCTCTGTGGTACCGGGAGAGGTTGAAAGAGGTGTGGTCACTTGTATGGCCGAAAACACCTCGGTGTTACGGGAAAAGGCTGAAAGAGGTGTGGTCACTTGTATGACCGAAAACGCCTCGATGTTACGGGGAGAGGTTCAAAGAGGTGTAATCACTTGTATGGCTGAAAACACCTCGATGTTACGGGGAGAGGTTGAAAGAGGTGTAATCACTTGTATGGCCGAAAACACCTCGGTGTTACGTGGAGAGCCTGGATAAGGTCCCCGACATCGTTTTCCACCTCCGCGTGTTCCACACACCGAGAGGTTCATATCAGCCACATACGGATCTAAACTGACTTAATTAGTGAGCCAAATTGACTCAGTAATTAGGTCTGTTGTACAGTTAGAACAATACACATCTCTGCATTTCACGCCTAATTGATCAGGGTGCTGTGTGCACGAGCCCGACGACTGACTTCGAAGGACAATATACCGGTCGGATTGTCAAGTCAGAAAATATATCGGTATCCTTATTTGTGTCGGGAAATGTCATGTCGGAGTCGGAATCCATGGCTGTCGGTTTGTCAAGGCTAAATTCTTTGGGTCCCGTTCGTTTTTTGCAAAATACCGTCGGATTTCAAGGTTTTTGGATTTTTAAGGGTCGGAATGTCATGTCGCGACTGTAATTACTTGAATGCCCGAACACCTCGGAGTTAAGGGAAGAGGTTGAAGTGGCGTGGTCACTTGTACGGCCGAAAACACCCCGGTGTTAATGGAACAGGTTGAAAGAGGTGTAGTCACTTGTATGACCGAAAACACCTCGGTGTTACGGGGAGAGGTTGAAAAAGGTGTGGTCACTTGAATGGCCGAAAACACCTCTGTGGTAAGGGGAGAGTTTGAAAGAGGTGTAGTCACTTGAATGGCCGAAAACACCTCCGTGTTACGGGGGGGGGGGGGAGAGGTTGAAAGAGGTGTGGTCACTTTTATGGCCGAAACACCTCGATGTTATGGGAAGAGGTTCAAAGAGGTGTAGTCACATGTATGACCGAAAACACCTCGGTGTAAGGGGAAAGGTTCAAAGAGGTGTAGTCACATGTATGACCGAAAACACCTCGGTGTATGGGGAGAGGTTCAACGAGGTGTTATCACTTGTATGGCCGAAAACATCTTGGTGTATGGGGAGAGGTTCAAAGAGGTGTAATCACTTGTATGGCCGAAAACACCTCGGTGTTACGGGGGGAGAGGTTGAAAGAGGTGTGGTCACTTGTATGACCGAAACACGTCAGTGTTACGGGGGAGAGGTTGAAAGAGGTGTGATCACTTATATGACCAGAAACACATCGACGTTACGGGGAGAGATTCAAAGAGGTGCGGTCACTTGTATAACCGAAAACACCTCTGTGGTACGGGGAGAGGTTCAAAGAGGTGTAATCACTCGTATGGCCGAAAACACCTCGATGTTACGGGGAGAGGTTGAAAGAGGTGTAATCACTTATATGACCGAAAACACCTCGGTGTTACGGGGAGAGGCTGAAAGAGGTGTGGTCACTTTTATGGCCGAAATACCTTTATGGTATGGGGAGAGGTTCAAAGAGGTGTTGTCACATGTATGACCGAGAACACCTCGTTGTAACGGGGAGAGGTTCAAAGAGGTGTAATCAATTGTTTGGCCGAAAACACGTCGGTGTTACGGGGAAAGGCTGAAAGAGGTGCGGTCACTTGTATAACCGAAAACACCTCTGTGGTACGGGCAGAGGTTCAAAGAGGTGTAATCACTTGTATGGCCGAAAACACCTTGATGTTACAGGGAGAGGTTCAAAGAGGTGTAATCACTTGTATGACCGAAAACACCTCTGTGGTACGGGGAGAAGTTCAAAGAGGTGTAATCACCTGTATGGCCGAAAACACGTCGGTGTTACGGGGGAGAGGTTGAAAGAGGTGTGGTCACTTTTATGGCCGAAATACCTTTATGTTATGGGGAGAGGTTCAAAGAGGTGTAGTCACATGTATGACCGAGCACACCTCGATATAACGGGGAGAGGTTCAAAGAGGTGTAATCAATTGTTTGGCCGAAAACACGTCGGTGTTACGGGGAAAGGCTGAAAGAGGTGTGGTCACTTGTATGGCCGAAAACACGTCTGTGGTACGGGAAGAGGTTCAAAGAGGTGTAATCACTCGTATGGCCGAAAACAGGAGAGAGGCTGAAAGAGGTGTTAGTCACTTCTTTTGTCGAACACCCTAGGTGTTATTTGGCGGTGATCGAATATTGCAATTTGTTTCCCATGTTTGTGCATATATTACTGCTATTCCAACCGCATTCTTTAATCTTGTTCGAAACGTGCTTTATGAAATCTAACAAGGGCTCTTGGAAATGGCGTTGCCGCGCAAGATTACAAGCGGTAGCTTAGGAGTACCCTTAATACTGTTAATGTCTCTTAAGATTGTTTCCTTACAGAAGAAGCATAATTTTAACACACATTACTGCCAAAGTAATAGCCATACTACAAAACCAATATTTTCTGTGAATACGACACTAAACAACAATCTATACACATACATAAAATTGCAATCAGTTTAGTCTAGAAGCAGTTAATGTAAATGTTAACAACTACTCACGGTATATTTATATATGACTTGATAACAGCAAATGTTCACAGCCACTGCATGTAACAGAAGCTACAGGGGTCCACAGGTTCTCATGGATAATATATTTGAGTGATACATTATATTCAACCAAAAGAAAAACGCCACAATCGAAAGTAAAACATATTTTGAGAGGACTGCGAGAGTATGGTGGGTTGGTGTGTACATAGGCGAAATGACCGAGAAAGCAGGCCACAAATCACCCAACAAATAACGCCCTCTGCATTTATCTTCCTATACTGTCAACCACTTCGTTTCCCTTTATATTTGAAAGGCTGCCTTTTCGTGGAGCCCTGATTGTTTCTAAAATGAATACAAAATTACGACTGGTGAGCATGTATGTTGAGCCAACAGAAGCGTATAGCAAACCCCTCTCAAACTGAAAACACTGATTTTTATTTTTATTTTTTAATGTAGAATGCAGGGATAAAATTCCAGAAAACTGAATTTTTTTAGTGTGGAAATTACGTTGTTAGAGTTATTTTTTCAAAATATGAAAATAAATTCATGTATACAGAGTTTCTTTCTTGTTTGATAGCCAGTTATAGAAGAGACCGATACCCGGTAGGTCATTACTTTTAATATATATATATATATATATATATATATATATATATATATATATAACATTTGTCTATGCCATATAATTAGGCCCCATACTTTTCGGCCTAGGAGAGATGTGCATGCCTAAGATAGGATGCACATCGTGAAATCTCAACTACCGGTAAAAGCAGTATATACTGGAACTGTTTCACTTTCTTTAAAGAGACAAAAAAAAACTGTAATGAACAGAACGACTCACCAATGGTCTGGCTGGATGTATGTGATTTCCCTTGTAACTAACTTTATAACTCGACCTGTATATATGCTTAACTCAAGGAAGTATTTGCTGGGCGACAGTAAAATGGACTGATTACCATTGTTTACTGTTCACCACACGTTTGACGCACCATTTAATCCCAACTGACAACACTTTAACCATAGAATAAAAGAGGAAATAACGACCTGATTAGGTTTCCTGTAAGGTTTTATATACATGCACGCTTTGTGTAGAAGAGTAAAAGTGCAGGAATTAAGACGAGCACTGAAAATTAGTTTTGAGATACACATTCTGGGTATCAAAGGTGCCATTTTTGGCAAATACATAATTGAATAAGTGGGGTATATATTGCTGGGTATAGGTCGCTGTCGAGAGTATTAGAAGGCGAGTATCATAGTGAAAGTCCAAGAACGCAACATTGAAATGAAAGAGCTTTATCCGCTTGGCTGTTGGTGCGGGATATGATCTGTTTGAAGGGGAGCTCCAGTTACCTAATGTCACCTTTCACTGACATCACGTTATTTGTCTGGGATAATCACGTGAATAACCCAATCATTAGACAATTGCTTTTTGGTTTCAGTTTCACAACAAAAATGGTTGATAAATACCGCTTGATTGAATAATGTCTCCCGATCTTATTGTAAAAGTAATATAAAACTCTCATAGATCTGAATAGGTCTTAAAGTCACCAAGTCGAACCATAGCGTAATAATGAAACGGATGGAGTTTAGTAACTACAGCAGCGGCTAATCGACCCTTCAGGTACGGAGCTTACCAAAGGACATTGAATATGATCTGTTTCGGCTTAGTAATAACAATTTAACAATTATTCCAAAATCGGACAGACTTTTCGGCATTGGCGAAGGTAAAACTAATTTGCTTCATTCTTATATTTGTATTTTTAGGAGAAATCCTACAATGTAACGTTATTAGAACCCGAAGCCGTATTAGCCACACAAATGCGACTGGCTTGGACAAAAAGCTGGCTCGACTCGGCTTTCAAGTGTAGGCTGGCTTAAACGGACGTGAAAGTGTATTCATTTGACGATGTTACAAAGCACCCGTTCTATTTAAACAAGTTATCTATATAACGTGTGATATATTGCATCTCTTATACATTTAACTAGTTTGTGATAAAATATCGAATATTTTTTATCCTGGTGGTTTCATAAGCAAACAATTCCTACTTAAGCTATCATTCTGTTTCCTATCAGCAACAAGAAAAAAATAACAAAACCTGAACATTTGTTTCGGGCATTTTATTTGTAAAAGATTTATCTTTATGAATATTTTTTTTTCTCAAGCCAAACTTAGCTGCACAAAATCGGATCACTTCGGCCTGATGAAATATCTGCGGCGCTTCCTGATAAACTCGGTTCGGCTTGGCATGATCTTAACTCGTCTTGCGCCGGCGCAAAATTGCGGCGGCGCCGGGCTCTAAACGTGTTGGCTCTGAGTGGGGGAGACCATTCTCGGAAGAAAACTAAGGGTGCTTTTCCACGTGCGCGGCAGAAACTGCCGCACGGCAAACGCTCGCAAAACGCGTACATGGAAAAGCACCCTAAAAAAGCCAGCCTAAGCGAGGCAGATGAAGGCTGGCTGATTAATGACATCTCGTCTCCAGACCCAGTGGCGTCAATTTTTCTTCCAGGGTGGGGGGGGGGGGAATGATTTTGTATATGCATATACACACACACACATATATATACCCTTTTCAGCATGTCTGAGTGACATATTCATCTATATATATATATATATATATATATATATATATATATATATATAATTATTATATATACGTAATATTTTAAATAATTATAATGTTTTAGAAAATAAGTTATTTTGTGAATTCTAAGCAAGGTTTAGATATAACATTATTTAGTAAATAGATCCAACGTCTTTAATTCTATTTATTAATATATTTTATTTGCAATATTATAATATTATTCTCTGAAAAGTGGGGGGGGGATGATTACATTGACCATCCCCCCCTTGCCAAAAAGTGGAGGGTATATATACCCCCCATCCCCCCCCCCCCCCCTATATTGACGCCCCTGTCCAGACCAGTGCGTATACCGCAATATGCTCGCCTACAACAGGCGTATTACCTGGCTAATGAATGTTCTACTCACATGGGTATATATACGTGTGGTCTTTAATTCTTTTCTTTAGCTATGCTTTGGAAATTGGTTTCCCCGAGCAGAGACCGTTACTCAAGGGACTTCTATTTATAGCAGCTAGTGCAATGTGTCATTGGAGTCCACTTTAATTCAGCTGTATTCCGTGCATGACGCACTTTGAAAGCAGTTATATGAAAATATTTTTCTTTTTAAAGTGCACTTAGACAACCTTGCTGCTTACGATTATATTGAAATACTGACTATTAACCTTCATATTGAGAGCTTCGCTATTTATTCTTTTGCAATCTGTCCAAGAGGTCAGTTTTTAAAAATCAGCCATATTGGAGCTCTAGCGCAAACAGGGAATCTAGCGCAACAGAAATTGATGGTTTTGCACAAGGGAGACCTAGGAAATCCCCTCTACAAAAATGGTATAGAAACTAGAAATGGGCAGTTAACAAGCGACTACAGGTATCCACCAAATAACAGAGGCATAGGTAAAGTAAGGCATTGAATGTTCCTGACATGACATGACTCGAAATTTGTGGCATCAGAGATGCCACAGTATCCCAAGACAGATGGATGGACGAAATTAAAAATATGGGCAGACGACAAGCTACAACAAGTATTTACAAAGCCATGGATAAAGTGAGGGATGGAATGTGTCCTGGCATGACAGGTCTCAAAATTTGTGGCATGACAGATGCAAAAGTGTCTCACAATGGAAAACGTCATGGTGGGTGGTGGAACGGATGAACATGCAAAATTTCAGGCCGAGGCACGGATGGACGCCACGCGAAAACAATTTCAGATGGCGTCACAAGTCTTGATTATTACGGGATGGAAGTATCCAATGTCTATAATCATGCATAATTTCAGGCCAATACGGCAAACCAATCTTGAGAAAAGGGCATCAATGTATTCTACGAAAACGGGAAGGTTGGTGGCACCACCTGTCTGGTCTGCGAGAAAACTTTTCAAGATGAATGAACATGCCAAATTTCAGACCAATACATAGAACCACTCCTGGGATATGTGTGATTTTCACCCAAAGCAAAGACAGGCACAGATGCCATGCGAAAACAATTTCAGACGACGCCTCCAATCTTGAGTACGAGATGGAAGTTTCAAGAACCACTCCTGAGATATGGGCTTTTATCACTCAGATACCAAGAGTCATACTGCACTAAAAGGATTGCAGGTGGCGCCACCAGCCTTTGTGAGGCACCAGTTGTGCCCCATTACTTATGCTGGGTTTCGAAATGATCAGTACAATGGTCTCAGAGGTGTTTTCCTGAAACTAATGATCCAGCGTGAAACATTGTATCTGCAAATCTCTGTTTTCGTGAACAAAATTAGCTCATCGACCCATACAAGTCACTCAACCTAAGGACTGGGAATTTGACTAAGCTGAGATTTTCACAAATACGACTACCCCCAAATTACGACCGCAAAACTGGTTCCCCAAGGAGGTTGTAATCATTGGGTTCCATGGTCTGTAATTTTGCCGATAATATATGATTTCGTCTCTGAGCTCCATCAAGTGTATTTTAATATATAAGTAAAATATGAGTTTTAATGGCACCAAAAGCACTAGCATTGCATGTCAAGGTCTGGAGACCATATGATACATATACCATCGTAATTAGAAGTAAATCTGAGTAACACTCTTTGAGATATCGCGTTCCATAGGAACTGATTACGGACGGACGCATGGACAGACAAACAGAAGGGAGCTGATCATTATATCCGCTGTGGTCTGAGTACATGTAGCTCAGTTTGTTAAACCAGCAGGTCTATCGGTGAACCATCTTCCTATCAGCAGGTCTATCGTTGAATCATCTTACTATCAGCAGGTCTATCGTTGCATCATCTTCCTTTCAGCAGGTCTATCGTGAATCATCTTCCTATCAAAAGGTCTATCGTGAATCATCTTCCTATCAACAGGTCTGTCGTGAATCATCTTCCTATCAACAGGTCTATCCTGAATCATCTTCCTTTCAGCAGGTCTATCGTGAATCATCTTCCTATCAACAGGTCTATCTTGAATCATCTTCCTATCAAAAGGTCTATCGTGAATCATCTTCCTATCAACAGGTCTGTCGTGAATCATCTTCCTATCAAAAGGTCTATCGTGAATCATCTTCCTATCAACAGGTCTGTCGTGAATCATCTTCCTATCAACAGGTCTATCTTGAATCATCTTCCTTTCAGCAGGTCTATCTTGAATCATCTTCCTGTCAACAAGTCAATCGTGAACGATCTTCCTATCAACAGGTCTATCCTGAATCATCTTCCTGTCAGCAGGTCTATCGCTGAATCACCTTCCTTTCAGCAGGTCTATCGTGAATCATCTTTCTACCAACAGGTCTATCGTGAATCATCTTCCTATCAACAGGTCTATCGTGAATCATCTTCCTATCAACAGGTCTATCTTGAATCATCTTCCTGTCAACAAGTCAATCGTGAACGATCTTCCTATCAACAGGTCTATCCTGAATCATCTTCCTGTCAGCAGGTCTATCGCTGAATCACCTTCCTTTCAGCAGGTCTATCGTGAATCATCTTTCTACCAACAGGTCTATCGTGAATCATCTTCCTGTCAGCAGGTCTATCGCTGGATCATCTTTCAATCAGCAGGTCTATTGTGAATCATCTTTCTAACAGCAGGTCTATGATGAATCATCTTCCTATCAAAGGTCTATCGTGAATCATCTTACTATCAGCAGGTCTATCACTGCATCATCTTCCTTTCAGCAGGTCTATCGTGAATCATCTTCCTATCAACAGGTCTATCGTGAATCATCTTCCTATCAACAGGTCTATCGTGAACCATCATCCTATCAACAGGTCTATCGAGAATCATCTTCCTATCAGCAGGTCTATCGTGAATTACCTTCCTTTCAGCCGGTCTATCGTGAATCATCTTCCTATCAACGGGTCTAACGTGAATCATCTTCCTATCAACGGGTCTAACGTGAATCATCTTCCCATCAACAGGTCAATCGTGAACCATCTTCCTATCACCAGGTCTATTGTTGAATCATCTTACTATCAGCAGGTCTATCGTTGCATCATCATCCTTTTAGCAGGTCTATCGTGAATCATCTTCCTATCAAAAGGTCTATCGTGAATCATCTTCCTATCAACAGGTCTATCGTGAATCATATTCTTATCAACAGGTCTATCGTGAATCATCTTCCTATCCACAGGTCTATCGTGAATCATCTTCCTATCAGCAGGTCTATCGTGAATCATCTTCCTTTCAGCAGGTCTATCGTGAATCATCTTCCTATCAACAGGTCTATCTTGAATCATCTTCCTATCAGCAGGTATATCGCTGAATCTTCTTCCTATCAGCAGGTATATCGCTGAATCATCTTCCTATCAACAGGTCTATCGTGAATCATCTTCCTATCAGCAGGTCTATCGTGAATCATCTTCCTATCAACAGGTCTATCGTGAATCATCTTCCTATCAACAAGTCTATCGTTGAATCATCTTCCTGTCAGCAGGTCTATCGTGAATCATTTTCCTATCAGCAGGTCTATCGCAAATCATCTTCCTATCAGCAGGTCTATCGTGAATCATCTTCCTATCAACAGGTCTATTATGAATCATTTTCCTATCAGCAGGTCTATCATGAATCATCTTCCTATTAGCAGGTCTATCATGAATCATCTTCCTATCAACAGGTCTATCGTGAATCATCTTCCTATCAGCAAGTCTATTGTGAATCTTCTTCCCATCAACAGGTATATCGTGAATCATCTTCCCATCAGCAGGTCTATTGTGAATCATCTTCCTATCAGCAAGTCTATCGTGAATCATCTTCCTATCAACAGGTCTATCGTGAATCATCTTTCTATCAACAAGTCTATCGTGAATCATCTTCCTATCAGCAGGTCTATCGTGAATCATCTTTCTATCAGCAGGTATATCTCTGAATCATGTTCCAATCAGCAGGTCTATCGTCTGTCGCTCCGTTGCGATGAGACCTTGTTTCAAAAGGCCACAAATTCATCTGAAATATCAGGAATTATTAATAAGGACACTCAACCAATCAAGTGACTCGCGTAGGTCGATGTCCACGGCAGCATTGGTCTCAGCAAAGCTGTTGCTGTTTTCAGATTTACAGTCTCTGACCAAACATATAAGGGCTTGAATCAATATCTTTTGTATAAAAAAGGCTTAACAGCGTTTGTTACCTTGAATGTCGGACCCACCATGCACGCGCAAGCTTGTTCAAAATTTAAAATAAAGGCAGCCGGGGTTCCTGCTGAAGCAAGGTGTCAACGCGACGGAGCAAGAACCTGCTCACAGGATGATAGTGTCAATGTTTATTAAACATGATAACGGCGTGCCTCCCCAACAGTTAAACCTTTGTGTGGCTCGATCAGTCCATTGTACATTTTCATCATCTCAAGGAATGTACGACTGCAGCTAGAGGTATTCCAGAACTGCACGCTGGTTGCCCTATTCCCCTCCCCCCCCCCCCCCCCCGGCGTATGCCCCGAGCCGGGGGACGGGGGGGGGGAGGGGGGGGGGGGGGGCTGTGAGGTCCGCTAGCGTCCGGTTGTGGACTAATAATTCAGAAGAGAGCTTTTTCATACTTGCTTGTGCTCTCCATGTTGGGCATTCATTGAGCACTAACACCAAGGGCCATAATCTAACTTTGTTTCGCGTTTTTAAACCTGGTTTAACTAAGCTGATATTGGGACAAATATTAGACCATATGTAAACCGTGTTTTGAATATGTTAAACCTTGTTTTAGTTTAACCACCGATTTTAGTCATGTAATGCATATTGATGAGCAAGGTCAACGGATTAATTTGGGAATCACTAGTCACGCACATGCATTCGCCAATTTTCTGGATTTAAATAACTTGGTTTCGCATATTATATGTACGGGCGTGCATTTGATGGCTCTCCGGTCATGAACAAGGGAATTTTTGAGCACATTTCACAGCTCTGTACGAACCAGTGTTCGATGTGTGGGAGCAATGTGAACCAAGAATGGTGCTTGGTCTCACGTAGAACTAAGCATTCATAAATAGTCTAGATGCCAATGATGATAACTTGCAAAGTCCTATGTACTAAACATTTATTGTTGAATCTTGTTCTTTGGATGAAAAGATAGTGCCACTTTATAACAATTTTGCAACCTTTTTTTTAAATTATTATTATTTTTAAATAAAAGAAATTAAGAAAACAATTTACTTCACATTTAGGCACATAATGATACAAATTTCACTAATAACGTTAAACAATTCCATATTAACTTTTAGTTTACAGCCACGATTTTAGCATTTCATATTGAAGTACGAAATGTTTAGTTTAAGGTATTATAAGGTCTCTACCTTGTACTTTTGGTACTTTGCAGAAGAAATCAATGCAATTGTTCAGAAAGCAGTAATTTTAATCAGTAAATCTTGCTATTATATTTTTTAAAATGTTAATAACGTTTCTGCATTTTTTTTGCAGTGTAAAGTGACCATCATATATTAAATTAAAAGTCATTCGAGTAGCTGCTCATATCCAGAATTTTCATTCAAGAAATCATAAATACGCTAGTCAAACTGATTTTTTTCATATGGAACTTAGTTCTTTTAAATAAATTTTGACATTCAATTTCAAATGGTGTAATTTGGTAGAACTTATATATTTAATGCTTGCAGAACTAAAGTCAGAACACTGTCCAGCAAATTTCTCCAGAGATTATTAAATTTTAACCTGAAAATTTAATTTTTAAATGATATTAAGACTTAAACATGAAATATTTTGAAGGAATTATTCATTAACTGTTGATTAAGCTGTTTATGCAAACTCATTACTCATGAAATGCTTCTATTTAAGCGTAATTCTATCCCTGATGTCTTTTAAATATTTTTAAGCGTTAACAATTTCAATCGTATTTTGGCATGTTTACATTGTTAAGTATGTTTAATACATTTGTAGAAGATGGGTTACAGTGAATTATAATACTTGAGGTAGGATATCCGTTGCTGTTTGTGGCAGTGTCCACAAAAAAAAACACACAAAGGCTTTACAACAAAGCAAAGTCCCAATCACGGTGAATCATTGGATAGTGATCTTTAAACATAATCGTCTCTGGTCGTCTGTAAGTTTTCTTGTGAACGCGATCACTTTTCAAGCGATAATTATAATTTCCTGAAAGGGGAATTTACATTGTTTCTGACAAGATCACGGATGAGTTCGAAAACTGGTGACCTAGACACCTTACTGCGGAAATCCGGAATTTTTTATAACCCCATAATTTCTAAAATAATCCATATTTTTCGCTCAAAGTTGATTCTACCAAAGTCTCCATCTAGTTCGAAAATTGGTCACACTGATTAACGAGATTTGGATCTTAAGTTCAAAATCAGAAATCTAAGATTAATATTAACCCCATAGCTTTTGAAGTACTGCAGATATTTTCCCCGAATTTCATACACAATTTGTCATATCTGTGGAAATATTTGATTTATACGATCACCATAACTTCTTAGTTAGTGCATTTTTTCTATATATACAATTAATATGAGGGTCTATTGAAGAGACATGTCTGGTTTCCCACCGTTTTGAGTTCGACAAAATATTTATCGGCATTTAACATGAGAGTGGCAGATTATCAATCTGCTGAAGGTTGAAGTGATCTTATGTACTATTTTTGTTTATCAGTTACCAGGGGCGGATCCAGGATTTAGGAAAAGGGGGGGGTCCAACCCAGGAGGGCAAATGAAAACCCTAAAAAAAAGGTCCTCGGGTCTTAAAAAGGGGGGGTCTAGGCGGCAAAATTTTGTCTGAAGCCCTTAAAAAACGTTTTTTATGAAAAAGTGGGTGTCCGGACCCCCTGCCCCCCCCCCCCCCCTGGATCCGCTTCTGGTTACAGAGTACCGAGACGCGCGAAAAGGGTTTCTGTATGCTTCACTTCACTTGATCAATTGGACCCATTTGACATTTTTAATGTTTAACCAGTTATTTTGTTTCAACAGTTATGTTCATCGTTTTGAAGTGAAATTATTATATATATATATATATATGTATATGTATATAAATATATATATATACAGTAAAACCTCGAAATTACGACCACCATTGGGACCTTGATAAAGTAGTTGCATTTTCGAGGTGGTCATCTAAGCGAGGTCTGATATAAAGACCGTGAATAAGTGGTCGTTATTTTGGGGGTGGTCGCTGAACCTAAATGGTCGTAAGGCGAGGTTTTATATTATATTATATATATATATATATATATATATATATATATATATATATATATATATATATAACATGATCAATTGTTATATATTCGTTGGCTTTGCCCCGACACTAGGCCTGAGGTCGCGCGACAAGTCGCAGGAAAAAGAAACATGTTCCTTCTTCTGCGACATGTCGCGCAACTCATGAAAACGTGCGGCTAACCCCCATACACGGTGCGACTTATCGCGGAACAAGCGTGTTCTGCGACTTGTCGTGCGACATGTCGCCTCGTGTATGGCCCGCTTATTGATCATGTTATCCTGTGAAAATGTGTCCGTCCATGTTTCACCATGTCTGATGGAGTGCTATGTGTTTTGCGCGAAAAACAAGAAACTCAGAAGAAGTTGTGTAGCTATCCCAAAATACCCTAGCCTATTTTTCTTATATATCTATATTAATTAAGGGAAACAAGACAGAATATGTCCTAGGCAGAATACATTTTTCGTCACACGCACATATATTGATAAATACAAATTGTTACCATACAAAATAATGGTTTAATCCTTTTTTTTTCGATACATGAAGTTTTTATCATAGTTTTGCAGGACACGTTGCAGAACATGTCGCTGTGTGTATGGACTGTTGAGGTTTAGCGACATTTCGCAGAACATTCGTGTTCGGTGACATGTTGCCTCGTGTATGGCCGGCTTTAGATTTTTTTAAAGATATTTTTAAATGCAAGTTTAACATTTCATATTCGAAGCGAGATCTCAAAAATCGTAACTCATATCCCCCTGTAATTAACGTGGCCATCGTACTTTACGCGTCTCCCAGCCTGATACATGGACATGTACATTTGGCCATACATGGATGATTTTTGGATTTTTATCAGTTTTTGAAAATATATGTATTGCTCATCCGAAATTCGAATTAATATGGAAAGGGTATCGTATGCGTCTCCCATAACCTGATTTGTTATTTTGGATCCGACTCTAATTACCAAGGCATTTGTGTCTAAGAATATCCTCACTTGAGCGGGTTGATATGCATTTTGGGTTAACTTGATTTTTTTATTAATTCTACATTGTGTCAATTTTCTCATACTATATATTATATCGGTTAAAACGTATATCTCACATTACCATTTGGCGGGGGTTTTTGTCCTATAGTTTAACTGCTCATTGTAGAATAACTTTAGCAGAGAAATATTGTTCACTGGTAAACAACTATGAAAACAAGTGACTCATAGGTCAGGACGCTGAAGTGATGTTAGTTGAGTAAATGAAATCAAAAAGAAATACTATGGACGGTTATATATATTTATGCAACACCAAAATATTAAATGAATTGATATATTCAGGCAATATTTGTTAAATGCGTAATAAAATAAGTGGGAATTAGAGGCAATAAGTGAATAAGTTATTAAAAACAAAGTCGATTGCTACAGAGTCATATCCATACGTCTGTGCCTTGACGTACACAATTGATACAATATTCGCACATGATTTATTAACTTATCGCACGTGCGCACGAAATAATAAGTCATGCGCACAAAATGATAAATCGTGCGCGCAAAATAATAGGTTGTGCGCACAAAATGATAAGTCGTTCACACGAAATAATAAGTTGTGCGTACAAAATAATAAGTCGTGCGCCCGAGATAAATCATTTTTTACTCATGTCCCCAGCGGGACTCCGTATATATCATACATTAATGATTATGAAACAAAATTCCATCATACTCAACTATCATCTGAACAATGATATATATATATATATATATATATATATATATATATATATATACAGTGAAACCTCATTGTGTCGAAGTTAAAGGGACCCTCAGAAAACTTCGACACATCCGAGGTTCGACACAAGCGGGTATTATTTGGTAATAATTTAACTAGAGTTGTCCGGAGTATCGAGTCTATAACTTCGACATAAGCGGGGTATTCGACTTAAGCGAGTTCGACACAACGAGGTTTCACTGTATATATACATATACATATACATATACATATATATATATATATATATATATATATATATATATATATATATATATATATATATATACGCCTAACTCCTACAGCAGCACACACATATAGTATATATATTCTAATTTAATACACACAATAATAAAATTCCTCTCTTACACATAACCAGAACACTGTGTTTTTTTTTCTTGGACAAAAAGCTTGATATTCTCATGCTGTGATACTGAAGTGTTAACTCACCTGTACGGCTTCCTGCAATAGGAAAAGTATGACTGGCTGAAAGGTCTCAAATCCTGTTCCCCTAGTGAGTATTGTTGTATAATGTTGTATAATGCTTTTCATGTATCAAGAATCGATTTGGGTAAATTATATCGGGGATTTACACACTACCACGATATCCGTTAGTACACACACGTTTCAGTAGAGGAACACAGTCCATCTAGGGTTGGGATGAAAGCACGTGTGCCTGAGATACACTATCTGTTGAGTTGAATGACAACATGTGACAGGTTCACATGCCATACAATACACATATGTTGAATATCCCCATGCCGATAACAACCTTTATAAACACAATTTCAAATATATTACAATGACGTGCACAAACTACTACTGTACAAGACTTTCATTAATGTTCAATCCTTCACGTGAGTGTTAAATACCTCTGGATTTTGTCGTATATCTTTATCATGACATAAAAACGAAGATATGAAAAGTCGGACGTGTGCACCATTTAGTTTTCCATAAACCATATATAAATTATTTAATATATATATATATGTATATATGTATATATGTATGTATGTATATATATATATATATATATATATATATATATATATCCGCTAACACGACCAGCTGCGGAACCAGCCAAGTTGGATAGATGGCTACACTGCTTGATACAAATCTGAACCAGGCAAAATATTCAGGTTTTATAGTTAATAACGTTTATTATTTTGTTAATCATAACAAGACTAATTATTCAACTGATTGAGGCTCCTCATTGGGAGGGCAGGCTTATAGGGGTTAAAGAATTTGTTTTTACATCAATAATTGGGTGAACATTTTTTGTGAGTGGACTTTCTTAGCCGCCCCCCCCCCCCCCCCCTACAGACCATCGATTTTATATTTTATCTTTATCAACAGATAATATACATTTATTTTTCTGTTAAAAACTGATCTTCGGTGACACTGATAATCATTGATGAGTGATTTTCACCCGATTGTTAGTTTTGACCTTGACCCTATTTTTTTCCTTTTTCGCTCGATTCTGTTCCAATTAGGAATTTTTTCCAATCTGCTAAAATTGAAATACGCCTGACCATTGGTGAGAGTAATAGTCACAGTTAATGTATTTGCATCTGACATCTATTTTCGACCTTAATCAATTTTTCAAGCTTCAAAGCCTATCCGAGCTATATACCTATAACTGCTCACTTGAGGGTAACGTTGGTTGAAATGCTACTGTGACCTTCAAGGTGTTATGACTTATATCAAATATAAACAAATCTTGACATCTCTAAGTTTCTGGGCGTGGTTAAACTTACAGTGACTAAGTTCAATATTTCTAGAAACATCTAACTTGACCAACAAGACAACTATATATATATTCATAAAGGTATATTCATAAACAAATACCACTCTCTATTCTCTGAAGTTAAAGAATTAAATGGTCATTAAGTACGGCATACACATAACATTTATATAAAAAATATAGATACAACACATATCAAGCTCAAATAAATAATGTCTCCCTGACAATGACACTACAATGATCGTAAAGATCTACTAACATAATTAAAACTAGGGCATTTGTGTCATTACGGCATCGTGGAAAGGGGCCGAGTTATGATATGTTGCATGAAATCGCACGTCATTGAATATCATTGATAAACGACTCATCATACGCTGAGACGCACTTATGGAGAAGTTATCCTCTTGCGACATTTTATTTGACCAATTTCCACCAAGGATATTTATAGACACTGGTGGGACGTGCAGATCTCCACTGTGCCGGCGATCAATAACGGGATGTTGAGGTTTCTGAACCTAGTTCCCTGTCGGCCTGTCTTGTTAACTTTATATGCCTTAAACTAGGAACATGTATCGTCACAGATTCTATCTGAAGGTACTGGGTTTCATACAATGATCATGCTTTTTCAAGAAAGGGAGCTTGGGTGAATCTTGCTGAAATAGCTTGCAAAGGCTTGGTTAAAAATGACTAAAAACAAGTGACAAAGCTTGACAAGTGTGGGGTTTCTCAGAGGATTTTAACAGAACCTCGCTTTTTCTCAGGGTTTGTGGTAATTATCTGAGTTTTGGTAAGAGTCAGACTGTAGGCTTTCTTTCACAACACGAGACCCAAGGACGTGACTTTCACTTTTTGCAAAATAATACATGACAAAACTAAAATGTCATTTAAACTGTATTCCAACAAAGGTGGTGCCACCTATAGCTTGAATTAACACAGCAGTCCCACCATCAATATATCTGTAAGACTGTTGTTAATAGCTGCAGTAATTCCTAAGGTTATATGTATGGCCTGACCTCACTTATGCAAATGCATATTTGTTCATGAGCCAAATTTAAAGTTTTATAAAGATGCCATTTTGAACAAAATTAACTCAATTCATATTATTTCCTTTGCTACAAGATTCAATATATATATAAATATAATACTAATTACTGCAGCCGTTCCTAATGCGCTTAAAAATGTATATTTTTTATACTGTGAAAATGACGATCAGCAACCTGTGGCGTCCGTGAAAACAACATCAGAAAAAATACATTCATAAACATTTAATGCTCAGATTCAGTTAACAATGAAATAAATGTTGAAATGTTAATATTTTCTGACTTATCTGGAGAAAGTAAAAAGGATAATTTTAGCTTTCAGATTATGGCTTACAGAAAGATGCCAGCAAAGATGGGTGTATTTTTTTTATATTGAGCAATATATATAAAGTTTACAAGTTATACGAGTGAAACTGCGACTAAAGTTTTCTAGTCTATTATTTCTATTAAATTCTAGTCACATTCGACTTCTCTTGAAATGACGCTGAAGCTTTCCGTATTTGGCGGTTATAATGTGTTTCCTTGAAAAGCATGCACCAACAACTGTAACATGCTACTCTCAAATACACTGGTCGTACATGTAACCTGAACGCTGACCGTAATGAAACCTGACCACTGACCGTACATGTGATCTGACAACAGACCGTACATGTAACCTGACCACTGACCGTACATGTAACCTGATCACTGACTGTGCATGTAACCTGATCACTGACCGTTCATGCAACTTAATCACTCTCCGTGCATGCAACCTGAACACTGACCGTAATGTAACCTGATCACTGACCGTACATGTAACCTGACCACTGACCGTACATGTAACCTGAACAGTGACCGTACGTGTAACTTGATCACTGACCGTACATGCAACCTGAACACTGACCGTAATGTAACCTGATCACTGACCGTACATGTAACTTGATCAGTGTCCATGCGTGTAACCTGACAACAGACCCCTCACCGTACATGTAATCTAATCAAAGACCGTACATGTAACCTGAACACAGACCGTACATGTAACCCGATCACAGACTGTAGATATAACCTGAACAGTGGCTGTTCATGTGACTTGATAATTGACCGTACATGCAACCTGAACACTGACCCTACATGTAACCCGATCACAGACTGTAGATATAACCTGAACAGTGGCTGTACATGTGACTTGATAATTGACCGTACATGCAACCTGAACACTGACCGTACATGTAACCCGATCACAGACTGTAGATATAACCTGAACAGTGGCTGTACATGTGACTTGATAATTGACCGTACATGCAACCTGAACACTGACCGTACATGTAACCCGATCACAGACTGTAGATATAACCTGAACAGTGGCTGTACATGTGACTTGATAATTGACCGTACATGCAACCTGAACACTGACCGTACATGTAACCCGATCACAGAGTGTAGATATAACCTGAACAGTGGCTGTACATGTGACTTGATAATTGACCGTACATGCAACCTGAACACTGACCGTACATGTAACCCGATCACAGACTGTAGATATAACCTGAACAGTGGCTGTACATGTGACTTGATAATTGACCGTACATGCAACCTGAACACAGACCGTACATGTAACCCGATCACAGACTGTAGATATAACCTGAATAGTGGCTGTACATGTGACTTGATAATTGACCGTACATGTAACCCGATCACACACTGTAGATATAACCTGAACAGTGGCTGTACATGTGACTTGATAATTGACCGTACAAGCAACCTGAACACTGACCGTACATGTAACCCGATCACAGACTGTAGATATAACCTGAACAGTGGCTGTACATGTGACTTGATAATTGACCGTACATGCAACCTGAACACAGACCGTACATGTAACCTGATCACAGACTGTAGATATAACCTGAACAGTGGCTGTACATGTGACTTGATAATTGACCGTTCATGCAACCTGAACACAGACCGTACATGTAACCCGATCACAGACTGTAGATATAACCTGAACAGTGGCTGTACATGTGACTTGATAATTGACCGTACATGCAACCTGAACACAGACCGTACATGTAACCCGATCACAGACTGTAGATATAACCTGAACAGTGGCTGTACATTTGACTTGATAATTGACCGTACATGCAACCTGAACACAGACCGTACATGTATATCTTGATCGCTGATAACTGTATTTTAACCATGGTCACAGTATTTTAACCATGGTCACAGTATTTTAAACATGGTCACATTCTTTTAACCATGGTTACAGTGTTATCGCTATGGCTCCAGTCTTCTTCGCCATGGTCAAAGTTTCGACATAATACAATATATTATGCACTGATATGCCACAAACATCATACATTAAGTATTCATTTTGTATTTCCGGTATAAACACTACATATCATACCTAAATCCGTTGTTTTACTGCCATTTCTAGCCATTTCTTACAAAATTACTAAATACATTAGTTAATATCAACCGTGGCTAAAAATATAAATGATAAAACTACTTTTTATCCATCAGTTTGATTTTATAATCATGATTTGTCCATCAATGAGGTGCTGATCACTCCCTTACCGCCCACTCTCCTTTCCCCGGCCTCCCCGAATCTTTGTATCCACCCACCCCCGCTGCTGGTCGTTGTGGCAGGTTTTCAGCAGCCTGACAGCCTGGCGTCAGTCCTGTGTAGGCGCCACTGGTTCTTCACACGATTCTGTGTCAGCAATGTCGCTCGATCGATACTTCCCCAACAGTCAGAATGCTTGTTTAAACCAAAAGAGTAATTATGCAGGTTGTGTATTTAGAAAAGGCGTCCGTTCTATATCACGCCACACTTTAAATGGACCAAGAGGAGTACGTTGATGTGAAGCTGAACAAATAAGTAATATAAGAACTAAGGGATAGCTTCTTTATTTGCCACAAGGCTTTTACAGGTGTATTTTTGTTACCTGACCTTTATAATTTATTTTACCTTGGCACAGGTGATAATTCAACAATATAGCCCTTCATTATTCTTTAAAAATACCAACACTCCAGAGTACTTAACTAATCTAACAGTCAAGATGTTCCCCGTGTCATTATTAGGGCCCAGTTAAACATCCCTACGACCAATTACGATTACCTACGACTTCATGGCCACTGCTGCTCTTTGCCGACTATTATATATTCGGCTATAATACAAAAGACTACGGAACAAGGGATTAGAGGGGGCGCCCCTTCCCAATTGTTCCTAAAAGTTGGCGGACAGAAGCACAAATTATATGTAGTTTCGTCACCTACATTAATATCTTTATATCAAAAGAATATACTAGTGTTCTAACACCGTACGTTTTCCAATTTAATCAATGAAGACCCTAGTATCGTAGGATCTACCAATAGCATTCGAAATGTAAACCTCATCAACTGATGGGATTATTTTTTATACAGATTATTTTGTTCAGGGATACGAATATTTAGGGACACGAGTGACAATTTCGAAGTGTAAGAAAACAAAGATTGAAGTAGCTAGTGTCTAACTATATCAGCTACAGAAATTCCTAACAAATATATATGCAAGAGTATCCAAGAAAACTTCCTTTAAAGTGGTTTTTTTTTTTAAAGTTTCCAGAATTTTCCATGGGGATACCCCCTACCATACACTCCCTTAAAAGTTTAAGTACAGGTACCAAGTATATTGCTATGGATGATCAAATCCAAATTAGCCCTGTGTTTGCAACTCTCTATAGAAAAGTCACGTGAAAAAAATCGTATAAATTGAAAAAATACAGTTGGCGCCACCAGTTTGCAGGAACTGATGAAACACTCCATGATCAATATTCATACAAAGAATCATGGTGATCAAGGCAGTAGTTATTCAGATACTTGAGGTTTTGTATCAAATCTTTTATTATTCTGGGGGGTACTTAAGAGACCCATAGCTTAGAGAATATGGGTAACAGAGACCTTATTTCAGGTATCAAGGAGATTTATCATGGACCTCCCTGGATGTCAAGTAAGAAGATTCCAGGTCCAGCGGTTACGATGTGTGCCCTGTTAAAGGATGACAGCTTCTTTGAACGTATAAAAAAAAGAGAAAAAAATTCGTAAAAATTTGAAAAAAATACAGGTGGGGCCTCCGGTTTGCAGGAACTGATGGAACACTCTATGACCAATATTCCTGCAAAGAATCATGGTGATCAATGCATTAGTTATTCAGATACTCCAACTTTTGTATCAAAGTATTAATTATTCTGAGGGGTACTCACGAGCCAAATAGCTCAGAGGATATGGGTAACAGAGACCTAATTTCAGATTTCCACGGAGACTTTTCATAGACCTCCTTTGATGTCAAGTTAAAAGATTCTAGGTCCAGCAGTTACGATTTGAGCCCTGTTAACAGATGACAGCTTCTTTAGTGGTATCAAAAATAGAGAAAAAAAAATACAGGTGGCGCCACCAGTTTGTAGGAACTGATGGAACATTCTATGTTCAAAATTCATACAAAGAATCATGGTGATAGATGCAGCAGTTATTCAGATACTTGAGCTTTTGTATAAAATTTTTTATTATTCTTTGGGGTACTTTCAGTCAGCTGCATGAGCTAAAGATTGGTTGTGAAGGGTTTTTGAACATGGGACATATCATTTGCTCCAACAGGTCTTGCCCCTGCGTTAAGGTTGTTGGTTTAGGACATTTAGTAACTTATCGCAAACCGGTCGTGTGACTATGCCCTAACGATAACGATGTTATTTGTTATTTAATTTTCTGTATGACGAACTAATGGTGAAGTCGGCTGAATTATTAAAAACCTTTACAACCTAGATTACAGCCGCAACACTTTAATTTCTTGGCTTAAATGGGTTTACTTTACACCGACCAAGATAAAAACCCACTGGAAAAAAATTCACCCAGGTAAAAACCGACAAGACAAAAGATCGCCCAGATAAAAACCCACTGGGCAAAAGATCACTCCGTTAAAAACCCAATGGACAATTGATCACTTAGATAAAAGAAATCACTGGACAAAACATAATAAGATAAAACCCAAAAGACTAAAGTTCACCCAGATAAAAACCCACTGGACATAAATCACCTACATAAAAACCCACTGGACAAACGATCACCCAGATAAAACCTGTCGGACAAAAGATCACCCAAATAAAACTACACTGGACAAAAGATAACCCAGATAATACCCACCGGACAATATATCACCCAGAAAAAAAAATAACTGGACAAAAGTCACTCAGATAAATTCTCAACGGACAAAAGAATACCTAGATAAAACCCACCGGACAAAATTATCACCCAGCTAAACAGCAACTGGTAAAAAGATCACCCAGATAAAAATCTACTGGAGAAAAGAACACATAGATAACTAGATGTGTCGGAACGACACGAATGCCCCCGCCTGGGGCAAATTAGAAACATTTGTAAAATTTTGAAAATTTTTTTAAGTTCAGGAGGTGTCGTATGGTCAAAAGTAGGTCAACAAGGGCAAAATGCAAACTCGATCTGTAACAGGTCATTATCAAGCAATACACCAAAAATCATGCCAGTATATGCAGGCATTGTGAAAAAAAGTCTATACATGTGCATTTTCCATAAAAATTTCTGTCTTTCATGAAATTTTCTATGTTTAGGAGCCGTAAAACAATCAAAAGTAGGTCAACCGGGACGAAACGCGAACTCCATCTGTAACTGTCATTATCTGCCCACACATAAAAAATCAGGGTGGTATCTGCAGGCACTGAGGAAAAAAAGTCATTACATATGCATTTGTTATGAAAATTTCTATTTTTCATGAAACTTTCTATGTTCAGGAGCAGTCAAATGGTCAAAAGTAGGTCAATTGGGACAAAACAAAAAACTCGATCTGTAACTGGTCATTATCTGCCTACACACCAAAAATCAGGCACGTATCTGCAGGCACTGCGAAAAAAAGTCCATACATGTGCACTTTTTTATGAAATTTTCTATGTAAGAGCACCGTCAAACGGTCAAAAGTAAGTCAACTGGGACAAAACGTGAACTCGATCTGTAACTGGTCATTATCTGCCCACACACCAAGAATCAGGCCAATATATGCAGGTATTGCGAAGAAAAGTCTATACAAGTGTATTTGTCATGAAAATTTATATTTTACATGAAATTGTCTATGTTCAGGAGCCGTAAAACAGTCAAAAAAAAGGTCAACTGGGACGAAACGCGAACTCGATCTGTAACTGGTCAATATCTACCCACAAACCAAAAATCAGGCCAATATCTGCAGGCATTGCGAAAAAAAGTCCGTACATGTATAATTGTCATGAAATTTCTATTTTTCATGAAATTTTCTAAGTTTAGGAGCCGTAAAACGGTCAAAAATAGGTCAACCGGGACGAAACGCGAACTCGATCTGTAACTGGTCTATATCTGCCCACACACCAAAAATCAGGCCAATATCTGCAGGCATTGCGAAAAAAAATCCGTACAACTGTTTGATTTCGGAATGACGGAAGGACGGAATGACGGAAGGACGGAAGGACGGACATGGGTAAAACTATATGCCCCGGCCACTTTGTGGCGGGGGCATAAAAACCGACCCAGTTAAAATCCCATTTGACAAATGATCGCCCTGATCGAACCTGACAAAAGATCACCCAGATAAAACCCCGAACGAACAAAAGATCACCTTGATAAACCCCACAATACAAAATGTCATCAAGATAAAAACCAACCGGTAAAAAAGATCATCCAGATGAAAATCTATGGGAGAAAGATAACCCAGATAAAATCCCACTTAGCAAAAAAGTCATCCAGATAACACTCAGCGTTTTTTGGTACATTAGGCTAAAACGGATTTCCACCGAGCAAGATAAAAACCCATTTGACAAAAGTTCACCCAGATAAAGCCCACGGACAAAATATCACCCAGAAAAAAACGCACCGGACAAAATTCACCAAGATAAAAACGCACTAGACTAAAAGATCACCCATATAAAAACCCACCGGACAAAATATCACAAAGATAAAAACCAACTGGAAAAAAGATCACCCAGATGAAACCCCAACGGACAAAAGATCACCAAAGTAAACCCATCCGGACTAAATATAACCCAGATAAAAACCAACTGGTAAAAAGATCACCCAGATATCAAGCAGCCGGAGAACAGATCACCAAGATAAAAACACCCTTGTCAAAAAAAGTCACCCAGATAGAACCGACACGACAAAAGATCGCCCAGATAAAAACCCACTGGACAAAATATCACCCATATAAAAAACACTGAACAAAAGGTCACTCCGGTGAAAACCCAATGGACAAATAATCACTAAGATAAAAAAAATCACTGGACAAAAGATTTTCCTGATAAAAACCCAAAAGACAAAAGATCATCCAAATAAGACTTCACTGGACAAAAGATCATGCTTTTTGTCCATATTAATTAGAAAATAACTTCGAAGAACCTTATTTAGGGTTTCCAAGATGATTTTACCATGTACTGCCTAGATGCTAAGTTAGAAGTTTCTACGTCCTACTGCAACGATTTTTGTCCATCTGAATTATAGGAGCTTGTATAAGTTCTCTCTCACAGCTCACAGAATATAGATTAAAGTGACATTATATCAGGTGTCCGAGGAGGTTTTTCAGGGACCTTCCTGGATCTTAATCAAATTAGAATTTTCTAGGTCCAGCTGTTACAAATTCTGCAGATCTTACTAATAGGGTACTCAAACCAGGTTCTTTCACATATCTTGCAGGATATAGATCACAGTAAATTTATTTCGGATGTCCAAGGGGACATTACAATGTCCTCCCTTTACACTGAGTAAGAAGTTTCTAGATCTAACAGTTAAGGTTTGTGCCCTGTCTAACTTTCTGTGTGCTCAAAATTCGGTTTTCGGCTCGTAGCTCAAAGAATATAGGTCATCATGCCCTAATCTCAGGTGTTACAAGAAATTTGCCCAGGATATCCTTATTTAAGTTAGAAGTTTTTCGTTAAACCATTATAATTTGTCCCATCTGACTTTCACAGTTGTTAAATCATGTTATGGCTCACAGAAAATAGATCAGTGACTTGCCTAGGTATATAACAGTTACAATTTGTGCCCTGTCCCAAGACTTCCCTGGATGCTACGTTTGAAGATTCTAGGACTGACGGATACAATTCGTAACCTGTCAGTCTGACTGTCTGGGTGCTTATAATCAGGTTTTTGACCCGTAGCTCGCTGATCATAAATCACCATAACCGGACGAATGGAAGACGGACAAAGGGTGATCGCTACAGCTGATATGACTTAAAGTCAGCTGAGCTAAAAAAAAACACTGGACAAAATGGCCACCCAGATAAAACCCCACTGGACAAATGATCACCCAGATAAAAACCCACTGGAGAAATAATCACCATGATAAAACAAGTGACCCATGGGTCATGACGCTCAGCTGACTGGGAAGAGATTCACAAAAGGAAATTTTATCATCAGAATGGTAGATACCCATTCAACTGAAGCATCAAACAGAGTAACCAACAGGCAAAGATTTAGTCTGTATTTATATATCTGAAAAATAGAGAAAAAATGTGTAAACTTTAAAAACTAGAATACGGGTAGCCGACAAGTGACTACGTGTATCTGCCAAAATCAGAGTGGAACGGGTGAAGTGAGGCATGGATTGAGTGGCAAGGGGAAACAGAGTGAGGTATGTTGCATATTAGCATGGATGTCTGCAGCCTAAATGTGTATGTAGGTTGTGCAACCTACCACAAATCCAGAAAGCTGTCCAAGTTGAATACATATGCAAAATTTTAGGCAGAAAAGTCAAACTACTACATGGATATGAGTGATTTTAGCCCACGGCAGACAAACAGACAGACGCTGTGCAAAAATGGTTGCAGTTTTGTGTATGATAAAGACCTAAACACAAACACAAGCACAATTTTGGCCCAATCGGTCAAATGGTTCCTGAGATATTAGTTTGGAAGTGTGCAGCGTTAACTAGAATGTAGGTGGCGCCACCTGTCATAAAATCAAGAAAGCTATCCAGGATGTATAAACCTGCAAAATTTTAGGCAGTTACGTCAAACCACTACAGAGAAATGAGTGATTTTAGGCCACGGCAGACAAACAGACAGACGCTGTGCAAAATGTGCAAAAATGGTTGCAGGTGGCCCCTCCAGTTTTGTGTATGATACAGACCTATGTGAGATCTATACACATGCAAAATTTTGGCCCAAGCGTTCAAACGGTTCCCGAGATATGAGCTTGGATGTCTGCAGCATAAACTAGAATAAAGGTGGCGCCACCTGTCATAAAATCAAGAAAGCTATCCAGGATGTATAAAACTGCAAAATTTTAGGCAGATATGTCAAACCACTGCCAAGATGTGAGTGACTTTATTGCACGGCAGACAAACAGACAGACGCTGTGCAAAAATGGTTGCAGGTGGTGCCACCAGTTTTGCGTATGATAAAAAGCTATGTTAGATCTATACACATGCAAAATTTTGGCCCGATCGGTCAAACGGTTCCCGAGATATGAGCTTGGATGTCATCAGCGTGAACGTGAATGTAGGTGGTGCCACCTGTCATAAAATCAAGAAAGCTATCCAGGATGTATAAAACTGCAAAATATTAGGCAGATATGTCAAACCACTGCCGAGATATGAGTGACATTATCGCACGGCAGACAAACAGACAGACGCTGTGCAAAAATGGTTGCAGGTGGCGCCACCAATTTAGCGTATGATAAAGAGCTATGTTAGATCTATACACATGCAAAATTTTGGCCCGATCAGTCAAACAGTTCCCGAAATATGAGCTTGGATGTCATCAGCGTGAATGAGAATGTAGGTGGCGCCACCTGTCATAAAATCAAGAAAGCTATCCAGGATGTATACGCATGCCGAATTTCAGGTGAATTAGTCAATTCACTGCAGAGATATGAGTGATTTTAACCAAAGCCAGATGAACAAATGGACACTGTGCAAACATGGTTACAGGTGGCGCCACCATTTTTTGTGTATGTTATAGAGCTATCCAAGGGCTACATTAGTATAAATTTTATTTCCTGATCAGTCAAACGGTTCCCGAGATATGAGCTTGGAAAGCTCATAAAATCAAGTCCCAGAGGAGCTCTCTGGAAACGAACGCGGCAACGGCGGAGGAACCCGGTCAAAAACATAGTATCCACAAAACTTCGTTTTGGCGGATACAAAAATACAGGTGGCTCCACCAGTCTGCAGAAACTAATAAAAACACTTACAAACATCAATATCCATGCAAAGAATCATGGTGATCTCCCCATTAGTTGTTCAGATACTTCAGCTTTTGTATCAAATTGTCCATTATTCTGAGGGATACTTCGGAGTTCTATAGCTTGAAGGATATGGGTAACAGAGACCTAATTTTAAGTTTCCACAGGCACTTTTCATGGGCCTCCTTGCATGACATAAATGAAGATTCTAGGTCCAGTTGTTGCGATTTGTACCCTGTTGACAGATAACCACATCTTTAAAGGTATCAAAAAAAAAGAGAAAAAAAATCGTAAAAATTTGAAAAAAAATAGAGGTGGCGCACCCAGTCTGCAGAAACTGATGGAACAGGTCATGATCAATATGTATGCCGAAAATCATGACCATCAGTGTTGTAGTTATTGAGATACTGCAGTTTTTTTATCAAATTTTCCATTATTCTGGGGGGTAATTTGGAGCCATACAGCTTAAAAGATATGGGTAACAGAGACCTAATTTCAGGTTTCCATGGAGACTTTTCATGGGTCTCCCTGTGTGTCAAGAATGAAGATTCTAGGTCCAGTTTTAATGATTTGTGCCCTGTTAACAGATGTTCATAACTTTAAAGGTCTCAAAAATAGAGAAAAAATTCGTAAAAAAACCCGAACAAATACAGGTGGTGCCACCAGTCTGCAGAAACTGATGAAACACTCCATGATCAATATCCATGAAAACAATTATGGTGATCTCTGCATTAGTTGTTCAGATACTTCAGCTTTTGTATCAAATTTTCCATTTTTCTGCGCTGTACTTTGAAGTGCCATAGCTCAAAGGATATGGGTAACAGAGACCTAATTTCAGGTGTCCATGGAGACTTATCATGGGTCTCCCTGTGTGTCAACAATGAAGATTCTAGGTCCAGTCCTTACGATTTGTACCCTGTTGACAGATAACTACATCCTGAAAGGTCTCAAAAATAGAGAATAAAAAATTGTGAAAATTTGAAAAAATACAGGTGGCACCACCAGTCTGCAGGTACTGATGAAACACCTCTTGATCAATATGTATGCCAAAAATCATGACCATCAGTGTTGTAGTTATTGAGATGTTCCAGTTTGTTTTTATCAAATTTTCCATTATTCTGGGGGGTTATTGGGAGCCCCCCATAGCTCAAAGGATATGGGTAACAGAGACCTTATTTCAGGTTTCCATGGAGACTTTTTATGGACCTCTCAGTGTGTCAAGAATGAAGATTCTAGGTCCAGTCTTTATGATTTGTGCCCTGTTAACAGCTGTTCACATTTTTAAATTCGTAAAACATCGAAAAATTCAGGTGGCGCCAACAGTCTGCAGGAAGTGATGGAACATCTCATCATCAATACATAGCCAAAAATCATGACCATCAGTCAAGTAGTTAATGAGATATTGAAGTTTTTGTATGAAATTTTTTACTTTTCTGGGGGGTACTTTGGGGCCCCATAGCTCGAAGGATATGGGTAACAGAGATCTAATTTATGGTTTCCATGGAGACTTTTAATAGGATTCTCAGTGTGTCGAGAATGAAGATTCTAGGTCCAGCGGTTACGATTTGTGCCACGTTAACAGATGACAGCATCTTTAAACGTCTCAAAAATAGAGGAAAAAATTGTAAAAAAATCGAAAAAAAATACAGGTGGCGCCACAAGTCTGCAGGAACTTATGGAACATCTCATGATCAATATGTATGCCAAAAATCATGACCATCAGTGTTGTAGTTATTGAGATATTGAAGTTTTTGTATGAAATTTTTTTACTATTCTGGGGGGTACTTTGGGGCCCCATAGCTCGAAGGATATGGGTAACAGAGACCTAATTTCTGGTTTCCAAGGAGATTTTTCATGGACCTCTCAGTGTATCAAGAATTAAGATTCTAGGTCCAGTCTTTAAGATTTGTGCCCTGTTAACAGATGTTCACATTTTTAAAGGTCTCAAAAATAGAGAAAAAAAATTGTAAAAAATCGAAAAATACAGGTGGCGCCAACAGTCTGCAGGAAGTGATGGAACATCTCATGATCAATATGTATGCCAATAATCATGACCATCAGTCAAGTAGTTAATGAGATATTGAAGTTTTTGTATGAATTTTTTGACTTTTCTGGGGGGTACTTTGGGGCCCCATAGCTCAAAGGATATGGGTAACAGAGACCTAATTATTGGTTTCCAAGGAGATTTTTCATGGACCTCTCAGAATCCCAAGTTACAAGGTTCTAGGTTCAGCGGTTACGATTTGTGCCTGGTTAACGGACGGAGAGACGGACAGACAGACGACGGACAAAGAGTGACCGCTATAGCTCAGATGACTTTCAGTCAGCTGAGCTAAAAACACAAAAGATTGCCTACCGAGACATGAACCCACCATAATAAAGTCAATAACTAACTAAATCAGTATTTGCTGCAATAATTAACTTTTTAATTGGTTGACTTTTATTTACATGTATTTATTTTTAACCTACAATGCCCCCAATGTTTTCTGTATTTCTACCTTTTGAACGCTGTACTTGATTTTTTTCATATTACAAATGTAATGTATAAATTCCATAATTCCGCAAATTCAATTTGCTTATAACTTTCAGGTGTAATCTTATCTATATCTAATTAATTGACACAATCATGTTATATAAATGTATATAAAAGGTGTTAAAAGTTATATACAATAAATAAACATACGCTTAACGAAAGCTGTTTTGATAAGTTTGACATTTTCTGTATTTTTGGTTTTTTTTTGTATTTTTTTCTCTCAACTGCAATTTTATTCATTAGAATGCTGTAACTGAATCTTCATCACAACCCTGATCCCATACACACACTCATATGTGGATGTGTAAGGCCTTGTAGTATAAAATATGTAAATTGCAAAGGAACTCAAACATGTATATGATTATAAGGGCTTTTGTCCTGCGCTCTGTTGTAACAGTTGGGTATTTTGTGACGAAATACGTTAAAGAAGTGCCCTTTCATTGATCCCTTGCGAATTTAGAGTACAATATCGGAATCGGGTGCATAATCTTCCTGGAAAAATAAATATATATTACATTACATTACATATTTTATATCTATAATTGCATCAACACTGTGGTATCAACATAATCAGAATCTGTAAAATACTGTTTAGTCTCAGCGGATTCTGGAGTATCCTAAGGGAAGGATCTGTGTATTTTTATATTTTGAAAATACAACTATTGCATGCGCTAGATTAGCTGGCAGAGTACACTCGCCTTTTGCTTTATTTGTTCCACAGCACACAATAACCCACCAATAAAATATATATCATTTTTATAACAGAAACTGTTTTAAGAAAAGACACAATTATCACCCAGGTCAGATTCCCTAAGAGACACTATTATCACCGAGATTCCCTAACAGGACTTGGAGACACCATTATCACCGACATTACCAAAAAGGACTTTGAGACACTATTATCACCGACATTCCCTAACAGGACTTGGGGACATTATTATCACCCAGATTCACGAACAGGATATAAAGAAACTATTATCACTCAGATTCCCGAACAGGACTTGGAGACACTATTAAAACCGAGATTCTCTAACAGGACTTGGAGACACTATTAACATCGAGATTCCCTAACAGGACTTGGAAACAGTATTATACCCAGATTCCCTAACATGACTTGGAGACAAGTGCCCTCACATTTCTGAAATCCCTGCAAAATATATTTAAATTTACTTGACGTTAGAATAAATAAAAATGATGCATTAAAAATATTCAGACATTCATTTAAATTTTCAGAAACAATCTAAATAAAGCTTATATTTTTAAATATGAAATGATCAACTTACATTTCTTTCTCTAATTTATAATCAGAAGTAGAGAGTTGTGTCCAGCAAATGTATTTTCGAAGAAAATAGATATAAATAAGTTAAAATTATTATTTATTTTTTTTTAATATCCACACAAAGTAACAATAAACCATTACCTCCTGATAACGTATTAAATAGCACTCGACATTTTATTGTAGGCTTATGCGTTAATACATCTGCATAAATGATGTATTATAAAAAAAGCTTATATATAAATAAACTTGACCCTCCCCTCCAGGTTAAAAGGTTTCATAATTGCACTGTGAGTCCATGACTCTGCTTAACTTGACCCCAATGTGTTTCCCTTACAGTCACACCTGATGCAGGGGGCTATGTGTTAACACAGACTGTTTCAAGACAATATTTCAGTACACCTTATATGTGGTTATCAAGGTTACTGTAAATGCAGATACCTGTATTCATAAATGGTCTGACAGTGCATAACATGTCCCTTGTCTGTTTGACTGTAATTATATTCTATGGCAGCTATCTTGGACAAGTATTGGCATTTCTTTTTCATCTAGGCCCCTACATGAAAATAACGATGATTTAATTCCCACACGTTCCTGTCCTAAAATTCAACAAAGTGTCCACAATTTGAAGATGTTTATGCGAAACATGTTCATGCACAGTACGTGACATAAATTGAATCTTTGTCTTTCAGCAACAAATGCCTCATCCTTCTCACCAGGTCCTCATAAGATTCGGAATTTGAAGGTTAATGATACAAAAATACATATGTATATATATATATATATATATATATATATATATATATATATATATATATATATCACAAAAGACGGCTCTCTGCCCTGTACTAGAGCCTAAGCCTGCATGCAAGAAAAATGTTGCTGTTGGGTATATTGGCGCAACAACACCTGTTTCTCTTTCCTACACATTCCTATTTTTGATCGGATAGTGTTTATTATAACAGGTCATTAGTCCCTACTGTTAATGCTTCAAAGAAATGTAATTAGATGCAGAGTAACAACTGTTAATCTACTATATAGAAGATATTTATAGACACTGCAAAGCTGCTGTCAAAATTGGATGCGGGTTGCCATTGCATTAGAGATGTGCGGGTGTAGGCCATGTTCATTGTTCTGTGTTGATATGTCACACCAGCGTGCCACTGTTATTCAGAAAAATAATATCCACTAGTGTGCAACAGTTAACGTCCGTTTGGGTAACCAAATTTTGGGGTTTTATATTTGTTCTGTGATACAGCTTCTGAACCAATCCGATACCATGTGAATCATTGACCAACGAGTTCCAGCAGTAACTCAGAATTTATTGGGTTAATTCACATGATCACCTGTTTCTGTCACATTTAAATGAATATAACCCATTGCGACCCCCAACAAACAAATTAATTTGAAACAAGCCGAATGTAAAAGGGACTGGCGGAAAATATATGGTGTTTATCAATCTACTTGGACTGCTGCCACCCGCGTGATGAACACCTGTACACACACACACGATGGTTGAACCATCGATCCCTGCGCCGTTATTTCTAGGATTACCGGCAGCTCGAGTGTGTGGCCGCGATCCACACACACCGACGCACGACAAGCCATATTGAAGTGCAGTGTGTCCGCCATACAGGCATCGATCCACAGAGCACATTTTTATTTACGCTCCAACTGATCAAGTGCTTGTACAAACATCAACAACCGGCCAAGCCCTGACGTTTTCTTTAATACATCATGCTTAAATTGAAAAATGACGCTAAGAATTTGCCAGTGTTTTGACCTGGCTGGTTAGGCCGTTTCTGGTTATTTTAGTCTAAAATCAATAGCAATGTGCATGTCGTTATTGGACTCAGAGCGCGGGGAGTCCGCCTGCAGAGCATGAAAGGAATTAGATGGGAGTGAGTAAAATGGAATTAATTAGACCGGCCTGGCAGTCACAGCAACAGTAGGAGGCTGAGGGGCACTGTCGCCAGCTCCAGAGTCATACAGGAACCCATCAGATTCACATAAACTATCTCTCTCCTGTGATCATTTCATTCAGGGGCAATGCTAATCTTCGTTTCAATAACATGGAGAATCGCAGGATTTCACATCCATATATCCCGCATTGTCGATGATATTTATCTAAATCCCCTTTATGTCAGTCAAATTTAACACTTTATATTTCATTTATATTTGAAACTGTGCTGCGCCCAGTCATTGCAGGTTTCTAAACCACGGTTATTACTGGGCTCATTCCGTCCCCTGCGACCAGAACTAATATGGTTAAATTTAGACGTATTTTTTTATCCTTCCGCTTTATGTGGACGTTACTTGGCCTCGGAATTATGAAATTATAATAACATTATAAACAGAGATTTGCTCGAACCATAAGAATGGCAGTCTTAAGTCTTACTCTCTTGATCTCTATCCCTCTCTCTCTCTCTCTCTCTCTCTCTCTATATATATATATATATATATATATATAAATATATACATGTACATATATCTACATATGTAGCAATACACACACATACATATTTAGAGAGGGAGATAGACACTTGGCAAAATATTCCACAAAATGCACTCTCCTACCTAAGAGAGTACTTACCTTAATATACTATACGTAACAACAAGTCTGGCAGTCACGTGGTTAATCACGGGGTCATGTACGCCATCTCCATCTACTCACAGACTCGCCATTATTTTTGTGAATATTAAGGTCTTTATTTATCGGCAATTCAATCTACCCGTCTAGCCCACCATCTCATACACCAAAGTGGCAGGTTATCACAATTTGATTGTCATTGTTAAATATGAAAAGGATCGTCATGGCTTTATATATCACTCATTCTACAGCAAATTACACTTGTTACCAGTAATAGAGATAATCTGGAAGAGCTCATTTTTCTTGAATGCCCAAGACACCAATGACCGAAGTGTTTCTTTTCATAGGATATCGCGCATTCCACACTGATCTGACAACACCAAACGCCGGTTGGTTTTATTACCTTGATCCCGCTCATGTGTATGCTAGGACTGACGCTTAATGAGGCAATGGATGTCCAAGGCTGCGGCACAACCTCAACCTCTCAGGCTGCCTTTACAATTTATTAGCCAGATCGACAATATTTATTTTAATGGTTTCTCAATATGATTATTTATTGCCCAGTATGCTTGAAGAGGCTCCGCGTACCATGAATCCCACCTAGTTCTAGGTGTCTCGTTGTAATTCGAGGATACATCTAAATTAAGCTCCTACCTGTTGAGGTCGCCTCCAGCCCGTTTGTTCTTGTGCGTTCTTGTCCCGTATTACAAAGCTGAACGAATCTGGTTGACAGCCGGGTACAGGGCGCGTGCAGTGTTGCGGGTATTAACCGATCAGGCACCTAAATGACCATGAAGACTCGCTGTTTGTCTGTGCTTAATATTCTCCATAACACACATGGCCCTGCCATCATTTTAATATTACGATAATAGGAAATTATTATCATTGTAATACCAGCCAATAGGAGGATGGTCTAATGCTGACGTCAGTAGGACAGACGCGTTCCATTTCATCAATGGACGGACCCTGTTTATTAGGGAGGTGTATCTGGATATTTGCCGTCAACTGAGGTTGTAGCGGATTTATATTCACGCCCACGCGACATAGCTACAAACTGATATTTTCGGCGGACCGAGCTGCCAGGAAAATCTTGGCAATGCGAAGGCGAAAGGTGCTAGAGGTATGTGTTATTCAAACTCAAATGTGATTATTTTGTCTACATGGCGGCTGCATCAGTAACGACTGGTAGGAGGGACAATTTTCCCAGCTGGGCCACCCATGGAAAAGAAGAGCAGTCCACATAAACAGCAGTGTCACGGCGTTTTAACATTTGCCATTGGTTGACGTGGGGAGGAGCCTTACTCGCTGTGACGTCACAAAGTTGCGACGAGACAGAGGAGAGGTTGTGGCAGCAGTCGATAACCTCATCTTAGGGCACAGCCGTGCAAAAAAATAAAAGGAACCAGGACGGCTTGAATGGAGGCTGTAGATATCTAGATCGGCATAAACAATGCACAATCATAATTCACCCTTCTTATACCTTTTCAGACGTTTCTAAATATACAAAGAGAGGACAACAACGCTGACTGTAGAAACTAGACTTGTCTTCTACTCGCCGAACAATGGCGTACTTGTGTTTATCCCCACCGGTAATCTGTATAGGATAGGAACATAACCCCCCCCCCCATCGCTTTTTTAATAGAGGATACAGGATATATTATATAGTATCACATAGGCCGAGACGCTTAGGCGTTTGCTTGTGCATTATATTGAACAATAAAAGTGGACCATTGCCTCTAAGACCTGTTGTACTCGATGAGCAGAATGGGCACTAAAATAACTTCACTCTGCATGACCACTTAGGATATTAAATTCTGATCAGCCTGTGTATATATCCTTAAAATAAAAATGTATCCCGAAAAATCATTTATCCAGCTTTTATGAATATAACAAGTCATTAATTGTCTTTTTAATTGTCTTTTTAATTAGCATTAGGGAATGTGTCCACTACAGTTCTGGAAAACCGATCGGTTCAACTTTCTTCCAGATTGTAAAAATAACAGAGGCATATTTGTATCTGGCTGATTTTCATTATTTTACAGTTTGATTCAAAACGTATTAAATGACTGCTTAGCTCCAGCTTGACTCGTCCAGGGGCGTGGCCAGGATAAAGGGAGAGAAAGGGGACCGATATATCTGGCAAAGGCATTTGATGCATATATATATATATATATATATATATATATATATATATATATATATATATTATCCTTGAAAAAAAGTTTCTACCTTTAACAGTTACCATGTTTAGTGAAAAATATATTTCGTGATGTTTTGACAAAAAACATATTCAGATCCCTTACTTCTAAAATTTATGCAATATCGACTTAATGTCTTGCATGCACATAGAAATTATATTATCTATGCAAAATATAAACAAACTAGATGTGTCGGAACGACACGAATGCCCCCGCCTGGGGAAAATAAGAAACATTTGTTAAATTTTGAAAAAAAAAAATTAAGTTCAGGTGTCGCATGGTCAAAAGTAGGTCAACAAGGGCAAAATGCAAACTCAATCTGTAACGGGTCATTATCAAGCAACACACCAAAAATCAGGGTGGTATCTGCAGGCATTGCGAAAAAAGTCCGTACATATGCATTTATTATGAAAATTTCTATTTTTCATGAAACTTTCTATGTTCAGGAGCAGTCAAATGGTCAAATTGCGTAATACTGACTTAATATAAATTGGTATAGGGTGCCAACATTCTTATAATGCAGTGCTATCTGACATCGATGAGCACATACATGTTCATAATAAACCATAAAGCGATCGCTAGGAAATTTTTTTATTAGAAAAAATAAACCAATAATATGAGTAAAACTAGAAAACGGGCAGACGACAAGTGACTTGATGTATCCGCCAAATCACAGAGGCATGGGTAAAGTAAGGCATTTTATATTCCTGACATGACACGACTCCAAATTTGTGGCACCAGAGATGCCAAAGTATCCCAAGACAGATGGAATAAAACAACTAAAAAAAAAACCATATGGGCAGACGACAAGCCACAATAAGTATTTACAGAGCAATGGATAAAGAAAGGGATGGAATTTTTCCTGGCATGACAGGTCTTAAAATTTTTGGCATGAGAGATGCAAAAGTGTCTCACAATGGAAAACGTCATGGTGAGTGGTGGTACCTGTGTCTAAGTTATCCGAGATGAATAAACTTTTTAAATTTCAGGTTCATACATTGATGAGCCTTTGAGATATGTGCAATTTTCACCAAACACATACTTGTAGACATTAAACCAGTCCTGAGATAACAGCATCAACGTATTCAACAAATACGTGTTAGCAGGTGGTGTCACTAGTCTCATGAGGGAGAAATCTACCGAACGAAGACGGATGGACAAGCAAAAATTCAGGCCGAGACACCAAACAACTACTGAGAAAAAGTGCATCAATGTATTCTACGAAGACGGGAAGGTAGGTGGCGCCACCTGACTGGTCTACAAGAAAACTCTCCGAGATGGATGGACATGCCAAATTTCAGACCAATACATTGAACCACTCTTGTGAAATGAGTGATATTCACCCAAAGCAAACGCACAAATGGACGCCATGCGAAAACAATTTCAGATGGCGTCACACCACTTGAGTACGAGATGGAGGTATCCTAGTTCTCTAAACATGCATAATATCAGTCCCATACGGCAAACCACTCGTAAGAAAGGGCATTTATGTATTCTACGAAAACGGGAAGGTTTGTGTCACCACCTTTCTGGTCTACGAGAAAAAACTTCCCGATGGATGGACATGCCAAATTTCAGACTAGAACATAGACCCACACCTGAGATATAAGCAAACGCATGGATGGATGCCACCAAATACGATTACAGATGGCGCCTCCAGTCTTGAGTACGAGATGGAAGTATCCAGGGTCTATGGACATGCATAATTTCAGCCCAATACATTGAACCACTCCTGATATATGGACTGTTATCACTAAGATATTAAGATTCACACTGCACAAAATGGATTGCAGGTGGCGCCAATAGCCTTTGTTAGGCACCAGTTCTTATGTTACCGAATAATTAAGCTGGGTTTTGGAAAAAATCGGTCCAAGGGTCCCAGAGGATTTCCCTGGAAACGAACGTGACGGCGGCGGAATCCACGTGAAAACATAGTATCTGCAAAACTCAGTTTTGGAGGATACGATTGTTATGGACTCCGATGTGAACCAGATTTATTTATTCATTAATAAGTGTCAATTATTATCATGTCAATGTGCACTAGTAATATTATCCATGTTCAAATGCAATTTTTTGTTTTGGTCACGCTAAGTGTTCTATTGGCGGAACCTTGCACCTAATAAATCACTTCCGGAAATGCCTGAGAGCCGTACAAGTCGTTTTGAGGAACGTTTGTGTTTGTGAATCTGTTTTGAGGCAGAATAAATGGAGGACGAGCTATCTAGTAGTGGACAAGAACGCGACCCCGCTACATGGTGCCCAGACCCGGGAAAAGCAAGAATATTGGTTTATTTAATCAAATTGCCTTTTTGTAAAACCAGCTCCTCCATTGCGTCGTGGCAGTGGGCGATAATGTGTGAGTTCAGTCGTCCCGCAACACACGTGTAACCCGTCGGACAGTGGCTTGTGTGTCACTGAAGAGAACTTTAGAACCGAGGGTATTTTGTGTAATAATTTGGCGTTGTAGTCAATAATGGACTGTTCATATGAGTGTTATTACGTTTGTAGTCGTCCGTGCGCCTTGTGATAGGTGGAGGCTACATATTTGGTTTGAGACTGTAGTCGTCCGTGCGCCTTGTGATAGGTGGAGGCTACATATTTGGTTTGAGACTGTAGTCGTCCGTGCGCCTTGTGATAGGTGGAGGCTACATATTTGGTTTGAGACTGTAGTCGTCCGTGCGCCTTGTTCTGATAGGTGGAGGCTACTTGTTCGGGCAGAGACTCAATTGTGTAATCAATTTCCCTTTGCATACATCATACACACTGAGAGTTTTGTGTCACCCTTTTGGAACTTCTGTTAAATTGGCCACCGTGTGATTGTCACCACAGTAACAGAAATATTTGAGAACATAAGTGTGTTGAGGAACTATTCAAAGCGAGTAGTTCTATTACTGGACCTTTTGTTGTAAACATTGCGTGTCGTTGAGCGTACACTGTGTAGGCACAGTGAGGATACACGTGAACGTTTTGTTTTCCTTGTGACCAATCAACCATTCGCTGGACGTGAAAATAGTGCGTGCAGGTGCCCGTGGATGGGCTAACCGTGCGTCCAAAAAATCTGCAACAGCTTGTCGACACAGCGGACATTGATATTCACTCTTTAAAGGATGTTGTTGAGGAGCTTGATAAATGCTTGGATACACTGGACAATGCTCAGTTTAATGTAGAAATGCAGTTATCATAGGAGGAGGAATTGTCCGTTGATATTGACGAGGCTGCTGATTTTAGGGATAAGTGCCAATTGCCGCGAAAACTAGCTATGAAGGTAATATGTTCCAAGGAGTCTAAAGTAGCAAGTGATGGTAGTAATTTATCACAGATGTCTCAGTCAGTGGACGCGAAACTGCCAAAGTAAGAAGTCCCTACTTTCAGTGGTGAACCTACTGAATGGCCTGTGTTTTGGGACCAGTTTAAGGCGATTGTACATGATTCTGAACTGCCTGATGTCGCTAAGTTTTCCTATCTACTCTCTTTACTCAAGGGTGAGGCTAAGCTGGCTGTTCAAGGACTAACATTTACTGCTAAGCATTATCAGATAGCTGTTGATCTGCTCAAGAAAAGGTATGGTAAAAAGGAAAAAATTATCTTTCATCATATTCAAGAACTGTTGAATATAAATGTTAGTTCAAGATCATCTGTCAGTAATCTTTGGAGGTTACAAGACAAGTTACTGAGTCATATTCGCAGCTTAGAGACACCTGATGTCAAGGGTGAGCAGTATGGGGTGATTTTGACTCCGCTTATTTTATCGCGTTTACCACAAGACTTGCGTTTGAAATGGGCCAGACAAGGTGAAGGTCATGAGTCAGACGCAGTTTTTACTTGATTTCCTTCGTGGTGAAATTGAGAGCCGAGAGCGGTCCCAGACATACCGTGTTACGCCGTTGGACTCTGAGAAAAAGCCGTCTCACAACCTACCTACTGGTGCTGCCCTGTACTATAGTCCTCAATGACCTCAGTAGGTGGTTTTACGGGTAAATGCTCCCTTTGTCATAAATCCCATGCCACTGAGCGCTGCTGGGATCTTAAAAGGTTGTCCAGAAGTGAATCCGGGGGGGGGGGTCCAGGGGGTCCGGACCCCCCCCCCCCTTTTTACATCCAAATCAAGGGTTTTAGAGAAAATTTTTTGGCCTGGACCCCCCCCCCCCCCCCTTTTCCGGACGTGATTACCTTTTTTTAGGATTTTCATTAGTCCTCCTTGGTTGGACCCCCCCCCCCCTCCCCTTTTCCAAAATCCTGGGTCCGCCCCTGTTGTCCTCCGAGGAACGCAAGGACAAAATACAACAAGCTGGACTCTGTTTAAGGTGTATTGAAAAGGGTCTCTTTGCTAAAGGATGTTTAAAGAAATGTGCTAAATGTAATTGGAAGCATCACCTTTTATTATGTGGAAAATATGTCACTAAGAAGCCAGAATCCTCTGTGAGTTCTCAATCAAAATCTAATGCACCCAATAGTACCCTTGACCTTGACCCAAATACTAAGCAGCCCAGAGCAGCTAGTTATGTTAATGTGTCCCACAATTCCCATGAAAAGCGTGTTTTACTACAGACGACCCATGTCCTGCTTTCTGGCACCAAGGGGATCCATGGGGCTACAGTGTTGTTTGACACGGGTTCTGATAGGTCATATGTACTACAGTGTTGTTTGACACGGGTTCTGATAGGTCATATGTGTCTTCCGCCTTGGTTGACAAAATTGGCCCGGAATGGGTTTCTACTGACTGGTTCTCTTATTGTCCCTTTGGTTCTAAAAATCCTGGCGAGTCAAACTTAAGGGACATATTTAAGTTAAACCTTAAAGATGCACAGCTCTTTTGTTTCAGTTTTGGCCACAGAGATACCAAGCATTTGTTCTCCTATATATTGCCCTCAGGTCCCAGATGAGGTACTACAAACCTTTGGTCAATTTGCCTTTGAGCACCACGAAAATAGGCAAATTAATGTAGATATTCTACTTGGGTTAGATGTGTATTGGAAGCTAGTAACTGCAAACACAAGATACATTAGGCCGGGTTTAGCTGCACAGGAGACTGTGTTTGGGTGGATTCTTTCTGGCACTTGGGATGAATCCATAAGCAAGGTACCTGCTGTATCAGGCTCAGGGCATCAGTTGTTATGTTTCAGTAATGTCTCTGATAAAACATTGCATAAATTCTGGGAGCTTGAATCTGTTGGCCTAGATATTGGTTCTCTTTAGGTCTTGGGTCTTCAGTGGATAGCAGGAAAAGATAGCTTTTCTTTTGACGGAATCAAAATTCCTGAATATACTCTAGTTACAAAGAGAGTGGTCTTGAGTTTTGTGTCGAGGGTATTTGACCCTTTGGGGCTCATTGTTCCCTTTGTTATGCAAGGGAAATGTTTGTTCCAAGATATCTGGTGAATTGGATTTCTTTGGGATGATGAGCTTCCAGATCACTTGAAGAGACAAATCCTTCAATGGATTAAAGACCTAGAAAAGCTTAAGTCCTGGTAAATTCCTAGAACATACACATATGAGGGTTGGAAAGACAGTCATGATATCACCCTTCATGCTTTTCGGGGATGTGAATGAGAAAGCTTATGGGGCATGTGTGTATAACCCAGCTAGCCAAAAAAATAGTTACCTCAACGTTGTACTAACCGTCGTGTTTTAGTTGGGATAACGTTTTCCCTTTAACAGCAAAACAACGTGAATCAGGAAAGTTTTCTTGTAGTAATAATAACGTTTTTTTCACAACAAACGTTGCCACAACGTTTACTCAACCTTGCAAAAACGTTTAAAATGTTATCAGAACGTTTTGTTAACATTAAAAATATGATTATTGTTCCCACAACAACCTGACAACGTTACCATAACGTCGAAAAATGGTGACCCAACGGCGTCTTGGCGACGTTTTCACAACGCCATTAGAAGTACACTCATATGCCATCTAAGCAATGTTTCAGCGACATATTAAAGAATATGATATGGAGCGTATCTGACGTTTCTGCAATGTTGTAATGACGTGTTTAGCCCAAAATGGTTACCTCAACGTTGTACTAACTGTCGTGTTTTAGTTGGGATAACGTTTTTCCTTTAACAGCAAAACAACGTGAATCAGGAAAGTTTTCTTGTAGTAATAATAACGTTTTTTTTTCACGACAAACGTTGCCACAACGTTCATTCGACCTTACAAAAACGTTTAAAATGTTATTAGAACGTTTTGTTAACATTAAAAATATGTTTATTGTTCCCACAACAACCTGACAACGTTACCGTAACGCCGCAAAATGGTGACCCAACGGCGTCTTGGCGACGTTTTCACAACGCCATTAGAAGTACACTCATATGCCATCTAAGCAATGTTTCAGCGACATATTAAAGAATATGATATGGAGCGTATCTGACGTTTCTGCAATGTTGTAAGGACGTGTTTAGCCCAAAATGGTTACCTCAACGTTGTACTAACTGTCGTGTTTTAGTTGGGATAACGTTTTTCCTTTAACAGCAAAACAACGTGAATCAGGAAAGTTTTCTTGTACAAACGTTTTGTTAACATTTAAAATGGGTATTTATTGTTCCTATAATAATCTAACGTCCCAACAATAATCTGACAACGTTAGCTTAACGCCGCTAAATGGTGATCAAACAGGGTCTCGAGGACGTTCTTACAATGGTTTTATCGGGTTCTGAAAGGATGTTTGGACATTTTGTAAACGTTTTATCAAGGTTATTTGCACGTATTCCGTGGGAAATGATCCAGTCACATACAGGAAACATACAACGTTTTACATTAGTTTCCTACAAAACGTTATTGCAACGGCAAAGTGGAAAGTTTTTTTTTAAACAGTGTTATATTGTTTCTCAATAAAACATTTGAACGACGTTCAATACTGACAATGTTTCGACAAAGTTCGCACCATGGTACTTTCGGGAACAAAAAGCACTGCTGAAACGTGTAATCAAAGTTATAAGGACGTATTAAAGGAATACGATCCATTCACCTAAGAGAAACATTTATACACATGATTTGACATTAAAAACAACTTTTATTTAGGTTTTTGAGTTCTACAAATGAAAAATGTAACAATATACTCCCTTAACACGTTCTCTCGAACTGGTACAAAATCCAATGATTGTTATATTGTTTTTATTATTATAATAAATATCTGGTCGGCATCTGATACAGAAGTCTATATCACCTTTCTGTATGTAATCAGTTCTACTTTACATTTAGGTCATAGTTTTTAAACATGTGAAACAACTGACCAATAACAATGTAGATATAACAATCAAATATAACGTAAGTGGCAAATGATACAGTGATAAATTCATAGATCATGATGATCACATCCTTAATCGCCTTTTCTTTAATAGCTGCCCCTCTGCATAAGTACAATCACTATACATATATATCGCATATTACTGTAACTTAAGGTGCAACAATAAAAAGGTCATGATGTTGCATAAAATTGTTTGTAGGGTTAGTTATTAGGCTAACTATAAACATGGCCTACCATTAACCAAATGTAAATCAAAATAAGATTCTCTCGTGGAAACACCATTTGTATCATTCATGGATCATTTGGCGTGCCTCAAGTCCTTGGTGATATTTTACTTTTGTGATTTTTGTTTTAAATTCTTGATTAAATGTCCAAGATAAACAGAGAAAGGCTCAGTCATATTCTTCTTGGTTGTCATCTTGTCCCCTTAAGTACTTCTGTGTCCTCTCAGGGAAGGATTGCCATCTTCTCAACCTGTGAAGTAACATCATATTGATGTTTTTTTCCATCCAAGAAACACACCTATCTGGACTATCTAATGCATTAGAATTTAATGATACTCATAACAAATGACACATAGGTCATGACACTCACCGTACTAGGCATGACCAATGACAACAGAGGCTGACATTCACAACTTTCAGTTAAACTTTTGAAGGTCTTGTTTGTCAACATTAAACTTTGCAAATGGCTAAAATATATAGGTCTGAATAAAATATAGTTACCTGATGGCTGGTGCACACAACTATTTGACTGTTGAACTGCACCTTTGGCCTGGCCTGACTGATACAAGTCAGTCTTGAAAGGACAATTAACCATGCCAAAGTGAAAAAATAACGTTGCTAACAGACAAACAAACAAAAAAAAACAATGCTGGCAACAAGAGCCCCTTAAATGTGAATAATATGCATGTTGTGTATCTGGTGACCTCTGATCTCATTAATATGCATGGATTTCGCTGGAAATCGAACTAAGGGGGGATATTTTATTGATTAACATTTTTGATGAGTTTTATCAAAATCCTTTATATTCCCTTAAGTTATCTTGGTGACACCACAAAGTAGCCTAGTGACCAGTGACTTTATTAAATTTGCGTGGATGTTGCCCATAATCAAACTCAGGTGAGATAATCAGTTGGTAAGTAGTTATGGTGAGTTATGGTGAAAATCCATCAAAGCCCTGGTAAGTTACCATAGTGGCACTAATAGTAAACTGAAGGATGGTGGGTATACCATAATAGTCCTGTCATATGACAGGCATTTGAAAACATATCTCCCACTTGGCGGACTTGAGTAAACTTGGGACCCATGGGTCTCAACACAGTCCTGTGTCCTTAACCAATGACCTTTTGACCAAAAATATGAGAACTTTACCATCCTTGAACATGCAGCATTTAGATTATTGTAACAATCTTTAAAAAAGCAGAATTATCATCCATTAACTAATTTGTGAATGGATGGGCCCTGTGACCTTGACCTTTGACCCTATGACACCAAAATCAAATAAAATATTCCCCTATTGGCAGGTGAGCATTATCTTGAGGATGGAAGGTTTGTGAAAAGTTTGAAATGCATACACATTCATTTTAAAGAAATGGTCCTGTAACCTTGACCTTTGAACCAAAAAATCGACAGGTTCTTTCTTTAGTGGTGAGCCATATATAAGTTAAGTTTGAAACCATAATGTCAAACTAAAATGAAGTTATCATCTGGAAACTAATTTTTGAACAGATGACCACTGTGACCTTGACCTTTGACCTATTGTTCCCAAATTCATTTATGGTCTCCCCATACTGGCTAGTCAGCTAAATGCACAAGATAGAAAGTTTGGGATGAAAAGCTTGGCTCAAAATGCAGCCATAATCTTTTTAAATAAGGAAGTCCTGTGACCTCATGACTCAAAAACCAGACAGCTTCTGGCTTTAGTGGTGGGCCATATATAAGTCAAGTTTAAAATCCATGTGTCAATCCAACCTGCAGTTATCATCTGAAAACAATTTGTGTGGATGGATGAATAGACAGACAGACAAACAGACAGACAGAGAGACCAGGTGATTGCTATAGGGCATCCACTTGTGATCAATAAACACACACGGTTTTGGGACACTAGATGTAATCACAGCTGAGAAACTGACATGATTGTTGTTATTTTATAGTAAAACAATTAGAAAAATTTTTTGTTAAAATAAAAAAAAATACAGGTGGCGCCACCACTTTTCAGAAACTGACAAAACTAGTCATGGTCAATATTCAAGGCTAGATTCATGACAAACCATGCATTAATTATCAAGATATTACAGGTTTTGTATCAAATATTTTATTATTCTGGGGGGGGGGGGAACTTTCAAGCCAGCTCGAAGTATCCATGCCACAGTGACCTAATTTTAGGTTTCCAAGGAGTTTTTTATTGACCTCCCTGGATGATCACTTAAATATTTCTAAGTCCAGCAGTTACGATTTGTGCCCTGCTAACGGAAACCCAGACGCCCTGACGGAGGACGGACAAAGCGCCATTCCCATTCCTCAGTTGACTTACAGTCAGCTGAGCTAAAAAACTTTCAGAAGGGTTGGCACCACTGGAATGACACACTAGATACAGCTATCATAATTCAACACACATTACTAAACTCCATGTTGTTGAGTATCAGTATTAATGGGAATTTCATGATTTGTATGAATTTTTACTCAAATTACTAGCATAATTGATGAAAAGGAACAATCACAGCATTACTAAATTTATTCAACTCTTTAAAAGCATTCATGTTCAATATGCAAACAAAGTTTCATGAGAATATATTAACACATATTTTGGAAAATGACATGAATGAGACTGCATTAAAAATAGCAAAATAAAAAAAGGCATACAAAACATAACCAGTCTATATCGACTGATAAATTTCTCTATAATCAATACACATGCAACATTGTAGTGTTATACAGTTATTCAGTGCGGATAATCTGACACAGTTGATATATTTTGGTAGTTTGGAATGTATGAAAAATGTTAAAAAATATAGGTGGCACCAACAGCCTCATTCACCTGATGGCACTTAATATGGTCAAGTAGAATATTGGACAAGTAATACAAGTAATCATAGGGCCATAAAATAAGTGAGGAATGGAATGACTCCAGGAGTAAAAGCCCTTCTGCGAACTGGGTTCCAGTACTTAGAAATATAACCTTTTACTAGTAAATTATCCACTGGTGTAAAGGTTTATTACACTGATTAACTATGGAGTAGAAGGTCATCAATTTGAACAAAATGCTAATTTCCAAATTATATGTGGGACTCCTATACAATATATATATATATATATATATATATATATATATATATATATATATATATATATATATATATAAGCTATATGGTGAGTGGTTGTTGAGTTATAAAGAGTTCTCCCTAAACTTTAACCTGATATGGGTTTGGTTTTGTACACAGTTTGTTCTGAATTGCTAATTACTTGTCCAGAAATTAAAATATGGGGAACCTTTAAAAGCTGTGCTGGGTATTGTCACTGTGCAACTTTTAATAGCTGTGCTGGATATTGTCCTGTTTATCAGTCTACTAAGTTTAATTGAAATACCTTCATCACCAAATGGAGCAATGAGCCTTACAAAGAACTGCACTTTTTCATGAACAATTAGGGCCTGTAACCCTGATCCTTTGATCCATAATCCCCTAATTTGTACAAATTGTCTAATAACTGGCCCTAAAATTAAAATATGGTAAAATCTTTTAATAGCTGTGGTAGATATTTGTCATTTTACATCAGTGTTCAATTTGGCTGGACTGTTTCAGAGGAGGTTTTAAAGTTTTTTTTAGCTTTTTCCCTTTAAAATCTAAATAAATGCAGATGGCAAAAAAATAAGCGAAAACCAAAATATATTTATATATATGTATATATATATATATATATATATATATATATATATATAGATTGTTGCAAAGACCATAGGAATAAAAGTATAAAGTTTATCACAATATGTCATGATAGCATGATGTTATTATCAGTATTTTATTTTTCAGTTTTAAGCAAAAAAAACTAGAATTGCTTTGTTTTTTGTGTTGCATAAACAGGTATATATATATATGTCTCCTCCTATGGGCCATCCCTAAACATTAGGGGTAAAATATGCACTATCTAAAAACAATGATTCTAGATTTCAGCGGAACTCAGAACTGACCATGAAGGTCTAAGTCACTGCTTTTTGAACGCCTTTGAGATTTTGGCAGAAAGAACTTGTGTGTCAAATGAGAGGAAAAATCTTGAGAACTTCCAAAGTCAATTGGTTACAATAATCCTAGAATTGCACAAATATGACCTTAAAGACAAAGTCAAGGTCAACATGCAGAACCTAAAATATTCTGAGAACCCAGTTAAAAAAACTTGTGTTGATTGTGGGGGAAAATCAGCAATACTTCTTAAGTTACTGTGTTCACAAGACATATTATTCTGGAAAATAAATGGTACTTTGAATAACAACTGTATTTGTTAGTGTTCAAGTTACACATGAAAGTCTTGCCACTGTTAAGATGCCAACACGCTGAACCTTGTGATCGTTTCAGTCAGCCAGAACATGAATTACAGTTAGACTGCGTTCGTCGGGTGAGGACCTGCATATCTCACACTGATTGGCTGAGCTAGAGACACAATTTGAAACCGGCCTGCTTCGATGGGCGATGGTCTGATAAACGGTGACACACTGACTCACTGAGGCTGAGGGTTAAATATTAAATGTTAAAAATCTTGCCATACTCAAATAGAGGAGGACCTAAAAATATTAAGACTGATTAAATGAGAATATATATATATATATATATATATATATATATATATAATCAAAGTAATACACATAGAAATTCAATACATTATAGTGAAAGTGCTCGACCATGCCGGGGAGCATAAATAATGTATCGTATACAGTTAGTTTTACTTCATGTACTACAGAACTGTTTCGTGAGTACAGCTACCTAGCCGGCTCACTCTTCAAGTACCTGAAGAGTGAGCCGGCTAGGTAGCTGTACTCACGAAACAGTTCTGTAGTACATGAAGTAAAACTAACTGTATTTGATACATTATATATATATATATATATATATATATATATATATATATATATATATATTGCAAGCTGCAAGCCAACAGTAGGAGGTTACTGATCATGAATTTACCATGTTGGTTTTGGAAAAGATTCTGGGCAAGCTAGCTAGACCACTTTAATTACTCCTTACGTCACTGGGAAACCTAAGTGCAGCGAGGCGGTGATGTGTGGCGCTGACTCTCCGGAACGGCCCAAGTTTACCAGTCGATGAAATGAGAGGGTCAGAGAGTAGAAATTAATTATGTAAGTTGCCGCGAGGAAGCAGTACCAACACTAAGTGCGACACAATGAGAGATTGTTGATTTCTCTGTCAGAGCCATTTCATTGACTGGGCCAGTCTACCATGGGTCTTTTTATTAATTGTATGTTACATGTTTGTAGAGTTTGAAAGTACACCTAATTATTATAAAGGTAATTCACCACTGTGAAGCAGTAAGTTTGTATATGCTTTGTTTCGGCATTGAAAATTGAAATAGCTTTTCTTAGCTGTCAACAAATCAGGAAGCCTTAACTGGAACTTTTTGTACACCTCAGGAACAAAACAGCCACATCTTGCAGTGATTGTTTGTACTGGGACCTAGAGCCCCGATTCAGAGTAACTAATTGCATTCTGCAAATATAACGGTTAAGTTCTGTGCCATGTCTGACTGATCAAAATCATGTCTATGTCCAACTGCTATGAGCCCATCTGACTTTCACAGTGATCAGAATCATGATTTTTTCTTTGGATCAAAGATAAAGGTCACAATTAGCTAGTTTCAAGTTTTATAAGGAGATTTGCTTAGACACTCCCTTGATGTTGTGTTGGAAGATTCTTGGCCTACCAGCTACAATTAATGCCTGTCTGACACTCCAGGTGCTCAAATCATGTTTTGTCTGAATAACTCTCAGAATATAGGTCACAGTTACCTAATTTCAGGTTTCCAACCTGAGTTTGAATGTTTATAAGGTAGAAGACTCTGGGCCTAATGGATAATATTTGTCCTGTGTCTGACTGTGTGTATTACAATTCAAATATCTGAATATCAAATATATGTCATGTCAGAATATTCTTTTCATAACTGATACAATTTATGCCCTGTCTAACTGTCTGGATGGTAAAACTCATGTTCTTGACCAGTAGCTCCCAAAATTTAGATCAATATGACCTTATGCAGATTTGCATAAAAGCTCTCTTGATGTGAGTTAGAAGTATCTAGGTCCAACAGTTATTTTGTGCCCTGTTATTGTATGCTTGATGGACAGACGACTGACAATTGGTAATCACTATGGCTCAGATGACTTACAGCTGAGCTTTAAAACAAGGGACCCATGGGTCACGGCGCTCAGCTGTTATATATGATAAAAAAAATGATTTTGAAATGAGGCACATGCTGATTTTGTGTGGAAATAAATATAAGCTGTATTATGAGTTGTTGGTGTTTAGCTTATTTATGATTTTGATAGTTTCTTTGGAGACAGGGAAAAGACTGATTTCATTTGTTTTATTAACAAATGGAGTGCTACTGTCATACAGATTTTGACTTGGCCATATAACTGATAAGCAGCACATATAAGATAAGAGTTTAACTATTTATTAAAATTTAGTAACAAATATTGTGCCAAATATAATTTCTATTAAAAATAATAAGAGAATCATATGATTTTTTAAATAAAATATAACTGAAATGATTATTAAAATAATATTATGGAATATATTCATGAATGCATTCATGAATACATTTTGAAAGTATTTGCACTGGTATTCAAATACTTTCATTTTTACCTGAATTCCCATTCTTATGCAAGAAATTTTGTCATGAAGAAAAACAGTAAAAGTTTTAAATACTGTGATGCATATGAAAAATTTACAGATGGACAGGAAATTGGACAGAATGGACTAATACCTTTATTTCACTTTCAAGGGAATAATGCATATAAGTTTATATATAAGCCTATTTTTTAGCATATCCACTTTTTCCATTAAGAAGTTTTTATCTGATTCATTTTTTTTTATTTACAAGTGTTATAAATTTGTAATATAAAAACTGAATAAACAAGAATAAAAAAAAAAACAGAAAATTATAACATTCATCTAGTTTATGCACCAGCTGGGGGGGTGAGTGCAGGGCAGAGGGGATGCCTGCTAGTAGTGGCCAAGCTGGGCCAAGGCAAGCTGCCTGGGATGGGTTACATAATGCAAGTGAAGGCTGTACTACTAGGTGGGCCAGATGTAAACAACACCTGACATGGTGTATGAAAACTTGAATAAAAGCTACTCTTTCCAAACAATTACTTTGAAATTTCAGATTTTTAAATATGAAATCCTTATGTATATATGCTGTGAAAATTAAATCAACAGTGCTTACAGGGAAAAAATGTGCCACTGCCAAAGTTGGACAAAATTTAAGGTATTGATTTTTTATTTATGCTAATAACTTGAAAAATTTGCAAAATTCAGATCTAATTTTGGGTTAACAATTGAATCTTGATTAAATAAAATTATATTCCTGAAAAAAAGCTTCCAGCTTCAGCAATTCTCATGTTAAATGAGCAAATATATTTCTTGATATAATTGCATAATATTTGGGCCTATAACTTCAAAATAATACCCAATACTGACCTAATTTTTGGTATGTGCACAGAAAATGTATGGAAAAATATGAATACTAAATATGATCAAAAACAGATCAGTGGTTTTGATATTAGGCAGCCTTGAAGTGTAACAATGGTTTTTTTATGGAAAACGGAGGTTTTTTCTTAATATCTCTAATGACCCAATTTTCGGTATGGTAGGAGATTTTGGGGACATCTAATGGTATGCAGAATTTTGGATTCATAGGTCCAACGGTTTTAAAACGTGCCCTGTTAACGGACGGAGGGACAAAGGACCACGACTATAGCTCAGATGACTTACAGTCAGCTGAGCTAAATATCAACAAGGGTTATACTGACCATGAAGGGTTATGAATGACATTGTCTTCATCACAAAACCCAAACATTCCATTTACATTTGTAGATACAACATCTTTTATTGTCAGTTTGGTGTATATGTTTCAGCTATTAGGAAAAGGTATGTATAAATCTGATTTATATATATGTTACAGGCAATTTATGAAACAAGGCATTTCGTGAAATGACTGAAATTTTTAGGCATTTCGTGAAATGACTGTTTCACTCAGGCATTTCATGAAATGACTAAAATTTCCAGGCATTACACGTAATGACTACAATTTGGTGATCATTTTTACACACTTTGCCTGAGGGTGTTTTAGGCAATTAGTGTAACAACCGAATCTTCATTTCTTGTGTTTTATTTTTCAAAATAGTCACCACAAGTGGTCCATGCATGCATTCTGGCTGTGTACATTGTCAATGACACTTATTCACCACTGATCTGCTTACATCATGATATTTTATCAACTATGACTGTTTGCTAAATCAACTGACCTGCTCAGATCTCTGCAGCCCATCGTCACAGGTCAGTTTGGTAACACACATGCTCTCAAGGGATCTGCTCATTAGGGCTGAATGTTATGGGCACATGCCATAATGAATCGCTGATCTGCTCAATCCGTCCAAACCACAGTACGGGTCTGCCAGCAGTTAATTACCTTGATCTGCTCACATCCTCCAGTGATTTACTGTTGAGATTGCGGGGGTATAGGAGGTGACCAGAATTTTGTTCATCACTTGTCACTTGTTGATGACAACTGAACTGCTGTCATTTGTTCACTCATTGAATATGGCTAATGAACTTAAATTTAGAGAAGAATTGTTTGAAAAGTACGCAAAGTGTCAGAAGTATCTGATTCCTAGAGATGAATATTACTCTACAATTTATCAGCTGAAGAATGACTCCCAGAGCACTTCTACCAAATCAAGGCATGTCTACTATATACGGAAGAAGTAAGTCAGATATCATTATATACATTAAATTTACTTTATTAGAAGTTAGCATTACCACACATTGCTTGTTCCAATACAAATAATTGAGAACAATGCCAAATTCCTGATTATTAGTTATTTATTTTTATTTATCTATACTTTTTATTTATTATATATTTTATATAATTATATATATTTTATGTATTATATATAATTGATATATGTTGTGAGATATTTAAATAAATTATTTCGTTTATTTAATTGCTCAAATTATCACTAGCATCACATTAAAAAAATGCGGGTCATCTAATTGATATTGATAAACCTTGTGTATTAACAATAGACAGTTTGTCACCAGTTTGTCTTAAGTATAGAATATATTGTAAGTATTGCCTGCTGCCTCCACTGAGCCGCCTGTTGCCTCCCCTGAGCAGCCTTCTATCGCCTCCGCTGCGCCATCAGCTGACACCTCCGCTGCGCCACCAGCTGACACCTCCGCTGAGCCGCCGCCTGTCGCCTCCCCTGAGCCGCCTGTTTCCTCCCCTCAGCAGCCTTCTATCGCCTCCGCTGCGCCATCAGCTGACACCTCCGCTGGGCCACCAGCTGACACCTCCGCTGAGCCGCCTGTCGCCTCCCCTGAGCCTGAGCCGCCGCCTGTCGCCTCTCCTGAGTCGCCTTCTGTCGCCTCCCCTGAGCCGCCTTCTGTCGCCTCCTCTGAGCCGCCTTCTGTCGCCTCCGCTGATCAAACACAAAGCCCAGCTCCTCGGACCGCGTTAGCTTCTCGGCAAGAAAATATCAACAAACAGCGCAAGAGGGCAAGAGAAGCACAGGTCTCACAGGCAGAACGCATGGTGAAGAGAAGCCGTGTAGACTTAAAAGCAGGAGAAGTAGGGGACAATGTGGCGGTGCCCATACCAACTGTGGATAGAGGTAGAGGGGATCCTAGAAACATTTTGGGTGTCATCGTAGACCGTAATGAAAACGACCTGTACACCATTGGCGTGAAAGCTGGGATACTGAAGTCAACGTTCACCAGAAATGAGTTTTCCGTTTGCCCACAACATTTACTGACCAACACTGATATCAACACAGAAGAGAGGATATCTGTAAGAGAAGCACTGAAAAAGAGCGCTTCAGGAAGCCAAGGATTTCTGCGTTGCAGTTGTTCAAGTTCTGGGTCAAAGAAGTGTAGTTCCAGGAGGTGTCAGTGTCTCAAGGCCAATCTGAAGTGTAACAGTCGCTGCCACAACAGTCTGTCATGCAGTAATAAGTAAAAAGCGGTTATATATTGCACTTCAAAGTGCTCCTGCATTAAAGCTTTGTTTTAAAACAATATTCTGTGTTACAAGAGCGAAAAATAAAATAAACTGATTTTCAACCGACCATGGGTGTTCTCATTCAGCAAGAAATAGCATTCAGGCATTACGTGAAATGACTGGGCACAAATTTCAGTCATTACGTGTAATGCCTGGAAATTTTAGTCATTTCATGAAATGCCTAAAAATTTCAGTCATTTCACGAAATGCCTGGTTTCACAAATTGCCTGTAACATATACAAATTGACCTACCATTGAACTTAATGATTGGCAGATTGGCAGAGTCCTTCCAAAGACTGATTCTGAAGTATAGTGGGATGAGGTGGCTCTGTCAGGTTAAACAGAGAAATAACATTATGTTACAATGTTGCTGGGTTTTACTTGTTACAAATACATCCTTCTAAACATATTGAACTCAGTTTAATAAATTAGTCATAAATTGCACACAATTTCAAATAAATATTTTAAACATATCTCAAGTTGTTCAGGATAAGGCATTTTAAAACTTCTACTTGAATTCCTAGATATCAAACTTTGGTAATGTATGTACCACATGCCTGTACTCCTATTAACTGTAATGCACCTCACCTGTGTGCTGGATACAGTTTTGTTCCAGTTTTTGTGGTCCATGATCTCTTTCTTTTTCTGTTAACATATAGCCAAATCCCACCATGAAGGTTCCCTCTGTCTGACCAATGTTCAGCATGGGGTTCAAACTGCAACAATTCAGGCAACTATTGAATGAAATACCTCAAATATCAAACTACACATGATGAAATTTAATAGCAATATATCTGTGATTTTTTAAACCTGACATGATTAAGAATTTTAACTAGATTAACATTTAAATATGGAAATACTACTGATCTTGAATATTTGTAATCATTATTGTTATATATAAATACAACTATATATTTAGCTTGAACTATCAAAGTAACTATTACAAGACAAACACATTTCTTAAACTGCATTTTTAAATGATGTTTATTTTTCTTAACCTAAATCAAAATATATTATAAATGTTTAAACTTTAATTTCATGATGTAATATGACATCAAAAATAAGAATAGGTGAGCAAACTGCAGGACAGAAAATTGCAGCAATTTAGAGATGCCTTATACTGATCAATTTCATGTTCAACTACTGTCCTTTAACCAAGATCCATTAGTAAAACCAACTGGTTGTTTTTGTACTTACTGGTCAGAATGTTAGCTGCAGCTCCATTTAGCACATCCCTGAAGATACTGAACTGTTGAAGTGGGAAGCACCTTCATGGGCACAGTGAAAACCCTTCAGAGAAAGAATTTATATTATGTGCTTATATGTGGTTTAAATCCAAATTTGTATTATATACAGTTTTCAAATTAAAAGTGAACAAATATCCCCTTGATCAGGATGCAAATCATTAGCATCAGTGGGCTAAGTGCACCATGCACTTCAGACCTGTATTGAATATTCATTCAATGAGTACCTGTATTGAACAGTTTGTCAACTGCAAATTTTATATGAGACGATTTGGGTTTAGGAGCCCCCTTGTTCAATTTATTAACTGAAATCAGATGCTGTAAAAATTAAAAACTTCCATTTTCAAATGAGCATAATCAAATTTAGATAAGCAAGTTTAAACAAGCCAGTAAGGTATATATGTTGATTCTACTCTGTTATAAATGCAACAGTGTAGCCTGAAACCATTTAATGATTCAATAAGGAAAAATATTTTTTAGCATACCAATTTTTTGCATGAATAGTTTTTGCCATATTCATTTTTAAAAAAAAAAGGTTGCATATAAAATCCTAAAAATATAAGTGAATTTAGAATTTTTGCATCATTTTTTATCCTTAGTTTGGCTTAAATTATGTCAAATTATGCACAAATTTATATTTTATTATATTTTAAATCATAATATGTTAAAACTGAATTTAAAAGTTTTCTTTAAGGAAATATCACTTAAAAAACATAATGTCACAACATGGAATCTTCAAAATTATTCTTTGAATCATCATTAAAAAAATTTTTTGAGCACTGCAGTTTTCAGAACATGCTTAATTTTATTATCTAATTAAAAGATTCAGTAAATTTGATTAAAAGTTCCCTTTTCAAATCAGGTATACACACTGATGGTTGGCTGAGGGAGAAACAATATAATTATGCTAATTTCCATCTCAGCTATAATTCAATATTGAAATTTATATTCAATTTCACACATGTTGAAAAAGAACCAAAAGTTTTTACTCATCTGAATTAAGGAATTTCTCATATTATAAACATCCACACTTTTATATCAAAACTTCACTTATAATTAGTGGACACAAATAAATATGCACTTTGATCATTGTAACCCCTTGTATATCAGCTACTGATGTGAAAAACATTAGTGTTCACCTTTCCAACACATTGGTGGAAAATGAAAAATGCCTATTTGTGCATGTGTTTGCCTGTCTCAGGCATATATGTGTATGTGTGTGTGTATATAGGTTCAGCCTATAAATACTTTTAAAACTAGATGTGTCGGAACGACACAAATGCCCCCGCCTGGGGCAAATTAGAAACATTTGTAAAAATTTTTAAGTTCAGGAGGTGTTGTATGGTCAAAAGTAGGTCAACAATGGCAAAATGCAAACTCGATCTGTAAAGGGTCATTATCAAGCAACACACCAAAAATCAGGCCAGTATCTGCAGGCATTATGAAAAAAAGTCCTTATATGTGCATTTTTCATGAAAATTTCTGTCTTTCATGAAATTTTCAATGTTCAGGATCTGTCATATGGTGAACTGGGACGAAACGCGAACTCAATCTGTGAGTGGTCATTATGCGCCCACAGACCAAACATTAAGCCAGTATCTGTAAGCATTGCATTGCGAAACTAGAATATTAGCAAAAGTTGATAATCATTAATAAATTTAAATTGGAGAGGTATATACCATGTTTCATAACAATCCACCAAATGCTTCCTGAGAAATAAGCTCCTAAGTCTTTTTCTATACTAAGCTCTGTGACCTTGAAAAGTAGGTCAAGATTACCCATCTTTGAACTTGACCAAGATTTTGTAAATATAATGCAATAGCACTGAAGAAATGAAGTTCCTGTGTTGAATACCTTTGGAGATATCCTGCACAAAAGGCCAAAATTGAAAAAATCTGATAAAATTTCATTAAAAAATCAGAATTTGCAGGTGGCGCCACCAAAATTGTGCAGCACATAAAAACCATCAGTCCCAATGATCATAGTAAGTTTTGTGAAAATCCACACAATGGTTCCAAAGATATAAACTTCTGAGTGTTTTTCTATAATCAGCTCTAAAATGTAGAAAAAACAAGGGACCCATGGGTCACGGCGCTCAGCTGATCCTGATTGGACTATAAATGTATCACCATTGTGATACTATATTGAGTAGATAAAGCTTAGAATATCATGGTCATGTTGGGTTTTATAAAGGAATATAATGTAATATGTGAGTAAATGATATAGGAAATAACCTGACTGATGGATTAATATGGAGTAAAATATAGTGGTTTATTTTTTATTTATTTGGGAGGGGTCGAAAAAAGCAATTTATTTGAGCTAATATGAATGCAATGACAGTATGCTAAGCAGTGGTATAATGATGATAAGGCTATTTGTTGAAGGATCTATAGTGTATGGAAAACTGCAAGAGTTCAATTTGACAGATAAAAGGTTATGATTAACTATACTGATGAGGGGATTTATGAATTTGTGACTGTATGACATAATATCTTGACAAGATCGGTCTTGACAAGGTGCATTATTTTGATGCCCCTGATGTCTACATATTACACAATATTGACATAATTTCTGGCATGTACATAGGTACCTATGGACAAATGGTCAACAGTACTGAACCACCTGGAAGGTTAAAATCTTAAAAATATGATGAAATGTAGATAATGTTTGAGAGGAAGAGGTAATCTGGGCCATGGTTGGTTTATATGATTGAAGAAAATGTTGCTAAAAATATTTGAGACCTGACCATGCCTTTCCATTGGTTACCTTTTTGATAAGCTGTTGACAGTTCAACAGTTTACACATTTGTCTGATGAGATCCAATTTATTTGGTAAACCTTTTTTATCAATTTTATGATATGTATACAGTTGCCATAATGTCCTCATTCCACAGGTGCAATGACTTGATAGGGGGGGGGGGAGGGGTGTTGTGTTATGATCAGAGTTACAATGCCTCTGTCTCTCTGTAGATATTTTCTTTAATTATTAAATTTTATGCTATAGCCATAGAACTATTGTTCACAGTGCCAAGGAGCAAAGCCTCAGTGGGATGAAGAAGGGGATGGTGAGAGTTACAACACCCTTGCATATACATACAGGATATGAAATTTTATTCAACAGTGCTTATAAAAAAAGTTTATTCATGAACATTAAATATTTAAAACAGAAAGAAAGATGGAGAAACAAAGCAAATAATTTTTTCCCCATTCTACTGAGCCAAGAAAAAATTAACAATATTTGCATTTATTCCTTTTTTTCATTACATAATTTTAATTCCAAGTTTCCGAATGTTACTTTTAATTTACAGTATAACATACATGTGATTGTGAATATTTCAGTTGATTCACATTTCTAAATTGCATCAACATTTATAGCTAATGTATCTAGTTTATAGTACCTGTCAACAGAATGGGATGGAGGGAGCAAGGGAGGCAATTAGAGAGAGAGAGAGAGAGAGAGAGAGAGAGAGAGAGAGAGAGAGAGAGAGAGAAATAAAGTTGGAGAAAGAAAGAGAAAAAGCAGAGGAGAGAAAGAGAGACCTAGACTGCCAGAAAGAGAGAGAAAGAGAGGCTCTCTGGTAATTACTGCCTGACCCAGCCTGACCCAGACACTCACAGTGGCAGTAGGTCAGACCTGAAGGTGTTATGTAACTGCCCAGTGCACTGCATTTATACTGATCTGATGCAAACAATGAAGACATGGTACCTGGAAACTTGAATAAAATCTACAGTTTTTGATCAATTGGTTTCAAATTTCAGATTTTAACAGATGAAATGTTAATGTTTACATGCTGTGAAAATTATATCCACAGCACTAACGGGAAATATTTGAATATTTATATTTTTTTAAATGGTATCAGGAAAAAAAGAAAAGTATTCTCAGCTATAAAACTAATACATGTGTTAAAATTAATCCACGGAGCAAAACACCCAATATATCATACCAGGAGAAAACTGGAGTTGGGAATGTTTAATTTTATGAACTGAAATAAAGGACCAGCAATATAAATTTTGATTATTTAGCCAGTCTCATGTAACAACTGATACAACCATGAGTTATAAGTCAAACAAATTAAAATCTTTAATGAACACTTGTCTGAGTAATATTTTAAATTTTTGACATATTTATTTATTATTTTAATTTTGTAATAAATATAAACCAACAAGTTAAAGACCTGGAAAAGACCTGGAAATTTAGATTAATTTAATATAATCAACTGCATCCTTGTCTATCATTATCTTGCTTCATATAATCCCTAATAGTAAACAACGATTTATTTTAATTATTTATTTTACATTTTTATGGTTGAAACCAACCAACACCAGGAAAGCAATATGATGAACCCCCTATAATGGTGCATAGACCAAGTCTGAAGTGGACAAATTCACATATCTGGGAAGCACATTGTTAAAAACAGTTTCATAAAAGCTAGTTTTTGACCAATTCCTTTTATAACTTCAGAATTTAGAAGCTTAAATCCTTACCAGTGCAAGATATGAAAATTAAATCAACAGTGCTTACAGGGAAAAAACATGCCATGGCCAAAGTTGGGCAATATTTAAGGTACTGATTTTATATTTATGCTAATAACTTATAAAATTTGAAAAATTCAGAACTAATTTTGGGAATACAATTGAATCTTGATTAAATAATGTTATATCCCTGGCAAAAAATGTCTACCTTCAGCAATTTTCATGTTAAGAGAGTAAATATATTTCTTGATTTTTTTACAAAGTGCATTATGTTTGGGCCTAGAACTTAAAACAATTACAAGATACTGACATCATTTCTGGCATATGCATAGTGAATGTATAGAAAAATATGTATATTATATATTATCAAAGTCAGATCAGTGGTTTTGATATTAGGCAATCTTAAAGTGTAACAATGGGGTTTTAATGGAAAAATGAAGTGTTTTCTTAATATCTCGAAGTAATGCAGTCCTAGTGACCAAACTTAGTTTGTAGAGGATTTGGGGGACATCTAACTGTATGCAAAAGTTAAGGAACTTAGAGCTGAAGCTGGGGAGCTGAGCTCTAGTAAACTGCATAACACTAGCTTGGTGTAAACAATATATGACATGGTGCTTTAAAACTTGAATAAAATCTACAGTTTTTGATCAACTGGTTTCAAATTTTTTGTTTGAACAGTTGAAATGGTAACAAAAACATGCTTTGAAAATTAAATCCACAGCAGTTACAGGAAAAAAACATGCCATGGTCAAACTTGGGCAAAATTTAAGATACCAATTTTATATTTTTGCCAATATTTAAAAAATTTAACAGATTTTGATCTAATTTTTGGTATACAATTCAATTTTGATTATTTAAAGTAGTATTACTGAAAAAAAAAATTCCTACCTTTAACACTTTTGGTCTTAAGTGACAAAATATCTTTCCTCATTTTTTTACAAAGTCCATTATATTTGGGCCCATAACTTTTTTAAATTAAATAATACTGACTTAATTTCTGGCATGTACATAGGAACCATATAGAGGAATATTTATGGTAAAAATGAAGAAAACCAGATGAGTGGTTTTGATATTAGGCAGTGTGAAGTGTGAAAATAGATTTCTAATAAAAAATTGAGGTTTTTCCTTAATATCTCGAAGGAACGAAGTCATATTGATCCAATTTTTGGCATGGTAGGAGATTTTGAGGACATCTAACTGTATGCCGAATTTCAGTTTCGTAGGTCGAATGGTGTCGAAACGTGCCAGTCTTACGGACGGACATCCAGACGGACGGACAGACGGACGGACCGACAGACAGACGGATGGACGACGGACAATGGACCATGACTATAGCTCAGATGACTGATAGTCATCTGAGCTAAAAATGGTCAAGGTCACCCATCTTCGAACTTGACCGAGATTTTATTGATATACACCTTCACTGATGAAATAAAATTCCAACGGTGAATCCTTTTAGAGATATCCCGCTCACAAGGTAAAAGTTAACAGACGCAGAACGGACGGATGGACAGACACCGGACAGATGGACAGACGGACAGACAGACAGCTTGGGTGATGACAATAGCCCATCAGCCTATGAGCTGAGGGCTAAAAACGGCTGTACATGTGTATTTGTCATGAAAATTTCTATTTTTCATGAAATTTTCTAAGTTTCGGAGCCGTAAAACGGTCAAAAGTAGGTCAACCGGGACGAAACGCGAACTTGATCTGTAACTGGTCATTATCTGCCCACACACCAAAAAATCAGGCAAATATCTGCAGGCATTGCGAAAAAAAGTCCGTACAACTGTTTGATTTCGGAATGACAGAATGACGGAAGGACGGACATGGGTAAAACTATATGCTACTTTGTGGCAGGGGCATAATAACTTTTAACAAATACTTTAAAAATAACAATAAAATTAGAATTACAATCTGTTTTGTGTTTTTGTTTACATGCCATTTACATCATGTTACTAACAGCAACTGGGTCAGAGATCATGTCAGCTCTTACAAACTTAGACATTCTAAATAACAATTCAGACACTGACAGTTACAATTTTATACTAATGATTGACAATAGTCTTGACTGCAACATCTCCAAAATGGCAAAGACTCCTTTAAACAAAAACATTATAATCATGATACTGATTACCTCCAAAATTGCCTCCATTGTTTACAGGGTTGTGGGTTGGTTATTACCCTGAACCTGCACAAAATTTCATCCAAATCTGTTCATAACATTTTTGTAAGCAAGACTAAGCATTGGCATAAAACATAACTGTTCAGCATGATGTTTTCTGCCATGCTAATGGAAGCTTTAAACAAGGAAGATCCTGGAGTAGGTCTTAGATACTGCACAGATAGGGAGCTCCTCAATCGCAGGTCTGTATGCTTTTATGAAAGACATGACAACCAATATCCATGACCTGTCTTTGCTGATGATTGCGCCCTGAATGTATCTTCAGAGTCAGACATGCAGCACACCATGGACTAGTTTTCCTGTGCATGTGACAACTTCGGGCTTACCATCAGCATAAAGAAGACTGAAGTGATGCACCAACCAACACCAGGAAAGCAATATGATGAACCCCCTATAATGGTGCATAGACCAAGTCTGAAGTGGACAAATTCACATATCTGGGAAGCACATTGTTAAAAACAGCAAACATAGATGATGAGGTCAACAGCAGAGTAGCAAAAGTGAGCACTGCTTTTGGTAGACTTCGCTCAAACATCTGGGAGCGTAGAGGCAAACATCTCAAAACTAAGATCCAGGTCTACAAGGCAGTAGTCATCACTACCCTGCTATATGGCTGTGAGACATGAACTGTCTATGCAAGACATGCCAAACAACTAAAACAATTTCACCTGACCTGCCTCTGTTGACTAATGAACATTAGATGGCAAGACAAAGTTCCAGGCAGAGGTCCTAACACATGCCAACCTCCCATCAATCTACACCATCGTATATCAATCCCAGGTCCAATGGTCAGATTATGTTTGGCGCATGCCAGATAAAGACTCTGAAAACTACTCTAGTATGGAGAACTAGAGTCTGGGAAAAGATCCAATCGGAGGGCAGTTGAGGGGCTACAAGGACAGTCTCAAAGCATCACCAAAAAAACTATATATCATCACAGATACGTTGGAAAGGATTCAACAGCGTGGCATGCAGCTGCACTCAGATGTGTAGTAGACACTGAGATAGCACAACTAGTGTGGACCAGAAGAAAATGTGAGGTCTGCAAGGCAAGGATGGCAACTACCTCAACAGCAACCACTGATCACCAGTGTCCAACATGTGGGAGGTTCTTCTTTGCCTGGATTGGCCTGAAAAGTCATCTCTGGCCACACAAAGTTAGATCAATTATAAAACCTTGATCATCGTGGTCATCTTCGCAAAGCAATGGAAGAACACCACATCATCACTAGTGATTGACAATGGTCTTGATTGCACCATCTCCAAAATCGCAAAGAATCCTTAAAACAAAACATTATAATCATGATACTGATTACCTCCAATGTTTACTGGGTTGCTGGCTGGGTATTACGTTGGACCTACACAAAATGTTATCCAATTCTGTTCATAACATTTTAGGGTGACACCTCACCGACAACCCATGAACAGTGATAAGATAATGATACCTTTAGCACTTTGTACAGTTTTAATTGATGTATAACATATATAAACATGAATTAACATGTTAACTGCTACATTTATTTTTGCACCTGCCTATATAACTACAGCAAAACCTTGTAATTATGACCTCCAATGGGACCTCCATAAAGTGGTTGCATTTTCGAGGTGTTTGTCTGAGCAAGGTCTGATATAAAGAGTGAATAAACAATCAGTTTATGCACCTATTCAAAGTAGATAGACAGTTATGCTTCAATAACTTTAAAAGTTAGATGAAAATATTCATCAACAAAATACATGTATACCAAAAAGCAATTAAAAATTTGTTGTTCTAACAATTACTTTTTCAAAAGTAATCTAATACAATTCTGATTACTTTCCAGAATTAGAAAAGAATAAATGATAATCAATACAATATCAATTACATCACAAGTTATTGTAATTACAGTAATTCAAATACTATTACCTTTATACCAAACTGAACTATATATATTTGTGTTATGTGCGTGTGTTTGTGTGTGTGAATGATATTTACATGCCTTAACATATCTGGACACCCCTTTAAAAATAAATAATAATAATCCTAGATCTGCAGCTGTTTTTTTCTATGAGGATGTCAGCCCTCACCTTCATTTCACTGTCCGGTCTGCAACTGTGTCTCTTCTCCTGTATTAAACTCAGAGGTGTGCAAGTGCTTCATGGCTTGAAAACCATTTTTTTCCATATGGCCAGTGGGCTGTGCTTTACAGTGGATAATCCTTCAAGCCCATTCAATCTTGTAGGATTTTACAGGCTCCAACTGCTGCCTACAAATTATACCATATGAAATAAATCATCCATGAAGAATATTTGCCAGATATACATGTACATCCATTCAATATGTACCTTTCAAGGCCCTAATTCATTCTGTAACTTTGAATACTTAAAGTGGGCAACAATTTATCAAAGATCCAGAAACTCTGACTTGTCCTGTTGCTTCATTTATTCTTAGTTATTATTTTGTGACTATATTGCATTTACCAAATTGTTTTTTAAGTAGTAATCTGATCAGTTACCATATGCAGTGCTGTACAGCAAAGTCATAAAATGCCATTCAGTGGATTTTGAACCATTAAGATCTTGTATTTCAATGCTTTAAAATTACACTGACACAAATTTCAAAGGCAACATTTACATCTCGAATAAACACATTTGCTCACTACTATCAAACTGTTGGCTGGGATGTGATCAAATTCCGGAGTAACTCAAGAGTGCCATGGCCACAGCTTGGCACACCTGTAGAGAAAAAGAAGAATTAAGCCATATCTTCTAAGCATTAAGAACATGATCATAAACCTATGAAATGTATGTATTTCAGTATATCAGGTAGACTGAAATAAGGCACTGCTCTTTATTTAGATATAGTGATGCTTCAGTGGGATCACCAAATTAAGTGGAAAATTTCAACCTCCACAATGAGGAATCACAGTACTGTGAGAATAAATGCACTGAAAAAGTTCATATGAAAACATGAAAAGCAATTTAATAACTATATAAAATTTCAAGGGGGTCAAATGATGGAAATTTGTGGAATCTTGAAATGTATTTATGATAATCCTTGACGCAACAGTTCAACAACAAATTTGTATTACAGAGTCAATCTGTGTAAAGGGTCAAGGTCAACATCCCAGGGCATGTCTTTTGAAACACACAAAATAAAATATTTTCATATGACATGATCAAATAATTTGTATGAGAGTGTAATTACATGGAATGCTTATAATGGGCATATCATGCTGCTACAACCACCTCTCTGTAACAGTCACCTTGCTATTACAGACAGCTCTCTATCATGGACACCTCTCCATTATTACCTTTATAACAGGTAACGCTCTATTACAGCAATTACTCTATTACATGTACCATGCAGTTAGTTTCTTTATTACAGAAAATAATACATACAATCACTTCTCTATTACAGGTACTTCTCTTGTACAGGTACCAATATCTTATGGGCAAAATATATTATACCTAAGTAGGTTAAAGTCTTATACCAATATACAGTGAAATGACATACACCCCAAAGTTTAATCTCAAATAGCCTTTAGCTATAACAGGCCTCAAATTTCATTTTTGGAAATGACAATTAAGCTACTGCTGCCTGTAAAATTTGAACTTGTCAGGCAACAAAGAAATTTGACAGGCAGCTTTCATTTTTTTCATTTGTTTGCATTATTTTATTTGGAATAAAGTCTTAATAAGAAAAAAAAACATCCGTGTATGTTTTATATATTATTCACAAACAGTCACCAGGTGACTCCGAGTCATCTTTGGCCAGTCCTCAAAACTATTGTGACGACGGTGGGTGAAATGGAGACACGGACGGTGGTTGGGATATGGGAATTTTTTTACCAGGTCATAATTTAATAGCAGGCCTAATTTGGACGATGATAGACCTGATAATAGATATATTAATGGTGTTCCCAGGATTTATTTATATACTATATATGTTAAACATGAGGTACACAGGTTTTTACAACTGAACACAGCGTAGATACGATGTAGTTTCCCGCGAAACTGTATTACCAATATCCTTATACAGCGGACCAATCGGATAACGCGTAACATAATGTAGACGTGCAGCCCACGCTGCAGTAACCACTATGCTTAGCTATGATTGGCTGATAACAGCCGGCAATAAAAGATCATTTTTCTGATTGGCCGACTGATAGCCATTTTTTATCTGTGATGTTCCCAGAATTTTCCCCGAGTAGATAAGAATAGTGGCTAGCTTAGCGCCACCGTGTGTCACTGTAAGGGACTATCGGCTCAATTGCTGGTTTCCCAGGCCAGTTTCCTCGTAAACAGGGAACCAGTAACACTAAGTTTTTTTTAATTAAAAAGAATATAGAGTGGCTGCGATTGTCTACAGACAAGAAGGACGCAGTGAGGAATTTTTTTGCTGCCGGTCAGGATCATGGCTGACGGCAGCCAGCCAATTTTAACGGTTGCCGGTTGTCAAATTCGAGGCCTGTAAAATATAGGGAAAAAATGAAAAAATACTTAACCTAAACAATTAAAGGTTAGAGGGATTCAAAAGATAGTACATTAAATGGAGTAATATGCTGCCAATTTCCGGTGAATTCAATGGAAACTCTGAATGCCATCATGTGACCAGAATAAGGTGTGCACATAGCCTTTGTTGTTACATTTCGTTTGAATTACAGCTCACCAGGCATCCTATGTGCCCATTCTCTCTGATCCTGTACGTTGCCTATTCAGAGGGTTACCGGGGCGATGAGCTGTCACACAAAACAAAATGACCAACATTGGCTCCGTGTATTCCTTGCTTGGCTTTGTCTTCCAGCACAAGGTCTCGTCTGATTGGACAAAAATAACAGTGGTCCCCTCTGGTGTAGCAATTCAGGATACCAGGTCATAGCAAACAGCGCTTATGATATGAGTAGTAGGCTGTGTAAAGAGTGTACTTCTTTTGTAAATTATGTAATTTCTTGAGCATCTATTTCTGAGCAATTATTTCTCATATACCTTCAAGAACTGCCAAGGATCTTCCCTTCACCTGCACTGGTTTTAGTACCCTAGTATACCAGGGCTACATATATCCCAATCTGAGCTCAAGGATAAAGCTTGCAGCTAAGTTCAGTGACAGATATTAAATAGTGCCAACTGCTTATATAAACTCAAAAATTTCACCAAGTAATTATACAATCAAGGCCTACAGGCCTCGTGCGAACTTGTGCAATGGGATATACAACAGATATAATGCCTCCATGCAGGCCTGTTACTTTCAAATACATGTGTGACATGTACATGTACAATGCAAGTACTGAATATTTTAAACATGAGTACATGCACCAATTATACAAATGTCAATGCTGAAATACTGATATGGGTGCATAAAAATCATTTAAGGTGGTACCACCAGTCTTGTGAATGAGAAAGCCATCAAAGATAAAGTATGGATATGCAAAATTTCAGGTAGATACTTCAAAGGACTCTTCGGCTATGTGCACAGATGCATGAAACAAGTGAAGGTGGCACCACAAGTCTTACAAGTATATAAAAACTATTTAGGTGTATAATTTCAGGCTGATATATCAAATCATTCCTGAGGATTAAGAAGAAGCATACACTGCAAAAAAATTATTGAGGGTGGCGCCAAGTGTGTTGCATATAATGAAGCTATCTGAGATGTATACATATGCCAAATTGCAGGCTGATATATCAAAACCCTCATGAAAAATAAGCAGGGACATACACACTGCAAAAGTCATTGTAGGTGGTGTCAATCTTGTGTACAAGAAAGCCATCAAAGATGCATGGACAAGTCAAAATATCAGGCCAATACATCAAACTTCTCTTGAGTCAGATGCAAAGATATAAACAAATCCAGGCTGAAATGGCTCCGTTGCCAAATCTGAAATAGTTGGCAGTCTGCCAAGCTAATTTTACATACAAACAAAATCTTGGCATGTTGCCAATTCTGTTTATACATACTGAAACACTGGCTGCAATGCTTTTTTCAAGCTAAATATTTAACAGATGCCTGTTGAAAGCAAAATATGAAATCAGAATACATATGTTTTACTCAAGGATTAACCTACATATTAGCTGGATATAGAGCCAATAATTGTCTGCACAGCTTTGCTTATAAACTTTGTTAGTACAAATAACTACAAGCTTTATTTACCAAAGTATCTCACAGTCCTATCATTGTTAAGGTCGAATAAATCTGCCAAAAATAATTTCCCAAACCTTGAACAAAGGCCACCACTGAATAATTGTGTTGTGCAATAAAAAAGAAGCTAAAACAAAACACTTTATCAAAGGTGTTGGTACTAGCCTAACCCTTAAAAGGCTCAGGTCATCACACTGACTGTCACAGTAAAATATGCTTGTCACAAAGGTATGGGTACATACCCTAACCCTTGAAAGACAAGTCATCGCACTTGTCATAGTAAAATGTGCTTGTCACAGAGGTGAGGGTTTAACACAAAGCCTTGAAAGACAACAGGCCATCACACTATATCAAACAACAAATCATCACACTTTATTAAAGTAAAGGGTCCTTGTCACAAAGGTATAGGGTATAACCCTAGGCCTTGAAAGACAACAAGTCATCACACTATATCGAAGTAAGGAAAACAAGTCATGACACTTTAACAAAGTAAAGGGAGCTTGTCACAGAGGTATTGGTACTAACCCTAACCCTGCAAAAACAAGAAATCATCACACTTGGCAAAGAAAATGTGCTTGTCAAAGAGATATGGGGTATAACCCTAAGCCTTGAAAGACAACAAGTCATCACACTATCAATGTAAAGACAAGTCATGACACTTTATCAAAGTAAAGGGTGCTTGTCACAGAGGTATTGGTACAAAACCTGACCCTTCAAAGACAATAAGGCATCACACATGTCAAAGTATAATGTGCTTGTCAAAGAGGTATGGAAGTAACCTTAAGAATTGAAAGAAAACAAGTCATGACACTTTACCAAACTAAAGAGTGCTTGTCTAAGAGGTAAGGGGTAAAGCCCTAAGCCCTGAAATACAACAACATTTGTCAAAGTAAATGGTGCTTGTCACAAAAGTATGGGTATTAACCCTAACCTGTGAAAGACATCAAGTCATCACAGTAATATGTGCTTGTCACAGAGGTATGAGAACAAACCCTTACCCTTGAAAGAGAGCATATGATCACAGTAAAAAGTGCTTGTCACAGAGGTACGAGAACAAACCCTTACACTTGAAAGAGAACATGTCATCACACTTTTTCAAAGTAAAGATTTGATAAAGTTTTCACAGTAACTTTTCACAGTAAAAGGTGCTTGTTACAGAGGTATGGTACAAACCCTTGAAAGATAATGCACCACACTTGACACTGTAAAGGAGGCTTGTCACAGAGGTATGGGTACTAACCCTAACCTTTGAAAAACAACAAGTCATCACACTTGTCACAGTAAAATGTGCTTGTCACAGCATGAATGGTACTAACCCTTAACCCTAAAAGACAACAAGTCATCAATAATATGACAGTATATAGTTTCTGTCACAGATGTATTGGAACTAACCCTAACCCTAGAAAGTCAATAAGTCAGCACAATTGTCACAGTATATTTGTAGTATATCACAGTTGTATGGGTACTAACCCCACCCTTGAAAAATAATAAGTCACCACACTTGAAACAATAAAATATGATTGTCACAGAGGTATGGGTACTAACCCTTACTCTTGAAAGACAACTAGTGACCACACTTGTCACAGTAAAAGGTGCTTGTCAAAGAGGGATTGGTACTAACCCTAACCCTAACCCTAGAAAGACAATAAGTCAGCACAATTGTCACAGTATATTTGTTTAGCACAGAGGTATGGGTACTAGCCCCAACCCTTGAAAAACAACAAGTCATCAAACTTGTCACAGTAAAATGTGCTTGTCACAGCATGAATGGTACTTACCCTTAACCCTAAAAGACAACAAGTCATCAATAATATGACAGTATATAGTTTCTGTCACAGATGTATTGGAACTATCCCTAACCCTAGAAAGTCAATAGGTCAGCACAATTGTCACAGTATATTTGTAGTATATCACAGTTGTATGGGTACTAACCCCACCCTTGAAAAATAATAAGTCACCACACTTGAAACAGTAAAATATGATTGTCACAGAGGTATGGGTACTAACCCTTACTCTTGAAAGACAACTAGTGACCACACTTGTCACAGTAAAAGGTGCTTGTCAAAGAGGGATTGGTACTAACCCTAACCCTAACCCTAGAAAGACAATAAGTCAGCACAATTGTCACAGTATATTTGTTTAGCACAGAGGTATGGGTACTAGCCCCAACCCTTGAAAAACAACAAGTCATCAAAATTATGACAGTAAATAGGTGCTTGTCACAGAGGTACATGTACTAACCCTAACCCTTGAAAGACAACAAGTCACCACACTTGTAACAAGAAAAGGTGCTTGTGACTGAGTTATGGTACTGATCTTAACCCTCCAAAGACAACTTGTCATCACACTTTACACAGTAAAAATTGCTTGTCACAGTGACAATTGGTTCTAACCCTTTACCCTGGAAGACAAGAAGTCATCATAATTATGACAGTAAATAGTCTCGTCACAGTTGTAACTGAACTAACCCAAACCATAAAAAGTCAAAATGTCAGCACAATTGTCACAGTATGTTTGTTAGGCACAGAGGTGTGGGTACTAACCCCAACCCTTGAAAAACAACAAGTCATCAAACTTGTAACAATAAAAGGGGATTGTCACAGAGGTATGGGTACTAACCCATACCCTCGAAAAACTACAAGTCACCATACTTGTAACAATAAAATGTGCTGATCACTGAGTTATGGTACTAACCCTAGCTCTAAAAAAAATTCATCACACTTATGCCTGTCAAATGTGCTAGTCACAGAGGAATGGGCAATAACCCTAACCCTCCAAAGACAACTTGTCATTCCACTTGTTTCTGTCAAATGTGCTTGTCACACAAGTATGGGTACTAACCCTGACCCTCCAAAGACAACTTTTCATCACGCTTTTCAAAGTAAAATATGCTTGTCAAGGAGGAATGCATGGTTAATAATCCAAACCTTTGAAAGTCAACAGGTCATCGAACTTGTCACAGTACAAAGTGCTTGTCACTGTGAGATTGGCACTAGCCCATAACCCTGAAAGACAACAAGTCATCAAAATTATGACAGTAAATAGTGTCTGTCACATATGTAACTGAACTAACCCCAACCCTAGAAAGTCAAAATGTCAGCACAATTGTCAGTTTATTTGCTTGTCACATTAGCTTGTGCTAACCCCAACCCTTGTAAAAAAAACAAGTCAACACACTTGTCACAGTAACAGGTGGTTGTCACAGAGGTATGGGTACTAACCCTTACCCTTCAAAGACAACAAGTCTTCAAAATTGGGACAGTAAATAGTCTCGTCACAGATGTATTGGAACTAACCCTAACCCTAGAAAGACAATAAGTCAGCACACTTTTTGCAGTAAAAGGTGCTTGTCACAGAGGTATGGGTACTTACCCTAACCCTGACAGACAACAAGTCTTCAAATTTATGACAGTAAATAGTCTCGCCACAGGTGTATTGGAACTTACCCTAACCCTCGAAAGCAAATAAGTCAGCACAGTTGTCACATTATATTTGCTTGTCACAGGGGATGGGTACTAACCCCAACCCTTCAAAAACAACAAGTCATCGCACTTGTCATAGTAAAAGGTGGTTGTCCCAGAGGGATTGGTACAAACCTTAAATCCTGAAAGACAACAAGTATTCAAAATTATGACAGTAAAGTGTGCTTGTCACAGAGGTATTACACTATCATGGTATTTGTGCTTGTCACAGAGGTACGTGTACTAACCCTTACCCTTAAAAGACGACAAGTCACCACACTTATAACAATAAAAGGTGCTTGTCACTGAGTAATGGTTCTAACCCTTACTCTTCAAAAATATTTCATCACACTTATGTCAGTCATATGTGCTGGTCACAATGGTATGGGTACTAACCCTAACCCTCCAAAGGCAACTTGTCATCACACTTGTCTCAGTAAAAACAGCTGGTAACAGAGGGATCGGTACTAACCCTAATCCTTTAAAGACAACAAGCCATCACACTTTTCACAGTAAAAGATGCTTGTCTCAGATGTATGGTACTGATCCTAACTCTTTAAAAATTAATCATCATACTTGTCACAGTAAAAGGTGCTTGTCACAGAAATATGGGAACTAACCGTAGTCATAACACTAAAACAAAAGACAACAACTCCTCACTACTCAAGTTATGCTCTATTAGCAGTGGTTACACTCATCCCAACTAATCGCTATGTATACTAACTGCTGCAAGAAACCACGATTGCCCATCAGGTTTTGCCACCGGACAGAGCAGTCTCTGAGGAAATTCTCCTGTGTAATATCTTACTAATCACATTGTAGGTATCACCAGCACAATCGGATGTTCTAATGGGTGCCCGTCAATTTACACTGTGGTCAACAGTGTTTGGTGGCACAGACTTTTTCAACAGCCTCTCCATGGTGGAATACATGTTGCAATTGTCACCTTTCTAAAGAGCCTCTATACTTACTTGCTGGTATGGCTTGAGGTCAGATATCCCCAACTGTTTGGATATTTCCTCTTGCAGTGCCACAAGAGCTTGCCACTGGTGTACCAATGTTTGATTACACGCCAATCAAAATTTCTTTTACCAGCTCTGCAGGTTGCAGGCATCTAATCATTGTTTACATGCAGAGCCAATCATATACCTTTCCAAGGGCAAACTGACTGGGTGTTTGGCAGCTTGCCAAACCTAAAGAATCCTCAGCTTGCCAAACCTAAAGAATCCTCCATTTCTCATAGCCTGTGAGTGGAAGGTCATTGGGATGTCACATGCTGTGTTCAGTGCTATATACATCAGAGCAAGTATAAATCAGAGCATGTATATAATAGGACTGGATACTGCCTACAAATTTATTACTGCAATATACTGTGATATCTGATAGTGGACTGCGACATTTACATTACATTAAATTAACAGGAAATAAGTGTGCTTTCTGTATATATATATATATTATTTTTATTACTGATAATTCTTTATTATTATTATTATTATTATAAAAATAATTATACAGCACTAAATCTGGAAGGGAATCTTGTGCTTAAACGCTGTACAATTAAAAGCATGAAAGCTAAAGTAAAATGTACAATACAATGAAATGTAAGAATGATAAAAATTAATACATGTACTGTAAGAGTTTAGATACAAAATGATTTAAATTGATGTTTTTAAACATGATTTGAAAGTAACTAAAGAATAAGCATTTTTTACAATGTCAGGTAAGCTGTTAAACAGCTAGAGCCTGGGCAACTATCCTAAAACATTTCTCCACAAAAATGACAGTCCAGGTCATCGGTGTTGCCAATAAGCACTTTTCAAAGAATGCAGGGCTGTTTAAAAATGTGTTGAACAAGAAGATCACTTGGATATGATAGGTCCAGACCTTTCAAAGCTTTGTAGGTACAAAGGAGAATCTTAAACTGAATCTAATATTCCTTAGGTAACCAGTGCAGTTGTATCAGTATTGGGGTGATATGGGCACTTTTTTTACATCTGAGTTATAATCCTGGCCTCAGTATTTTTAAAAGCTGTATCGTACTGATGAGTGATCCTGGCACGCCATAGTCTAATCTGGAAGTGACAGTTGCATTTTTAAGTACAATTACAAGCATCATCTGTGATATAATGACATATTTTTCCATATTAAGTAAATGGAAGTAACCTGATTCTGAAATTGAGTCATTCCAACTGAATCAACAAATGAATGTTGCACTACTTCTTCATATCTTTATCATTTTTTTTTTCTTTACTGTCAAACTTAAAGAACTGCAAATTATTTTATTTTCTCTTGTGGAATAATTTATGAATTGTTACAGTACCCTGATGAGCTGCAATTTTTGAGGCTTAAAAAGTATTAATACTCTTTTTGTTGGTTTAATTGTTTTTTCTTTCAAAGTATGTATATAAAGTAATTGAAAAATCTATCTAAATGTGGTAAAATCTCAAGAGTTTGAGCAATATAAAATCCTGTAAATGCATTTTTTTTTAGAATATTTTTTTTTTCATTTTTTAAGGATCATTATCAATTTTTCCTCTAATAAATGAATAGAAAATTCATACTGAATGCTGAATATACTTGCCTGGTTTTCCTCAAAGGCTGTAAGCTTCAAATTTGAGAATGTGCTCAATAAAGTTGGTCAAAAATTTAAAAAAGCATACATTCAATTGCTGAAAAATCAATGTGGGCCAGATAGAAGATGCTCAATATTTTTCATGCAGCTATTAGATATGGAGAATTCCTGGACAGACTTTGTTCCAGGATTTGATCATCTGTAAACCAAGTGTGAAAACTGTATAAAATTACTCAGTGCTTGTATTTTTAATGGTTTAAAAGAATGGAGTGATAACATCTTCTTTTGCATCAGATTTTTTTTGGAATGGGTGGTGTCCCTTCCAGCATGTATATAATACTGATTTGAAATGTGTAAATATATTGCAGAAACATAAATCAGCACAAAGCAATCCCGAAAACTTATTTTTATTAGTTATTCTTTTTATCTTTATTTCCCATGGCTCACTGCAAGGATTCAATATTACAAATACATTTGAGGTGGCAGAATATTTTAACAGCATCCAGCAAATTGAAAATTATCAAACACCTTTCCAGCACATCAATATAAATCAATTTCTTAAATTTTCAGTTTAAGGACTGATTCAGAATGTGGTAAATGGTACATATATATGGTGCATTGATATTTCCTAGTTGGAGATAGAAGTATTCATTCAACCTCTGTGCACCATACACCAAAATGTAATGCTGATGGCATCTTGCATAGGTCCTGATGTCACCTACCACATGCTGATTACAAAGCTTGTCTGTACTGAAGACCACAAGCAGTGTGTGCTCCACATGTGTGACAACTATCCTGGGGAAGCTGGTTTGTGACAAAACCAATGGGTAGATAAGTGGGTTCATACTAACCAGACAGCACTGGTAACCCATGAACATGAAGAGACATGCTCTGCTTTCATAGAAAATCTCATCACTAAAGTAGACCTAGTCACCAAACACCACTGCATTGCCAAGGTCCAGAGTTCCTACTTGTCTGATTAAAACAAGAAAACATTTTGCTGATGATACTGCAATTTTGTGGTGACCTTTCAGAAAATATTCCTTTGTCATTTTTAGATGCTGCTCAGGCCTTTCACTTGGGGAAGAGTGTGGCCATACTCCATCCATTTGTGGTCTACAATAATCTCAATGGACAAGTGGAAGCAGACATTTTGTGTTTTGTGACTGTTTAAAACATGACACACTGCACACCTTCCAGAAAGTGCTTGTACCATATATCATGACTATTCATCCAGCTCTAAGGAAATTTATAGACTACTTCTCAGATGGAGCTTCTTCACAAGCTAAAAACTTTATGATTATGTCAAATCTGTGAAATCACTAGTGTAGAATGATTTTGGACTCACAGCGGAGTGACACTATTTTGCTACAACCAATGGCAAAGGGCCCTATGAAGGGTTGACAGGAGCCAGTCTGCAAAGCCTAAGGTTGTGAAGAGCACATGCACACATTAACCCCAGAGGAAGTATACTGCTGGGCTAGGATGAACATCACAGTTCTTAGTGAATAAAGAAGGTGTTCTTGCTCTGGGCATTAGCTATATGTTGGATTTGACAATGCAAAATGTTTTCAGATGTTGATGGTTTTGTTGCTTCACTATCTAATCAAGAACCTTATGGAAGCAGAACCTCTACTAATGAGAATTAAGGTGTGCCTGGTGACTCTATCACCATGACTTCCCTCCAAGGCCAATGTTTTTACTTGTATTTATGACAAAAGATGGTGAGTTGAGACTGTGTCTGATACATCTTATGAATTTATGAACTGTTTGTAAATTCATGCATCCTGGCAGACCAAGCAAGAATTTTTCATGGCCAAAATGAAAGACATTGTTTCTATCCCAACAGCACACATTCTTTGTCCTATCAGCATTCCTACAACCTGGACTTTAGCAAATATATGATGAGGGCAGCAACCTTACCATAAAGAAATCTGACCTATTCAAAGCACAATATAATAAAAACCAATTCAAAATGGCAGGAACTGCAAATTCCTCTTGTTCAGATTCAGATCATGTAAATAGACTGTACATTAAAAACGTTATGTAAAAATGTTATTTTTAAGGTTTTTTCATAACCATCAGAGGAAATGCAGAATTACATTCATGTTTAAGCTTATTATTTTAAGGTTTTTGAAAATGTGATTTTTCATTTCTGTAGCATAAGTAGGGCACATTTTCAGACATATTGGCTAAATCTAGCCAAGTATAACTTTTAGGATTATTAGACATTTTGAACTTATTTGCAAGGTTAAGGTGTTGTGATTGTTTTAACTGGTGACATTAAAACACAAAATATGAAAAAATATAATCTTGCCTGATATTTATGTGTTTTCTAGGGGCTTGTAACACACACAAACTATATTATATTATTGATCTGACTCTATCTATCCATTAAGCCAGTACAGAATGTTCAATCTGCACAATATCTAGTCTCATGGACTACCCAGTCCAAAGATATGCCTCCTTCAAAACTGCACCTTTCCTTAAAAAGTTCCCCTCTGAGTTTGTAATAACATAATTAAGTCACACAGAAATTGAGAGTATTTGTTAGAAATTTCCCAAATTTGGTCAAGTACCTATTATTATATGTCTCTATCAGACAAAGAAGTATTAAGCAAATTGGGAGAGGTCATGCAACAATACTCTCTCAGATCTGCTGAAATGAGAAGGAATAACTCAATCGCATTTATATGCATCTCAACAGAAAAATGGATAAATATATATAATGACACAACAAAAGGAAAATGATTTTTTTTTCACCTCAGGTTGGCCACATTTACAGTTAAGTACACATATACATACGTTTACTCCAGGAGGCTGCAAAAAAATAAATATTTTCCAAAATATTTCTTGAAATATACAGTAATTTTCAATTTGTGAAATCCATTTCACCTTCATCCCTAATCACTCTCAACATACCTCATATGTTCAAACACTGCAATAATATGATGACTGTGAATGAATTAACTTCAGATATTTATGGTCAGAGATGGTTTCCATGAAGACACCATTGTCTTCAGTTGAGTTCCTTTCACCATCAATCATAATATTTTTATACAGATCATAAAAACCAGGGTTGGAAAATTTCTGCCATTGCCTAGCCCTGCCTTGGCTTTAGTATTTGCGTTTACAAATAAAATGCTTAAAATAATGGTGAAGTAGCCAACTGGAAGCCCAGAAAAGGCGATGACTGAATGAACCATGTTGGTTTTGAAAAAGAATCTGGGAAAGAACACTGCTGAAATCACAGGAAAAGACCTTAGTTCAGCGAGTCAGTGATTGGTGGCACTGACCGTCTGGGAACTAGCCAAGATTACCAGCTAGTCCATGAAATAAGAGGGTCAGAAAATTGTAAATTAGTTATATGAGTTGCCGCTAGATGGTGGTACTGTTAATAAGTGCGAAACAACGCGTGAACATTTGATTTCTCTGTCAGAAGCAACAATTAAGTCATAACAATTTCATGGACTGGGCCAGTCTAGTCATTGCCATTTCTGCTGTCAGTTTTGCCTGGCAACTGCAGTTCTGCAGAAATACCTTTCTGCCCTTGTTTCTGCCATTAGGGCAGAATTACCCTGAAACTGCGATAAAAAGAATATAATATTGCTAACCAACTTAAAATATGATGGAGCAAATACAACAGTATTATAATAGTAATGAAAATGAACAAAGTGTAAACTTGTGACAGAATATATAAATAATTACTGGAGGGTCCAGGTACTCCCTGAAGGTCTGAGAAACCTAAACAAAAGGAAGGTTGGGGGGGGGGGGGGTGGCTTGACTGATCACTCGGTCAGAAATAAGCTAAACATAAGCAAGTTTCCTGTAGAGGTTCAAGTCACAGGCTCTGTTACGTCATCATATTCAGTATATGTCATGCATGAAAGATCACATGATCTTTCAACATCACTCTCGTTAATATAGTAACCACTTGACTCAGGCTTGTCTAACCTATCCCCTTAGATGCCAAGCCTTAGCAGAATGCTACTGGAGCAAGACTCTGTTGCATTTTTTCAGGTACTAGTGAAACATAAATGTCTATGTAAATAAGTTAATGCATATCAGCAAACCTAAAGGGCTATGATGATGACATTACCTCAGCCTAGAACCCATGTGCCACACATGTGTATCGTCTCCTGCTTTGCAGGAACCTACAGGACAGTACAGGCTCTACAGCTGGAATTGCATACTCCCAGTCAACTGAAAATCATGCATCACATAAACCTGAAAATTTTGAGCCAAAAACAGCCCTTTGACTACACTGTTTGAGTCACTACACATGTGATAAAGCTCTTAGTCATAAATACAGGCAAATTTGGTGTTATACAAAGTGCATTTTTTAGCTGGCAATTGAAACCAGTTTATAATCCTGTTGCTTAATCCTCCTCTCTCCCTGCCTAGGACTTGCAAACCTCGCTTGTTACAGAATGTTAAGAGGCACATTGGGCATTGTTATAATTGACTATATTCAATAAAATGACTATAAAACTAAATACATTAATAAAAGCTTGCATTCAAAGCAGTTTTTGATTTATTAAGATAACTATCTCTTTTCAAAAACCAATATATATTTTGATAATTTAATCTGCCATTTCTGGTTTTCTGCCTAATTTCTGCCATCAGCAGGGCAGAAATACCTTTCTGCAGTATTTGGATTATTACTATTTACGTGGATTATTTATATAAAAGGACTCTTGTTGAGCTGTGACAGTGGTGTTATCCATGCAGAAATCAAAGCCTAGGATCCGGACACTCTGGCACTGTACATTTTATTGTTATACTGTGTAATTGTATTGATTTAGTGTGTTGAAATGTTAGGATTGTTCTAAGAATAAATTATAATTATTTGTTAACACAAGGGACCCATGGGTCACGGCGCTCAGCTTTTATATATGATAAAAAATATGATTTTGAAATGAGGCACATGCTATTTTTGTGTGGAAATAAATATAAGCTGTATTATGAGTTTTTGGTGTTTAGATTATGTATGATTTTGATAGTTTCTTTGGAGACAGGGAAGAGATTTATATCATTTATTTTATTAACAAATGGAGTGCTATTGTCATACAGATTTTGACTTGGTCAGCACATATAAGATAAGAGTTTAACTATTTATTAAAAGTTAATAACAAATATTGTGCCAAATAAAATTTTTTATAAAAATAATAAGAGAATCATATGATTTTTTTAATAAAATATAACTGAAATGATTATTAAAATAATATTATAGAATATATTCATGAATGCATTCATGAATACATTTTGAAAGTATTTGCACTGGTATTCAAATACTTTCATTTTTACCTGAATTCCCATTTTATGAAAGAAATTTTACAATGGAGTACATATTCATATTCGTTTTCAAATACATTTGCAAAGTATTCACACCATGTCTGGTATTTATTCAGTTTTAACCAAACAATGATGTTGAGAATCCAGAATATAAAGAAAGGACCCATGGGTCACAGGGCCCAGCTTAAGTTTTAAATTTTTGCAAATGCAAAATATGAAAAATATTCTATTTTAATGTTTTTCATTTATATAAGCATATGAGAAGCTAAGAGGAAAGGGGCCCTCCTACTTGGTTATAGTAAAGTTCTAAATATTTGATTGCAAACTAATACTCTGAAAAGACTGTCATGAAGAAAAACAGTAAAAATTTTGAGATACTGTGAGACATATGAAAAATTTACAGATGGACAGGCATGTGGACCAAATGGACTAATACCTTTATTTCACTTTCAAGGGAATAATGCATTTAAGTTTATATATAAGCCTATTTTTTTAGCATATCCTCTTTTTCCATTAATAGTTTTTATCTGACTCATTTTTTTTTATTTACAAGTGTTATAAATTTGTTAAAAAAAATGAAAATATAAGTTAAAATATTAGAATTCTAAGTTTGCACATTGGAGTTTTCAATACATGCTTAATTTTATTCACCAAAATAAAATAAAAGATTCAGTAAATTTGATAAAATAAAAACATCTTTTCAAATAAAGTATACACACTGTTGGTTGAATGAGGGACAAACAATATCATTATGCTAATTACAATCTCAGCTATAATTAATTACTGGAATTAATAGTCAATTTCACACCTGGTGAAGTTTTACTCTTCTGAAGTAAAGCATTACTTATCTGATGAACATCCACACTTTCATAGCAATACATCACTGTGTGGACACAATTAAATGTGCACTTTAATCATTGTACTCCTGGTGGTACAATACAAAATCTAAAATGTAGCATAGCCAAGAATAAAATAAAAAAACAGTAAATTATAACATTCATCTAGTTTATGCATCAGCTGGGGGGTGGGGGGGGGGGGAGTGCAGGGCAGAGGGGAAGCCTGCTGCTAGTGGCCAAGCTGACCCAAGGCAAGCTGCCTGGGGTGGGTTACATAATGCAAGTGAAGGCTGTACTACTAGGTGGGCTAGTTGTAAACAACACTTGACATGGTGTATGAAAACATGAATAAAAGCTATTCTTTCCAATTAATTTCTTTGAAATTTCAGATTTTAAAAGATTAAATGTATATATGCAGTGAAAATTAAATCAACAGTGCCAAAGTTGGACAAAATTTAAGGTATTGATTTTTTATTTATGCTAATAACTTGAAAAATTTGCAAAATTCAGATCTAATTTTGGGTAAACAATTGAATCTTGATAATATAAAGTTATATTCCTGAAAAAAAGTCTCTAGGTTCAGCAATTCTCATGTTAGGTGAGTAAATATATTTCCTAATTTTTAAAAAAATTGCGTTATGTTTTGGCCCATAACTTCAAAATAATACCAAATACTGACCTAATTTTTGGGATGTTCATAGAAAATGTATGAAAGAATGTGAATACTAAAAACAGATCAGTGGTTTTCATATTAGGCAGCCTTGAAGTGTAACAATGGTTTTTTTTTTATGAAAAACAGAGTTTTTTTCCTTAATATCTCGAAGGAACGAAGTCCTAATGACCCAATTTTTGGTATGGTAGGAGATTTTGGGGACATATAAAATTATGCCAACAGCTTGGGGAGCATAGAGATGTGCACTAAATGACCTACAGTCATCAAAGTGGACTGCTTGACAATGACTAAGGGAATACAACAAGAGCCTCCAAAAAATTCAATAACTAGCCTAATTTTGCAGCTTTTATTTTCAAATTTCAGATTTTAACAGATTAAATCCTTGTGTACACATGCTGTGAAAATTAAATCCACAGTACTTACAGGAAAAAAAATGTGCCGTGGCCAAAGTTGGGCAAAATTTAAGGTACCAATTTTATATTTTTGCCAATATTTAAAAAAATTTAACAGAATTTTGATCTAATTTTTGGTATACAATTAAATTTTGATTAATTAAAGTTGTTTTACTGGAAAAAAGTCCCTACCTTTAACACTTTTGGTCTGAAGTGACCAAATATCTTCCTGATTTTTTTACAAAGTCCATTATGTTTGGGGCCATAACTTTTTTTAATTATATAATACTGACTTAATATCTGGCATGTACATAGGAACTATATAGAGGAATATTTATGGTAAATATGAAGAAAACCAGATGAGTGGTTTTAATATTAGGCAGTCCTGAAGTGTGATAATAGATTTCTAATAAAAAATTGAGGTTTTTCCTTAATATCTTGAAGGAACGAAGTGCTATTGACCCAATTTTCGGCATGGTAGGAGATTTTGGGGACAACTAACAGTATGCCAAATTTCAGATTCGTAGGTCCAACGGTGTCGAAACGTGCCAGTCTTACGGATGGACATCCAGACAGACGGACGGCTGGACAGACAGACGGACGGACGGACGGACGACGGACAATGGACCATGACTATAGCTCAGATGACTTAAAGTCAGCTGAGCTAAAAACACTGACTTCTTTATTCATTCCCCTAGACATTTTACACTGCCTAGTGTTACAGAATCTGTTTTTTTATCTCTGTAACAAGATTTGTGCTGGTCATGATGCCGTGATCTGTTGTTATTAGGTTCCGTAACAATATAACAACCTTTGAACACACCGTTCATTGTCATATTGTTTTCATATTTAATTTATATACATGTTTATATATAATTTCAATGAGTCAGTTTCATTTGGAATTAAGGTTCAAAATCTTTAACACAGTTCCCAATGTGGTGAGTGAAGCAATTTGATTCAGGTTTTTTTTTTCAAACTAATAGTTCCCCATTTTATTATAAATAAATATCCTCTCAAGTGAATAAAGAAAATATCTTTTTTATTCAACAGGATAAAGAGAAGTATTGCTGTTATTGTCTTTTTCATACATGCATCATTAACAATGACTATAGCTAACAAAAAAGTGCAGACAGTTACTTGATATATGTCTATTCCAAAGGTATGTTAACAATGGAAAAAGTGAAAAAAATTAAGTGCATTTAAAAAAAGTCATCTCCAAAACAAAGACTAGTAAACACCATACTATAAATTAAGGGATTGTATGACTTTCCAGACTTCTTTAACTCAGTAATTTTTCATAATACTTTTATCACTTATTGACAATAACAAAGTAAGAAGAATGAGTAAGCTAGGGCATTATTCTGTTGGTCTTATTAAATATATTATTGATATATATATTAAAATGGTAAAATGTCATCAAAATAAATATGGAAGCAGATTCATTGCCATCAACTTAGGTCATGATTGAATGCAACAGATATAGATTATATGCTACTGCCCAAAAGGGGTGATATGTAGTACGTGCTGTGAAGAGAAGAGACTGACCAAAAATCAGAAAGCTGAATTATTAATTAATTGCAAAAATGATAAACAAAACTGTTACTTTTAGCTTAGTTGCATATCTTTTTAGCAATAAAATTAAATGTGCTCTGTTAGACCCAAAATTAGCCTTAATTACTAAACCTTTAGTGTAAAAGGGCCCTTGTATGCAAAGACAGAACTTGAACACACTTTAAATTGTTATGTGGAATCAGGGACACTATTGTTTATGTTCTTTCATAATTTACATGGGGCAAATATATTCATGTAAACTACAGATGACACACCAGATGATTTGTTGTTGTAATAACTATATAAGATTCAGAAGCCACTACATGTACTTGTTTGAAAAGATTTTTTAACAAATCATGACAGTATTTTTAAACCATATTTGATTAAATCTTTTCAATGGTATACCCAATGTGTCGACCTGAGACAGCAGATTGAATATGTTTGCCAAATGGCAGTACCATGAGGTATTTCAAGATACAGGGATCAAGAATGAAGGGCTTGGTTTCGTTAGGGGTGTTTGGTCCAGCTGAGAATCTACCTGTATAGAGATTTTGGTGGAAAGGGGGCTTGTATTGGCAAAGTTTATAGAGTAGAATAACTCATCCTTTAGACCACACCCTAATTCTCAACTTAGAGCAGGATGTATTTATTAACAAAGAAATGATATTTAAACTACATCTGATAGTTTAAGTGAATAACAAAGCAAATGTAGAAGGTATAAAGGAAATGAGATAAAAAAAACTCAACATATTGACCTCATATATATAACAAACCCTGTAAAATCAGGAATGTTCATGATTTTATTAGTTTGGAAATCGATTCAGCATGTTCTAATACCTGGGATTAAAATCAAGGGACCCATGGGTCAAGGGGCTCAGCTGTTATATATGATCACAAAATATGATTTGGAAGAGGAGGTAGGAAAAAGCTGATTTTGTGAGGTAATATAAGCTCTATTATGAGTTGATGGTGTTTAACTCAAGTTATGTAAGATTTTGATAATATCCATGGAGACAGGGAAGAGGATTGATATCACTAATATTATTAACAGTTGGAAATATTTTGACTTGGACATAAAACTTTACTTACATTGCAGCAGAATTATTTGAAAAGTTAAATTATTTATATAAAATTAATAACAAATAATGTGTCAAGTATAATTTAAATTAAAAATTATAAAAGTAGCATCTGTTTTTGTTTTCATCAAAGATTTTTTTTTTGAACAATATTATTGAAATAAATGATTATTAAAATAATATTATTGAATATACTCATGAATGCAGTTGTGTTCAAATACCTTCATTTTTACCTGTATCCCTATCCTTATACATGAAATTATGGAGTGCATATTCATATTTGCATTCAAATACATTTGCAATGTACTGCACCATGTCTGGTATTTATTCAGTTTCAACAAAACAAAGTTCTTGAGTATCGAGAATAAACAAATATCACAAATTTAAATCATGATAATAAGTACATGGTTTTATGAATTTTATTTATATTAAAAAAATAAAACTATGATATTCCCTTTGGACTACCTTCACATCAATCTATGAACTAGACATAGCAAGAGTCTTATGACAATTATTAACATTACAGAAATCATAATGAGAACTTGTCTAAGATCTGATTTTTTATCATATTCAATTTTTTTATTAAAAAAATGTATCAGAAAAAAATTTGAAGTATCTCAGCCATTATGTGTAAAAAATAACCCGAGGATAAGAACACCCTATAAATTATACAAGGAGAAAACTAAAGATGGGCAAGTGAAATTTTATTAACTGAAATATAGGAACCAGTAATGTAAATTTTGATTATTTAAATAGTCTTGTGACAGCTGTTACAGCCAAATGTCTGAATGTCATAAGTGAAACATATTGTTTTCTTAATCAGTACTTGTTTGAGTAATATTCAAAAATTTTGACATTTTAACTTTTTTATAAATTTTGAATTAAATATAAATTAACAAGCTGAAACGCTTGGAAAAGACCTGGGAATTTAATTTATATTATCAACTGCATCTTTGTCAATCATTAATTTCCTTCATATAATCCCTAATAGTATAGAACAATATAATTATTTTTTTTTTCATTATTAAAATTGAAAAGAAAAATACCATAGGTGACTCAATGGTGTTATTTGGAATACATTTTCATCAATCCATACAAAATCCATAAAACATCAGTAAGTGTAAGTTAATTCTCTGTTACTCATCAACTGTCAAATTCCTTTTCTATTGATTATTTTTAAAGTTGTTACTATAGACCTATAAAAATTTATTGATTCATTGTTTATTGCTATGCTGTTGGTCTAAACAACTAATAGATGAGCTTGGTTGGACACCTGGATCAGCTGTGGCCAGCAATAAGCTGCCCAGCTGCAAGTATATGCCCCACGTCAAGCGTGCATAATTGGCCTGAAAGGTCAAGTAGAGGACATACAGGTGACTGAAGAGGGGTTGGGTAGAGCCTGGGTCTGACATGGTCTCATATAAAACTTTAATAAAAGCTACAGTTTTTGGCCAATTTTTTTCAACTTTCAAAACTAACAAGTTGAAATCCTTATTCCTGCATGATATGAAAATTATATCAACAGTGCTTACAGGAAACAAACATGCCATGATCAAAATTAGGCAAAATTTAAGGTACTGATTTGATATTTATACTAATAACTTATAAAATTTGAAAAATTCAGAACTAATTTCAGGTATACAATAGAATCTTGATTAAATAATGTTATATCCCTGATAGCTTCAGCAATTTTCATGTTATTGGAGTAAATATATTTCTTGTTCACAAAGTGCATTATGTTTGGGCCAATAACTTAAAACAATTTCGCAATACTGACATCATTTCTTGCATGTACATAGCCAATGTATAGAAAAATATGTATATTTTATATCATCAAAGTCAGATCAGTGGTTTTGATATTAGGCAGTCTTGTGTAACAATGGGTTTTTAATGGAAAAATGAAGTTTTTCATTAATATCTCAAAAGGAATTAAGTCCTTGTGACCAAATTCTTGGCATGATAGGGGATTTTGGAGACATCTAACTGTATTCCAAATTTTAGGAACTGAGAGGCGAAGCTAGGGAGCTGAGCTCTAGCAAACTGTATAACACTAGCTTGAATGTAAACAATAAATGGCATGGTGCTTGAAAACTTGAATAAAATCTACAGTTTTTGATCAAATGGTTTCAATTTTTTGTGTTAACAGATGAAATGCTAACAAATACATGCTGTGAAAATTAAATCCACAGCAGTTACAGAAAAAAAATGTGCAATGGTCAAAGTTGGGCAAAATTTAAGGTACCAATTTTTTTTTTGCTAATATCTAAAAAATTTAAAAGATTTTGATCTTATTTTGGATATACAATTTAATTTTGATTAATTTAAGTTATATTACTGGAAAAAAAAGTCCTTAGCTATAATATGTTTGATGTTAAGTGATCAAATATCTTTCCTGATTTTTTATGTTAGGGCCCATATCTTTTTTAAATTATATAATACAGACCTAATTTCTGGCATGTACATAAGAACTATATGGAGGAATATTTTGGTAAATATGAGGAAAAACAGATGAGTGTTTTGATATTAGGCAGTCCTGAAGTGTGAAAATAGTTTTTTTAATAAAAAATTGAGGTTTTTCCTTAATTTCTCAAAGGAACGAAGTCACAAAGACCCAGTTTTGAGCTTGGTAGGAGATCGTGGGGACATCTAACATTACGCTGATTTTGTATTCCTAGGTCTTACGGTTTCAAAACGTGCCGGTTTAATGGACGTACGGACGGACAGCAGATAGACAAAGGACCACGACTATAGCTCAGATGACTTATAGTCAGCTGAGCTGAAAAAATCATTAAAATTTGATGAGTCATGTTTTATTACAAAAAGCCTGATCTGAAAGTGGTAAATGGCAGCCATCTTGAAAATTGCCACCATCTTTAAATTTTTGTTGGCTTAAGTTCCTTATGAAAAAGATAGGCCCTCTGGATTACACATAGTGCTTCTGTCACCAGCTGAAGTATTCTGCACCTATCAGCTGGTCTAAAAGATATAAATAGATCCAGACTTAACTTTGGTCTGTTACCAAATTGAAATAGTTGGCAGTCTTCAAAGCTACTAATAGATACAGACACAATCTGGCATGTTGGGTAATCTGTTTAAACATACTGAAAGTCTTCGGCTAAAAAGTTTTATTTAACCTGACAAAGATTATCATATCCATCAATCATATCGGATTTTTTTTATCAGAATGTTTAAAACAATAAGCGGTCCTTTCATTGTTAAAGATCCAATAATTCTGTCAATAATCATGAGTGCTCATTCAGGCACAAAGTTTATTGATCTTGCTGTTTTTAGGGAATATATACTGTAATTAACCCCCACCTAATGTTTAAAAGATTGAGAACTTTAATGTTTTTCATCACCAAAAAAATATTTACATTCTTATCAATTACACCAGGTTATAATGCCATGGCCACTCACTTGAAATCCAAATAAACATTTACTGCAATTAAGGCAGTTTACATGATCGAAAGGAATAATTGCCCAGTAAAACCTATCTGGCTGCTCTGCCTTACCACATGACATAGTAAAACTCATAATTACTCATATTTCATTTAATTATGGAGCAAATCCAACCAATTCTTAACAAAACTGTAAGTTGTATACTTGTGCAAATGTAACAGAACACCTGTATAGTAACACTTCTTACACACTAGTGAAAATTGAAATGTATTAAAATGATTTGTTACTTTTTGAATTGTGAATTGAATTTGAATTGAATAAAAAATTATTTGAATTGAATGGGAAATGATATTTTTCTCCAGCACACTGAATCAAATTGAATTGGAATTTAAGTTTCATAAAAGTTCTTAAATTGGAATTGAAAAAATTTGCATCGATCGACACCAGGTCTGCTTATTTGGCCAAATGCTAAAGTACACAATAAGGTAACATGGCCAAAATTCATCAAAACCACACCATTTGGACAACTTAATAGAGCTCATCTCTGGGATCATTTCTGTGAAATATTGAACAAATTGGCTGAATGTTTTCTGAGAAGAAGATTTTCAAAGTTTTTTTTGTAAGATGATGAAGGTGGCACCACAAAAACTCAATCGATCCAACAACATTTGATATGTGACAGCTTTTTCTATAAAATTTGGGGATGCTAGCTCCTGCCATTCCTGAGAAATTATGGGTTAATGTACTGATGACCAATAAAACCCATACAAACTGGGTACCCTTGGATCTCAACGCTCAGCTGAATTTGTTTATGATATTTTTTTTCAGAATGACAGTCTTGACCTTAACCAATGACCTTGTGACCTTATTATCCTTGAACTTGCAGCATTTTGATTATTGTTACAATCTTTTTTTAAAACAAGTGACCCATAGGTCATGACGCTCAGCTGACTGGGAAGAGATTCGCAAAAGGAAATTTTATCATCTGAATGGTAGTATATACCCATTCAACTGAAGCATCAAACAGATTTACCAACAGGCCAAGATTGTGTCTGCATTTATATATATATTTAAAAAAAAAAGAGAAAAAATGCATAAACTTAAAAAAAATACAGGTGGCTCCACGAGTCTGCAGAAACTAATAAAAACACTTAATGGTCAATATACATGCAAAGAATCATGGTGATCCCTGCATTAGTTGTTCAGATACTTCAGCTTTTGTATCAAATTTTCCATTATTCTGAGGGATACTTCGAAGTCCTATAGCTTGAAGGATATGGGAAACAGAGACCTAATTTCAGGTTTCCACAGACACTTTTCATGGGCCTCCTTGCATGACAAGAATGAAGATTCTAGGTCCAATTGTTACTATTTGTACCCTGTTGACATATAACCACATCTTAAAAGGTCTCAAAATAGAGAAAAAAATTCGTAAAAAGAGTTATTAAGATACTGGAGTTTTTGTATCAAATTTTTCATTATTCTGGGGGGTATTTTGGAGCCATACAGGTTAAAGGATATGGGTAACAGAGACCTAATTTCAGGTTTTCATGGAGACTTTTCATTGGTCTCCTTGTATGTCAAGAATGAATATTCTAGGTCCAGTTGTTATGATTTGTGCCCTGTTAACAGATGTTCATATCTTTAAAGGTCTCAAAAATAGAGAAAAAAATTCGTAAAAAAAACTGAACAAATACAGGTGGTGCCATCAGTCTGCAGAAATTGATGAAACACTCCATGATCAATATCCATGCAAACAATTATGGTGATCTCTGCATTAGTTGTTCAGATACTTCAGCTTGTGTATCAAATTTTCCATTATTCTGAGCTGTACTTTGGAGTACCATAGCTCAAAGGATATGGGTAACAGAGACCTAATTTCAGGTTTCCATTGAGACTTTTCATAGGTCTCTCAATGTGTCAAGAATGAAGATTCTAAGTCCAGTTTTTATGATTTGTGCCCTGTTAACAGATGTTCACATTTTTAAAGGTCTCAAAAATAGAGAAAACAATTCGTAAATAATCGAAAAATACAGGTGGCGCCACCAGTCTGCAGAAACTGATGAAACATCACATGATCAATATGTATGCCAAAAATCATGACCGTCAGTGATGTAGTTAATGAGATATTGAAGTTTTTGTATGAAATTTTTGACTATTCTGGGGGGTACTTTGGGGCTTCATAGCTCAAAGGATATGGGTAACAGAGACCTAAACTCTGGTTTCCATGGAGACTTTTCATAGGTCTCTCAGTGTGTAAAGTGAAAGAAAATAATCCATAGTTTGTGAAGAAAGAACCAATATTAACAAAGTTCTAAAGAAAATAAGATTTTGATATATTTTGATCACCTTGACCTTGACCTTTGACTTATTTGAATAATATATCATCACGATATATGACAAGTGTAATTTGCAAAACGATTCCTGCAAAACTGTGGCCAGTAGAATGCTACATGTGAGACGCAAGAACCAGGAAGCAGGCGAAATTGAGGACAACTGACAAACAGACAAACATACTGACCAACTGACCCAAGATTGAGAACAGATGACTTAATCATGTTATGAAGAAACCTCAGAGGAAGATAATAAGCTATAGTTTATGTAAATGAGGTTAATAGTTTTGCAGATAGGGTCCAAAAATGATATGTTGTGGAAACTTTGTTGATTCTTTCAAAACTGTGGCCTGTAGAATGCTATATGTGAGACGCAAGAACCGGCAAGGAAACGAATTTGAGGACAACTGAGAAACAGACGGACACACAGACCAAGTGACTCAAGATTGAGACCAAATGAATACACCAGGATTTTGGAAAGACCCAGAGGAAGAAAATAAGCTATAGTTTATGTAAATGAGGTTTATAGTTTTGGAGATATGGCCAAAACATGATATGTTGTGCAAGTTTGAGTGCACCGCCCCTAGCGGCCAATTCTGGAAAATGAAAAATCGGTTTCGAGATATTAGTGTAAGACATAAGATGTAATAGTTTTAAAAGGATTCTTTCAAAACTGTGGCCTGTAGAATGCTATATGTGAGGCGCAAGAATCGGCAAGCAAGCGAATTTGAGGACAACTGAGAAACAGACGGACACACAGACAAAGTGACTCAAGATTGAGACCAAATGAATACACCAGGATTTAGAAAGACCCAGAGGAAGAAAATAAGCTATAGTTTATGTAAATGAGGTTTATAGTTTTGGAGATATGGCCAAAAAATGATATGTTGTGCAAGTTTGAGTGCACCGCCCCCTAGCGGCCAATTCTGGAAAATGAAAAATCGGTTTCGAGATATTAGTGTAAGACATAAGATGTAACAGTTTTAAAAGGATTTTTTCAAAACTGTGGCCAGTAGAATGCTATATGTGAGACGCAAGAACCGGTAAGCAGGCGGATTTGAGGACAGCTGGGAAACAGACGGACACACTGAGAAAGTGACTCAAGATTGAGTCGAAATGACTCCACCAGAATTTTGAAAAGACTCAGAGGAAGAAAATAAGCTATAGTTTATGTAATTGAGGCTCACAGTTTTGGAGATATGGCCAAAACATGATATGTTGGGGAGGTTTGCATACAGCGCCACCTAGCGGCTGCATTCAAAAAATGGAAAAACAATTTCGAGATAATCGTGTAGGACTTACGATATGTCAGTTTCAAAAAGATTCCTGCAAAACTGTGACCTCCAGGGCAAGATTACTGAAATCTCGAAATATCTCGTTTGACGAGATATTATACGAGATATCACGAGACTTTTAATAAAATCTTCCAGTACTTGTTAAATACTACCTGATGCAAAAAACTAGACCTGTCTAGCTTAAAAACTGACAAAGTTAGAAAAATAAGACCCCTTATTTCAGAATATCATGACTTTTTCCCCAAATTGCGTAACCATGGTTACGGCAAATTTGAAAGAGCTACACACCAGAAGAAAGGCCTGGGAATGACGTTTAAACTGAGCTATGTTTGAAGAAGATACCACTAATAGTAACAAAGATATGAAGAAAAAACCGTTTTGTATACTTTTGATGACCTTGACCTTTGACCTATATTGCCCAAAAACAATAGGCTTCCTGAAATTTTGATTATTGACCACCGGTGTGAGTTTGAAAGCAATTCCTGTAAAATTGTGGCCTGTAGAGAGTCCACAGACAAACACACAAACAAACAAACTAGATGACCTGAGGTCACGCGCTTGCCGGAAATGATGTAAAGTTAGTCAGATAAACGAGCAGTGTCAAAGTGAAAGAAAATAATCCATAGTTTGTGAAGAAAGAACCAATATTAACAAAGTTCTAAAGAAAATAAGATTTTGATATATTTTGATCACCTTGACCTTGACCTTTGACTTAATTGAATAATAAACATAGGACTTCCAGATATCATCACAATATATGACAAGTGTAATTTACAAAACGATTCCTGCAAAACCATGGCCAGTAGAATGCTATATGTGAGACACAAGAACCGGCAAGCAAGCGAATTTGAGGACAACTGAGAAACAGACGGACACACAGACAAAGTGACTCAAGATTGAGAACAGATGACTTAATCATGTTATGGAGAAACCTCAGAGAAAGATAATAAGCTATAGTTTATGTACATGAGGTTAATAGTTTTGGAGATATGGCCAAAAAAAGATATGTTGTGCAAGTTTGAGTGCACCGCCCCCTAGCGGCCAATTCTGGAAATGAAAAATCCGTTTCGAAATATAAGTGTAAGACATAAGATGTAATAGTTTTAAAAGGATTCTTTCAAAACTGTGGCCTGTAGAATGCTATATGTGAGACGCAAGAACCGGCAAGCAAGCGAATTTGAGGACAACTGAGAAACAGACGGACACACAGACAAAGTGAATCAAGATTGAGACCAAATGAATACGTCAGATTTTTGGAAAGACCCAGACGAAGAAAATAAGCTATAGTTTATGTAAATGAGGTTTATAGTTTTGGAGATATGGCCAAAAAATGATATGTTGTGCAAGTTTGAATGCACCGCCGTCTAGCGGCCAATTCTGGAAAATGAAAAACAAGTTTCGAGATATTAGTGTAAGACATAAGATGTAATAGTTTTAAAAGGATTCTTTCAAAACTGTGGCCTGTAGAATGCTATATGTGAGACGCAAGAACCGGCAAGCAAGCGTATTTGAGGACAACTGAGAAACAGACGGACACACAGACAAAGTGATTCAAGATTGAGACCAAATGAATACATCAGATTTTTGGAAAGACCCCAGAGGAAGGAAATAAGCTATAGTTAATGTAAATGAGGTTTATAATTTTGGAGATATGGACAAAAAATGATATGTTGTGCAAGTTTGAGTGCACCGCCCCCTAGAGGACAATTCTGGAAAATGAAAAACCGGTTTCATGATATTAGTGTAAGACATAAGATGTAATAGTTTTAAAAGGATTCTTTCAAAACTGTGGCCTGTAGAATGCTATATGTGAGACGCAAGAACCGGCAAGCAAGCGAATTTGAGGACAACTGAGAAAGAGACGGACACACAGACAAAGTGACTCAAGATTGAGACCAAATGAATACACCAGGTTTTTGGAAAGACCCAGAGGAAGAAATTAAGCTATAGTTAATGTAAATGAGATTAATACTTTTGGAGATATGGTCAAAAAATGATATGTTGTGCAAGTTGGAGTGCACCGCCCCCTAGCGGCCAATTCTGGAAAATGAAAAAACCGTTTTGAGATATTAGTGTAAGACATAAGATGTAACAGTTTTAAAAGGATTCTTTCAAAACTGTGACCTGTAGAATGCTATCTGTTAGACGCCAGAACCGGTAAGCAGGCGAATTTGATGAAAACTGAGAAACAGACGGACACACTGACAAAGTGACACAAGATTGAGTCAAAATGACTCCACCAGGATTTAGAAAAGACTCAGAGGATCAAAAGCTCACAGTTTTGGAGATATGGCCAAAACATGATATGTTTGGGAGGTTTGCATACAGCGCCACCTAGCGGCTGCATTCAAAAAATGGAAAAACAATTTCGAGATAATAGTGTAGGACTTACGATATGTCAGTTTCAAAAAGATTTCTGCAAAACTGTGGCCTCCCGGGCAAGATTACTGAAATCTCGAAATATCTCGTTTGACGAGATATAATACGAGATATCGCAAGACCTGTAATAAAATCTTGCAGTACTTGTTGAATGCTACCTGATGCAAAAAACTAGACCTCTCTAGCTTTAAAAATGACAAAGTTAGAAAAATAAGACCCCAGATTTTCGAATATCATGATTTTTCCCAAAAATTCGTAACCATGGTTACGGCCAATTTGAAAGAGCTACATACCAGAAGAAAGGCCTGCGAATGACGTTTAAAATGAGCTATGTTTGAAGAAGATATCCCTAATAGTAACAAAGATATGAAGAAAAAACCGTTTTGTGTACTTTCGATGACCTTGACCTTGACCTTTGACCTATATTGCCCAAAAACAATAGGCTTCCTGGAATTTTGATTCTTGACCAGCTGTGTAAGTTTGAAAGCAATTCCTGCAAAATTGTGGCCTGTAGAGAGTCCACAGACAAACACACAAACAAACAAACTAGATGACCTGAGGTCACGCGCTTGCCGGAAATGATGTAAAGTTAGTCAGATGAACGAGCAGTGTCAAAGTGAAAGAAAATAATCCATATTTTGTGAAGAAAGAACCAATATTAACAAAGTTCTAAAGAAAATAAGATTTTGATATATTTTGATCACCTTGACCTTGACCTTTGACGTATTGAATAATAAACATAGGACTTCCAGATATCATCAGGATATATGACAAGTGTTATTTACAAAACGATTCCTACAAAATTATGGCAAGTAGAATGATACATGTGAGACGCAAGAACCAGAAAGCAGTCGAAATAGAGGACAACTGACAAACAGACAAACATACTGACAAACTGACCCAAGATTGAGATTAGATAACTTAATCATGTTATGAAGAAACCTCAGAGAAAGATAATAAGCTATAGTTTATGTAAATGAGGTTAAAAGTTTTGGAGATATGGCCAAAAAATTATATGTTGTGGAAGTTTGAGTGCACCGCCCCCTGGCGGCCAATTCTGGAAAATGAATAATCGGTTTCGAGATATTAGTGTAAGACATAAGATGTAATAGTTTTAAAAGGATTCTTTCAAAACTGTGGCCTGTAGAATGCTATATGTGAGACGCAAGAACTGGCAAGCAAGCGAATTTGAGGACAACTGAGAAACAGACGGACACACTGACAAAGTGACTCAAGATTGAGTCGAAATAACTCCACCAGGATTTAGAAAAGACTCAGAGGAAGAAAATAAACTATAGTTTATGTAATTGAGGCTCACAGTTTTGGAGATATCGCCAAAACATGATATGTTGTGGAGGTTTGCATACAGCGCCACCTAGCGGCTGCATTCAAAAAATGGAAAAACAATTTCGAGATAATAGTGTAGGACTTACGCTATGTCAGTTTCAAAAAGATTCCTGCAAAACTGTGACCTCCAGGTCAAGATTACTGAAATCTCGAAATATCTCGTTGGACGAGATATTATACGAGATATCGCGAGACTTTTGATAAAATCTAGCAGTACTTACTAAATGCTTCCTGATGCAAAAAACTAGACCTGTCTAGCTTTAAAACTGACAAAGTTAGCAAAATAAGACCCCTTATTTCCGAATATCATGACTTTTTCCCCAAAATGCGTAACCATGGTTACGGCCAATTTGAAAAAGCTACACACCAGAAGAAAGGCCTTGGAATGACAATTAAAATGAGCTATGTTTGAAGAAAATACCACTAATAGTAACAAAGACATGAAGAAAAAACCATTTTGTATACTTCTGATGACCTTGACCTTGACCTTTGACCTATATTGACCAAAAACAATAGGCTTCTTGGAATTTTGATTCTTGACCAGCTGTGTCAGTTTTAAAGCAATTGCTGCAAAAGTGTGGCCTGTAGAGAGTCCACAGACAAACACACAAACTAGATGACCAGAGGTCACGCGCTTGCCGGAAATGACGTTAAGTTAGTAAGATAAACGATCAATGTCAAAGTGAAAGAAAATAATCCCTAGTTTGTAAAGATAGGATCAATATTAACAAAGTTCTGAAGAAAAAAAATGTTGATATGTTTCCATCACCTTGACCTTTGACTTATTTGAATAATAAACATAGGGCTTCCAGATATCGTTACGACAAGTGTAGGTTACAAAGCGACTCCTGCAAAATTGTGGCCAGTAGAATACTACATGTGAGACGCAAGAACCAGGAAGCAGGCGAAATTGAGGACAACTGACAAACAGACAAACATACTGACAAACTGACCCAAGATTGAGACCAGTTGACTTAATCATGTGATGGAGAAACCTCAGAGGAAGATAATAAGCTATAGTTTATGTAAATGAGGTTTATACTTTTGGAGATATGGCCAAAAAATGATATGTTGTGGAATTTGAGTGCACCGCCCCCTAGCGGCCTTATCTGGAAAATGAAAAATTGGTTTCGAGAATTTAGTGTAAGACATAAGATGTAATAGTTTTAAAAGGATTCTTTCAAAACTGTGGCCTGTAGAATGCTATATGTGAGACGCAAGAACCGGCAAGCAGGCGAATTTGAGGACAACTGAGAAACAGACGGACACACAGACAAAGTGACTCAAGATTGAGACCAAATGAATACACCAGGTTTTTGGAAAGACCCAGAGGAAGAAAATAAGCTATAGTTTATGTAAATGAGGTTTATAGTTTTGGAGATATGGCCAAAAAATGATATGTTGTACAAGTTTGAGTGCACCGCCCCCTAGCGGCCAATTCTGGAAAAGGAAAAATCCGTTTCGAGATATTAGTGTAAGACATAAGATGTAATAGTTTTAAAAGGATTCTTTCAAAACTGTGAGCTGTAGAATGCTATATGTGAGACGCCATAACCGGTAAGCAGGCGAGTTTGATGAAAACTGAGAAACAGACGGACATACCGACAAAGTGACTCAAGATTGAGTCAAAATGACTCCACCAGGATTTAGAAAAGACTCAGAGGAAGAAAATAAGCTATAGTTTATGTAATTGAGGCTCACAGTTTTGGAGATATCGCCAAAACATGATATGTTGGGGAGGTTTGCATACAGCGCCACCTAGCGGCTGCATTCAAAAAATGGAAAAACAATTTCGAGATAATAGTGTAGGACTTACGCTATGTCAGTTTCAAAAAGATTCCTGCAAAACTGTGACCTCCAGGGCAAGATTACTGAAATCTCGAAATATCTCGTTTGACGAGATATTATACGAGATATCGCGAGACCTGTAATAAAATCTTACAGTACTTGTTAAATGCTACCTGATGCAAAAAACTAGACCTCTCTAGCTGTAAAACTGCCAAAGTTAGAAAAATAAGGCCCCTTATTTTCGAAAATCATGACTTTTTCCCAAAAATTCGTAACCATGGTTACGGCAAATTTGAGTCAGCTACACACCAGATGACTGGCCTTGGAATGACGACTAAAATGAGCTATGTTTCAAGTAGATATGACAAATAGTAACAAAGATATGAAGAAAAAACCGTTTTGTATACTTTTGATGACCTTGACCTTGACCTATGACCTATATTGCCCAAAAACAACAGGCTTCCTGAAATTTTGATTATAGACCAGCTGTGTGAGTTTGAAAGCAATTCCTGTAAAATTGTGGCCTGTAGAGAGTCCACAGACAAACAAATAAACAAACAAACAAACAGACAGACAGACATACGCGACTGACTAACCAACTTGCCGAAATCGAAGATTTCCGGCAAGCAACAAACAGACATACGCAACTGACCAACCAACTTGCCGAAATCGAAGATTTCCGGCAAGCAACAAACTAGACGACCATAGGTCGAACGCTTGCTGGAAATCGGAAGTGAAACACAGACGGACAGACAGAACATATTGCCGGTTTTCTATTAATGGAATGACTCTCAGGGACATTGCTGAGAATATGTGGCCCGTAGAATGACATATAAGACAAAAGAACAGGCAAGCAGACAAAGCTGACAACAAAAGACGAACAGACAGACATACTGACTTTGTGAGACAAGATTGACACCAGATGACATAACCTGGTGATTGAGGAGATTGAAAGGAAGAAAATGAGTTATAATTTATATAATTTAGATTTATAATTTTGGAGGTATGGCGAATTAATGATATACTAGGGAGGCTCGACTGTAGCGCCCTCTAGCAGACATATTCCGAAGACGACAAATGCGTTTCGTATTATTAGTGTATACCATGAGATGTCCCAGTTTCAAAAGGATTCCGTCAAAGCTGTGGCCTGTAGAATGCTATATGTAAGGCGTAAGAACCAGCAAGCAGGCGACTTTGAGGATAACGGACAAACAGATGGACACACTGACAAAGTGACAGAAGATTGAAACCAGATGCCTTAATCAGGTTATGGAGAAGACTCAAAGGAAGAAAATAAGCCAAAGTTTATGTAACTGAGGCTCTGGGTGTAGAGATATGGCCAATACAATGGTATGTGTGTGAGGGTCGTGTGCAGCGCCCACTAGTGGCCATATCCGGAAAATGAAAAATTATTTCTAGATATTAGTGTAAGACATAAGATGTAATAGTTTCAAAAGGATTCCGTCAAAACTGTGGCCTAAAGAATACTATATGTGAGACGCAAGAGCCAACAAGCAGGCGTATTTGTGGACAACTGACATACAGACGAAAACACTGACAAAGTGACTCAAAATTGAGTCCAGATGACTACTCCTGGTTATGGAGAAGACTCAAAGGAAGAAAAAAGCTACAGTTTATGTAACTGAGGTTTATAGTTTTGGAGATATTGCCAAAGCATGATATGTTGGGAGAGGTTCGAGTTCAGCGCCCCCTAACGGCCATATCCGGAAAATGAAAAATTAATTTCGAGATATTAGTGTAAGACTTAAGATGTAATAGTTTCAAAAGGATTCTTTCAAAACTGTTCCCTTTAGAATGCTATATGTGAGACGCAAGAGCAAGCAGGCGAATTTGAGGACAACTGACAAACAGACAGACACACTGACAAAGTGTCACAAAATTGTGACCAGATGACTACACTAGGTTATGGAGAAAACTCAGAGGAAGAAAATAAGCTATAGTTTATGTAATTGAGGCTTATAATTTTGAAGATATGGCCAAAATATGATATGTTCGGGAGGTTCGCATTCAGCGCCCCCTAGCGGCCCTATTAAAAAAATGAAAAAACGATTTCGAGATACTAGTGTAGGACTTATAATATGTCAGTTTCAGAAAGATTCCTGCAATAATGTGGCCTTTGGCGCAAGATGAATGAAATCTCGAAATATCTCTATTCACGAGATATTTTACGAGATACTGCAATACTTGTTAGAAAATCTTGTAGTACTAGTTGAATGCTACCTGATGCAAAAAACTAGATCACACTAGCTTTAAAACTGACAAAGTTAGAAAAATAAGACCCCTTATATTCGAATATCATGACTATTCCCCCAAAATTTGTAACCATGGTTACGGCAAATTTGAGTCTGCTACACACCAGATGACAGGGCTTGGAATGACGATTAAAATGAGCTATTGTTGAAGTAGATACGACTAATAGTCACAAAGATATGAAGAAAAAACCGTTTTGAGAATTTTTGACGACCTTGACCTTGACCTTTGACCTATTTTAACCAAAAACTATAGGGCACCTAGAAATTTAATTCTCTATCATCTCTGAAAGTTTTAAGGTGATTGTGGCAAAATTGTGGCCAGGAGAGTGCAGACAAACAAACAGACAGACAGACAAACAGACAGACAAGATGACCAGAGGTCACGCGCTTGCCGGAAATGGAAATGATACAGACAGATAGACAGAGAGTGCATGTAAAAACAGTCATATGAATGAGCAACAATGTGGGGGCAGCAGAAACGGATAATATGTTTATTTATGCATGCTGACTTTTAACAGCTGCATATCTTTCTAGTGTAAAAGGGACCAAGTTCAAAATTTTTTCATGAAATCCCATTAATCTCGTTTGACAAGAAGCAGTGAGACGTTTTCAGGTTTGTCATGTCAAGCTGGCCAAATGATATGAAATGCCGAAAACTAGACCTGTCTAGCTATAAAAGCCGCTGAGTTATAAGTATTTGCATGAAATGTCGTATTTTTCTCGTTTGACGGGAAATGGTGCGAGCTTTGGCGAGATTTCCGGTTTTGTCATGTCAGGTTTGTCAAATATTACAAAATGCCGGAAACTAGACCTGTCTAGCTGCAAAAGTCGCCGTGTTATCAGCATTTACGTGAAATCATGTTTTTTTCTCGCTTGACGAGATATAGTACGAGATTTGGCAAGACGAGCAGTTTTATTATGTCAAGACGGCCAAACGTTACGAAATGGCGAAAACTAGATCCGTCTAGCTGTAAAAGTCGCCGAGTTATAAGTATTTCCGTGTACTCTCGTGTTTTCTCGTTTGACGAGATATGGTGCAGGATTTGGCCAGTCTTGTAGATTTATCATATCAAACTCTCTAAATGTTATGAAATGGCGAAAACTACATCTGTCTAGCTGTAAAAGTCGCCGAGTTATTAGCATTTCTGTGAAATCTCCTTTTTTATCGTTTGACGAGATATGGTGCGAGATTTGGCCAGTCTTGCAGGTTTGTCATGTCAAGCCGTCCAAATGTTAATGAATGCCAAAAACTAGACCTGTCTAGCCGTGAAAGTCGCCGACTTATATGCATTTCTGTGAAATCTCGTTTTTCCACATTTGACCAGATATAGTGCGAGATTTCGCCAAGTATCGCAGTTTTACTATGTCAAGTTGGCCAAATGTTACCAAATCCCAAGAACTAGACCTGAGTAACTGTAAAAGTCGCCTAGTTATAAGCATTTCCATGATATCTCGTTTTTTCCTCGCTTGACGAGATATGGTGCGAGATTTGGCCTGATTTCTTTTCTGGCGTGTCAAGCTGGTCATATGTTATGAAATGCCGGAAACTAGACCTGTGTAGCTGTAAAAGTCGCCGAGTTATAAGCATTTCTGTGAAATCTCGTTTTTTCTCGTTTGACGATAAACCGAGCGAAATTTGACGAGACTTGCAATTGAATGACTTAGAACCAAGGGGAAGCAGCCTCATGCAAAAAACTAGACCCTTGAAACATAAATATTAACCGAGATAGAAGCCAAAAACTGCATATTTTCAGATCGTCAAGTTTAACCAACAAATTTGGTAACCATGGTAACGGCAGCACAAAGCTACATGTGCGGAGGAATAAGCCAATGTTCCTAGTTTAAGGAAAACAGACATACGCAACTGACCAACCAACTTGCCGAAATCGAAGATTTCCGGCAAGCAACAAACAGATAGACAGACATACGCAACTGACCAACCAACTTGCCGAAATCGAAGATTTCCGGTAAGCAACAAACAGACAGACAGACATACGCGACTGACCAACCAACTTGCCGAAATCGAAGATTTCCGGCAAGCAACAAACAGACATACAGACATACGCGACTGACCAACCAACTTGCCGAAATCGAAGATTTCCGGCAAGCAACAAACAAACAGACAGACAGACATACGCGACTGACCAACCAACTTGCCGAAATCGAAGATTTCCGGCAAGCAACAAACAGACATACGCGACTGACCAACCAACTTGCCGAAATCGAAGATTTCCGGCAAGCAACAAACAGACAGACAGACATACGCAACTGACCAACCAACTTGCCGAAATCGAAGATTTCCGGCAAGCAACAAACAAACAGACATACGCGACTGACCAACCAACTTGCCGAAATCGAAGATTTCCGGCAAGCAACAAACAGACAGACCGACATACGCGACTGACCAACCAACTTGCCGAAATCAAAGATTTCCGGCAAGCAACAAACAGACAAATGGACATACGCAACTGACGAATATGCTTGCCGAAATCGAAGATTTCCGGCAAGCAACAAACAGACAAATGGACATACGGAACTGACCAACATGCTTGCGGAAATCGAAGATTTCCGGCAAGCAACAAACAGACAAATGGACATACGGAACTGACCAACATGCTTGCGGAAATCGAAGATTTCCGGCAAGCAACAAACAGACAAATGGACATACGGAACTGACCAACATGCTTGCCGAAATCGAAGATTTCCGGCAAGCAGTTGCCTTGGTGCAAGGCTGAGAATTACACACCAGGTGACCCGGGCTCCATACTCAGCCTTGAATATGTTCTTACGAAATATCGTAGCGGTCCTTCTGATTTATCAGAAGGAAAGAATAAAAGAATAATTAAGAATAAGATGCAGCTTAAACTATGTTCACTCTACCTATATATCCTTTATATATCAGTTTCAATACATGTGGAGTCTCCTGTTTATGTTATATATGATATAACAGCATTTTATCATGAAGAGAAGAGCAGAAGACCATCACTGACACAGCCATGTTGCTGAGGCATGAACTCTGGTCACCCATGACCTGACCTGTGACCTGACCTCTGGTGTACCAGAGTAATTTATTGCTAATAAATCTATTTAAAAAAATCTTATTTCATGAATAATACTTATGAGTAAATGATAATATATGGCTACAATAAGTCCTTTATAAGTTTATGGCTATATCTTTTAAGGTTTTAACAAATTTGCCTATGGAAGTTATGGAAACAATATTTAATATAATTTATTTGGAACAATAATCAGAGGACAACTTTTCTCATATCAATAAGGTCAAGGACAGGTTAATGTGACAAAAGATAAACATGACCGCATGGCAGGCTAAAAAAACCAACAGGAGTTGAAATCTTAACAATTTCCTTATAAGGGCACTTCTACATAATTTATTTTTACTCCAGAACAGTTTATTGGCCATTATTGGTAAGAAATTTGCTAAATTGCCTACATTTTCTCTGTTTATTTTGCAAATATCCCAATATACCTCTGCTACGCTTTTCCATAAGAGGATCCCCATAACTGAATTCTCATTTCAGTTATGAACCCATAACAAGGCAAGCAATAATTTACATGCTTGTCAAGGTACAGCCCTTGGTCAAATACTACCCCCAGGTTTCATGCACTGTTGGTTGGCACGACTACAGAATCAAATATTTTTAGCGTTTGCAATTGAATTTTTTAACTTTTGCTGGTTTGTACCTATAACCTGAACCTCCGTTTTATCAGCAGTAAGTTTAAGCAGATTCTGACACATCAAAACACAAAAAAAAATATTTAAATGTTCAATATTGTTTGTGTATATGATAAAAACAACTAGTCCTTTTTCGACATTGGCGATATCTGGAGTTATTTCCATAAAATTTAGGAGTTACCTATCCCCATGATAGCTTGTTAACTTTGACTTTTTGAATTTAATTATATTCTAACAACATCACATTTTTATTTCAATAGGAATATATGAGGATAAGTATTTGATCTGTTTTGTTTAAGTTCTCTTTGTTAATTGATTAATACATAAGACAGTATATATAGAAGGTAGAGTTACCCTCCGTTGTAAAGTGTTCTATGGCCTACTGACTAGGCCAGAGCGGTAGAACTCTGATGAAAAACAACACTGTAAATTCACATCAGTCTGTATCACGGGATGCGACCCGATCATCAGGTGAATGTGGTTAGAATGAAGCTAACGGCGTGGTTTGAAAAGCCGAGACTTTACGAGATTACGAGATAAACTCATGAGTGGAGTCCACTTGGTATGAGTACAGTATAGTATATTTGCCTTTTATATTGTATATTTGCCTTATATATTGTGTATTTTCATAATATATGTGTATTTATATCATATGTATACTACTGATATGTTCACTGCTTCCAGGACCCTATTGCAAATCAGTTTAATATGCTAATTGAGCATCCTGGCAATATATCTTTGTATTATATATAAACATTAAAACAACAACAAACCTATTTGCCCTGTTATGTTCCAGTATCGCACGTGTACCCCGACCAATCCTATTGTGCCCTCGAGGACAATAGGATCAGTGTCAGTCTTTCACATGCCCCCCCCCCCCCGAATCGCACAAAGCATAATCTTGTAACGTCGTAAAGTCTCGGCTTTTCAAACCACGCCGTTAGCTTCATTCTAACCACATTCACCTGATGATCGGGTCGCATCCCGTGAAACAGACTGTCGGAATTTACAGTGTTGTTTTTCTTCAGAGTTTTATATATATATATATATATATATATATATATATATATATATATATATATGTAACGGCTCCGATAAAACGTATTATATTATCAGGTATAACTGAATTGCCTGGCAGGTATCATATCATCAGCTTGGCCTAACTGGTCAATGAATTGCCCCGCAGTTGCCTTGGTTGCCTTGTTTGCTTGGTTCCTCATTACCCAACCGGTTTTCCGTTGTTCCTATTGTTTTCATTCGGACAATGACACGGACCGTGACGCGAACCCTGCCAAGCCTCAGTCTCGTGACATAGAGAACTTGTCAGTATTCGTTCTTTGCTTGGCAGGTAAGGACCGTTTTTACTAAACTCTTAAACTGCGATAAACTCTATCATTTAGTCAATTCATTACTTTCAGTATATCACGTACGTACTATCATGTAAACTGTATATTCCATATTCTAATTGCACACGTTACTGGTAAATTCATACTTGTTGTACGCATGGATATTTGTATTCATGGTAATATGCAACGATATCTTAAAATGTGGTTCCTGAATATATAGGCTCATTTGTATAATATGTAATGTGTTTTCTTGTGTAAGGAATACCAAGAAATGTGCAAATGTATATTCTGTATATTCATGCCATTTATTGTATTTTTGCACCATATAGAAATGTTTATATGAAATGTTTAATGTGAGTATTCGTTCTCTGCTTGGCAGGGACTCCGGCTTGGAGGACTCCAGATTTGTATATATATACGACTGAATAAACACTTTTATATATATACATCGCCTTGCCTCGCTTTACACTCACGCCGGGTGACTTTGGCTCTTGCCGGGAACACCCGTTACATTTTGGTGCCCCGAGTGAGGACCATCTCTACTGTGGATCGATGTCCGTGTGTGCGTCTCGACGACTCGATGTCCGTCTGTGCGTCTCGACGACGATATCACAGGAGATGATTATTCTCTGAACTTCCATTCCACCGGTGGATATTATTTAATTGGTGTCTGTGCACAACACCATAACACAGGGCCAGAGTGGACTTTTCGCGGGCTCGCTGGACACAGATTTTGCATGCATGCGTGTTCGTCGCTTCGCTTCGCTTCAGTGCCTTGCACTGTAAACTCTGCTTCGCCATTGTGTTCTTCGCTCGTGCATTCCTGGACTATTGTCACGCTTTTCGCCGTACACGGAGACTTCGTTTAAAGGGCCCAGACGAACGTCACTCTCTTTGGAGAAGATAAACGGTAATTGTTTGACATTTTCCTTGTACTGCATGAACTTTTCTTTTTGTATTTGCTATTGTCAGCATGGCCATGGACTTTGTGATTAATTGTGTATAATATTGTTGCATGTTTTGTAATTGAAGTGATCATTTTTTTTTATATTTTAGCTGTAAATTATTTTTGCAGTTTATTATGGAGAATTTTATGCATGTAAAGGGTAATAGCTTTGGCCCGGTTTGAGGTTATCGTGATTGGTCACGTGATGTTCCATTGTCTAATGCCAATTGGTCTTGTGGTCTGTGTAATGTAAACAGTAGCATTGCAACTGAATACTAACATTTGCCCTTAAACCTGCTGGTATTTGACCATTGACAGATGACTTAAGACAACATTCATCATTTCTTTTTTGTCTTTAAAGATCACATTTTATCTCCTCTATTCATACATTCGCATTAAAGAGAGATGGAGGGTAAATCAGTTGACATAACACGGGTCGTCTCCATGCATGGACTCCCTTCTGATGTCAACGAATCTGAGATTACTGAACACTTCTCACAAATTGAAACTCCTACTCATGTTTTGTTTGTTCGAGAAGCACATACTGGTCGTTGCACTGGCCGCGGGTTTATAGTTTTATAAGATATCAGGTAGCTCGTTAGAAAGGGATTCAAGCATCAAAATCACTCTTGAACATGCTAGGGCCTCCTCCATCACTGAGGTGTCTCATCTGATTTCAAATAAGTTGCTCGATTCGTTAAATCCTTCTTCCTTTCAGGTACCCGAAGGTAGACGTATCTCAGAGATAGTAACTAAGCTCGATTTTCTTTCAGATTTCGAGGTAAATCAGATGTTTGTGGAGTTTAAACACCGAAGGGGTGATGTTATACAGGGGCCATCTGGGGCTACTGGTTACAGTGTTATCTCTCCAAAACTGCCCCCATTTTCAGGGAATCAAGATAAAACCGGTAGCTACGAACAATGGTGTTCCCATCTCAAATCTATGATAAAAGCTGGCGTAACACCAGAGCCTCAGATTTTGTCAGCGATTCATCAGTCTGTTAGGGGGACAGCAGGAAATGTTCTTTTACATATGCCCGATGAGTCCACTCCCACAGATATACTGAATAAATTTGACAGATACTTTGGTAATGTGCTCCCCACAGAGGTTCTTATACAGCAGTTTCACTCATGTAAACAAGATCCTAAAGAGGATATTGTCAACTGGAGCTGCAGGCTTACTAGACAGTTAGACCTCATAAACCAGAGAAATCCTACTCCTCATAGGGAATATGAGCGACTTTTTCGGTCTAGATTCTGGAATGGATTGTATTCTAAGTACATTAAGGAGGCTTTAAGACACAGATATGATAATGGGGAAGAACAGGATGAACTCTTTGCAGCAGCACGAGCCTTAGAGTCAGAACTTGTACATCACTCACATATGAGTGACAAGAAAGTTGCTTCATCCAACCAAATTTCTCAACAAGGGGTTAAAACTTTGTCTTCTGAAAGCTCTGTGCTTGAGCAGATAAATAACAAACTGTCAATCCTAGAGAATCGCTTATCGAAACTTGAACGATCTCAAATGTCCAAACCAAACAAACCATCACAAACTCAGGCTGAAGTTCGTAACAGTAATACTGTCTCGGACGAAGTTTTTTGCTCTCGTTGCCTTCGTCACACCCACACTGTTGACAAATGCCATGCCAAACGAGACAAAAACGGGAAAATCCTAAAAAAACTAAGAGTCGCCCGTGATCATTCGTGGGAGAACACGGGGTCAGGTTATAAAATTCCCACAACAAACGTATGTACTGATAATGTCCCTCTTGTAGGTGAAACACAGATTGTTGACATGTTTGCAGATGGTATCAACTGCCAGGGTCTTTTAGATACAGGTTCCCAGGTCTCTACCATTGCTCAATGGTTTTATGAAAAACACCTCAACCCGTCAGACTTAGTCCCTGTGGAGGAGATGATGGATCTCCGGCAACTGGACGGCCAGCAGGTAGAGTACTGTGGTATCATCGCTGTTGACCTTAAATTTCCTGAAATAAATTCATCTCAGACATTCTCTGTGCCAGTATTGGTAATGATAAACACCCATTTCAATGCCAGTGTTCCATTTTTAATTGGTACGAATGTGCTAAACTCTTGTTTAAATTTTCTTCAGACAAATGCTGGTCCAAATTTTATTCAAAGTTTACACATGCCCCAACCATGGAATATTGCATTTAAATGTTTGACAAACAGGGAAAAGAAATCAGTGAATAAAGGAGGTTATGTATTATCCACCAAGTCTACAGTAATACCTGCCCACAGTTATGTTACTATAAATGGTTTAACCAGAGGTTGTACAACAGGCAAGACCCTTGTTATAACTGATGTGAATGTTCTCCATAGGTTACCAACTGGATTGGTTTTACTTCCTTGTGTCCAAGAGCTTGATTTGTCGGTAGGTACATGTCACAGAATTCCAGTACAGGTCAGGAACTTAACATCACATTCCATCATTATTCCATCAAAAATGATACTCGGTAACATACAAGAAGCTAGCCTCGTAACCCAACTGACACAATCACCTGACCCATCTGATCAACAATTCTTAAACATGTTCAAATTTGGTCAAGATTTGTCACAATCTGAATCTGAACAACTACAACTTCTGTTGCTTAAATGGAAACACATATTTTCCTTAAGTAATACAGATATTGGTCACACCAGTGTAGAAAAACACCGTATCGTGTTGACTAAAGATGAACCATTTAGAGAGCGATATCGTCGCATCCCTCCACAATTATATGATGAGGTAAAACAACATCTGAAAGAAATGCTAGAGTCAAAAGTAATTAAGGAGAGCAAAAGTCCGTTTGCTAGTCCAGTAGTCCTTGTCAGAAAACCTGACGGAACTCTTCGTTTCTGTATTGATTATAGAACCCTGAATAGCAGAACTGTTAGAGACGCTCATTCCTTGCCAAGAATCGATGAAACCTTAGATTCTTTGATTGGCGCTCGTTACTTTTCCTCTCTAGATTTGAAGTCTGGTTACTGGCAGGTTGAGTTAGCCGAAGAAGATAAAGATAAAACAGCTTTTACAGTAGGTCCTCTCGGTTTTTATCAATGGGAAACCATGCCATTCGGCTTGATGAACGCCCCTGCCTGCTTCCAAAGACTGATGCAGAAGACTATGGGTGATCTCCATTTAAAAGAATGTCTTCTCTATCTTGACGATATAATCGTATTCTCTACCTCCTTTGAAGAACACCTAAAACGCTTGAATAACATCTTTCAGCGTCTGCATGACGCAGGCCTAAAACTAAAACCTTCAAAGTGCCAGCTGATGCAAGATAAAGTAAAATACCTAGGACATATAGTCTCAAAAGAAGGTATACATACTGACCAGAGTAAAATCAGCGCTCTTAAAGAATGGCCTATACCTAAGTGTGTCAGTGATGTACGCCGTTTCTTGGGCTTTGCGAGTTTCTATCGTAGATTTGTCCCTGGATTTGCTAAAATCGCAAAACCATTACATGACTTACTGAAAGGCCACCATATTCAGAATCAAACAAAAACCAGTAATCGTACCAGAAAGAAAGATCCACCTCAAACAATCTTTAACTGGTCAAATAACCACCAACTAGCATTTGATCAATTAATAGGACCACTATCTTCTGCTCCTGTACTAGCGTTTGCAGATTTCTCTCGTCCGTTTATTGTTCATACTGATGCAAGTTTTGATGGGATCTCTGGTATTCTGTACCAAGATCAAGATGGCCAGAAAAGACCAATAGCTTATGCGAGCCGAAGCCTAACACCATCAGAGTCTCGGTACCCTATTCATAAATTAGAGTTCTTAGCTTTAAAGTGGTGTGTAACCGATAAATTGAAAGAATATCTGTATGGATCACGGTTCACAGTGTTCACTGATAACAATCCTCTAACTTACATAATGTCCTCCGCAAAATTAGATGCAACAGGTCAAAGATGGGTATCTGAATTGGCTAATTACGACTTTAATATTCAATATAAAGCCGGCAAGCATAACATCGACGCCGATGCACTTTCGAGAATCCCTCGGCTTCTAGCAGAAAAGAAAAACCACAATCAATGTATTACCAATGATGTAGTAAAAGCTGTTTGTCAATCAGTGACCATACCATCACCTGTAATATGTAGTCTTTCTTGTGACCAATCCAAAGCTGTTCCATCCACGGATCCTGTCAATTTGCTCGGACAAACACGATTAAACGTAGCAAAGGAACAACTTCTGGATTCGAATCTGAACCCATTCATTGTCCATTTCAGAGACGGTAAGGTCATAAACAAGAAAGACTTGACTCATCCTGATCAAATAATTCTTTTCAGATGTATAGATAGCCTTGTGCTGCGGGATGACATACTCTATCGTAAACGAACACTGAACGGCAAAATTCAGTATCAAATGGTAATACCTAGCAGTTTGCGACAAGTCGCTTTATCTGGCATTCATGACGATGTTGGGCATCTAGGTCGTAATCGGTCTGTCCATCTAGCCCATGACCGATTTTACTGGCCAAAAATGTCTAAAGACATAGATTCATACATTAAGAATTGTCCACGCTGTATAAGGCGGAAGTCCCCTCCAGCAAAATCTCCTTTAGTACCTATAACATCCACACAACCAATGGAGCTCCTATGTGTCGATTATCTTAGCCTTGAGCCATCTACAGGTGGAATTGAAAATATTCTGGTCATGACCGATAATTTCACACGCTACGCTATGGCAGTTCCTTGTCGCAAAACTACGGCAAAGACTACAGCTAAAATACTATTTGACACATTTGTCCAACATTATGGCTTTCCAGCCCGCATCCACAGTGATCAGGGCAGACAATTTGAATCTAAAATCACCAAAGAACTATGCAGACTAGCTGGTATCCATAAATCACGATGTACACCGTACCATCCAATGGGGAATGGGCAAACCGAAAGGTTTAACCGTAGTTTAATCAGTATGTTGGGTACTCTTGAGGAAGAGAAAAAGAAAAACTGGAAAGAATACGTCAGTGCTTTAACTCATGCCTATAATTGTACGAAAAATGATGCAACCGGTTATACACCTTTCTATTTAATGTTCGGTCGACATCCACGCCTCCCTATTGATCTAGTACTTGGGACCAACAACAATCCTAACCATCAAAATTACAACAAATATGTTTCCGATCTAAAAGACCAACTTTCTTCTGCCTATGATATTGTTCAACGTGTCTCTTTATCATCCAGGTATCACCACAAACGATTGTATGATAAACGTGCTCGCAATGCGGTGCTGGGTATTGGTGATCACGTCTTAGTACGAAAGGTAGGGATCATTGGGAAACAGAAACTGGTCGATAAATGGGAAAAGCAGGTGTATGAGGTATTGGAACAACCCAATAAGGATATTCCAGTATATGTTGTTTGCCCCTTGGGTGATAAAAAGCGTACTCGCACTCTGCATCGCAATCTGATCCTTCCATATACAGGATTGCCCGTCGACCCTACACAAAAACCAGTTTCCACAACACACAAACCAATCATTACATCATCAGTGTCAGGGTCGGAAGACTCATCAACAGATGACGACCCCATTTTCACTATAACTCCAAATAATCGTCCCCACATGAGTAGTTCTGAGGATGTGAGCGAGTTGCATTTAGAACTTGAATTATCGGATGATACAGATGATGATGCAATTGCGTCTGATCACTCTAATACATTCCTGATAAATGGTTCTACTGATGATTGCAATGCAAATGTTGATACCGTAAATACTACAGGTCTGGATGATGACGTCACTGGTGTGTTAAACGATGACGCCAAAGGTGATAATGACAATATATCACAACTACACGATGACCATGACGTCATCTCAAGTCATGATCATAATAATGATGGTAATAGCGCCCCAATATCTGATCAGAGTGGGGATCCGGATGTTAATCCAGTCCGTAGATCTACCCGAGAACGACGTATGCCAGAACGTTTTGGGGACTATGTACTTAACGGGTGATAATATTTTTAAACAAGTGCATGTGTTAACATAAGTATGTTTAGGATAAGTTCCTTGACTCGTTCTGAGATTTGACGAGTCAGTGATGTCATTATACGATTGTTTTTTTTTTGCGTATGCTGACTTTCTCCACTGCCACCAGTTTCTGGGTTTTTCACTTTCATATATGTATACCTCATGTGAACATAATGTTCCAATATAAACATCTATCCGAAATCCTACTAGAGGCCGTCCACTGCTAATGCTGTCATGCGCGACCTATCATTCTTTGCAGTTAGTGTCGGGACGCCACTTCTCTACTGGGGGGAGCGTTTGGTATATGGTGTGGATGATGTGCTGTTGGTATGGTGTGGTGGATCTGATATAATTTTTACTAACTTTTCTCGTACATTAATGTCGGGTCGACATTTTTTTCAAGTAGGGGGAGGATGTAACGGCTCCGATAACACGTATTATATTATCAGGTATAACTGAATTGCCTGGCAGGTATCATATCATCAGCTTGGCCTAACTGGTCAATGAATTGCCCCGCAGTTGCCTTGGTTGCCTTGTTTGCTTGGTTCCTCATTACCCAACCGGTTTTCCGTTGTTCCTATTGTTTTCATTCGGACAATGACACGGACCGTGACGCGAACCCTGCCAAGCCTCAGTCTCGTGACATAGAGAACTTGTTAGTATTCGTTCTTTGCTTGGCAGGTAAGGACCGTTTTTACTAAACTCTTAAACTGCGATAAACTCTATCATTTAGTCAATTCATTACTTTCAGTATATCACGTACGTACTATCATGTAAACTGTATATTCCATATTCTAATTGCACACGTTACTGGTAAATTCATACTTGTTGTACGCATGGATATTTGTATTCATGGTTATATGCAACGATATCTTAAAATGTGGTTCCTAAATATATAGGCTCATTTGTATAATATGTAATGTGTTTTCTTGTGTAATGAATACCAAGAAATGTGCAAATGTATATTCTGTATATTCATGCCATTTATTGTATTTTTGCACCATATAGAAATGTTTATATGAAATGTTTAATGTGAGTATTCGTTCTCTGCTTGGCAGGGACTCCGGCTTGGAGGACTCCAGATTTGTATATATATACGACTGAATAAACACTTTTATATATATAAATCGCCTTGCCTCGCTTTACACTCACGCCGGGTGACTTTGGCTCTTGCCGGGAACACCCGTTACATATATATATATATATATATATATATATATATATATATATATATATATATATATATATATATATATATAATGTGTCTGGAACCTTTCTTGAAGTGTTCTAATGTCTTAATTTGATATTTTATCAAAAGCTCTTTTGGGAAAAATCTATGCGTTATAGCGTATTCATATATTTTGTTAGAATAACATGTACAACAATACAAATTAACATATATGGATCGTTCAAAATCATACAAAACGTGCCTAACATCATGTAAAACATTTGTGAAACGTCATTTTTAGAGTGATATATGGAGAACATAAGTATCTGGAGGACACTGCATGCATATGAACAGTCTCGTTAGGTTTTAGCTGTATAACTGGTCCTTATGCATGATCTTCACATGAAGATGGAAGATGGTTTATCTGGGATCGCAAGGGGTATGTTGACTGTCTCTGCCATTTCGTCCTCCTGATGAACTGCCTCAACAGTGGCATGTAGGAAAGACTGCCCTACGGAATGCCCTGCAGGAAACCAATATTATCAAACACAAAGAAGCCTGTGATGCCTTCTTCATGAAGTTCGGAACACAATTGCCATATGTGTCTTTCATATGAAGCACCACTGCACACCAAAATTGCTTGGTAATATTCGGGTTTTACATCGTGTACACAGGTGAACACTAAAGGTAAAAAAAAATGAGGCTTTTATCACTAGATTGAATTGCGTGTCAGTAGAAGGGTTTTACATCATATTATGAATTGCCAACTAATATCATCACATTTTGAGCCTCAAGTCCCTGTAACCCTCCAATATCACGACGATAGACTGTGCTAGAGGCATGCAACAGAGCGTATGATCAATGGAGTGTTTCCAAATCACTGACGAACCTTCATCAGGGATCTTTCATTCTTTCCCTAATTCAAGAAGTTTGGCCCGCAGTTGCATCGTCTAGGGTTTCATCAAATGATTTAATTATTTTTTAACTCTTTCAGGAACTACATTTTTTAGGTAACTGTCTGACTGAACGAATCTTATTTGGAAAATCTAGTCAACTGTTTCATATATTCTCTCTGGTTGTCTCTCAGGTATTATTTCTCTTAAGGATAGACATACGTGTTAATATCAGCCATGTGATACTACTTTTTGTTGGCACATATCCTCGTTGAGGCAGACCAGACTGGTTTTCTTATCAGCCGTGATGCTGGACTTTAAATCAAGAGGTTTTATATTCCGATTATCCTTCATTATCCTTTGTGGTTCTCATTGATATTCGCATTCTCCAGACGCTATACATGTGCACATTGATTCATGTGCCCCTTTGCACGTGCATAAGGGTCTCCTTTGTTTGCCGTCCCAGTTCGGAGGTTTTGCAATTTTTCAGGTTTGATTGTTTTCAGGGCAGCATTTTCTTTCTAGCTCTTTTAACTTTTTTTGTGATAAATAGAATGATATCTGATTTGTTTCTGCCCGTATTCAGGTAAACTTGAAATATATGAATCAGACAAGGATTATACTCGAAATGTACCATTTGCCTGGAATAGTTTAAGGTTTTTAGCTCAGCCGACTGAAAGTGTTCTGAGCTATAGTGATCACCCTTTGTCCGTCGTCCGTCCGTCCGTCCGTCTGTCCGTCCATCCGTTAACCAGGCACAAACCGTAGCCGCTGGACCTGGAATCTTCTCGATTGACATGCAGAAAGGTCCATGAAAAATCTCCTCGGAAACCTTAAATTAGGTTAGGTTTCCGTTACCCATATTCTTCGAACTTTGGGGCTCCGAAGTACCCCTCACCCCCCGAATGATGGAAACTTTGAAAGTAACTGAACAACTAATGCATTGATCACCATGATTCTTTGCATGGATATTGATCATAGAGTGTTTAATCAGTTTTTTCTTTTTTGCAGAATGGTGGCGCCACCTGTATTTTTTTTATGTTTACGATTTTTCTCTATTTTGAGACCTTAAAAGATGCAGTCATCTGTTAACAGGGCACAGATCATAACAACTGGACCTAGAATCTCCTTTCTTGACCTGCAGGGAGGCCAATAAAAAGTCTTCTTGGAAACCTAAAATTGGTTCTCTGTTACCAATAACCTTTGAGCTATGGGGCTTGGAAGTACCCCCCAGAATAATGGAAAATTTGATACAAAAGCAAGTATCTGAACAACTAATGCATTGATCACCATGATTCTTTGCATGGATATTGTTCATGGAATGTTTCATCAGTTTCTGCTGACTGGTGGCGCCTACTGGATTTTTTCGATATTTTCCCTCTGTTTTTGAGACTTTAAAGAAGTGGTCATCTGTTTACAGTGCACAAATCGTAAAGACTGGACCTAGAATTTCCTTTCTTGACATGCAGGGAGGCCCATGAAAGGTCTCCTTGGAAACCTGAAATTAGGTCTCTGTCACCCATATTGTCCAAGCTATGGGGCACAGAAGTACCCCCCTAGAATAACTAAAAAATTGATACTAAAGCTCTTGTATCTGAACAACTAATTCATTGATCCAGTGATTCTCTGCATGCGTATTCATCATTAAGAGTTTCATCAGATCTGCAGACTCGTCTGACTGGTGGAGCCACCGGGACTTTTTCGAATTTTTACGCTGTTATATGTATCTGTGTATCATGCGCCTGGTGTTCTGATTCGTGTTAGGCTCAAGCCCTGGGCGTTTTTATGGGAACCATATTGGTTGAACCCTGGCGTGTAGAGACACAGCGTTCGTTGTAGTCTAGAATTTTCGGGTCTGTTCATGCGCTGTATGGGCGCCTGTGTATTCTTGTGTTTGGAATGTTCGTGTAAATGGAAGTTTCTGGGCTTCCTGTGAGAAAGCTATAAATAGGGGCTGTGTTTAGAGTCGGCAGAAAGAAAAATACCAGTGTATTTAAAAAAGAGTGTGACTCTCTCGTCAGAGTTTTTTTAACCTTCCCGATAATTGCAGAACTTACAGTTATTCTACAGACTCAATACGTATGGTCTTCAGTTTGCCTTTGGGATTATTACCAGAACTTCACTTTTGGATTACAACAGATTGTTTTTGAGATTAAATCGGACAATTCTCTGAGAAGATTTACATTAACTGTTCATCTGGATTATTTGTGTTGAAGGACTCTTGTTGAGCTGTGACAGTGGTGTTATCAAGAAATCAAAGCCTAGGAACCGGACTCTCGTACTGTATATTTTTATTATTGTTATACTGTGTTATTGTATTGATTTAGTGTATTGTAATGTTAGGATTGTTCTTAAAATGAATTATAATTATTTGTTAACAAAAAAGCTCTGACTACTTATTCATTCCCTTAGACATTTTTACGCTGCCTTGTGTTGCGGAATCTGATTTTTTTATCTCCGTAAAAAACTTTATCCTCGTCACGATAACGTGATCTGTTGTTTTTAGGGTCTGTAGCATAAAATTGTGGGCTTGTCCGGGAGGCTTAATAGTTTTGAAACTTTATTAAGCCTTGACCTAGACACATTGTTTACAATATATGTTTACAAGATTTATCTCAGTGGTGTTTTGTTACTGTTAATACATCTTAACATGGCACATTTCAAACCTGTCGCATTTGTTGAAGATCCCGACCTTGATCAACTTGAACATTTGACAAAAGATCAGTTGTTGCATTTTAGAAAACACTTAGGGCTAGGTGTGAAAAAAGCTTTGAGGAAGCCTGATATCATTGCTAAAATCATACAAGATCTATTTAGCAAAGGTAATTAGAATAAGAAAAACAAAGAGAAGAGAGGGAAGAACATGAAAGGGAAAAACGGTTAGAATAAGAATAACAAAGAGAAGAGAGGGAAGAACATGGAAGGTTAGAAAGAGAAAGACTAGAAAAAGAAAAAGAAATGCAGTTAAAACGACTGGAGTTAGAAAGACATAAATTAGAACATAGTCTACATCCTGCCCCAACTCACAGTTTTGATGTTACTAAACACATTAGACTCGTTCCACCTTTTCAAGAAAAAGAGTTTGATAAATATTTCTTACACTCTGAGAAGGAAGCTGAAAATTAAAAATGGCCTAAGGAAAATCGGACCATGCTGTTACAAAGTGTATTGACTGGCAAGGCAAGGGAAACTTATAAGAGCTTTCAGTAGAAGCCGCTGCTGACTATGACCAGGTTAAACGGTTAATCCTAAAAGGTTATGAGTTAGTTCCGAAGGCTAACCGGAGGTTCAGAAATTGGGAAAAGCGCAAAGATCAGACCTATGTAGAATTTGCGAGGACTAAAGTGCAGTTGTTTGATTACTGGTGTAGTTCTAAAAATGTCATGAAAGATTATGACAATTTGCGCCAGTTGATTTTGCTTGAAGAATTTAAGCGCTGCGTTAACGCAGATGTTAAAACGTTTCTTGATGAGAAAAGTCCTGAAATACTTGACATTGCTGCTAAATTAGCTGATCATTAATCATTTACACATAAAATGTCCTATACTAGCAAATCAAACCAGTCATTCACAAACAAGAATGTTAATCAGTATGGTCAAAAGAAGTTTAAGGCGCAGTCACCCAATATGAGTAGTCCTGATAGTTCAACAAAGTCCATTGCAACACCTCAGTACACGCCCACTGTGTCTGATTCCGCTTCACAGTGTAAATTTAATGTCAGATTTTATTTCTGGGATTATTACTGTGGGCTTAAGAACTACTTTACCCTTTAATTGAATTCAGTTGCTACCAGGCAATGATGTTGCAGGTGACTGTAACTAGATCTATGGCCAAGAACAACACACATGAGAATAATGGTCCAGATAATAACACTCCAGGAGTCACTAGTGACTCGTCTAACGACTCGCCCGTACAGGATGCAGCGTCTTCAAGGTCAGAACTTATCGCGGAACAGCATAAGGACCCTGATATTTCAGGTTTGTTTCCCAGGGCGGTTTCTAAAGATGAACTGTCACAAAACACAGACTGTTTCTATGTTAAAAATGGAGTGCTTATGCGTAAATGGCGAATACCTGATGTATGCGCTGATGATGAGTGGGCAATCAAACATCAAATAGTAGTGCCCAAAAGCTATCGCAATGAAATTCTAAACATGGCACAGGAGGCTCCTTTGTCTGGCCATTTAGTTATAAATAAAACTGATCAGGAAGTTAATACACACTTATATTGGCCTAATCTCAGGACAGATGTTGTCCAATACTGTAAATCATGCCACACATGCCAGATGGTAGGCAAGCCAAATCAGAAGCCTCCTACAGCCCCACTTAGGCATATTCCTGCTTTCGAGAAACCATTTAGTGGGATTATTGTTGATTGTGTTGGACCACTGCCAAAAACAAAATCAAGACATGAATACTTGCTGACAATTTTGTGCGCATCTACCAGGTTCCCTGAGGCAATACCATTGCGCAAAATTAATGCCAAAAGTGTTGTCAAGGCTCTGACCAAGGTTTTACAATGTTTGGACTACCAAAATCCGTTCAGTCTGACCAAGGGTCTAATTTTATGTCTGGCTAATTCCAGCAAGTTATGCTTGAGCTGGGTATAAAACAGTACAGCTCTTCGCCATACTATCCTGAAAGTCAGGGTGCCCTCGAGCGTTTTCAACAGACATTAAAAACATGTAAGGACATATTGTTATGACACAGAAAGACTAGGATGAAGGAATCCACCTATTGCTGTTTGCTGTCAGAGAATCCTCTCAAGGGTCCTTGGGTTTCAATCCCTTTGACCTGGTTTTTCGGACACTCAGTTCGAGGTCCATTAAAACTGCTTAAAGAAAAACTCTTGTGTGAAACTCCTGATTATCTTAGTTTATTACAGTATGTCTCAGACTTTCGCACAAAACTATACCATGCTTGTGAAATTGCAAAGTCTAATCTAAAATCTACACATAGTAAAACAAAACAAAGTATGACAAGTACACTTTAAGTAGGACGTTTGAGCCTGGTGAAAAGGTCCATGCCTTAATACCCCTCCCTGGCAGACCTCTGCAAGGTAGGTATTTGGGTCCTTGCATTGTTGACAAGAAAGTCAGTGATTTATATTACATGCCGTTAACACCAGATAGATAACACACTGACACGTTCCAGATTCCGAGGATCGATGATTGTATTGATAGAGTCGGTAGCTCCAGATTTGTCTCCAAGTTTGACTTGCTTAAAGGATTCTGGCAAGTTCCGCTGACAGAACGAGCGAAAGAAATGTTCGCATTAGTGACGCCGCAAGGACTGTACCAGTATAACGTTATGCTCGCCAGCCACGTTCCAGCGCCTCATCCATATGGTTGTGAAGGACATTCAGGGCTGCGACGCATATATTGATGACCTAATCGTGTACAGTGACACCTGGAAGAAAAATCTGCAAATTCTTTGCGACCTCTTCGAAAGACTCAGCGAAGCACGTCTGACCGTCATCTTAGTAAAATCTGAGTTTTGTCATGCACAAGTAATTTTATTTGGTCACATTGTAGGGCAGGGTCAAGTTAAACCTGTTGTTATTAAAGTAAATGCTATTTCTGCATTTCCTAGAGCAGATAACAAAAAGCAAAAAATGTGTTTTCTTTCTATGGTTGGATACTACAGAATGTTTTGTCCAAATTTTTCTGCTGTAGCTGAACCTTTAACTAATTTGTTAAAGAAGAAACATAAGTTTGTATAGAATGTTCAGTGTGAAAATGCATTTCACAATTTGAAAGCAATTCTGCAAAGTTCACCAGTTTTTCTTTTACTTTTCTGTAACTTGAAAGTTAGCTGTAGATGCTAGCGATACTGCTGCTGGTGCTGTAATGTTACAAGAAGACAGTGATGGCTCGGATCATCCAATTTGTTATTTTTCAAGTAAGTTTAATGCAAACCAGACAAACTACTCCACTATTGAAAAAGAATGTTTGGCTTTGATTTTTGCATTACGACATTTTGAAGTTTATGTTACTTCGTCAGTCAAGCCTATCATTGTCTTCAGTGATCACAACCCCCTCACGTTCATGGACAAGTTAAAGTGTAAAAATCAAAACTTGTTGATATGGAGTTTTTTTACAGGATTACAATCTTGAAATAAGACACTTTAAAGGGAAAGACAATGTACTTGCTGATTGCTTATCGAGATGTTTATGAAATGTTATAAACGAGACGTTTATTTGATGTTGTAAATAAGATGTTTTTGAAATGTTGTAATAATTTAGTGTCTTCAGTTTGCCTTTGGGATTATTACCAGAACTTGACATTTGGATTACAAAAGATTGTATAGTTATACTGTGTAATTGTATTGATTAAGTGTATTGTAATGTTAGGAATGTTCTAAAAATGAATTATAATACATTGTTAACAAAGAAACTCTGACTTCTTTATTAATTGCCCCTTACATATCACGCTGCCTAGTGTTGCAGAATCTGATTTTTTTATCTCCGTAACAAAATTTATTCTCGTCACGATTACGTGATCTGTTCCGTGATTAGGTTCCGTAACAATTTCCTTACAGACAGCAACGATTCCGACCCCTTGGAAGATAGCAAATGTTATTTAGCAATTGTATTAGATTGCGAATTTTCATCTTATTTTAGAGAATTTCAAAGATGTGGTCGTCAGTAAACAGGGCACACATCGAAACCAAAAGCAATTTTTTTTCTCTGTTTCTGAGACCTTCAAAGATGAAGTTATCCATGAACAGGGCATGAGTCATAACTACTTGACCCAGAATCTTCTTACTTGACATCCATGGAGGTGCGTTAAAAATATATCCTTGGAAACCTGAAATAAGGTCTCTGTTACACATATTCTCTGAGCTATGGGGCTTATAAGCACCCCAAGTATAATTGAAAATTTGATACAAAAGCAGGCCACAAATAATCATAACCATTGGACCAAGAAACTTCTTACTTAAAATCCAGGGAGGTCCATGAAAGGTCTTCTTGGAAACTTAAAATTGTGTCTCTGTTACCCATATTCTCTGAGCTATCGGGCTTATAAGGAGCCCCCAGAATAATTGAAAATTTGACGCCAAAGTAGGGAACAAATTATAACCATTGGACCAAGAATCTTCTTACCTGACATCCCGAGAGTTCATAAAAAAGTTCTCCCTAGAAACCTGTAATAGGGTCACTGTGACCTATTTTTTAGAGTTTTGAGGTATGTTTGAGCACCCAAGTAACGATGCAAAATACACACAAATTGCTAGATTTCTCAGGAAAGGCTGGTTGGATTGTCATCAACTTTGGTGTGCTATTGGGTCTTGATGAACTTAAGCTAATATGCATGAACGATGATGCCACCTACATTATCTTAATTAGTTGCCTGTGCAAGGATTATATCATATATTGTCATCATGTCAGTGGGCTGAGCACCATGACCCATGGGTCACTTTTTAATCTTTATGATACCCTATTCACACACAAAAAGTTTCCAAAAGGATTTGGGCAAAGTGGTTTGACCAAATCGTTTCGAATCTATGTTGTGCATTATCACAGGCATCTGTCACCAATGCATGAGGTGTACATTTCGCATGTTCAAAAATGTAACTACATGCTGTCACAAGCATTCGCGCATGCGCTGTGACCTAGCTGCTGCATGAAAACTAGGTTTAAACCGTTTTGAATGCGAATTCACACAATACTTGAGCAAAACGGATAAAACGATTCGCATTCCAAGGGTTTGAAACCAATTTGTGAAAGGGGTAGTACTAACCACACAAACTGATTGTTTTCACAGTAATGATTATTAAACTTAACACTTCATATGAGAGAATCAACCATGTGTAAAATATCACACGTGCGTCAATTACATGTTGTAAGATCGATTTGGAAACCAAATTACAGAAGCTTAGTATCGCAATATTAATTATCGTCCCTGTGATATGTTATTCTGCCCATTAAATTGTTTAATATTGACGACCTTGAAGTTAATTACTTCTATGACCTTCAGGGAATGAATACTTCATTAAGTGAATGTTAAAACCATATAACATAGTATATGACAGTATGGAGCCCGGGGTATTAGTTTTTTGTAGGATTTACAAGGTTGGAATAAGTTCCCTTGACCTTGGCCTTGATTTCCCTCTGAGACCTTCGGGCAACTCCAGATCAGTCGCAATTAACAGAACACATTCAGAATCTTATAAATTGATCAAATATAATTCAATTTGACGCGATAGATACAAAATCAAAGCAATTCTGTAGTTTATTACAGAAATGACAGCCATCTTGGATGTTGGGGGGTCACAGGGTTGATAAAGTTTGTTTCCTGCCATTTTTCGTCAGCTTTTACCTAAAAGAGGTAAAAACAAGCACTTTCTCAATTTGGGCATTCAATTTCTTCGGGACTGTGATTTTGGTACATGAGCGACTACACTAGTTTCCTACATGTTACCTTGTATGCACCCTGTCGTTTCTGTATAAAATATGATATTGTATAATCAAGATCAACTCCAAAATCAATAAAATTAGACGACCGTAGGTCGAGCGCTTGCCGGAAGTTGAAATGACAGAGAGACGGTCAGACAGAACAAACTCTCGGTTTTCTATCAATTGAGAGACTTTCAGAGCGATTGTTGAAAAATTGGACCTGTTGAACGACATATATCACACAAAAGAACATGAAAGCAGACATAGCTGACAACAACCGACAAACGGACAGACATACTGACACATCTGAGATAACAGATGACAAGATTATTTTATGGGAAGGTATTTAGAAACAAAATGAGTTATCGTTCTATGAAGATTAGGTTCACAGTTTTGGAGATATAACCAAAAAATATGTTGTAGTGGTACAGCGCCCCCTAGTGGCCATTTCCGGAAAATGATCAATCCTTTTCGAGATATTAGCGCATGACATAAGATGTACCAGTATTAAAAGGACTCCTGTAAAACTGTGGCCTGTAAAATGCTGTATGTAAGACGCAGGTACCAACAAGTAGGCGAAATTGAGAACACCTGACAAACAGACAGACATTCTGACAAAGTGACACAAGATTGAGACCAAATAACTTAACCAGGTTATGAAGAGGACCAATAGAAAGAATATAAGCTATAGTTTATGTGATTAGGTTTATAGTTTTGGAGATATGGCTTAAACATGATATATTGCAGTGGTTCCAGTGCAGATCCCCCTAGTGGCCATAACCGGAAAATGAAAATCTGACAAAGTTAGAAAAATAAGACCCCTTATTTTCGAATATCATGAATTTTCCCAAAATGCGTTACCATGGTTACAGCAGATTTCAGATATATACACATAAGAGAAAAGGCCTCGGAATATCGCAGAAAATGAGCTATAAATGAAGTATATATGACCATTTGTTACAAAGTTATGACGAAAATAATATTTCGACGTTTTTCGATGACTTTGACCCTGACCTTTGCCCGATCTTGACAAAAATCAATAGGCTTCGGGAACTTCTAGTTTTCTATCAACTATATAAGTTTTAAAGCGATTGCGATTGATATAAACCATCGGTTTTTATAATTCTGGTTCATTTGGAAATATCAGTTTTTAGAAAATGTTTACAACAGGTTAGATAATAGGCTAAGAATAATACAAAGAACCAGCCTGCGTTACACATTAATATATATGTCAAGGCCCAGATTGCGATCTGGACGGATCTTAGATCTGTCCAGCCCAAACTGCGATCGCAGTTTAGTCCGGCCAGATTGCGATTCTTGTTTTCTTGCTTCAGGATCGCAATCAGGGCTGGACAGATCTTAGATCTGTCCAGCCGAGATTGCAATCGCAAACTTGACCAGCCCATATTGCGATCCATGCTTTTACTATCACAGGAGTGAAACATTGAATGTTTTACAAACTCATTTAGTATTGCATGGTTCCATTTACCCATAATAAATACAATTATACTACACATAGGCAGTTAATAGTAGTTGGTTGGCACCAATCGGTTCAGCCTTGAAAATGGCAGTTGCACTAGTGCTTGAAGTGTGCTCATCAACACACTTTTCCCTTTTTGAAGTCTACAATGGCAGCAATAAACAATATGGATCTCTGTACATGTTTCTCTGCTAAAATTTTATGTTTTAAAAATTAACACTGAGTCTACTTCTTACAAGGTGGATGATAACAAACATCTCAAGAAAGAGAACTTATTTTTGAAGCATTTTCAATAAGGGCATAATAAAAGTAGCATAAAAATGCTGTGCAATTGCCAGACCTATAGAAATAAGAGTGGATCTGAAATACTGTTTATTCAGGTTACGAGGGGTTGCACTAAACAAAGTGGTATATAAGGTATCAAACAGTATCTCAATGATTTGAGTTTGAAATATGACTTCTGTCATTAAAGATCATGAAATGGTCTGTAACCCTTCAAGAGTACGTTACAAAATTGGGCCACTTTGTTGCATGTAACCCAGTTATTGTATATTATCCAGTGCACTCATAAAATTACATGGTTATGCACTTATTATGTTTTTCATGTTTATAGTAGACAAATTTTGTGAAAGGTATTATAAAAACTATTATGAATCATATCAGTCAGTTTATTTAAGCACATGGAAAGATCACAGGATTCCAGGCACCATGAATAGGTAACTAATTAATCAGACCAAATCCAATGAGTCAAGCAGAACAACTACTGGTAACAAATATATATAATACATACTATTAAGGTTTATAAAAAATATTGAATTTTTAAAAGATACATGATGGATGAAAATATAATATTTAGATGATAGCCTCAAGGTCAATTTCAAAATAATTACTTGGGATTGCATGATGACTTACATGGGCTTTGCATTTTAGCAACTGCCTAAAATTGTTTCTTTTTTTCACCTATTTGTATTAGGCCTATAATTGTATTTAATATGGAGAAATGGTACGATGCAAAACTAAATAAGTTGGTGAAACATCCCATATTTCACTCCTGTGAGAGAAAGGAGTGAAAAGTGCCTTTTTGAATTATAAATGTATTTATTATGGGGACATGGTACCATGCAATACCAAATAAGTTGGTAAAACATCCAATGTTTCACTCCTGTAATAGTAAAAGCATGGATCGCAATATGGGCTGGTCAAGTTTAGGATTGTAATCTAGGCTGGACAGATCTAAGATCTGTCCAGCCAAGATTGCGATCCTGAAGCAAGAGAGACAGGATCGCAATCTGGCCGGACTAAACTGTGATCGCAATCTGGGCTGGACAGATCTAAGATCTGGCCAGCCTGAATTGCGATCGCAGTTTGGGCCGGCCTGAACTGCGATCGCAATTTGGGCTGGACAGATCTAAGATCCGTCCAGATCGCGATCTGGGCCTTGACATATACATCAATCTTCGTAATAATAGTCCATTATTTAGACAGAGAAATATATGGCCGGGGAAACTGATAAAATAATTAACCTTTATGAACATCTAGAGTATCCTTCTCAAATTTCATTGCAATCCGTCAATAAGCTTATGAGTTATCTGGTAGACGAGTAATCAGAGTGGTGACGTCAGAACCGTCCCGCTGATTGAGAGAACGGGACTGCGGGTGTGTCAGCTTCACAAACCAGTATAGGAACATTAGCGCTGTTTATATCTGGGAAAGCCCGCATTGACAGGGTCCCCATAACATTAACGCCGCTGATAGTCCAATTAACCGAGACAGAGATAAATGATTGGCTCCTAAATGACATATGTGGTTTGTCATTCTGAACAGGGTTCACTCTCTCCCGGATACCAATTTAAAAAAAACTGTACACAGGGGCTGTGTTCTGCACGCTATAATTTTTATTTACATATCTGCTGTTGTTGTTTACATCATTAAGCACGTTTTTTGAAGAGCGACAGAGCACTGGTCCATTAAATTAAGTAATAATATAACATAGATCAATTAACAAAATTTAAAATAGCAAAAATACAAAATACAAATTGATAGCATAACCATTACATAGTATGTGATTTTCTAAATCCAGTAAGCGCTTTTTCTTTCCGGTAGGCCGAATGTTACTCTTAGATAGGACCATGTATGTCACAGACAGAGAAATGTCCAAACGTGCATGGCGTCTGAACGGCTATGTGATGCAAGGTAAATGGTACAGACAAAACTGGCTGAGCCAAAAATGGCAGCTTGTAAATAACAGAAGCATTGAAAAACACTAATGTATTTTCTGTTTGATGCACATATATGAACTGTGGTTGTCGTGTAAATTTGCTTTGTTTTCATAATTCACGACACCTATTATTAATAAATCTATTCGGGTTGTAATGAATACTGATACAGTCACAGCCCTATTGGGCAGTAAATAATTTTCTTTATAATCTCGTAAAATGTTTTACAAGTTTGTAAAATCATAAACGAACAAAAAATAACCCAACTTAACTGATTAAAGCAGAAGTGCTGTTATTTCATTGTTTGGAATTGAAAAGGCAGAAATGAAAAACATGATATAAAGTATGAAAAAGGAATAAAATGTACTAACTGTTATCACAATTAAATGTGTATGCAGACCATTTTGACCCTTATTTTCTACCTCTACCATTTATCAAAATAAGGCAGTATATGTACGTCCTGCGGTAAAAATTTGAAAACAACAAGTGGCCCATGGGCCATGACGCTCAGCTAAATTTGACATACAGGTGATGCATGTCTTATTATTGATGTTATGATCTAACAAATATTTGTTAATGAACCTTGAATAATGGGTACAATGAATGCCAGAGTGCTCAAAAACACATTTTTTTGCCTATAGTCCATTGAAAATAGGCAAAAGCGATCTTATTTAAGGCTTCAAAGAAGATATAACATGGAACTCCCAAGATGCTAAGTTAAAATATTCGACATCAACCTGCTACAGTTTGTGTCCATCTGGCATATAGGGATCTCAAATGATTTTCTTTCACACGGATCACAGAATATTGATCACAGTGACCTTATTTTGGATGTCCAAGGAGACATTGTAATGATCTGCCTTTACATTAAGAAAGACATTTCTAGATCCAACAGTTAGGGTTTGTGCCCTGTCTGACTATCTAGGTGCTCAAAATTGGGGTTTTTTTTCTCGCAGCTCTCAGAATATAAGTCACCGTGACCTAATTTCAGGATTTACAGGAGACTTGCCCAGGACCTCTCTGGTTGGTTTAAACATATCTATATCTTTTGGATTGTACAAGTAGCGCTTTGGTGCTAATATTAGTACTCTCCAAGCATACAAACAGGAGATGCAAAATACAAATATCTAACAATTAAAGAGAATTGTGCATATAACAAAAAATATGTTATAACAATTTATCAATGAATGTCTAAATAAAATGCAAATATATATAATATAATATGCATTCAATATGTTGAGATATCAAAACAGAGGAAACCTGTTATCGATCATGCGTAATGTATCCATCATACCTATAAAAAGATAAGATAGGAACAGTCAGCAAAGTCTGATAAATACATTTAAAATACAAGAACAAAGTTCAGTGATCAAAGGTAATGACTTGGTAGACGTTTAAAAAAAAATATAGATAATATATAACAGTTACAGTACATATCATGACAATTTCAGCATAAAAAACGTCTTGATGATTTAAGGTATGTGAAGACATGATCAAGTATACCTTGATTGACTATTAAACTGAATTCTGATGACCCATGTAACAAGATTATTACTTTATCGAAATTAATTTATCGGTTTGTTGTCTGCCTGGATTTGACATGAAAGACGTTATTATATCAGGGATTATATTTGGTAATTGCCCCAGGAGCAGCTGTCGTGCGTTTCCGTAGTATGGACACATTAAGAAGAAGTGAACGGATGATTCGACCTTTCCACAGTGTGGACATTGATTAATTTCGGACAGACCATGTATAATAGATGATCTTGGGGGCAGCTATGGCCAAGCCTAAGTCTTAAAATTATAATATTCTGCTTTCTTTTATCATAACTATAATATAATGGGGGTCGGACACTAAGCCAATGTATCTGTTTAGAGAAGATTTAAAACAATTTAATGACGCTGCATGTTTTAAAAACGCGTCTAATGAATTCCATAGAACTGTGCAAGATGGAATAAATGATGATGATTTGTATTTTTCTGTTCTTTCACTAGCGTTTCTTAGGTTCCGTGGCGAAACGTCTGAGACGGACGCGCACATTAATCGTGACATGAACACTGGACACAGACCATGATATAACTTATAGAACTAGACGACCAGAGGTCGAGAGCTTGCCGGAAATGACGTAGAAATAAGTAAATGAATGTACGATGACGGGGAGAAAGAAAATGAGCCATTGTTTGAGAAGATAGGACCAATATTGACAAAGGTAGGGGGGATAAGATTTTGAAGTGTTTTGATGACCTTGAACTTTAACCTCTATAAAGTACACTTTCAGCTTCAAGAAATTCACCAATATACGATTCGAGTAAGTTACAAAGTGGTTCGTGCAAAACTATGGCCTGTAGAATGCTAAATGTCAAGTGCCAGAAGCAACAAGCACGCAATATTGAGGACTACTGACAAACGGAAAGACATACTGACAAAGTGACACATAATGATAATCTGATGGAGAAAGTGAAAAGAAACAAAATGAGATATTCTTTATGTAGATAAGGTTGATAGTTTTGGAGATATGGCTAAGAAATTTTATGTTGTTATGTTTCAAGTGCAGTGCCCTCTAGCGGCTATTTTCCGAAAATGAAAAATCACCTTCGAGATATTAGCGACATAGGATATACTATTTTCAAAAGGATTCCTGCTAAACTGTGGCCTGTAGAATGGTCATTTTTCAGACACAAGAACCAACAAGCAGTCAAAATTGAGGACTACTGACAAACAGACAGACATACTGACAAAGTGACATAAGATTGAGGCCAGACGAGTAGACCAAGTTCTGGAGAAGACCCAGAGGGAAAAAATGAGCCATGGCTTATAAAAATAGGACCAATATTGACAATGTTATGAGGATAATAATATTCTGATCTGATGTGATGAACTTGACCTTGATCTTTGACCTATTTAAAAAAAATACTTAGGACTTCTAGAAATTATTCCTATGTACAATATTTGTAAATTATTCTTATATACAATATTTGTAAGTTACACAGAGATTCGTGTAGAATTGTTGGCTGTAGAATGCTATATGTAAGACGCAAGAAACGGCAAGCAGGCGAAATTTAGGGCAACTGAAAAACAGACAGACATACTGACAAAGTGATACAAGATTGAGACCAGATGACTTAACTACGTTAAGAAGAAGACGCAGAGCATAAAGCTATACTTTATGTTATTTAGGTTTATAGTTTCGGAGATATCGCCAAATACTGATTTGTTGGGGAGTTTCGACTGCAGCGCATCCTAGTGGCCATATTCCGGAAATAAAAAATCACTTTCGAGATATTAGTATCAGATATAAGATGTACCAGTTTCAAAAGGATTCCTGCAAAACTCTAACCTGTAGATTGCTTATTGTAAGACGAAAGAACCAGCAAGCAGGCGAAATTGAGGGCAACTGACAAACAGACAGACATACTGTCAAAGTGACAAAAGATTGAGACCAATTGACTAGACCACATAATGGAGAAAGCCCAGAGGAAGAAATTGAGCCTAAGTTTGTGACGATAGGTCCAATATTGACGAAATTATTTTGAAAATTAATTTTCAACGTTTTTCGATGACCTTAACCTTATCCTTTGACCAATAATGAATTTATTTAATAGTCTTCGGAGACTTTTGGTCTTATATCAACATTGTTAGTTAGAAAGCAATCGCTGCAAAACTGAGCATTTCAGGCTGGAGACAGACAGACAGACAAACAAACTAGACGACCATAGGTCGAGAACTTGCCGGAACTAGAAATAAGAAAGTCAAACTAACAGACAACAAGCAGCAGAAAGGCAGGGAACATATGGAACTGGTCAATTGAACAACCCCTATGGTTTGGGAAAAAGATGCATATCTTCATTTGTTATGTTGATTTTTAAAAGTCACAGACAAGTCGCAGACGAGTAGACAGACAAAGAGACAGAGAGATGGAAAAAATCTCAAGATGAAGGTCATGTATTTATGCCATAGATAATTGAAAGCATGAATAAAATGAGTCAGAGACTATTCGAATAAATCTTCAATTTTTTTTAATTTGAAGAATTGTAACCTATATTAGGTCACCATGGTAAGGGAAGAACCAGTTATCCGTCCCTGATTTGACACACCCAACTGCAAAACCGGGAATCCGTCCCTGATATTATTGTTGTGATTGTGTTTACCAGCAACACAATCTCTGCATTTAGTAACATTTTAGTAGACCCTCTCTCTTTGATTGTTTAAAGGGATTACCCTTTAAAACAGGTCATTAAGCTCTCAATGCAGGAAAATCCTCAAAGTGCATCCATACAAAGCAGGAAAAGAGGCCACAACCAAAAGCACAGGTGAGATCAATCCCAATTGTGTTGTATCACGGACGATCGCACACCCATAGAACAATGCTCCAACTGTCAAATGTAATGCCCCTGCCGACATTTACTTTCACATTCTGCCGCCACTTATGGTCATGACAAAGGGATGTACTTTCTCTATTTGAAGAAAAAACGATGCAAGATTTGAAGAAACTTACAATATAATCACAAAATGTGACTGAGAGTGTTAGACGCTATAAAATGCGCTATCAAAACAACGGAATTATAGGCGATTCTCTGAATGGTCCCATGTTCTCATTTGACAAAAAATGGTGCAAGATATGACGAGATATTCACTTTTGTCACTTTAAACTAGTCAAGTGATTCTTGAATAATAGAAAAATAAAATATCTAGCATTTAAATTACCGAGATATAGACATTTGTTCGAAATCACGAATATTCTCGTTTGGCGAGAATTGATACGAGATGTGGTGAGATTTGCGGTTTAACCATGTTTAGCTTCTGAAATACTACCAAATGCTGAAAACTACTCCTCTTTTGCATTAACCGTGATCGAGTTATAGGCATTTCTGTAAAATCTCGTATTTTCTCATTTTTCGGAAAATCAAGCTAGATTTATAAATGAATGACTTGGAATCAAAGGAATGCTACCTCGTGTAGAACACTAGACCTCTGTTGTATAAATTTTAACAGAGATAGCAGCAAAAAACTCCATATTTTCAGATTGCCAAGTTTTACCCGAAAATTAGGTAACCATGGAAACTGCAGCACAAAGCTACATGTGCTGAGGAATAAGAAAAAAATCCTCTGCTGACTCTAAAACATTTGAGCCGTAGCAATGGCTCTTTGTCTGTCTGTCCAACTACCTGCCCTTCTTAATTTCTGTTAAAGTGACACAACCATTTTAGTTTGAATTGTATAGAGGGTTAGAAATAACCCTTATGATTAAGGGATCAAAAGCTTAAAGGTCAAGGTCACAGGTCCCCGTCGTTCATGAACAAGTCAGGTTAAAGTTAAGTTTTTTTTAGGCTCATTCCTCCATTTATTAATTAAGATATTTCAATTAAATTTAGTAGACTGATGAAGAGTGACGATGCTTAGCTCAACTACTAAAGTTAATTTCCGGGCCAGTAATTAGCACTGAACGAATAAAATTTGTACAGATCCCAGCTCAGGTTAAAGTTTTGGGGTAACTCTTCATAACTCAACCACCATTCACCATAAAGCTTACATATTTCATATATGTATTGTGTAGGTATCTAGAACCCCCCCCCCCCCCCTATGATTTGGCGGTCAAAAGGTTAAAGGTCACCCCATTTTGCATGAACAAGTCAGGTTTAAGTTTTTTTTAGTGAGGCCTTTTGCTCTATTGCTAATGAAGATATTTCAATTAAACTTATCAATTATATATTTACACTGATGAACAGTTACAATACCTATCACAGCTATTAGCATTTTCCCCAGATTTTCATTTTAGGCCAGTAATTAGCACTTAACAAAAAATTTGTACAGATCTAAATTCAGCACAGGTTAAAGTTTTGGGATAACTCTTTATAACTCGAAAATCACCCACCCTTTTGTTTTCATATTTCATATACGTGTTAAATGAAGGTTAGGAATCTCCTATATGATTTGGGGGTTAAAGCATAAGGTCACAAGTCAACTTTGTCCATGAAAACCACAGGCTAAAGTTTTTTGTTAAGCTTATTGCTCCATTGCCGTGACATTACCCATAGATTAACTAGGTCGAGTTTTATTATAGCAAAATCCACACATATTCAATGTAATAAGAGATCACCAAGCTACTTTACGGTTTCGATGCGATAACTTAGCAGGAAAGTGATGGATTTTGATGAACTCAACAGAAATATAAACCAATATAATATCTACCCTCAATTTGATTCTCGGCAAAACCCACACTTATTCAATGAGGCAAGAGGTCACCAGCCTACTTTATGGTGTCGCTGTTATCACTTAGATTGAATATAATGGGTTTTCATTAAAATTAAGAGATATTTTAACCAATATAATAACTCACCTAAGTTTGATTCCCTTTTATGCCTTTAAAATTGTTATTTTTAAAATTTGATGAAATTGTTACCACGTCCCATATCATGAAGTAAAATTCATCCCATCTCAAGTGAACTTATATATCTTCATGCTGTGATAATCGATAACAGAGGCCTTTGTCATCACAAAATTGCCCAAATAACACCCCATAATTTTAATAAAATGGTCAAACTTGAAACAAATGTGTAATATTTTTCAAATGTTTTGGGTTAACCCCATATTTCCATATGGATGCATAAAATATAAAAAAAATTAAAAATGCTTTAGAAATGTGCTTTGAAGTAGGGTAACATTTATGGTAAAGATTTTATATTTAAGGTAATAACAAATAATTCAGTTCTAATTGGTATACACTTAAATATATAGTCAATAAATTGACTTAATATCTTTCCTAGTGTTCAGACCGAGTCCATTATTTTCTAGTCTGTAAATGTTTTAATTTTATTAGGACATTCAGTAGGATATTGAACTTATCTCCGACACATAGGCCTACACACAAAACATATTGGAACCCCTTAATGCAATATATATATGAAGGATATAACACCAGTGGTTTTGATATAAGGCTATCCTTAAACTCTATCCTTAACAATTTTAACAAAATATTTTAGTTGGTTGAAAAGGGTAAACATGATTTGGTAGTTTCCACTTTGGAAATAAAGGAACACTTGGTATAGCGTCCGTCAAAGCTTTTATGTAGTTGGCTTAACACGTACGATGGTTGAAATCATAAGTATGAACATTGAAACAGGCCCTGCAAAATGCTTTTCATAAAGATAATTGGTGGAGCCAAATGCTTTCAAACTTACACAGTTGATTGACAATCATAAGCCCTGGAAGCCTATAGTTTTTTTATCAATATAGATCAAAGGTCAAGGTCACCGAAAAACGTCGAAATTTTATTTTCATACTTTTCGTCGAAAAGAGGCCTATCTACATAAACTTTGGTTCATTTTGTTACTCTATGCTTTCTCCTAGAGATGGTTTAGTCAATTATCATCATAGATGTTTCATTGTGTTAGTATGTATATCTGTTTGTCAGTTATCGTCAAATTGGCCTCCCTGCATGTTCTTTCGTCTGACATATGGCCGGATATTTTAAGCAACCCCTCTAAATATTATACTGTTGAAAGAACCCCTGAAGTTTTAGAAGTCTGATGTCTTTTTGAGTAAATAGGTAAAAATCAAGGTCATACAAAAACACAAAATCGTTTTTTCTTCACATCTTCGTCAACATGAATTCTAGCCGCATAAACTGTAACTCATTCTTTTCGCCATTTCATGGCCTTTCTTCTGATGTGTAGCTGCATCAATCTCCTGTTACCATGGTTACGCATGTTTTGTGGAAAATTCATGATATTAAAAAATATGGGGTTTCATTTTTCTTACTTTGTTCATTTTAAAGCTAGATAAGTCTAGCGTTTTGCCTCAGACAGGATTGGATCAGTTTAACTCGACTTTATACCAAATCTCGCGAAAAAATCGTATCGTTTTTTCGTCAAACGAGATATTACGAGATTTCCCTTTTTTTCGCCTTACAGGACACAATTCTAAAACATTCGGTTTGAAAATTATACAGTTGAAAGACAAACAAAACTCTTATATACCTTAATTGAGGTCAAGGTCTTCGAAAAACCCTAAAACATAATTTTGCTCATAACTTTGTCAAATATTGTCCTGCCTACACAAACTCTAGCTCATTTTATTCGTCTATACATTCCCCATTATGAGGTCTGGACACCTGTCATCCAGGTCGTGTCTGTCTTTTAGTCTGTTGTTGTCAAATTCTCCCGCCTGCTTTTTCTTTTGTCGGACATATGTCAATCTGGAGTCAACATTGTTCTTGCAATGCTTCTGAAAGGCATACAGTTTAAATAAAACCAGGGAATATGTTCTGTCTGTCCGCGTGTCCATTCGTCCACGACTTTTCAATATCAGCATTAGTACATAAACGTGTATCAGTGTTTCTGCTCTCCCAGCACATTGCTCATTCAGATGACTGTTTTTACATGTTCCCTTGTCTTCAAGTCTCTCTATATGTCTGCTATATTCTACTTCCGGAAAGCGCTCGACCAATGGTCTAGTTTGGTTCACGTTGACACCTGTAAAATCCACCTAACGAATAAGATTACGATCAGACTACAATAATGTTTGAGTTAAACCCCCCCCCCCCCCGCCCCTCCCCCAGTTGAATTCAAGGAGCCTTGAACAATGGAAAAATGACTCCCAGAGTAAAGCATGCATTTTGCCAATAGACCTTAGATATGGTTTACAGTGACCTTATTCTACATCCAACTGCTAGCATTTGAGCCCATTTGACTAAAATAGTGTATAAATCATGTTCTTTTACACAGCTTGCAGAAAATAGGTCAAAGTAACCTTTTTAAGGTTTCCAAGATGTTTTTTTATGGACCTCCCTGATGGTCATGTATTGGGATTCAAGGCCAAATGGATACAAATTTGTTCCCCATCTGGCTCAATGGGTGCCTTAAAAACCATGTTTTCTCTCCTATATCGCAAAATATAGGTCACCATGACCTAATTTCAAAGTGTAAAAATTTTAAAAAATTAATGTGGCACCACCAGTCTGCGGTAACTGATGAAACATGCAAAGAATCATGGCGATCAATGCATTAGTTATTCAGATACTGGAGCTTTTGTATAAAATTTTCATTTGTTCTGGGGGATATTAACGAGCCCCATAGCTCCGAGGATATAGGTAACAGAGACCTGATTTCAGGTTTCCGAGAAGATTTTTCATGGAAATCCGTGGATGTCATGATAGTAGTCACACAAAACAAGCGACACCTATCGGTGGTTTACTTACATCCGTCGCTTGTGCTACCTCACCGCTTGTATCACAGTCATGTCGAGCTCCGAAAAACTTACTGAAATTTGTGATACGCTGGAACAACTGAGCGGCGACTTCAAAAATCTCTAGATGGAACACGGACACTTGCAGGATAAGTTCCAAAAACATGAACATTATAAGGATTATAATCAAAACAATGTTCTGCAGGGTCAAAGTGTTAAAACAGCCGGACCCGCCATCGATGGCGTTAGTGGATTACGCGCCGAGTCACCCTGCTACACGCAGCGTTCTCCGCTGGGGGCAGCTCTTTCAGAAAACATAAACACCGTGGTGAGTACAGAGTACACCATCAGACGTTAATCTGCCCAAGGATGCCAATGACACTGTCAATGTTCCGCCATACCAGGCCACATTAAGTACTAACGGTACGTCCCTTGTGGGACCCCCTGGCCCCGAGTAAAAATTCAACAGAGGGGCCCCCTCTGTCCTGGCCAAGATATTTCACATCGCCATTCTTAGGAGCCTGACATACAGGTTGACTATGAATATAAATCTTTGCGGGATTCATTATCCCACGTGATATTACCAGCTGACCATAAAGTGCACGACACAAGACAAGGTGTGTCCCGTGTTGATCAGCCACTGTTGAACATTATATCAAAATCGGCACGTTACGCGGAAACTTCGCTTAAACTGCTAGCTACTTTGCCACGCGGAAACGTTACAGAACGGGACTTAGAACGTTTATATCTGGTCAGCCTTGCTCAGGTCCAATTGCCTGCAAGATGAATTTGCCGATTTGATTGTCAAGTCCCAATATCCACAGGCATCACGGATTTTTCGCACATTACAACGGAATTCATCTGCTTTACCGCCCAGGGCTCTAGAAAATTTGCGCATTGCCAACAGCCTATTCCCACAGCAACAAACTTCTGATCGGGACAGACCATTCAATCGCGGACGAGTTTTTGGCAACAGGCCAGGGTACCGCTCACGTTTTCCGTTCAGAGGTAATCACCATAACTACCCTGCCGGCGGTGGTGCATACGGGACCTTCACAAATCGCATTGTGCTTTATACTCGCCCTTTTCAGCAAAACAATTCATTTGACCAAGACAACTCTAATTAAAATGACTTTATGTGATCAGTTTATGCTATATTTTCCTCATGAATACGTGGTATATTTTCTTTCAATCATCACAATTTAGACAATTGTGCGTGGTAGGATGGGCGATATGTTACCTTTTTTTTCACAATTCCGTTGGTATCATGTGTAGCATCTTTAAGGCCGATTCATTGAACGCAGCGGCTTATGAAACAATTGGTGCCTCACCATTAGTGATCGAACGGTTGAAACATGGTGTGCCATTACAATTACAATCTACACCAAAACGTTTTGAATTACCAAATCGTGTGAACACTCCTCAACATTGTGATTTTATTTACAAGAAACTAGGTGACCTTTTACAATCTGGTGCTATTCGAAAGGTAGATAATAAACCTACATGTGTGTCATCTTAATCTGTAGTGCCGAAGAAGAACAATAAATTAAGACTGATTTAATATTGGCCTCCGGGAAGTAAACAAGTGTTGTATAGTACCATCCTTTAAACAGGAGGACATACGAATTGTTAAATCATTCATTCAGGCTAATGATAGTCTAGTTACTCTTGATATTTGTAATGGGTTTCATCACGTTCCTGTGCTCAAAGAACATCAACAGTTCTTAGGTTTCTGTTCTAAACATACATACTTTTTGTGGCAATCCTTGCCATTCGGGCTTTGTGTGTCTCCGTATTTTTTCTACAAATGTGTAAGGCCAGTTGTTCAGTACTTACGGGTAAATGATTTAAGATTAAGGGCATATGTTGATGATTTTCTTTTGATGGCAAACAAGAACGATGTATTTAAACAAAGAGATGTAATGTTGACCAGTTTAGATACCTTGGGATGGCACGTGAATTTGTAGAAGTCGCTAACAGAACAAACATAACTTGGCTGTAAAATATGTACTGTTACCGCTAACAATCACCAACGGGTTTCTTTGCCCAAAGACAGTATACGTGTGACATGCAAAGACATTCACAGGGCTTTAACCCAAGGCTGGCTTACTGCTCGAGCGCTTGTCCGGATAGCGGGTCAGTGCGTGAGCATGACTGTGTGCATACTTCCGGCTAAACTTTTGCTTCGTAATCTATATCGCCTTCTTGCAAGTAGAAGGACATGGAGCGATCGCTTAGTATTTAGACCCTGCTACGTGCAAAGATCTACGTTGGTGGCTCAATGCTTTAACGACATGGAACGGGAGCCCCCTATCAAACAAACCAATACAGGCCCAGTTAACGACAGATGCTGGAAGTCAGCGGCCTCTGGGACAAGTTCACTGCGCATCAGTCTTCCAACTTCAGGGAATTATTAACAATACTCTTGGCTTTACTGACGTTCATGCCTCATATAAAAAGCAAGAAGATTCAAGTTCTTACGGACAACATTACCAGCGTTGCTAACGTCAATCATTTAGGTGGTCAAAGTGCTCCACTGATCCACCTCGCCCGAGCCCTATGATAACCGGCTTACGAGAATGGGATAGAGCTATCGGCCAAGCATTTTGCAGGGCCTCAGAAATTACACGACGATTTTCTGTCGAGCAAACCAGCCACTTACGACTGGACGTTACATCCGAAATGATTTCAGATGCTGGACCGTGTCTGGGGTCTACACAATATCGACAGATTCGCGTACTTTACAACAGCCAAGTTACCACGGCACGACAGTTTGTACTGGGACCCCATGACAGAAGCGGTCGACGCGCTAGCCCAAACGGACTGGGGCGATTGGAACAATTTCGTGAACGGATCCTTTTGGTTGATTCCTCGTATCTTGGACTTGGTGCACCCTCATCGTGCAGACGCTACGCTAATCGCACCTTGGTGGCCACGCCAACCGTGGTTTCGGAAGTTATTTGGCATAGGTGTAAACCGTCCTATCCAGCTGCCGACCGGAAAAACTTGGATTCTGGTATCCAACCAGAACCGCTAAAGAATGCAAGATGGCGCCTGTAAACCTGTCGCGTATCTGGCAAGATAATCTAAAATTCCAGAGGGTGGTCACAAAGAGCAGCCCTCCAACTACCTTTATGTTTGGCTGAATCTACTCTACAACTCTATAATAGACTTTTGAATAAATTTGTGAATTTTTGTGAGGTTCAAGGGGAGACATATCCACCTTTTGATCCATTGATCAGTTACGGCGGACTTCTTGTGCATGTCATCTGATAGTGGTGGGAGTCGGTTCCTTTTTCATAATCGATCATCGCTTTAGGCAAACCGATTGATGATCGATTATTATTCGGTTCAGACAAATATAAAGAAATGTGCAATAATCTGTGAAACTGTACTCTCTTAACCCAGCCGGCATGTCTTTGTAATTCTACCTGACGAAAAGAAGTTTTTGCCTTTTTTATATTTTACTTTTATCACTTAGATATACTGTTCAAAGTTTCATATTATTAATTATTTTAATCAAGAATTAAACCACAGTCCAGGACATCTACTTGCTGGCCCTCATGAATACTCACGCATATCATTTTAACTTCACCACCAGAACTTTCATTTTATAACGATTATGATGACTGCCGATATGCATACTGGTTTCACAGGCCTGCCAGAAAAATTACAGGCCCATATAATTTTTGGTAAAAATTAAAAAAATAAGTAATTGAAAGCTAAAAATATAATTATTCATGCGGCAGCGGCACCTGACATCAGTTGAGGAGATTCTTTCTAAGAGAATCTTGCAAAATTGGCATGGACCTGGAGCATTGTGGAGCATTTTAACGCCATACCGCCCATATTTTGCAATGAACATCTCGTTAAAAAACCTCTCCGCTAATTCTGCAGCTCCTTGCTAGTTCACAGAGGTTTAATAAGTCCTCCGTTCTCTCATCTACCGTGTCATACTCAGTTATATAAGGTTATTTGGGAAAACAGACTCATTATATGAAGCGCGGAATGTTGTAAAAAATGGAAGAGTATTTTAAAAACAATCACGAGTATGATGTAATCGATAGTTGCCTTTCGTAATCGAGCGCTTGAAAGTGGCAGCAAACCGACTAACTTTCGAAAAAAACTCGATGATCGGCCCACCACTATCATCTGATCAGTCGAGTAGACCTATATCGACCCTACAGTCAGCTTATCTTCCCTATCACACCTGTATGCTGCATGTGGCCTACCGGACGTAACTCATGATGCCGACATTAAGTCTTGTGACAGCATTAGTCAAGACTGGTACCACAACCGTGAGACAGCGCACCAAAATACTTCCCATTGAACCTTTGTCAAACTGTTTGGTGCGTGGCCGAGTAATGATGTACTTTCTATCACACAGCTGCGTATAAAATCGGTAACTTTGTTGGCTTTGACTTTCATGCTCAGGCCGTCAGATGTGGAGCCAAAAGCAGTGACATTTGACCCAGCCGATGGTGAGATTAGCTGCACGAGTTTCACTGTGGACCAAAATCAGTTTCATGACATTGGTTCTCTCACAATCGCATTCCCCGGAATTAAAAACGACACGGACCAGTACGGATTTGCTGTTACCTTCCCCGCTGGTGACCTAGCGGCTACAGATCATGTGCAGTGCTTAAGAACCTACATTTTACGCACTCAGGCCTTCCGACATTGGGGGCGGGCCTGCTTTCCTCTCTCTTAGGAAACCGTATACGGCTATAACTGCCTCTACTGTAGTCTAAATTCTGCAAGACGCTATAACGAAAGCCGGTCTATCAGGTAAAAGATATACGGCCAATTCTTTCAGGCCTACTGCTGCTACCAGAGCGATCAACTTTGGTTGTGATCCCGACACGGCCGTACATATTGGCCGATGGAAATGTCGTTCCGTCTTCTGTGACCACTATGTGTCTTGTAGAGCACCTGATGTATACACGATTGTCATGCTGGCTATTTAGTGGTGTCGTTCTCCTGGGTGCCAATTTCCTATTATTGTGTTTTTTCCTGATATATGTTTACTGTTTTCATTTGCTCTTCATTTTTCTGCGGTTTCATTTTTACCGCTTTATCGTTCTAGGTTCTCTGAAGTAAGGCATTTTATTTATTTGTATTTACTAATAAATCTTATTTTTCTGTGTGCTGTTTTGTTGCGACTTGGATTTGTTAAAATAGTAGTCACTCAAAACAAGCGACACCTATCGGTGGTTTACTTATAACATCAGCGACATCCGTCGCTGGTGTTCATTCATGCTAGGTGCTAAAATATTAAATGTTCGGATTTTAAGCGTAAATACACTCTAAGAAAAAAGGGTTCTTGATGGTTCTTTTAAGAACTCAAATGGTTCTGGATAGAACCATGGTTCTTTCTGGAACTCTTTTCCCAGTGAAAAGGTTCCAGATGGAACCAGGAGGTTCGTGCCATGACCATAACTGAAAATGAGGTTCTAGATGGAACCCTTGCTTTGACCCGATACCCAGATGATTAGGACGCGCATGCGCAGCTTTGTTTGAACTAATGAAGTAAACGGTTGGGTTGTTTTGATTGCTAGATATATTAGAAGAGGAAATACAGTATATTAGGTAAGACTGATGTTTATATATATTTTAATTTGATGTGAAGAACGTCGAAGTTATATGTCTAGAGATTTACTGTCCAGTGAGTAAGTCTCTTTCTGCGAACGGAGTTACGTTCAATTAATCTAAACATGGGCAAAGCCCCATGACAAACATACTATTGTGTGCAATAATCGTTGCAGTAAAGTAATAAAAGTTCATAGTAACACAAGTCACGTAGAATTTGGAACAGTTTCAGCATTGTAAAGGAACAGTCACCAAACAAAAGTGTAAATCGGCTTGAGTAACTGAAACTGAACAAACTGGGAGATTATACATTGAATACATTCATAACAACCAGTATACAATGTTTACAAGTCTCTATCCTAAGTCATTTCTTTAGATTGTTCGACAAATTATTTATTATACATAAGGCGAAAGAACACAAGCTTTGTTATTGCTTGCCAGAAATCTCCGATTTCGGCAAGCTGGTTGGTCAGTCGCAAATGTATGTTTGTCTGTCTGTCTGTCTGTTTGTTTGTCTGTCCCCTCTCTACAGGTCGCAATTTCGCAGCAATCGCTTTCAAACTTACACAGTTGATGGAAATTTTAAAATGACAGGAGCCTATTGATATTGGTCAATATAGATCCATGGTCAAGGTCATCAAAAGTTTGCAACGGTTTTTTTTCATATCTTTGTCATAATTAGTCGTATCTACTTCAAATGTAGCTCATTTAAATCGTCATTCCAAAGCCTTTCTTCTCGTGTGTAACTGATTGGCCGTAACCATGGTTACGTATTTTCGGGGAAAATAATGATATTCGAAAATAAATAGTCTTATTTTTCAGTTTGTCAGTTTTAAAGCTAGAGAGGTCTAGTTTTTTGCATCAGGTAGCATTCAATTAGTGATATTTGATCATATTAAAAGTCTGGCAATATCTTGTACAATTTCTCGTTAAACGAAATATTTCGAGATAAAATTTAGTGATAGACTAGAGTCCATAATTATGCAGGAATCATTTGAATCATTTGGACATATCTCCAAAACTATAAACCTCAGTTACAGAAACTGTAGCTTGGGTTCTTCCTCTAGGTCTTTTCCATAACCTTGGAAAGTCATCTTGTCTAAATCTTATGTCACTTTGTCAGTATGTCTGTCTGTTTGTCAGTTGTCCTCAAATTCAACTGCTTGCTGGTTTTCGCCTATATAGCATTCTACAGGCCACAGTTGTGAAGTAATTCTTTTGAAACTGGTACACATTATGTCTTACACAAATAACTCGGAACTAATTTTTCATTTTCCGATTATGGCCGATAGGGGGCGCTGCACATGGCCCTCCCCAACATATCAATTTTATGGCCATATGTCCATAACTATAATTCTCAATTACAGAAACTATCACTTATTTTCTTTCTCTTGATCTTCCCCATAACCTGAGTAAGTCATGTGGTCTCATTCTTGTGTTACTTTGTTAGTGTACTGTCTGTCTGTTGTTAGTTGCTCTGACATTCGCCTGCTTGCTGATTCTTGTGTGTTACATATAGCATTCTACAGACCACAGTTTTGAAGGAATCCTTTTGAAAACTGGTACATGTTATGTCTTACACTTATGTCTCGAAACAAATTTTTCATTTCCCGAATATGGCCGCTAGGGGGCGCTGCACCTGACCCTCCCTCACATATCATTTTTTGGCCATCTCTCGATAACTATTATTCTCAATTACAGAAACTATGGCTTATTTTCTTTCTCTTGGTCTTCTCCATAACCTGAGTAAGTCATGTGGTCTTATTCCTGTGTTACTTTGTTAGTATGTCTGTGTGTTTGTCAGTTGTCCTCACATGCCTGCTTGCTGGTTCTTGTGTGTTACATATAGCATTCTACAGGCCACGGTTTTGAAGGAATACCTTTTGAAACTTTATGTCTTACACAAATATCTCGAAACGAATTTTTCATTTGCCGTATAGGCCGCTAGGGGGCGCTGCACATGACCCTCCCCAACATATCACTTTTATGGCCATATGTCCATAACTATAATTCTCAATTACAGAAACTATCACTTATTTTCTTTCTCTTGGTCTTCCTCATAACCTGATAAAGTCATGTGGTCTCATTCTTGTGTTACTTTGTTAGTAAGTCTGTCTGTTTGTCAGTTGTCCTCACATTTGCCTGCTTGCTGGTTCTTGTGTGTTGCATATAGCATTCTACAGGCCACGGTTTTGAAGGAATACCTTTTGAAACTTTATGTCTTACACAAATATCTCGAAACGAATTTTTCACTTTCCGTATAGGCCGCTAGGGGGCGCTGCACATGGCCCTCCCCAACATATCACTATTATGGCCATATGTCCATAACTATAATTCTCAATTACAGAAACTATCACTTATTTTCTTTCTCTTGGTCTTCCCCATAACCTGAGTAAGTCATGTGGTCTCATTCTTGTGTTACTTTGTTAGTATGTCTGTCTGTTTGTCAGTTGTCCTCACATTTGCCTGCTTGCTGGTTCTTGTGTGTTACATATAGCATTCTACAGGCCACGGTTTTGAAGGAATACCTTTTGAAACTTTATGTCTTACACAAATATCTCGAAACGAATTTTCCATTTTCCGTATAGGCCGCTAGGGGGCGCTGCACGTGGCCCTCCCCAACATATCACTTTTATGGCCATATGTCTATAACTATAATTCTCAATTACAGAAACTATCACTTATTTTCTTTCTCTTGGTCTTCCCCATAACCTGAGTAAGTCATGTGCTCTCATTCTTGTGTTACTTTGTTAGTATGTCTGTCTGTTTATCAGTGGTCCTAAAAATTCGTCTGCTTGCTGGTTCTTGTTTCTTGCATATACCATTCTTCAGGCCACAGTTTTGAAGGAATCCTTTTGAAACTGGTATATGTTATGTCTTACACTTATGTCTCGAAACAGATTCTTCATTTTCGGGATATTGCGGTAGGGGACCCCGCACACGACCTTCCCAAATATATAATTTTTGGCCATATCTACAAAAATTTAAACCTCAGTTACAAAAACTATAGCTTATTTTCTTCCTCTGAGTCTTATCCATTATCTGGTAAAGTCATCTGGTCTAAATCTTGTGTCACTTTGTCAGTATGTCTGTCTGTCAGCTGTCCTCAAATTTGTCGGTTGTTGTCAGCTATGTCTGCTTAATGTTCTTTTGTGTGATATATGTTGTTCAACCGGCTCAAATTTTCAGCAATCCCTCTGAAAGTCACTCAATTGATAAAAAACTGACAGATTGATCTGTCTGTCCCTCTGTCTTTCATTTCGACCTCCGGCAAGCGCGTGACCTCTGGCCATCTTGTTTTAAGTTTAGGAAGTAAATGGTAGAAATAAGAGTGCTGTTTTGAAAACTAATTTGAAATTTTCAACACTTTGGGTCAAAGTTTGGCTTTGGGACAAAATGGACTCTCTCCATGTAAAGTCACCCCCGATTGCACTTTGACTGAAGGTGTTCTCTAATTAACTCGGTGTTATATAGTGGACTAATTAATTCCAAACATTACTTAATTAACACATGCATTCCTCTTTACAGTTACAAGATACATCTGCCTGGCTATTATGAGAGCAAGTGAGAAAGAATTTGACAGGAATTTTCCTATGAAAAGGTAAGTTTATATAACGTATTTTAAAAGTTATTCCAGAGTTAAACTTAAATTGAAACGCGTCAAGTGGTACCAATACACAAGGAATTGTGTATCACTAAATAATAATCTAAGATTTTTATGTCTGTATTTACATCTAATTGTGAGGAACATACAATATAATATAAAGAATAAGACAAGTCTGCTTATAAAATAATTGATACATCGTTGAAATCCAATGCACACATGCATATGCATTCTATTTTGTATATGTTTATATTTTGTTTTGGAAACTTGAGTATTGGGGTTTTCACTACATAAGGATATACGGGACAGAACTGGGCCTCTCAATGTATGTTAACGCTTAATTACACATTCGTTTAAGGCGTCCTCTAATTAACCTGGTGTTGCATTGATTAATTACACGTATTACCAAGTACAGATTATACTGGTCATTCATCCATTCTTTCTCTTTGCAGGAACCAGATATATCTGCCTGGCTAGCAAGAATGAAAATGAATAAGGAAGAGTGGATATTTTGTTGTATTCGGGCTGACGATTATAACATGGTACGTTATTCAAGAGTAATTTCTAAATCATAAAAAATGTTTTTATTAATGCACTTGACTTTGTGTATCACAAAGCAAAACACAGGTACTTTTTTGTCGGTGTAAACCACTTACAACTATATATAAGGAGACTACAAATAATTTGAAAGCAAGGTTATATTAAAAGGCAATTAAGAAAAAGTAAGTATAATTACGCATTCTATGTTAATATACCTTTGTGAAAAGAACGTGTTTAAAAGTTATTGTATTCATTAACTGCAGGTCATATGAGGTAACATTTTTCGTGTTACAGATATTTCGGGACACTTACAAAAACACTGTAATGTTAACAACATCAACATTAAAAATGCAATCCCCACTCAGAGAGATAGAGAGAGAGAGTTCCAATTAGCGACTTCACAGACCAGAAACATCGTAATTAAGGGATATGTTGACACGGAATCAAAGATTAGTTCGTCCTTCGACCCTTTGAGGTGTTCACGAACTCTGTCTAGCAAATGTCAGGTATATCATTTAAATGCATATATTAGCTAATGCTTTTTGTAATTGCTCTTTTTTTCACAGAATGATTTTTACAACTAAATAAAATGTGTTTCCTTAAAAAAGTGTTTTCTTTTCCCCTCGAAGGTTTCATCACATTTGAAGGATACAAGTATATATGTGATTTCAGCTATGATCCTGGCAGTTACCCCCCTTCTTTGAGAAATGCTTTTATATTTTTTGCATATCTATCAACACTCTTTCAAATATGTATGGACATATGACGTAATTAATTTATTCTTTAAGTATTATAGGACATCCTAGACTGTATTCTTAAATAAAACTGCATTGAAGGTTCTATAAAGAACCCTACACGTGGGTTCCACTAAGAACATTTTAAGGTTCCCCACTCAGTCCATCTTCTGAAGAGGTTCTTTATGGAACCTTATAGGTTCAATAAAAGAACCTTCGGGAGGTTCCAAAAAGAACCCCGCTTGAAGGTTTTAGCTGGAACCTTAAAAGGTTCCCAACTCAGTCCACTCTGAAGAACCCTTTTGGGTTCTAGTTGAAACCCTTTTTCTTTTAGAGTGTAGAAGGTGATATATTTTTGATTCGTATTTATTTTTGGTGAGGTAGCATTGAACATGGATAAGGCATTTTATTTATTTTTATTTTTTAATAAATCTTATTTTTCTGTGTGCTATTTTGTTGTGACGTAGATTTGTTTAAATAGCAGTTTCTAGGTCTAACGATGACAATTTATGCCCTGTTAATAGACAACCGCTTCATTTGATGGTCTCAAAAATAGAGAAAAACAAAATTCGAAAATAAGTACAAGTGGTACCAGCAGTCTGCAGGAAGTGATGGAACACTCCATGATCAATATGCATACAACGAATCATGGAAATCCATGCATTAGTAATTTAGATACCGGAAATTTTTCTATCAAATTTTGTCATTTTAAAATTATTCTGGGGGGTTCTTACGAGCCCGATAGCTCGGAGGATATGGGTAACAGAGACCTTGTAGGTAGGTAGGTAGGTAGGCAAGGCAAGGCAAGGCAAGGCAAGGCAGGGCAGGGCAGGGCAGGGCAGAGCAGGCAGGCAGTTTATTATAGTGTTGTGTACAATATTGTTTTAAACACCAAGCATTACAAATGACATGGTACCCAAACCTCCGCGGGATTTATAAGACACTCGATAACTACATAATACATGAAACTTACGTTAGATTAAATAAGTGTGACTGTCTGACATTCCATACTGTGACTAAATATTCACACATCTGTTTAGCGTGATTTGATAACAAATATACAAATTAATCCTGCACAGCCATTTTTTTAATCATTATTCTGGGGGCTAACACTATTATAGAGTTATGTTTGAGGCACATTATAAAATGGACACTGGCATACAAAATGAAAATCATCTTCGACCCCTCTCTTATTGCAATACTGACAAATTCTTTCGTCAGCTTTAAGCTTTCGCAATTTGCCAGTGGTAGAAACGTAAAAGTTCGAAAGCGACCAGTTTCTACTCTTAAAGGCAATATATACTACATCTTAATTTAGCCATCAGAGACATCTTTCGCCTAGAAAGATTCATATTCAAAAATGATTCTATTATATATTTGTTTTAATCAATTAAAAATCCTTAGTTCTTGTTTATTAGATTTGTTTATTACATTTGAATTTCATTTTCATAAAAATTTTTTTTTTTTAAATCATACTTATTTTTTTCTTGGTTTCATTAACTGAACAGATCTCTATTTTTTTAAATATGTTAACATATTTATATTATCAAGTATTTTTGCCACATTGGCAAACCAGCTATTTTTCCCACTGTGATAGTCCCAATCAACAATTTTCTTTGTTAATCCTTGCGAGTCCATATTGACTAATGGGTTCCAAAATTTTATAAATATCTACGCTCCCTACACGAAGTCCACCCGATCTCAGCTACCATTCCCGAAACAGAACAAAATCTGTTAACACCCAAGAAATATCGAATCGCTCTGTTCTGAACTCTGTCACAAGGTGGAGCTTTCACAGCTCCCCATACTTCTCCTGCATAATCAAGGATATTAACAACTCTGTCATTATACAACTTGGTAAAACATCTTTAAACTGCTTAAACCTAGCAATAATTTCTCCGAGAGCTCCTAAATATTTATACTTATTCACTATTTCCAGAGAAACAACATTTAATTTATAAATTTACATTGTTCTACTTTCCCACATTTTCTTATAAGCATTATATTACTTTTCGATGAATTAGGAGACAGCAGCCAAATTTGTAACCAGCTTTTAAGTTTATATAACATACACTGCAGTGCCGAGGGCGCAATATGAACTATATCATCAGCGTATAACAAAATGCTAACCTCTTCTCCGATATCAACACCCATATCTAAACAATTTATTAGGGCCCTGTTACGGCCCCTAGTGTAAAAACGTCCCCATTTGTAATAATTATTATATTAGGGGTTACAAATGAGCTGTTTTTCATAACCCCTATTGTAAAAACGTGAACTATTGTTATAATTATTAAAATAGGGGTTGTATTTGCAACCCCTGTTGTTATAACATTTTTATTACATTAGGGGTTGCGGTTGCAATATTTTTTGCAGACCAGCTTTGGTAAAAATTAGTGGTGGGAGTCGGTTCCTTTTTCATAATCGATCATCGGTTTGGGCAAACCGATCGATGATCGATTATTAATCGGTTCGGACAAATATAAAGAAATATGCAATTATCTGTGAAACTGTACTCTCTTAACCTAGCCCGTATGTCTTAGTAATTCTACCTTATGAAAAGAAGTTTTTGCCTTTTTTATATTTTCCTATTATAACTAAGATATGCTATTCAAAGTTTTATCTAATTAATTTTAATAATCAAGAATTAAACCACAGTCCAGGACATCTACTTGCTGGCCCTCATGAATACTCCCGCGTATCATTTTAACTTCACCACCAGCAAGGACTTTCCTTTTATAACAGTTATGACGACTGCCGACATGCATACTGGTTTCACAGGCCCACCAGGAAAATGACAGGCCTATATAATTTTTGGTAAAATTTTAAAAAAATTAATTGAAAGCTAAATATATAATTACTCATGCGGCAGCGGTACCCGGCATCAGTTGAAGAGATTATTCAAAGAGAATCTCGCAAAATTGGCATAGACCTGGAGATTTATGGAGCATTTTAACACCATATCGCCCATATTTTGCAATGAACATCTCGTTAGAAAACTCTCCGCTAATTCTGCAGCTCCCTGCCAGTTCACAGAGGTTTAATAGGTCCTCAGTTCCCTCATCTACCGTGCCATACTCAGTTAGATACGGAGGTTATTTGGGAACACAGAGTCATTAAAGGAAGCGCGGAATGTTGTAAAAAATTGAAGAATAATTTTTGCGTATAACATAAAGACATTCTGGTAAAACAATCATGAGTATGATGTAATCCATAGTTGCCTTTGGTAATCGAGCGCTTGAAAGTGGCAGCAAACCGACTGACTTTCGAAAAAAACTCGATGATCGACCCACCACTAGTAAAAATGGTGAATACTGTGATACCACACACAAATCAATACCTCTAACATGTAAATTGTAATTCATAATGTTATAAATATTAATAAAGTACCATCGATTCATAAATATCTTTACCCTTGACCAAATAATATTTGTGATTTTAACAAACACAGTGATGAATTTTTAAATACTGTTGAGAGGGCTGATGAATCGCTGCTTTTGCCCATAAATTAAATTATTATCAATGTAATTTTATAGGTTATATATAAATTATACTATAATTAATGTTATATATCAAATAAGTAATATATCTAAATAAAAATAAGCCTGCGAAATGCTTTTTCATGGAACATAAATAACATATGAACGGATAAATTAAAGACAATTTTTTTCATTTTATTCCAAGAACTGTATTGTTATTTGTGGACAATGGTATTATGATCCATTATTTCAACTGGCAACGTTATTACAATACTGGTTGGACCGGGGAACCCAAATTGTAATAACGTTCAATAATGTAATAACCGCGGTATTAGACTATTGATGTGTGTCATTTATAAGGTAAAAACAAACAGGTGTTCATACATTTCACTGTTACACCCCTGTTCTGAGTGATCTCCAGACAGATTGATAGGTTATTGACATATTTGTATGTCTTGGAATTTGAAAGTTGCGCTTAAGTTCGGCAGGAGTTCGGCGTGTGGGTTCCCATGGACCGAGTTCACCCTGTGGATACCCTAGTATTGTTTCTGATTGATGGCGCTGCGACAGACCCTTCGCTAATTATCTCCAATGGTGTCAAATTACTCGAGAGGTACGTGAAAACATGGAAAAATAAACCTTTTCAGACACAGACACTTTTTTATATTAAACACAATATCTGTATTATGTCTGTGTCTGAACAGGTTAATTTTCCCATATATATATATATATATATATATATATATATATATATATATATATATATATATATATATATATATTGTTACAGAATGTAAGTAGATGTCTATCGTAAATTTTCGGGAGATACAGTACTTAGTTTTAACGGGGAAAATTAACTGCTGGTATGGGGGGGGGGTCAATTGCTGCGTGACACTCAGTGTTATGAATTTTTTAATTATTTCAAATGTTAGGCTGTTATTAGCCTATAGTGGCAAGTATAACTGAGATTTTTAAATCACAGGGTGGGTCCTTGATTGTATTTTGCTTCTTGGGAATCATTCAGGTGGTTTCCTTGTGCAATGTTATTTGAGTTGATATAAATTGATATATTTGAGTAGACATATTTGAGTTGAGCTATTAACAAGGGACCCATGGGTCACGTCGCTCAGCTGAATTTTTGAAAAGTTGAGCAAATGCGATGTATACTTTGCTTATTGTTATATATATATATATATATATATATATATATATATATATATATATATATATATATGTATAATTTGGGAGCTAAAATAAAATGGCCCTGCTAACAGGTGAAAATCAAACATTTAATATGTATTTGTTGAACTAATATTGTGCACTTTAAGGGACTTTATCAAAAGTTAAGAAGTGTTTCATGATCAAATATTCAAAATTATCATTATTTCAGCTACATAACAGTAATATGTGCATATAATAACCATAGGAATGAACACCATCAATTATATAAAAAGAAAGAAAGTGGAGATTAGCTAAAGTATAACAAACAATTTTAACATATTAACTGAAATTAAATGCTGTAAGAAAAAAAAATAACAAAAAATGAATTTTCAAATGAGCATTAACTATACCTGGTAAGTATATATTGTATGTGAAATACAGGGAAAAAAATACGTCGGGACGTTTCCCTGTAAGGCCTATGGAGTACACGAACGTCATCGCGTGTCTGATATTTTATGTGAAATATACTATTTAGCGCATATACATAATTAATATTCCAGGGCACAGTCTTCCGTGCAGGGTTTGCATCTCCATAATGGACGCTCTTTCAGTTATTATAAATTTGATGCTCAACAGACAGAGCCAATCACATTATGTCGTATTCTGCTGAAGCAAGAATTTTTTTTTTCAATCAGATCATATTTTTTTATTAGACTATCTTTCCCTATTGATTAAATCCTTATATAATTGATTTAAAACTAAAGGGAAAGGTCACAGGTGCAAGGGCACAAAGGCAAGGGGGGGGGGGGGCGGATTAATGATGAGAGTTATAACACCTCTGCATAACACACAGAAAACAGTGCTGAAAGGAGGAAATGTTTATTCCTAATTATTATGTATCCAAAAGATGGATGGACAGAAAAAAGTAAATATATTTTCTGAATTTTTACGAAGTGCATTATGTTCGGGCCCATAACTTAAAAATACGCAATACTGACCTATTTTTGGCATGTACAAGGTACTGATTTTAAATTTATACTAATTATCTGCAGAATAAAATGTAAAATTCAGATTTTATTATGGGTATAAAATTGAATCTTGGTTAAATAAAGTTATATCCCTGAAGAAAAGTCTCTAGTTACAGCAATTCTCATGTAAAGGGAGTAAATATATTTCCTGATTTTTTACAAAGAGAATTATGTTTGGGCAAAAACTAAAAATAGCAACACTGACCTATTTTTGGCATGTATATAGCAAATGTATAGAGGATAATGTATTTTAAACATGATCAAAGTCAGATCAGTGATTTTGATATCAGGAGTTTTGAAGTGTAGCAATTGTTTTTAAATGGAAAATTGAAGTTTTTACTGAATATCTCGAAGGAACTAAGTCCTAGGAACCCACCTTTCAGTATGGTAGGTGATGTAGGGACATTTAACTGTATGCAAAATTTTGGATTTGTAAGTTTACTGGTTTCAAAACGTGCCCTGTTAACGGACTGCCGGCCGGCACGACGGCCAGACGGACAAAGGACCATTACTATAGTTCAGATGACTTTTTTCAGCAGAGCTAAAAATGGACGAACATTATATATATATATATATATATATATATATATATATATATTAATGTGATGTATTTAGTATGTCTACTTAAATGTGATATATTTATTCGGATCCCTAGTCTGAAGGTCGGGGAAACTATGGCTTTAGTATGGTTCTCCCAAGAGAGTTGTGTGCTCAAAATGTAGACTACAGAAGTGGTTTAAATTTTTTACGACAAAATTTATTGTTCATTGGAATAAGCCTATTGAAACTTGTTCCGTGATCGTTACTTTAAGAGTAACACTGACCTGAAAAATCCAGTTTTGGTGAAAGTCGTATATAGTTTTATCTAGTCGTGTTTGTTAATCTTTCCGTCGCTTTCACTTAAAACCAGTATAAGCAAGGTAACTCAGAAAACAGATGAATTGTTTTTTTAGTTTTTAATTGCGCAAATGCATAGATCTGGATAACTGATCCGTGGCTATGACCTGACGTCATGACCTTAAGTAAAAGCGTGATCTTGACCTCATTAGAGTCATGGAAATATATATTCAAGCGTTTTCAGTAGGCATCTATTACAGCGTAAATGATAGTAAAAGTATGCCTTTTCCTCGCACATTTTTTTGTCAGAAGGAATATTTACACCAGTAAAGATAAGAAAATCCGGGTTCTTTTAATTGTCAAACCAACTGGCTGAACTCATATATACATACACTCCAAAAAGATTAATAAGACATGAGTTAACAAAAACAAATCAATATAAACAAAATATACATTTTTCTAGAAAGGCGCTCCATACGTATAAACCCTGAGGATACACACCGAAACAAACACAGAGTTCGTTTACTACTCTACACCGTTCTTGATCAAATAACTATCACGCACACTTGACACCGGGATGCTGCACTGCTCGCCGCACTGGGTTGCCTGCGCTGTGTCATAGTACAATCGAGTCTACATTTCACGCAAAGGGCACTGACTGTTCTTTATGGGCTCAGAATCTATGTCTCTCACAGCTGATGTCTCCTGGAATCCTCCGGTTCTATCTGTCTCTCTGTCTCTCTGTCTCTCTCTCTCTCTCTCTCTCTATATATATATATATATATATATATATATATATATATATAGATGGAAAGAATATACACAGAAAAGTGGTTCACTGCCAGTGAACCACTTTTCTGTGTATATTCTTTCCATCTATAAAACAATGAACCAGCATGGCTACTCCTACATCTATATATATATTTATATATATATATATATATATATATATATATATATATATATGATAGGTAATGGAAGTTGCGATATCCAGTACCTCCATATTTACGTGTTTAAATAGTCCTCGGTCTTTTCCTGGAAGCATACACAACAGGTATCAAACCTCCAGAATGCCGATCCGTCGGGAAAATGTGACATTCTCTTTACAGAGAAAACACCGGGGCCTTCCCCAGACATAGACTATCTATACATATAAACATCATCTTTCAGCTTTTCAGACTCTGAGGCACGCAGGCTAGACTGCAGACAGCGTCAGGCTACACCGAACTGGCGCCCTGATCGGGCTATTATCAAGAATAGCCTCTTAATCACGCCTTGACGCCTTAATCACTGCTGACATCACAACTCTTTTGGTAATCACAACTCCTTGGTTTGCCAAATGCCAATTACAGTATGAATTTTAATATGCATGGGCACGCCTCAATGGATAGAACTTTAACTGAACAGGTGCTGATTTTTTATAAGTTTATAACAAATTGTCGTCACGATAGTGACCGCCAAACACAGTGATGGCTCACAATGGATTAAACAACTCTGAAATTAACATTTAAGATATGTGTGCTCTCTAACCATTAAACTGCTACGAAATTAACAACATATGAAGCACGTGTATTCTTTAACCAGGACTCACACTTATATCTAAACATGATATTTGCATCAATGTACAATGAATTATCAAAATAATCATCCGCTCATAAGCCCTGCTAGAATACGAAACACAATAACTATGTCACAGTCCTCTGGTGACAATGAAACTGGCCTCTACTTAAAGATTTGAATGACGCAAATTTTTATTTTTCATACACATTCTACATTTCTGCAAATCTCATTTTTAGTTCATCTTTGAGGTAGTTGTATTTGATTTCATCAAACATGGGCATATATGAAAACTTGATGAATATTGTCAGACAATAATCACAGGAACTGATTTACGGTTTGTTCTGAAATTTAAAATATCCGCTGGTCCTCACAAAACTTCTTGAATAAGAGGTGGCGCAACCTATATAGCATGTCAATAAATATCAGTCAGTTAAAGAAAGTCTTGGGATACTGCGGCATCTCCGGTTCTAAACATGAATTTTTTTTTCATTTCCCGCAAAATATATACATGGTATGGCTTTATTGTTATTACTTAGGTATTATATTATAACAACGCCACATCTCAAAGTTCAATTTTTAAAAGTTAAGTTTTAATAAAGATTTTATTTGATCAGTAAATTAAGAGGTTAAGTTACGTTACATTTTATATTTTATTTCTCATAGGAAGAGCTGACTGCCACTGCTGAAGTTTGGGACTCCCACTATATACGTTCATCACGCAATGAGAATATTCCACATGGCCGACCAAATGTGATGTACATGGTACCAGAGCTATTCGATGTAGAAGACTACAAGCGTGCAGTGTCAGCGGATGACCTGGAGCAATGCAGACAACAAAGTACCTTTCGGAGTTCTAGTGCATGTGATGAAGTTGTCTTCCAGATATGCATTCAGTTAATGGCAGAACATAATTACAAGATACCCACAGATGCTTACGAAGCTGTGAATTTGTACATGAACTTAAGAACCCATAAAGGAACTTTAATCTAAAGAACCTATAAAACTGTTCATTTGTTATTTCTACTGCTGGCGCAAAATGGTGCTTCAGACAGTGTTCATACTGATTGAATGTAAAAAAACCGTTTAAAGAATAAGTTCCAAAGCATTTTTATTTCTTTTTCAAAATAAAAATAATAGTATAACAGAAATGTTGCCTTAAACGCGTAAAGGACCAGACTATCCATTATACATTTAATTTTCAATATCGTTATACTTAACGTGGTTTAAACGCACCGAGGAGATTGTGAATACGTAAAATAAGAATAAAGATATGGTTTTGTGACGCTCAAATATTTCCATTTTGTTTTTATTGTTGATATAATGTGTACCATATTATGGATGAAGTATAGAAAGTTAAGAGAGCCTTCACCAGCCTCAAATATGGTTAATGGCTCATACCTCCCATCTCAAACATAAATGAAGTCTCATATCTATCTCAAACAAAGGCGAGGGCTCAAACTACCTCCGATTTCAAACATTGGTCAGGCCACATACCTACTCCGACCTCAAACATTGGCCAGGGCTCATACCTCCGACGACCTCAAACACTGGCCAGGCCACATACCACACTCCGCCCTCAAACATTTGACTGACCACATACCTCCACCGAACTCAAACATCGGTCAGGGCTCAAACCTCCGAAGACCTCAATCACTGGTCAGACCGAATTACGTTCTCCGACCTAAAACATTGGTCAGGGCTCATACCTCTCCCGACCTCAAACATTGGCCAGGCCACATACCTCACCGACCTCAAACACTGGCCAAGTCACATACCTCCTCTGACCTCAAACAATTGCCAGGGCTCATACCTCCCTCGACCTCAAACATTGGCCAGGACTCATACCTCCGACGACCTCAGACATGGGCCATGGCTCATACCTCCCCCGACCTTAAACCATGGCCTGGGCTCATACCTCATCCGACCTAAAACATTGGCCAGGGCTGATACCTCCGACGACCTCAGACATTGTCCAGGGCTCATATCTCCCCCGACCCTAACATTGGCCAGGGCCCATACCTCCCTCAACCATCTCAAACATAAATGAAGTCTCATATCTATCTCAAACAAAGGCGAGGGCTCAAACTACCTCCGATTTCAAACATTGGTCAGGCCACATACCTACTCCGACCTCAAACATTGGCCAGGGCTCATACCTCCGACGACCTCAAACACTGGCCAGGCCACATACCACACTCCGCCCTCAAACATTTGACTGACCACATACCTCCACCGAACTCTAACATCGGTCAGGGCTCAAACCTCCGACGACCATAAGACCTGATTATTAAACTCGATGGTAGCTCCATGGGGAAGCTATAGAGCCAACTCGTGGTTTTAGGTCGCTAGGGGGCTAGATGGACATAATGTGCAAGGGGCTCAGCGAAATAGTGAGTCTATGGTATTCGAACCCATTACCGCTTGATCACAATTCCGGCACCTTTGCCATTACACCCCCACGCAATAAAGCTTCTGTGGACAGAGGTATATCACTGGGCTCAAAACCGGGAGATTGTGAGTTCAAGTCTCATCCGAGACATTTTTTTCAGTTGGCCCTACCAGCTGGTGGAGCGCCCTGAAGGCTTAATCAATAATAAAGGGAAAGCTGTGCAGCACAGACTTGTATCACTTACAAACTAGTGTACATTTTGTTCCTCAGTGACAGGAATGGGGTGGATTACACACCAAGGACCTGATGGTGCACTGTATATAGCTTAGTTAAGTCAGCATAGAAAATACAGGCGGCTACCTGCAAATTAGAATTTTAAAGACATCTTGAGCACGACCATTACCCACTGTATATGATATGTTTTATATACGAATCTTTACGTATATCTCATGCAAACTATTTTCCTTTAATACTTGAGTTATATTTACTAAAATGAGAGTTTTCTGCAAATGCAACTTCAATGAAATAGGATATTTTTGTCACAAAATACCAGATACTCAGAAATGCTTAAGCATCATTTATCATGTGACGGAATTTTTTTAAAACTTCTAGTGTTAATTCTATAGTTAGGCCATGTCATAGTTTATACTCTTGGCTATTAAATCTTAAATTGGTCACCCCAAATGGGCTAATTTAAGTTGCATTAGTTGCATTATAATTTCACTCAATTATGATCCAACAATAAATTCAGCCTCACATTCAAAATACATACAAAAACACACACAATATGTCAACAAGTTTTATTGTTGTTTAAGTGAAAATGCTTGTTGTAGTCTGCCTAAGGCCAATCTTCTCCTGTGCTTGAAAAGAGTGGCGAACTTTAAGTTTGACATTAATATTTAAAACAGCGGAACAGATTTTGAATACTTGACCTCTGATCTAACATATATTTTGTGAAAAAAAATGAAATTAAACATGGTTTGCCTTTCATAAAGTAACCTGTTCATGCAGATTAAGTAGCCTAAACGAACAACTTGGATAGTTCTTAGGAGATAGTTTTAGTTGCTTGTAAACTTCATCTACGAAAGAGAAAAAAAAATATTCCCAAAGTAATAAATGCTATCAAATTATAATTTATTGTTACATCAGCCATTCCTCAATTTTTATATTTGAGAAGTAAACTTGAACTTCAACACGTACTTTAATCATAAAAATAATTTGAAAATTTTAACCACTCACAAGATATATATATATATATATATATATATATATATATATATATATATATATATTTATTTGTATGTGTGTGTATACAGTGAAATTACCATACAGAAAATATTTCTGCAATTACCAACTTAATGCATGTACCGATCTGGTTTTGAAAACAATCCCTAACATTAAATCAGTAGATCAACCTTTCAAAAAAACCTAATTCCTCATCCAACACTCATCTTACTCACAATTATAGATATAACCTGTTACATAACATGGTTTTCCAGTCACACAGGTGCCTGTTTATGCAGCTGAGGTAGCCTGGATTTAACAAGAAATAATTCTTAAAGAAATAATTTTAGTTTTGTTTTTACTTTTTTCCACTAAGATTTTGTATCAAAGTTTCCATTATTCTAGTGATGGGTGGAGGTATTTTCTGTGGTCCAAAGGAGACTTTTCCTTGACCTCCGTGGATGTCAAGTTTGAAAATACTAGGTCCAGGGGTTACGATTTGTGCCTTGTTATTAATATACAGACAGACGGACGGACGGACGTTCGACGGACAAAGAGTGACTGCTAAAGTCAGCTGAGCTGAAAACTACTGAACGATGGATGGTGATGCTCGTGAAACATGAGGACCTAAAGTGTCAACATCAATAACTTCAAGTCATATTTTGGCAACCAAAGGTTAGTATGTATAACTGATAACTTGGTCAAGGTATGCATCCTGTATTGAGATCTTTAGAATTTGTATAACACAAAATGATTTGTTGAAATAATGCCTTTGGTTAGACATGGATTAGCTCATTGTGTTCAAACTCTACGGTCATCATATTCCAGACTGTATGTACTAACAAAATACTGGTGCATGAACCACTGAGGAAACTAAAATGAATTATGTTAAAAAGCATATTCTTACTTGGTGAAAAATTTAGGTCATGTTGACCTAAGTTGAGTTTTTTTTTTATTGAAATCGAACAAAAAAATTTTGATTCAGCGAACGTGTGGAATATCTTTCACTGGCAATATTAATCTACAAAGCGGTTACACTGTTGTCGTTCCTTTCGTAGAACTGCTGCTTTGTATAGCAAAGTCCTCTAGGTCAATACACCAGGATGCGCACAGAGCTATAAAACTGGAATCGGACCAATGAGAGCACGGTACCGCATTTTACCTTCAGCTCCAAATTTTAAAACCCGCTCGCGCTCGTGAAATCACGCCGATAGATCCGCTCTCGTTGATCTGATTCTGTAGTTATAACGGTATTATCAGACCAAGGAGACCGTGTGTCTCATGATTTTTTTTTTGTTGGATACACCATTCAATACCACGCCCTCATTGATCTGACTACAAATCTTTGGCCTGTATGCACCCTGGTGTTAAGACCTAGAGAACCTTGCTATACAAAAAGGTGGTCATACGAAAAGACATCTGGGGCGACTGCAGTGTTTAAGCTCTGCATGTAAAGCGTAGATTGATTTGGCGTTCTTTAATCGAGTAACGCAATCACTATTAATCACAGAAAAACGTCGGTCACGGTCACTGTGGAAAATAGTTCTGTCTACTTTTCATTGATCATGCTAATACCAAACTAAAATTGGCCGCTAAACTATATCCATCTTCAAGTAGCCACTATGCAGAATGTTTGTGAATTCTGCCCTTGTATCATTGTAGCTGGTGTAGGTTTTGGGAAGTTCCAGTAAAAGACCACATGTACGGGCGATCGGTGTCCTACCTGCACCTTTCTCATTGATGTACTCAACGGTTATTTTATCACAACAAACAACGTCAGCTCCCGTTACAAAACGCAAAAACTTTCGAAGGCCGGGCTGATTTAAACTTTTTATATATTGTTATAAGTAGGAAAAGCAAACTTCTTCTTCTTTGCACCCTGGTGCTGAAATTAGGCTCTTAAGTACTTTCCTGTTTGTGGGCATAATGTTATTCATCATAGAGATTGTATCTTCTACAGCGGGTAACGTGCTTCTTAGTCATAAGCCTGCTGTCGCAGACATCTGATCCAAACCATATTTACTAGACTGTCGTAATTCTGTGTGGGCGATCCGAATGAGTGATGGTTTTAGTTGATCTGGAGCTGGAATAGATCGACAGTCAACCCTTGAAAGGATATCAAGAAGATCTTTGTCATCTTCGTCCATGAGTTTTCCTTCAAGGGCCTTATCAATAACGGCTCTATCCGATTCGCATATGTAAGCTAAGAAAGACTGTAAGAGTATTTCAGGTGTCACTGCTTCAAGTCCATTTACCAACGCTACTACAAACGCCCTTGAAAAATGGGCAGGAAATATCCCTAAATCTATGTAACCTTTAGCTAGTATCCTACCGACTGAGGACCATTCCTCCTGTCAAAATTCGGGGAACAGGGCTGGAATTCTTTCTGTTTCACCAGTCATTGATGTCAATGAGAACTCCTTCAAAAATCTTGAATAGGCCTCTCTGGACACTCCGTCTGCATCCGCTCCAGACTCGTCTACAAACCTAAACGAAAGCGGCGTTTCCACGATAGCGGGATTCATGAATAGGGAAACCATTTCATTTTTTATATTGACATTATGTAATATTGCTGTGAACTTCGGACTGGTAGATATGGTGGAGGCGTTGGTGATCGAGGACTTGTTTCAAAATCAGTTTGTAAATCAACAGTGGAAGCAGTTTGACTACCCGAAGCTTGTCCGTGTTCAACAACTGATGAGATATGTGGAGATATTAACGACATATTTGATGATCCCGCGGATGGTGTAACTCCTGCAGAAGTTTGGGACCTCTCCGGTGCAGAAATCGGTTGACGTTCTGGTTCAAGGGGCTGGTCTTGAGTCTCACACAGGTTTGGTTCATGTGGTACAGCGGAAGATGTAAGGAGAGGCAAAATTTCTGGGTGAGGTGAAAACTGTGATAATTCGCCCCAAGCTTTCTCCAAAGATTCGGCACTAAGATCCAATAATGTGAGGGGCAAGGTGTCGGATAAATTGGACTCAGTATCTGCACCAAACCTTTGCCCAAATATTATCTCGTCATCTGCAGACAGATCCGGCAAAGTTGGGTTCTCTCCTTCACACGAAGAGCTGCTCTCTATACTTGGCACAATGTTGATCCCACGTTCTTTATCATCTAGGGCAGTAGGAGTTTTTTTCCGCTTTTTCTTATGTTTTGTCCTTGTGTCTGTCACATCACAGTCAATGTTTTTACAGGCTAGGTACAATCTGAGCAGTTTGATTTTTGTGTTTTCATATATTTGCTCAATAGTGCTTGTTTCCTCCACAATATTATAAGCAAAATCCATGATTTTTGTTTCAAACTGAGTAGTGTTTCCGAAGTTTGATTTGCCATTTGGAAAAAATAGCTCAATTGCCCATTGCTTGATGTCTGCAGCTGTCGTTGACTTTGTGCATTTCATATGCCGAACGCCACCCCCACGTCTGGCACGGACCTGATGATATTCCTCTCCTCGTGCCAGCAACCAACCGACCTCTATGCGTCGTGTATCCTTTAATGCATTCCGATTACCCATCCGACTATTGGAGCTCGACATTCCTCTTTCTTGTCCTCTGTTGGCCACCTTCCTTCGGACTCTGTCCATCAGTGATTTTACTGTATCTCTTCCTTCTGGCGGATCCTCAGTTTTAGATATCTGTTGAAGGCTGAATGTTTTGGCAGCCACTCGGTCTCCAAATTTTGGAAAGTATTGTTCCAGGTCCTTGTCTTCCATTACCGCCAAAACTGTGCAATCCACCTAAAAAAACAAATTGCAATGAACCGATTAAACACACCTTTGTGAACAAATAAGAAATAAACAGTACCATTTCGATTTATCGGCAATCTTAAAGTTATGAAAGTATTGATAATAACATTTCGTGTGTCACATTACACATTATGTATACCAAAACCGATTACAATATGCAGTATTTTAAATTTTATGTATTTAAACATATCAAGTGTTTTCTTATTTCACCTTGAAGTCCAAGACCAAGGTCGCCAAATTTCAAATATTGTTTAGATCGTTGTGGAAAGACTACACCTTGTAAACCAAGTTTTTGAACTTATTCGACAACTCATTATCTGACGAATTTCATTTTGATTTTTTAGCAAATATGGAAATATGCAAGGTCAAGGCCACTCTCACAGGCTTCAAGCTATAATCCATATCTATGTTTGTGATAACTAGAAAAAAAAATCTGTGTACTATTTTATTGTATATAAGTAGTTATTTTGTTTGTTTTTATAAGAATGTAATTAAGGCGAGAAAGCATATTATTTAACATGTTAACAGAGTTTCATGAAAATCCTTAGGATTTTTGTTAAGACAACACGGTGCCTCTAAAGTGTGGTGACCTTTGACCTCATTTAATTTCCATAGATTCTGCTGAAAATCGAACCTAAGCGAGATATTTGACTGATTACCAGTTTTGATGAGGTTTTTTTTTCTCATCAAAATCCTTAATATTCTTTGTAAGTTATCGTGGCGACACCACCAAGTGGCCTGTACAAAGCAGCCTCTGACCTCATTTAATATGTGTGGAATCTGCTGAGAGTTTGAGATGAGGAACTGTATTGTAAATATGTAGTATGAGTCGCATGAAAATCCATAGGATTTTTGTTAAGTCACCACGGTGCCTCTAAAGTGCGTTCACCTCTGACTTCATTAAATATACGTGGATTTCGAAAGATAATTTACTGATTAACAGTTCTGAAAAGTTCTATCAAAATCCTTCAGATTCCTCGTAAGTTAACTCGGGGATACAACAAAGTGGCCTAGTGACCCGTAGACCTTATTAAATATGTGATTTTTTCCAACAATCGAACTCTGGCGAGATGATTTATTGGTAAATACTTGTCGTGAGGTTCGCGAAAATGCATCGATTACCGCGGCGACACTTAATGTCAACGGACGGACGGACGGTGGGTATACCATAATACTCCCGTAATATAAAAATGTGTTATGTCCCCAAAAATGGACCTATTAAAATCAAGATCAATCTGATAGTAAATGTTATGAACTCATTTTAAATAGACTTCGTCTTCACAATCATGCCTATGCACAGTTTCACGAAGATCCGTTATCTCGCTTAAAATATTTTTTGTGGCGATGGAGGCGGAAGGATATTATTACAACCATGGTATCCCCGACTTCCTCAACGGATACAATACATAAATTTCATTATAGCATTGCCTTGGTTCCGTTATGGTTTCTCTTCAGGTTCAAAGTTTAAGCTACCGGATTTACGGCTGATGTCTTCAATAGAGAATTATACTATGGCGAGAGGGCCAGTTATTTAAAATAAAATTAATTAATTCTGGAAGATTAGCTTAAATAGAAAACGTAAACATTCAAGCTGATTATTTTTGGGGGAATATTTTATTATTCTATCAGTCAAAATGGCAAACTGTGTATTTTCAATACTTTGAATTCAAAAATTCAGCATTAATATCTTAAAAAGTGTCATAGACATTTACATAATAGGTTATTTTTAATTGATGAGGAATACTTTTTATAACAGTTTCTGATGAAAGCACAGTATTATATATTGAATAATATGCTGCATGCTATTAATTTTGTATTAAGACAAGTGACCTATGGGTCATGATGCTCAGTATGATGTGTTACATTACGAGTTCATATTTACAACAAATACTTATCTGATATCAAACTTAGGATTACCTCCTCCCCCACCGTATGTGACTTGAAATTACAACCCCTAATTTATGAACAACGTGTTACATAAAAAAATTATAAACCATTAACCAAAAAAAAAAAGAAATTCCTCTGAAAAACCAAATTGAAACAGGCCTTGGTGGAACTTTTTTTCAAGTTTGTTAACACTCTGACTGGGATATTAACTTGAATGTCTTTTTTTAACAACTCGTAAAACATGCAGATGTTCTCCTTGGACTCCCCAAAATTGAGAAGTAAATATACAGTTAATGTTTACGGATTCTTTAAAATGCGGTATATTTTCAGATTTGACCTGGATGATTGAAATTCAGGTCAACTATTTTCCAATTTGTCCAAGAACTTGGTTAAAACAAGTTACCCGTGGGGTACAAAACCCAGCTGACTAGGAAGCCATTTCCAAAAAGGAACTATATAAACTAAATTCAAAAAATTTTTTGGCGGTGTTCCCATTCAACTGTAGCAATTAAAGTGATTCAGAATGATTAAGAAGATTCATGATTAAATGTCCAGTCATTCGCACAGAATCTAGTCTTTTTGAATGCAGTCAAAAATGCTGCACAAAAATACTGCGCATAAGATGGTCAAGCACATTTCTGAAGGACATCCCTGTATGCCAAGACAGAAGACTCCAGATCCAACGGTAAAGTTTTGCACCGTGGCTGGCTGTTTAGGTGCTTAATTTATTTCGGCAAGTAAAATAAGTCACTAAGACCATTTCTATGGAGATTGCCAGAATGATTTGTTTAGTAGTATTTAAATATAGGTCACCATGACTTCGTTACAGGTTTTACAAGAATATGTGCCTTAGGTTTCCAAGGAATTACAGTTAAAAGTTTCTGGTTTCTACTGTCAAACTTCGCCAACAGTTTCATCTGAAGGTCTAAAAATAGAGAAAAAATGTGTTAAAATAGAAAAAAAATATAGGTGGCACCAAAAGTCACCAGAAAAAAATGAAACACTATTTGATTAAATTGTGTATTGATTAAAAAAATCATGGCAATCAATTCATAATTTTATGGTCGATGTTTCTAGGTGCAGTGATAAAGATTATGTAATAGTAACGGCCAGACAGAGAGACAACTGGTTACACAGCGGAGAAAGATTGACCGATATAGCTTAGATGACTTTCAGGAAAGAAAATAATGCTTCAAAAATTAGGATCAATATATATATATATATATATATATATATATATATATATCCGGTGAATACATTTATAATTTTCCAAATAACCATCAAACTTGCATAACTTTGCTATTGAATGGATGCCAAAATTTTCTTTCAAAGGATAAACTTAATCCAAGATTTTTTTTTAGAAAATTCAAGGTCAATTCATGGTATTATTAGAAATTTTGTTAATAAAATCTGTTAATAACAAAGTGGACCACTCAATGCGAATTTTACAAATCTTGATATATATTTTAATTATAAAATATTGGATACTATACACAAATATATAGAAATTTCTATCTGCCAAACACAATCAACAATAATTTAAGAAGTGACCCATGGGTCAGGACGCTCAGATGATTGACTAGTTGTTATTGGCTATATAGTGTGATACAGGGCGCATTTATGTGTTTCGTACTGATTCTCCTATGGGCACTGTACAAAAGCCTGTAATTTTCCCAAGGAGGTCATGCAAGGAATCATTGCGATCAATGCATGAGCTATTCAAGTACTAGAGCTTTTGTATAATATTTATTATTATTCTAGGTGGTACTACGAGCCCCATAGCTCTTAGAATTAAGGCCAGAGTGGCCTAACTTCAGGTCTCTAATAAGACTGTTTTATGGATCTCCATGGGTGTAATGTAAGAAGATTATAGATAGCAGATACAATATGTGCCCAGTCTGACTGAGTGCTCAAAATTATGTGTTCAGCCTGTAGTATGCAAAATATAGGTTACCATGACCTAAATTAAAGTGTCCTAGGAGAAACCAGATTTGGATAATGGTGTAGATGAGAAAGGGTTATGTTTATGACTCAATCCAAACCAGCATTTTGCCTGGCATAAATTGCTATTTTAATGAGTATTTATTTTCAAACCGTGATAAACGTCTAACAAAATCAAGGTTAAGCAACATACCTTATGCAAAAGATGAACCTATCCAAGATTATGTTTATTTGAACAGATCATCAGCTCTTTATGACTTTGTACTAAAAATGATGATGCAATATCATTCTGAAAGCAGGTTTGCAAAAATGATAAAAAATAACTCCGTCCCATTATTTATTATAGAAAAAGCAGGGTAATGTAAGGCAAATTATTTATTAAAAAACATGGACACAAAGAAAGGCCCGACTTCCTACATGTTTTTATGTCTTGTTTCTACCTTGTACCGAAAGAGTATAAATTTCTGTTGCCTATTTTCTTTCAAAAGGATTAACAAACAAATAATTGGATGTGTAATCTGAATATTCTTTGGTCTGAAAAATATGATTTTTTGCCCTGTCAGTAATTTCATACACCAGTAAATGATAACGCACTTCTGAATTAATGGGACTCGCTCCCGTGAGCGACAAGGTTATATTTTCAGCTCTGTATGCTTATTGCTTCTTGACTTTTTAAATGGGCAGGTATATAGTTAAACTGACTCAATTTCGAACACTGTCGTGTCTTATGTCTGTGTGCTTGTCGGGACGCGCTCTATACTGTGGTTGCCTTTTTGTTCGCGAGGGTTTTAATTTCGCGATATTCGCGAATGGGAAATAATCGCGAAAATGAAACCCTCGGGAATAATCGGCAAATTGAGAATGTTTTTCTTATTTAGTGTAATCAATACTTTTATGGTAATAGGTTAGAACAGAGAGAATTTTTTAATAAATTACATCCTTGCAGGTATAGGGAAATTTAAACCTTAAATTTGAACTAAACCACCTATGCTGTGTGTACTGGCCCATCATTATATAAGAAAATGTCACAAACTCATGACCTATTCTTATTTTATAAAACACAAAGGTACATGGTTTTGCCAAAGATTTGATATACTAGTAGGTTCTTGTGAGATCGCGAAAATGAAACCCTCGCAAAACATTAAAAATGGAAAAATCGCGAAATTTCAGCCTCGCGAATATGAAGCCAACCACAGTATAACACTTGATAGTAATAAAATATGATTATATGTTAACCCTCGAAGCTGATATTCTAAAGCCAGATGATCCTGATGTATATCACCAAAAACTTGCATAAAACAGACTCAACTGATTTTCATTAAATGTTTGGAGTACTGGGCATGAAATATTAAAAACAAATTGTTGAATATTGTTGTTAAAAGTGCTTTACGTTTCCAGTGGGGTTGTTCTGCATTGGAAGAGGTATGCGCTTTAATCTTCTTCAACAAAGGTTCTAGTTCTTTATGGAATGGGTGGTGATGTGCACATATATTTAACTTATACTTATTAAGATATAATGGATTGTTAAAACAGTGAAATTGTGCCTTGATTTATTAAATGCAGGGCATATATTTCGATTTCATGGTATTTATTAAGAACAAGAAAAAAGACACGTTTCACAAAACATGTCTGCAGTTATGGAATAACTATTCCACTGTAGGGTATTAACTAGTGCTACAAGTACCTGTAATGAACTGCACCACCTGTAAAAAGCCAAAAATATCCTTCAGAAGACGGCAACATGTACAGTTTGTAACTTTTAACGCATGTGGTTCCGCCTCAAATATAGATAGCTAAATTTACATCCGTTGATCATCTACTGAAAAAAAAGCACAACTCCTAAGGTCAAATACAGACCTGATAACCAGGGAAAGCCGAGCGAATGTCATGATTGACACACGCCGAGGAAAACTTACATGATGCATGATATTTCACTGTGCTACAACTGATCTGTGACACATGCCCCTTTTCCAGATCGAAGCCCATTTATCAGCTGTGTTGTTGTAAATCTCATAAAAGAGTACCAATTGGGTCTAGCAAGAGGCAAAGAAAAATCCAAAACTTGACGAGAAACGAAAATCGGAAAAAAGCCAAATATGGTGTTCATTAGGGGAACATTTGTACTTTAGAATCTCATACAAAGGGATATATTCGAATGTCATTAGATAGTTAAGCTAACAATTGTGTATATGAATTTAAACAGTACTCGCTTAATAATAAGCGAGTCTCTGGACCAGAAGCCATTATTTGCGTGGCCTTTGCCCTGAACACCTGCCTTCTGCAGGTGTTAAATTGTAAAACGTTTACACCAGAGGCTGTTGGCTCGAGTTGAGAACATGGGTAGATACATTTTGCAGCTTATAAATGCTAATTAGCGCACATCAAACAACATGTAAATGGAGAAAGATGCTGAGGTTTAGTTTACATATGCTCTCAATAAAACAATATTCGTTTTATGACGAATATGACATTTTAGCTGAAATATCCCCTACTTCCCTCCAGCTTTTTTCAGCCAGCGAAACCTTTTTTTCAGGCTGTCTTTCCAATTATTGCTGCTTGGTCCCTGTCTTACCGAACTTGGATACCCTTTTTCAGGTTCTGCCACTAGTCCTGGGTTGGATCCCTGCATTTCCTAAAGTCAGGATCCGCCCGACAATATTATAAATGGTTAATTTATTTGAAAAGTATCTGACTGTGGGCGCCCCTCCCTCCACGAAAGCCGTCCCTTCAAAACACGCCTATTGCCTTACTTCGTATGACAACATGTGAACTGATTTCCAGTATATTATGAAAATTATTTCATAATATAACAAATATATTTGTAATTTGTAACATGATATATACCTTTTCCTCTTCCAAAAGAGTTATGGTGGCCGATGGGATGGCCCGTCTGGTCAAAAACTGAAGCAGGCTTTCCTCCATGCTTCTGTACGATGCGGTACGGAGCTCCATGCAGTGCGCAAAAGATTTCGCGAGGGAACGCGAAAAGATCGCGAGGGAACGCAAAAAGATCGTGAGGGAACGCGAAATTATCGCGAGGGAACGCGAAAAGATCGCGAGGGAACGCGAAAAGATCGCGAGGGAACGCGAAAAGATCGCGAGGGAACGCGAAATTATCGCGAGGGAACGCGAAATTATCGCGAGGGAACGCGAAATTATCGCGAGGGAACGCGAAAAGATCGCGAGGGAACGCGAAATAATCGCAAGGAAACGCGAAAAGATCGCGAGGGAACGCGAAAAGATCGCAAGGGAACGCGATATTTACCCAGAAAAAAATATCACTAACGTCACTTTAGGGGCTCCATAATATATATATATATATATATATATATATATATATATATATATATATATATACACACACTTAGAATAAGATCCACCGTTTCTTAGCTGACTGGCCGCTTTTTGACAAGAAAAGACACAAGGTTAGAAGACTCTTCATACTATAGTAGCTAAAAGAAGTTGACAGAAAACAGTTTACAGGTGACGAGTAGGAAGTAGACCATAAAGTATACCTTTACATCTATGTATGGTAACACATTTCTGTTGCACATAAAAACAAGTTATCATGTCGAAAACTCTTCATATCTGTCACGTGTCATAATCTTAGTCTCCTGTACTACCACAGTGAGACCTCAGAAAATGTTATGTCCTTAAATAAAGCCTTGGTCCCAACTGGACGCACGAATTTTTGGATCGTACGTCCCCTTCAAATTTTGGGTGCCATGGAGGCCGTGAAGGTCGTAGAGGTGGAGGAGATGTCTTGTTCACAATCGGCCTACGGGCTCCTACGGCCTTATCGCGTCCACATTTTAATAATAATATAATAATAATAGATTTTTAAGCCTTCAGAAGAAGATTACATGTACATAAAACATAATAAAATATAAAATAATAAGAACAATAAAACCACAGCTAAGACACCGTATTAAACATAAAATCAATAAATTAAAATGGTGTCAGAAGCATATTTAAGATATATTTATCATATGGGGCGTGACTGACCAATAACTGCCGGACGGTATCCGACACTCCATCATTTACATCATATTTCAATTCCTTTTTTACCCTTTGCTTGTACCCCTTATCAAAAATATATTTGAGAAAACTTATACCATATTTCAAACACGTTTCTTTTGATCTTGCAATGAGATCAGAATGACCACTCAGTTTGCCACAAGCATGCATATTCAGTAAATATGTATTTAAAGGCCTGGCGCGAGAGATATTACTAAAGATGGCGCATGTTAAATCAGGACCATTCAGTTCAACTGTTTTTTGTATCCTACTTACATTCAGTGCTTTCAAAATGGCAGAACTTTTGCAATATTTATGTAAACCAATACCGACCTTTAGTAGTTGTGACTGTAACTTTTTCATTTTTGTTAAAGATTGTTTACTGATATATATGGCACTGCTGCCATATGTCAACACAGGCCTTATAGCTGTTCTCCACACATATGACAAAGGATAAACATCGCTTACAAAGTTTGAGAAACCAGCTCCTTGTAGAGAATAAAATGCCCTCCTGCATGCATTTATGCGGTCATCAATATGCTCCTCAGGATTAGAATTTGACAAAGTAACACCAAGATATCTCACACTTTTGCATTCAGTCAGCTTAACACCATCAAGTCGCCATTCAGGGCGAGGTTCTAGTGTACACTGCCCAAAAACGACACACTCGGTCTTCTGTGGATTAAACCTAAGACCATGTTGTGTTATATACGCATCAGCTAAATCAATCATCTTTTGTAAACCAGAGGCAGTCAGACTTGCTAACATGAGATCGTCAGCATAACAGAATACATTGTAAGATACATTATTAATCTTTATGCTACCTGTAAAATTTGATAATGCGTTGATCAAATCTTGATAGAATAAATTAAAGAAAAAAGGGGAGGTTAGTCCTCACTGACGTGTGCCCTTGGTAAATAATTTACCTCTCCCTGCAACGAATCCGAATTGCAAATCACTAAATGCCTGGAAATCAGATACATCCAGTATATATAATTCCATAATTTTAGATATCGTACACGAGATTGTAATAGGTCGATAATTTCTTGGTATAGTAGGATCTAGTGTTGGTTTTTTAAGTACAGGCACCAATAACCCTTGATAAAAACAACCTGGCACAACGCCATAACTGATACACAGAGTAAACATTGTACTAAGATAATTAATAAACCTAGATTGAATAGCATGCTTAAAATGTTCAGATACAATACCATCCCTACCTGGCGAGCATCCAGATTTGTTTTTTTTATGTAACTAATAATCATAGATTCAGTTATAATTTTTTCAGTAAAAATGAAAGAAGTAAGATGGTCATATTTTGCCTTAACGTCAGTGTGACCATTCAAGATAACAGGATTATGAACATCAGAATCGGCGAACTTTTTAGTATAATACTCCGTCAATTTAGATATATCAGTGTTATCATACGAGGCTTGTTCCCTTTTTTGTCCGCCTTATCAAATTCCAAAATTTCTTCATATTTCTACTCGTATACAGATTATTTAACTTCAGCGATAATTTGTTCAAATGATTATTCATAGCTTGGTAACAGGCTGAACGATGCATTTTCTTAGCTGCTTTATAACATGCATTTACATGGTCCTCGCGTGGCCGACCGCATGATTCCAGATACCATACCGGAAGCGTTATCACGTGTAATCTAGCAGTCATAAGTCCACCAGCTATTTGGCTTAAACCGACCCTTGTATCTAGAATGTTTATCATTTATGACCTTAGAACAGGCATCATGCATCGTCTTATTCATGTCGTCACACGTTGTATTAACCACAGAATAAGCCTCATCTCTGGATTTCACGTTATTCAGGTGTACTGCGGGTAAAAGTCTAGCAGTTTCCTTAATATAATGGTGATAAGAATCACATACTTTAGTATTCGACCAATTTTGTCTGGGGTATTGCAGAATGATTGTACACATTTCATTTCTTAGTAGCAAATACAGGCAGTGAAACAGTCGTGTTCAAGGGAAGGTTATCACTAACATTGGTTGGCATATTTGACAATATTGAGCAATTACTGATTAGATCGTCAGAGAAACTAGAATAAAATACGTGGTCAACATATGATCGATGTATCCCGTTTAGATATGTGTGAGATACATCTTGATTGAAACAGAAGTTTGCAACTTTGGAATCATTATTGCATAAAAAATCATACAACATAAAACTATGTATGTTGAATGGATGAGACCTGTACCAATATCTTGTCAATTCAGCCTGGCGTGGCAAGTTAGCATTCATATAACCAACTATCATTATGGGTGAGGGCTCCATGCTATCAATGGCATACTGTAAGATGTCAAGAGTTTCATTGTACAGCTCAATCTGGTCAGTGCAGCCATTATAATAAGGTATATAAACACCAAATACAGTTAATATAGTTTTGGTCCCAGACACAATCTGTACTCCTGTGACTCTATCAGAATTAACTATAAGAGGTTTATACACAATATGTTCGCGTTTCTTGGCAATGAATCCGATACCTCCGTATGGACATCCAATCAAAGGTCTTTCTACATCAATACTGGATTTCATATGAGTCCAAAGATGCTCAACGCTATAGGTTTGTTTATATGATGCTAGTTCATGTGGAATGAGCCAGTGTTCGCACAGAAACAGCAGGTCAAACGTTCCTTCAAGTAGACTCTCTATAAATGCATAAGAGGATTTCATGTTTTTGCAGTTAAAAGAACATATTTTAAAATTAACATTGTTATACTTAATTTCTTTTGACATAAATTTTTTAGAGGTTCTACACATCAGTACAAAGAATCCCACAAAGTCAGTTGCTATAATAAAATTGTGTGCGTGATGACTGTTTCCCCATGTGAGAAGCCTCATTGTTCCATATGTAGCCACTGGGCCTATCCCTATAATGTATAGGATATGGGACGCTATCAATTTGGCGAAGGCGATGCTCATCGCGATAAGAAGGTCTTCGTTTTGTGCAGAATCTCACGTGCCACGCAAGTCCGTCTTGCAATATGTGGAAGACAGCCGTAATATAAGAATGTACGGAGGATGTTGGACAAATCGTACTCAGCAGGCAAGTGGTACTTGCTCTCTCATTGCGTGCGACGTGCGTCTTAGACCACGGATATTTTTTTCCATGGTACCTTAAAAATGTGTACGTCCCACTTGTGAACTCCTTGCAGGGGACCTGATTAAATTTACAGCCTCGTTCCCTGATAATTCGTAGAATTTGTTGGACATATCCAACTTCCTCCGTACATGCTTACGGGCTGTTTACGACCTCAATATTTCGCAGGACGGTCTTGCGTTGCACGTGAGGTTCTGCAAAAAAATTTGGCGAAAACAAGCCGATCTTATTGCTATGAATAAAAATGAAACATGCAAAATGAAAATTTCTCACGAATAAATGGGAAAAGAATTAGATAACAACATGTGTTGCAGCTAAACGGGGGGGGGGGGGCGCAGACTAGCTCCTCCTACCCTTCAGTATATTTGCACTGGAAGACCAGTTTAGTTTCATCCAAAATACAGAAACGACGCTACCATATAACGAAGACTGGCTAACATATTTTAATATCAACAGATAACACAACAACACACCCGTGACAGGTGAAGATTTTCGTTATATTTGGGGCGTTATTCGGCACGTAAAAGCTACGTTTCATAGACGATGCACAGTAGTCTAATCAATTTTAACCAGGGTTCGAGTAAGGCGCGCCCTTAGTGGGTTCTTAGGGGGAGACACCAGTTGTTCCATAGAACCAACCATAGCACTATTTACGTACGTTCAGGAGATTATTCAATGCACTAAGAGGTACCTGTCTCCTTTAAAAGGTGCCAATTCACCTACATTTAAAAAAAAATTATGTGATTTCTGGCGGCTTCCTCTGTTTATATATTCATGATTTAAGGTTATGTTTGGTTGTGAAAGGTTCTTATAAGGCTTTCGTGAAGGATGTATGAATTTGTATTTCAACAATATGTTTGTAAACACAACAATGTTCACAAATTGAAAAAACATGTCACCTAAGGTGGTAGGTTGCATATATACGGAGGTAGAAAGGTCATTTTTTGCAAAATGCCATTTGCTCTGGCTTATCTGATTTGCTAACAGATGCCCTTGTTGAATTTGTTTTGATTATTTTGATATAATAGATATGATACTATCTAATACTTTGCTCTCCTTACCTTCTGTCTTTTAAGGGTGGGGTGTTGCCTGGGGACTCACCCGGACATCTTAAGATGGCGCCACGAAGTGATGTAACCACCCATGTTTCCATGTTTATGGATCCACCTCGCTATCAGTGACTACTGACGCGCTTTGAGAAGCATAAACACTATTCTGGGACCATTCAGTACTGTTTTTGCAGAACTGACAGAGTGAAAATTGATCCCAGAATGACAAAATTGCCGAGCACTGATAGGGACATGGACCTGCTCCAGCAGGATTTTCCGGGCGTATTTCCAGGCTGTGTGGTGACTCGAGCGATGAGTAAAAAGGCAAGTCTTAAACCAGAGAGTTCTGCACTTGACCCTCGCAAACCTTTATGGCGCATTCAAATGATGACGTCAGTGGCTTAAAGCCCGATACGCGAGTAAATGTAAAAACGCCCGCAAATATTGCATGTGACCCAAGTGGCCCACCTTGTCTAAATGACTGAACTACAAATGTAGTACAGGGCAAACAGACCCTGAATAGAAATCTCCATAGGAGTACAAACGGCGTGAAATCGCCTGATCAAAATGGGCAGGAACAGTTAAAGAAGGATAGGAGTGTAAAGAATGTAGAAGTTGGCATGAAAACTGATGGTTTGATAGAAATGCAAAAGAAAGATCCTGATATTGCCTCCCTTAGAGAAAATGCATTTACTAAAGAGGAAGCTGATAAAGGACCTACTTGTTTCACCTTACAGAATGATGTACTAGTTAGAAAATATAGACCTCATACCATACCAGCGGACGAAACGTGGAAAACTCTTTATCAAATTGTAGTTCCCCCCGAGTATCGCTCAGAAATCTTAAAACTTGCGCATGATCATCCCAAGGCAGGACATTTGGGTGTCAGGAAAACCAAACACAAAATTCTCCAACACTTCTATTGGACCAAGTTAAAACGAGACGTGGCGAAATACTGTAAAACTTGTCATGTGTGTCAAATGATTGGAAAACCAACCCACCAAATTAGTTCTGCGCCATTCTCGCCCATACCTGCAACACATGTTGCGTTTGAATCAGTAATACTTGACTGTATAGGACCGCGAAGAAAAACTAAACATGGCAATGAAAATATTCTAACAATCATGTGTACTGCAACTGGATTTCCAGAAGCTATTCCTCTTAGAACCATATCTGCAAAGAAAATTGTTGAAGTTCTAGTTAAATTTTTACTACTTTTGGCTTACCAAGAACAATACAAACGGATCAAGGTTCAAATTTCATGTCAAATCTATTTGCCCGGGTTATGGCAGAGCTAGGCATAAAACATTACATATCCAGTGCCTACCATCCTGAGAGTCAAGGTGCTCTAGAGCGATTTCACCAAACTCTCAAAAACATGATTATAGCTTATTGTCTTGACACTGGGAACCAGTGGGATGAGGGTTTACCCTTTTTGATATTTGCGGCCCGAGAAGCACTGCAAGAAAGCTTAGGGTTTAGCCCTTTTGAATTAGTGTATGGGCACTGTGTAAGCGGAAAAGAGTAGTCAAAGTAGCTTGTTAAAATATGTTCTGGAATTCAAGGAGAAATTAAGTAGGGCAAATGAAATCGCCCAAGAACATTTTAAGAATGCCCAAGTCAAAATGAAAGTATGGTATGACAAAAAGACTACAAAAAGATAATGTAAACCTGGTGATAAAGTTCTGTTATTATTCCCAATTCCAGGACAACCCCTGCAAGCAAAATACTCTGGACCATACAAAGTTGTTGAGAAGAAATCAGATTTGAATTATGTGATTGATACTCCTTATCGTAGAAAGTCGCACGATTTTGTCATATAAATATGTTTAAAGAATATCATGACAGATCAGCGGAAACATCTTAATCTAGTCCCCCCCCCCCCCCCCAACAAACATTGGGTACTCATTAAAGAAACTGAAAAGAATCCCGAGGATGTTCTCATGAAGAAAACTGAACACCCTGTAAAACTGAACAACTCCGATATTTTAAATAATTTAGATGAGAAATTGTCACATTTGGATTTCGATCAGTTATCAGAGTTGAAGGAAATCCTGCTAAATTATGACTCTTTATTTTCTGATGTCCCCAGTAGAACTAATGTACTACAGCATGATGTAGACGTAGGATATTCTTTCCCTATTAAACAGGCACCATACAGAGCTGGTCCCCAAAAGTTACAAGCCATAAAGAATGAAATCAAGTATATGATAGAGAATGATATTATTGAAAACAGCAGTAGTGCCTAGAGTTCCCCATGTTTGTTGATAAAGAAGCCTGATATGACCTACATATTTTGTACAGATTATCGAAAGGTTAACAATTTAACAAAAACAGATACCCTTTGCCTAGGTTGGAAGATTGTATTGATAGGATTGGATCTGCTACGAATATTAGCAAGTAAGATTTGCTAAAAGGTTATTGGCGGGTACCTTTTACCGGACGGGCTAAGCAAATATTTGCGTTTTTAACGCCAAACGGTTTGTTCCAGTACAAAGTTATGCCCTTCGGAATGAAAAATGCGCCAGTCTGCTTCATTAGACTTATGAATTGTGTATTAACTGGCTTAGATAACTGTACTTGCTGTATTGATGATGTTGTTGTATACAATCACACATGGGAAGGTCATAAACAAAGTTTGGTAGAACTCTTTGAGAGACTGAAAAAAGCTTGATTGACGGTTAATCTTGCCAAGAGTGATTTTTGTCGTGCAACTGTAACATATTTAGGGCACGAAGTAGGTCAAGGTTGTGTAAAACCAATTACCAGTAAAGTATCAGCTATTGTAGAATTTCCAGTTCCTACTAATCGTAAGGAACTAATGCGATTCTTAGGAATGACTGGGTATTACAGGAAATTTTGTCAGAACTTTGCAGAAGTTGTAAATCCGTTAACGGATCTGTTGAAAAAGAACAGAGAATTCCATTGGAATAAAAACTGTCAAAATGCTTGTGAAAGAGCCAAGGCTATATTACAAAGTGCACCTGTGTTACAGTCTCCAAATTTTGATAAACCGTTTTCTCTCATGACGGATGCCAGCGATTGCGATGTAGGCGCTGTGTTCATTCAAGACGATGACTTTAACGTAAGTCATCCGGTTTGCTACTTTTCAAAGAAATTTTTTTCCTCATCAAAAGAATTATTCTGCTATTGAAAAGGAAACTGTCACTATTGATGGCGTTACAGCACTTTGAAGTATATTTGGGCTCTACGCCTTATGATATAACTGTCTACACTGATCATAATCCAATAACATTTCTTCATAAGATGAAGAATAATATTCAGAGATTAATGAGATGGAGTCTAGCCTTGTCAGAGTTTAACCTAGTTATCAAACACATCAAGGGCTCCGATAACATAATGGCTGATACGTTATCGAGACGTCATTAGTTGTGACCTGATGATGGACTCTTCTTTTAACCTCGGATATGTTCTGTCCTTTTGAAGAGCTGTATTACATGTATTACATGTATTAAGATATTGATGATTATTATTGTATAAGAAATATTGAATGATACTATTTGTGATGATGATAATTAATAGTCTATAAGATGTCAGATTACACATATACTCGTCATACGTGATATAGTGCTAATGCTTTGCTCTCCTTGCCTTCTGTCTTTTAAGGGTGGGGTGTTGCCTGGGGACTCGCCCGGACATCATAAGATGACGCCACGAAGTGATGTAACCACCCCAGTTTCCACGTTTATGGATCCACCCCGCTATCAGTGACTACTGACGCGCTTTGAGAAGCATAAACACTATTCTGGAACCATTCAGTACTGGTTTTGCAGAACTGACGGCGCTATCGTTTCTCTCAAGCAAAACCACAAACTTCTGCGGTTTCCACCTATTGTTGGAAGCCTAAAAAACGAACTCGCCAGCAGTACGAGGCGGGACTATCGATTTTGCTACACCACGTTAATGTTTTCCCCGGGGACGGGACCGTGACCGTGGGCTCTTGGTCCCCAAGCCCACGGGATGCCATGAACTACGATATGAACTTTATTATGTAGGAAGAGGAGAGACTTTATGTTTTTTCTGGTGCCACATGGATTAATACTAGACTTTAGTTTTGTGTGTGCCCGAACTATGTGTTGAAGATGGACCTCAGTTTCTCATATACCGGATTCAGTAAAGTATTTCGTTGCAGTTCTTTATTTAGAGACTCAGTTTTTCTTCAGAGACTGTGTTATAAATGGCGTTATGTATAGACTATTATATTATTTGTGTACGAATGTAAATATTGTAATATATTAATATAGCACTGTTTTTGCACCCATATTTTGGTTACGTATTCATTTGAAGAGAACGTGTCTGAGCATTTATGTTACGGTTCGGCCTGAGTTGTTTGTTTGGTGTGAAAAGGGACCTTAACAATATATATATATATATATTTCTGAAGAAAAACAACACTGTAAATTCACTACAGTCTGTTTCACGGGATGCGACCCGATCATCAGGTGAATGTTGTTAGAATGAAGCTAACGGCGTGGTTTGAAAAGCCGAGACTTTACGAGATTACGAGATTATGCTTTGTGTGTATTTGGGGGAACATTAAATGACTGACACTGATCCATGGGGGCACAATAGGATGGGGCGGGGTACACGTGCGATAATGGAACATAACAGGGCACAGAGGTTTATTGTGGTTTTAATGTTTATAATTAATACAAAGGATGCCCATTAGCAAGTAAGCTGATATTTAATAGGGTCCTGGGTACAGTAACATTTCAGTAGTATACACATATGATATAAATATACAATACACATATACTATGAAAATATACAATTCAAAAGGCAAATATACAATATAAAAAAGAATATAAAAGGCAAATGTACTATACTCATACCAAGTGGTGCAGGTCTCCTAGCTGAAGGTCATAAAGCCCCTTAGACCAGGATAAAGTAGAACTTTCCTGTCATCCAATGGACTCCACGAGCCAGCAGTGAGAGAGCAACTACCTGAACATATGAGTCTGCCCAGCGAATCCTCGTGGTGGGGGGGGGGGGGAGATGAGCGGGCACGTATATGAGCCTCCACAGCCCAATCGCTGATATTCTTTCGCGCGCGATAACTCAACAACAACATACTCAGCGTTTCCAAATTTACAGGGATGGTTGGTACATATGAGGGTTCCAGATCTACTGAATTACAGACCTGTTGGAATTCATATATGGCCACTACAGCTCAATCTCTGATTTTCTTTTGCACGCGATAACTTACAACAACCTTAGTACTGCAGCTTTCCCAATTCACAGGGATCTTTGGTGCCTATGAGGGCTCCAGACCTATTGAAATACAGACTTGCTCAAAATTAAATATGGCTAACAGACTACATTCGGTGATTTTCTATTGCACACATTATTTCAGATATATCTTCTTTAATATCATTTGATCCAGTACGATTTTTTCCCTCATGCATAAAAACTTGTTTCTGTTTGTGATATTTTTCAAATTTTACTAAATTTTTCACCCATATGTAGACTAGTCCAGCACTAGCAGAAACGCGGGGCCCTCTGAGGACCATTGTCCGACCAAATCTAGTTATTTATTATATTATTATGCTGTTTATTACTAAAACATAATACAGAAAGACATCAGACATTGCTGCTTTCGGCACCGTTTGCATTAGAATTTGAACTTGAATCAACTGCCCTGTAGGATTATATAAGGGAAACATACACAGGATCTTTCAGGCATTGATAAACGTCAGATTTTGCAAGTTTCCTTGAATTTGTCGTACATTCGGGCACCAAACAATTTTAACATCGTATTTATTCAATGATCATAGTGATTTATTATAAGTCCATAGCGTATATAAGATAACAACTGGGGGATTGTGAGTTTCGTCCGTGCTAATGAGTGTCCGGCTGTTCATGCTTGCCTGCACAGTTGGGCTTCCTGCTGCGCCAGCCAGTAGTTTTTCTTCTCCATCAACACGGGGAGCTGCATTAGCGATATCCCGTATTCAATTGAAATAAATATGTTTAAAACAATGTGTTTAAATTACGGGGGCGAATGGATGAATAAGATGATTACAACTGTGTAAATTTGGATTAAATTGTAACATTCTCCCCGATAATGATACCTTTGCCCTTCACTACAGTTGGGTAAAGGAGGCAGATTGTCAGTTAAGTGGCTATCAGCCAATCACAGGCTGGTAGCTAGTGGCTCCACCCCCTGTCCTTATTGAGTAAAACCGCTGGAAATACGACTGTCCGCTCTCTTTTGGACTAAACAAGTGGGCCCTATAAGGGCTGTCCAGAGGACAGCCAGGGTATGGCTTCTCATTCACCCTGGGATTGGTTTTATGACAATGACGGCTACCCAGGTGAAGAGCCACCCAATTCCAAAGAGCAATCTTTCTACCCAGCCTGGTAAGTATCTTCTGTTTCATTTCTTGTTTAAATAATAATTACAGTCCCGATAATTTGAAGGTTTAGACCCTAAATAGTATTCCAGTAAAACTGTGTTGTGATATTTCTTTAAAATTGTGCGTGTACGTGCTTTCTTAGCCCCATTTCCTCCCAGAATAAATAAGCAACTACATTTGGCGAGAAGTGCTTTTCGGCTGTTTTTGCAGCTAGGAGACGAATTCTGGTTAATAAATTGCTTATATTAAGTTAATTCTGGGTTTTTAGAACCAGTATTTACTAAAAGGGCTTATGTTGTGAAATTCTGCTAAATAAGCGATCTATTTAAATATAAACATAGCAAAGCCTTTAAAAATGCCTGGGTTTCATTTTTTAATCCAGGTACTGTGCACTTTGTTTATTTTACTATGTGATTGTATTCATTTGCTGTTAAACTGCTGTTATACTGTGTAATTGTATTGATTTGGTGTATTGTAATGTTAGGGTTGTTTAAACAATAAATTATAGTTATTTGTTAACAAAAAACCAATGACTTCTTTATTCATTCCCCTAGACATTTCACGCTGCCTAGTGTTACAGAATCTGATTTTTTTTATTACAAAATTTATGTTCATCACGCATATGTGATCTGTTGATATTAGGTTCCGTAACATAAAATTGTTGGCTCGACCGGGATGCTGAATCGTTTTGAAAATTTATTAGGCCTTGACCTTGACACACTGTTTTATCATACATTGTTTACAAGATTACATATTGTTTACAATACATTGTTTACAGGATTTATTTCAGTGTTGTTTTTTTTTTGTTATTGTTTTAACATCTTAACATTGCAGATTTTACAACTTAGACATTTGTTGACGATCCCGACCCTGATCAACTTGAACAGTTGATAAAGGAACAGTTGTTGCGTTTGGAACAACACTTAGGGCTAAGTGTGAAAGAAAAGCTTTGAGAAAGCCTGATATCATTGCTAAAATCATGCAAGATCTAGTTAGCAAAGGTTTAATTGAAGAGAGTGAAGTGGAAAAAAATGACAGCCTTGCTATGCAATTAGAATTTAAAAAGTTGGAAATGCATCATGAGCTGGCATTAAAAGAGAGGGAAGAATGGTTAGAAAGAGAAAGACTAGAAAACGAAATAGAAAGAGACAGACTAGAAAAAGAAAAAGAAAACGAGTTGGAAAGACTTCAACTAGAACAAAGTCTAAGTGCTGCCCAACTCACAGTTTTCATGTTACTAAACACATTACTTGTCCCACCTTTTCAAGAAAAAGAGGTTGATAAATATTTCTTACACTTAAAGTACCTGAAAATTTAAAATGGCCTAAGGAAAATTGGACTATGCTGTTGCAAAGTGTATTGACTAGCAAGGCCAGAGAAATTTATACAGAGCTTTCAGTACAAGCTGCTGCTGACTATGACCTGGTAAAACGGTTAATCCTAAAAAGTTATGAGTTAGTTTTGGAGGTTTACCGCCAGATATTTAGAAATTGGGAAAAGCGCAAAGAACAGACCTACGTCGAATTTGCTAGGACAAAAGAGCAGTTGTTTGATCGCTGGTGAAGTTCTAAAATGTTATGAAGATTATGACAATTTGCGCCAGTTGATTTTGCTTGAAGAATTCAAGCGCTGCATTAACGCAGATGTTAAAACTTTTCTTGATGAGAAAAGTCCTGAAACACTTGACATTGCTGCTCAATTAGCTGATGATTATTCATTAACACACAAAATGTTCCTTACTAGCAAATCAAACCAGTCATTCACAAACAAGAATGTAAATCAGTATGGTCAAAAGAAGTTTACAGCGCAGTCACCCAGTACTAGTAGTCCTGATAGTTCAACAAAGTTCATTGCTACACCTCAGTCCACGTCCACTGTCTAAGTCAAACAAAGACCAGTCATTTGCGAAGAAAATCTGTAATTACTGCAAGAAGGAAGGTCAACTTATATCTGACTGCTGGAGACTAGCGAGTACCTGGAAACTGTTCTGTACCTTTTAAGTTAGCTGTAGATGCTAGTGATACTGCTGCTGGTGCTGTGTTGTTACAAGAAGGCAATGATTGCATAGATCATCCAATTTGTTATTTTTCAAGAAAGTTTAATGCAAACCAGACAAACTACTCCACTATAAAAAAAGAATGTTTGGCTTTGATTTTGGCATTGCAACATTTTAAAGGTTATGTTACTTCATCAGTCAAGCCTATCTGTGTCTTCAGTGATCGCAATCCCCTCAGGTTCATAAACAAGTTGAAGTGTAAAATCAAAGATTGTTGAGTTTGGGTTTGATCTTATAGGATTACAATCTTGAAATCAAACACATTAAAGGAAAAGACAATGTACTTGCTGATTGCTTATCGAGATGTTTATGAAATGCTGTAAACGAGATGTTTATGTCATGTTGTAAATAAGATGATTCTTGATATGTTGCAACAATTAAGTGATTGTGATCGCAAAAAGAAAGTTCTTTTGAGAAAACTTTCTTTTTTTCTTACAGGAGGGGGAGTGTTACAGATGTCTTTTATATTGTGTGACACGGGCGTAACTCGTGTTGTAGCGGCCTCTCCTGGCCGGGTGTTGTGCTCTCAGTTAAATCCGTACTGGTTGAACTTTGGCTGTCATGCTAGTTTGGGGCTTTCTCGTCTGGCCGGGCCGGGCCGGCTCACGTGTGAACACTGGCATGTATAGACACAGAGGTTTTTTCTAGAAGTTTCCTGTAACGCGTGTTAACTGTGTATCATGTTTGATTCTTCAGATTGTTCGAGAAATGGAAGGTTCTCGGCTTGAGGAGAGAAGGGGGCTGTGTTTTAGAGCCGAGAGAGAGGTGAGAGAATATTCCAGCGGACACAGAAGAGTGGGACCTTTTCCGATACATGCAGCAGTTAGAGATTTTCTTCAAATTTATGATGGATTTTATGTAGTCTTCAGTTTGCCTTTCGGATCACTGCCAGGATTTGTTTTTGGATAACCGAGATTGATTTTGTAATTACATTGGACTGTTATTCTCCGAGAAAATTTGTGTGAACTGTTCATCCGGCTTATACATTAAAAAGGACTTATCGCTGTGACAGTGGTGGTACTGTGCACTTTGTTTATTTCACTGTGTGATTGTATTGATTTGCTGTTATACTGCTGTTATACTGTGTAATTGTATTGATTTAGTGTACTGTAATGTTAGGGTTGTTTTAAGAATAAATTATAGTAATTTGTTAACAAACAAAAAAACCACTGACTTCTTTATTCATTCCCCTAGACATTTCACGCTGCCTAGTGTTACAGAATCTGATTTTTTTTCATTACAAAATTTATGTTCATCACGCATACGTAATCTGTTGATCTTAGGTTTCGTAACAGTGTGTGTCACTATTAATATAAGCTGTATCCCGGATACGGGCCACCTTAACCCTTCGGGCATTAAATACTCCGGTAAGTGTTTGTCACTATTATTATATGCTTTATCCGTGATACAAGTTACCCTAACCCTTCGGGAATGAAATATTCCAGTTAGTGTTTGTCACTATTAATATATGGTATATCCTGGAAACGAGTTACCCTAAGCTTTCGGACATCAAATACTCCAGTAAGTGTTTGTCACTATCAATATATGCTTTATCCTGGATACGGGTTACCCTAACCCTTGGGCATGAAATACTCCAGGAAGTGTTTGTCACTATTAATATATGGTGTATCCTGGATATGGGTGACCCTTACCCTGCACAAAATGGTCCAGTAGGTGTTTGTCTCTAGTAATATATAGTATATCCGGGATAAAAGTGACCCCAAGCCTTCAGACATTAAGTATAAATATTCCAGTAAGTGTTTGTCACTAGTAAAATATAGTAATAGTAATATAAACCCGTGATACGGGTTTCCCGAAACCCTTTGGGCATGGAATACTCCAGTAAGTGCGTTTCACAGGTCTCCTTTTATGTCCGTGATATGTGTAACCCTAACCCTTCGGGCAAGGATAATTACTAAGCTCTTGTCCTAGGTTCCGTTTTATACCCGTAAAATGGGTATCCCTAACCCTCCGGGCATTGAATACAAAACTAAGAGCGTGACACTGATGACGTAATACAAGATGTCCTTAATATGGCACATAGTGAACCAAGTCGCAGTATATTTGCCATGGAAACATGGGACCTCTGCACAGAGGCGGATCCTAGATTTAGTGAAAGGGGGGGGGGGCAACACAGGAGGACTCATGAAAACCCTAAAAAAAGTCCAAAGGTCCGGAAGGGGGGAAGGGTCTTGGCCGCAAAATTTTGTCTGAATCATTTAAAAAAGGTTGCTTCGGATGAATAAAAAAAGGGGGGGTCCGGACCCCTTTGACCCTCCCCCTGGATCCGCTTCTGCTGCAAAACATGAACTGTAAACAATGATTTGTTACCTCAGGAACCAGGTTTGTTCTCTTTTGATGTGACTATTTTGTATTTATCGTGTATTCCTTAGAGAAATGATTTTGTACACTCTGTGGGCATGAATTACCGAAGTAAGAGCCAGACACTAGTTACATGTTACAATACGTCCGTAATATAGTTATTTGTCATGAATTCCTGAGAGAAATGACTTGAAACAACTCTGTGGGCATGGATTACCAAAGTACACTACGTGAACAGTAGCAGATTTTGCGATCACAAAATCAAAGACCCTGGGTAAGCAGGTGACAGCAACTTGCTACCGCGCAGGTCTTTGTGCTACCACGCACATTGCGCATTGCGATCGCAGCTTAATATTGGTTATGGCATTTGCTACCGCGCAGATATGTTTGCGACAATAAATAGCTACCGCGCATTTTGGTTTGAGTGGTCCTGTCGAAGCGACTTCAGCCAGTAATGACTTGCACTACGTCAATAGTAGCAGCATTTGCGATCGCAAATTCATACACTACGTGAATAGTAGCGGAAATTGCGATCGCAAAATCATAGCCCCCTTGGGTAGCAGGTGACAGCAACTTGCTACCGCGAAGGTCTGTTTGCTACCGCGCACGTTGCGCATCACGGTCGCAGCTTGATATTGGCCATGGCATTTGCTACCGCGTCGATCTGTTTCCTACTTTGCGACAGTTAATAGCTACAGCGCATATTGCTTTGAGTGGTCCTGTCTGAGCGACCTCTGGCAGCAAAGACTTGCACTACGTTAATAGTAGCAGAATTTGAGATCGAAAATTATTAGTCCCCATAGATTGCAGGTGACAGCAACTTGCCACCGCGCAGGTAGGGTTTGCTACCGCGCACTTGGCGCATTTCAGCCGGTGTGTGCCTGATGGTCGCAAGTCCGATAGCTGCTCAGTGCGCGATGTGGCGAGCTATGCGTAAGGGTAGCAAATGCTACTGTGCGACTGCTATTTGCTAACGCGCACTTTGCGCTAATCAGCCGCTGAGCGCATAATAGTAGCAAGACGAGTGGATTCTGAGTGCGCGATGTGCCTGGCTATGCGCAACGGTAGCGAAGGATCCCAGGGATTAGTCTGGAAAACCGACAGTTCCTCGCATATATACAAATTACTACTATCTAATCGAACACCTATAGCTTCGATGTATCTATTTTATTGGCTAAAAATTAATCAAATCAGGGTCCTCTGAACATCCATTTTACAACAGCTGATCGATCCCGCTCTCCAAACAGCATGATAACTCCCTCGATTCTGAAATTTCTTTGCTTGTACATCCACACTGGAACTCAGGACCTATCCTGAAGGTACCGAAAAATGAGGTTGATGGACTGCAGCATCACCCTCTGGATCTTTTATTAATCGTTGTAAGTCATACGGTTGGATGAATAAATGGTAATCTGGAGCATAAAGTAACATGGTCTTCCCTAAGCGAAAAATAATGCAGTACAAAGGCAGTACCTACAATATAATAACTATATACTAAAATCAGAAGACGAGGTAGAGCAGCAGGCGTAAGCTGGCGGGAGGGGGGGGGGGGGTTCCCTCAATGTTGTTCACGGGGACTTCCCGGTAGCACGCCTCCCACTGGGCAAGACAACCTGTATCAGTTGCAAGAGTAAATGCCGCAACCTGATGGCTAAGTCCCTCAGTAGTTGAGCGGTCGGTACGGAGTAAGTAGTTCAAGACAGAAATCTCCCTTCTTGTCCCATAGGCTGAGATTCCCGAATCTGTCTATTGTCATTCATAGCTCAAAGCCCTCAGTAGTTGAGCGGTCGGTATGGAGTTAGAAGTTCAAGACAGATATCTCCCTTCTTGTCCCATAGGCTGAGATTCCCGAATCTGTCTATTGTCATTCATAGCTCAATGCATAGTTCAATTCGATGTCTATAGTATTTGGGGCCCATAATGGCATTTCACTTCTAATCTAGACTTGGGAAAATTCTCTTGCGATACCTGGTGTGCTTACTAATTTGGTGCTTCTGTGATGGCACATTACCTTTCCCAAGGGCATACTTTATCACACTGCTACCCTTTGCGTTTCCGCCATACTAATTATGTCACTAAAGGTATGAGTCTGGCCGCCTAACCTTGAAGTTTCCATTCTCGTTACAGTGTCCGTCATGAGACCACTTAAATCAAGTCTCTTATAAATTCAATCTATTAACTGGTTTCTTACAACAACAAAAAACAGGTCCTAGGCCAGTCGCATTGGCTGCTGAGCTACCTGCCGTGTCCTCCGCGTCGTCATCAGCGTCCTCGCTCTCGTACAAGAATGGATGATGAGGGGTCTCCTTTTCCCGAACATCCAGGTCGCTCCCGGTTCGGGGTTCCCCTTCTTCCTCATCATCCTCCCCGCACGGCTCGTATTGGTGCTCATCAGTCACCCCTGGGTCATCCGGACCGACTATCGATATATCAAATCTCTCGGTATCTCATCTTCATTCTCCGGGTCATTTCCATTTGTCTCAAGCCAACTTCCTCCTGGCGCATCACTTGAGTAGGCCTTAAATTTGGTCTACATTAACAACCTTACTGGGCTCCTCTGGGGCCTCTTGAATCCGGAGGTTGACGTCAGTCACCTTACCTAGTACAAGATACGGGCCCGTCCAGCCTCTACCCAGCTTCTAGTTTCCCTTTGGAGGGTAATAATACCATACCCAACTTCCGACAGCAAACTTTCGATATATGGTATTTACGTCATAATTCCGTTTTGGCGTTCCGCCACCTGTTTGAGATGTTTCCTAGCATAATCATGGGCTACCATGGTGGCCTCCATTACCCAGGTGACATACTCGTTTGGACATTGTGGTACCTGATTTTTCGGGGGTCCTTGCATGAGTTAATCGATTGACACGGTCTTTTCTCGACCTAAGAACATCAAGTCGGAGGAAACTTTGTTGCTATCATAGACGGTCGCCCGATATGTGGACATCAGATATGGTAGCAAATCGTCCCAGTTGTCTTGGTAATCACTGACGAAGCAAAACAACATCTGAAGCAAAGTCCTATTTGCACGCTCCACAACGCATCTGTCGACGATAAGTACAGGTCCTGGTCTTATCCATCTCCAGCAACTTACACAGTTGATTCATGAGCTTTGACTCGAAATCAGGTCCCTGGTCTCTATGTAGGACCCTGGGATTTCCGTACTTTAGAATGAACTCGAGCATTAACCGTTCAGCGATGGTTTGTGCTGTGTGGCCTGGCATTGCGTAAGCCTCGGTCCACTTTGTAAACTAATCTAAAAGGACGCAGATGTGCTGATTTTTATTTTCAGTGGTCCCGAAGAATCCCAAAATGTCCATGGCCACACGCGCTATTCGATCTCCTACAGGGCCGTAAGTGGCGCCTTACGGGGTTCCGTGCGTGGTTTTCTACTGGCACACACGTTACACCTCTGACACCATCGAATCACATCCCGTTTGTGACCGGACCAATAAAAGCGTTGGCGAACATTGTGTAAGGTCTTTGTTACGCCCAAATGTCCAGCTAATCTCTTGTTATGGGCAAACTTCATAATCTGTTTTCTCAATGCCCACAGTGTCACGAGTTGTCGAACCTTTGGTATGTTTCACAGGTAGCCCATTCTCTGTAGAGTAAATTATCTAAAACTACCAGAGTGTTCCACTGGCTCCATAATGCCATCAAGCCTCGTGATTCAGCAGCTATCACTGCCCATGACGGCTTTTGTCTATGTCTGGTAAAAAGGATCATCATCTTAGAGATGGCAAGATCCTCCTGCTGCGTCTTTTGTAACGTGTCAGTGTCGTATTCCTGACACTAGTTCTTGAAGGACTGACCGTCCTGACAGCACTGAGCGGCGTCATTCTCCTGACGGTTACTGTCAGTTCGACTCAGTGTATGCATGGATGAGATCTTCCTGGTATCTGCTTTTAGAGAGTCTTTCTTTTTACACTGTCTACTAGGAACTCTCGATAAAGCGTCAGGGTTGGCATGCTTGGCCATTGCTCAAATACAGTAAGCCACGGAACTAACATTCCTTCAACGTTCTTTAACCAACTCAACGACGCGTAAGCGGTCCGTAGAATACAGTTTCGCCCCCACAAATAATGTCTGAAATGTTTGATGAACGTTTCGACTGCCAAAAGTTCACGTTTGGTGGTACAGTAGTTTCGCTGGGTACGATTTAGAGTTCTGCTGCCATAAGCAATTACACGTTCTTGTCCCTCTTAGAGTTGAGACAGCTCGGCACCCATCCTTTCACCACTAGCGTCGGTATCCAAAATGAACTGGTTGTCTTCGTTAGGATATGCTAACAACGGAGCTTCCGTAAGTGATATTTTTAGCGCTTCGAAAAACCTTGGCACTTTTTCGTCCATTGAATCTTTCTTTTTGGTGTTCCTCCTAGTCAAAGCTATCTTCGGCGCAGCGATCTCAGAAAGTCCGTAGATTTGGCGACGATAGTAGGCCGCTAAACCAAGAAAACTGTGAACTTAGGTTAGGCTACTTGGCACAGGCCACTCTGCGACTGCTTTGACCTTCTCAGGGTCACATCTGACACCATCAGCTGACACTAGGTGTCCTAGAAATGTCTAGGCATTGCTGAAACAGATGGCATTTCTTTGGTTTCTTTTCAGGTTGGCTTTCCGAAACCTCTGTCACACAGTCATTAGGTTTTCCAACGGGTGGTAAAAATTTAGTCCGACACATAGTACATCATCGATGTTAACTAAACACTGTCGCCACTGGAGACCTCGTAAGACATTCTCCTCCAGGCGTTCGTAGCTCGCGGGAGCGTTACACAGGCCAAACGGCATGACTTTGTACTGGTGTAGATGGGTGCAAAATGCATTATTTTCTTTCGATCCATCATCGGCCATCTTGAGCTGCCAATAGCCTGAGGCTATGTCAAGTGTTGAGAACCATTGACTACCAGATAAAGTGTTCAACGACTCGTCAATACGCGGGAATGGATACGTGTCTTTTCGCGTCACGCTATTAAGTCTTCCATAATCGACGCAAAATCGCGCTCCTCCCTCTTTCTTTGTGACAAGTACTATCGGTGAAGCCCACGGACTGTTACTGGGCTCTATGAGCTTTTGGTCCAATATCTTTTGTACATCTGTTTCCAAAACAACTTTCTGGGATTGTGGTACCCGGCGCGGTGGTTCTTATTTGGCGGGTTACAACCGGTATCAATCTTGTGTTCGGCCATGTGCGTGAGGCCCAACCTTCCATCTTGTCTAAAAAAATCTCGACATTCAAATACGGCTGCCTTTAGACGGTTCATTTGACAGAAAGTAAGATCATCAGAGGCACTGTCAATTAATGGCTGTAGATGTTCAGGTAGCTGCACGTCCTTATCCACGTCAAGATGACTGACATCTTTGGTGTTGTCTGCAGGTAATGGAATAATCTGATCTATCTCTTTAAATTGCGCAATGATTTTTCCCTTTGTCACCCGAATTGTCTCGTTGCTTGGATTGATCACAGTTTTTGGCGCAATCTTTTTAGATGTGTCTATTACGGTGTTGCCAACAAGAAGTCCAGTTATGTTAATGTATGCAGGATCGGGCTCTAACATACCATCTGTTGGTATCTCAGTCCGAAGCTTTCCCATTTTACACAGTACAGTTGCTTCGTACTGCGAGGGGATTGTCATTGTCTCTTTCACATGAACACGAGCAACACTGGACCAGCCTGATAGTGCATTTTAGGAGGGATCCCTTTAACAATCAGTTCTCCTGTGCCAAGATAGAGCGTGGCGTCAAGATGCCTCATTAATTCGACGCCCATTAGTCCCGGATCCTCAGCTGGCACAACCACAAGCGGAAAGCTCAGGCTTTCCCAAGCTATCTCCAGATCAAAAGCTCCATAGCCTTCAGTGGCCATATACTGTCCTGTTACGGTACTAAACGTCTTGTCGACCGGGTACAGTGCTGGTCGTGTATGTACGGACATTCGATCATACAACTCTTTACTCATTATACTGTGAGTTGACCCCGTATCAACTTAAAGTTCACATTAGTTTTGTTTATGCAACCGGGCATGTGCCACCCAGAAGCATCCCTTAGTCCACCAGACCAACCAGTTGTCGATGGTTCTGCAATGTTAGACGTAGCACGCACATATGCACTAGGTGCAGATGTCGCTGGTGACGTAACTGGTATTCCACGTCCCAGTCTGGTATTTGGTGTGGACCCATATTGATGTACAGGAGATTGAGCACTCGAGGCTGATACATAACTATTCGGCATCCCAACCGGATCAGAACTGCAATAAAACACAGGCTGTGGTGTGTATCCCTGACACGTAGGTGCTGCTGGCGGTAACTGCGCAATTTGGTTATAAATTCCAGACATTTCGGTGTCGCTGTATACCCTCTCTGGCGCCTACGATGGGGACAATTCTGTTTGAATGTCCAACTTCCCCGCAATAGAAGCATGTACCAGGCTCAAATTGGTGTTATCGCTTATTTACTTACCTATGACCTTGGCCAGGGGTCATAATCGGAGAGTTTATGATCGGCTGACCGACCGGCGGTAACTGCTTATACCCCGCTGGGTCAACAGGCGGCTGGCTTCATGTGGTCGTTGAGCCCACCTTGACGTTGGCTGACCTTGGTTTACTTAAGCTCGATACACCGGGGTCCAGGAAATCGACCGACTCGTATTCGACTGCGGCGGATATAGCTGCCTCTAGCGTAGAGCGCCTCGCGAAGTGCACATGCTTTTGTAGCTCTGGGCGATGGGGATCAAAGATTAACTGTTCTATAACCCGCTCATGTAGTGCATCATAACTTTTACTGTATGCCTGGCTCGGTTTACGTGCATACGGCAGTGCATACGCGTATTCTCGTAGATTTTTACTGGTTTGTCGCTTTCGTTTACGGAACTCGTCAAACGCCATTTTTCGGTCCTTGGGCGCAAATCGCGAATTTAGCGCTCTTCTGGATGCGATTTCTAAGCACCCGTTGGTCGTGCCAGGTTAAACTGGCCACGGGCTACAAAGTCTTTTCGTCATTATCCCAGCGATTCCACTTGGCGACTAATTCAAAATAGCGGATATAGTCCTCCCATTCAGTGGTTGGTCGTCATATTTGTCCGGCTCCTTCCGGCCTCTCGGTTTTATATCATCACACCATATTTTGCGGTGTTGGAAACGGTAAGTCACACATTCGGTGTAATGGCATCTGTCCTTTAGGTGACCTTGACCCCTGTGCATTCAATGTCAGATTAGTCTGATTTCTAGGTAAGAGCACTTCATCATCCTCAATCTGAATAATAGCTGAATCTGTACATGAACCAAGTCCATCATTAACCTGACCTTGACCCTAAATATATGCGAATTCCTAAAAGTGGCTTGTTGCCCACTTTCAGTTTGCGTCGACTGTACCGGTATTATGGGAGTCGCGGTAACTGAAGCTCCCAACAAGTCCGCAAGTGTCTGTCGATGCGCCATTTCTAATCGATTGTTCGCACATTGTCACAAATGTCACTAGCACTCCATAAATAAATGTTCAATATAACTGTTACTAATAATCACAGCACACAACTGTGCAATGATATTGAAACTTGTGGTCACTGAGACTAAAAACTCGCATGTTAAAACCACCAGACTCATTAACATCTAGGTTAAATTGTTGTACCATAGTTAAACATAGTTAAACAGTATATGGTCATGATTGTTCCTCAGGCCTATTTCATATATAGGCATGGCTATCAAAGCAAAATAAATGATCATGACACATGTTCAATATGTGATACACTAAACACACATATATGTGGCCTATATACTCCTTCAGTTCTGCCACCAAAGTTATGAAAAGGTACCAAATCCCAGTACCTTTAACATTAAATTAATCTTTAAACAAGATTATCTCATTCATTAGCTTTCCCAAAATATTCAATATTTACTGGGTAAATCACCAAAAATGTGTATATACTTCAATTATAATGGCCATCGTCAACAATGTTAAAATATCAGTCAAATAAAATACAGTTTCACTTTAAATCACATGGATCAGTTTGATCGACAATGGGGGATATCCAACTGTTTGAACTATTGGCTGGTTCCAGTAAGGAAACTCAAATAATTCTCAATAGTTTCATCACAAATAACATGCAAACCCCAATTATTAGCGTTCTCAATTGCTGCCCCGTCTGGCTGAAACATGACACCTCACTGGGCTAATTAATATTTCGACCAATGTTCTGATACAGCGAGATTCACTCGCACACTGTATCATCATCTGATCAGTGTTAAGACGTATATGCATTACCCTCGTGTAAGCTTTTCATAAACAGTATTTATACACACCGCATACACACAAATTTCACACGTACCAAAACAATGACTAATAATACAGAAAGATGATATATTGTCATTTATTATGACGAAAATTATAATCTACTTGATAGTACTAGAAAAACATGTAATACTTATGACAATACAAAAATGCATACTACAGTGATCAAAACATATAAAACATTGATACTATTACAAAATGGACAAGTTTAAAAACTAATGACACTGTTACAAAATGGCTAAGTTTAAAAACCCTTTCTAATTAGTATTTATATTAAGCTTTCCTTGTTGTGGCACTAACATCCCCTCCTAAAACTGATATCAATAACAAATGACAAAGAGTTGGTGCATCCTAAATATCAAACCTATCAACTATCTGTTCAAAAGTGAATGGTGAGTGCAGGTGGGGTACAAAGTATCCGCCCCGGCAGTAACTAGCGAAAGAATGTTAATGAAAATAAGAATGGGCGGCAGGAGGGGAATCGGAGGAATTAAATTTTTAACAGTTGTTGATGGTGCTGTTTCTTCCGCTGTTTGCTTGAAGAGTGAACGTAAGAAACTGGAATGAAAGCAGGGGTGCGAAAGTCACGTGACCAGTGTCCCATGACTAACTTGCTGCTCCTTTTGGCTAGCTCGCATGTTTGACCTAATGAACCTAACTCATACTAAGACAAAGTCTCTATAGACTGACCTAATGAACTGACTTAATGAACCTCTCACATGAAAACATCCTCTCCTGTCGCTTGACAAGTCTGACACTTGACATGAGTTAAATTAATGTTAACAGCTGTATGTGTATCCGTGTGTATAAATGGCTGTGGTGCTGTTGACACCAAGCTTTATTTATTCTGTGAGCTGTTTGGCCTCACAATTTAGACGGTATTCAAAGCCCCACACGGCCGAAACAACCCCCTCACTAGGATAAAATATTTAGACTATTGGTCGACTAAGCAACGAGATCCACTAGCACACTGTATCTTCATCTGATCAGTGTTAAGACGTATATGCATTACCCTCAGGTAAGCTTTTCATTAATAGTATTTTTTCTGTGCCCTGTTTGGCCTCAAAATGTAGACGGTATTTTAAGCCCCCCACGGCCGTAACATGCCCTCTCACTTGGCTAAAATACTTAGACCATTGGTCGACTAATATAGCGAAATTCACTCGCTCACTGTATCATCAGCTGATCTGTGTTAATAGATATATGCATTACCTTCTGGTAATCTTTTCATAAACAGTATTTTTGTGTGCCCTGTTTGGCCTCAAAATTAAGACGGTATTCTAGGCCCCGCACGGCCGACATACGCCCTCTCACTGGGCTGAAAAACGAACTACAACTGTCCAAGTAATAATATTCAGTTAACAGCGAGATTTCTCGCTCAATGTAAGATCACTTTAGATAATTACAGGTGAACTTAAGCATAGCAATACATGATATAATACTATACCAGATAATTCAACGACCGCACAGTAGTTTTAATCAGTTAAAGAAAAGTTTGCATGTAATATACAACACCTACATGACTTATTGAGGTAAAATAGAAAGCAGTGCTGCCCAAGAAATTGGTAAATCAGAGTTGTTTATTACACAACAGGTATCTATAAATATGGCATTCAAATTAGATATCAGGGTTAGTAACCTATTCATTAATTTGAATAATGAATAATTTCTTTCTTTAATCTGCTCCTAGCATTTACAGTTTACTGTTTTTATTTTAAATACTTCATTATTTTATCATTCACAATATCATCATTCTGATTATTATCATTATTTATTTCTTTTCTATTAAGCTCTGTACATTCAGATTATGTGTAATAGCTAACTTACTTTGTAGTACTCAGATTTATACCATAACATTACTTAACTCGAATCCGCAGTGAAATATGTATTTTGGTGCCAAAAAATTTTCACCCCAACGCAGCAATGTATATGTGGTTTGTTAATTTACTTAACTTATTTAGTATTATTGACAGGATTTCACTGAAATTAACCCAATAAACAAGTTAAGCTTCAAATGAGTGATGCCATTTTAACTGTTGTGTTAAGTACGCACACTGGTCTAACTTATTCAAATTACTCCCAATATTTGAGAGTGACATATTTGTGCTGGTTTATGTTAGGCTATAGTTGTAGATATGATGACAGGTACAATCATTTGCAAGTGGAGCCACCATACCAGATACAAAATGCTCTAGGTAAAGGGTGGTACTCTGCCAAAAGTAAGAACTCTCTAGGCAATATATGCAATGCCCACCAGGCAAGATGCTGACATCACAGACACAAATACTCGTCTGCAAAAGTTACTCACAGGCCAGGGAATACGGCTCTTAGAAGCAACTGGAGAAACTTTGCCACCATAAACTGCATACAGAGGGACTATATTTCCATACCGGCCATATAACCACGAGGCAACTGGTATATATTTTATGCCTTTATGTGCCAAACTAAAAACAAGACGATCAGAGGTCACGCGCTTGCCGGAAACACTCTGAATGGAAGACAGATAACCTGAACATGTCATAAAGAAGACAAAGAGGAAGAAAATGAGCCATTGTTTGTAAAGACTGGACCAATATTGACAAAGTTACGATGATAATAATAATCTGACGTGTTTTCATGACTTTGACCTTGAACTTTGATCTATTTAAAAATACATATACAGCTTCAAGAAATCGTTCCAATATACGATAGGTGAAAGTTGCAAAGTGATTCCTGCTAAACTGTGGCCTATAGAATGCTATTATAACAGAGGCAAGAACCAGCAAGAAGGCAACATTTAGAACAACTAGCAAACAGACAGACATATTGACAAAGTGACACAAAGTTGAGACCAGTTGACTAGACTTAGTTATGTAGAAGACGAAGGTGAAAAAAAATGAGCCAAAGTTTGTGAAGATAGGACCAGAATGGACAAAGTTATGAGGAAAATAACATTTTGAAGTGTTTTGATGTGACCGACATACTAACAAAGCGGCAAAAATTTAAGACAGAAAGACTAAACTATGTTATGAAGAAGACTGAGGAAGAAAATAAGCTACAGTTTATGAAATTTAGGTTTAAAGTCTTAGAGATATGGGCAAAAAATGATATGTTGTAGTGTTTCGTGTGCAGCGCCCCCTAGCGGCTATTTTCCGAAACTGAAAAAACATTTTCGAGATATTGGTGTATGACATAAGATGTATCAGTTTCAAAAGGATTCCTGCAAAACTGTGGCCTGTAGAATGCTATATGTTAGACACAAGAACATGCAAGAAGACGAAATTGATGACAACTGACAGATAGACAGACATACTGTCCAAGTGACACAAAGCTGAGGCCAGATGACTTGACCAAGTTATGGAGAAGACTCAGGGAAAGAAATTAAGCTATAGTTTATGTAATTCAGGTGTATAGTTTCGGAGATATGGTCAAAAAATTATACGTTGATGAAGTTTAAGTGCAGCGCCCCCTTGCGGCCATATCCGAAAAATAAAAAAAAAGCAATTTTAAGATATTTATGTAAGACATAAGATTCACCAATTTCATAAGGATTCTTGCAAAACTGTGGCCTGTAGAATGCCATATGTAAGACAGAAGCACCAGCAAGAAGGTGAAATTGAGGTCAACTGACAGACAGACAGACATACTGATAAAGTGACACATAGTTGAGCAAAGATGACAAGACCATGTTATAAAGAAGACACAGAGGAAAAAAATGAGCCTAAGTTTGTGAAGATAGGCCCAATAGTTACAAAGTTATGATGAAAATAAATTTTCGAAGTTTTTCGATGACCTTGACCTTGACCTTGAACTTATACTGACCAAAAACGATAGGCTACCAGAACTTTTGACTTTCAATCATGCCTGAAAGTATCAGATCAATTGCTACAAATTTATGGCCAGGAGAGTACTTACAAACAAACAAACAAGATGACCAGAGGTCACGCGCTTGCCGGAAATGGAAATGATACAGACAGATAGACAGAGAGTGAATGTAGAAACAGTCATATGAATGAGCAACATTGTGGGGGCAGCAGAAACGGATAATATGTTTATTTATGCATGCTGACCTTTAACAGCTGTATATCTTTCTAGTGTAAAAGGGACCAAGTTCAAAATTTTTTCATGAAATCCCGTTAATCTCGTTTGACAAGAAGCAGTGAGACGTTTTCAGGTTTGTCATGTCAAGCTGGCCAAATGATATGAAATGCCGAAAACTAGACCTGTCTAGCTATAAAAGCCGCTGAGTTATTAGCATTTGCATGAAATCTCGTGTTTTCTCGTTTGACGGGAAATGGTGCGAGCTTTGGCGAGATTTCCAGTTTTGTAATATCAGGATTGTCAAATATTACAAAATGCCGGAAACTAGACCTGTCTAGCTGCAAAAGTCGCCGTGTTATCAGCATTTACGTAAAATCATGTTTTTTCTCGCTTGACGAGATATAGTACGAGATTTGGCAAGACGAGCAGTTTATTATGTCAAGACGGCCAAACGTTACGAAATGGCGAAAACTAGATCCTTCTAGCTGTAAAAGTCGCCGAGTTATAAGCATTTCCGTGTACTCTCGTGTTTTCTCGTTTGACGAGATATGGTGCAGGATTTGGCCAGTCTTGTAGATTTGTCATATCAAACTCTCTAAATGTTATGAAATGGCGAAAACTACATCTGTCTAGCTGTAAAAGTCGCCGAGTTATTAGCATTTCTGTGAAATCTCCTTTTTTATCGTTTGACGAGATATAGTGCGAGATTTGGCCAGTCTTGCAGGTTTGTCATGTCAAGCCGTCCAAATGTTAATGAATGCCAAAAACTAGACCTGTCTAGCCGTGAAAGTCGCCGACTTATATGCATTTCTGTGAAATCTCGTTTTTCCACATTTGACCAGATATAGTGCGAGATTTCGCCAAGTATCGCAGTTTTACTATGTCAAGTTGGCCAAATGTTACCAAATGCCAAAAACTAGACCTGAGTAGCTGTAAAAGTCGCCTAGTTATAAGCATTCCATGATATCTCTTTTTTTTCTCGCTTGACGAGATATGTTGCGAGATTTGGCCTGATTTCTTTTCTGGCGTGTCAAGCTGGTCATATGTTATGAAATGCCGAAAACTAGACCTGTGTAGCTGTAAAAGTCGCCGAGTTATAAGCATTTCTGTGAAATCTCGTTTTTTTCTCGTTTGACGGTAAACCGAGCGAAATTTGACAAGACTTGCAATTGAATGACTTAGAACCAAGGGGAAGCAGCCTTATGCAAAAAACTAGACCCTTGAAACATAAATATTAACCGAGATAGAAGCCAAAAACTGCATATTTTCAGATCGTCAAGTTTAACCCACAAATTTGGTAACCATGGTAACGGCAGCACAAAGCTACATGTGCGGAGGAATAAGCCAATGTTCCTAGTTTAAGATACAACGATAAAAATTGTGCCATGTTTAAAATTATTTTAGATATTGCAGAAAAATGATATGTTACAGTGTTTCAGGTACCACGCCCCCTGGTGGCTATTTCCAAAGAATGAAAAACTGATTTCGAGATATTTATAAATAACACAAAATATATCAATTTCAAAGCCATTGTTAGAAAAATGCAACCTGTAGGTCATATTTAATGAAATCTCGAAGACTCTCGTTTGACGAGAAATGGTGCGAGATTTGGCGAGCTGCCTATAAGGTACATAATGACCAAAACCAGACGTCTGTAGCTTTAAAATTGACAAAGTTACAAAAAATGGTCGTGTTATTTCCAATTTCCATGATTTTTGCCCAAAAAATGTAACCATGGTAACGGCAAATATAAGTATCGAAGATTTCCGGCAAGCAACAAACATCCAAAGAGACAAAGAGACAAACAGACATACGCAACTGACGAACATGCTTGCCGAAATCGAAGATTTCCGGCAAGCAACAAACATCCAAAGAGACAAAGAGACTAGATGACCTGAGGTCACGCGCTTGCCGGAAATGATGTAAAGTTAGTCAGATGAACGAGCAGTATAAAAGTGAAAGAAAATAATCCATAGTTTGTGAAGAAAGAACCAATATTAACAAAGTTCTAAAGAAAATAAGATTTTGATATATTTTGATCACCTTGTCCTTGACCTTTGACTTATTTGAATAATAAACATAGGACTTCCAGATATCATCATGATATATGACAAGTGTAATTTACAAAACGACTCCTTCAAAACTGTCCAGTAGAATGCTACATGTGAGACGCAAGCACCTGGAAGCAGGCGAAATTGAGGACAACTGACAAACAGACAAACATACTGACAAACTGACCCAAGATTGAGACCAGTTGACTTAATCATGTGATGGAGAAACCTCAGAGGAAGATAATAAGCTATAGTTTATGTAAATGAGGTTTATACTTTTGGAGATATGGCCAAAAAATGATATGTTGTGGAAGTTTGAGTGCACCGCCCCCTAGCGGCCTTATCTGGAAAATGAAAAATTCGTTTCGAGATTTTAGTGAAAGACATAGGATGTAATAGTTTTAAAAGGATTCTTTCAAAACTGTGGCCTGTAAAATGCTATATGTGAGACGCAAGAACCGGCAAGCAGGCGAATTTGAGGACAACTGAGAAACAGACGGACACACAGACAAAGTGACTCAAGATTGAGACAAAATGAATACACCAGGTTTTTGGAAAGACCCAGAGGAAGAAAATAAGCTATAGTTTATGTAAATGAGGTTTATAGTTTTGGAGATATGGCCAAAAAATGATATGTTGTGCAAGTTTGAGTGCACCGCCCCCTAGCGGCCAATTCTGGAAAAGGAAAAATCCGTTTCGAGATATTAGTGTAAGACATAAGATGTAATAGTTTTAAAAGGATTCTTTCAAAACTGTGAGCTATAGAATGCTATATGTGAGACGCCATAACCGGTAAGCAGGCGAGTTTGATGAAAACTGAGAAACAGACGGACACACTGACAAAATGACTCAAGATTGAGTCAAAATGACTCCACCAGGATTTAGAAAAGACTCAGAGGAAGAAAATAAGCTATAGTTTATGTAATTGAGGCTCACAGTTTTGGAGATATCGCCAAAACATGATATGTTGGGGAGGTTTGCATACAGCGCCACCTAGCGGCTGCATTCAAAAAATGGAAAAAGTGTTTCGAGATAATAATGTAGGACTTATGCTATGTCAGTTTCAAAAAGATTCCTGCAAAACTGTGACCTCAAGGGCAAGATTACTGAAATCTCGAAATATCTCGTTTGACGAGATATTATACGAGATATCGCGAGACCTGTAATAAAATCTTGCAGTACTTGTTAAATGCTACCTGATGCAAAAAACTAGACCTCTCTAGCTGTAAAACTGCCAAAGTTAGAAAAATAAGGCCCCTTATTTTCGAATATCATGACTTTTTCCCAAAAATTCGTAACCATGATTACGGCAAATTTGAGTCAGCTACACATCAGATGACTGGCCTTGGAATGACATTTAAAATGAGCTATGTTTGAAGAAGATACGACTAATAGTGACAAAGATATGAAGAAAACACCGTTTTGAGAAGTTTTGATGACCTTGACCTTGACCTTTGACCTATATTGACCAAAAACAATAGGCTTCTTGCATTTTTGATTATCTATAGAGTGTGTAAGTTTGAAAGTGATTGGTGCAAAATTGAGACCTGTAGAGAGATGACAGACAAACAGACGAGACTTACAATGCGACCCCTGAATGTGACTGCGAGTGTCCGACGCTATCCGGCGCTGCAGACCATGTGTCTGTGGCGTAAAAAATGACAGAATTATAGGCATTTCTTTGAATGGTCACGTGTTCTCGTTTCACGAGAAACGGTGCGAGATATGACGAGACTTGCGATTGAATGACTAAGAACTAGACGGATGCTGTCTAACGCCGAAAACCACACCTTTCTATCGCAAATATCAACAGAGATAGAAGCTGTAAAACTCCGAATTTTCAGATTGTCAAGTTTTACCCCAAAATTTGGTAACCATGGTAACGGCAGCACAAAGCAACATGTGCGAAGGGATAAGCCAATGTTCCTAGTTTCAGATACGACCAAAAAAATGGTGTCACGTTTAATATTTTTTGAGATATTGCAGAAAAATGATATGTTACAGTGTTTCAGGAACCACGCCCCCTGGTGGCTATTTCCAAAAAATGAAAAACTGATTTCGAGATATTTATAAATAACACAAAATATATCAATTTCAAAGCCATTGTTAAAAAAATGCAACCTGTAGGTCATATTTAATGAAATCGCGAAGACTCTCGTTTGACGAGAAACGCAGGGAGATTTTGCAAGATTTTTGATTGGATCACCGAGAACTCACCAAGGGCTACAAGATGCAAAAAAATGGACCTCTCCAGCATAAAAACTGACATAGTTAGAAGCTGAAAACTGCATATTTTCAAAATTCAAAAGTTTTACCCCAAAAATAGAGAAATCTGGCAATAGCGCACTTTGGCACCTATGCGCAAAAATAAGCCCATGGACCCCAGTTGAAGGTGCTGTGATGGAAATGGCCCAATGTTTAATAGTTCTGGAGGTATAGCACCAAAACAAATTTTCATGTTTTTTATCTGCAACGCCCCCTGGCAGCCATTTCCAAAATCTGAAAAAAACAATTCCGAGATATTCTTGTGTTACATAAAATAACGCAGAATCAGTACGATTGCTGCAAATTTGAAAAATATCACGAAATCCCATGATTCCTCCCCAAAAAATGTAACCATGGTAACGGCAAATTTAAGTAAGCTACATGTCAAAAGAAAGGCCAGGTGATGACGAAAAAAATGAGCTATTGCAGAAGTGGATAAGCCTATTGAGGGCGAAGTTATAGTGCAAAAACCGTTAACCATACCTGTCGTGACCTTGACCCTTGACCTTGGAGCAATGTTGACCAAAAACAATAGGCTTCTTGCATTTTTGATTATCTATAAAGTGTGTAAGTTTGAAAGTGATTGGTGCAAAATTGAGACCTGTAGAGAGATGACAGACAAACAGACAAACAGACAGACATCCGCGACTGACCAACCAGCTTGCGAAAATCGAAGATTTCCGGCAAGCAACAAACAGACATACGCAACTGAGGAACATGCTTGCGAAATCGAAGATTTCCGGCAAGCAACAAACAAACAGACAAAGAGACTAGACGACCAGAGGTCGAACACTTGCCGGAAGTGGACGGAAATAAGACAGCGACACAGACGGACAGTTACAAGGCAGAGAGACAGGGAACATTTGGATCTAATCACATGAAAAACCCCTGTCATGGGGCAAATAGAAGCACATCTTTATGTGGTTTGGCTGATTGTCAAAAGTCGTAGATGAGTAGACAGACAAACAGACAGACAGTCTGGGAAAACTCCAAGTGAGGACCATGTAATCATGCCATAGAGAATGGAAAGCATGAATAAAATAAGCCACAGTCTATAAGAATAAATCTTTATTCTTATTTTGAATTTCAAAGAGTGTAACCTATATTAGGTCACCATGGTAATGGAAGAATATGAGTCCCCACGAGGATAAACCCATTAAATCTAGTTTCAGATGCTGGAATCAATGTTGTAACACTGTCCATAGTTTTGGAGATATGGCACAAAAATGATTGCTGCAGCGCCATCTGGCGGCTATTTTCTAAAAGGAAAAAAAATAAGTTTCAAGATATTTTATATTTTATCATATATATTTGATGTATAATCAAAATTTAACCCCAGCAGAATATGACAGATTCCCCACGAGGAAAAACGCATTATTCTAGTTTCAGATGCCACAGTCAATGTTCAGACACTGTCTATAGTTTTGGAGATATGGCACAATAATGATTGCTGCAGCGCCATCTGTCTGCTAAAAGGAAAAAAATAAGTTTCGAGATATTTTATTTTTATCATATATATTTGATGTATAATTAAAATTTAACCCCTGCAGAAAATGACAGAGTGCCAACGAGGATAAACGCATTAATTCTAGTTTCAGATGCTGCAATCAATGTTGTGACACTGTCTACAGTTTTGGAGATATGGCACAATAATAATTGCTGCAACGCTATCTGGCGGCTATTTTCTAAAAGGAAAAATATAAGTTTCAAGATATTTTATTTTTTATTTTATATATTTTTTTATGTATAATTAAAATAACCCCCCTGCCCCCAGACTGCTAAACCAGGGATCGCCCATATTTTGATACACCCACTTACAAAATCGGGGATCCGTCCCTGGTTTGAAAGATTTGCCAGTGGTTCCTGGCAACACAAGTGGCCGGACAAGGGAACACAATAAAAATCACAGGTGTAGTCCCTCCACATTGAGCGGCTTTTGTCCTGTATTCAATGCTGCTTTGTGAGGTTCATGGACGACCGCGCACGCCAACTTGCAACTGTAATAGCCTTGCTGGCACTTACCGGTCAACCCTGAAGCCACTTGTGCTCACGGCAATTGGATATATTTTCATCAATTGATGAAAAACGAGGCAAGATTTGACGAATATTGCAATAAAATCACATGATGTGATAGAGAGTGTCAGACGCTGTCAAATGCTGAAAACTATGTCTGTAGTGTATTAAATGACAGCATTATAGGCATTTGTTTAAATGGTCCACTGTTCTTGCTTGACGACAAATGGTGCGAGATATAACGAGATATTCATTAACATCACTTAACACTAGTCAAATGATTGTTGATCGATAGAAAAATAAAATCTCTAGCATAAAAATGAAAGAGATATAGACATTTGTTGAATATTTTGTTCAAAATATCGAATATTCTCGTTTGGCGGGAGATGATGCGAGATTTGGCGAGATTTGCAGTTTTATTATGTTAAGCTTCCGAAAGGCTACCAGAGGCTGAAACTCTATACTCTTTAACCTAAAACGTGATCGAGTTATGAGGATTTCTGCGAAATCTCGTAATTTCTCATTTGACGAAAAAACAGATCGAGATTCTACGAGACTTGCAATATACCGAATTAGAGCCAAGGGAATGCTACCTCATGCAGAAAACTAGACCCTTGTAGTATAAATATCAACAGAGATAGAAGCAAAAAACTTATTATTTTCAGATTGCCAAGTTTTACCCCACAATTTGGTTGCCATGGTAACAGCAACACAAAGCTACATATACGGAGGAATAAGCCAATGATCCTAGTTTCAGATAAGACAATAAACATTGTGTCACGTTTAATATTTTTTGAGATATTGCAGAAAAATGAAATGTGACAGTATTTCATGCACCACGCCCCCTGGTGGCTATTTCCAAAAAATGAAAAATTGATTTCGAGATATTTATAAATTACACAAAATATGTCATTTTCGAAGCCATAGTTTAAAAAATGGCGCCCTCAAGGTCATATTTAATGAAATCTTGAAAAATCTCGTTTGACGAGAAATCGCACGAGATTTAGCGAGACTTGCAATAATTTTGCATAGAGCATGTTAAATGCTACACAATGCAAAAAATTAGACCTCTCTAACTTAAAAAATAAGAAATTTGGAGGGAAATTTTCGAATTTTCTGATTTTCCCCCAAAATACGTTGCCATGGTAACCATAGACCTGAAAAATTTGCTAGCACTTGGAAAGCTAACATAAAGAGGAATAAAATGAGCTACAGATTATGCGGCTACGATTATTATTGACGAAGATATGAAGAAAATAAATATTTTAGGTTTTTTGGTGACACTGACCTTGACCTTTGACCGATCATGACCAAAAACAATAGGCTCCGAGGAGAACCGATCTTACACCTTATCTATAAGTTTCAGAGCGATTGGTGCAAAATTGTGGCCTGTAGAGCGGGGACATACAGACAGACAGACAAACAAACAAACTAGACGACCATAGGTCGGGACTTGCCGGAAGTAGAAATTAGAAAGTCAAACTAACAGACAACAAACAGCAGAAAGGCAAAAAACATTTGGAACAGGTCAAATGACCAACCCGTATTGTTTGGAAAACATAAGCACATCTTTATGTGGTTTTACTGATTTTGAAAAGTCGCAGACGAGTAGACAGACAAACAGACAGACAGACAGAAAAAAAAACTCCAGGTGAAGGTCGTGTACTCATGCCATACAAAATTGAAAGCATGAATAAAATAAGCCACAGTCTATTCGAATAATTCTTCATACTTTGAATTTCATGAATTGTAACCTACATAAGGTCACTATGGTAAGGGAAGAATATGAAAGAGTAACCAAGAGGATAAACGCATTAAATCTAGTTTCAGATGCTACAATCAAAGTTGTGACACAGTTTATAGTTTTGGAGATATGGTACAATAATGATTACTACAGCGGCATCTGGTGGTTATTTTCCAAAATGATAAAAGTAAGCTTCGCGAAATTTTATTAGTATGTTATTATTATTATTATTATTATTATTATTATTATTATTATTATTATTATTATTATTATTATATGATGTATAATTTATATTTATCCCCTACCCCTAATTGCAAACCGGATATCCGTCCCTGATTTGACACACCCAGCTGCAAATCGGGGATCCGTCCCTGATATTATAGTTGTGATTGTGCTTTCCAGCAACACTATCTCTGCATTCCGTAACATTTCGGGGAGCCTCTCTCTTTGTTTTTTTTTTAAGGGATTATCCTTTACAACAGGTCATTAAGCTCTCAATGCATTGAAATCCTCAAAGTGCGGCCATACAAAGAATGAAAAGAGGCCACCACCAAAAGCACAGGTGGGATCAATCCGGTTGTGTCTTTTCAAGGACCATCGCACATCCATAGAACAAAGCTCCAACTGTCAAATGTAATGCCCCTGCCGACATTTACTATTACATACTGCCATCGCTTATGGTCATGGCAATTGGATGTACTTTTTTTATTTGAAGAAAAACGATGCAAGATTCGAAGAAACTTACAATATAATCATATAATGTGACCGAGAATGTTAGACGCTATCAAATGCTGAAAACTATAAGTCTTCCACATAAAAATAACACAATTATAGGCGTTTCTTTGAATGGTCCCATGTTCTCGTTTGACAAGAAATGGTGCGAGATATGACGAGATATTCACTTTTATCACTTAAAACTGGTCAAATGATTCTTGAACAATAGAAAAATAAAATATCTAGCATGAAAATGACCGACATAAAGACAATTGTTTGAAATCTAAAATATTCTCGTTTGGCGGGAGATGATACGAGATGTGGCGAGATTTGCAGTGTAATCATGTCCAGCTTCTGAAATACTACCAAATGCTGAAAACTACTCCATTTTAGCATTAACCGTGATCAAGTTATAAGCATTTCTGTGAAATCTCGTAATTTCTCGTTTGGCAATAAACCGAGCGAGATTTGACGAGAATTGCAATGGAATGGCTTAGAACCAAGAGAAAGCAGCCTTATGCTAAAAACTAGACCCTTAAAGCATAAATATTAACCGAGATAGAAGCCAAAAACTACATATTTTCAGATCGTCAAGTTTAACCCCAAAATTTGGTAACCATGGTAACGGCAGCACAGGGCTATATGTAGGAAGGAATAAGGCAATGATCCTAGTTTTAGATGCGACAAAGAAAATTGTTATATGCTTAATATTTTTTTAGATATTGCGAAAAAATGAAAAGTTGTAGTGTTTCCGGTACCACGCCCCCTGGTGGCTATTTTCGAAAAATGAAAAAACAAGTTCGAGATAATACAGAAAAACAGAAAATATGTCACTTTTAGAACGTTAGCTGTAAAACTGCCACCTCAAAATCGTATTTAATGAAATCTCGAAAAATCTCGTTTGACTAAAAATGGCACGAGATTTTGCGAGACTTGCATTAATTTTCCATAGAGCATATTAAATGCTACACAATGCAAAAAACTAGACCTCTCTAACTTAAAAAATGAGAAATTTGGAGTGAAATTTTCGAAATTTCCGATTTTCCCCCAAAAATACGTTACCATGGAAACAATTGACCGGAAAAATTTGATAGCAATTGGAAAGCTAACATTAAGAGGAGTAAAATGAGTTACAGATTATGCGGCTACGATTATTATTGACGAAGATATGAAGAAAATAATTTTAGGTTTTTCGGTGACCCTGACCTTGACCTTTCACCGATCATGACCAGAAACAATAGGCTCCGAGAAGAACCAATTTTACACTTAATGTAAAAGTTTCAGAGCGATTGCTTTAAAATTGTGGCTTGTAGCGCGCAGACATACAGACAGACAAACAGACAAACAAACAAACAAACAAACATACGGAACTGACCAACATACTTGCCGAAATCTTTGATTCCGGCAAGTAACAAACATACGGGACTGATCAACATACTTGTCGAAATCTTTGATTCCGGCAAGTAACAAACAGGCATACGCAACTGACGAACATGCTTGCCGAAATCGAAGATTTCCGGCAAGCAACAAACAGACTAGACGACCATAGGTCGAACGCTTGCCGGAATTTTAAAATGATAGACAGACGGACAGAAAGATCAAACTGTCGGTTTTCTATATTTTTTAGTTACTTTTAGAGTGATTTCTCGGATTCTGTGGCCTGTTGAACGACATTAATCTCAAATAAAAACATGAAAGCAGAGACGGCTTACATTAACTGACAAACAGACAGACAAAGTGACACAAGATTGACACCAGAGGACTTTACCTGGTTATGGAGAATACTCAGACGAAGAAAATAAGCTATAGTTTATGTAATTGAGGCTTATTATTTCTGAGATATGGCTAAAACATGATATGTTGGGGAGGTTCGCATCAAGCGCCCCCTAGCGGCCATATCCGGAAAATGAAAAACTGCTTTGGGATAATACTGTAAGATATAAGATATATCAGTTTCAAAATGATTCCTGCTTACTTGTGGACTCATGCTATTACTAAGCGATATCATGATGTTGTACGAGATATTGCAAGACTTGTAATATAATCAAATAACACTTCTTGTATGTTACCTGATGCAAAAAAACTAGACCTCTCTAGCTTTAAAACTCCCAAAGTTAGAAAAATAAGACCCCATCATGAATTTCCCCCAAAATGCGTAATTAAGGTTACAGCAAATTTGAGGCATCTACACACCAAAAGAAAGGCCTGGGAATGACAATGAAAATGAGCTAGGGTTGAAGTAGATACGACTTAAATTAACAATGATATGAGGGAAAAAAACTATTTTTGGGGTTTTTGTGACCTTGACCTTTCACAGATCATGGCCAAAACAATGGCACCGAGGGACATTTATTTTACAGAATTCCTGTAAATATGGGCAATTAAATCACAGATGACGTGTGAACATCACAAAATGGTTAATTATATATATCAAGTATGTTAACTTAAATTGAATATACTGAGTGAATTATTGAATAAAACAGGCTGTAACAGAAATTGAAATCATTTTTAAAGATTGTCTGTATGTATATTGATATTTTAAATAGGAACCACCCTGTTTATACACAAGAAGAAAAAAAATTAAATGCATGTATGATGCGGATATTATCTATGAGAGTCCTAAATCTTTTTTATTTTGTTAAAAGATGTGGTTTGACCAGTCCATATATATATATATATATATATATATATATATATATATATGTTTATATATATATATGTGTGTTTATATATGTTTATATATATATATGTATATATATATATATATATATATATATATATATATGAAATGACAAAATAATATCATTTAAGTAACAAAACCAAAGTATGGTGGGGTCAAAACCGCCACACAGGTCATTTATGTACATGTATAAGACATATACTATATACTGGTGGGTAAGACCTGTATGAGCGGCCCAAATCCCACTGTTCTGCCAGTAATCCTTTCTTGGCTTCTCTTGGAGGGTAAAATAAAATGTGCCGCTCTCCAAGTTCAAGTTTCATAGGCCTATGGCAATACTTTTTTTAAATCTTCCTTTTAACTTTCATGTTCCGTATGTAATAATTTAAGTATATTGTATATATGACAATGAGAACTGTCAATAAAATCTTATGGTGAATTTGTGAGATAAATGTTGTATTTGTTTTTAGTAAAAAAAAGACACTGCATGCGATACATCCAGATATTATTTACATGAAAATAATATCCTTTAATCTGTAATAAAGTAAGTATTAATTTTACTTTAACTATAACTATTGAAAGTTAACACTTCGTATATTATTATATATTGTCAATGAATATTATTTATCTTGTGTATTGTTGAAATAAACAGTGTAATGATCGTATTCTTATTATTACTTATTCATGGTGGTCATTAAGTCACACATTAACCATAGAATATAAAGTCCCATGTACTATCTCATGCATGTGTGATTCCAAGTGAATTTTTTTTATTTGTTTTAATAATTACCAAAAGATGCATCTTCCCTTTTACTTTAATGAACAGCTTAATTTTTCAAGAATGTAGGCCTACCTTTCATTGTATTTCGGTAGATTCTTGATGTTTTTCAGTATTCTTTTTCATTTGAATAATGAGAATATATATGTCGATCACCAAAATTTGAGTCGAGTTCGCGCTTTGTCAGTACAACAAATCTGTAACTAACATCCATAACAGCGATCTTGCATCTTTGAATGCAAGTGAATGTCCATTGGTTCATTTTCAACATGGGTACAATATAAAAAGAACTATACAATTAAATTCGTATCCTCGTCATTAAACAGTTACTAACCTTTTCACCAGAGATATATGCCAAGTACATGTATATAAGTTATCACAGGAGAAAACATATCTTCGCATGCACATGACCACATCAATACATTGACTGGGACACGCGCTTCGACAGGACCAAGATTGTTACATTTTGTTTAAACTCATTAGGAGCTGCTGTGAAGAGTGACGCGCATATGTAGGGTAAATGTAACATTTTTTACTCTGTTTACCAATGTTTAACAAAAGAGGGGGTACAGGAACATATAGGCTGTGTCTTATGACTTTCTGAAACTGGCATATAAAATGTCCATATGGACTCATATATGGATGCGTCAAATCAAGCGTTGTCCAATCCCTGCGTTTCTCCTCCCCTTAACAGAAATGTCAAACGGGCCCGCGTGCAGGTTACAGAGCCCGAAAGCTTCCGTGGCAACCACCATAGCAACCGTGTGGGCCTAATTCACAGGCGCGGACTGAAAAAAAGCAGGTCCGGACTGAATGCATGTTACTTATGAAAGGGACACAGTGTGTGCTTTATTTGCATGTCATGCAAAGAGTGTCTGTAGTTACATATTTTATACGGCGAAGGCTATAATTTTTGCAGTCATGGGAAAGCGTGTCTTTCATACTAAAACGCGTGCATGCATGCGTGATGGCATATGTATACGTGCATGCGGGTTTCCATTTTTTACAAAGTTGCTAAAACGTGTGGGGACCGTGCATAATTAAACAAAAGAGGCCATGGGCAGAAAGGCCATGAAATGCCCATTCATATGGTGTACAGCTTATGTATCTTAAATGTTTAGTTTTGGAGATATGGCTAAACAATTATACTAGGTATGGGGTTGCAGTGGAGCGCCCCCTAGCGGTCATTTTCCCAAAGGTGAAAAACTGCCTTCGAGATATTAATGTGTGACATAACAGGTATCAGTTTCAAAACGATTCCTGCAATTCTGTGGCCCCTAGGGCACCTTTCATTGAAACCGCGAAAATCTCATTCGGCGAGAAACGGTGCGAGATTTGGCGAGATTTTTTATTGGATCACCAAGAACTCACCAAGGGCTTCAAGCTGCAAAAGAATTGACCTCCTTAGCATAAAAACTGACAGAGGTAGAAGCTCAAAACTGCATATTTTCAAAATTCAAAAGTTTTACCCCAAAAATAGAGAAATCTGGCAATAGCGCACTTTTTCACCTATGCGCAAAAATAAGCCCATGGACTCTAGTTTAAGGTGCTGTGATGGAAATGGCCCAATGTTTAATAGTTCTGGAGGTATAGCACCAAAACAAATTTTCATGTTTTTTCATCTGCAACGCCCCCTGGCGGCCATTTCCAAAATCTGAAAAAACGATTTCGAGATATTCTTATGTTACATAAAATATCTCAGAATCAGGGCGATTGCTGCAAATTTGAAAAATATCATGAAATTCCATGATTTCTCCCCAAAATTGCGTAACCATGGTAACAGCGAAATGAGGCAATTTCGCAGTGTTGGAAGTAGCCATGCAGTGGCAAATAAAAAGGGCTACAGTTTGAGTGGCTACAGTTGTTTTTAACAAAGATATGAAGGATAGACAATTTTGAGGCCTATTGATGACCTTGAATATGACCTTTGACTGATCATGGCCGAAAACAATAGGCTCCGAGGAGAACCGATCTTACACGTTACCTATAAGTTTCAAAGCGATTGCTGCAAAATTGTGGCCTGTAGAGCGAGGACATACAGACAGACAGACAGACAGACAACCAAACATACCGAACTGATCAACATACTTGTCGAAATCTTTGATTCCAGCAAGCAACAAACGGAACTGATCAACATACTTGTCGAAAATCTCTGATTCCGGCAAGCAATAAACTATAACGCGACAGAAATGGCAAACCGGCCCGCAAAGAGTGCCTGTGGTTACTTCTTTTATACGGCGAACCCTATAATTTTTGCAGTCACGGGAAAGCGTGTCTGTCTTTCATACTAAAACGCGTGCATGCATGCGTGATGGCATATGTATATGTGCATGCGGATTTCCATTTTTCACAAAGTTGCCAAAACTTGTGGGGACCGTGTATGATTAAACAAAAGAGGCCATGGGCAGAAAGGCCACGAAACGCCAATTCATATGGTGTACAGTTTATGTACCTAAAATGTGTAGTTTTGGAGATATGGTTAAACAATGATAGTATGTACGGGGTTGCAGTGCAGCGCCCCCTAGTGGTTATTTTCCAAAAACTGAAAAATTGCTTTCGAGATATTAATGTATGACGTAACATGTATCAGTTTCAAAACGATGCCTGCATATCTGTGGCCTATAGGGCATGTTACCGTGAAATGGCGAAAATCTTATTCGACGAGAAACGGTGCGAGATTTTGCAAGATTTTTGATTGGATCACCGAGAACTCACCAAGGGCTACAAGATGCAAAAAAAATGACCTCTCTAGCATAAAAACAGACAGAGTTAGAAGCTGAAAACTGCATATTTTCAAAATTCAAAAGTTTTACCCCAAAAATAGAGAAATCTGGCAATAGCGCACTTTGGCACCTATGCGCAAAAATAAGCCCATGGACCCCAGTTGAAGGTCCTGTGATGGAAATGGCCCAATGTTTCATAGTTCTGGAGGTATAGCACCAAAACAAATTTTCATGTTTTTCAGCTGCAACGCCCCCTGGCGGCCATTTCCAAAATCTGAAAAAACAATTTCGAGATATTCTTGTGTTACATAAAATATCTCAGAATCAGTACGATTGCTGCAAATTTGAAAAATATCACGAAATTCCATGATTTCTCCCCAAAATTGCGTAACCATGGTAACAGCGAAATGAGGCAAGTTTTGCAGTTTCGGAAGTGGCCATGCAGTGGCAAATAAAACGGGCTACAGATTAGGTGCCTACGACTATTTTTGACGAAGATATGAAGGAAAAACCGTTTTAGAGCTTTTTGTTGACCCTGACCTTGACCCTTGACCGATCATGACCAAAAACAATAGGCTCCAAAAAGAACCGATTATACACTTTATCTATAAGTTTCAGGACGATTGGTGCAAAATGGTGGCCTGTAGAGCGAGGACATACAGACAAACAAACAAGACCTCGGCGCCGTCTAGCGGTCATATTGAAGCAAACAAAACAATGCTCTAAATAATAATGGAAGACATATTTTATATCAGTTTCAAAAGAATGTATGTAAAACTGTGGCTTGTTGGTTGATACATGTAAGATAGAAGCACCAGGGAGCAAGCGAAAATGAGATCAGCGAAAAAAGACATACACTGACAAAGTGATAACGGATATGACCAGATGACTTGATCAATTTATGTCAAAGACTAAGACGAAGAAGATTAGCTATAATGGGTGTAATTAAGACTAATATTTTTAGAGATATGGCCGAAATATGACGTAAGTGTGGGTAGACTGCAGCTCTCCCAAGCGGCCACAGCCAGAAAAATAAAATAAAGTGTCTAGATAGTAGTGCAGAAGGAAAGGTGTACGTGTCTCGAAAGTATTCATGCAAAATTGGGGAATTCGGGCTTGTAGACAGCTAATGTAAGATGCACACACCGAAAAGCTGGTAAAAATTAGCTCAGTGGAAAAAGAGATAGACATACTGCCAACGCATGACACAAGATGGAGACCAGATATGATCCAACCAGATTATAATGAAGAATCATGGCAAGATAATAAGCTATAACTGATGTAATAAAGATCAATAGTTTTGGAGATATCACCAACAGTATGAAACGTCATATTAAGAAGATTGTAGCGCCCCCTAACGGCATTGGTAAGAAATTGAAAAAAATGGATTTATAGATATGATTACAAGAGGTAAAATGTACCAGTATCAAAAGGATTCATGCTAAACTGTGGTTTGTGAATTCATATATGTAAGATGCAAGCACTGGCCAGCAAGTAAAACTGGGCACATCGGACAAAGACACGGACATACACACAAAGTGACACATATGAGACAAAAGTTGTCAAACAAAAGTTGTGTATGAAACCAAGAGAAAAAAGTTAGTGAAGATGCGACTAAAATTGACAAAGTCATGGCCGAAAACATGATAAGTCAGATTGAATCCACTGAAGCGCCACCTAGTGGCTACAGCCACAGCATGAAAATTGAGTTTCTAGATATGAGTACAATACAATGGATGTTTCAGTTTGAAAAGGATTCGTGGAAAACTGTGGCTTGCAGATTACAATTTGAATGATTGAAGCACTGGCAAACAAGCAAAACCGAGGACAGCGGACAAAGGCACGGACATACTGATTCGTGAAGAACTCTGGCTTGCAGATAACAATATGTAAGATGCAAATACCGTCAAACAAGCAAAAATGAGGACAGCGGACAAAGACACGGGCATATTGACCAAGTTACATCTGAGAGAAAAGTGGTCCAAACAAAAGGTGTGGGGAGGACCAAGAGGAAGAAAATGAACCTAAGATTGTGACGATACGACCAAAATTGACAAAGTAATGAAGAAAATGAAATTTCAAGGTATTTCGATGACCTTGACCTTTGACCTCTATTGACCAATAGCAATAGGGTTCTTGCATTTTTGATTGTCCACCAGATGTATAAGTTTGAAAGCGATTGAAGCAAAATTGTGTCCTGTAGAGACTGGACAGACAAAAGAACAAACATACAGACAAGTTTATACATCAAATATTTTTGGAGTTATCGCCAAGAGAGAAAGGATGAGCCTAAGTTTGTGAAGATACGACTAAACTTGACAGAGTTCTGTCTGAAAACATGATACGTCAGCTTGGGTTGACTGCAGCGCCTCCTAACGGCACAGCCAGAAAATAAAAAACCCATTTCTCGATATTAGTACAAGACATAATACGTACCAGTTTCAAATAGATTTGTGCAAAACTATGGCTTGTGCATTGCTATAGGTAACATGTTACACAAACGAGCGGGCGTGATTGTGGACAACTGGCAAACAGAGAGACATACTGAGACAATGACACGAGATTGTGACCAGATGACATCACTATTTGATGAGAAGACTCAGGGCAAGAAAATAAGCTATAATTTATGTACATACTACTTATATTTTTGGAGATATGGTCAAAAGACGATATGCTAGGGTGGGTTGACTGCTGCGCCCCCTAGCGGCCATATTCACAAAATGAAAAACAAATTTCTAGATATTAGTACAAGACAGAAGATGTACCAGTTTCAAAAGGATTCGTGCAAAAATGTGGCCTGTACATTGCTATATGTAAGATACAAGCACCGGCAAGCAAGCGAAACTGAAGACACCGGACAAACAGACGGCCATACTGACAAAGTGACAAATGATTCAGGCCAGATGACCCATTGATAACATTCAGAAGACTCAAAGCAAGAATATAAGCTATAATATATGTAATTACGACTAACATTTTTGGAGATATGGCCGAAAGACGACATGTTCGAGCGGGGTTGACTGCAGCGCCCCTTAGCGGCCACAGCCAGAAAATGAAATACCTGTTTCTAGATATTAGTCTCAGATATAAGATGTACTAGTTTCAAAAAGATTCGTTAAAAACTATGGCTTGTACTTTGCTATATGTAACATGCTACACCAACTAGTGGGCGTGATTGTGGACAGCAGACAAACAGACAGACACACTGACAAAGTGACACAAGATTGAGACCAGATGACCCAACCAGAATATAGGGAAGACTCAGGACAAGAAAATAAGCTATAATTTATGTAAGTAAGATCAATTGTTTTGGAGATATGGTCAAAACAAGATATGTCACTGTGTATTCGCTGCAGCGCCCCCTGGCGGTCAAATTCAAAAAATGGAAAAATAATTTCGAGATATTGCTGTTGGATATAAAATATATCAGTTTCATAACAAATACTTCAAATTTGTGGCATCTAGGGTATCATTAATGATATCACGAAATATCTCGTATGGCGAGATTTCATGCTAGAATTGGCGAGACTTGGTATTGGATCGTCGAGAACTCTTGACGGGCTACATTATGCAAAAAACCAGACCTCTCTAGCTATAAAACTGACAAAGTTACAAAAATTAGGCCTTTTATTTTCGAAAATTATGAATTTTCCCCAAAAATGTGTAACCATAGAAACAGCAGATTTCAGCAACATATATATCAGAAGAAAGGCCTTGGAATGCCAATTAAAATGAGCCATGTTTGAAGTGGCTATGGCAAATAGTAATGGAGATATGAAGAAAAGAGCACTTTAGGAACTTTTGATGACCTTGACCTTGACCTTTGACCTATATTGCCCAAAAACAAAAGGCTTCTTGCATTTTTGATTTCACACAAACTGTGAAAGTTTGAAGGCGATGGGATCAAAATTGCGACCTGTAGAGACTGGAAAGACAAAGTCAGACTAGACGACCAGAGGTCGAACACTTGCTGGAAGCGGAAATAAGAAAGTCAAATTAGGAGACAACATACAGCACACAGTCAGGTTACATTTGGAACTGGTCAAATGAATTACCCCAATTATGGCGGAAAATGACAGAGATATAGACATTCGTTCGAAATCTCGAATATTCTCGTTTGGCAGGAGATGGTACGAGATGTGGCGAGATGTGTGTTATTGTCATGTATAGCTTCCAAAACGCAACAAAATGCTGAAAACGGCTCATCTTTAGCCGAAAAGTTGACCAAGTTATAAGCATTTCTGTGAAATCTCGTAATTTCTCGTTTGGCGATGAACCAAGCGAAATTTCACGAGACTTGCATTTGAATGACTTAGAACCAAGGGAATGCTACCTCATGCAGAAAATTAGACCCTTGTAGTATAAATATCAACAGAGATAGAAGCAAAAAACTAATTATTTTCAGATTGCCAAGTTTTACCCCAAAATTTGGTTGTCATGGTAACAGCAGCACAAAGCTACATATACGGAGGAATAAGCCAATGTTCCAAGTTTCAGATACGACAAAACAAATGGTCTCACGTTTAATATTTTTTGAGATATTGCAGAAAAACGATATGTTACATTGTTTCATGTACCACGCCCCCTGGTGGCTATTTCCAAAAAATGAAAAATTGATTTCGAGATATTTATAAATAACACAAAATGTGTCATTTTCAAAGCCATAGGTATAATAATGGCGACCTCAAGGTCATATTTAATGAAATCTCGAAAAATCTCGTTTGACGAGAAATCGCACGAGATTTTGCAAGACTTGCAATAATTTTGCATTGAGCATGTTAAATGCTACACAATGCAAAAAAATAGACCTCTCTAGCTCTAAAAATGGAAAAGTTAGAAAAAAAATTCAAATTTGGTGACTTTTTCCCCAAAAATACTTTACCATGATAACCATTGATCGGGACAATTTGCTACCATGTGGAAAGACAACCAAATGTGGAATAAAATGAGCTACAGATTAGGTGCCTGAGGCTTTTTTTTGACGAAGATATGAAGAAAAAACCATTTTAGAGCTTTTTGGTGACCCTGACCTTGACCTTTGACCCATCATGACCAAAAACAATAGGCTCCGAGGAGAACCAATTTTACACTTTATCTATAAGTTTCAGGACGATTGGTGCAAAATTGTGGCCTGTAGAGTGCGGACAGACAGACAGACAAACTAGACGACAGGAGGTCGAACGCTTGCCGGAAATGCCCGGTAATAAGACAGCGAAACAGACGGACAGTTACTAGGCAGACAGACAGGGAACGTATAACACTGTCTATAGTTTTGGAGATATGGCACAATAATGATTGCTGCAGCGCCATCTGGCGGCTATTTCTAAAAAGGACAAAAAAAAAGTTTCGAGATATTTTATTTTTTATTATATATATTTGATGTATAATTAAAATTTAACCCCCGCAGAATACGACAGAGTCCCCACGAGGTAAAATGCATTCAATCTAGTTCCAGAAATAGCCGGAAATAATACAGCGAAACAGACGGACAGTTACTAGGCAGACAGGCATGGAGCGTTTGGATCTGGTCAAATGAACAACCGCTATCATGGTTAAAATGGAAGCACATTTTTATGTGATTTCGCTGATTTTCAATAGCCACAAATGAGTAGACAGACAGACGGAAAATAACTCCATGTGTAGGCAATGTACTCCTGTCATGGAGAATGGAAAGCATGAATAAAATAAGCGTCAGTCAATTAGAATAAATCTTCATATTTTGAATTTCAGGAAAAAGAAGAATTTAATTGTAACCTATATCAGGCCCCCATGGTAACGGAAGAATATGACAGAGTCTTTACGAGGATAAACCCATTAAATCTAGTTTCAGATGCTGCAATCAATGTTGTGACACTATCTATAGTTTTATAGATATAGCAAAATAATAATTGCTGCAGCGCCATCTGGCGGCTATTATTTAAAGGACAAAAAATAAGTTTCGAGATATTTTATTTTTTTATAATAAATATTTGATGTATAATTAAAATTAAACTTCTGCAGAATATGACAATGTCCCCACGAGGAAAACGCATTAAATCTTGGTTCAAAAGCTGCAATTAATGTTGTGACACCGTCTATAGTTTTGGAGATATGGCACAATAATGATTACTGCAGCGCCATCTGAAAGGAAAAAAATAGTTTCGAGATATTTTATTTTTAATTATATATATATTATGTATAATTAAAATTTAACCCCCGCGGAATACGACAGAGTCCCCACAAGGTTAAACGCATTAAATATAGTTTCAGAAACTGCAATCAATGTTGTGACACTGTCTATAGTTTTGGAGATATGGCACAATAATGATTGCTGCAGCGCCATCTGAAAGGAAAAAAATAGTTTCGAGATATTTTATTTTTAATTATATATATATTATGTATAATTAAAATTTAACCCCCGCGGAATACGACAGAGTCCCCACAAGGTTAAACGCATTAAATATAGTTTCCGAAGCTGCAATCAATGTTGTGACACTGTCTATAGTTTTGGAGATATGGCACAATAATGATTGCTGCAGCGCCATCTGGGGGCTATTTTCTAAAAGGAAAAAAATAAGTTTCCAGATATTTTATTTTAATATATATATTTGATGTATAATTAAAATTTTACCCCTGCCCCTAACTGCTAAACCAGGGATCAGCCCATATTTTGACACACCCAACTACAAAATCGGGGATCCGTCCCTGGTTTCAAAGATATGCCAGTGGTTCCTGGCAACACAAGTGGCCGCACAAGGGGACACAATAAAAATCACAGGTGTGTTCCCTCCACATTTAGCGGCTTTTGTCCTCTATTAAATGCTGCTTTGTGAGATTCATGGACGACCGCGCACGCCAACATGCAACTGTAATAGCCTTGCCGGCACTTACCGGTCAACCCTGAAGCCACTTGTGCTCACGGCAATTGGATGTATTTTCATCATTTGATGAAAACGAGGCAAGATTTGACGAGAATTGCAATAAAATCACATGATGTGATTTAGAGTGTCAGACGCTGTCAAATGCTGAAAACTATATGTCTGTAGGGTATAAAATGACAGCATAATAGGCATTTGTTTAAATGGTCCACTGTTCTCGTTTGACGACAAATGGTGCGAAATATAACGAGATATTCACTTATATCCCTTAACACTAATCAAATGATTGTTGAACAGTAGAAAAATAAAATCTCTAGCATAAAATTGAAAGAGATATAGACATTTGTTGAATATTTTGTTCAAAATATCGAATATTCTCATTTTGCGGGAGATGATGCGAGATTTGGCGAGATTTGCAGTTTTATTATGTTAAGCTTCCGAAAGGCTACCAGAGGCTGAAACCCTATACTCTTTAACCTAAAACATGATCGAGTTATCAGCATCTCGTGAAATCTCGTAATTTCTCGTTTGACGGAAAAACAGATCGAGATTCTACGAGACTTCCAATTGACTGGATAAGAGCAAAGGGAATGCTACCTCATGCAGAAAACTAGACCCTTGTAGTATAAATATCAACAGAGACAGAAGCAAAAAACTAATTATTTTCAAATTGTCAAGTTTTACCCCAAAATTTGGTTACCATGGTAATAGCAGCACAAAGCTACATGTACGCAGGAATAAGCCAATAATACTAGTTTCAGATAAGACAATAAACATTGTGTCACGTTTAATATTTTTAGAGATATTGCAGAAAAATGATATGTTACAGTGTTTCATGTACCACGCCCCCTGGTGGCCATTTCCAAAAAATGAAAAATTGTTTTCGAGATATTTATAAATAACACAAAATATATCAATTTCAAAGCCATTGTTAAAAAAATGCAACCTGTAGGTCATATTAAATGAAATCTCAAAAACTCTCGTTTGACGAGAAATGGTGCGAGATTTAACGACACTTTTACTTGAATGATACAAAGCTTATTTAGTACTATCTGATGCAAAAAACTAGAACTCTCTAGCTTTAAAAATGACAAAGTTAGAAAAAATAGTCCATTGATTTTCGATTTTCATCACTTTTACCCGAAAAGAAATAAGCATGGTGACAACAAATTTGAATCAGCTACACCTTAGATGAAAGGCCTTGGAATGACGATTAAAATGAGCTACAGTTGAAGTAGATACGCTTTATAGAAAAAAAGATATGAAGAAAAAACAGTTTTATGAACTTTTGATGTCCTTGACCTTGACCTTTGACTGATCATGACCAAAAACAATAGGCTCCGAGGAAAACCGATTTTACACACAATCTATAAGTTTCAGAGCGATAGGTGAAAAATTGTGGCCTGTAGAGCACCGACAAACAAACAGACAGACAAACTAGACGACCATAGGTCGGGACTTGCCGGAAGTAGAAGTCAAACTAACAGACAACAAACAGCAGAAAGGCAAAAAACATTTGGAACAGGTCAAATGACCAACCCCTATTGTTTGGAAAACATAAACACATCTTTATGTGGTTTTACTGAATTTCAAAAGTCGCAGACGAGTAGACAGACAAACAGACAGACAGACAGAAAAAAAACTCCAGGTGAAGGTCGTGTACTCATGCCATACAAAATTGAAAGCTTGAATAAAATAAGCCACAGTCTTTTCGAATAATTCTTCATACTTTGAATTTCATGAATTGTAACCTACATAAGGTCACCATGGTAAGGGAAGAATATGAAAGAGTAACCAAGAGGATAAACGCATTAAATCAAGTTTCAGATGCTACAATCAAAGTTGTGACACAGTTTATAGTTTTGGAGATATGGTACAATAATGATTACTGCAGCGCCATCTGGTGGTTATTTTCCAAAATGATAAAAGTAAGCTTCGCGAAATTTTATTAGTATGTTATGTTTATTATTATTATTATTATTATTATTATTATTATTATTATTATTATTTTTATATGATGTATAATTTATATTTAACCCCTACCCCCAATTGCAAACCGGATATCCGTCCCTAATTTGACACACCCAACTGCAAATCGGGGATCCGTCCCTGATATTATAGTTGTGATTGTGCTTACCAGCAACACTATCTCTGCATTCAGTAACATTTCGGGGAGCCTCTCTCTTTGTTTTTGTTTTTTTTAAAGGGATTATCCTTTACAACAGGTCATTAAGCTCTCAATGCATTGAAATCCTCAAAGTGCGGCCATACAAAGCATGAAAAGAGGCCACCACCAAAAGCACAGGTGGGATCAATCCGAATTGTGTCTTTTCATGGACCATCGCACATCCATAGAACAAAGCTCCAACTGTCAAATGTAATGCCCCTGCCGACATTTACTATCACATATTGCCATCGCTTATGGTCATGGCAATTGGATGTAATTTTTTTATTTGAAGAAAAACGATGCAAGATTTGAAGAAACTTACAATATAATCATATAATGTGACCGAGAATGTTAGACGCAATCAAATGCTGAAAACTATAAGTCTTCCACATAAAAATTACACAATTATAGGCGTTTCTTTGAATGGTCCTATGTTCTCGTTTGACAAGAAATGGTGCGAGATATGACGAGATATTCACTTTTGTCACTTAAAACTAGTCAAAAGATTCTTGAACAATAGAAAAATAAAATATCTAGCATGAAAATGACCGAGATAAAGACATTTGTTTGAAATCTAAAATATTCTCGTTTGGCGGGAGATGATACGAGATGTGGCGAGATTTGCAGTGTAATCATGTCCAGCTTCTGAAATGCTACCAAATGCTGAAAACTACTCCATTTTAGCATTAACCGTGATCAAGCTATAAGCATTTCTGTGAAATCTCGTAATTTCTCGTTTGGCAATAAACCGAGCGAGATTTGACGGGACTTGCAATTAAATGGTTTAGAACCATGAGAAAGCAGCCTAATGCAAAAAACTAGACCCTTAAAACATAAATATTAACCGAGATAGAAGCCAAAAACTACATATTTTCAGATCGTCAAGTTTAACCCAAAAAATTGGTAACCATGGCAACGGCCGCACAAGGCTATATGTCGGATGGAATTAGGCAATGATCCTAGTTTTAGATGCGACAAAAAAAAATTGTTATAAGCTTAATAATTTTTAAGATATTGCGGAAAAATGATAAGTTGTAGTGTTTCCAGTACCACGCCCCCTGGTGGCTATTTTCGAAAAATGAAAAAACAAGTTCGAGATAATACAGAAAAACAGAAAATATGTCACTTTCAGAACCTAAGCTGTAAAACTGCGACCTCTAAATCGTATTTAATGAAATCTCGAAAAGTCTCATTTGACGACAAATGGCACGAGATTTTGCGAGACTTGCATTAATTTAGCACAGAGCGTATAAAATGCTACACAATGCAAAAAACTAGAGCTCTCTAACTTAAAAAATGAGAAATTTGGAGGGAAATTTTCGAATTTTCTGATTTTCCCAAAAAAATACGTTACCATGGTAACCATTGACCGGACATATTTGCTAGCACATGGAAAGCTAACATAATGAGGAATAAAATGAGCTACAGATTTAGCAGCTACGATTATTATTGACGAAGACATGAAGAAAAATCTGTTTTAAGAGTTTTTGTTAACCCTGACCTTGACCTTTGAACGGTCATGGCCAAAAACAATAGGCTCCGAGAAGAACCGATTTTACACTTAATGTAAAATTTTCAGAGCGATTGCTTTAAAATTGTAGCTTGTAGCGCGAAGACATACAGGCAAACAAACAAACAAACAAACAAACAAACAAACTAGACGACCATAGGTCGGGACTTGCCGGAAGTAGAAATTAGAAAGTCAAACTAACAGACAACAAACAGCAGAAAGGCAAAAAACATTTGGAACAGGTCAAATGACCAACCCCTATTGTTTGGAAAACATAAGCACATCTTTATGTGGTTTTACTGATTTTCAAAAGTCGCAGACGAGTAGACAGACAAACAGACAGACAGACAGAAAAAAAACTCCAGGTGAAGGTCGTGTACTCATGCCATACAAAATTGAAAGCATGAATAAAATAAGCCACAGTCTATTCGAATAATTCTTCATACTTTGAATTTCATGAATTGTAACCTACATAAGGTCACTATGGTAAGGGAAGAATATGAAAGAGTAACCAAGAGGATAAACGCATTAAATCTAGTTTCAGATGCTACAATCAAAGTTGTGACACAGTTTATAAATTTGGAGATATGGTACAATAATGATTACTGCAGCGGCATCTGGGTGGTTATTTACCAAAATGATAAAAGTAAGCTTCGCGAAATTTTATTAGTATGTTATTATTATTATTATTATTATTATTATTATTATTATTATTATTATTATTATATGATGTATAATTTATATTTAACCCCTACCCCTAATTGCAAACCGGATATCCGTCCCTGATTTGACACACCCAACTGCAAATCGGGGATCCGTCCCTGATATTATAGTTGTGATTGTGCTTACCAGCAACACTATCTCTGCATTCCGTAACATTTCGGGGAGCCTCTCTCTTTGTTTTTTTTTTTGTTTTTGTTTTTTTTTTAAGGGATTATCCTTTACAACAGGTCATTAAGCTCTCAATGCATTGAAATCCTCAAAGTGCGGCCATACAAAGAATGAAAAGAGGCCACCACCAAAAGCACAGGTGGGATCAATCCGGATTGTGTCTTTTCAAGGACCATCGCACATCCATAGAACAAAGCTCCAACTGTCAAATGTAATGCCCCTGCCGACATTTACTATTACATACTGCCATCGCTTATGGTCATGGCAATTGGATGTACTTTTTTTATTTGAAGAAAAACGATGCAAGATTCGAAGAAACTTACAATATAATCATATAATGTGACCGAGAATGTTAGACGCTATCAAATGCTGAAAACTATAAGTCTTCCACATAAAAATAACACAATTATAGGCAATAGACATTTGTTTGAAATCTAAAATATTCTCGTTTGGCGGGAGATGATACGAGATGTGGCGAGATTAGCAGTGTAATCATGTCCAGCTTCTGAAATACTACCAAATGCTGAAAACTACTCCATTTTAGCATTAACCGTGATCAAGTTATAAGCATTTCTGTGAAATCTCGTAATTTCTTGTTTGGCAATAAACCGAGCGAAATCTGATGAGAATTGCAATGAAATGGCTTAGAACCAAGAGAAAGCAGCCTTATGCTAAAAACTAGACCCTTAAAGCATAAATATTAACCGAGATAGAAGCCAAAAACTACATATTTTCAGATCGTCAAGTTTAACCCCAAAATTTGGTAACCATGGTAACGGCAGCACAAGGCTATATGTAGGAAGGAATAAGGCAAAGATCCTAGTTTTAGATGCGACAAAGAAAATTGTTATATGCTTAATATTTTTTTAGATATTGCGAAAAAATGAAAAGTTGTAGTGTTTCCGGTACCACGCCCCCTGGTGGCTATTTTCGAAAAATGAAAAAACAAGTTCGAGATAATACAGAAAAACAGAAAATATGTCACTTTTAGAACGTTAGCTGTAAAACTGCCACCTCAAAATCGTATTTAATGAAATCTCGAAAAATCTCGTTTCACGAAAAATGGCACGAGATTTAGCGAGACTTGCATTAATTTTCCATAGAGCATATTAAATGCTACACAATGCAAAAAACTAGACCTCTCTAACTTAAAACATGAGAAATTTGGAGTTAAATTTTCGAATTTTCCGATTTTCCCCCCAAAATACGTTACCATGGTAACAATTGACCGGAAAAATTTGATAGCAATTGGAAAGCTAACATAAAGAGGAGTAAAATGAGCTACAGATTATGCGGCTACGATTATTATTGACGAAGATATGAAGAAAATAAAAATTTTAGGTTTTTCGGTGACCCTGACCTTGACCTTTCACCGATCATGACCAAAAACAAAAGGCTCCGAGAAGAACCGATTTTACACTTAATGTAAAAGTTTCAGAGCGATTGCTTTAAAATTGTGGCTCGTAGAGCGCAGACATACAGACAGACAGACAGACAAACAAACAAACTAGACGACCAGAGGTCGAACACTTGCCGGAAATGGCCGGTAATAAGACAGCGAAACAGACAGACAGTTACTAGGCAGACAGACAGGGAACGTATAACACTGTCTATAGTTTTGGAGATATGGCACAATGATGATTGCTGCAGCGCCATCTGGCGGCTATTTCTAAAAGGGCAAAAAATGTTTCGAGACATTTTATTTTTTTATTATATATATTTGATGTATAATTAAAATTTAACCCCCGCAGAAAACGACAGAGTCCCCACGAGGTTAAAGGCATTAAATCTAGTTCCGGAAATGGCCGGAAATAAGACAGCAAAACAGACGGACAGTTACTAGGCAGGCAGACAGGGAACGTTTGGATTTGATCAAATGAACAACCGCTATCATGGTTAAAATGGAAGTACATTTTTATGTGATTTCGCTGATTTTCAATAGCCACAAATGAGTAGACAGACAGACGGAAAATAACTCCATGTGTAGGCAATGTACTCCTGTCATGGAGAATGGAAAGCATGAATAAAATAAGCATCAGTCAATTAGAATAAATCTTCATATTTTGAATTTCAGGAAAAAGAAGAATTTAATTGTAACCTATATTAGGCCCCCATGGTAACGGAAGAATATGACAGAGTCTTCACGAGGATAAATCCATTAAATCTAGTTTCAGATGCTGCAATCAATGTTGTGACACTATCTCTAGTTTTATAGATATGGCAAAAAAATGATTGCTGCAGTGCCATCTGGCGGCTATTATTAAAAGGACAAAAAGTAAGTTTCGAGATATTTTATTTTTTTATAATAAATATTTGATGTATAATTAAATTTAAACTTCTGCTGAATATGACAATGTCCCCACGAAGAAAACGCATTAAATCTAGGTTCAGAAGCTGCAATCAATGTTGTGACACCGTCTATAGTTTTGGAGATATGGCACAATAATGATTACTGCAGCGCCATCTGAAAGGAAAAAAATAGTTTCGAGATATTTTATTTTTAATTATATATATTTTATGTATAATTAAACTTTAACCCCCGCGGAATACGACAGTCCCCACGAGGTTAAACGCTTTAAATCTAGTTTCAGAAGCTGCAATCAATGTTGTGACACTGTCTATAGTTTTGGAGATATGGCACAATAATGATTGCTGCAGCACCATCTGAAAGGGGAAAAAAATAGTTTCGCGATATTTTAATTTTTATTATATATATTTTATGTATAATTAAAATTTAACCCCCACAGAATACGACAGAGTCCCAACGAGGTTAAACGCATTAAATATAGTTTCAGAAGCTGCAATCAATGTTGTGACACTGATTATAGTTTTGGAGATATGGCACAATAATGATTGCTGCAGCGCCATCTGGGGGCTATTTTCTGAAAGGAAAAAAATAAATTTCCAGATATTTTATTTTAATATATATATTTGATGTATAATTAAAATTTTACTCCTGCCCCCAACTGCTTAACCAGGGATCAGCCCATATTTTGACACCCCCAACTACAAAATCGGGGATCCGTCCCTGGTTTCAAAGATTTGCCAGTGGTTCCTGGCAACACAAGTGGCCGCACAAGGGGACACAATAAAAATCACAGGTATGTTCCCTCCACATTTAGCGGCTTTTGTCCTCTATTCAATGCTGCTTTGTGAGATTCATGGACGACCGCGCACGCCAACATGCAACTGTAATAGCCTTGCCGGCACTTACCGGTCAACCCTGAAGCCACTTGTGCTCACGGCAATTGGATGTATTTTCATCATTTGATGAAAAACGAGGCAAGATTTGAAGAGAATTGCAATAAAATCACATGATGTGAATGAGAGTGTCAGACGCTGTCAAATGCTAAAAACTATATGTCTGTAGGGTATAAAATGACAGCATAATAGGCATTTGTTTAAATGGTCCACTGTTCTCGTTTGACGACAAATGGTGCGAGATATAACGAGATATTCATTTATATCACTTAACACTAATCAAATGATTGTTGAACAGTAGAAAAATAAAATCTCTAGCATAAAATTGAAAGAGATAAAGACATTTGTTGAATATTTTGTTCAAAATATCGAATATTCTCGTTTGGCGGTAGATGATGCGAGATTTGGCGAGATTTGCAGTTTTATCATGTTAAGCTTCCGAAAGGCTACCAGAGGCTGAAACCGTATACTCTTTAACCTAAAACGTGATCGAGTTATCAGCATTTCTGCGAAATCTCGTAATTTCTCGTTTGACGGAAAAACAGATCGAGATTCTACGAGACTTCCAATTGACTGGATTGGAGCCAAAGGAATGCTACCTCATGCAGAAAACTAGACCCTTGAAGTATAAATATCAACAGAGATAGAAGCAAAAAACTAATTATTTTCAGATTGTCAAGTTTTACCCCAAAATTTGGTTACCATGGTAACGGCAGCACAAAGCTACATGTACCCAGGAATAAGCCAATGATCCTAGTCTTAGATGCGACAAAAGAAATTGTTATATGCTTAATATTTTTTAAGATGTTGTGCAAAAATTATAAGTTGTAGTGTTACCAGTACCACGCCCCCTGGTGGCTTTTTTAAAAAAATGAAAAAACAATTTCGAGATATTTATAAATAACACAAAATACATTAATTTCAAAGCCATTGTTAATAAAATGCAACCTGCAGGTCATATTTAATGAAATCTCGAAAACTCTCGTTTGACGAGAAATAGTGCGAGGTTTTGCGGGATTAACAATTCTATCATAAACAGCTCATGAAATACTACCTGATGCAGAAAATTAGAACTCTCTAGCTTTAAAAATGAAAAATTTAGAAAGAAAATATCGAATTCTATCATTTCTTCCCAAAAATACGTTACTATGGTAACGAATGATCAGAGATATTTGCTAGCATGTGGAAAGGTAACATGATGAGGAATAAAATGAGCTAAAGATTAAGCCGCTACGATTATTTTTCACAAAGATATGAAGGAAAATTCGTTTTAAGGTTTTTCAGGGACCCTGACCTTGACCTTGAACCGTTCAAGGCCAAAAACAATAGGCACCCAGGGTTTTCGATTTTACACTTTTTCTATAAGTTTCAGGGCGATTGCTTCAGAATTGTGGCCTGTAGAGCACCGACAAACAAACAGACAGACAAACAAACAAACAAACATACGGAACTGACCAACATACTTGCGAAAATCGAAGATTTCCGGCAAGTAACAAACAAACAAACAAACATACGGAACTGACCAACATACTTGCCGAAATCTTTGATTCCGGCAAGTAACAAACATACGGAACTGACCAACATACTTGCCGAAATCTTTGATTCCGGCAAGTAACAAACAAACATACGGGACTGATCAACATGCTTGCGAAAATCGAAGATTTCCGGCAAGCAACAAACATACGGAACTGACCAACATGTTTGCGAAAATCGAAGATTTTTGGCAAGCAACAAACTAGACGACCAGAAGTCGAACGCTTGCCGGAAGCGGAAATAAGAAAGTCAAATTAGGAGACAACATACAGCACACAGTCAGGTTACATTTGGAACTGGTCAAATGAATTACCCCAATTATGGCGGAAACAGAAGCACTATTTTGTAAGGTAATGCTGATTTTCAAAAGTTGCAGATGGGTAGACAGACAAACAGACAGACAGACGGGAAAAACTCCATGTGAAGGCCATGTACTCCTGTCATGGAGAATGGAAAACCGTCTATTAGAATAAAACTCCATATTTTGAATTTTAAGAAAAAGAAGAATATAATTGTAACGTATATTAGTTCCCATGGTAATGGGAGAATATGACAGAGTCCCCACGAGGATAAACGCATTAAATCCAGTATCAGATTCTGCAATCAATGTTGTGACAGTGTGTATAGTTTTGGAGATATGGCACAATAATGATTGCTGCAGCGCAATCTGGCGGCTATTTTCTAAAAGAAAAAAAAATAAGTTCCCAGATATTTTTTATTATAAATATTTGATGTATAAATAAAATTTAACCCCCTACCCCCCCCCCCCCCCCCCAACTGCTAAACCAGGGATCCGCCCATATTTTGACACACCCAACTTCAAAATCGGGGATCCGTCCCCGGTTTGAAAGATTTGCCAGTGGTACCTGGCAACACAAGTGGCACCACAAGGGGACACAATGAAAATAACAGGTGTGTTCAATTCAAATTTAGCGGCTTTTGTCCTCTATTCAATGCTGCTTTGTGAAATTCATGGACGACCGCGCACGCCAACTTGCAACTGTAATGGCCTTGCCGGCACTTACCGGTCAACTCTGAAGCCACTTGTGCTCACGGCAATTGGATGTGTCTTCATCATTTGATAAAAAACGAGGCGAGATTTGACGAGAATTGCTATATAATCACATAATATGACTGAGAGTGTCAGACGCTGTCACATGCTGAAAACTATATGTCTGTAGTGTAAAAAATGACAGCATTATAGGCATTTGTTTAAATGGTCCTCTGTTCTCGTCTGACGACAAATGGTGCGAGATTTTACGAGATATTCACTTTTATCACTTTAATCTACTAAAAAATCATAGAACAATACAAAACTAGACTCTTGTACCATTAAAATTGCCGAGGTACAGATATTTGTTTAAAATCTCGTAATTTCTCGTTTGACGATAAACCGAGCGAGATTTGACGAGATTTGCAATTGAATGACTTAGAACCCAGGGAATGCTGCCTTATGCAAAAAACTAGACCCTTGTAGCATAAATATTAACAGAGATAAAAGCCAAAAACATCATGTTTTCTGATTGTCAAGTTTAACCCCAAAATTTGGTAACCATGGTAGCTGCAGCACAAGGCTATATGTACGAAGGAATAAGGCAATGATCCTAGTTTTAAATTCGACAAAAAAAATTGTTCTATCCCTAATATTTTCTTAGATATTCCGGAAAAATGATAAGTTGCAGTGTTTCCAGTACCACGCCCCCTGGTGGCTATTTTCGAAAAATGAAAAAATAAGTTCGAGATAATACAGAAAAACAGAAAATATGTCACTTCCAGAACCTTAGCTGTAAAACTGTCACCTCTAAATCGTATTTAATGAAATCTCGAAAAGTCTCGTTTGACGACAAATGGCACGAGATCTTGCGAGACTTGCATTAATTTTGCATAGAAAATATTAAATGCTACACAATGCAAAAAACTAGACCTCTCTATCATAAAAAATGAGAATTTTGGAGGGAAATTTTCGAATTTTCTGAATTTCCCCCAAAAATACGTTACCATGGTAACCATTGACCGGAAAAATTTGCCAGTACTTGGGAAGCTCACATAAAGAGGAATAAAATGAGCTACAGATTATGCGGCTACGATTATTATTGACGAAGATATGAAGAAAATAAATATTTTAGGTTTTTCTGTGGCCCTGACCTTGACCTTTGACCCATCATGACCAAAAACAATAGGCTCCGAGAAGAACAGATCTTACACTATATCTATAAGTTTCAGGACGATTGGTGCAAAATTGTGGCCTGTAGAGTGCGGACAGACAGACAGACAAACAAACAAACAAACTAGACGCCCAGAGGTCGAACGCTTGCCGGAAATGGCCGGTAATAAGACAGCGAAACAGACAGACAGTTCCTAGGCAGACAGACAGGGAACGTATAACACTGTCCATAGTTTTGGAGATATGGCACAATGATGATTGCTGCAGCGCCATCTGGCGGCTATTTCTAAAAGGACAAAAAATAAGTTTCGAGATATTTTATTTTTTTATTATATACAGTGGAACCCCGCCTTGCGACCACCCCACAATCGCGACCACCCCACAATTACGACCACTTTGCATGGTCCCGAATTTTTTTTTGTTTATTTATGTTTAAAAATGACTCAAAATTACGACCACCCCTTAATTCAGAATTACGACCAGATATCCTGGCCCCAGCGCTAATGCGACCCCACTAATGCGACCACCGCCGAGAAGTACTGAAACAACTTTTGTCACGAGTCTATGGCTGCGCCTTGTCACAGGCGCCTTAATGAAAGATCAAAGAGGGTAACAAGGGTTCCCAACCCTAGTGTTACCCTTCCTGACTCGGTGTCCGCGCTGAGACTCGTTGAGGTGTAAGTTGTAGATCAAAGAGGGTAACTAACGGTTGATTACCTAATGAACCGGTCTGCCTGGCTTACTGCCCTGGGGTCTTGGGCTAGCGATGCTAATTGCCCCTCAGTGATCACCTGTATTACAGCTACCAAAAGTGCGGGGGTGAGAGCTTAATATTTTTACTCATCACATAATGTTCGATCCTCATTGGTCAAATTAATGATCTAGTTAATCCTAAATGTGCTCATACCTTACTCACACTGAGTATTGAGCAGTCAGTCAAATGTATAAATACAATGCTTGCATTGGGACAAATCCGTTGTCTTGCCTTATCAGATAAATCACTGTCAGTTTATTTATCTGCTGGTTCAGATTGCATTTAAATTGTTGCTGTTGTGCGACCATTCCTCGGAAAGAGCGCTCCTTGAAGGAGAAAGTGGTGTTAATCAAGGCGGAAACAACAGGATGCAGTCAGCGCCAACTGGCTCAGCAGTTAAGCGTCGGTAAAACTCAAGTGCACGCAATATATACTCAGGCAGAGGGATAAAAATATGACAGCCACGTATTATGTTCAATTTGTTCAAGTAGGTTATCTTCGTATTGTCTCTAGTGTAATTATGTGTTAATCATCAGTCACTACGTATGTGTCAATGTATTTATATTTTTATCATGAATAAATATAAAAAACAATTTTGTTTTCTTTTCAGATACACAAAATAAAACATTCCTAATAAGGGTTCTCCGCTTAGTAAAATATTTTGTTATAATTCACATTAAAGATATGCAATATATACAAACTGATACACATTATACATCGCCGTGATATATGCGACCAAGTAAGAGTTTCACAAATAGGACCACCCCCAATTTACGACCACTTTGCTCGGTCCCCAGGGTGGTCGTAATGGTGAGGTTCCACTGTATAATTGATGTATAATTAAAATTTAACCCCCGCAGAATACGACAGAGTCCCCACGAGGTTAAATGCATTAAATCTAGTTCCGGAAATGGCCGGAAATAAGACAGCAGAACAGACGGACAGTTACTAGGCAGACAGACAGGGAACGTTTGGATCTGATCAAATGAACAACCGCTATCATGGTTAAAATGGAAACACATTTTTATGTGATTTCGCTGATTTTCAATAGCCACAAATGAGTACACAGACAGACGGAAAATAACTCCATGTGTAGGCAATGTACTCCTGTCATGGAGAATGGAAAGCATGAATAAAATAAGCGTCAGTCAATTAGAATAAATCTTCATATTTTGAATTTCAGGAAAAAGAAGAATTTAATTGTAACCTATATAAGGCCCCCATGGTAACGGAAGAATATGACAGAGTCTTCACGAGGATAAACCCATTAAATCTAGTTTCATATGCTGCAATCAATGTTTTGACACTATCTATAGTTTTATAGATATGGCAAAATAATGATTGCAGCAGCGCCATCTGGCGGCTATTATTAAAAGGACAAAAAATAAATTTCGAGATATTTTATTTTTTTATAATAAATATTTGATGTATAATTAAATTTGGAGATATGGCACAATAATGATTGCTGCAGCGCCATCTGAAAGGAAAAAAAATAGTTACGCGATATTTTAATTTTTATTATATATATTTTATGTAAATTTAAAATTTAACCCCCACAGAATATGACAGAGTCCCCACGAGGTTAAACGGATTAAATATAGCTTCAGAAGCTGAAATCAATGATGTGACACTGTCTATAGTTTTGGAGATATGGCACAATAATGATTGCTGCAGCGCCATCTGGGGGCTATTTTCTAAAAGGAAAAAATTAAGTTTCCAGATATTTTATTTAAATATATATATTTGATGTATAATTAAAATTTTACTCCTGCCCCCAACTGCTAAACCAGGGATCAGCCCATATTTTGACACACCCAACTACAAAATCGGGGATCCGTCCCTGGTTTCAAAGATTTGCCAGTGGTTCCTGGCAACACAAATCCGAAAAACCTGGGAATTGGCAATTTAAAAAAATGACAGGGACCTTCTTAGCCCGTTCCAGCTCAGGGAACGGTCATTAGAATATTGTCGGGAATCCATATTATCCTACCTGTGGGCTGGGACGGTCCAGAAAACCGCAATTATACGGGTATCCATAAAATTGTATGTCAATGTTTGTCATTAATAAATACATATATATCTATAACGCGGACAGCTGGAGAATTCGCGGAGAATTCATCATGATGATATCATTAAATGTGAGCAAAGGTACCATTTATGTTTTGTATCATATTTCCTTAAGAACCTGTAAATTTGATATCCTGCATGGTTTTGTTACGGTTTGCACAGTAAACTGTTGAAACAATATATAGTGTTTAGCGTTTTCGTCTTATGTAAGATCGGTATAGTCAATGTTAGCTGGTGATCCAGATTGGTGTTAGTGGCAGTCCCACATTGTTTGCGCTGGTTATTATTCCGGTAATTTAACAGTTTATAAATGTCTTAAGAGTAATATAGTGGTAGATTTTAAATGATTTTAACGTGTATTTAAAAGTATTATTGCATATAAAAACTCTCCGGAAAATCTCCGGGAATTCCCCGCGTTTACATATAAACGCATTATCAGCCGTATGAAAGTTTTGTCCGCTTTCATGATGTTTGCTGTGCCCCGGACATAAATTTAAGACGAGATGGACTAAACCCCGCCCCGGTAGGATTGTTTGGACTCTGAAGAAACGAACCCTCGCAGGAAATGCGGTGGGACGGGCTCTTTCTTATTCGATGAACGCTCGAACAGGGTGGTGAATGATTGAAAAAGTAGGGTCATTTTCACTGTCATCTTGAATACCAGAATAAATATTTTTTTTAAATTCATAGAGACTTGGTCATCCAATAACAGCAGGAAAAATGTTCATTCAAATGTGGTCTGGTGTCCATTGTACCCTCGCTCACCGCCGGGATCCAAAGAGAAGCCTGGATTTTACTGATTTTAAATGATTTTAACGTGTATTTCAAAGTATCATTGCATATAAAAACTCTCCGGAAAATCTCCGGGAATTCCCCGCGTTTACATATAAACGCATTATCAGCCGTATGAAAGTTTTGTCCGCTTTCATGATGTTTGCTGTGCCCCGGACATAAATTTAAGACGAGATGGACTAAACCCCGCCCCGGTAGGATTGTTTGGACTCTGAAGAAACGAACCCTCGCAGGAAATGCGGTGGGACGGGCTCTTTCTTATTCGATGAACGCTCGAACAGGGTGGTGAATGATTGAAAAAGCAGGGTCATTTTCACTGTCATCTTGAATACCAGAATAAATATTTTTTTTAAATTCATAGAGACTTGGTCATCCAATAACAGCAGGAAAAATGTTCATTCAAATGTGGTCTGGTGTCCATTGTACCCTCGCTCACCGCCGGGATCCAAAGAGAAGCCTTGATTTTACTGCCAAAACACAACCCCCCCCCTAAAAAAAAACAAAACTTTTATTCATTTTATTTTTATTTTTATGTTGGATGAAGTTGAATATCATGGTTTATATATAAAAATAAGATGCAATTCATTGGATGAAAACAGATTTTATTAAATATATTGATACATGTTAATAACAGTTTGATATTTGATTTTTTTTTTAAATTTATAGACAGACAATTTGTTACCTAAAATCTGTACTGTTGGTCAAACATACATGATTTTGCTGTCCTTAGGCCCATTTTAGGGTGTATAGCCAGGATAACAAGATAATATTACCCTGCAGACACAAACAAAAATTTCAAGCCCCCAGAAACCTGATTTCAGGCCAGTTTATGCTTATACACAGTCAAATAGGTTCTGGCCCCCCTCATCTCCACAAAACTCAACACACACACCTGGTTTGGGTATCATTGCAATCCATTTACACCCACTGGCTGGGAACTCAAAGCATTTGGCTCAACTACCTCAGAAAAAAAATTAGGGCCAGTTTGAATTTCCAAATCTGTACACACTGAACATAGTAATATTCAGAGAAAATCCACCTTTTTTTACCTCAAATCTGTACTGATGGTCCCACAAACATGGTTTAGGTGTCATAAGGCCCAATTCAGGGTGTATATACAGGGAAACAAGATAATATTACCCTGCTGACACAAACAAAAAATTCAAGCCCCCAGAAACCTGATTTCAGGCCAGTTTATGCTTATACACAGTCAAATAGGTTCTGGCCCCCCTCATCTCCACAAAACTCAACACACACACTTGGTTTGGGTATCATTGCAATCCATTTACACCCACTGGCTGGTATCTCAAAGCATTTGGCTCAACTCCCTCAGAAAAAAATTAGGACCAGTTTGAATTTCCAAATCTGGACACAGTGGACATAGTGATATACAGAGAAAAATCCACATTTTTTTTACCTCAAATCTGTACTGATGGTCCCACAAACCTGGTTTTGGTGTCATTAGGCCCAGTTTAGTGTGTATATACAGGGAAACAAGATAATATTACCCTGCTCCCACAAACAAAAATTTCAAGCCCCCAGAAACCTGATTTCAGGCCAGTTTATGCTTATACACAGTCAAATAGGTTTTGGCCCCCTTCATCTCCAACAGACTCTTCACACACACCTGGTTTGGGTTTCATTGCAATCCATTCACACCCACTGGCTGGCATCTCCAAGCATATAGCTCAACTTCTTCAGAAAAAAATATAGACCACTTTAAAGTTTTTCAAATCTGGTTATAGTGGTTTATGCAGAAATCAATTGATCTGATCTCAAATCTGAAATAGTGGTCAGGGAACATTAGTTGGTTCTTGTATGATTTTATTCAATTTTCAGTCAATATGCAGGAAAACATGGCATTTTATTTTACTTCAATACACCAACAATAAACAATCTAAGGACAAGTGAACAGGCTACCATACATATCTTAGGTAAAGGAAAACAGCAAGGGTTGTTTACATTGAGGACACGTGACAACCAGGTGGTTGGCGCTGGTCTGTGAAGCTTACGAAGCAACAACAAAAGGAAGACAATAACAACACAATAGAATTCTTCTTCATGGGCCATCGCACACCCATAGAACATGGCTCCAACTGTCAAGTGTATAGCACCTGCCGACATTTAGTATCACATACTGCCGCCACTTATGGTCACGGCAATAGGATGTACTTTATTATTTGAAGAAAAAAAGATGCAAGATATGAAGAAACTTACAATATAATCACATAATTTGACGTAGAATGTTAGACGCTATCAAATGCTGAAAACAATAAGTCTTCCACATAAAAATAACAGAATTATAGGCGTTTCATTGAATGGTCCCATGTTCTCGTTTGACAAGAAATGCTGCGAGATATGACGAGATATTCACTTTTGTCACTTCAAACTAGTCAAGTTAATCTTGAACCAATAGAAAAATAAACTCTCTAGCATTAAAATGACAGAGATATAGACATTTGTTCAAATTTCTCATATTTTCGTTTGCCGGGAGATGGTACGAGATGTGGCGAGATGTGTGTTATTATCATGTATAGCTTCCAAAACGCAACAAAATGCTGAAAACTGCTCCTCTTTAGCCGAAAAGGTGGCCAAGTTATAAGCATTTCTGTGAAATCTCGTAATTTCTCGTTTGACGGAAAACAGAGCGAGATTATACGAGACTTGAAATTGACTGGATTAGAGCCGAGGAAATGCTACCTCTTGCAGAAAACTAGACCCTTGAAGTATAAATATCAACGGAGACAAAAGCAAAAAACTTATTATTTTCAGATTGCCAAGTTTTACCCCAAAATTTGGTTACCATGGTAACAGCAGCACAAAGCTACACATACGCAGGGATAAGCCAATGATCCTAGTTTCAGATAAGACAAGAAACATTGTCTCACGTTTAATATTTTTTGAGAGATTGCAGAAAAACGATATGTTACAGTGTTTCATGTACCACGCCCCCTGGTGGCTATTTCCAAAAAATGAAAAATTGGTTTCGAGATATTTCTAAATAACACAAAATATGTCATTTTCAAAGTCATAGTTTAAAAAATGCGACCTGTAAGTCATATTTAATGAAATCTCGAAAATTCTCGTTTGACCAGAAATGGTGCTAGATTTTACGAGACTTTTACTTGTATGATATAAAGCTTATTTAGAACTATCTGATGCAAAAAACTAGAACTCTCTAGCTTTAAAAATGACAAAGTTAGAAAAAATAGTCCATTGATTTTCGATTTTCATCACTTTTACCCGAAAATACGTAACCATGGTGACAACAAATTTGAGTCAGCTACACACCAGACGAAAGGCCTTGGAATAACGATTAAAATGAGCTACATTTGAAGTAGATACGCTTTATAGAAAAAAAGATATGAAGAAAAAACCGTTTTGAGAACTTTTGATGTCCTTGACCTTGACCTTTGACCGATCATGGCTAAAAACAATAGGCTCCGAGGAGAACAGATCTTACACTTTATCTATAAGTTTTAGAACGATTGGTGCAAAATTGTGGCCTGTAGAGCGGGGACATACAGACAGACAAACAAACAAACTAGACGACCATAGGTCGGGACTTGCCGGAAGTAGAAATTAGAAAGTCAAACTAACAGACAACAAACAGCAGAAAGACAAAAAACATTTGGAACAGGTAAAATGACCAACCCCTATTGTTTGGAAAACATAAGCACATCTTTATGTGGTTTTACTGATTTTCAAAAGTCGCAGACGAGTAGACAGACAAACAGACAGACAGACAGAAAAAAACTCCAGGTGAAGGTCGTGTACTCATGCCATACAAAATTGAAAGCATGAATAAGCCACAGTCTATTAGAATTATTCTTCATACTTTGAATTTCATGAATTGTAACCTACATAAGGTCACCATGGTAAGGGAAGAACATGACAGAGTCACCAAGAGGATAAACGCATTAAATCTAGTTTCAGATGCTACAATCAAAGTTGTGACACAGTTTATAGTTTTGAAGATATGGTACAATAATGATTACTGCAGCGCCATCTCGTGGTTATTTTCCAAAATGATAAAAGTAAGCTTCGCAAAATTTTATTAGTATGTTATTATTATTATTATTATTATTATTATTATTATTATTATATGATGTATAATTTATATTTAACCCCTACCCCCAATTGCAAACCGGATATCTGTCCCTGATTTGACACACCCAACTGCAAATCGGGGATCCGTCCCTGATATTATAGTTGTGATTATGCTTACCAGCAACACTATCTCTGCATTCAGTAACATTTCGGGGAGCCTCTCTCTTTGTTTAAAGGGATTATCTTTTACAACAGGTCATTAAGCTCTCAATGCATTGAAATCCTCAAAGTGCGGCCATACAAAGCATGAAAAGAGGCCACCACCAAAAGCACAGGTGGGATCAATCCGAATTGTGTCTTTTCATGGACCATCGCACATCCGTAGAACAAAGCTCCAACTGTCAAATGTCATGCCCCTGCCGACATTTACTATCACATACTGCCATCGCTTATGGTCATGGCAATTGGATGTAATTTTTTTATTTGAAGAAAAACGATGCAAGATTTGAAGAAACTTACAATATAATCATATAATGTGATCGAGAATGTTAGACGCTATCAAATGCTGAAAACTAAAAGTCTTCCACATAAAAATAACACAATTATAGGCGTTTCTTTCAATGGTCCCATGTTCTCGTTTGACAAGAAATGCTGCTAGATATGACGAGATATTCACTTTTGTCACTTAAAACTAGTCAAATGATTCTTGAACAATAGAAAAATAAAATATCTAGCATGTAAATGACCGAGATAAAGACATTTGTATGAAATCTAAAATATTCTCGTTTGGCGGGAGATGATAAGAGATGTGGCGAGATTTGCAGTGTAATCATGTCCAGCTTCTACCAAATGCTGAGAACTACTCCATTTCAGCATTAACCGTGATCAAGCTATAAGCATTTCTGTGAAATCTCGTAATTTCTCGTTTGGCAATAAACCGAGCGAGATTTGACGGGACTTGCAATTAAATGGCTTAGAACCAAGAGAAAGCAGCCTAATGCAAAAAACTAGACCCTTAAAACATAAAAATTAACCGAGATAGAAGCCAAAAACTACATATTTTCAGATCGTCAAGTTTAACCCAAAAATTTGGTAACCATGGCAACGGCTGCACAAGGCTATATGTCGGATGGAATAAGGCAATGATCCTAGTTTTAGATGCGACAAAAAAAATTGTTATTTGCATAATATTTTTTAAGATATTGCGGAAAAATGATAAGTTGTAGTGTTTCCAGTACCACGCCCCCTGGTGGCTATTTTCGAAAAATGAAAAAACAAGTTCGAGATAATACAGAAAAACAGAAAATATGTCACTTTCAGAACCTCAGCTGTAAAACTGCGACCTCTAAATCGTATTTAATGAAATCTCGAAAAGTCTCATTTGACAACAAATGGCACGAGATTTTGCGAGACTTGCATTAATTCAGCACAGAGCGTATAAAATGCTACACAATGCAAATCTCTAACTTAAAAAATGAGAAATTTGGAGGGAAATTTTCGAATTTTCTGATTTTCCCCCAAAAATACGTTACCATGGTAACCATTGACCGGACTTATTTGCTAGCACATGGAAAGCTAACATAATGAGGAATAAAATGAGCTACAGATTTAGCAGCTACGATTATTATTGACAAAGATATGAAGAAAAATCTGTTTTAAGAGTTTTTTGTAACCCTGACCTTGACCTTTGAACGGTCATGGCCAAAAACTATAGGCTCCGAGAAGAACCGATTTTACACTTAATGTAAAATTTTCAGAGCGATTGCTTTAAAATTGTGGCTTGTAGTGCGCAGACATACAGACAGACAGACAAACAAACAAACAAACAAAACAAACTAGACGACCAGAGGTCGAATGCTTGCCGGAAGCGGAAATAAGAAAGTCAAATTAGGAGACAACATACAGCACACAGTCAGGTTACATTTGGAACTGGTCAAATGAATTACCCCAATTATGGCGGAAAATGACAGAGATATAGACATTTGTACGAAATCTCGAATATTCTCGTATTGCGGGAGATGGTACGAGATGTCGCGAGATATGTGTTATTGTCATGTATAGCTTCTAAAAAGCAACAAAATGCTGAAAACGGCTCCTCTTTAGCGGAAAAGGTGACCAAGTTATAAGCATTTCTCTGAAATCTCGTAATTTCTCGTTTGGCGATGAACCAAGCGAGATTTCACGAGATTTGCAACTGAATGACTTAGAACCAAGGGAATGATGCCTTATGCAAAAAACTAGACCCTTGTAGCATAAATATTGACAGAGATAAAAGACAAAAACATCATGTTTTCAGATTGTCAAGTTTTACCCCAAAATTTGGTAACCATGGTAACGGCAGCACAAAGCTACATGTGCGGAGGAATAAGCCAATGTTCCTAGTTTAAGATACAACAATAAAAGTTGTGCCATGTTTAAAATTTTTTGAGATATTGCAGAAAAATGATATGTTACAGTGTTTCAGGTACCACGCCCCCTGGTGGCTATTTCCAAAAAATGAAAAATTGTTTTCGAGATATTTATAAAACACACAAAATATATCAATTTCAAAGCCATAGTTAAAAAAATGCAACCTGTATGTCATATTTAATGAAATCTCGAAAACTCTCGTTTGACGAGAAATGGTGCGAGATTTAACGAGACTTTTACTTGTATGATAAAGAGCTTATTAAGTACTATCTGATGCAAAAAACTAGAACTCTCTAGCTTTAAAAATGACAAAGTTAGAAAAAATAGTCATTTGATTTTCGATTTTCATCACTTTTACCCGAAAATACGTAACCATGGTGACAACAAATTTGAATCAGCTACACACCAGGTGAAAGGCCTTGGAATGACGATTAAAATGAGCTGCAGTTGAAGTAGGTACGCTTTATAGAAAAAAAGATATGAAGAAAAAACCGTTTTATGAACTTTTGATGTCCTTGACCTTGCCCTTTGACCGATCATGACCAAAAACAATAGGCTCCGAGGAGAACCGATTTTACACATTATCTATAAGTTGCAGAGCGATTGGTGCAAAATTGTGGCCTGCAGAGTGCGGACAGACAGACAGACAGACAAACAAACAAACATACGGACTGATCAACATGCTTGCCGAATCTTTGATTCCGGCAAGCAACAAACATACGGAACTGACCAACATACTTGCCGATATCTTTGATTCCGGCAAGTAACAAGATGTAATCATGACATAGTCGCCAGTGTTTGCCAAGAACCGTGACCTTGCCCTTGGACCGATCAAGGCCAAAAACAATAGGCTCCGAGGGATACCGATTTAACACTTGACCTATAAGTTTCAAAGCGACTGATGCAAAATTGCGACCTGTAGCGTGCGGACAAACAGACAAACAAACAAACAAACAAACTAGACGACCAGAGGTCGAACGCTTGCCGGAAATGGCCGGTAATAAGACAGCGAAACAGACGGACAGTTACTAGGCATACAGACAGGGAACGTATAACACTGTCTATAGTTTTGGAGATATTGCACAATAATGATTGCTGCAGTGCCATCTGGCGGCTATTTCTAAAAGGACAAAAAAATAAGTTTCGAGATATTTTATTTTTTTATTATATATATTTGATGTATAATTAAAATTTAACCCCCGCAGAATACGACAGAGTCCCCACGAGGTAAAATGGATTAAATCTAGTTCCGGAAATGGCCGGAAATAAGACAGCGAAACAGACAGACAGTTACTAGGCAGACAGACAGGGAACGTTTGGATCTGATCAAATGAACAACCGCTATCATGGTTAAAATGGAAGCACATTTTTATGTGATTTCGCTGATTTTCAATAGCCACAAATGAATAGACAGACAGACGGAAAATAACTCCATGTGTAGGCAATGTACTCCTGTCATGGAGAATGGAAGGCATGAATAAAATAAGGGTCAGTCAATTAGAATAAATCTTCATATTTTGAATTTCAGGAAAAAGAAGAATTTAGTTGTAACCTATATTCGGCCCCCATGGTAACGGAAGAATATGACAGAGTCTTCACGAAGATAAACCCATTAAATCTAGTTTCAGATGCTGCAATCAATGTTGTGACACTATCTATAGTTTTATAGATATGGCAAAATAATGATTGCTGCAGCGCCATCTGGCAGCTATTATTAAAAGGACAAAAAATAAGTTTCGAGATATTTTATTTTTTTATAATAAATATTTGATGTATAATTAAATTTAAACTTCTGCAGAATATGACAATGTCCCCACGAGGAAAACGCATTAAATCTTGGTTCAAAAGCTGCAATTAATGTTGTGACACCGTCTATAGTTTTGGAGATATGGCACAATAATGATTACTGCAGCGCCATCTGAAAGGAAAAAAAATAGTTTCGCGATATTTTAATTTTTATTATATATATTTTATGTAAATTTAAAATTTAACCCCCGCAGAAAACGACAGATTCCCCACAAGGTTAAACGCATTAAATATAGTTTCAGAAGCTGCAATCAATGTTGTGACACTGTCTATAGTTTTGGAGATATGGCACAATAATGATTGCTGCAGCGCCATCTGGGGGCTATTTTCTAAAAGGAAAAAAATAAGTTTCCAGATATTTTATTTTAAAATATATATTTGATGTATAATTAAAATTTTACCCCTGCCCCAAACTGCTAAACCAGGGATCAGCCCATATTTTGACACACCCAACTACAAAATCGGGGATCCGTCCCTGGTTTCAAAGATATGCCAGTGGTTCCTGGCAACACAAGTGGCCGCACAAGGGGACACAATAAAAATCACAGGTGTGTTCCCTCCACATTTAGCGGCTTTTGTCCTCTATTCAATGCTGCTTTGTGAGATTCATGGACGACCGCGCACGCCAACATGCAACTGTAATAGCCTTGCCGGCACTTACCGGTCAACCCTGAAGCCACTTGTGCTCACGGCAATTGGATGTATTTTCATCATTTGATGAAAAACGAGGGAAGATTTGACGAGAATTGCAATAAAATCACATGATGTGACTGAGAGTGTCAGACGCTGTCAAATGCTGAAAATTATATGTCTGTAGGGTATAAAATGACAGCATAATAGGCATTTGTTTAAATGGTCCACTGTTCTCGTTTGACGACAAATGGTGCGAGATATTCACTTATATCACTTAACACTAATCAAATGATTGTTGAACAGTAGAAAAATAAAATCTCTAGCATAAAATTGAAAGAGATATAGACATATGTTGAATATTTTGTTCAAAATATCAAATATTCTCGTTTGGCGGGAGATGATGCGAGGTTTGGCGAGATTTGCAGTTTTATCATGTTAAGCTTCCGAAAGGCTACCAGAGGCTGAAACCCTATACTCTTTAACTTAAAACATGATCGAGTTATCAGCATCTCGCGAAATCTCGTAATTTCTCGTTTGACGGAAAAACAGAGCGAGATTCTACGAGACATCCAATTGACTGGATTAGAGCCAAGGGAATGCTACCTTATGCAGAAAACTAGACCCTTGTAGTATAAATATCAACAGAGACAGAAGCAAAAAACTAATTATTTTCAGATTGTCAAGTTTTACCCCAAAATTTGTTTACCATGGTAACAGCAGCACAAATAAACATTGTGTCACGTTTAATATTTTTTGTGATATTGCAGAAAAATGATATGTTACAGTGTTTCATGTACCACGCCCCCTGGTGGCTATTTCCAAAAAATGAAAAATAGATTTCGAGATATTTATAAATAACACAGAGTAGGTCATTTTCAAAGCCATAGTTAAAAAAATGGCGACCTCAAGGTCATATTTAATGAAATCTCGAAAAATCTCGTTTGACGGGAAATGGCACGAGATTCTACGAGACTTGGTACTTTATGATAATCACCTGATCGACAACTTCCTGATGCAAAAAACCAGACGTCTCTAGCTCTAAAAATGTAAAAGTTAGAAAAAAAATTCAAATTTTGTGACATTTCCCCAAAAAATATGCACCCATGCTTACAACAGACTGGAACAATTAGATCAATGGAGGAAAGGCCCCGGAATGACAAGCAAAATGAGCTACAGATTAAGCCGCTACGGTTATTATTTACAAAGATATGAAGGAAAAACCGTTTTAGGGTTTTTCGGTGACCATGACCTTGACCTTCGACCGATCATGGCCAAAAACAATATGCACCCAGGGTTATCGATTTAACACGGTTTCTATAAGTTTCAGAGCGATTGCTTTAAAATTGTGGCGTGTAGAGCACCGACAACCAAACAGACAGACAAACAAACAAACAAACATACGCGGGTGATCAACATGCTTGCCGAATCTTTGATTCCGGCAAGCAACAAACAGACATACGCAACTGACCAATATGCTTGCCGAAATCTTTGATTCCGGCAAGCAAAAAACAAAAAAACAGACAAATGGACATACGCAACCGACCAACCAACTTGCCGAAATCGAAGATTTCCAGCAAGCAAAAAACAGACAAATGGACATACGCAACTGACCAACCAACTTGCCGAAATCGAAGATTTCCGGCAAGCAAAAAACAAACAGACAAATGGACATACGGAACTGACCAACATGCTTGCCGAAATCGAAGATTTCCGGCAAGCAACAAACAGACAGACATCCGCGACTTACCAACCAGCTTGCGAAAATCGAAGATTTCCGGCAAGCAATAAAGTTGTGACTGTGCCTCTAACATGTATGATAATAGACAGGGCCCGGAAAGGCCGTCACGCACCGCTGCACACGCCGGCCGCCCACCGTAGAGACCCTGCCGGCACTTGCGGCGACGGCACGTGACTTCGTGGTTTGGTGAAACACGGCGCGAGATTTGACGAGACTTACAATGCGACCCCTGAATGTAACTGCGAGTGTCTGACGCTATCCGGCGCTGCAGACCATGTGTCTGTGGCGTAAAAAATGACAGAATTATAGGCATTTCTTTGAATGGTCACGTGTTCTCGTTTCAGGAGAAACGGTGCGAGATATGACGAGACTTGCGATTGAATGACTAAGAACTAGACGGATGCTGTCTAACGCCGAAAAGCAGACCTTTCTATGGCAAATATCAACAGAGATAGAAGCAGGTAAACTTCGTATTTTCAAGTTGTTACGTTTTACCCCAAAATTTGGTAACCATGGTAACGGCAGTACAAAGCTACATGTGCGGAGGAATAAGCCAATGTTCCTAGTTTCAGATACCACAAAAAAATGGTGTCACGTTTAATATTTTTTTTAGATATTGCAGAAAAATGATATGTTACAGTGTTTCAGGTACCACGCCCCCTGGTGGCTATTTCCAAAAAATGAAAAACTGATTTCGAGATATTTATAAATAACACAAAATATATCAATTTCAAAGCCATTGTTAAAAAAATGCAACCTGTAGGTCATATTTAATGAAATCTCGAAGACTCTCGTTTGACGAGAAAGGGTGCGAGATTTTGCAAGATTTTTTATTGGATCACCGAGAACTCACCAAGGGCTACAAGATGCAAAAAAATTGACCACTCCAGCATAAAAACTGACAGAGTTAGAAGCTGAAAACTGCATATTTTCAAAATTCAAAAGTTTTACCCCAAAAATAGAGAAATCTGGCAATAGCGCACTTTGGCACCTATGCGCAAAAATAAGCCCATGGACCCCAGTTGAAGGTGCTGTGATGGAAATGGCCCAATGTTTAATAGTTCTGGAGGTATAGCACCAAAACAAATTTTCATGTTTTTTCATCTGCAACGCCCCCTGGCGGCCATTTCCAAAATCTGAAAAAACGATTTCGAGATATTCTTGTGTTACATAAAATATCTCAGAATCAGTACGATTGCTGCAAATTTGAAAAATATCACGAAATTCCATGATTTCTCCCCAAAATTGCGTAACCATGGTAACAGCAAATTTAAGTAAGCTACATGTCAAAAGAAAGGCCAGGTGATGACGAAAAAAAATGAGCTATTGCAGAAGTGGATAAGCCTATTTATGGCGAAGTTATAGTGCAAAAACCGTTAACATACCTGTCGTGACCTTGACCCTTGACCTTGGAGCAACATTGACCAAAAACAATAGGCTTCTTGCATTTTTGATTATCTATAAAGTGTGTAAGTTTGAAAGTGATTGGTGCAAAATTGAGACCTGTAGAGAGATGACAGACAAACAGACTAGACGACCAGAGGTCGAACGCTTGCCGGAAGCGGAAATAAGAAAGTTAAACTAGGAGAAAACATACAGCAGGCAGGCAGTTTACATTTGGAACTGGTCAAATGAAGTACCCGAATAATGGCGTGAACAGAAGAACCATTTTGTGTGGTTATGCTGATTTTCAAAAGTCGCAGATGAGTAGACAGACAGACAGACAAGAAAAAACTCCATGTGAAGGCCATGTACTCCTGTCATGGAGAATGGAAAACAGTCTATTTGAATAAAAACTCCATATTTTGAATTTAAAGAATAAGAAAAATTTAATTGTAACGTATATTAGGTCACCATGGTAATGGAAGAATATGACAGAGTCCCCACGAGGATAATCGCATTAAATCTTGTTTCAGATGCTGCAATCAATGTTGTGACACTGTCTATAGTTTTGGAGATATGGCACAATAATGATTGCTGCAGCGCCATCTGGCGGTTAATTTCTAAACAGAAAAAATAAGTTTAGAAATATTTTATTTTCTATTATAAATATTTAATGTATAATTAAAATTAAACCCCTGCCCCCCAACTGCTAAACCAAGGATCCGCCCATATTTTGACACACCCAACTACAAAATCGGGGATCCGTCCCTAGTTTGAAAGATTTGCCAGTGGTTCCTGGCAACACAAGTGGCCGCAGAAGGGGACACAATGAAAACAACAGGTGTGTTCAATTCAAATTCAGCGGCTTTTGTCCTCTTTTCAATGCTGCTTTGTGAAATTCATGGACGACCGCGCACGCCAACTTGCAACTGTAATGGCCTTGCCGGCACTTACCGGTCAACCCTGAAGCCACTTGTGCTCACGGCAATTGGATTTATCTTCATCATTTGATAAAAAACGAGGCGAGATTTGACGGGAATTGCTATATAATCACATTATATGACTTACAGTGTCAGACGCTGTCACATGCTGAAAATTATATGTCTGTAGTGTAAAAAATGACAGCATTATAGGCATTTGTTTAAATAGTCCTCTGTTCTCGTTTGACGACAAATGGTGCGAGATTTGACGAGATATTCACTTGTGTCACTTTAACCTACTAAAAAATCCTAGAATAATGAAAACTAGACCCTTGTAGCATTAAAATAGCTGAGAAACAGTTATTTGTTTAAAATCTCGTAATTTCTCGTTTGATGATGAACGGAGCGAGATTTGACGAGATTTGCAAATGAATGAAGAACCAAGGGAATGCTGCCTTATACAAAAAACTTCACCCTTGTAGCATAAATATTAACAGAGATAAAAGCCAAAAACATCATGTTTTCAGATTGCCAAGTTTTACCCTAAAATTTTGTAACCATGGTAACGGCGGCACAAACGTATATGTAATATCCTAATTTAAGATGCGACTAAAAAATTTGTTATATGCTTAATATTTTTATAGTTATTGTGGAAAAATGAAAAGTTGTAGTGTTTCCTGTACCACGCCCCCTGGTACCTATTTTCGAAAAATGAAAAAAACAAGTTCGAGATAATACAGAAAAACAGAAAATATGTCACTTTCAGAACCTTAGCTGTAAAACTGCCACCTCTAAATCGTATTTAATAAAATCTCGAAAAGTCTCATTTGACGACAAATGGCACGAGATCTTGCGAGACTTGCATTAATTTTCCATAGAGCATATTAAATGCTACACAATGCAAAAAACTAGACCTCTCTAACTTAAAAAATGAGAAATTTGGAGGGAAAATTTCGAATTTTCTGATTTCCCCCAAAAAATACGTTACCATGGTAACCATTGACCGGAAAAATTTGCTAGCACTTGGAAAGCTAACATAAAGAGGAATAAAATGAGCTACGGATTATGCGGCTACGATTATTATTGACGAAGATATGAAGAAAATAAATATTTTAGGTTTTTCTGTGGCCCTGACCTTGACCTTTGATCGATCATGACCAAAAACAATAGGCTCCGAGAAGAACAGATCTTACACTATATCTACAAGTTTCAGGACGATTGGTGCAAAATTGTGGCCTGTAGAGGGCAGACAGACAGACAGACAAACAAACAAACAAACTAGACGACCATAGGTCGGGACTTGCCGGAAGTAGAAATTAGAAAGTCAAACTAACAGACAACAAACAGCAGAAAGGCAAAAAACATTTGGAACAGGTCAAATGACCCATCCTATTGTTTGGAAAACATAAGCACAGCTTTATGTGGTTTTACTGATTTTCAAAAGTCGCAGACGAGTAGACAGACAAACAGACAGACAGACAGAAAAAAACTCCAGGTGAAGGTCGTGTACTCATGCCATACAAAATTGAAAGCATGAATAAAATAAGCAACAGTCTATTCGAATAATTCTTCATACTTTGAATTTCATGAATTGTGACCTACATAAGGTCACCATAGTAAGGGAAGAATATGCTAGAGTCACCAAGAGGATAAACGCATTAAATCTAGTTTCAGATGCTACAATCAAAGTTGTGACACAGTTTATAGTTTTGGAGATATGGTACAATAATGATTACTGCCGCGCCATTTGGTGGTTTTTTTCCAAAATGATAAAAGTAAGCTTCCCGAAATTTTATAAGTATGTAATTATTATTATCATTATATCATGTATAATTTATATTTAACCCCTATACCCAATTGCAAACCGGATGTCCGTCCCTGATTTGACACACCCAACTGCAAATCGGGGATCCTTCCCTGATATTATAGTTGTGATTGTACTTACCAGCAACACTATCTCTGCATTTAATAACATATCGGGAAGCCTCTCTCTTTGTTTTTGTTTTTTAAAGGGATTATCCTTTACAACAGGTCATTAAGCTCTCAATGCATTGAAATCCTCAAAGTGCGTCCATACAAAGCATGAAAAGAGGCCACCACCAAAAGCACAGGTGGGATCAATCCGAATTGTGTCTTTTCACGGATCATCGCACATCCATAGAATAAAGCTCCAACTTTCATGTGATGCCCCTGCCGACATTTACTATCACATACTGCCATCGCTTATGGTCATGGCAATTGGATGTACTTTTTTTATTTGAAGAAAAACGATGCAAGATTTGAAGAAACTTACAATATAATCATATAATGTGACCAAGAATGTTAGACGCTATCAAACTCTGAAAACTATAAGTCTTCCACATAAAAAAAACAGAATTATAGGCGTTTCTTTTTATGGTCCCATGTTCTCGTTTGACAAGAAATGGTGCGAGATATGACGAGATATTCACTTTTGTCACTTAAAACTAGTCAAATGATTCTTGAACAATAGAAAAATAAAATATCTAGCATGAAAATGACCGAGATAAAGACATTTGTTTGATATCTAAAATATTCTCGTTTGGCGGGAGATGATACGAGATGTGGCGAGATTTGCAGTGTAATCATGTCCAGCTTCTGAAATATTACCAAATTCTGAAAACTACTCCATTTTAGCATTAACCGTGATCAAGTTATAAGCGTTTCTGTGAAATCTTGTAATTTCTCGTTTGGCAATAAACCGAGCGAGATTTGACGAGACTTGCAATTGAATGGCTTAGAACCAAGAAAAAGCAGCCTTATGAAAAAAAACCCCTAAAAACATAAATATTAACCGAGATAGAAGCCAAAAACTACATATTTTCAGATCGTCAAGTTTAACCCAAAAATTTGGTAACCATGGCAACGGCCGCACAAGGCTATATGTCGGATGGAATAAGGCAATGATCCTAGTTTTAGATGCGACAAAAAAAAATGTTATTTGCTTAATATTTTTTAAGATATTGTGGAAAAATGATAAGTTGTAGTGTTTCCAGTACCACGCCCCCTGGTGGCTATATTCGAAAAATGAAAAAACAAGTTCGAGATAATACAGAACAACGAAAAATGTCACTTTCAGAACCTCAGCTGTAAAACTGCGACCTCTAAATCGTATTTAATGAAATCTCGAAAAGTCTCATTTGACGACAAATGGCACGAGATTTTGCGAGACTTGCATTAATTTAGCACAGAGCGTGTAAAATGCTACACAATGCAAAAAACTAGAGCTCTCTAACTTAAAAAATGAGAAATTTGGAGGGAAATTTTCGAATTTTCTGATTTTTCCCCAAAAATACGTTACCATGGTAACCATTGACCGGACATATTTGTCAGCACATGGAAAGCTAACATAATGAGGAACAAAATGAGCTACAGATTTAGCAGTAACGATTATTATTGACGAAGATATCAAGAAAAATCTGTTTTAAGGGTTTTTGGTAACCCTGACCTTGACCTTTGAACGGTCATGGCCAAAAACAATAGGCTCCGAGAAGAACCGATTTTACACTTAATGTAAAAGTTTCAGAGCGATTGCTTTAAAATTGTGGCTTGTAGCGCGCAGACATACAGACAGACAGACATACAGACAGACAGACAAACAAACAAACAAACAAACATACAGAACTGACCAACATACTTGCCGAAATCTTTGATTCCGGCAAGTAACAAATCAACATGCTTGCCGAATCTTTGATTCCGGCAAGCAACAAACATACAAACAGATCAACATGCTTGCCGAATCTTTGATTCCGGCAAGTAACAAGTGCAAGATGTAATCATGACATAGTCGCCAGCGGTTGCCAAGAACCGTGACCTTGACCATGGACCGATCATGGCAAAAAAAAAATAGGCTTGGAGAGGTACCGATTTTACACTTTTCCTGTAAGTTTCAGATCAATTTCTGCAAAATTGCGACCTCTAGCGTGCGGACAAACAGACTAGACGACCAGAGGTCGAACGCTTGCCGGAAGCGGAAATAAGAAAGTCAAATTAGGAGACAACATACAGCACACAGTCAGGTTATATTTGGAACTGGTCAAATGAATTACCCCAATTATGGCGGAAAATGACAGAGATATAGACATTTGTACGAAATCTCGAATATTCTCGTTTGGCGGGAGATGGTACGAGATGTCGCGAGATGTGTGTTATTGTCATGTATAGCTTCTAAAAAGAAACAAAATGCTGAAAACGGCTCCTCTTTAGCGGAAAAGGTGACCAAGTTATAAGCATTTCTGTGAAATCTCGTAATTTCTCGTTTAGCGATGAACCAAGCGAGATTTCACGAGATTTGCAACTGAATGACTTAGAACCAAGGGAATGCTGCCTTATGCAAAAAACTAGACCCTTGTAGCATAAATATTAACAGAGATAAAAGACAAAAATATCATGTTTTCAGATTGTCAAGTTTTACCCCAAAATTTGGTAACCATGCTAACGGCAGCACAAAGCTACATGTGCGGAGGAATAAGCCAATGTTCCTAGTTTAAGATACAACAATAAAAGTTGTGCCATGTTTAAAAATTTTTTGAGATATTGCAGATAAATGATATGTTACAGTGTTTCAGGTACCACGCCCCCTGGTGGCTATTTCCAAAAAATGAAAAATTGTTTTCGAGATATTTATAAAAAACACAAAATATATCAATTTCAAAGCCATTGTTAAAAAATGCAACCTGTATGTCATATTTAATGAAATCTCGAAAACTCTCGTTTGACGAGAAATGGTGCGAGATTTAACGAGACTTTTACTTGTATAATAAAAAGCTTATTTAGTACTATCTGATGCAAAAAACTAGAACTCTCTAGCTTTAAAAATGACAAAGTTAGAAAAAATAGTCATTTGATTTTCGATTTTCATCACTTTTACCCGAAAATACGTAACCATGGTGACAACAAATTTGAATCAGCTACACACCAGGTGAAAGGCCTTGGAATGACGATTAAAATGAGCTGCAGTTGAAGTAGGTACGCTTTATAGAAAAAAAGATATGAAGAAAAAACCGTTTTATGAACTTTTGATGTCCTTGACCTTGCCCTGAGACCGATCATGACCAAAAACAATAGGCTCCGAGGAGAACCGATTTTACACATTATCTATAAGTTGCAGAGCGATTGGTGCAAAATTGTGGCCTGCAGAGTGCGGACAGACAGACAGACAGACAGACAAACAAACTAGACGACCAGAGGTCGAACACTTGCCGGAAATGGCCGGTAATAAGACAGCGAAACAGACCGACAGTTACTAGGCAGACAGACAGGGAACGTATAACACTGTCAATAGTTTTGGAGATATGGCACAATGATGATTGCTGCAGCGCCATCTGGCGGCTATTTCTAAAAGGGCAAAAAATAAGTTTAGAGACATTTTATTTTTTTATTATATATATTTGATGTATAATTAAAATTTAACCCCCGCAGAATACGACAGAGTCCCCACGAGGTTAAAGGCATTAAATCTAGTTCCGGAAATGGCCGGAAATAAGACAGCAAAACAGACGGACAGTTACTAGGCAGGCAGACAGGGAACGTTTGGATTTGATCAAATGAACAACCGCTATCATGGTTAAAATGGAAGCACATTTTTATGTGATTTCGCTGATTTTCAATAGCCACAAATGAGTAGACAGACAGACGGAAAATAACTCCATGTGTAGGCAATGTACTCCTGTCATGGAGAATGGAAAGCATGAATAAAATAAGCGTCAGTCAATTAGAATAAATCTTCATATTTTGAATTTCAGGAAAAAGAAGAATTTAATTGTAACCTATATTAGGCCCCCATGGTAACGGAAGAATATGACAGAGTCTTCACGAGGATAAACCCATTAAATCTAGTTTCAGATGCTGCAATCAATGTTGTGACACTATCTCTAGTTTTATAGATATGGCAAAAAAATGATTGCTGCAGTGCCATCTGGCGGCTATTATTAAAAGGACAAAAAGTAAGTTTCGAGATATTTTATTTTTTTATAATAAATATTTAATGTATAATTAAATTTAAACTTCTGCTGAATATGACAATGTCCCTACGAGGAAAACACATTAAATCTAGGTTCAGAAGCTGCAATCAATGTTGTGACACCGTCTATAGTTTTGGAGATATGGCACAATAATGATTACTGCAGCGCCATCTGAAAGGAAAAAAAATAGTTTCGAGATATTTTATTTTTAATTATATATATTTTATGTATAATTAAACTTTAACCCCCGCGGAATACGACAGAGTCCCCACGAGGTTAAACGCTTAAAATCTAGTTTCAGAAGCTGCAATCAATGTTGTGACACTGTCTATAGTTTTGGAGATATGGCACAATAATGATTGCTGCAGCGCCATCTGAAAGGGGAAAAAAATAGTTTCGCGATATTTTAATTTTTATTATATATATTTTATGTATAATTAAAATTTAACCCCCACAGAATACGACAGAGTCCCAACGAGGTTAAACGCATTAAATATAGTTTCAGAAGCTGCAATCAATGTTGTGACACTGTCTATAGTTTTGGAGATATGGCACAATAATGATTGCTGCAGCGCCATATGGGGGCTATTTTCTAAAAGGAAAACAATAAATTTCCAGATATTTTATTTTAATATATATATTTGATGTATAATTAAAATTTTACTCCTGCCCCCAACTGCTTAACCAGGGATCAGCCCATATTTTGACACCCCCAACTACAAAATCGGGGATCCGTCCCTGGTTTCAAAGATTTGCCAGTGGTTCCTGGCAACACAAGTTGCTGCACAAAAGGACACAATAAAAATCACAGGTGTGTTCCCTCCACATTTAGCGGCTTTTGTCCTCTATTCAATGCTGCTTTGTGAGATTCATGGACGACCGCGCACGCCAACATGCAACTCTAATAGCCTTGCCGGCACTTACCGGTCAACCCTGAAGCCACTTGTGCTCACGGCAATTGGATGTATTTTCATCATTTGATGAAAAACGAGGCAAGATTTGACGAGAATTGCAATAAAATCACATGATGTGAATGAGAGTGTCAGACGCTGTCAAATGGTAAAAACTATATGTCTGTAGGGTATAAAATGACAGCATAATAGGCGTTTGTTTAAATGGTCCACTGTTCTCGTTTGACGACAAATGGTGCGAGATATAACGAGATATTCACTTATATCACTTAACACTAATCAAATGATTGTTGAACAGTAGAAAAATAAAATCTCTAGCATAAAATTGAAAGAGATAAAGACATTTGTTGAATATTTTGTTCAAAATATCGAATATTCTCGTTTGGCGGGAGATGATGCGAGATTTGGCGAGATTTGCAGTTTTATCATGTTAAGCTTCCGAAAGGCTACCAGAGGCTGAAACCATATACTCTTTAACCTATAATGTGATCGAGTTATCAGCATTTCTGCGAAATCTCGTAATTTCTCGTTTGACGGAAAAACAGATCGAGATTCTACGAGACTTCCAATTGACTGGATTAGAGCCAAAGGAATGCTACCTCATGCAGAAAACTAGACCCTTGTAGTATAAATATCAACAGAGATAGAAGCAAAAAACTAATTATTTTCAGATTGTCAAGTTTTACCCCAAAATTTGGTTTCCATGGTAACGGCAGCACAAAGCTACATGTACCCAGGCATAAGCCAATGATCCTAGTCTTAGATGCGACAAAAGAAATTGTTATATGCTTAATATTTTTTAAGATGTTGTGCAAAAATGATAAGTTGTTGTGTTACCAGTACCACGCCCCCTGGTGGCTATTTTAAAAAAATGAAAAAACAATTTCGAGATATTTATAAATAACACAAAATACATTAATTTCAAAGCCATTGTTAATAAAATGCAACCTGCAGGTCATATTTAATGAAATCTCGAAAACTCTCGTTTGACGAGAAATAGTGCGAGGTTTTGCGGGATTAACAATTCTATCATAAACAGCTCATGAAATACTACCTGATGCAGAAAACTAGAACTCTCTAGCTTTAAAAATGAAAAATTTAGAAAGAAAATATCAAATTCTATCATTTCTTCCAAAAAATACGTTACTATGGTAACGAATGATCAGAGATATTTGCTAGAATGTGGAAAGGTAACATGATGAGGAATAAAATGAGCTAAAGATTAAGCCGCTACGATTATTTTTTACAAAGATATGAAGGAAAATCCGTTTTAAGGTTTTTCAGGGACCCTGACCTTGACCTTGAACCGTTCAAGGCCAAAAACAATAGGCACCCAGGGTTTTCGATTTTACACTTATTGTAAAAGTTTCAGGGCGATTGCTTCAGAATTGTGGCCTGTAGAGCACCGACAAACAAACAGACAGACAAACAAACAAACTAGACGACCATAGGTCGAGAGCTTGCCGGACTTAAATGACAGACAAATGGAGAAACAGGACAAACTGACGGTTTTCTATCAATTGAATGACTTTTAAAGCGATTGCTGGAACGTTTGGCCTGTTGAACGACATATATCACACAAAAGAACATGAAATCAGACATAGCTCAAAACAGACAAATATACTGACACACCTGAGAAAACAGACTACAAGTGAAGGTAGAGTTTATAATGTCGGAGATATGGCCAAAAAATGATATGGTGTGGAGGCTCTACCGCAGCATCCCCTAGCGGCCATATCCCAAAAATTAATAAATTTCTTTTGAGATATTATTGTAAGAAATGTTCCAAAATGTATATATTATTGTAAGAGATGTTCCAATTCCAAAAGGATTCCTTCAAAACTGTGGCCTGAAGATTGCTAACTGTAAGACGCAAGATCCAGCAATCAGGCGAAAATGAGGATCACTGACAAACAGACAGACAAACTGAAAAACTGTGGCCTGAAAATTGCTAACTGTAAGACGCAAGATCCAGCAAGCAGGTGAAATAGAGGATCACTGACAAACAGACAGACATACTGAAAAAGTGACACAAGAATAAGACCAGATGACTAACTCAGATTATGGAGAAGATTCAAAGGAAGACAATAAGTCATAGTGTTTGTAATTGAAGTTTATAGTTTTGTAGATATGGCAAAGAAATATATATAGGGGAGAGGCGAGTGCAACGCCCCCTATTGACAATATCCAGAAAATGAATAATCTGTTTCGAGATATTACTGTAAGATGTAAGATGTAATAGTTTAACAAGTGACCCATGGGTCATGACGCTCAGCTGCCAAGCATGACCTGCCACATCATGGGCTGAGATTCACAACTTCCAGTCACATTTTGAAGAACCAATTTGCCAATATTTTGAAATTTTCTACGACAACAGAAATATACATCACCTATGTCTGGTTAAAACACAGTGACTTGATGGTCTTAGGAAAAATGAATGATTGTTAAGCTATCGGTAACTATTCCCATAGCTTGCTTGATACCTGTCAGTCTCAAAAGAAACAACAAAAAGGGCAAATATAAGATCAAAATATATAGCAAAAATCAAGGAAATCCATGCAAGAATTATTGAGAAACGGGTGCTTATAAATATGAAGTTTGAACCAAATTGAGTGATGCATAGATATGGCATATGTGAAAGACTGAAGGTTTGGGTTGAACAGTTTCACTTGCAAAATGTTCACAACCATTTAGAATAATTAAGTAATGTGTCCTTGACCTTTGACCTTTTGAACTCGACATCGATAGGCTTCTTCCCCTATTGGTAGGTCAACCATATATGACAAATGGAAGGTATAGATTGAAAAGTTTCCTGAAAATGACTCCACACAAAAAGTGGGTGCAGTGAACTTCACCTTTGACCTCAAATTCAACAGGTCTTTTCCCCTGTTGGCAGAGAAGCGATATCAGTGCTGGGAAGTTTGGAATGAAATGTCTAGCTTGAAATGTTTTCACAACCTTTTAAAAAAATTGGATCCTGTGACCCTGATCTTTGATCTTGTGACCTAAAAATCTATAGGATTCTTCTCCCTCTTAGTAGGTGAAATATATGTAAAAATTCAAAGAATTGGGATAAAAGATTTGGCTTAAAATGCATCCACAGGCATTAAATAAAGGGACTCCTGTGACCTTGACCTTTGACCTGTTGACTTCAAAATAATTATGGTTCTTCCCCTGTTGGTAGATGAGCTGTATGTGAAAGATGGAAGTTTTTGGATGAAAATTTTAGCTAAAAGAATTATTTCTGGGGGGTGCATACACACCCTGTAACTTCGAGAATATAGGTCAGTGACCTAATTTCAGGTTTGCAAGGAGATCATTTTAGAACCTCTAAGACTACATAGGGTTCATGACCCTAGCCCGTACAGTTACGATTTGTGCCCTGCTAACAGACGGACGGCCGGTCAGCAGGATGGACAGATGGAAGGACGACGGACAAAGACCCATCGCTATAGCCCAGCATGACTGAAAGTCAGCTGAGCTAAAAATGATCCTTTCAAAACGGTGGCCTGTAGAATGCTATCAGTGAGACTCAAGAACCAAAAAGCCGGCGAATTTGAGGACAACTGACAAACAAACAGACAAACTTACAAAGGGACACAAGATGGAGACAAGATGACTTAATCAGGTTATGGAGAAGACTCAGAGGAAGAAAATAAGCTATAGTTTATGTAATTGAGGCTTATAATTTTGGAGATATGGCCAAATAATGATATACTGGATATGTTCGACTGCAGCGCCCTCTAGTGGACATATCCTGAAGACGACAAATGCGTTTCGTGATATTAGTGTATGACATAAGATGTAATAGTTTCAAAAGGATTCGTCCACATATCTGACTTGTTGATTGCTATATCTAAAGTGCAAAAACTAGCAAGCAGGCGAATATGAGGATAAATGACAAACAGACAGACATACTGACAAAGTGACACTAGATGGACACCAGGTGACTTGACAATGTTTTGAAGAAGACCAAGAGAAAGAAAATAAGCTATAGTTTGTGTAATATAGGTTTACTCTTACGGAAATATGTTCAAAAACTGATTTTTTTGGAAGGGTCAAGTGCAGCGCCCCCTAGCGGCCATATCGGGAAAATGAAAAAAAAATTTTGAGATATTAGTATAATACATAAGATGAAGGAACAAACATACACGGGTGACCAACATGCTTTCGAAAATCGAAGATTTCCGGCAAGTAATACAAGTAATAAAGTCTGGACTGTGCCTCCGACATGTATGATAATAGATAGGGCCCGGAAAGGCCGACACGCAACGCTGCACACGCCGCCTGCCCACCGTAAGGACCCTGTCGCCACTTGCGGCAATTGCACGTGTCTTCGTGGTATGCATCAGTTTCAAAAGGATGCCTGCATATCTGTGGCCTATAGGGCATGTCACCGTGAAATCGCGAAATCTCATTCGACGAGAAACGGTGCGAGATTTTGCAAGATTTTTGGTTGGATCACCGAGAACTCACCAAGGGCTACAAGATGCAAAAATTTTGACCTCTCTAGCATAAAAACTGACAGAGTTAGAAGCTGAAAACTGCATATTTTCAAAATTCAAAGGTTTTACCCCAAAAATAGAGAAATCTGGCAATAGCGCACTTTGGCACCTATGCGCAAAAATAAGCCCATGGACCCTAGTTTAAGGTGCTGTGATGGAAATGGCCCAATGTTTAATAGTTCTGGAGGTATAGCACCAAAACAAATTTTCATGTTTTTTCATCTGCAACGCCCCCTGGCGGCCATTTCCAAAATCTGAAAAACCCGTTTCGAGATATTCTTATGTTACATAAAATATCTCAGAATCAGTAAAATTGCTGCAAATTTGAAAAATATCACGAAATTCCATGATTTCTCCCCAAAATTGCGTAACCATGGTAACAGCGAAATGAGGCAATTTTGCAGTGTTGGAAGTGGCCATGCAGTGGCAAATAAAACGGGCTACAGATTAGGTGCCTACGGCTATTTTTGACGAAGGTATGAAGAAAAAACCGTTTTTGAGCTTTTTGGTGACCCTGACCTTGACCCTTGACCGATCATGACCAAAAACAATAGGCTCCGAGAAGAACCGATTATACACTCTATCTATAAGTATCAGGACGATTGGTGCAAAATTGTGGCCTGTAGAGCGGGGACATACAGACAAACAAACAAACGGAACTGATCAACATACTTGTCGAAATCTCTGATTCCGGCAAGCAACAAACATACGGAACTGACCAACATACTTGCGAAAATCGAAGATTTCCGGCAAGTAACAAACAAACTAGACTACCAGAGGTCGAACGCTTGCCGGAAGCGGAAATACGAAATTCAAACTAGGAGACAACATACAGAAGACAGTCAGGTTATATTTGGAACTGTTCAAATGAATAATCCCAATTATGGCGGAAACAGAAGCACAATTTTGTGTGGTTATGCTGATTTTCAAAAGTCGCAGATGAGTAGACAGACAAACAGACAGACAGACGGGAAAAAAACTCCATGTGAAGGCCATGTTCTCCTGTCATGGAGAATGGAAAACCGTCTATTAGAATAAAACTCCATATTTTGAATTTTAAGAAAAAGAATATAATTGTAACGTATATTAGGTCCCCATGATAATGGAAGAATATGAGTGTCCCCACGAGGATAAACGCATTAAACCTTGTTTCAGATGCTGCAATCAATGTTGTGACACTGTCTATAGTTTTCGAGATATGGCACAATAATGATTGCTGCAGCACCATCTGGCGGCTATTTTCTAAAAGGGAAAAACATAAGTTCCCAGATCTTTTTTATTATATATTTTTGATTGATAATTAAAATTTAACCCCTGTAGAATATGACAGAGTCCCCAGGAGGATAAACGCATTAAATCCAGTATCCGATTCTGCAATCAATGTTGTGACAGTGTGTATAGTTTTGGAGATATGGCACAATAATGATTGCTGCAGCGCCATCTGGCGGCTTTTTTCTAAAAGAAAAAAAAAAAGTTTCGAAATACTATATTTTTTATTATAAATATTTGATGTATAATTAAAATTAAACCCCCTGCCCCCCCCCAACTGCTAAACCAGGGATCCGCCCATATTTTGAAACACCCAACTTCAAAATCGGGGATCCGTCCCTGGTTTGAAAGATTTGCCGGTGGTTCCTGGCAACACAAGTGGCACCACAAGGGGACACAATGAAAATAACAGGTGTGTTCAATTCAAATTTAGCGGCTTTTGTCCTCTATTCAATGTTGCTTTGTGAAATTCATGGACGACCGCGCACGCCAACTTGCAACTGTAATGGCCTTGCCGGCACTTACCGGTCAACCCTGAAGCCACTTGTGCTCACGGCAATTGGGTGTATCTTCATCATTTGATAAAAAACGAGGCGAGATTTAACGAGAATTGCTATATAATCACATAATATGACTGAGAGTGTCAGACGCTGTCACATGCTGAAAACTATATGTCTGTAGTGTAAAAAATGACAGCATTATAGGCATTTGTTTAAATGGTCCCCTGTTCTCGTTTGACGACAAATGGTGCGAGATTTGACGAGATATTCACTTGTGTCACTTTAATCTACTAAAAAATCCTAGAACAATAAAAACTAGACCCTTGTAGCATTAAAATAGCCGAGATACAGATATTTGTTTAAAATCTCGTAATTTCTCGTTTGATGAAAAACCGAGCGGGATTTGACGAGATTTGCAATTGAATGACTTAGAACAAAGGGAATGCTGCCTAATGCAAAAAACTAGACCCTTGTAGCATAAATATTAACAAAGATAAAAGCCCAAAACATCATGTTTTTAGATTGTCAAGTTTTATCCCAAAATTTGGTAACCATGGTAACCACAGCATAAGGCTATATGTACGAAGGAATAAGGCAATGATCCTAGTTTTAGATGCGACAAAAAAATTGTTATAATCTTAATGTTTTTTTAGATATTGCGGAAAAATGACAAGTTGTAGTGTTTCCAGTACCACGCCCCCTGGTGGCTATTTTCGAAAAATGAAAAAACAAGTTCGAGATAATATAGAAAAACAGAAAATATGTCACTTTCAGAACCTAAGCTGTAAAACTGCCACCTCTAAATCGTATTTAATGAAATCTCGAAAAGTCTCATTTGACGACAAATGGCACGAGATTTTGCAAGACTTGCAATAATTTTGCATAGAACATGTCAAATGCTACACAATGCAAAAAACTAGAGCTCTCTAACTTAAAAAATGAGAAATTTGGAGGGAAATTTTCGAATTTTCTGATTTTCCCCCAAAAATACGTCACCATGGTAACCATTGAAAGAAAAATTTTGCTAGCACTTGGAAAGCTAACATAAAGAGAAAAAAAATGAGCTACAGATTATGCGTCTACGATTATTATTGATGAAGATATGAAGAAAATAAAGATTTTAGGTTTTTCGGTGACCCTGACCTTGACCTTTGACCGATCATGACCAAAAACAATAGGCTCCGAGGAGAACCGATCTTACACTTTACCTATAAGTTTCATGACGATTCGTGCAAAATTGTGGCCTGTAGAGCACAGACAGACAGACAAACAAACAGACAAACAGACAAACTAGACGACCAGAGGTCGAACGCTTGCCGGAAGCGGAAATACGAAATTCAAACTAGGAGACAACATACAGAAGACAGTCAGGTTATATTTGGAACTGTTCAAATGAATAATCCCAATAATGGCGGAAACAGAAGCACAATTTTGTGTGGTTATGCTGATTTTCAAATGTCGCAGATGAGTAGACAGACAAACAGACAGACAGACGGGAAAAAACTCCATGTGAAGGCCATGTACTCCTGTCATGGAGAATGGAAAACCGTCTATTAGAATAAAACTCCATATTTTGAATTTTAAGAAAAAGAAGAATATAATTGTAACGTATATTAGGTCCCCATGGCAATGGAAGAATATGAGAGTGTCCCCACGAGGATAAACGCATTAAATCTTGTTTCAGATGCTGCAATCAATGTTCTGACACTGTCTATAGTTTTCGAGATATGGCACAATAATGATTGCTGCAGCACCATCTGGCGGCTATTTTCTAAAAGGAAAAAAAGTAAGTTCCCAGATCTTTTTTATTATATTTATTTGATTGATAATTAAAATTTAACCCCTGTAGAATATGACAGAGTCCCCAGGAGGATAAACGCATTAAATCCAGTATCAGATTCTGCAATCAATGTTGTGACAGTGTGTATAGTTTTGGAGATATGGCACAATAATGATTGCTGCAGCGCCATCTGGCGGCTTTTTTCTAAAAGAAAAAAATAAGTTTCGAAATACTATATTTTTTATTATAAATATTTGATGTATAATTAAAATTTAACCCCCTGCCCCCCCCCCCCCCAACTGCTAAACCAGGGGTCCGCCCAACTTCAAAATCGGGGATCCGTCCCTGGTTTGAAAGATTTGCCGGTGGTTCCTGGCAACACAAGTGGCACCACAAGGGGACACAATGAAAATAACAGGTGTGTTCAATTCAAATTTTGAACGGTCATGGCCAAAAACAATAGGCTCCGAGAAGAACCGATTTTACACTTAATGTAAAATTTTCAGAGCGATTGCTTTAAAATTGTGGCTTGTAGCGCGCAAACATACAGACAGACAAACAAACAAACAAACAAACAAACTAGACGACCATAGGTCGGGACTTGCCGGAAGTAGAAATTAGAAAGTCAAACTAACAGACAACAAACAGCAGAAAGGCAAAACACAATTGGAACAGGTCAAATGACCAACCCCTATTGGTTGGAAAACACAAGCACATCTTTATGTGGTTTTACTGATTTTCAAAAGTCGCAGACGAGTAGACAGACAAACAGACACACAGCCAGAAAAAAACTCCAGGTGAAGGTCGTGTACTCATGCCATACAAAATGAAAGCATGAATAAAATAAGCCACAGTCTATTCGAAAAATTCTTCATACTTTGAATTTCATGAATTGTAAACTACATAAGGTCACCATGGTAAGGGAAGAATATGACAGAGTCACCAAGAGGATAAACGCATTAAATGTAGTTTCAGATTCTACAATCAAAGTTGTGACACAGTTTATTGTTTTGGAGATATGGTACAATAATGATTACTGCAGCGCCATCTGGTGGTTATTTTCCAAAATGATAAAAGTAAGCTTCGCGAAATTTTATTAGTATGTTATTATAATTATTATTATTATTATTATTTTTATTATTATTATTATTATTATTATTATATGATGTATAATTTATATTTAAACCTACCCCCAATTGCAAACCGGATATCCGTCCCTGATTTGACACACCCAACTGAAAATCTGGGATCCGTCCCTCATATTATAGTTGTGATTGTGCTTACGGGGAGCCTCTCTCTTTGTTTTTGTTTCTTTAAAGGGATTATCCTTTACAACAGGTCATTAAGCTCTCAAGGCATTGTAATCCTCAAAGTGCGTCCATACAAAGCATGAAAAGAGGCCACCACCAAAAGCACAGGTGGGATCAATCCAAATTGTGTCTTTTCATGGACCATCGCACATCCATAGAACAAAGCTCCAACTGTCAAATGTACTGCCCCTGCCAACATTTATTATCACATACTGCCATCGCTTATGGTCATGGCAATTGGATGTAATTTTTTTATTTGAAGTAAAAAGAGTAAAGATTTGAAGAAACTTACAATATAATCATATAATGTGACCGAGAATGTTAGACGCTATCAAATGCTGAAAACTATAAGTCTTCCACATAAAAATAACAGAATTATAGGTGTTTCTTTGAATGGTCCAATGTTCTCGTTTGACAAGAAATGGTGCAAGATATGACGAGATATTCACTTTTGTCACTTAAAACTAGTCAAATGATTCTTGAACAATAGAAAAATAAAATATCTAGCATGAAAATGACCGAGATAAAGACTTTTGTTTGAAATCTAAAATATTCTCGTTTGGCGGGAGATGATACGAGATGTGGCGAGATTTGCAGTGTAATCATGTCCAGCTTCTGAAATGCTACCAAATGCTGAAAACTACTCCATTTTAGCATTAACCATGACCAAGCTATAAGCATTTCTGTGAAATCTCGTAATTTCTCATTTGGCAATAAACCAAGCGAGATGTGACGGGACTTGCAATTAAATGGCTTAGAACCAAGAGAAAGCAGCCTAATGCAAAAAACTAGACCCTTAAAACATAAATATTAACTGAGATAGAAGCCAAAAACTACATATTTTCAGATTGTGAAGTTTAACCCAAAAATTTGGAAACCATGGCAACGGCCGCACAAGGCTATATGTCGGATGGAATAAGGCAATGATCCTAGTTTTAGATGCGACAAAAAAAAATTGTTATTTGCTTAATATTTTTTAAGATATTGCGGAAAAATGATAAGTTGTAGTGTTTCCAGTACCACGCCCCCTGGTGGCTATTTTCGAAAAATGAAAAAACAAGTTCGAGATAATACAGAAAAACAGAAAATATGTCACTTTCAGAACCTCAGCTGTAAAACTGCGACCTCTAAATCGTATTTAATGAAATCTCGAAAAGTCTCATTTGACGACAAATGGCATGAGATTTTGCGAGACTTGCATTAATTTAGCACAGAGCGTATAAAATGCTACACAATGCAAAAAACTAGAGCTCTCTAACTTAAAAAATGAGGAAGTTGGAGGGAAATTTTCGAATTTTCTGATTTTCCCCCAAAAATACGTTACCATGGAAACCATTGACCGGACATATTTGCTAGCACATGGAAAGCTAACATAATGAGGAATAAAATGAGCTACAGATTTAGCAGCTACGATTATTATTGACGAAGATATGAAGAAAAATCTGTTTTAAGAGTTTTTGGTAACCCTGACCTTGACCTTTAAACGGTCATGGCCAAAAACAATAGGCTCCGAGAAGAACCGATTTTACACTTAATGTAAAATTTTCAGAGCGATTGCTTTAAAATTGTGGCTTGTAGCGCGCAGACATACAGACAGACAAACAAAAAAAAAAACAAACAAACAAACAAACTAGACGACCAGAGGTCGAACGCTTGCCGGAAATGGCCGGTAATAAGACAGCGAAACAGACGGACAGTTACTAGGCATACAGACAGGGAACGTATAACACTGTCTATAGTTTTGGAGATATTGCACAATAATGATTGCTGCAGTGCCATCTGGCGGCTATTTCTAAAAGGACAAAAAATAAGTTTCGAGATATTTTATTTTTTTATTATATATATTTGATGTATAATTAAAATTTAACCCCCGCAGAATACGACAGAGTCCCCACGAGGTAAAATGGATTAAATCTAGTTCCCGAAATGGCCGGAAATAAGACAGCGAAACAGACAGACAGTTACTAGGCAGACAGACAGGGAACGTTTGGATCTGATCAAATGAACAACCGCTATCATGGTTAAAATGGAAGCACATTTTTATGTGATTTCGCTGATTTTCAATAGCCACAAATGAGTAGACAGACAGACGGAAAATAACTCCATGTGTAGGCAATGTACTCCTGTCATAGAGAATGGAAGGCATGAATAAAATAAGGGTCAGTCAATTAGAATAAATCTTCATATTTTGAATTTTAGGAAAAAGAAGAATTTAATTGTAACCTATATTAGGCCCCCATGGTAACGGAAGAATATGACAGAGTCTTCACGAGGATAAACCCATTAAATCTAGTTTCAGATGCTGCAATCAATGTTGTGACACTATCTATAGTTTTATAGATATGGCAAAATAATGATTGCTGCAGCGCCATCTGGCGGCTATTATTAAAAGGACAAAAAATAAGTTTCGAGATATTTTATTTTTTTATAATAAATATTTGATGTATAATTAAATTTAAACTTCTGCAGAATATGACAATGTCCCCACGAGAAAAACGCATTAAATCTTGGTTCAAAAGCTGAAATTAATGTTGTGACACCGTCTATAGTTTTGGAGATATGGCACAATAATGATTACTGCAGCGCCATCTGAAAGGGAAAAAAATAGTTTCGAGATATTTTATTTTTAATTATATATATTATGTATAATTAAAATTTAACCCCCGCGGAATACGACAGAGTCCCCACGAGGTTAAACGCTTTAAATCTAGTTTCAGAAGCTGCAATCAATGTTGTGACACTGTCTATAGTTTTGGAGATATGGCACAATAATGATTGCTGCGGCGCCATCTGAAAGGAAAAAAAATAGTTTCGCGATATTTTAATTTTTATAATATATATTTTATGTATAATTAAAATTTAACCCCCGCAGAAAACGACAGAGTCCCCACAAGGTTAAACGCATTAAATATAGTTTCAGAAGCTGCAATCAATGTTGTGACACTGTCTATAGTTTTGGAGATATGGCACAATAATGATTGCTGCAGCGCCATCTGGGGGCTATTTTCTAAAAGGAAAAAAATAAGTTTCCAGATATTTTATTTTAAAATATATATTTGATGTATAATTAAAATTTTACCCCTGCCCCAAACTGCTAAACCAGGGATCAGCCCATATTTTGACACACCCAACTACAAAATCGGGGATCCGTCCCTGGTTTCAAAGATATGCCAGTGGTTCCTGGCAACACAAGTGGCCGCACAAGGGGACACAATAAAAATCACAGGTGTGTTCCCTCCACATTTAGCGGCTTTTGTCCTCTATTCAATGCTGCTTTGTGAGATTCATGGACGACCGCGCACGCCAACATGCAACTGTAATAGCCTTGCCGGCACTTACCGGTCAACCCTGAAGCCACTTGTGCTCACGGCAATTGGATGTATTTTCATCATTTGATGAAAAACGAGGGAAGATTTGACGAGAATTGCAATAAAATCACATGATGTGACTGAGAGTGTCAGACGCTGTCAAATGCTGAAAACTATATGTCTGTAGGGTATAAAATGACAGCATAATAGGCATTTGTTTAAATGGTCCACTGTTCTCGTTTGACGACAAATGGTGCGAGATATAACGAGATATTCACTTATATCACTTAACACTAATCAAATGATTGTTGAACAGTAGAAAAATAAAATCTCTAGCATAAAATTGAAAGAGATATAGACATATGTTGAATATTTTGTTCAAAATATCAAATATTCTCGTTTGGCGGGAGATGATGCGAGATTTGGCGAGATTTGCAGTTTTATCATGTTAAGCTTCCGAAAGGCTACCAGAGGCTGAAACCCTATACTCTTTAACTATACTCATGATCGAGTTATCAGCATCTCGCGAAATCTCGTAATTTCTCGTTTGACAGAAAAACAGAGCGAGATTCTACGAGACTTCCAATTGACTGGATTAGAGCCAAGGGAATGCTACCTTATGCAGGAAAATAGACCCTTGTAGTATAAATATCAACAGAGACAGAAGCAAAAAACTAATTATTTTCAGATTGTCAAGTTTTACCCCAAAATTTGTTTACCATGGTAACAGCAGCACAAAGCTACATGTACGCAGGAATAAGCCAATGATCCTAGTTTCAGATAAGACAATAAACATTGTGTCACGTTTAATATTTTTTGAGATATTGCAGAAAAATGATATGTTACAGTGTTTCATGTACCACGCCCCCTGGTGGCTATTTCCAAAAAATGAAAAATTGATTTCGAGATATTTATAAATAACACAAAGTAGGTCATTTTCAAAGCCATAGTTAAAAAAATGGCGACCTCAAGGTCATATTTAATGAAATCTCGAAAAATCTCGTTTGACGGGAAATGGCACAAGATTCTACGAGACTTGGTACTTTATGATAATCACCTGATCGACAACTTCCTGATGCAAAAAACCAGACGTCTCTAGCTCTAAAAATGTAAAAGTTAGAAAAAAAATTCAAATTTTGTGACATTTCCCCAAAAAATATGCACCCATGCTTACAACAGACTGGAACAATTAGATCAATGGAGGAAAGGCCCCGGAATGACAAGCAAAATGAGCTACAGATTAAGCCGCTACGGTTATTATTTACAAAGATATGAAGGAAAAACCGTTTTAGGGTTTTTCGGTGACCATGGCCTTGACCTTCGACCGATCATGACCAAAAACAATAGGCACCCAGGGTTATCGATTTAACACGGTTTCTATAAGTTTCAGAGCGATTGCTTTAAAATTGTGGCGTGTAGAGCACCGACAAACAAACAGACAGACAAACAAACAAACTAGACGACCATAGGTCGAGAGCTTGCCGGACTTAAATGACAGACAGATGGACAAACAGGACAAACTGACGGTTTTCTATCAATTGAATGACGTTTGCTGGAATGTTTGGCCTGTTGAACGACATATATCACACAAAAGAACATGAAATCAGACATAGCTCAAAACAGACAAATATACTGACACACCTGAGATAACAGACTACAAGTGAAGGTAGAGTTTATAATGTCGGAGATATGGCCAAAAAATGATATGGTGTGGAGGCTCTACCGCAGCATCCCCTAGCGGCCATATCCCAAAAATTAAAAAATTTCTTTTGAGATATTATTGTAAGAAATGTTCTAAAATGTATATATTATTGTAAGAGATGTTCCAATTCCAAAAGGATTCCTTCAAAACTGTGGCCTGAAGATTGCTAACTGTAAGACGCAAGATCCAGCAATCAGGCGAAAATGAGGATCACTGACAAACAGACAGACATACTGAAAAACTGTGGCCTGAAGATTGCTAACTGTAAGACGCAAGATCCAGCAAGCAGGTGAAATAGAGGATCACTGACAAACAGACAGACATACTGAAAAAGTGACACAAGAATAAGACCAGATGACTAACCAGATGAAGTTTATAGTTTTGTAGATATGGCAAAGAAATATATATAGGGGAGAGGCGAGTGCAACGCCCCCTATTGGCAATATCCAGAAAATGAATAATCTGTTTCGAGATATTACTGTAAGATGTAAGATGTAATAGTTTAACAAGTGACCCATGGGTCATGACGCTCAGCTGCCAAGCATGACCTGCCACATCATGGGCTGAGATTCACAACTTCCAGTCACATTTTGAAGAACCAATTTGCCAATATGATGAAATTTTCTACGACAACAGAAATATACATCACCTATGTCTGGTTAAAACACAGTGACTTGATGGTCTTAGAAAAATGAATGATTGTTAAGCTATCAGTAACTATTCCCATAGCTTGCTTGATACCTGTCAGTCTCAAAAGAAACACCAAAAAGGGCAAATATAAGATCAAAATATATAGCAAAAATCAAGGAAATCCATGCAAGAATTATTGAGAAACGGGTGCTTATAAATATGAAGTTTGAATCAAATTGAGTGATGCATAGATATGGCATATGTGAAAGACTGAAGGTTTGGGTTGAACAGTTTCACTTGCAAAATGTTCACAACCATTTAGAATAATTAAGTAATGTGTCCTTGACCTTTGACCTTTTGAACTCGACATCGATAGGCTTCTTCCCCCATTGGTAGGTAAGCCATATATGACAAATGGAAGGTATAGATTGAAAAGTTTCCTGAAAATGACTCCACACAAAAAGTGGGTGCAGTGAACTTCACCTTTGACCTCAAATTCAACAGGTCTTTTCCCCTGTTGGCAGAGAAGCGATATCAGTGCTGGGAAGTTTGGAATGAAATGTCTAGCTTGAAATGTTTTCACAACCTTTTGAAAAAATTGGATCCTGTGACCCTGATCTTTGATCTTGTGACCTAAAAATCTGTAGGATTCTTCTCCCTCTTAGTAGGTGAAATATATGTAAAAGTTCAAGGAATTGGGATGAAAGATTTGGCTTAAAATGCATCCACAGGCATTAAATAAAGGGACTCCTGTGACCTTGACCTTTGACCTGTTGACTTCAAAATAATAATGGTTCTTCCCCTGTTGGTAGATGAGCTGTATGTGAAAGATGGAAGGTTTTGGATGAAACTTTTAGCTAAAAAGAATTATTTCTGGGGGGTGCATACACACCCTGTAACTTCGAGAATATAGGTCAGTGACCTAATTTCAGGTTTTTAGATCAAGTTTCAAGATCATTTTAGAACCTCTAAGACTACATAGGGTTCATGACCCTAGCCCGTACAGTTACGATTTGTGCCCTGCTAACAGACGGACGGCCGGTCAGCAGGATGGACAGATGGAAGGACGAGGGACAAAGAACCATCGCTATAGCCCAGCATGACTGAAAGTCAGCTGAGCTAAAAATGATCCTTTCAAAACGGTGGCCTGTAGAATGCTATCAGTGAGACTCAAGAACCAAAAAGCCGGCGAATTTGAGGACAACTGACAAACAAACAGACAAACTTACAAAGGGACACAAGATGGAGACAAGATGACTTAATCAGGTTACGGAAAAGACTCAGAGGAAGAAAATAAGCTATAGTTTATGTAATTGAGGCTTATAATTTTGGAGATATGGCCAAATAATGATATACTGGATATGTTCGACTGCAGCGCCCTCTAGTGGACATATCCTGAAGACGACAAATGCGTTTCGTGATATTAGTGTGTGACATAAGATGTAATAGTTTCAAAAGGATTCGTCCACATATCTGACTTGTTGATTGCTATATCTAAAGTGCAAAAACTAGCAAGCAGGCGAATATGAGGATAAATGACAAACAGACAGACATACTGACAAAGTGACACTAGATGGAGACCAGGTGACTTGACCATGTTTTGAAGAAGACCAAGAGAAAGAAAATAAGCTATAGTTTGTGTAATATAGGTTTACTCTTACGGAAATATGTTCAAAAACTGATTTTTTTGGAAGGGTCAAGTGCAGCGCCCCCTAGCAGCCATATCGGGAAAATGAAAAATAATTTTTGAGATATTAGTATAATACATAAGATGAAGGAACAAACATACACGGGTGACCAACATGCTTTCGAAAATCGAAGATTTCCGGCAAGTAATACAAGTAATAAAGTCTGGACTGTGCCTCCGACATGTATGATAATAGATAGGGCCCGGAAAGGCCGACACGCAACGCTGCACACGCCGCCTGCCCACCGTAAGGACCCTGTCGCCACTTGCGGCAATTGCACGTGTCTTCGTGGTATGCATCAGTTTCAAAAGGATGCCTGCATATCTGTGGCCTATAGGGCATGTCACCGTGAAATCGCGAAAATCTCATTCGACGAGAAACGGTGCGAGATTTTGCAAGATTTTTGGATGGATCACCGAGAACTCACCAAGGGCTACAAGATGCAAAAATTTTGACCTCTCTAGCATACAAACTGACAGAGTTAGAAGCTGAAAACTGCATATTTTCAAAATTCAAACGTTTTACCCCAAAAATAGAGAAATCTGGCAATAGCGCACTTTTGCACCTATGCGCAAAAATAAGCCCATGGACCCTAGTTTAAGGTGCTGTGATGGAAATGGCCCAATGTTTCATAGTTCTGGAGGTATAGCACCAAAACAAATTTTCATGTTTTTCCATCTGCAACGCCCCCTGGCGGCCATTTCCAAAATCTGAAAAAACAATTTCGAGATATTCTTATGTTACATAAAATATCTCAGAATCAGTAAAATTGCTGCAAATTTGAAAATTATCACGAAATTCCATGATTTCTCCCCAAAATTGCGTAACCATGGTAACAGCGAAATGAGGCAATTTTGCAGTGTTGGAAGTGGCCATGCAGTGGCAAATAAAACGGGCTACAGATTAGGTGCCTACGGCTATTTTTGACGAAGGTATGAAGAAAAAACCGTTTTTGAGCTTTTTGGTGACCCTGACCTTGACCCTTGACTGATCATGACCAAAAACAATAGGCTCCGAGAAGAACCGATTATACACTCTATCCATAAGTTTCAGGACGATTGGTGCAAAATTGTGGCCTGTAGAGCGAGGACATACAGACAAACAAACAAACGGAACTGATCAACATACTTGTCGAAATCTCTGATTCCGGCAAGCAACAAACAGACATACGCAACTGAGTAATATGCTTGCCGAAATCTTTGATTCCGGCAAGCAACTAGACGACCATAGGTCGAACGCTTGCCGGAAATCGGAAGTGAAACACAGACGGACAGACAGAACATATTGTCGGTTTTCTATTAATAGAATGACTCTCAGGGACATTGCTGAGAATATGTGGCCCGTAGAATGACAAATGAACAGGCAAGCAGACAAAGCTGACAACAAAAGACGAACAGACAGACATACTGACTTTGTGAGACAAGATTGACACCAGATGACATAACCTGGTGATTGAGAAGATTCAAAGGAAGAAAATGAGTTATAATTTATGTAATTAAGATTTATAGTTTTGGAGGTATGGCGAATTAATGATATACTTGGGAGGCTCGACTGTAGCGCCTTCTAGCAGACATATTCCGAAGACGACAAATGCGTTTCGTATTATTAGTGTATGACATCAGATGTCCCAGTTTCAAAAGGATTCCGTCAAAGCTGTGGCCTGTCGAATGCTATATGTAAGGCGTAAGAACCAGCAAGCAGGCACTTTGAGGATAACGGACAAACAGATGGACACACTGACAAAGTGACAGAAGATTGAAACCATATGCCTTAATCAGGTTATGGAGAAGACTCAAAGGAAGAAAATAAGCTATAGCTTATGTAACTGAGGCTTTTGGTGTAGAGATATGGCCAATACAATGGTATGTGTGGGAGGGTCGTGTGCAGCGCCCACTAGTGGCCATATCAGGAAAATGAAAAATTTATTTCTAGAAATTAGTGTAAGACATAAGATGTAATAGTTTCAAAAGGATTCCGTCAAAACTGTGGTCTATAGAATGCTATATGTGAGACGCAAGAGTCAACAAGCAGGCGAATTTGAGGACAACTGACAAACAGACGAAAACACTGACAAAGTGACTCAAGATTGAGTCCAGATAACTACTCAAGGTTATGGAGAAGACTCAAAGGAAGAAAAAAGCTACAGTCTATGTAACTGAGGTTTATAGTTTTGGAGATATTGCCAAAGCATGATATGTTGGGAGAGGTTCGAGTTCAGCGCCCCCTAGCGGCCATATCCGGAAAATGAAACATTGGTTTCGAGATATTAGTGTAAGACTTAAGATGTAATAGTTTCAAAAGGATTCTTTCAAAACTGTGGCCTGTAGAATGCTATATGTGAGACGCAAGAGCAAGCAGGCGAATTTGAGGACAACTGACAAACAGACGGACACAATGACAAAGTGACACAACATTGAGACCAGATGACATTATCAGTTTATGGAGAAGACTCAGAGAGAAAAAATAAGCTATAGTTTTTGTAATTGAGGCTTTGGGTTTTAGAGATATGGCCAATGTAATGATATCTGTGTGAGGGTCGTGTGCAGCGCCCCCTAGCAGCCATATTCAAAAAATGAAAAAACAATTTCGAGATAATAGTGTAGGACTTATGATATGTCAGTTTCAAAAAGATTCCTGCAATAATGTGGCCTTTGGCGCAAGATGAATGAAATCTCGAAATATCTCTATTCACGAGATATTTTACGAGATACTGCAAGACTTGTAATAAAATCTTGTACTACTAGTTGAATGCTACCTGATGCAAAAAACTAGATCACTTTAGCTTTAAAACTGACAAAGTTAGAAAAATAAGATCCCTTATTTTCGAATATCATGACTTTTCCCCCAAAAAATGTAACCATGGTTACGGCAAATTTGAGTCAGCTACACACCAGATGACAGGACTTGGAATGACGATTAAAATGAGCTATTGTTGAAGTAGATACGACTAATAGTCACAAAGATATGAAGAAAAAAACGTTTTGAGAAGTTTTGACGACCTTGACCTTGACCTTTGACCTATTTTAACCAAAAACAATAGGGCACCTAGAAATTATGTTTTCCAACATCCCTGTAAGTTTCAAGGTTATTGTGACAAAATTGTGGCCAGGAGAGTGGTGACAAACAAACTAGACGACCATAGGTCGAACGCTTGCCGGAATTCGGAAGTGAAACACAGACGGACAGACAGAACATATTGTCGGTTTTCTATTGATGGAATGACTCTCAGAGACATTGCTGAGAATATGTGGCCCGTAGAATGACATATGAGACAAAAGAACAGGCAAGCAGACAAAGCTGACAACAAAAGACGAACAGACAGACATACTGACTTTGTGAGACAAGATTGACACCAGATGACATAAGCTAGTTATTGAGAAGATTCAAAGGAAGAAAATGAGTTATAATTTATGTAATTTAGATTTATAGTTTACGAGGTATGGCGAATTAATGATATACTTGGGAGGCTCGACTGTAGCGCCCTCTAGCAGACATATTCCGAAGACGACAAATGCGTTTCGTATTATTAGTGTATGACATGAGATGTCTCAGTTTCAAAAGGATTCCGTCAAAGCTGTGGCCTGTAGAATGCTCAATGTAAGGCGTAAGAACCAGCAAGCAGGCGACTTTGAGGATAACGGACAAACAGATGGACACACTGACAAAGTGACAGAAGATTGAAACCAGATGCCTTAATCAGGTTATGGAGAAGACTCAAAGGAAGAAAATAAGCTATAGCTTATGTAACTGAGGCTTTGGGTGTAGAGTTATGGCCAATACAATGGTATGTGTGTGAGAGTTATGTGCAGCGCCCACTAGTGGCCATATCCGGAAAATGAAAAATTTATTTCTAGATATTTGTGTAAGACATAAGATGTAATAGTTTCAAAAGGATTCCGTCAAAACTGTGGCCTACAGAATGCTATATGTGAGACGCAAGAGCCAACAAGCAGGCGAATTTGAGGACAACTGACAAACAGACGAAAACACTGACAAAGTGACTCAAAATTGAGTCCAGATGACTTCTCCAGGTTATGGAGAAGACTCAAAGGAAGAAAAAAGCTACAGTTTATGTAACTGAGGTTTATAGTTTTGGAGATATTGCCAAAGCATGATATGTTGGGAGAGGTTCGAGTTCAGCGCCCCCTAGCGGCCATATCCGGAAAATGAAAAATTGGTTTCGAGATATTAGTGTAAGACTTAAGATGTAATAGTTTCAAAAGGATTCTTTCACAACTGTGGCCTGTAGAATGCTATATGTCAGACGCAAGAGCAAGCAGGCGAATTTGAGGACAACTGACAAACAGACGGACACAATGACAAAGTGACACAACATTGAGATCAGATGACATTATCAGTTTATGGAGAAGACTCAGAGGGAAAAAATAAGCTATAGTTTATGTAATTGAGGCTTTGGGTTTTAGAGATATGGCCAATGTAATTATATCTGTGTGAGGGTCGTGTGCAGCGCCCCCTAGCAGCCATATTCAAAAAATGAAAAAACGATTTCGAGATACTAGTGTAGGACTTATGATATGTCAGTTTCAAAAAGATTCCTGCAATAATGTGGCCTTTGGTGCAAGATGAATGAAATCTCGAAATATCTCTATTCACGAGATATTTTACGAGATACTGCAAGACTTGTGATAAAATCTTGTAGTACTAGTTGAATGCTATCTGATGCAAAAAACTAGATCACTCTAGCTTTAAAACTGACAAAGTTAGAAAAATAAGATCCCTTATTTTCGAATATCATGACTTTTCCCCAAAAAATTGTAACCATGGTTACGGCAAATTTGAGTCAGCTACACACCAGATGACAGGCCTTGGGATGACGATTAAAATGAGCTATTGTTGAAGTAGATACGACTAATAGTCACAAAGATATGAAGAAAAAAACGTTTTGAGAAGTTTTGACGACCTTGACCTTGACCTTTGACCTATTTTAACCAAAAACAATAGGGCACCTAGAAATTATGTTTTCCAACATCCCTGTAAGTTTCAAGGTTATTGTGGCAAAATTGTGGCCAGGAGAGTGGTGACAAACAAACAAACAAACTAGACGACCATAGGTCGAACGCTTGCCGGAATTCGGAAGTGAAACACAGACGGACAGACAGAACATATTGTCGGTTTTCTATTAATGGAATGACTCTCAGAGACATTGCTGAGGATATGTGGCCCGTAGAATGACATTTGAGACAAAAGAACAGGCAAGCAGACAAAGCTGACAACAAAAGACGAACAGAGAGACATACTGACTTTGTGAGACAAGATTGACACCAGATGACATAAGCTAGTTATTGAGAAGATTCAAAGGAAGAAAATGAGTTATAATTTATGTAATTTAGATTTATAGTTTACGAGGTATGGCGAATTAATGATATACTTGGGAGGCTCGACTGTAGCGCCCTCTAGCAGACATATTCCGAAGACGACAAATGCGTTTTGTATTATTAGTGTATGACATGAGATGTCTCAGTTTCAAAAGGATTCCGTCAAAGCTGTGGCCTGTAGAATGCTATATGTAAGGCGTAAGAACCAGCAAGCAGGCGACTTTGAGGATAACGGACAAACAGATGGACACACTGACAAAGTGACAGAAGATTGAAACCAGATGCCTTAATCAGGTTATGGAGAAGACTCAAAGGAAGAAAATAAGCTATAGCTTATGTAACTGAGGCTTTGGGTGTAGAGTTATGGCCAATACAATGGTATGTGTGTGTGAGAGTCATGTGCAGCGCCCACTAGTGGCCATATCCGGAAAATGTAAAATTTATTTCTAGATATTAGTGTAAGACATAAGATGTAATAGTTTCAAAAGGATTCCGTCAAAACTGTGGCCTACAGAATGCTATATGTGAGACGCAAGAGCCAACAAGCAGGCGAATTTGAGGACAACTGACAAACAGACGAAAACACTGACAAAGTGACTCAAAATTGAGTCCAGATGACTTCTCCAGGTTATGGAGACGACTCAAAGGAAGAAAAAAGCTACAGTTTATGTAACTGAGGTTTATAGTTTTGGAGATATTGCCAAAGCATGATATGTTGGGAGAGGTTCGAGTTCAGCGCCCCCTAGCGGCCATATCCGGAAAATGAAAAATTGGTTTCGAGATATTAGTGTAAGACTTAAGATGTAATAGTTTTAAAAGGATTCTTTCAAAACTATGGCCTGTAGAATGCTATATGTTAGACGCAAGAGCAAGCAGGCGAATTTGAGGACAAATGACAAACAGACAGACACACTGACAAAGTGTCACAAAATTGTGACCAGATGACTACATTAGGTTATGGAGAAGACTCAGAAGAAGAAAATAAGCTATAGTTTATGTAATTGAGGCTTATAATTTTGGAGATATGGCCAAAATATGATATGTTCGGGAGGTTCGCATCCAGCGCCCCCTAGCGGCCCTATTCAAAAAGTGAAAAAACTATTTCGAGATACTAGTGTAGGACTTATAATATGTCAGTTTCAAAAAGATTCCTGCAATAATGTGGCCTTTGGTGCAAGATGAATGAAATCTCGAAATATCTCTATTTACGAGATATTTTACGAGATACTGCAAGACTTGTAATAAAATCTTGTAGTACTAGTTGAATGCTACCTGATGCAAAAAAACTAGATCACTCTAGCTTTAAAACTGACAAAGTTAGAAAAATAAGACCCCTTATTTTCGAATATTATGACTTTTCCCCCAAAACTTGTAACCATGGTTACGGCAAATTTGAGTCAGCTACACACCAGATGACAGGCCTTGGAATGACGATTAAAATGAGCTATTGTTGAAGTAGATACGGCTAATAGTCACAAAGATATGAAGAAAAAACGGTTTTGGGAAGATTTGACGACCTTGACCTTGACCTTTCACCTTTTTTAACCAAAAACAATAGGGCACCTAGAAATTATGTTTTTCATCATCCCTGTAAGTTTCAAGGTTATTGTGGGAAAATTGTGGCCAGGAGAGTGGTGACAAACAAACAAACAAACAAACAGACAGACAAACAGACATACGCAACTGACCAATATGCTTGCCGAAATCTTTGATTCCGGCAAGCAACAAACAGACAAACAGACATACGCAACTGACCAATATGCTTGCCGAAATCTTTGATTCCGGCAAGCAACAAACAAGATGACCAGAGGTCACGCGCTTGCCGGAAATACTTTGACCCAGATTGGTAGAATAACAAGAACATGTCATAACCAAGACAAAGACCCTGAAAAGGAGCCCCTAGCGGCTATTTTCCAAAAATGAAAAATTTGTTTCGAGATATTAGTGCAAGATGTATCAGATGTATTAGTTAAAATAGATTCCTGCGAAACTGTGGCCTGTAGAATGTTTTATTTAAGACAAGGACCAGCTAAGAGGCAAAATTTAGGAGAGCTGACAAAGAGACAAAATTGACAAAGTTATGACGAAAATAACATTTCAAAATTTTTTGATGATCTTGACGTTGACTTGAGGCAGATATTGACAAAAAAGGCATGCAGAACGTTTGGTCTTCCATGATCTCTGTAAGTTTTAAAGCGGTTGCTGTAAAATTGTGGCCTTTGTAGTGCTATATGTAAGACAAAAGAACCAGCAAGAAGGCGAAAATGAGGACAGCTGACAAAGAGACAGAAATACTGACTAAGTGACACATCTGACACAAAAGATGGCTTACAAAAGTTGTGGGGAAGACCAAGAAGAAAAAAATGAGCCTAAGATTGTGAAGATAAGACCAAATTTGATAAAGTTATGAAGAAAATAGAATTTCAAGGTTTTTGGCCGACCTTGACCTTGACCTCTGACCTATATTGCCCAAAAAGAAAAGGCTTCCAGGATTTGGAAATTTCTACCAGCTGTGTAAGTTTCAGGGCGATTGCTGGAAAATTGTGCCAAGGAGAGTACTGACAAACAAACTAGACCTGTCTAGCTGTAAAACTCGCCGAGTTATCAGCATTTCCCTGAAATCTCGTGTTTTCTCGTGTGACCAGATACCGTGCGAGATTGTGCCTGACTTGCAGTTTTGTCCTGTCAAGCTGGCCATGTGGAACGAAATGCCGAAAACTAGACCTGTCTAGCTGCAGTTTCGTGAAATCTCGTGTTATCTCGTTTGACGAGATACGGTGTGAGATTTTGCCAGGCTTGCATATCTGTCGTGTTAAGGTGGTCTAGTGGAACCAAATGCCGAAAACCAGACGTGTCTAGCTGTAAAACTGGCCGAGTTATAAGCATTTTGGTGAAATATCGTGTTTTCTCGTTTGACGAGATACGGTGCAAGATTGTGCCTGACTTGCAGTTCTGTTATGTCAAGCGGGTCACGTGGAACTAAATGCCGAAAACTAGACCTGTCTAGCTGCAGTTCCGTGAAATCTCGTGTTTTCTCGTTTGACGGGATACGGTGCGAGATTTTGCCTGACATGCATGTCTGTCGTGTCAAGCTGGTCTAGTGGAACAAAATGCCGAAAACCAGACGTGTCTATCTGTAAAACTCGCCGAGTTATAACCAATGCCGTGAAATCTCATGTTTTCTCGTTTGATGAGATACGGTGCGACATTCGGCCTGACTTTCAGTTCTATCATGTCCAGCAGGTCATGTGAAACAAAATCCCGAAAACTAGACCTGTCTAGCTGTAAAACTCGCCGAGTTATAAGCATTTCCGTGAAATCTCGTTTTTTCTCGTTTGACGAGATAGGGTGCGAGATTTGGCCTGACTTGCAGTTCTGTCGTGTCAAGCTGGTCATGTGGAAGAAAATGCCGAAAACATCTGCCTAGCTGTAAAACTGGCCGAGTTATAAGCATTTCCGTGAAATCCCGTGTTTTCTCGTTTGACGAGATACGGTGCTAGATTTGGCCTGTCTTGCAGCTCTGTCGTGTCAAGCGTGTTTGGTGGAACGAAATGCCGAAAACCAGACCTGTCTAGCTGTAAAAGTCGCCGAGTTATAAGCATTTCTGCGAAGTCTCGTTTTTTCTCGTTTGACGAGATATGGCGCGAGATTTGGCGTGACTTTTAGTTCTGTCGTATCAAGCTAGTCATGTGGAACAAAATGCCGAAAACTAGATCTGCCTAGCCTAAAAACTGACAAAGTTACAAAAAATGGTCGTGTTATTTCCAATTTCCATGATTTTTGCCCAAAAAAAGGTAACCATGGTAACGGCAAATTTAAGTAAGCTACATGTCAAAAGAAAGGCCAGGTGATGTCGAAAAAAATGAGCTATTGCAGAAGTGGATACGCCTATTTTTGGCGAAGTTTTAGTGCAAAAACCGTTAACCATACCTGTCGTGACCTTGACCCTTGACCTTGGAGCAATGTTGACCAAAAACAATAGGGCACCTAGAAATCGGTTTGTCAATCAAGCCTGTAAGTTTCAAGTTGATTGATGCAAAAGTGTGGCCTGGAGAGTCGTGACAAACAAACAAACAAACAAACAAACAATCAAACAAACAAACAAACAAACTAGATGACCTGAGGTCACGCGCTTGCCGGAAATGATGTAAAGTTAGTCAGATGAACGAGCAGTGTCAAAGTGAAAGAAAATAATCCATAGTTTGTGAAGAAAGAACCAATATTAACAAAGTGCTAAAGTAAATAAGATTTTGATATATTTTGATCACCTTGACCTTGACCGCTGACTTATTTGAATAAACATAGGACTTCCAGATATCATCACGATATATGACAAGTGTAATTTACAAAATGATTCCTGCAAAACTGTGGCCAGTAGAATGCAACATGTGAGACGCAAGAACCAGGAAGCAGGCGAAATTGAGGACAACTGACAAACAGACAAACATACTGACAAACTGACCCAAGATTGAGAACAGATGATTTAATCATGTTATGAAGAAACCTTAGAGGAAAATAATAAGCTATAGTTTATGTAAATGAGGTTAATAGTTTTGGAGATATGGCCAAAAAACGATATGTTGTGCAAGTTTGAGTTCACCGCCCCCTAGCGGCCAATTCTGGAAAATGAAAAATCCGTTTCGAGATATTAGTGTAAGACATAAGATGTAATAGTTTTAAAAGGATTCTTTCAAAACTGTGGCCTGTAGAATGCTATATGTGAGACGCAAGAACCGGCAAGCAAGCGAATTTGAGGACAACTGAGAAACAGACGGACACACAGACAAAGTGACTCAAGATTGAGACCAAATGAATACACCAGGTTTTTGGAAAGACCGAAAAGAAGAAAATAAGTTATAGTTTATGTAAATGAGGTTTATAGTTTTGGAGATATGGCCAAAAAATGATATGTTGTGCAAGTTTGAGTGCACCGCCCCCTAGCGGCCAATTCTGGAAAATGAAAAATCAGTTTCGAGATATTAGTGTAAGACATAAGATGTAATAGTTTTAAAAGGATTCTTTCAAAACTGTGACCTGTAGAATGCTATATGTGAGACGCCAGAACCGGTAAGCAGGCGAATTTGATGAAAACTGAGAAACAGACGGACACACTGACAAAGTGACTCAAGATTGAGTCAAAATGACTCCACCAGGATTTAGAAAAGACTCAGAGGAAGAAAATAAGCTATAGTTTATGTAATTGAGGCTCACAGTTTTGGAGATATGGCCAAAACATGATATGTTGGGGTCGGTTTGCATACAGCGCCACCTAGCGGCTGCATTCAAAAAATGGAAAAATGGTTTCGAGATAATAGTGTAGAACTTACGATATGTCAGTTTCAAAAAGATTACTGCAAAACTGTGACCTCCAGGGCAAGATTACTGAAATCTCGAAATATCTCGTTTGACGAGATATTATACGAGATATCGCGAGACTTTTAATAAAATCTTGCAGTACTTGTTAAATGCTACCTGATGCAAAAAACTAGACCTCTCTAGCTTAAAAACTGACAAAGTTACAAAAAATGGTCGTGATATTTCCAATTTCCATGATTTTTGCCCAAAAAATGTAACCATGGTAACGGCAAATTTAAGTAAGCTACATGTCAAAAGGAATGCCAGGTGATGACGAAAAAAATGAGCTATTGCAGAAGTGGATAAGCCTATTTATGGCGAAGTTATAGTGCAAAAACCCTTAACCATACCTGTCGTGACCTTGACCCTTGACCTTGGAGCAATGTTGACCAAAAACAAAAGGGCACCTAGAAATCGGTTTGTCAATCAAGCCTGTAAGTTTCAAGTTGATTGATGCAAAAGTGTGACCTGGAGAGTCGTGACAAACAAACAAACAAACAAACAAACTAGACGACCATAGGTCGAACGCTTGCCGGAAATCAGAAGTGAAACACAGACGGACAGACAGAACATATTGTCGGTTTTCTATTAATGGAATGACTCTCAGGGACATTGCTGAGAATATGTGGCCTGTAGAATGACATATGAGACAAAAGAACAGGCAAGCAGACAAAGCTGACAACAAAAGACGAACAGATAGACATACTGGCTTTGTGAGACAAGATTGACACCAGATGACTTTACCTAGTTATGGAGATTATTCAAAGGAAGAAAATGAGTTATAATTTATGTAATTTAGATTTATAGTTTTGGAGGTATGGCGAATTAATGATATACTTGGGAGGTTCGACTGTAGCGCCCTCTAGCGGACATATTCCGAAGACGACAAATGCGTTTTGTATTATTAGTGTATGACATAAGATGTCCCAGTTTCAAAAGGATTCCGTCAAAGCTGTGGCCTGTAGAATGCTATATGTAAGGCGTAAGAACCAGCAAGCAGGCGACTTTGAGGATAACGTACAAACAGATGGACACACTGACAAAGTGACAGAAGATTGAAACCAGATGCCTTAATCAGGTTATGCAGAAGACTCAAAGGAGGAAAATAAGCTTTAGTTTATGTAACTGAGGCTTTGGGTTTAGAGATATGGCCGATACATTGGTATGTGTGTGAGGGTCGTGTGCAGCGCCCACTTGTTTCCATATCCGGAAAATGAAAAATTTATTTTCTAGATATTAGTGTAAGACATAAGGTGTAATAGTTTCAAAAGGATTTCATCAAAACTGTGGCCTATAGAATGCTATATGTGAGACGCAAGAACCAGCAAGCAGCCAAATTTTAGGACAACTGACAAACAGACGGACACACTGACAGAGTGACTCAAGATTGAGTCCAGATGACTACTCCAGGTTATGAAAAAGACTCAAAGGAAGAAAAAAGCTACAGTTTATGTAACTGAGGTTTATAGTTTTGGAGATATTGCCAAAGCATGATATGTTGTGAGAGGTTCGAGTTCAGCGCCCCCTAGCGCCCATATCCGGAAAATGGAAAATTTGTTTTGAGATATTAGTGTAAGACTTAAGATGTAATAGTTTCAAAAGGATTCTTTCAAAACTGTGGCCTGTAGAATGCTATATGTGAGACGTAAGAACAAGCAGGCGAATTTGAGGACAACTGACAAACAGACAGACACACTGACAAAGTGACACAAGATTGAGACCAGATGACATTATCAGTTTATGGAGAAGACTCAGAGGGAAAAAATAAGCTATAGTTTATGTAATTGAGGCTTTGGGTTTTAGAGATATGGCCAATGTAATGATATCTGTGTGAGGGTCGTGTGCAGCGCCCCCTAGCAGCCATATTCAAAAAATGAAAAAACGATTTCGAGATACTAGTGTAGGACTTATGATATGTCAGTTTCAAAAAGATTCCTGCAATAATGTGGCCTTTGGCGCAAGATGAATGAAATCTCGAAATATCTCTATTCACGAGATATTTTACGAGATACTGCAAGACTTATAATAAAATCTTGTAGTACTAGTTGAATGCTACCTGATGCAAAAAACTAGATCACTCTAGCTTTAAAACTGACAAAGTTAGAAAAATAAGATCCCTTATTTTCGAATATCATGACTTTTCCCCAAAAAATTGTAACCATGGTTACGGCAAATTTGAGTCAGCTACACACCAGATGACAGGCCTTGGAATGACGATTAAAATGAGCTATTGTTGAAGTAGATACAACTAATAGTCACAAAGATATGAAGAAAAAAACGTTTTGAGAAGTTTTGACGACCTTGACCTTGACCTTTGACTTATCTCAACCAAAAACAATAGGGCACCTAGAAATTATGTTTTCCAACATCCCTGTAAGTTTCAAGGTTATTGTGGCAAAATTGTGGCCAGGAGAGTGGTGACAAACAAACAAACAAACAGACAGACAGACAGACAGACAGACAGACAGACAGACAGACAAACAGACATACGCAACTGACCAATATGCTTGCCGAAATCTTTGATTCCGGCAAGCAACAAACTAGAAATTTTGTTTTTCATCATCCCTGTAAGTTTAAAGGTTATTGTGGCAAAATTGTGACCAGGAGAGTGATGACAAACAAACAAACAAGAACCAGCAAGTAGGCGAATTTGAGGACAACTGACAAACAGACGGACACACTGACAAAGTGACTCAAGACTGAGTCCAGATGACTACTCCAGATTATGGAGACGACTCAAAGGAAGAAAAAAGCTACAGTCTATGTAACTGAGGTTTATAGTTTTGGAGATATTGCCAAAGCATGATATGTTGGGAGAGGTTCGAGTTCAGCGCCCCCTAGCGGCCATATCCGGAAAATGAAAAATTGGTTTCGAGATATTAGTGTAAGACTTAAGATGTAATAGTTTCAAAAGGATTCTTTCAAAACTGTAGCCTGTAGAATGCTATATGTGAGACGCAAGAGCAAGCAGGCGAATTTCAGGACAACTGACAAACAGACGGACACAATGACAAAGTGACACAACATTGAGACCAGATGACATCATCAGTTTATGTAGAAGACTCAGAGGGAAAAAATAAGCTATAGTTTATGTAATTGAGGCTTTGGGTTTTAGAGATATGGCCAATGTAATGATATGTGTGTGAGGTTCGTGTGCAGCGCCCCCTAGCAGCCATATTCAAAAAATGAAAAAACCATTTCGAGATACTAGTGTAGGACTTATGATATGTCAGTTTCAAAAAGATTCCTGCAATGATGTGGCCTTTGGTGCAAGATGAATGAAATCTCGAAATATCTCTATTCACGAGATATTTTTCGAGATACTGCAAGACTTTTTATAAAATCTTGTAGTACTAGTTGAATGCTACCTGATGCAAAAAACTAGATCACTCTAGCTTTAAAACTGACAAAGTTAGAAAAATAAGACCCCTTATTTTCGAATATCATGACTTTTCCCAAAAAATTTGTAACCATGGTTACAGCAAATTTGAGTCAGCTACACACCAGATGACAGGCCTTGGAATGACGATTAAAATGAGCTATTGTTGAAGTAGATACGACTAATAGTCACAAAGATATGAAGAAAAAAACGTTTTGAGAAGTTTTGACGACCTTGACCTTGACCTTTGACCTATTTTAACCAAAAACAATAGGGCACCTAGAAATTATGTTTTCGAACATCCCTGTAAGTTTCAAGGTTATTGTGGCAAAATTGTGGCCAGGAGAGTGGTGACAAACAAACAAACAAACAAACAAACAAACTAGACGACCATAGGTCGAACGCTTGCCGGAATTCGGAAGTGAAACACAGACGGACAGACAGAACATATTGTCGGTTTTCTATTAATGGAATGACTCTCAGAGACATTGATGAGAATATGTGGCCCGTAGAATGACATATGAGACAAAAGAACAGGCAAGCAGACAAAGCTGACAACAAAAGACGAACAGACAGACATACTGACTTTGTGAGACAAGATTGACACCAGATGACATAAGCTAGTTATTGAGAAGATTCAAAGGAAAAAAATGAGTTATAATTTATGTAATTAAGATTTATAGTTTACGAGTTATGGCGAATTAATGATATACTTGGGAGGCTCGACTGTAGCGCCCTCTAGCAGACATATTCCGAAGACGACAAATGCGTTTCGTATTATTAGTGTATGACATGAGATGTCTCAGTTTCAAAAGGATTCCGTCAAAGCTGTGGCCTGTAGAATGCTCTATGTAAGGCGTAAGAACCAGCAAGCAGGCGACTTTGAGGATAACGGACAAACAGATGGACACACTGACAAAGTGACAGAAGATTGAAACCAGATGCCTTAATCAGGTTATGGAGAAGACTCAAAGGAAGAAAATAAGCTATAGCTTATGTAACTGAGGCTTTGGGTGTAGAGTTATGGCCAATACAATGGTATGTGTGTGAGAGTCATGTGCAGCGCCCACTAGTGGCCATATCCGGAAAATGAAAAATTTATTTCTAGATATTAGTGTAAGACATAAGATGTAATAGTTTCAAAAGTATTCCGTCAAAACTGTGGCCTACAGAATGCTATATGTGAGACGCAAGAGCCAACAAGCAGGCCAATTTGAGGACAACTGACAAACAGACGAAAACACTGACAAAGTGACTCAAAATTGAGTCCAGATGACTTCTCCAGGTTATGGAGAAGACTCAAAGGAAGAAAAAAGCTACAGTTTATGTAACTGAGGTTTATAGTTTTGGAGATATTGCCAAAGCATGATATGTTGGGAGAGGTTCAAGTTCAGCGCCCCCTAGCGGCCATATCCGGAAAATGAAAAATTGGTTTCGAGATATTAGTGTAAGACTTAAGATGTAATAGTTTCAAAAGGATTCTTTCAAAACTGTGGCCTGTAGAATGCTATATGTGAGACGCAAGAGCAAGCAGGCGAATTTGAGGACAACTGACAAACAGACGGACACAATGACAAAGTGACACAACATTGAGATCAGATGACATTATCAGTTTATGGAGAAGACTCAGAGGGAAAAAATAAGCTATAGTTTATGTAATTGAGGCTTTGGGTTTTAGAGATATGGCCAATGTAATGATATCTGTGTGAGGGTCGTGTGCAGCGCCCCCTAGCAGCCATATTCAAAAAATGAAAAAACAATTTCGAGATACTAGTGTAGGACTTATGATATGTCAGTTTCAAAAAGATTCCTGCAATAATGTGGCCTTTGGCGCAAGATGAATGAAATCTCGAAATATCTCTATTCACGAGATATTTTACGAGATACTGCAAGACTTGTAATAAAATCTTGTAGTACTAGTTGAATGCTACCTGATGCAAAAAACTAGATCACTCTAGCTTTAAAACTGACAAAGTTAGAAAAATAAGATCCCTTATTTTCGAATATCATGACTTTTCCCCAAAAAATTGTAACCATGGTTACGGCAAATTTGAGTCAGCTACACACCAGATGACAGGCCTTGGAATGACGATTAAAATGAGCTATTGTTGAAGTAGATACGACTAATAGTCACAAAGATATGAAGAAAAAAACGCTTTGAGAAGTTTTGACGACCTTGACCTTGACCTTTGACCTATTTTAACCAAAAACAATAGGGCACCTAGAAATTATGTTTTCCAACATCCCTGTAAGTTTCAAGGTTATTGTGGCAAAATTGTGGCCAGGAGAGTGGTGACAAACAAACAAACAAACAGACAGACAGACAAACAGACATACGCAACTGACCAATATGCTTGCCGAAATCTTTGATTCCGGCAAGCAACAAACAGACAGACAAACAGACATACTCAACTGACCAATATGCTTGCCGAAATCTTTGATTCCGGCAAGCAACAAACAAACAAAAAGACAAACAGACATACGCAACTGACGAACATGCTTGCCGAAATCTTCGATTTCCGGCAAGCAACAAACAAACAAACAGACAAAGAGACAAACAGACATACGCAACTGACGAACATGCTTGCCGAAATCGAAGATTTCCGGCAAGCAACAAACAGACAGACAGACAAACAGACATACGCAACTGACCAATATGCTTGCCGAAATCTTTGATTCCGGCAAGCAACAAACTAGACAACCTGAGGTTGAACGCTTGCCGGAAGGCAAAATGTGGAAATGAAGAGGTTCAAGGGACATAGTATTTGAGGTGGAAATCATCCCATGTTCTTATGGAAAACGAGAGGTTGCGGCAATAATTGCTGAGAACGATGACAAAAGAGAGATAGAGTTTATGTGATATATTTAATGTGACTGTGATCCTTTTGACAAATATATGAGGAAAACACCTTTGTTTTTCAGGAGATTTTATAACCTTGACCTGTAATTTATTTAAATAATACACCTACTGCTTCAAGAAATCATTCTGGTATACAAAATGTGTAAGTTACAAAATGATTGCTGGTAAACTATGGCCTGTAGAATGCTATATGTAATTAAGACGCAAGAACTAGCAAGAGGGCAAACTTGAGGACAACTGACACACAGATATACTGACAAAGAGATATAAAGTGCAGAAAAAATGACTAGACCAGGCTATGGAGAATTCCCAGGGAAAAAAAATTGAGCAAAAATTTGTGAAGATAGGATTAAGATTGCCGAAGTTATTACAAAAATATATCCTTTTATGTTTTTATGTCCTTGACCTATATTTACCAAAACAAAAGGCTCCTCAACTGTATGATTTTTGAAAGCAATTCCTGCAAATGTGCGATCTTTAGAGTGGAGACAGGCTGACAGACAACCATCTAAACAGAGAGACAAACAGAGATACGGAACTGACAAACATACATACATACATACATATATATATATATATATATATATATATATATATATATATATATACATACATACATACATGTGTACACATACATATACAAAAACTCAACACACGCACAAATATACACACATACAGACACAGGACTGTGACGCAGGGCGTCCAAATTACGTGGCCTCATGTCAATAGCAGCCAACATAATCTTGGAGCGAACATTCTCATCACAAATACAGTGTATATGATTATATGTTCATGTTTATTGCTCATAAAGGTATTACTGACACTGTTCCTTTTTTGAACACCCTTCCAAAAATACACATAGCCTCGCTATATAGAAAGAATCCAATTTTACTGAGATCAGATTTGAGACCGCGCCAACTCGTTTCAGGAGCCCCGCCCAAATCCACCAAAAAATTAAGGTCAACTGACCTCAAGGTTATAAGTGTCAGCTGATAAGTGTCAACGAAACCTCCTTGTTCTGACAAATTCAGACAGTTTTATTAGGTATAAACTAGTAAATTCACCTGCAGCGGCATGTAAATTCAATGGTTATGTTCCACAAATGTATGCCAATTCAGCACGGAGAAGACTCATGGATGTTTATAAATACCATGGCATGCACTGTCACCACAAAACGGCCAACCCTTCGTCACAAATCAATCCGCAACTCGAAAAAAAATAATTTCAAGCATGCTCAAGTCGTAGTTTGTTTATTGAAGAAGGAATCTCTCGACATAGACACAACAACACATTACATTCGATCTGGTTACTTAAAAAATACCAGTGTTTCCATCACTATCTGCGCTACCGCGGCTCTATGGTCTATGTAAATTGGAGAGAAATAGGGTGTTTACGTTTTTTCGATGGTCTATTCTTTAGTAATTTAGATTTTAATCTTGAGTAATTGTAGATTTTACCAGAGACCTGGTGTTTCTTTGTTAGATTACTACCAAAGACCCGTCATTGTCTCTATAATTTTGTTGCATGTGCGGGTTACAAATCGTAATTGTTCTGCGGGTAGGCCCCATTTGAAACGTGCAGGTGCAAGTATTCAAGCGTGCAGGTGCGAAATCTTCGCGCGCAAAGCCAACAGTGCAGGTGTCCGGCTCACTTATAAGTAGGCAGTTGGTAAAACAAGGATTCAGAGGAAGTCTAACGTAATGATCGGCAGACCCCGGAAGAACAGCTTATAGATATATTGTATGGATTGTTGTTTAATAACAATTTTACAAGTGTTAGAAGCTTAATGTATTTGCTGTTGCTGCTGTTTTATGGTGCGATGGTTATTACTGCGGAGCCCTAGTCCTGAGTCACAGTCCGGGTTTTACTAAGTACAGGTAACATGACGTTTGGGCGTTTGGGCTTGAATGAGATCCAGAATATCAGCATTCTTTATTTTTTCAATGTGTTTAATTCAGATTTAGGTGTTCTAAATTAGTTAAAAAACATCCTGCTAAAAACAGATATTTTTGAATGACTGGCCTGTAATGTGCGACTTTTAATAACATGTGGAATCTTATAACTTTAACCTACCAAGGATTTTCCCGAGCTAGGGCCACCTCAGGACTGGCAACCCAGAGGCTTCCTTTCGCTCCACAAAATGCCAGAAACAAGTAAGTATTCCGAAAAGTTTCCGAAAATGTGAAGTTGAAGGACAAGGTTTGTTATTTTATAAATACATTTTATGAGGAAGAGGAAATACGAAGTAATTGTACGTGTGAAGATCTATGGCGAAAGACCAGGTAGGTTGTCTGTTTTTAGAATATGGCTAATAAGGAAAGAGAAGATTAATATGTCTAAAAACCCTTCGCTAGGAAAATATGGACGAGTAGACGGGAAAAGACAACCGTGCGAAGCCAAAGCGGAGTAAGTATGCTATTAAATATTGATACACAGAAGGTGGGTTATGAGGAGGAGGTAATCTTAGACTGAAAGCATACATTGGAACAGCAGTAGTTTTCTGAGTGTTTAATTTGATAATTCAAAGACAATACAAATAACAGGTTAAACTCGGTGTATGTTTTAACAGGGATTTATACTTTTTTTTATATTAGTCGGAGAGGGAACTGTTTGAGGCTACTCCACTGACAGTGCACTAAGTGTGAAGAAGAGGAGAAAAATTATTTCCCGAAAAGTTTGTGTTATGAAATCTGTTGTTTCAAAATACTTCGGCATGTATCAGGATTATGCTTATCTTGAGAATAAAAGGAAGATTCGCAGTGACATCTGCAAATAAATAATGTTGTTATTTATTTTTACCATATGTTGTATGAAGAGGGTAAAATTAGTTGAGGGTTTAGTTAAACGGCCTGATTGGTTAACAGCTTGGGGCAGCCATGTTCGCAACTTTGATGTCACAAGCTGGTGAAGGATACCAGGAAGTCGAAGAGCACTTATGGAATAATCTTGTTTATATAAATGTGAAATGTTTATTTATGATATAGCATGAATAGAAAAAAATATTTCATATATATATGCACTTGGTTTGAAGAGATTATTTGGTAGGCTTTTATACGAGTATATCCTTGAAAACAGTATTATTTTTATTGCGTTTTTAATCTACAAATGTATATACAAGTTAGTCGTCTGTTATTTATTTAAATATATACAGTTAAAAAATAAAATAATTAAATAAAAGGTATTTGGATTATGATAGTTAAAAATTAATCTGAGCGAGAAATTTTTTTGGAGATTGCTCCATTGAGTGTTTTGTTCTAAACTTTTTTTCAATTATATATCAGGCTTTCAGGAGTCAGAATTTTTTTAATCATTTGGAAATCGGGCACTCCTGTTACAACATGTTTAATGAATTAATGGATTTATACTGTAAATTGAGATCATCCCGAATATAGATTGGGTACAGAGAGTAAAACATGATAAATTTATTCCACGTTTACATATTAGAGTGGGTTCCAATTCTTATGTCAATTCAAATCTCGGTGCTGGGATTATTCGAATCGGTGCCCAATATACGTTCAGTGTTTCAATAAAATCAGTAAAATCTATTTAAAATGCACGTGGTAGTAGCTAGATATTAATTTTTTTCTTGATGTACATATCTTCCCTTGTATTTGTATATAGGCTCACGTTGTTACATGAACGTGATTATTGGTATGTAGCCTTGAAGGTTGTTTTCGGGTGAGCTTGATGATTCAGTAATATTTTATTTTTGGATTGATACTGATTATAAATGATGGGCGGCCAGCTGTAGTTGTTAATTGTATTGATATATAGTTGATACAAATGAGTCTTATATTGTGTCACATATTTGATCTATATAACTAATAGACTTTGCAATTGTGCACTGATAGGGCCAGGGGATACAAACAATGAGTGGGGTGTATATTTTGTCGAATGATCAAAATACCTGGACTGTGCGAATAAAGTAGCGGTATCTTGTAGGATTGAATAAACGTTGAGGATGAGGTATCTATTTTAATTCTACACGGAAGTGCATAATTTTTATTAGAAATAAATATCGCAAGGGGTTGGTTTCAAGCTCTTACTTGATGTACGGATTTAAGCTCCCAAGTTTTATACTGAATTGTATATACATTAAATTTAGCCTTGGTTCTGATGATTTGTTGTGAAGTAGTTTAATACGAGGAAATGTTGTTTGCCAGTCTTCCACAGTTGCATACTTTCAAAAATTGCAAAGTCTATCGTATGTCAGGTATTTTTTAGTAATGTTATTTCAGGTTCATCGACTTGCGGTGGTTTGTGCGGAAGATCTGCGTGTAGTGTGTCGCTGTATATTGCATATAATAATTGAAATAACTGTACGAATAAAGTTTGAATATTTTGTTATCTTTAACATGTGTCAAGTACGACATCTTCGGATTCAGTCTGCCAAATTATAATAAAAACTTATTTTTATGCATCGTACATGCATTGTTTAGCGTTGTTGCTGATGATTCGTTGTGGAGTGTATGAGGAGAGCACTCTAGCAACTTATTCTAATTGATAGCTTTATAAAAAAATATGAAAAGTCTAACATTAGTCAGATATTTTTTAGTAATTTTATTATAGATTCATAATTGGCTTTTGTTTTCTGACATTGTTTGGGCGAAAGAACAGTATGTACAGTGTCGCTGTTTATTGCATTGTATAATTGAAATAACTGTGCAAATAAAGTATAAATATTTTGTGGATATGCAAGTATATCTTTATCAGAAAGGTTTGGTTTAAAGTTATCACTTAATGTTCGGACTTCCAATGCTGTTGTCAGGTGAGCATTTTGATGGATTGTATATACATTAATTTTAGCCTTGATGCTGATGATTCCTTATGACCAAAGTACTGTAGTTGCTTATTCTAATTGATATTTAAAAAATATGTAGATATTTAAAAAAAATGTAAAGTCTAACATTTGTCAGATATATTTTTATTAATTCTATTTTAGATTCGTAGATTTGTGTTGTATTCTGACACTGCTTGGGCCGGAGAACAATGTCTACGAGTGTCGCTGTATTTTGCATATAATAATTGAAATAAGTGTACGAATAAAATATGAATATCTTGTCTTGTTTTCATGAACAAACGGTAAGTACAACAGTTATTAAAATTTATTACAAAAGCAGAATAAAATTGTATTAAATCTTATTTACGCCTTAGAAAACGTGGATATGTAACAAAATGTTTATCGAAACGGTCTGGTTTCAAGTTGAAAGTGATGTTCGTACTTAGGCTGCCAGGTTTTTATCAGATGAGAGAGTTGAAGTATTTTGTATCATTAAGTTAAACCTTGATGCTGATATTATGCTGTGAAGTAGTTTAAGGCGACAGTACTGTATTTGCTTATTCTATTTGATGAAAAAATAGAATTTGGATGCAAGATGTTTTGTTTCTGGTTAGTGGCATACAAAAAAGGATTTAAAGGCAAGTACTTAATTTCAACTGGAATGCTGTCTAGCAAAGAGATTTAAGTAAAATTTGAAGTTTATTAAAGTTGACCTACATTTAATGTGACGGACCTTTTTGTATAAAAAAAATATATCAGGAACTAGTGGGTCGTTTAATATAAATATGATTGTCAGTAATTTCTGCTTAGTCGGAACATGAATGTGATATTATGTATACTTATGTTTTCAATCGATTATCATAGGCGTTTATGTACTTGATAAATTTAACTGTAGACTTGTGAGCAGCGATGTCTTTATCCTGTCAATGGATGTATATACATATTTAAAATATTGTGAACTTTATATAATATGTGATAAAAGAACGTGGGACAAGCAGCGGGACAAGTGAGCGAGTTTCGAATTGAAGTTTTTCATTTGTTTCTGGTTACTGGGATTTAAAGCTAGGTAGTTAATTTCATTTGTGAAAATGTATAGCAAGGAGATTTTTGGCAAAATTCAATAAGGACATCTGGTAGCGAGTCAGGTAAGTGAGAGCTTTGCAAATGGCGTTTTGTAACAGATGACCTTTCGACTTTCTCATATATACAACTTGCCACCTGTTACATGTTTTTCCCCATTTGTCAACATTGTGTTTACAAGGACATTGTTGATAAGTTCATACATCCTGCACGGAGGCATTATAACAATTTTCCATAACCAGAATACCCTTAGGTCATTACTATATACACAGAAGAAGTCAGAAATCACAAATTCTGTTTCAAAAGGTAGGTGAATGGGCACCTTTAACATACCTAATTTATATTTTTCTTGAAATGAGTGAGATTCTGAATGCCTTATTTATTGATATGATTAGTTATGACTAGTTATAAATGTTTGATCAGGACTTGGACTAAAATGATATTTCACAAGTTCATTAAGCTGTTTCTTAATACTGTTATACTTAAAATTTCATAAATTTTCATAGTGTAACTACATTTTACAGATCGTCAGGGGTTTAATTGTAATTGCTGTTCAAAGAAGTTGGTAGATGATTGTTTTAATACTTCTTCTGGAATGTGCTATTTCTAATGCAAGTATTTTTGTTGCAGGTCCTGCTTTCATGTTCCTGATTCGTCTCATTTTCGTTCATCCGCACATCTCCCATTTCATCTGAGGAAACTTAACCTCATTAAAAAACAAGTCTCATACCAGCATCTCACCGAGGAAGCACCTCGTAAAAAAACGCACACGTGCAAACACGCTCTTTAGCATTGTCACGTACAAATAAGCAATCTAATCAAGAATTGGTCAAAAAATAGTCAAGAACTGAAAAAGAACTGAAAAAGAACTGAAAAAATACTTTGTACTGTGTTGTCATTGTTCATGTGTAACTGTGTTGTCATTGTTTACGTGTAACATTGTTGGACTCAAAGAGGAAGGTTTGTATCATATTTAAAACTTAAAATTATTGTTAATTGCCTGCAATAAAATCCAGTATAATAACTGGTCTAGTATTTGGTAATATTTCTATTTTGTCTTCAGAAGTTAGTTAAATATAGATAATATAAATTATTTGTACATATAAGAGACGGTTTTCTCAAAGTGAACAATAAAGGTAGATTTTATTTAGGTATATTTTGGTCAAAACGTATCAGTGTGTCTGTACTCTGTGTATATTTAACAATTTTTTAGTCAAAAGCGGTCTGTACAATATTATTTTGTATTATATATAGAACTTGAGTGTTGTTGTTGAAAATAAAATCCAGTGAAACAAGTCATATTGTTTTTCAATTCATTTTTTCTCCACAAGTCGCATTAATTTTCTGATAAATTATTTCAAGATGTAAATATATCAAAATAATTTGAATTCTAAAAGGGAATTCAAACATATTTATTATAGTGTGTACCTGTTTCTACAATAGCGTTTATATAGTTCGGTATTTCAGCAAAGTAGGTATTTTTTAGCACGTAAGATTTGTGGAATACGTTTGTGATTCTCAGGTGTTTTACATTGGCTTTAATCATATATAATAATGCCGAGAACAAAACGGAAGAGTTACAAACAAAAAAAGAAGGCAAATCTGTTGATCAAAACAGAACAAAGATCAGCAGAAACTGAAAATGAAAAAATAGAAAGACTCTGGTTACAAAAAAAACGACAGAGTGAATTACGTGATCGTGAAACCGCTGAGGAAAAGCAAGCCAGAGTCAGCTCACAAAGGAAGAGACAGAGTAAATTACATGAATGTGAAACCCCTGAGAAAAAGCAAGCCAGAGTCAGCTTACAAAGGAAGAGGCAGAGCGAATTACGTGATTGTGAAATCCCTGAGAAAAAGCAAGAGAGACTGTCCAAAGATCAGGAAAAACACTTTATGGAACGTGAATTTGAAACCCCTGAGAAAAGGCAAGAGAGACTGTCCAAAGATCAGGAAAGACACTTTATGGAACGTGAACTTGAAACCCCTGAGAAAAGGCAAGAGAGACTGTCCAAAGATCAGGAAAGACACTTTATGGAACGTGAACTTGAAACCCCTGAGAAAAGGCAAGAGAGACTGTCCAAAGATCAGGAAAAACACTTTATGGAACGTGAATTTGAAACCCCTGAGAAAAGGCAAGAGAGACTGTCCAAAGATCAGGAAAGACACTTTATGGAACGTGAACTTGAAACCCCTGAGAAAAGGCAAGAGAGACTGTCCAAAGATCAGGAAAAACACTTTATGAAACGTGAACTTGAAACCCCTGAGAAAAGGCAGAAAAGACACAAAGGAAGAGACAGAATACATCGCGTCAATCCGAAACAAGTGATGAAAAAAGAGAAAGACTTTATTTAGACTCAAGGCGTAAAAGGGAATTTAGGACGAAAGAAACCGAAAAAGAAACTCAACGGAGATTGAGGAAAGCAGCATGTTATACCAGAAAGCACCGACATCAATGTCATAATATTGTTCCTGATAAGCAGATTGTTATATCGGAATTCTTAGAAAAGGTACGTGATTCTGCAAATTACGTCTGCTGTTGTTGTCATCGCTTGATGTTTAGGACGTCAGTTGTGCATCTGAAAGAGGAGAAGTACAACAAAGTATCACAGTCTCTGTTGCAAAATGTACTTGCATTTCGTCAAACCTCTTACAACAATGAAGAATGGATATGTAGAACATGCCACTTGTCACAAAAAGGAGGAAAATTGCCTGCACAGTCGAAAGCAAATAATTTGTCTTTAGCAGATCCACCGAAAGAACTTGCAGATCTAAATGCGCTTGAACTGAGACTTGTTTGCCAAAGAATCCCTTTCATGAAAATGGTAGGCTTACCAAGAGGGAAACAACATGGAATTCATGGACCAGCAGTTAATGTTCCAGCTAAACTTGATACTGTATGCGAGGTACTTCCAATACTACCTTCAGAGTCGCAAGTTGTCGGAATGAAATTAAAGCGAAGTTTGAAACACTCGTCTTATTACATGTATGATTCTGTTCGGCCTGATGTGGTCATGAATGCTCTAAGGTGGTTGAAAAAAGAAAATCCGCATTATGCAAATATTGAAATTAATGAAAATTGGCTGGAGGATGCAAAAAATGATGATAGTGAACTTCTGGAAGCTGTTTCAACGCCAAGTAAATCTATCTTTTCAAATAAACATTCAATTGAAAAAGAGCATGAAAGTGAAGAGAAAAGAAATGGTAGACGAGAAAACATTGATAAAAGGCATATTGAACATGTTTCTGTGACTGATGTGACTCCTTTATCAAATGACCGTCAAAAATTGATTACCATGGCTAGTCGGAGTAGAATGCATATTGTTGATTTTCCAGGAGATGGAAATTGTATGTTTTATGCGTTTTGGCACCATCTTGAAAGGTTGGGTATAAGTGATACGAACGTCGTTCTTTTACGTAACCAAGTGGCTGACTATATGATAGAAAACAAGGAAAATTACATTGACTTTTTTGCTACTAGAATAGAAAGTGCACACTGTGGAAATGCTGACACCGAACAGCCTACTGCTGAAGATTTGTTTGTGAATCAAATAACAGACAGGGACACCCAAAGAGAAATCCAGTGGATAAGATACATAGATGACTTGAGAATTCAAAGTTGGGGTGATCATCTTGTGCTCCAGGCTTTAGCGGACATGTATTCAGTGAAAGTGAATGTTCACTCGACAAGTGCTCTTATGGTGCATACAATACGTCCAGGGCTTGCAAGTAGTGAAATGCAGGAAATTGATCTCGGACTTATGGGGCAGTCACATTATGTAATATTTGAGCCTTACACTCAAACAGCTGTAGAAATGAATCAGCCTGATGTTTGTCAAGACGATGGTGAAGGTGCGCAGTGCATACAGACTGCCTGTGATAAAGTTTATGGAAACATGTCATGTTCTGAAGAGGACGAAGACCTAAGAGAACAGGATGAATATGCATTTGAAGAAGCTTCTAAAGTGCGAGGCCTGCCATATGAAACAAGTATGGTAAATGAAGATCCTGAATTGCTCAACAAAATAATCAGTGTTGCACCCGCTGAAGGAGTAAAACCAATGCCACTTCTCAGTGATCCTAACTTTGAAGAATTATCAAATCCTGACAAGTATCCTGATGGAACAAATGCTCTGACAGCTGAGCGACCTGTTCACTTGAATCCTCGAAAATATTTCAACCAAAGATTGCTTGATGTTGATGGCAGGTTTTCAAGATCGATTGAGTACATATTCAGTGCACAATATGCAACGGAATCTAGGCAAGTTACAGGTGACATTAACCACTACATTTTCAGACGTGCTAGCGGGAAACGGTTTCAGGGAAAACGACTTACTGCAGGCATGGTAAAAAATGTAGAACAAATGAAACATTTGGTGAAATCAGATCAAGCCTATAGAATGTTGAAAAACGTCAGAGGAACTCCTGCTTATTTCCAAACCGTATTTTATGATGTTCTAGCCATGGTTCGACAGCTGGGAATACCAACATGGTTTTTTACAGTATCTGCTGCTGACATGCAATGCCCGACGTAATTCAAACAATAGCCAGACAGTATGGGACTATATTGACTGATGATGAGGTAAAACAGTTATCTTTCGCTGAAAGATCACAATGGTTGAGAAGGAACCCAGTTACTGCGGCACGACAGTTTCAGTATAGATTAGAACTCTTGTTTCGAGATGTTCTGAAATAAAAAGCGCAACCACTAGGGGAAATATTGGACTATGTAATTCGAATAGAATTTCAAGCTCGTGGTTCTCCTCATGCACATACACTTTTGTGGGTGAAAGATGCGCCAAAAATTGACTCGGATACAGATGAAGCAGTCACATCATTTGTTGACAAATACATCACGTGTACTATACCTGGTGATGAAGATGAGACTCTCCAAAGGCTTGTAAAGGAATTACAAACTCACACCCACTCAAGTTATTGCAAGAAGAAAGGATCATGTAGATTCAGTTTTCCTCGACCACCTAGCCCTGTAACAGTCATTGCAAAGGAACCAGATGACGAAATGGCAAAGTTGAAGAAAGATTGCGCATCCCGTGTGCTACAAAAAGTCAAAGATGTAATGTCTGACGACGATACCTCCAAAGACGCCACACTGAAAGAAATTCTAGACAAAGCTTGTGTTTCACTGCAAGAATACTTTCAACACTTATTGGTATCACAAAGAGGTAAAACCATAGTGTTAAAGAGGTTACCTGCAGAAAGTCTCATCAATCCATACAGTCCAGTGATACTTAAAGCATGGCAGGCAAATATGGACATACAATACATCATAGATGCGTACGCATGTGTTATGTACGTTGCTGCCTATATGACGAAAAATGAGAAAGGCATTGGGGAACTGCTTAAACAAGTGTGCAAAGAGTTCAAGGACCAAGACATCAAATGCATGCTTCGACATTTAGGCGCAGTATTCCTGAATCACCGTGAAGTCAGTGCTCAAGAAGCTGTTTACCGTATATTGTCGATGCCGATGAAACACTTCAGCAGAGAGGTTTTATTTGTCAATACAGATGCTAAAGATTTACGAGCAGCTGTTCTTAAACCACAAAAAGAACTGAATGATTTAGGAGACGAAGAAGAAAACATTTTTCAGAGCAACATTATTGAGCGATACTCATTGAGACCAAACTCCATTGAAAACCTATGTCTCGCAGACTTCGCATCCAACTATAAAGTCAGGTATGGAAACATGGATGAAGATGAAAATGACAGCATACCACTTGTGTAAGATATTGATGATGAACAAGAGGTTGATCAAGCAGAAATGCCAAAACAGATCAAACTGAATAACAATGGCGGTATTATGTACAAACGAAGACACCCAGCTGTAATTAGATTTCACAAGTTTAGTATTGAAAAAGATCCAAGTGACTTCTATCGAGCAAAGCTGATGCTATATCTGCCATGGCGTAACGAAGATGTTGATCTATTGGGTGGTTTTCCTGATTTCGCCTCACATTATTTTCATGTACAAGATTTGATAGCTGAAAATGAAGCAAAATATGCAGAAAATGTAGAACTTGTTGAAGAAGCAATCCAAAACAATGCACAGTTTGGACCCCCTGAACATGCGTGGGCAAATATTGCACCTAGTGCGGAACATAACAATTTGCAAGACGAAGGTGAAGGTGTAGAAGTAGAAAGAGACATTGATCAGCAAGATCTTGATGCCAATGCAGAGTTTATCGAAAATCCAAAGTCCGATCATGCTTCAGAAATTATTGCGCGCTATGAGACAGAGGCTGAAAGACAAATCTTACCTGATGATGAATACAGAAAGATGCTACGCAGTTTAAAAGAAAAACAAGCCCGGATCGTATTCTTTAACAGGAAATGGTGTAAAGAAGCTGTTTTAGCTATGAAACAAAAGAAATGATAAAACCTTATCATGTGTTTATGAGTGGACCAGGTGGTGTTGGAAAATCACATGTGATAAAACTCATACACTCTGATGTCAGAAAACTTTTCCGAATGTCAAACACAATAAGTCCTGATGACATTACTGTCCTTCTTACTGCACCCACTGGAGTCGCTGCTTTTAATATTGGTGGTATGACATTACATTCTGCTTTATTGCTGCAAAGTAGAAAGTATGGTGGTAATTATATATCATTTGACAAATTGAACACACTCAGGTCAAAACTTGAAAATCTACAGTTATTAGTCATTGATGAGATCTCCATGGTTGGATCAGATATGTTGCTGAACATTCACAAGCGTCTGCATAAAATCAAAGGTGTTTCAGCTGAATCAGTTTTATTTGGAAACGTTTCAGTCTTGGCAGTCGGTGATATGTATCAACTTCCCCCAGTATTACAGTCACAGATATACCAGCCAGTGAGAGATCCTGTTGAAAGACTACAAGGTAATCTTTGGAAAGTTAACTTCCAGCTACATGAATTGAATGAGGTGATGCGTCAAAAAGATGACTATGCTTTTGCTGAGATGCTTTGTCGCATTAGGACAGGAAACCATACTGAAAGTGATATTTCATTATTAGAAACACGAAAGATTATGGAAAATGATCCAAATTATCCAGATGACGCCTTGCACGTTTTTGCATTCAATTGTGACGTTGATGAAAGGAATTTGAAGAAATTAAAAGAATTGGAGCCAAATGAACACAATCTGGTATACATTCACGCATCCGATGATAAAAGTGACAGCACTGGACAGGTGAATATAGAAAAGATGGCCACTTCAGAAAAGCGATCTGAAACGGCAGGATTACATTCGGTTCTTGTACTTACAATTGGTGCTAGAGTCATGCTTACGTACAACGTCAATACAGCTGATGGTCTCGTCAATGGTGTTATAGGAACAGTACAAAAGATAGTAACAAATGCCAGCCGAATAGTTCAAGTGATTTTGGTGAAATTTGATGATGAATCTGTTGGAAAAGGAGCATTATCTGCTAGTCAATGGAAACAGGAATACCCCGATGCAATGCCTTTAAAAAGACACGAAGCAAGATACGAGAAAGGAAACAAAAAGGGAGCTCAGATTGCGAGAAGACAATTTCCTTTAACACTAGCATGGGCAGTGACCATCCACAAGTGCCAGGGCCTCACAGTAGACAAAATTGTTGTCAACATGAAAAAGGCAAAGCGTTTTGGAAAAGGACAAGCTTATGTTGCATTCAGTCGTGTGAAGACATTAGAAGGTTTATATATCGTAGACTTTGATGCGGCTGGAATTAAGCCTAACAAGAAAATCGAAGATGAAATGGAAGAAATGCGGAAAAATACAATATCAACTGAAGATCTGAATCTGGTAGAACGAAACGATGAGTGGACAATCATTGGTCATTTGAATATACGCTATTTCCTACCAAAAATTCCAGACCTGTTGACGCCTAGACAAGCTCGCATTTTCAATCGGACAGATGTGATGTGTTTCACGGAAACATATTTGACAGATGAGCACAATCTGGATATTTTTTTGTGAAAAGTACCAGTATGACATTTTTAGGTATAATGTACCATCTGAACAAAATCACAGTGGGTTACATGGTGTTATGATATGTGTTAAGCAGAAATTACAAGCAGAGGAGTTTACTGTCCAGTGTGAGGCATTGCAATGTAAAATTGTACAGTTGATAGTTGATAAATCCAAAATGATTGTTGTTGTTGCGTACAGAAAACCGTCCGACCCTCTCGAAAACTTTTGCCAAAAATTGAGTTCTGTCATTTCCTCCATTCCATTGAATTTGCCAGTTTTTGTATTAGGTGACTTTAATCATGACTTGAATGAGAAGCAAGAAAGTAAATTATATCTTTTAATGAAGCAATACGGTTTTGAGCAATTTGTAACAAAGCCTACGACTGATAGAGGTACACTGATAGATCATATATATCACAACAATAATGGTACACTCGATGTTACTGCAGAAGTCCATGATGCATATTTCTCGCAAAACTAAATGAATTATCTTAGATTATATTTATCATGCCATCAGTTTTTTTTTTTTTTCTTTTATTTTTTCCATTTGAATTATCATTATTGGATATGTTACCATATTCATCTTTGTATTAGTATATTTTTATAATTTTTTTTTCATGAAATCTTAATAACCATTACTTAAAAAAATGATAATGCACATTAATATATGGTAAAAAAAGTTATGTATCCAGAAATCTGATTAAAATAAAGTTCAATTCAAGCGCATTTGTGTACGAATGATTATCATATATGTGATTATGGTTAAATGTTGAAGAGACTGTTCCGAAGGATGCAATATATTTACTAAAAAATAAATGAACTATCTTAGATTATATCTATCATGCCATCACCTATTTTTCTTCCATTTTAATTATCATTACTTTTATATGTTACCATATTCATGTTTGCATTAGTAAATTTTTATATATTTATTGATCATGAAATCTCAGTAACCATTTTTATTTTTTTTTTAATTATAATGCATATTAATATATGGTCAAACAAAAGTTATGTATCGAGAAATCTGATTAAAATAAAGTTCAATTCCAAGGCATTTGTGTACGAATGATTATCATACACGTGATTATGTTTAAGTGTCGAAGAGACTGTTTCGACGGATGCAATATATTTATTCCAAAATAAATGAACTATCTTAGATCATATATAAATCATGCCATCACTTATTTTTCTTACATTTTAATTATCATTATATTATTTTACCATATTCATCTTTATATTAGTATATTTTTATATATCTATTGATCATGAAATCTCAATAACTATTATTTAAAAAAAATATATAATGCATATTAATATATGGTCAAACAAACGTTATGTATCGAGAAATCTGATTAAAATAAAGTTCAATTCAAAGGCATATGTGTACGAATGATTATCATACGTGTGATTATGTTTAAATGTCGAAGAGACTGTTCCGACGGATGCAATATATTTCTTAAACAAATAAATGAAATATCTTAGAAGATATGTATCATGCCATCACTTATTTTCCTTCCATTTCAATTATTATTTTCATATCTTACCATATTCATGTTTGCATTAGTATATTTTTATATATTTATTAATCATGAAATCTCAATAACCATTATTTTAAAAAATTATAATGCATATTAATATATGGTCTGAAAAACGTTATGTATCCAGAAATCTGATTAAAATAAAGTTCAATTCCAAGGCATTTGTGTACGAAAGATTATCATACGTGTGATTATTTTTAAATGTGGAAGAGACTGTTCCGATGGATACAATATATTTATTCAAAAATTAATGAACTATCTTAAATTTATATAAATCATGCCATCACTTATTTTTCTTACATTTTAATTAACATCATTTTTATATGTTACCATATTTAACTTTGTATTAGTATATTTTTATATATTTATTTATCATAAAATAACAATCACCATTATTAAAAAAAAAATATAATGCATATTAATATATGGTCAAACAAACGTTATGTATCGAGAAATCTGATTAAAATAAAGTTCAATTCAAAGGCATTTGTGTACGAATGATAATCATACGTGTGATTATGTTAAAATGTGAAAGAGACTGTTGTGACGGATGCAATATATTTATTAAAAAAATAAATGAACTATCTTAGAAGATATGTATCATGCAACACTTATTTTCCTTCCATTTTAATTATTATTTTTCATCTTACCATATTCATGTTTGTATTAGAATATTTTATATATGTATTGACCATGAAATCTCAATAAACATTATTTATAAAAAAAAAGTTGATAATGTATATTAATATATGATAAAAAACGCTATGTATCCAGAAATCTGATCAAAATAAAGATCAGTTCAGAGTCATTTGTGTACCAATGATTATAATACGTGTCATTATGGTTAAAGAGTCTGTTGCGACGGATGCAATATCTTGTCGTTGCTTGAAAACAGGAAATGTACTACCTTAAAGATGCATGAAAGAAAATATATTACACGGAAAAAGGGGAGAAATTGAAAGAAGCAAACTCCAGGACCTTGAAAGAAATTCCGCTATAACACAGTACAAAATGGAATTTTGACCGCAATCAAACCTCGACATTGAGCATTACCAAAGTCTTGGAGAAAAAAGGACCTTTTATGTATAACACGTGTAATGTTACGTGTTTCATTTTTGTTCCACAAACACACCAACACCCACCCACACGTATATATGTGTGTGTGAGAGAGTGTGTGTGTGTATCATCTATTACGTCCAAATACAATAAAAAGAGTGGCCTGAAAACAGGAGCTGGCCGGCATTGAGGATATATTTAAAAGTACAACAACCATGGAAGTAACAAGGGTTATTTCAGCCAAGATATGTATATATAAAATATAAGTACAACATATATTGATCAGTGATATAATTTAAAATATTTAGATTCACTTACATTGGTTATCACATCAATACATGTACAAATACACAGCGTATCAATATCCTTATGTAATACTAGTACATTGTTTGTAATACTACATTTGTTAATTATAATCTGAAGGATAGTAAAAGAATAAAAATATTAGCACAAAAATATGAATATTCACAATATATGATCTTTACACCTTTTGAAAGAGAGAAGATGTAGAACATTGTTTGTTGTGTATACAATTCCATCCTGGCACGCAGGCTCGAGGTTCTTTGCAGTTTAGTCCCTTATTTCACAGGTGGACTCTTTTTGTTAAAGTAATTCTGGGGACATTTAATTAACCTACAATGATACTGATCAAGTTTTGAGTCTCACTTTTGATTGTCAAACAAACACACTCAGATGGGAACACAAGTATGGATGTATAATGTGTAATATGATATATATGATGTATATTCATCGCAACAGAACCAAATATCATGTATTACATTCTGTGTAAGGAGGAAATTACAGGCATATTATGGAAAAATGGAGAAAAACATAATAATATTGTATTTATCGTCTTCATAAATACCTATCCGGAAAAACGATCAGGCTATAGTTCTAAGACAGTCAAGAGGCGTTTTCATACCATTTCTCTTCATATGTATGACTGTAGTGAAATTTCAGACGGACTCTTTAATTTTTTCAGTATCAGCTGCTGCAATGTTATATTGTGTAGTTTAAAGTGGATCAATGTATAAATACATATTTTGCTTATCTGCACAAAGCCATTGTATCTTTTTCTTAACAAATTTGTCTAAAATATCGTTATTACCCTACCATGTCATTACGTTTACTGATTTATATATTAGTCACATCCATTGTTATTTTAATCACAAGTGAGTAGGCAAACTGTCCAGGTCGATGAAGGAATTCGAATTTCAGCACTTTGTAAAATAGCCGACCAACCAATCCCGGCTGTTATGCGGGCAGTGTGTTTAAGTAGCCAGTGGGTACATGGGAGGTCTGGTCTCCATTCCCAGACTGTTAGGTGGGGTCCCATGTCATATTTCAGATCTTGAAATCTGAATCTTGAAACCGGTGCGGAGATTACCAGTCCTTTCAGCTGTCAACCTTGTCCCAGCCACACTCTGTGCAGTGGTGTTGCATCATTTGTGAACTGGAGTTAACAGGCTCTGTAATAACCACAGTCGGTCTATAAGGGAAGAACCAATGGCATACCAGTATGTGTGAACATGTGCTGGCTAAGCGAGTTTGCTAACTGGGATACATGCAGTTTGCAAATCTGAGGGACCTTTTACACAAAATCTTGTAGTATTCATATCTCACTGATGATCATAACATGTTGCAATTTCACAAGAAATGAAATATTTGAATATTAAATATATACGTATGAGTGTATGTAAACTGTGACCTTTCTAATGATTTCATTCAATAAAACATTACATTTAACATTTTTGTTATTCATTATTTCATCGATCTCTCAGGAACTTACGAACAGACCAAAAGAATGTCTTATTAATGACAAGCAACACATAAAAATTCTGAATCAAAATCAAGAAAATAAAAGTTTCAGCCTTTTGGATGACCTCGAGCCAATTTTCATCAAGAAAAAAAAAAGCTTCCATATTGGGACGACAGGTACTTACTTTATAAGTTTTAGGGAAATTGCTGCAAAATGGTGGCCTGCATTGCCCTAATGTCTGACAAAATAACAAAGCAGTTGAAGAAAATGACAACCACAGAGAAACAGGCAGACATACTGACACAAGGTTGACCACATCATGATATTCGAAATGGGGAGGCAAACAAAATGAGGCAAGGTTGAGTTGGATATGACCATATTTGACAAAGATATGATGACAAACATTTTTGAGTTTTTTATGACTTTCAACCATAAAAAAAACCTCCAATAAACATGGAGTTTAAAGTTTAAAGGCAATTGTTTCAAAATTATGACCTGATTGCGCTAAATGTCAAACAGAACATTAAGGCCGTTGAAGAAATTTTCAACAACAGTTGAACAGACAGACATACAAGGTGACCCAAGACCACAAAGGTTGAGCATACCATAATATGAGAAATGGAAGGACGAACAAAATGAGATAAGAATCAGGTTGATACGACGGTTTTTGACCAAGTAATGAGGAAATTAAGGCCTATTTAAATTATGATCTATTTTGACTAAAAACAATAGGGCATCTAGAAATTTAATTTTCCATCATCCCTGTGAGTGTCAAGGTGATTGAGGCGAAATTGTGGCCAGGAGAGTGCAGACAAACAAACAAATAAAATTTCGAGATTTTTCGATGACCTTGCCCTTGACCTATAATGACCAAAAACAATAGGTCACCACGAATTTTAGTTATCTATCATCTCTGAAAGTTTCAAAGTTATTGTGGCGAAAGTGTGGCCTGTTGTGGCCTAAATGTCAGAGAAAACTTCTAAGCCGTTGACAAAATTGACAACAACAGAGAAACAGACAGACATACTCACAAGGTGACACAAGGTCAATAAAGGTTGATCATACCGTGATATAATTTCAGTTTTTTCCATCATCTCTGAAAGTTTCAAGGTTATTGTGGCGAAATTGTGGCCTGTACTCTGCTAAATGTCAAACAGAACAAAACGGCCATTGATCAAATTTCCAACAACAGTCAGACAGGCATACTGACAAGGTGACACAAGGTCAACAACAGTTGATCATACCATGATATGGGGACTGGATAAACAAACATAATTACCTTAGAATGAGGCAGATACGGCCATTTTTGACCAAGTTATAAGGAAAATAACGTTTCAAAGTTTTTCAGTGATCTTGACCTTCACCTTTGACCTACATTGACCAAAAATTGGATAGCTAGAATTTTAATTTTTCGTCATCTCTGTAGGTTTCAAGATGATTGCTGCAAAATTGTGGTCTGTAGTGTACAAAATTTCAGACAGAATATCAAGGCCGTTGAAAAAATTGACAACAACAGAGGAACAGACAGACATACTGACAAGGTAACACAAGGTCAACAAATGTTGATCATACCGTGATATGGGGAATGGAAAGACAAGCAAAATGAGGTAAGGATGAGGTTGATAGGACCATTTTTGACCAAGATATAAGGAAAATAAAATATAGAGGTTTTTCGATGACCTTGACCTTAATAATTTACCTATATTGACCAAAAACAATAGAGCCCCTAGAAATTTTGTTTTTCATCATCCCTGTAAGTTTAAAGGTTATTGTGGCAAAATTGTGACCAGGAGAGTGATGACAAACAAACAAACAAGAACTAGCAAGTAGGCGAATTTGAGGACAACTGACAAACAGACGGACACACTGACAAAGTGACTCAAGACTGAGTCCAGATGACTACTCCAGATTATGGAGACGACTCAAAGGAAGAAAAAAGCTACAGTCTATGTAACTGAGGTTTATAGTTTTGGAGATATTGCCAAAGCATGATATGTTGGGAGAGGTTCGAGTTCAGCGCCCCCTAGCGGCCATATCCGGAAAATGAAAAATTGGTTTCGAGATATTAGTGTAAGACTTAAGATGTAATAGTTTCAAAAGGATTCTTTCAAAACTGTGGCCTGTAGAATACTATATGTGAGACGCAAGAGCAAGCAGGCGAATTTGAGGACAACTGACAAACAGACGGACACAATGACAAAGTGACACAACATTGAGACGAGATGACATTATCAGTTTATGGAGAAGACTCAGAGGGAAAAAATAAGCTATAGTTTATGTAATTGAGGCTTTGGTTTTAGAGATATGGCCAATGTAATGATATCTGTGTGAGGGTCGTGGGCAGCGCCCCCTAGCAGCCATATTCAAAAAATGAAAAAACAATTTCAAGTTAACAAGTTAGAAAAATAAGATCCCTTATTTTCGAATATCATGACTTTTCTCCAAAAAATTGTAACCATGGTTACGGCAAATTTGAGTCAGCTACACACCAGATGACAGGCCTTGGAATGACGATTAAAATGAGCTATTGTTGAAGTAGATACGACTAATAGTCACAAAGATATGAAGAAAAAAACGTTTTGAGATGTTTTGACGACCTTGACCTTGACCGTTGACCTATTTTAACCAAAAACAATAGGGCACCTAAAAATTATGTTTTCCAACATCCCTGTAAGTTTCAAGGTTATTGTGGCAAAATTGTAGCCAGGAGAGTGGTGACAAACAAACAAACAGACAGACAGACAGACAGACAAACAGACATACGCAACTGACCAATATGCTTGCCGAAATCTTTGATTCCGGCAAGCAACAAACAGACAGACAGACAGACAGACAGACAAACAGACATACGCAACTGACCAATATGCTTGCCGAAATCTTTGATTCCGGCAAGCAACAAACATCGTGACAAAAAAACACACAAACAGACATAAGCAACTGACCAACATGCTTGCCGAAATCGAAGATTTCCGGCAAGCAAAACCTCAGCAAAAAAAAGCATATACTAGGCCAGGATAAAATCCCAAAAAAAGCAACCAGTATAACTTTTCAATGGCTCCATACCAGATACTAAAGTCTAGGCAGATGGAAAACCAAATCAACAAAACATTCTAGGTGTGTCAGACATGTTACATATTTTTCCCTATAGGTAGTCAAATTCACCCGAGAAATTCAAGGCAATCTCATGCAAATCTAGTCCAGCAGTGTGCGCGCCAGAATAAAATCCTTTTAATTGTTTTAAATTCATAAGTATAATACTATTTATTTGTAAAATTTCCAATTTTTTAGAGTTATATGTGTTAAACACATTCATTGGAATGAACAAAGTTTGTAAAAGTTTCATTTTAGAATAAAAAGTTACAATTCAAATGTAATTAATAAGTAAGGATTTGTGAAAAGATAACATAACTTGGAGTTAATAGTCTATATTTTTATTAAAATAAAATGCAGATAAATTTCAAAGGGATAATTTCTTTATTACGTGCTGATTTGTGTACTTTGTTATATGTTCAACATTATAAGTTATAAACAATCGTAAAAAGTGATTAAGATTATGTAACGGCAAGCGCTAAACACCTTAACACTTTTAGCTTGCATCAATGTGAAAACAGAATAATAGGTCAAATTATAAATAAATATTTAAATACTTATTATTATTGTTATGATCGTAATTATTTACTGTAGATTCAGTTAATATCGTGAGAATAAAATTTCGTGTTTTTATCTACAAAACGCATATCGTAGGGTATCTGAATTCGTGGAAAGACAAAGAAAATTTTAGGAAATTATGTTTATTAATACCTCCATGTGCGAAAGGAAGAGGAGACCGATGTACACAGGTGGTTCGGCTTTGATGCTTATCACACGGTGCGCCTGTACCGCGGCCAATCGGGTCAGTGTTGAACAAACAAGCTCCGCCCGACCCGAGCCTAACAAAGAATTAATCAGCCGTGACCGACACGTGCCGGCCGAGACATCGGCTGTTAGTTGTAACACCCGATACATCGGCTATTAGTTATAACACCTGATCACACCACGTTTACAGAAAACGTAAACCATCACTTGACCAGAGGAAAAATGAAACGGTACCGTCCACATGAAGGTTTTTAATTTTTTTTTTAATCTAGGCGGTAGTCACATGTGGCGCCTGTAAATCCCTGACGGGGCGGTGAGACGATAAACTGTTCGTTCGTCATTCATCATGTCAACTATATTTGGAGATTACAAAGAATTATTTGCATAATAGTATTCTGTGACGCTTACTTACGCCAACATATATGTACAACTATCGGCAATATTCGGAAGAAGTACCGCCTGCATGTATTATTAATGGCTCACTGTTATGCACGCAACTGTTGTCGCAATATTCGGAGTAAGTGCTCTTTCACGTCAAGCGGTAATCGCGATAATGCAGATGAGTTCACACGGCCCTCGTCTTTTAGGCCAATAGGTAGGTAAGTCTCGTTTAATCTCTGTTGAAAGAAGGTTGAAAAGGCCGGTTCCGAAAAAGCCGTGCCTCGGTAGCTGTGGTAACATTGGAACTTGTTTACCGTTCTTGGCGTGTCAGAACTACCGCTTTGCGCGACAGAAATGTGGTATTGTTCTTGAATTTTTCACCGAAATATTGATAAGAGCAAAAAAATGTAGGGATACGTTTTCAGTGTAAATAATAATTTGATATGGTTTTATTTTAAACATATCAGGGGGGCCGTGTTTGTACGATGTTGGGGGAAATAATTAAATTTACAAAAGAATATTTATAAATCCCCTATATTAATAGTAGTTTACGAAAAGCAATTTGGTGCATTTAATAAATGTATCAAAGACAATCATAAAATAGTAATAAACAATTTTTGTATCTTTTTTGAAAATTCAGCCATCGGTAACAATTAATTAGACCGTGAGCTTTTCGATTTACCTGGTCCAGCTGGGGCTTCTTGGGTGATAAAGTAAGATTATGTAAGCGTCATGTGGGCTCCCAGGGAGATCACCAGGGCATTGTGCCTTTGGAGATAAGCAATAAATATCAGATAGGGATTGAAGTCAACGGGTGGTTGACTTTAACGAGGAGGGTACATGCTGTTTGTCCAGCAGGGGATTATTTTGTCATGAAACATGACAAACCCCAGGGTCAGATTGACCGTTGGACGTTCATAATATGAAAGGTTATACCACATGCTAAAGCCCTTTTCACACATTCACGGATAGCAACAGGGATCACCCCGGACCTTAATCCCTGGTGTTCCGGGGACAGCAGCGCGATTTCGTAAATCGGGCTTTCACATATTCACGGATAGCAACACGGATAATCCCGGAGCATCGTTGCGGAATCATCCGTGTTATCTACGGCATCGCCGTGTAAACACCTGGCATAACCGTGTTAACACCGTGTTGCATCCGTAGTGATCCTTTGTGCACCAGCATGATCGGAGGAAAAAACTTAAAATTGCACCCGGAAAGTGCCGGTCTCAATACTGAGCTCCCGGTGGCTACACGGTGACTCCCGGGTGTATACGGTGGCTACACGGAGGTGCACGTTGCCTACAAGGAGTGATATTTTTCATCCGTGTACTCCGGGACGAAAAATTGTGCAGGTTTAATTTTTTTCTCCGAACATGCCGGTGCGCCAAGGATCACTATGGATGCAACACGGTGTTAACACGGTGATGCCCGGAGTTTACACGGTGATGACGGAGTTAACACGGATGATCCCGGAACGATGATCCGGGATGATCCGTGATGCTATTCGTGAATGTGTGAAAGGGGCTTAACAGCCTTGCAGGCTGGCGAATGGTATTTTGTAACATTTCTTAATGTCACTTGGCAAAGCAGTTAATTTTACATTTACATATTTCTGAGACCGCTATGTAAGTTAAAGGAATTAAAGCCTTGTTTTAAAAATAGCATGTAGGTTAAATTTCTCTACACAAGAATCCCTTTTGATTTAAACACAAGAATACACATTTAGGGTTTTTACAATACCATTCTAATTTTGGCAGAGTTTCATATAAAATCTTTTAAACTGACTATCCAGTTTAGACTTTAATAAAGTATTTAACTAATGTTTCTAACAAAGTACACTAACAAAAAAAAACAAGATATGGAAGTCTACGGTTCTATCTATAAAAATTTACAAAATAGAAGCTATGTTATTTTTATTCAGGCGACAGCTACATATAATAAAAGGTTGAGCTGTTACTCTTATTTCAGTATTATCAAGCTAATTTAGATCAAGCCCTGAAAGTTTTCATATACAAATTATCTGATAAACTGATTAATTTTGCAAAGAAATAGTCATGCATTATAAGTAAAATATGAGTTGTTTACAATTGCAGGCACTAGTTGCCTGGCTGCTTACATGGGAGGCATTAAATATTTGCGGATTACGCTTATGCCCAATGTAATATGAAGATGCGTGTTACAGGTTTTTCACACATCACATAACACTACATATAGCACCTGTGTTTTCTCTTGCATTTACATCTTAGATACACATATATTTTATAGACATAATTATCATCAACTTTTCGTAATTTATTTTTCTATATAACCTCCTAGTGAGAACACAATTCAAGTTTAACACTAAGGGGTTTAACTTCAATTAAGAACTGAAGTAATTAGAAATATAATGATATTAAGGCTTTCATTTTATACGAATGTAAAAGATAACATGACTAGTTTATCCACAATGAAAATTCCCTATGACCATAATATTTACTGTAAAATGTACATATAGAGGATGACAACAGTGGGATTACTGTACTCCTACCAATGATTTTGAATTCAGAAGATGAATATTTAAGTATACAGTGTTCTATAATGTATACACTGCTTCAATGCCAAAGAAGAGCATAAAATTACTTTTATACTTTATCAAAAAATTTAACCCGCAATGTTCTTTAAACAGAGACGGGCCTATATGTATAAACAGCCCCTATTATGGTTAACAACATAAATGCATTTTATAAAAGGAACTTCCTTAAAAATGAAACCCAGCATTTTAAAGCTGTTGCTATGTTTATATTTGAATAGATCGCTTATTTAGCTAAATTTCACAACATAAGCACTAAGTAAATACTGATTCTAAAAACCCAGAAATAACTTAAAATAAGCAATTTATTAACCAGAATTCGTCTCCTAGCTGCTGATAACAGCCGAAAAACACTTCTCGCCAAATGTAGGTGCTTATTTATTCTGGGAGGAAATGGGGCTAAGACAGCACGCATACGCACAATTTTAAAGAAATAACACAACACAGTTTTACTGATATAAAATTTAGAGTCTAAACCTTCAAATTATCGGGACTGCAATTATTATTTTAACGAGAAATGAAACAGAAGATACTTACCAGGCTGGGTAGAAAGATTGCTCTTTGGAACTGGGTGGCTCTTCACCTGGGTAGCCGTCATTGTCATAAACCAACCCCAGGATGAATGAGAAGCCATGTCCTGGCTGCCCAGAGGACAGCCTTCTATAGGGCCCACTTGTTTAGTCCAAAAGAGAGCGGAAATTCGAATTTCCAGCGGTTTTACTCAATAAGGGCAAGGGGTGGAGCCACTAGCTACCAGCCTGTGATTGGCTGATAGCCACTTAACTGACAATCTGCCTCATTGACCCAACTGTAGTGAAGGGCAAAGGTAACATTATTGGGGAGAATGTTACAATTTTATCCAAATTTACACAGTTGTAATCATCCTATTCATCCATTCGCCCCCCATAATTTAAACACATTGTTTTAAATATATTTATTTCAATTGAATACGGGATATCGCTAATGCAGCTCCCCGTGTTGATGGAGGAGAAAAACTACTGGCTGGCGCAGCAGGAAGCCCATCTGTGATGAACATAAATTTTGTAATAAAAAAAATCAGATTCTGTAACAATAGGCAGCGTGAAATGTCTAGGGGAATGAATAAAGAAGTCATTGGTTTTTGTTAACAAATAACTATAATTTATTGTTAAAACAACCCTAACATTACAATACACCAAATCAATACAATTACACAGTATAACAGCAGTTTAACAGCAAATGAATACAATCACACAGTAAAATAAACAAAGTGCACAGTACCTGGATTACAAAATTAAACCCAGGCATTTTTAAAGACTTTGCTATGTTTAAATTTGAATAGATCGCTTATTTAGCAGAATTTCACAACATAAGCCCTTTTAGTAAATACTGATTCTAAAAACCCAGAATTAACTTAAAATAAGCAATTTATTAACCAGAATTCGTCTCCTAGTTGCTAAACACAGCCGAAAAGCACTTCTCGCCAAATGTAGTTGCTTATTTATTCTTGGAGGAAATGGGGCTAAGAAAGCACGCACACGCACAATTTTATAGAAATATCACAACACAGTTTTACTGGAATAAAATTTAGGGTCTAAACCTTCAAATTATTGGAACTGCAATTATTATTTAAACGAGAAATAAAACAGAAGATACTTACCAGGCTGGGTAGAAAGATTGCTCTTTGGAATTGGGTGGCTCTTCACCTGGGTAGCCGTCATTGTCATAAAACCAATCCCAGGGTGAATGAGAAGCCATACCTTGGCTGTCCAGAGGACAGCCTTCTATAGGGCCCTCTTGTTTAGTCCAAAAGAGAGCGGACAGTCGTATTTCCAGCGGTTTTACTCAATAAGGACAGGGGGTGGAGCCACTAGCTACCAGCCTGTGATTGGCTGATAGCCACTTAACTGACAATCTGCCTCCTTTACCCAACTGTAGTGAAGGGCAAAGGTAACATTATTGGGGAGAATGTTACAATCTAATCCAAATTTACACAGTTGTAATCATCCTATTCATCCATTCGCCCCCTTAATTTAAAAACATTGTTTTAAACATATTTATTTCAATTGAATACGGGATATCGCAAATGCAGCTCCCCGTGTTGATGGAGAAGAAAAACTACTGGCTGGCGCAGCAGGAAGCCCATCTGTGCAGGCAAGCATGATCAGCCGGACACTCATTAGCACGGACGAAACTCACAATCCCCAAGTTGTTATCTTATATACGCTATGGACTTATAATAAATCACTATGATCATTGAATAAATACGAGGTTACAATTGTTTGGTGCCCGAATGTACGACAAATTCAAGGAAACTTGCAAAATTTGACGTTTATCAATGCCTGAAAGCCCCTGTGTATGTTTCCCTTATATAATCCTACAAGGCAGTTGATTCAAGCTCAAATTCTAATGCAAACGGTGACGAAATCAGCAATGTCTGATGCCTTTCTGTAATATGTTTTACTAATAAACAGCATAATAATATAATAAATAATAAGTTTCAGGATGATCGGTAATTTAAAACACTATGTCCAGTGCCCACACTGCTGTGTTAAATGAATGGGCTGGTCAGGCCGGACGCTAGGGGGCACTAGTTGTTGGCTTGCAGTTTTTCAAGCAGGAAGTCATTTATTGCCTCCACACACGAGAGTATCGGTATTAACGATATCCCGTATTGTACAAGTAGCACTACGTGCTAATAAATGAACTTTTCAATAATACATATATGTGCTAACATATAATAATATATAGAAGATAATTATATAGACACGCAATATTATGTACATAACACACAGTACAGACAACGCTCTGTCAGTTTCCATAAAAAAACTCATATAAGCGATTTACCTTAGACGTATATATATATATATATATATATATATATATATATATATATATATATATATTTATATATATATTATTTTACTATGCGTGGCAATACATATGTATGCATATATGTAAACATGTGTATGGTTCATCTGTACACTTTAAAGGGGCCCAATCACCTATCTGACCTTTATAAACTAAAGGTAATCCCTTGGAGCTTTTATAAATATAGGCCAGAAAACGTGCACACCACTGTACGCAGGCGGCTTGTTAAGTTAATATCAACAATAATATATATATATATATATATATATATATATATTATATATATTGTTACGGTCCCTTTTCACACCAAACAACTCAGGCCGAACCGTAACACATATGCTCAGACACGTTCTCTTCAAATGAATACGTAACCAAAATATGGGTGCAAAAACAGTACTATATTACTAGATTCCAATATTTACATTCATACACAAATAATATAATAGTCAATACATAACGTAATTTATAACAAAGTCTCTGAAGAAAAACTGAGTCTCTAAATAACAACTGTAACGAAATACTTAACTGAATCCGGTATACGAGAAACTGAAGTCCATCATCAACACATAATTCGGGCACACACAAAACTGAAGTCCTGTATTAATCCATGTGGCACCAAACAAACATAAAGTCTCTCCTCTTCCTAAATAATAAAGTTCATGGCGTGGTTTATGGCATTCCGTGGGCTTGGGGACCAAGAGCCCACGGTCACGGTCCCCGGGGATAACAGCAACGTGGCGTTGGCGAAGTCAATAGTCCCGCCTCGTACTGCAGGCGAGTTCGTTTTATAGGCTTTCAACAATGGGTGAAAACCGTGAAAAAGTTTGTGGTTTTGCTTGAGAGAAACGATAGCGCCGACAGAACTGCAAAACCAGTACTGAATGGTCCAAGAATAGTTTTTATGTTTCTAAAAGCGCGTCAGTAGTCACTGATAGCGGGGTGGATCCATAATCGTGGAAACGGGGGCGGCCACACCAGTTCGTGGCGCCATCCTCCGATGTCCGGGTGACGTCCATGCAACAATATATATATATATATATATATATATATATATATATATATATATATATAACTCTGAAGAAAAACAAAACTGTTAATTCACATTGTGAATTAACAGTATTGTTTTTCTTCAGAGTTATACCGCTCTGGCCTAGTCTGTAGGCCATAGAGCACTTTACATCGGAGGGTAACACTACCTTCTATATACATTTGTATATATATATATATATATATATATATATATATATATATTATATCATAGTATCATATCTATAATATCAAAATAATCAAAACAAATTCAACAAGGCTTTATAAGAACTTTTCACCACCAAACATAACCTTAGATCATTAATATATACACAGAGGAAGCCAGAAAGCACATAAATTCTTTTTCAAAAGGTAGGAGAATGGGCACCTTTAAAAGGAGACAGGAACCTCTTTGTGCATTGAATAATTTCCTGAACGTACGTAAATAGTGCTATGTTTGGTTCTTTAGAACAACTGGTGTCTCCCCCTATGAACACACTAAGGGCGCGCCTTACTCGAACCCTGGTTAAAATTGACTAGACTACTGTGCATCGTCTGTTAAACTTCGCTTTTACGTGCCGAATAACGCCCCAAATATAACGAAAATCTTCACCTGTCAAGGGTGTGTTGTTGTGTTATCTGTTGATATTAAAATATGTTAGCCAGTCTTCGTTATATGGTAGCGCCGTTTCTGTATTTTTGATGAAACTAAACTGGTCTTCCAGTGCAAATATACTGAAAGGTTTGAGAGGCTAGCATGTTACGTTTTTATTCCTAGCAATAAGACCGACTTGTTTTCGCCAAAATTTGTGCAGAATCTCACGTGCCACGCAAGACCGTCCTGCGAAATGTTGAGGTAGTAAACAGCCCGTAAGCATGTACGGAGGAAGTTGGATATGTCCAACAAATTCTACGAATTATCAGGGAACGAGGCTGTAAATTTAACCAGGTCCCCTGCAAGGAGTTCACAAGTGGGACGTACACATTTTTAAGGTACCATGGAAAAAAATATCCGTGGTCTAAGACGCACGTCGCACGCAATGAGAGAGCAAGTACCACTTGCCTGCTGAGTACGATTTGTCCAACATCCTCCGTACATTCTTATATTACGGCTGTCTTCCACATATTGCAAGACGGACTTGCGTGGCACGTGAGATTCTGCACAAAACGAAGACCTTCTTATCGCGATGAGCATCGCCTTCGCCAAATTGATAGCGTCCCATATCCTATACATTATAGGGATAGGCCCAGTGGCTACATATGGAACAATGAGGCATCTCACATGGGGAAACAGTCATCACGCACACCATTTTATTATAGCAACTACTGACTTTGTGGGATTCTTTGTACTGATGTGTAGAACTCATAAATAATTTATGTCACAAGAAATTAATTATAACAATGTTAATTTTATTATATGTTCTTTTAACTGCAAAAACATGAAATCCTCTTATGGATTTATAGAGAGTCTACTTGAAGGAACGTGTGACCTGCTGTTTCTGTGCGAACACTGGCTCATTCCACATGAACTAGCATCATATAAAAAAACCTATAGCGTTGAGCATCTTAGGACTCATATGAAAACCAGTATTGATGTAGAAAGACCTTTGATTGGACGTCCATACGGAGGTATCGGGTTCATTGCCAAGAAACGCGAACATATTGTGTAAAAACCTGTCATAGTTAATTCTGATAGAGTCACAGGAGTACAGATTGTGTCTGGGACCAAAACTATATTAACTGTATTTGGTGTTTATATACCTTATTATAATGGCTGCACTGACCAGATTGAGCTGTACAATGAAACTCTTGACATCTTACAGTCCGCCATTGATAGCATGGAGCCCTCACCCATAATGATAGTTGGTGATATGAATGCTCACCTGCCACGCCAGGCTGAATTGTCAAGATATTGGTACAGGTCTCATCCATTTAACATTCATAGTTTTATGTTGTATGATTTTTTATGCAATAATGATTTCAAAATTGCAAACTTCTGTTTCAATCAAGATGTATCTTACACATATCTAAACGGAAGACCTGGATCATATGTTGACCACGTGTTTTATTCTAGTTTCTCTGACGATCTAATCAGTAATTGCTCAATATTGTCAAATATGCCAACCAATGTTAGTGATCACCTTCACGACTGTCTCACTGCCTGTATTTGCTACTAAGAAATGATATGTGTACAATCATATTATGCAATACCCCAGACAAAATTGGTCGAATACTAAAGTATGTGATTCTTATCACCGTTATATTAAGAGACTGCTAGACTTTTACCCGCAGTACACCTGAATAACGTGAAATCCAGAGATGAGGCTTATTCTGTGGTTAATACAATGTGTGAAGACATGAATAAGACGATGCATGATGCCTGTTCTAAGGTCATAAATGATAAACATTCTAGATACAAGGATCGGTTTAAGCCAAATAGCTGGTCGAAATGACTGCCAGATTACACGTGATAAACAACGCTTAACTGGTATGGTATCTGGAATCATGCGGTAGGCCACGCGAGGGCCATGTATATGCATGTTATAAAGCAGCTAAGAAAATGTATCGTTCAGTCTGTAACCAAGCTATAAATAATCATATGAACAAATTATCGCTGAAGTTAAATAATCTGTATACGAGTAGAAATATAAAGAAATTTTGGGATTTGATAAGGCGGACAAAAAGGGAACAAGCCTCGTATGAAAACATCTAAAATGACGGAGTATTATACTGAAAAGTTCGCCGATTTTGTTGTTCATAATTCTGTAATCTTGTATGCTCACACTGACGTTAAAACAAAATATGACCAAATCTTACTTCTTTCATTTTTACTGAAAAAATTATAACTGAATATTTGATTATTAGTTACATAAAAAAAACAAATCTGAATGCTGGTATCTGAACATTTTAAGCATGCTATTCAATCTGAGATTATTAATTATCTTAGTACAATGTTTACTATGTGTATCAGATATGGCGTTGTGCCAGGTTGTTTGTATCAAGGGTTATTGGTGCCTTTACTTAAAAAACAATACTTGATCCTACTATACAAAGAAATTATCGACCTATTACAATCTCATGTACGATATCAAAAATTATGGAATTATACATACTGGATGTAACTGATTTCCACGAATTTAGTGATTTGCAATTCGTATTCGTTGCAGGGAGAGGTACGAATATGGCCTCTTCCCTAGCTAATGATGTCATAATGTATTGTTCCAAGCGTGGTTCTCCTGTCTATACATGTTCATTAGATGCAGAGGGTGCGTTTGATGCTGTACCACATGCTATTTTGTTTAAGAAAGCTATGAATGTTATACCTGATCACTGCTGGGTACTGATTGTGAACTGGTATGAATCAATAACAGTTCAAATTAAATGGGGTTCATAGCTAAGTGAGGCAATAAAAATTACCTAGGGCACACGTCAGGGAGGACTAACCTCCCCTTTTCTATTTAATTTATTCTATCAAGATTTGATCAACGTATTATCGAATTTTACATGTGGCATAAAGATTAATAATGTATCTTACAATGTATTCTGTTATGCTGACGATCTCATGTTAGCAAGTCTGACTGCCTCTGGTTTACAAAAGATGATTGATTTAGCTGATGCGTATATAACACAACATGGTCTTAGGTTTAATCCACAGAAAACCGAGTGTTTCGTTTTTTGGCAGTGTACACTAGAACCTCGCCCTGAATGGCGACTTGATGGTGTTCAGCAGACTGAATGCAAAAATGTGAGATATCTTGGTGTTACTTTTTTCAAATTCTAATCCTAAGGAGCATATTGATGACCGCATAATGCATGCAGGAGGGCATTTTATTCTCTTCAAGGAGCTGGTTTCTCAAACTTTGTAAGCGATGTTAATTCTTTATCATATGTGTCGAAAACAGCTATTAGGCCTGTGTTGATATATGGCGGCAGTGCCATATATGTCAGTAAACAATCTAAAACAAAAATGGAAAAGTTACAGTCACAACTACTAAAGGTCGGTATTGGTTTACATAAATATTGCAAAAGTTCTCCCATTTTGAAAGCACTGAATGTAAGGATACAAAAAACAGTTGAATTGAAATGTCTTGATTTAACATGCGCCATCTTTAGTAATATCTCTCGCGCCAGGCCTTTTTGTACATATTTACTGAATATGCATGCTTGTGGCAAACTGAGTGGTCATTCTGATCTCATTGCAAGATCAAAATAAACGTGTTTGAAATTTGGTATAAGTTTTCTCAAATATATTTTTGATAAGGGGTACAAGCAAAGGGTAAAAAAGGAATTGAAATATGATGTAAATGATGGAGTGTCGGATACCGTCCGGCAGTTATTGGTCAGTCACGCCCCTTATGATAAATATATCTTAAATATGCTTCTGACACCATTTTAATTTATTGATTTTATGTATAATACGGTGTCTTAGCTGTGGTTTTATTGTTCTTATTATTTTATATTTTATTATGTTTTATGTACATGTAATCTTCTTCTGAAGGCTTAATAAACTATTATTATTATATTATTATTAAAATGTGGACGCGATAAGGCCGTAGGAGCCCGTAGGCCGATTGTGAACAAGACATCTCCTCCACCTCTACGACCTTCACGGCCTCCATGGCACCCAAACTCTGAAGGGGACGTACGATCCCAAAATTCGTGCGTCCAGTTGGGACCAAGGCTTTAAGGACATAACATTTGCTGAGGTCTCACTGTGGTAGTGCAGGAGACTAAGATTATGACACGTGACAGATATGAAGAGTTTCCCACATGATAACTATTTTTATGTGCTACAGAAATGTGTTACCATACATAGATGTAAAGGTATACTTAATGGTCTACTTCCTACTCGTCACCTGTAAACTGTTTTCGGAATGCTTCATAGGCAGCTGTGCCGTTATAGAGGGTTTCACAAATTTAATCTTTGTATGATTACTATGTATGAAAATATCCGGCCTCTACTGACTTCTGTTAACTTCTTTTAGCTACTATAGTATGAAGAGTCTTCCAACCTTGTGTCTTCTCTTGTCAAAAATCGGCCAGTCAGCTATGAAACGGCGGATCTTATTCTAAGTGTGTATATATATATATATATATATATATATATATATATATATATATATATATATACGTGTATATATATAATATATTATATATTATATATATATATAATATATATATATATATATATATATTGTTACAGATGGCTCCTTTATTGTATGCAGCAGTCTTACATGTGCAGTGCTAGCATTGTCCGTTGCCATGGGCGACACGGGAGTCGGGACGGCCCACGTGTGGACCTTGACATGTAGAAACACAGCGTTCTTTGTTCTAGTTTGTTCTTTGGGTGTGTGTATTATGAGTTCTTTAGATTGTTCGGGAAATTGAAAGTTCTCGGCTTGAGGTGAACAGTTATAAATAAGGGGCTGTGTTTAGAGCTAAGAGAAAGAAAGGAGAGATATATTCCAGCGGACACAGAAGAGTGTAAGTCAGTTTGTGGACCTTTTCCGATAAGTGCGGCAGTTATAGATCTTCGAATTTGTAACGGATTTTAATTAGTCTTCAGTTTGCCTTTAGGATCACTTCCCGAACTTCACTTTTTGGATTACAACAAATTGATTTTGTGATTCAACTGGACTGTTATTCTCTGAGAAGCTTTATGTGAACTGTTCATCTGGATTATATGCTTTAAAGGACTTTTGTCGCTGTGACAGTGGTGGTATCCAGTATTATACACTTTATTTATTATACTGTGAAATTGTTTTGATTTGCTGTTGTACTGTTGTTATACTGTAAAATTGTATTGATTTAGTGTATTGTAATGTTAGGGTTGTTTTAAGAATAAATTTTAATTATTTGTTAACAAAAAACCACTGACTTCTTTATTCATTCCCCTTGACATTTCACGCTGCCTTGTGTTGCAGAATCTAATTTTTTTTTTTTTTTTTTCATTACAAAATTTATGTTCATCACGCATACGTGATCTGTTGATATTAGGTTCCGTAACACTTTAAAATGTATAAGCCGGATGAACAGTTCACACAAATCTTCTCGAAGAATAACAGTCCAATGATATTACAAAATCAATCTACTGTTATCCATAACTGAAATCCTGGCCAAGATCCGAAAGGCAAACTGAAGACTACATTAAATCCATCATAAATTTGAAGAAAATGTCTAAGTGCTTCAAGTATAGGAAAAGGTCCGACTCTTCTGTGTCCGCTGGAATATTCTCTCACCTCTCTCTCGGCTCTAAAACACAGCCCCCTATTTATAACTTCTCACCTCAAGCCGAGAACCTTCCATTTCTCGAACAATCCAAAGAATCTAGCATGATACACAGTAAACACGCGTTACAGGAAACATCTAGAAAAAGAACGCTGTGTCTATACATGCCAGTGTTCACACGTGAGCCGGCCCGGCTCGGCCAGGCGAGAAAGCCCCAGTGTAGCATGACAGCGAGAGTTCAACCAGTACGGATTAAACAGAGAGTGCAACACCCGGCAAGGTGAGGCCGCTACAACACGAGTTACGCCCGTGTCACACAATAAAAAAAGACATCTGTAACAACACTAATTGGAGTATTTCATGCCCGAATGGTTAGGGTTACCCGTATCCCGGAAGAAGCATACATAAATGTTGACAAACAAAGTCTGTAAATTATAACATCATTCAAACGGGGAGTACGTTACAATACAAAACGAAATATTGATAGTGACAAACACTTACTGGAGTATTTCATGCCCGAAGGGTTAGGGTAACGCCTATCCCGGATATACCATTTATTAATATTGACAAACACTAACTGGAGTATTTCATGCCCGAAGGATAAGGGTAACCCGTATCCCGGATCTACCGCATATACCATATTACGGACATCTTGTAACATGTCACCAGTGTCATGCGCTTACTTTAGTATTCCATGCCCGAAGGGTTAGGGATACCCATATCACGGATATATCAGGAGGCCTTTGAAGCGCACTTACTGGAGTGCCCGAAGGCTTAGGGTTACCTATATTATGGAGAAAATGTATAAAACCCGTGACAACTACTTACCGTATAAGCCGTGCCCATAAAGTTTGGGTTACCCAAAACACGGACATTTTTTCATGGGGGCCCTTCTGGCAGGCCACTGAGATCTCCACTCTCCATTGCGGCAGTCTTAACACTTTTTATGGAAGAAAATAGCTGCTATTTGCGCGTGCGCTTCATGGGGACCCCTCTTTCAACCCGCTCTGATCTCTACTCCCCCTAGCGGCAGTCTTGATACTTTTTTATGGTAGCAAATAGCTGCTATTTGCGCGTGAGATTCATGGGGGCCCTTCTGGCAGGCCGCTGAGATCTCCATTCTCCCTGGCGGCAGTCTTGACACTTTTTATGGTAGCAAATAGCTGGTATCATTTGCGCGTGCGATTCATGGGGGCCCTTCTGGCAGGCCACTCAGATCTCCACTCTCCCTGGCGGCAGTCTTAACACTTTTTATGGAAGCAAACAGCTTCTATTTGCGCGTGCGACTCATAGGGGCCCCTCTGGCAGTCCGCTCTCATATCCACTCCCCCTGGCGGCAGTCATGACACTTTTTATCGTAGGAAGTAGCTGCTATTTGCGCGTGCGATTCACGGGGACCCCTCTGTCATCCCGCTCTGATATCCACTCCCCCTGGCGGCAGACTTGACACTTTTTATGGTAGCAAATATCTGCTTTTTGTGCTTGCGATTCATTGGGACTCCTCTGGCAGCCCGCTCTGATATCCAATCCCCCTGGCGGCAGTCTTGTCACATTCGGTGGTAGCAAAAAGCTTCTATTTGCGATTCATGGGGGGCCCTCCTGGCAGGCCGCTGCGATTTCCACTCCCCCTGGTGGCAGTCTGGACACTTTATGGTAGCAAATAGCTGCTATTTGCGCGTGCCACTCATGGGGACCCCTCTGGCAGGCCGCTCCCAAAGCCACCTTTTTGGCGGCAGTCTTGACACTTTTTATGGTAGCAAATAGCTGCTATTTGCGCGTGCGACTCATTGGGGCCCCTCTGCCAGGTCGCTGATATCTCCACTCCCCCTGGCGGGAGTCTTGACCCATTTATGGTAGCAAATAGCTGCTATTTGCGCGTGCGCTTCATAGGGGCCCCTTTTGCAGTCCGCTCTCATGTCCACTCCCCCTGGCGGCAGTCTTAATACTTAATGCGATGCTACCATAAATCTACCCCCTCCCAATTATTAAGGGTAGCAAATAGCTGCTATTTGCGCGTGCGATTCATAGGGGGCCTCTGGCAGGCCGCTCACACGTCCACTCCCCCTGGCGGCAGTCTTAAAACTCAATGCGATGCTGCCATAAATTCTAACCCCCCCCCCCCCTCCCAATTATTAAGGGTAGCATATAGCTGCTGTTTGCGCGTTCGATTCATAGGGGCCCCTCTTGCAGTCCTCTCTCATGTCCACTCCTCCTGGCGGCAGTTGTAACACTCAATGCGATGCTACCATAAATTTTACCCCCTCCCAAATTTTTTTAGGGTAGCAAATAGCTGCTTTTTGCGCATGTGATACATGGGGGCCCTCTTGCAAGCCGCTCACACGTCCACCCCCCTGGCACCCGCGAAAATCCGAAAAGTCCCATTAGCTTAACTACAGGCCGCTACCGAAAACCGACACTTACCTCTCTACCGAATTACTGTTATCTGCTGTCCCTGTGTTGTTGTCGCCTGCTGTACCCGAGTTACTGTCACTTGATATTACAGAGTTACTGTTATTTGCCGTCCCCGTGTTATTGTCACCTGCTGCCTCCGTGTAACTCTCATCTGCTGTCCTCGAGTAACTGCCACCTGATGTCGCCAAATGATATACCCGAGTTTCCGTCTGATGTCCCCCTGTTTTCCCTAGTTACTATCATCTGCTGTTCCCATGCCAAGGCCTTCTCACACAATGGCGAATTTGAACAAGTACCTTATCCGAAGATCGAAGATTTCCGGCAAGCAAAAGAAATACAAGTGGTGCCACCAGTCTTCAGGAACTGATGAAACTGTCCATGATTAATATGCATGCAAAGAATCGTGCCCAACAGTGTGTTAGTCATTGAGTACTGGAGCGTTTGTATCAAACTTTAAGTTATTCTGCGGTGCACAAACAAGCCCCTGACCCTGAGATTAAAGGTCTCAGTGACCTAATTTCATGTGTCCAAGGAGATTCTTTATTAACTTTTCTGGATTTTTGTTAGAAGTTTCTAGGTCCAGTGGTTACGAGTTGTGCCCTGTGAACAGACAAACGGACGAAGGACAAAGAGTGATCGCTATAGCTCAGATAACTATAGCCAGCTCAGCTAAAACCCACCCATACGGCAAAAAAAAAAAAATAATAAGTATATGTTTCTCAGGCACCGCCCGCGCCCCTTTTAACCCCCCCCCCCCCCCCGCCCTCCCGGGTCAAATGTTTTTTATTGCCCAAGTGTCACGTGGTAATCTGGTTACGTGCGTGATCACTACCGAAAAACAATGGACCCATGGGTCACGGAGCTCAGCTGTTTTATATGATCACAAAATATGATTTGGAAGAGGGGGTAGACAAATGCTAGTTTTGTAATATAAGCTGTATTATGAGATAATGGTGTTTAACTTAACTTATGTAAGATTTGGATAAAATCCTGGTGTATAGGGAAAAGGGCTGAGCTGAGAATCCAGGATATACAATTTTCACAAAGTTAAATAAAGATATAAGTACCTGGTTTTATGGCTTAAATTTATATTTTAAAAAATAAAACTATCATATTCACTTATGAATTCTTTCAGATCAATCTACACACTAAACATAGCAAGAGCCTTATGACAATTATTAAAATTTTAGACATCATATTGAGAACTGATATTTTTTATCACATTTGAATGTTTTTATTTTTTTTCAATACATGTTTTAAAAAAAAATAAAAAGTAACCTCAGCTATGAAACTAATACATATGTAAAAAATTACCCTATAAATTATTCAAGGAGCTAACTAAGGATGGTCATGTTTAATTTTTTAAATGAAATAAATTAATCAGTATTATAAATTTTTAATTATTTACGTAGTTTCATGTGACAGCTGATACAGCATTGATACACCTTAAAGGGGCCCAATCACCAAACTGACCTTTATAAACTAAAGGTAATCCCTTGGACCTTTCATAAATATAGGCATGGAAACGTGGATATCACCGCACACAGGCTGCTTGTCAACGTGTATATAATATGTGGCGGCCCTCCAAAATAAAAAAAAATTCAACAAGGGCATCTGGCAACAGGCCAGATAAGCCACAGCTTTGCAAATGGCGTTTTGCAACAACGGACCTTTCTACCGCATATATGCAACCTACCACCTTAGGTTATTTGTTTTTCCCTTTTGTCAACATTGCTGTGTTTACAAACATGGTGTTTATAAACAAAATCCCACATCCTTCACGAAGGCCTTATAAGAACTTTTCACAACCAAAATTATCCTTAGATCATTAATATATACACATAGGAAGCGTGAAATTACATAAATTCTCAGAACTCAAATCCTGTTGCAGTTACAGGATTTTCAAAAAGAACCTGGGGTTTGAAAAATATCTGAACATATTAAATTTTGGTGACAGGTTAGCCCTCACGAAATTTCGCTGTGCAATTCATAAACTGCCAGCATCCAACAGCAACCCTGACCATTTAACTGGCTCTAAGGCATGTACCCTATGTAACATGAATTAGCAGGGTGATGAATTCCACTACCTTTTTATATGCCCTGAATTTAGACAAGAAAGACTCAAGTATATAAACCAGTACTATAGAACCAGACCAAACACACTAAAAATGCATGAATTATTCAGTGTCACAGACCAACTTCAGCTGTCAAACCTAGCCAAGATTGCTAAAAAGATTAAAAAGAATACTCTGTACAGAATATTTACAATGTCCATATATGATCTTTATATTTGTTCAACCAGGTTTATCCTCATATGTATGAAAATCAAAAGGTAGGTGATTGGGCACCTTTAATGTCAATAGTCAAACATATTGACATCTTTAATGAGTACCTGTCTGAGTAATATTTTAAATTTTTGACATATTTTATTTTTTTTGTTCATTTACAATAAATATTAAATAATAAACTGAAACACCTGGAAAAGACCTCGAAATTGAGATTAATTTAATATAATCGACGACATCCTTGTCTATAATTAATTTGCTCAAATAATCCCTAAAAGTTAAGAAAAATTTTATTTAATTATATTTTATTATAATTATAAATCAAAATAAATTATATTTTATCAAAATTAAAACCAAAATGAAAATACTCAAAGGTGTGGTCCCATTTTGAATAAAATCTTGTGCCATCTATTCAAGATCTACACATCAGTAACTGCAAGGTAATTCTCTGTTACTCATTAACTATTAAATTCCTTTTCCATTAATTTTTCTTAAAGTTTTTATTATAAACCAGACATGGGTCGAATACATGAGAAATGTATTCGAATACGAATACAACAGGGGTACGTGAATACAAATACAGATGTATTCATGAATTTCAATAAGAACACAATTTACTGAAACAAAAAGAAACTATCAAGTATTACTCTTGTTTAATACAATTTACTGCAATCATCATATATTCACACTTCCAAAATGAATTATAGTCCAAAATTCAAAATATTCATGTAAGTGTTTGAGGAGATTCGATGTGGTTTTCCAGTAGTTGAAATCCGTGCAGCACAGTACTTGCATTTGGCTTTATAAGATCCACTGGTACAATCTGGCAGGTCATAAAGATCATGGATCACTGACATCTTGGGAAGTGATGCCATACTGATTACTGTTCTACAATATCTCTTACAGACAGCAGATCACAGTGTGCATCAGAAACTGAAATGATGTCCCTGACACATGTCAGGGAATATATAGGGGTAGTTAGGTAATGAAATGTGGATTAGCTCACCTGAACTGCTTAGACTTAATTAATTAATAGCACTGACAGCCAGAGTTAGTCACAGTACAAGCCTGAATGTTTGTATTGTTAATGCATGAGTTCCTCAGTTTAGGTCAGACGTTAGGGTGAACAGTAACCACGCTTCAGTAGATATGTTCAATAAGATGTGTTATCTTGCAATGTCTTGAACATACACATAGCAGTAAACACATTAATATTAATTTAATATTAATAAAGTAAAAAAGTCAAAATGTGTAAATAAGATTGTTAGTGTGCATGTTTTAAGTGGGTCCAAATCAGTCACTATTGAAATAATGGTACATTTTTTCCAAATGGACAAAGGACAAAAGTTAAACAACATTAATGTATGCTGCATGTATTCATGAAAAGTTTTCATGAATGTGAATACTTCTACAATGTATTTGAATATGAATACAAATACTTTTGTACTTTCTACAAATGTATTCGAATACGAATACTGAAAATACCTGTATTCGAATACGATACGAAAACTGAATACGAATACCCTATGTCTGTTATAAACCAATAAAAATTTATTCAATCATTGTTTATTGTTATAATTTTGGCCAAAACAACTACTACAGGAGGGGTAGGGGGGTCGGGGGTTGGGTTGGACACCTTGAGCCAGTTGTAACAAGTCAGGAGCTGGCAGCCTGCCCAGTATGCCACGCTTCAAGCGTGTATAATTAGCCTGAAAGGTCAACAGGGGTGACATACACATGTCTGAAGAGGGGCTTCAATGAAACCTAGGTGTGACATGATCTCATAAATACTTTAATTAAAGCTACAGTTTTTGGCTAATTCTTTTCAAATTTCAGACTTTAGAAGCTTAAATCCTGATATCTGCATGGTATGAAAATAAAATCAATAGTGCTTACAGGAAAAAAGGCCAAATTTGGGCAAAATTTAAGTTAATGATTTATATTTATGCTAGTAACTCATTTAATTTGCATAATTCTGATCTAATTTTCTATACCTTCAAAATTTCTAATGTTAATTGAGTATATATATTTTTCCTGATTTTACTTCAAGAAATTATATAACATTGACCTAATTTCAAGTATGTTCATCGGAAATATATAGAGGAAAATTTACATTAAATATAATATAAAAACAGATATGTGGTTTGGATATTTGGCAGTCTTGAAGTGTGACAATGGGTTTTTAATAGAAAATTGAGGTTTTTCCTTAATATCGCAATGGAACCTTGTCATATTGACCCAATTTTTGGCATGATGGGATATTTTGGGGACATCTAACTGTATGCCGAAATTTGGATATGTAGATCCAACGGTTTCATAACGTGCCAGTCTAACGGAAGAACTAACAATCTAACAGTCCAACAAAGGACCACGACTATAACATAGATGACTTACAGTCAGCTAGGCTAAAAATCTGTGACCTCCGCATCGGTTAATTTCGTACATGGACCATTTTTTTCTTTGTTCGGCTCATGTTTCATATGATACAGCTTTGTTTCGTCACAGGCGATATTTTTTGCAAACATTATGAACTTAGGTATACAATACACTAACGACAATATCACAGTACAATGATACAGGACTTATCACACACATATCTTTACAAACACTCATTTTTTGTTGTCAGACTTCTTCAAACAAGCTCCCTAGTTTGCCCCACTTATCGTAATGTTTCTTAAGAAATCTGTCGCCATTTGCTATGTTTCTTTCACTTATCTCTGAATATATCAATTTAGATTTAAACACAAAAAATAGTGAAAATTTCTTCTCCTCTCTTTGGTTGTTAAGTATAAAATTTGCTTATACTTTACAACAATAAAATTTGATTAAAAGGTATTTTATTTTCATTAAAACTCAAAATACCATCATTACACTGGAAAGTGATATAAAGTGACAATTCGTATCATTGAATATACTTCACTATGTTGATAATTCCTCTAAATGTTTTGCTGAGTTAGACTTTTGCATCGTTTATTATGATTATTATGATCTCATATTACCGACGGAGTTCGTATTTTTGAAAAAATCGTTTTCTTTAGCGGCCGCTACGCGGCGCCAGTGTTGATAGCAAACGATGTGTCAATACGCTTGTTTTCCCTAAAAAGTAAATGTAAAATTTCCTCCAGCAAAGAGAAATTATTGGCGTATTTTTACTATATTTATGCTTCTTGACCGTTCCGTGAGAATAAACATGGCTGCCATCACGCCCCTTTGCCAGAGATAGTTTTCTAAACGAACTTCCATTATGCTTCTTTTGCATTTTAAATTCAAATAAAAAATATCAACAAAGATTATATAAGATTTAAAGAGATTTCTATTGTATTCCTTAATAATATTGAACGTCTGTTTTTTACAACGCATAACCATGATGCATGTCGATGGGGAATCCCCATGTCATGACCGTCGGTTGGGCCACGTGTTCCGGGGGTCATAGCGAGATTATGGCAGCCGTGGCACAGGAACTTGATACAATGAAGGGGTCGGGGGTGGAGGATCATCTAAGATGCATGCTGTTCAGATAGACGCCATTGTATCAACTGGACGCTGTTCATTTGGACGCTATGAAAATGGACACTGATCAGGTAGACGCCATCGATCGTATTATAGACGCCATCGTATGCTGATCGGGCCACTGCACCCTTCAGAAAGACGCCTAATACGTCATATAGCCAAATTATGTTTTATTTTATAAATTGTTTTCGTGTGTATATTGTGCGAATTAAAACGAACGCTGATAAGATCGCCATCTTATGCATGCCCCTTCACAAAGACGCTTTAATACAAGTCATATAGTTCACATTTTTTCTATTTTGTGATTCAATCAAAGAAACTTTTAATGATTGCCATTGCTTTAACTGTATTTTACCATAGTAACTTATTCTATCATTCAATAATATTAAGTATGTAAAAGTTATGTGTGTTAAGTATGTGAAGCAATCAAAGTATGTACATAATGATAGAATTCAGCATGTTATGCATCACCATCAAAGAAAACATACCCTGTTATCGGGGTATTACGTTATTTAAATGATAAATCGGATTACGGCGTTCTGGCCGAGTCTGTAACCGGGATTCATTTACTGTTAAAACAACATCAAATAATCACTGATCCATGTAAGGTTCGAATATTTGACTGCTTTTCCTGAGCAGCAAAATAAATATTGGCTAAATTCCAAAATTTGGGGGAAATTTTCAATAAAAACAAGATAAGCTGGGGATCAAATATATTATACTGGTTTTATATATTTTTTTAAACCTTACCAAATATTATGTGAAAGGTTCGTTATCACACTATATATTGAATATATTTCTTCATTTGGTTTAACTCAAGCAGGCTATTTGAAATGGATCTATCCTGGGGGAAGTGGGCTCCCAAACTGTCGTTTTAGCATATATTATCGTTAATCAAACTGGTTTTCCTTAATTTTAGTGCTCATTTATATTTAAATAAAGGCTTCTTTCAAATACGATATGGTGGGAAGGAATACGAGCAAGGAAACCCTTTACATTTTGAACGACATATTTCGGTCACCACACGCGCGGTTGCTCACATGACGGAGTTTGGCTCATTAAGATTGAATACACTGCAAACAGGAGACAGTAAATTATAGTGTTCATAAAGAATTAAATTAAAGCTGAATTCCATGTTGTTTATTCGTATAATCTTTTGAAGAAGCGCGTTTTTATTACACGTCTGCAACGTTTCATCAAGTCGTAGTTTCCTCGGGAATATACGTCTAATATAAATATTTGCTAATAATTTAATAGTAACGTGTTAATAGCATTTCTGTTCATTTTCATTTTTTTGGGCGTCTGCGACGTTTCATCAATGCGCTAAAAGCAACGTTTTCAGCTTGTTTCATATGTAGCGACCAGGGGCCGGTTAATCCGGCTCGCCACGATTCACGGGTCAGTGAGGCGCAACTCTTAGCAACCAGACAGAAGGAAACAATTTAGTCAATTTTTATGAAAAAAACGAAAGACATACAAAGTTATCATCCCATATAGATTTACCACGGGTCCCCGTCCGCATTTATTAATGGGGAGGTCTGGGCTCTACATCTATTGGGCTGTCTACAACTGCGTGCTAAAATTTTCCCGCGGCCATAATGATTTGAATTCGGCAAAGCGGTTTATACTGGCCACTTAACGATATTACAACCTGTGATACGGCCACCACCGGTCCTCACCAACTAAACACTTCGATGTCAATTTTGCACGCACCACCGCCTTAGACTTCTCTCTGAATATATCGAGCCCTTTTCTTTAGCATCAATCCACCACCTGCTTCCCTACAAAACAACCTTAGACAATAACAGGGGGACAGCAGATAACAGTAACACGGTAACAGCAATTGACAGTATCTCGGGGACAGCAGGTGACGGCAACACAGGGACAGCAGATAACACAGTAACTCGGTAAAAGAAAGTATGAGTAACTCGGGAACAGCAGGTGACAATAACACGGGGACAGCCAATAATAGTAACTCGATAACAGCAGGTAACAGTAACTCGGTAACAGAAGATAACAGTAACTCGGTAACAAGAGGTAACAGTAACTGGGTAACAGCAGGTAACAGTTACTCGGTAACAGCACCAAACTGTAACTCGGTAACAGCAAGTGACAATAACTTGGAGACAGCAGTTGACAACAACACAGGGACAGCAGATAACAGTAACTCGGTAACAGCAAGTGACAGTAACTCGGGGACAACAGGTAACAGTAACTAGGTAACAGCATGTAACAGTTACTCGGTATCAGAAAGTGAGAGTAACTCGGGGACAGCAGGTGACAATAACATGGGGACAGCCAATAATAGTACCTCGGTAACAGCAGGCTACAGTAATTCGGTAACAGAAGATAACAGTAAATCGGAACAACAGGTAACAGTAACTCGGTAACAGCCGGTAACATTATCTCGGTAACAGCAGGTCACAGTAACTCGGTAAAAGCAGGCGACGGTAACTCAGTAAACAGTTGGCTTCAAAGATCCGAGTACCAGCATATTTTTTCCATCCAAGATTTCTTATTGAACACTTCTACGACTAATAAATCTGTATTTTTTATTTTATCGGATATTTGACTTGTTTTGAGTCATGTCAATATTTAGACATTGTGTTGCTCTAAGAATTCTGTATTCTGTTAAAGTGGTCTTAAGTATGATGAAAAAAGTAACTGCACTAGATGAACTCCTAGATGAGGAAAAAGGGCAGACAGAAAGAACTCCAATGATTCCTTCAGGTAAAACTTCGTATCTTTATCTTCCTTCAGTAATCTTGTTTTAAATTGGCATGATATTAATACATTATAATACATTGAGTAATACTCTGTATTATTTTCTTATGAATTGCACTTTTTTTACTTATATGCAGAATTTATTTATTTTTTTAATCTTTCCTTTGCCATTCTGTCTCGGCCAATTTTCCTTTACAGTGTCAGAGCTCTGGCGATAGCAATGTACTTGAGCCTTCGTATATGAAGGTCGTGCTTCCATACAGTCACCATGTTCCTATCTATTCATGCGCATCATATATATGTTAGAATGGCGACCCAGACGAGGAAAATTTGTCGGAATCCTACAGGCTGTAATATATTCAGACAGGCTCAGTAGATCAGACAAATAATTTCTCGCGTTCTTGAATAGTAGATTCGCTGACATCTTCGAATCTTAGTTGAAGCCTGTAGATATAAGCGTTTAGCAGGTCGTTCAGCTATATGATGGGGTCATGCGTGAAAAATAAAGCACCAAACGTTTTTCATAAGTTATTTATGCCCTTAACTTTAAAAATTTTGAAAGGAACCACTTCATCGTGATGCATTTAGTCATGTTTAACAAAGGTGGCCATATTAGTGTATCAAATGGCCTTCATAAAAAACCTTAGTATGCCACATATGCTAATAATCTTGGTATCTGATTATACATTTCTAGTGAAATTAGTACAAATATACTATAATTCGTGTGATTTCAAGCTATAATATGTAAATGAAATATTTTGCAAAAGAAAAATAAGCAACAATCAGACAGTGATGTTCTTAATTTTTGCCTTCCCTTTATTGCAACCGGAATGAGGGCATGCTTCCATCTCCTTTCGTGTATGTGTGTGTTTGTATATGTGTTGATTCAAAACATAACTCACGCAATCCTGAACGGAATCGCATGAAGTTTTCATTGCATTTCGGGGATGGACCAATAAAGAATCGGTTCAATTTCAGTGTGGATCCGGCACATGATCCAAATTCAAGAACGTCATTAAGGAATATTCACAAATGTGCAGTCACTTTTGAACGAGTGAATCTGTGAATATGAGGGGAATAAGTGAATGCAAACACGGGTCGGGGAGCATCCTACAATAGGGACCCCTACATGGCGGAGGCTTGTATTCCTTAAAATGCAGATTTCTAGTTAATAAATTATTTATTTTTTTAAGTTGGCATTTGACCAAAAGAATACTTACTTAAAGTGATAGCTTTTTTATATAATCTGAAGACGTATAAGTGGAATAACCTTGGTTAAGGCTATAACATTTTTAAATTGCGATCATATAACTATAATGTGTTACATATTTCTTGTAGCAAGGTAAGACTAAAGACTGGCAGGTGGAACTCATGAATAATATGTCAAGAGTCATCTGCTGAGCAACTCAAGATTGCCTTTGAATACACACAAACCTGATAGAGCTGGTGACAACTTATTACCATCCATATAAACACACTTGGTGATAACTTATTACCATACATATAGAGACCTGGTGATAACACATTACCATACAAACACACACACCTGGTGATAACTTATCTGCTTACACACACAGACCTGGTGATAACTTATCACCATACACACGCAGAGCTGGTGATAACTTATTACTATTCACACGCAGACCTGGTGATCACTTATTACCATACACACATACCAGGTGATAACTTATTACCATACACACATACCTGGTGATAACTTATTACCATACACACAGACCTGGTGATAACTTATTACCATACACACGCAGGGCTGGTGATTACTTATTTCCATACACACTCAGACCTGGTGATAACTTATTACCATACACACATACCTGGTGGTAACTTATCAGCATACACACGCCGACCTGGTAATAACTTATTACCATTCACACGCAGACCTGGTGATAACTTATTACCATACACACAGACCTGGTGATAACTTTTATCCATTCACACGCAGACCGGGTGATAACTTATTACCATACACACATACCTGGTGATAACTTATTACCATACACACGCAGGGCTGGTGATTATTTATTACCATTCACACGCAGACCTGGTGATAACTTATTTCCATTCACACACATACCTGGTGATAACTTATTACCATACACACACAGACCTGGTGATAACTAATCACCATACACACGCATACCTGGTGATAACTTATTACCATTCACACGCAGACCTGGTGGTAACTTATTACGATACACAAACAGACCTGGTGATAACTTATTACCATTCACACACAGACCTGGTGATAACTTATAACCATACACACACAGACCTGGTGATAACTTATCACCATACACACGCAGACCTGGTGATAACTTATTACCATTCACACGCAGACTTGGTGTTAACTTATAACCATTCACACGCAGACCTGGTGATAACTTATTTCCATTCACACGCAGACCTGGTGATAACTTATTACCATACATACGCAGACCTGGTGATAACAAATCACAATACACACGCAGACCTGGAGATAACTTATTACCATTCACACGCAGACCTGGTGATATTTTATTTCCATTCACACGCAGACCTGGTGATCACTTATTACCATTCACACGCAGACCTGGTGATAACTTATTACCGTACACACATAACTGATGGTAACTTATTACCTTACATACGCAGACCTGGTGATAACTTACTACCATTCACACGCAGACCTGGTGATCACTTATTACCATACACACACAGACCTGGTGATAACTTATTACCATACACACATACCTGGTGATAAATTATTACCATACACACGCGAACTTGGTGATAACTTATTACGATACACACACCGACCTGGTGATAACTTTTAACAATACACATATACCTGGTGATAACTTATTACCATACACACAGAGACCTGGTGATAACACATTACCATACACACACACACCTGATGATAATTTATCTGCTTTCACACACAGACCTGGTCATAACTTATCACCATACTCACGCAGACCTTTTGATAACTTATTACCATACACACAGACCTGGTGATAACTTATTACCATACACACACAGATCTGGTGATAACTTATTACCATACACACACAGACCTGGTGATAACTTATCACCATACACACGCAAACCTGTTGATAACTTATTACCATTCACATGCAGGCTTGGTGATAATTTATTACCATTCACACGCAGACCTGGTGATAACTTATCACCATACACACGCAGAACCATACACACGCAGACCTAGTGATAACTTATTACCATTCACACACAGACCTGGTGATAATTTATTACCATACACACGCAGACCTGGTGATAACTTTTTACGATACACACACAGACCTGGTGATTACTTATTACCGTACACACATATACCTGGTGATGACTTATTACCATACACACAGAGACCTAGTGATAACACATTACCATACACAAACACCTGATGATAACTTGTCTGCTTACTCACACAAACCTGGTGATAACTTATCACCATACACACGCAGACTTGTTGATAACTTATAACCATTCACACGCAGACCTGGTGATAACGTACTTCCATTTACACGCATACCTGGTGATAACTTATTACCATACAGACGCAGACCTGGTGATAACTAATCAAGATACAAACGCAGACCTTGTGATAACTTATTACCATTCACACCCAGACCTGGTGATAACTTATTTCCACTCACATGCAGACCTGGTGATAACTTATTACCATACACATGCTGACCTGGTGATAACTAATTACCATACACAAGCAGACCTGGTGATAACTTATTACCATTCACACGAAGACCTGGTGATAACTTATTACCATTCACACGAAGACCTGGTGATAACTAATCACCATACACACGCAGACCTGGCGATAACTTATTACCATTCACACACAGATCTGGTGATAACTTATTACAATACACACGCAGACCTAGTGATAACTTATTACCATACACACACAGACCTGGTGATAACTTATTACCATACACACGCAGACCTGGTAAACTTATTACCATACATACAGAACTGTTGATAACTTATTACCATTCACACAGACCTGGTGATAACTTATTACCATACACACGCAGACCTAGTGATAACTTATTACCATTCACACAGACCTGGCGATAATTTATTACCATTCACACACAGATCTGGTGATAACTTATTACAATACACACAGACCTGGTGATAACTTATTACCATGCACACGCAGACCTAGTGATAATTTATAACCATACACACACAGACCTGGTGATAACTTATTACCATTCACACGCAGAGCTGGTGATAACTTATTACCATTCACACACAGACCTGGTGATAACGTATTACCATACACACACAGACCTGGTGATAACTTATCACCATACACACGCAGACCTGGTGATAACTTATTTCCATTCACACGCAGACCTGGTGACAACTTATTACCATACACACGCAGACCTGGTGAACTTATTACCATACATACAGACCTGGTGATAACTTATTACCATACACACGCAGACATAGTGATAATTTATAACCATACACACACAGACCTGGTGATAACTTATTACCATACACACGCAGACCTGGTGATAACTTGTTACCATTCACACAGACCTGGTAATCACTTATTACCATACACACATACCTGGTGATAACTAATCACCATACACACGCAGACCTGGTGATAACTTATTACCATTCACACGCAGACCTGATGATAATTTATTAATATACACACAGACCTGGTGATAACTTATCACCAAACACACGCAGACCTGGTAATAACTTATTACCATTAACACGCAGACCTGGTGATAACTTACTACCATACATACACAGACCTGGTGATAACTTATCACCATACACACGCAGACCTAGTGATCACTTATTACCATTCACACACAGACCTGGTGATAACTTATTACCATACACACGCAGACCTGGTGATAACTTTTTACGATACACACACAGACCTGGTAATAACTTATTACCGTACACACATATACCTGGTCATAATTTATTGCCATACACACAGAGACCTAGTAATAACACATTACCATACACAAACACCTGATGATAACTAATCTGCTTACTCACACATCCCTGGTGATAACTTATCACCATACAGACGCAGACTTGGTGATAACTTATAACCATTCACACGCAGACCTGGTGATAACTTATTACCATTCACACGCAGACCTGATGATAATTTATTAATATACACACAGACCTGGTGATAACTTATCACCAAACACACGCAGACCTGGTAATAACTTATTACCATTAACACGCAGACCTGGTGATAACTTACTACCATACATACACAGACCTGGTGATAACTTATCACCATACACACGCAGACCTAGTGATCACTTATTACCATTCACACACAGACCTGGTGATAACTTAATACCATACACACGCAGACCTGGTGATAACTTTTTACGATACACACACAGACCTGGTAATAACTTATTACCGTACACACATATACCTGGTCATAATTTATTGCCATACACACAGAGACCTAGTAATAACACATTACCATACACAAACACCTGATGATAACTAATCTGCTTACTCACACATCCCTGGTGATAACTTATCACCATACAGACGCAGACTTGGTGATAACTTATAACCATTCACACGCAGACCTGGTGATAACTTACTTCCATTCACACGTAGACCTGGTTATAACTTATTACCATACAGACGCAGACCTGGTGATAACTAATCACCATACACACGCACAACTGGTGATAACTTATTTCCATTCACATGCAGACCTGGTGATACATTATTACCATACACACACAGACCTAGTGATAACTTATCACCATACAGACGCAGAATTGGTGATAACTTATAACCATTCACACGCAGAACTGGTGATAACTTACTTCCATTCTCACGCAGACCTGGTGATAACTTATTACCATACAGACGCAGACCTGGTGATAACTAATCACCATACAAACGCAGACCTGGTGATAACTTATTACCATTCACACACAGACCTGATGATAACTTATTTCCATTCACACGCAGACCTGGTGATAACTTATTACCATACACATGCAGACATGGTGATAACTAATTACTATACACACGCAGACCTGGTGATAACTTATTACCATTCACACGAAGACTTGGTGATAACTTATTGCCATTCACACGAAGACCTGGTGATAACTAATCACCATACACACGCAGACCTGGTGATAACTTTTTAACATTCACACACAGATCTGGTGATAACTTATTACCATACACATGCAGACCTAGTGATAACTTATCACCATACACACACAGACCTGGTGATAACTTATTACCATACACACGCAGACCTGGTGATAACTTATTACCATACACACAGACCTGGTGATCACTTATTACCATTGACACATACCTGGTGATAACTTATTACCATACACACACAGACCTGGTGATAACTTATTACCATACACACGCAGACCTGGTAATAACTTATTACCATACACACACAGACCTGGTGATAACTTATTACCATACACACATACCTGGTGATAACTTATCACCATACACACGCATACCTGGTGATAACTTATTAACATACACATTTACCTGGTGATAACTTATTACCATACACACAGACCATATAATAACTTATTACAATTCAGACGCAGACCTGGTGACAACTTATTACCATACACACGCGGACTTGGTGATAACTCATTACCATTCACACGCAGACTTGGTGATAACTTATAATCATACACACGCAGACCTAGTGATACCTTATTACCATACACATATACCTGGTGATAACTTATTACCATACACACGCAGGGCTTATGATTACCTATTAATATACCCACACAGAATTGGTGATAACTTATTTCCATTCACACGCAGACCTGGTGATAACTTATTACCATACACTTACAGACCTGGTGATAACTTATTACCATACACACGCAGACCTGGTGATAACTTATTACCATTCACACGCCGACTTGGTGTTAACTTATTACCATTCACACGCAGACCTGGTGATAACCTATTTCCATTCACCCGCAGACCTGGTGATAACTTATTACCATACACACGCAGACCTGGTGATAACTTATTACCATACCGCACATACCTGGTGATAAATTTTTACCATACACACATACCTGATGATAAATTATTACCATTCACACACAGACCTGGTGATAACTTATTACCATACACACGCAGACCTAGTAATAACTTATTGCCATACACACAAAGACCTGGTGATAACTTATTACCATTCACACACAGACCTGGTGATAACTTATTACCATTCACACGCAGACTTGGTGCTAACTTATTACTATTCACACGCAGACCTGGTGATAACTTATTTCCATTTACACGCAGACCTGGTGATAACTTATTACCATGCACACGCAGACCTGTTGATAACTAATCACCATACACACGCAGACCTGGTGATAACTAATTACCATTCACACGCAGACCTGGTGATATTTTATTTCCATTTACACGCAGACCTGGTGATAACTTGTTACCATTCACACGCAGACCTGGTGATCACTTATTACCATACACACACAGGCCTGGTGATAACTTATTACCATACACACATACCTGGTGATAACTTATTACCATACACACGCAGGGCTGATGATTACTTATTACCATACACACACAAAATTGGTGAAAACTTATATCCATTTACACGCAGACCTGGTGATAACTTATTACCATACACTTACAGGCCTGGTGATAATTTATTACCATACACACGCAGACCTGGTGATAACTTATTACCATTCACACGCAGACTTGGTGTTAACTTATTACCATTCACACGCAGACCTGGTGATAACTTATTTCCATTCACCCGCAGACCTGGTGTTAACTTATTACCATACACACGCAGACCTAGTGATAACTAATCACCATACACACGCAGACTTGGTGATATCTAATTACCATTCACACGCAGACCTGGTGATATTTTATTTCCATTCACACGCAGACCTGGTGATCACTTATTACCATACACACACAGACCTGGTGATAAATTATCAGCATACACACGCAGACCTGGTGATAACTTATTACCATTCACACACAGACCTGGTGATAACTTATCACCATACACACGCAGACCTGGTGATAACTTATCACCATACACACACAGACCTGGTGATAACTTATTACCATACACACATACTTGGTGATAACTTATCACCATACACACGCAGACCGGGTGACAACTTATTTCCATTCACACGCAGACCTGGTGATAACATATTACCATACACACACAGACCTGGTGAAAACTTATCACCACACACACTCATCCCTGGTGATAACTTATTACCATTCACACACAGACCTGGTGATAACTTATTACCATACACACGCAGACCTGGAGATAACTTATTACCATACACACACAGATCTGGTGATAACTTATTACCATACACATATACCAGGTGATCACTTAATTCTATACAGACAGAGACCTGGAAAACCACATTACCATACACACACACCTGATGATAACGTATCTGCTTACACACAGACCTGGTAATAACTTCAGACTTGGTGATTACTCATTACCATTCACACGCAGACTTGGTGATAACTTATAATCATAAACACGCAGACCTGGTGATACCTTATTACCATACACACGCAGGGCTGATGATTATTTATTACAATACACACACAGAATTAGTGATAACTTATTTCCATTCACACGCAGACCTGGTGATAACTTATTACCATACACACACAGACCTGGTGATAACTTATTACCATACCGCACATACCTGGTGATAAATTTTTACCATACACACATACCTGATGATAAATTATTACCATTCACACACAGACCTGGTGATAACTTATTACCATACACACGCAGACCTAGTAATAACTTATTACCATACACACAAAGACCTGGTGATAACTTATTACCATTCACACACAGACCTGGTGATAACTTATTACCATTCACACGCAGACTTGGTGTTAACTTATTACCATTCACACGCAGACCTGGTGATAACTTATTTCCATTTACACGCAGACCTGGTGATAACTTATTACCATGCACACGCAGACCTGTTGATAACTAATCACCATACACACGCAGACCTGGTGATAACTAATTACCATTCACACGCAGACCTGGTGATATTTTATTTCCATTCACACGCAGACCTGGTGATAACTTGTTACCATTCACACGCAGACCTGGTGATCACTTATTACCATACACACACAGGCCTGGTGATAACTTATTACCATACACACATACCTGGTGATAACTTATTACCATACACACGCAGGGCTGATGATTACTTATTACAATACACACACAAAATTGGTGATAACTTATTTCCATTTACACGCAGACCTGGTGATAACTTATTACCATACACTTACAGACCTGGTGATAACTTATTACCATACACACGCAGACCTGGTGATAACTTATTACCATTCACAAGCAGACTTGGTGTTAACTTATTACCATTCACACGCAGACCTGGTGATAACTTATTTCCATTCACCCGCAGACCTGGTGTTAACTTCTGACCATACACACGCAGACCTAGTGATAACTAATCACCATACACACACAGACCTGGTGAAAACTTATCACCATACACACGCAGACCTGGTGATAACTTATTACCATTCACACGCAGACCTGGTGATATTTTATTTCCATTCACACGCAGACCTGGTGATAACTTGTTACCATTCACACGCAGACCTGGTGATCACTTATTACCAAACACACACAGGCCTGGTGATATCTAATTACCATTCACACGCAGACCTGGTGATATTTTATTTCCATTCACACGCAGACCTGGTGATCACTTATTACCATACACAAACAGACCTGGTGATAAATTATCAGCATACACACGCAGACCTGGTGATAACTTATTACCATTCACACACAGACCTGGTGATAACTTATCACCATACACACGCAGACCTGGTGATAACTTATCACCATACACACACAGACCTGGTGATAACTTATTACCATACACACATACTTGGTGATAACTTATCACCATACACACGCAGACCGGGTGACAACTTATTTCCATTCACACGCAGACCTGGTGATAACATATTACCATACACACACAGACCTGGTGAAAACTTATCACCACACACACTCATCCCTGGTGATAACTTATTACCATTCACACACAGACCTGGTGATAACTTATTACCATACACACGCAGACCTGGAGATAACTTATTACCATACACACACAGATCTGGTGATAACTTATTACCATACACATATACCAGGTGATCAGTTAATTCTATACAGACAGAGACCTGGAAAACCACATTACCATACACACACACCTGATGATAACGTATCTGCTTACACACAGACCTGGTAATAACTTCAGACTTGGTGATTACTCATTACCATTCACACGCAGACTTGGTGATAACTTATAATCATAAACACGCAGACCTGGTGATACCTTATTACCATACACACGCAGGGCTGATGATTACTTATTACAATACACACACAGAATTAGTGATAACTTATTTCCATTCACACGCAGACCTGGTGATAACTTATTACCATACACACACAGACCTGGTGATAACTTATTACCATACCGCACATACCTGGTGATAAATTTTTACCATACACACATACCTGATGATAAATTATTACCATTCACACACAGACCTGGTGATAACTTATTACCATACACACGCAGACCTAGTAATAACTTATTACCATACACACAAAGACCTGGTGATAACTTATTACCATTCACACACAGACCTGGTGATAACTTATTACCATTCACACGCAGACTTGGTGTTAACTTATTACCATTCACACGCAGACCTGGTGATAACTTATTTCCATTTACACGCAGACCTGGTGATAACTTATTACCATGCACACGCAGACCTGTTGATAACTAATCACCATACACACGCAGACCTGGTGATAACTAATTACCATTCACACGCAGACCTGGTGATATTTTATTTCCATTCACACGCAGACCTGGTGATAACTTGTTACCATTCACACGCAGACCTGGTGATCACTTATTACCATACACACACAGGCCTGGTGATAACTTATTACCATACACACATACCTGGTGATAACTTATTACCATACACACGCAGGGCTGATGATTACTTATTACAATACACACACAAAATTGGTGATAACTTATTTCCATTTACACGCAGACCTGGTGATAACTTATTACCATACACTTACAGACCTGGTGATAACTTATTACCATACACACGCAGACCTGGTGATAACTTATTACCATTCACAAGCAGACTTGGTGTTAACTTATTACCATTCACACGCAGACCTGGTGATAACTTATTTCCATTCACCCGCAGACCTGGTGTTAACTTCTGACCATACACACGCAGACCTAGTGATAACTAATCACCATACACACACAGACCTGGTGAAAACTTATCACCATACACACGCAGACCTGGTGATAACTTATTACCATTCACACGCAGACCTGGTGATATTTTATTTCCATTCACACGCAGACCTGGTGATAACTTGTTACCATTCACACGCAGACCTGGTGATCACTTATTACCAAACACACACAGGCCTGGTGATATCTAATTACCATTCACACGCAGACCTGGTGATATTTTATTTCCATTCACACGCAGACCTGGTGATCACTTATTACCATACACAAACAGACCTGGTGATAAATTATCAGCATACACACGCAGACCTGGTGATAACTTATTACCATTCACACACAGACCTGGTGATAACTTATCACCATACACACGCAGACCTGGTGATAACTTATCACCATACACACACAGACCTGGTGATAACTTATTACCATACACACATACTTGGTGATAACTTATCACCATACACACGCAGACCGGGTGACAACTTATTTCCATTCACACGCAGACCTGGTGATAACATATTACCATACACACACAGACCTGGTGAAAACTTATCACCACACACACTCATCCCTGGTGATAACTTATTACCATTCACACACAGACCTGGTGATAACTTATTACCATACACACGCAGACCTGGAGATAACTTATTACCATACACACACAGATCTGGTGATAACTTATTACCATACACATATACCAGGTGATCAGTTAATTCTATACAGACAGAGACCTGGAAAACCACATTACCATACACACACACCTGATGATAACGTATCTGCTTACACACAGACCTGGTAATAACTTCAGACTTGGTGATTACTCATTACCATTCACACGCAGACTTGGTGATAACTTATAATCATAAACACGCAGACCTGGTGATACCTTATTACCATACACACGCAGGGCTGATGATTACTTATTACAATACACACACAGAATTAGTGATAACTTATTTCCATTCACACGCAGACCTGGTGATAACTTATTACCATACACACACAGACCTGGTGATAACTTATTACCATACCGCACATACCTGGTGATAAATTTTTACCATACACACATACCTGATGATAAATTATTACCATTCACACACAGACCTGGTGATAACTTATTACCATACACACGCAGACCTAGTAATAACTTATTACCATACACACAAAGACCTGGTGATAACTTATTACCATTCACACACAGACCTGGTGATAACTTATTACCATTCACACGCAGACTTGGTGTTAACTTATTACCATTCACACGCAGACCTGGTGATAACTTATTTCCATTTACACGCAGACCTGGTGATAACTTATTACCATGCACACGCAGACCTGTTGATAACTAATCACCATACACACGCAGACCTGGTGATAACTAATTACCATTCACACGCAGACCTGGTGATATTTTATTTCCATTCACACGCAGACCTGGTGATAACTTGTTACCATTCACACGCAGACCTGGTGATCACTTATTACCATACACACACAGGCCTGGTGATAACTTATTACCATACACACATACCTGGTGATAACTTATTACCATACACACGCAGGGCTGATGATTACTTATTACAATACACACACAAAATTGGTGATAACTTATTTCCATTTACACGCAGACCTGGTGATAACTTATTACCATACACTTACAGACCTGGTGATAACTTATTACCATACACACGCAGACCTGGTGATAACTTATTACCATTCACAAGCAGACTTGGTGTTAACTTATTACCATTCACACGCAGACCTGGTGATAACTTATTTCCATTCACCCGCAGACCTGGTGTTAACTTCTGACCATACACACGCAGACCTAGTGATAACTAATCACCATACACACACAGACCTGGTGAAAACTTATCACCATACACACGCAGACCTGGTGATAACTTATTACCATTCACACGCAGACCTGGTGATATTTTATTTCCATTCACACGCAGACCTGGTGATAACTTGTTACCATTCACACGCAGACCTGGTGATCACTTATTACCAAACACACACAGGCCTGGTGATATCTAATTACCATTCACACGCAGACCTGGTGATATTTTATTTCCATTCACACGCAGACCTGGTGATCACTTATTACCATACACAAACAGACCTGGTGATAAATTATCAGCATACACACGCAGACCTGGTGATAACTTATTACCATTCACACACAGACCTGGTGATAACTTATCACCATACACACGCAGACCTGGTGATAACTTATCACCATACACACACAGACCTGGTGATAACTTATTACCATACACACATACTTGGTGATAACTTATCACCATACACACGCAGACCGGGTGACAACTTATTTCCATTCACACGCAGACCTGGTGATAACATATTACCATACACACACAGACCTGGTGAAAACTTATCACCACACACACTCATCCCTGGTGATAACTTATTACCATTCACACACAGACCTGGTGATAACTTATTACCATACACACGCAGACCTGGAGATAACTTATTACCATACACACACAGATCTGGTGATAACTTATTACCATACACATATACCAGGTGATCACTTAATTCTATACAGACAGAGACCTGGAAAACCACATTACCATACACACACACCTGATGATAACGTATCTGCTTACACACAGACCTGGTAATAACTTCAGACTTGGTGATTACTCATTACCATTCACACGCAGACTTGGTGATAACTTATAATCATAAACACGCAGACCTGGTGATACCTTATTACCATACACACGCAGGGCTGATGATTACTTATTACAATACACACACAGAATTAGTGATAACTTATTTCCATTCACACGCAGACCTGGTGATAACTTATTACCATACACACACAGACCTGGTGATAACTTATTACCATACCGCACATACCTGGTGATAAATTTTTACCATACACACATACCTGATGATAAATTATTACCATTCACACACAGACCTGGTGATAACTTATTACCATACACACGCAGACCTAGTAATAACTTATTACCATACACACAAAGACCTGGTGATAACTTATTACCATTCACACACAGACCTGGTGATAACTTATTACCATTCACACGCAGACTTGGTGTTAACTTATTACCATTCACACGCAGACCTGGTGATAACTTATTTCCATTTACACGCAGACCTGGTGATAACTTATTACCATGCACACGCAGACTTGTTGATAACTAATCACCATACACACGCAGACCTGGTGATAACTAATTACCATTCACACGCAGACCTGTTGATATTTTATTTCCATTCACACGCAGACCTGGTGATAACTTGTTACCATTCACACGCAGACCTGGTGATCACTTATTACCATACACACACAGGCCTGGTGATAACTTATTACCATACACACATACCTGGTGATAACTTATTACCATACACACGCAGGGCTGATGATTACTTATTACAATACACACACAAAATTGGTGATAACTTATTTCCATTTACACGCAGACCTGGTGATAACTTATTACCATACACTTACAGACCTGGTGATAACTTATTACCATACACACGCAGACCTGGTGATAACTTATTACCATTCACAAGCAGACTTGGTGTTAACTTATTACCATTCACACGCAGACCTGGTGATAACTTATTTCCATTCACCCGCAGACCTGGTGTTAACTTCTGACCATACACACGCAGACCTAGTGATAACTAATCACCATACACACACAGACCTGGTGAAAACTTATCACCATACACACGCAGACCTGGTGATAACTTATTACCATTCACACGCAGACCTGGTGATATTTTATTTCCATTCACACGCAGACCTGGTGATAACTTGTTACCATTCACACGCAGACCTGGTGATCACTTATTACCAAACACACACAGGCCTGGTGATATCTAATTACCATTCACACGCAGACCTGGTGATATTTTATTTCCATTCACACGCAGACCTGGTGATCACTTATTACCATACACAAACAGACCTGGTGATAAATTATCAGCATACACACGCAGACCTGGTGATAACTTATTACCATTCACACACAGACCTGGTGATAACTTATCACCATACACACGCAGACCTGGTGATAACTTATCACCATACACACACAGACCTGGTGATAACTTATTACCATACACACATACTTGGTGATAACTTATCACCATACACACGCAGACCGGGTGACAACTTATTTCCATTTACACGCAGACCTGGTGATAACATATTACCATACACACACAGACCTGGTGAAAACTTATCAGCATACACACGCATACCTGGTGATAACTTATTACCATTCACACAGACCTCGTGATAACTTATTTCCATACACACGCAGACCTGGTGATAACTTATTACCATACACACACAGATCTGGTGATAACATATTACCATACACATATACCAGGTGATCATTTATTTCCATACAGACAGAGACCTGGAAAACCACATTACCATACACACACACACCTGATGATAACGTATCTGCTTACACACAGACCTGGTAATAACTTCAGACTTGGTGATTACTCATTACCATTCACACGCAGACTTGGTGATAACTTATAATCATAAACACGCAGACCTGGTGATACCTTATTACCATACACACGCAGGGCTGATGATTACTTATTACCATACACTTACAGACCTGGTGATAACTTATCACAATACACACGCAGACCTGGTGATAACTTATTACCATTCACAAGCAGACCTGGTGATCACTTATAACCATACACGCACAGACCTGGTGATAACTTATTACCATACACAGATACTTGGTGATAACTTATCACCATACACACGCACACCGGGTGACAACTTATTACCATTCACACACAGACCTGGAGATACCTTATTACCATACCCACATACCTGGTGATAACTTATTACCATACACACGCAGACCTGGTGATAACTTATTACCATACACACACAGGCCTGGTGATAACTTATTACCATACACACACAGACCTGGTGATAACTTATTACCATTCACAAGCAGACCTGGTGATCACTTATAACCATACACACACAGACCTGGTGATAACTTATTACCATACACACATACTTGGTGATAACTTATCACCATACACACGCACACCGGGTGACAACTTATTACCATTCACACACAGACCTGGAGATACCTTATTACCATACACACACAAACCTGGTGATCACTTATTACCATACACACACAGTCCTGGTGATAACTTATTACCATATAGACGCAGATTTGGTGATCACTAATCACCATCCAAACGCAGACCTGGTAATAACTTATTACCATTCACACGCAAACCTGATGATAACTTATTTCCACTCACAGGCAGACCTGGTGATAACTTATTACCATACACATGCAGACATGGTGATAACTAATTACCATACACGCAAACCTGGTGATAACTTAATACCATTCACACGAAGACCTGGATATAACTTATTACCATTCACACGAAGACCTGGTGATAACTAATCACCATACACACGCAGACCTGGTGATAACTTTTTACCATTCACACAGAGATCTGGTGATAACTTATTACCATACAGACGCAGACCTGGTGATATCTTATTACCATACACACAGGCCTGATGATAACTTATTTCCATACACGCAGCGACCTGGAAAACCACATTACCACACACACACACACCTGATGATAACGTATCTGCTTACACTCAGACCAGGTAATAACTTATTACCATACACACGCAGACTTGGTGATAACTCATTACCATTCACACGCAGACTTGGTGATAACTTATAATCATAAACACGCAGACCTAGTGATACCTTATTACCATACACTTACAGACATGTTGATAACTTATTACCATACACACGCAGACCTGGTGATAACTTATTTCCATTTACACGCAGACCTGGTGATAACTTATTACCATACACACGCAGAGCTGGTGATAACGTATTACCATACACACGCAGACCTGGTGATAACTTATCACCATACACACGCAGACCTGGTGATAACTTATTACCATTCACACACAGACCTGGTGATAACGTATTACCATACACACACAGACCTGGTGATAACTTATCACCATACACACGCAGGCCTGGTGATAATTTATTACCGTAAACACATATCTGGTGATAACTTATCACCAAACACACGCAGACCTGGTGATAACTTTATACCATTCACACGCAGACCTGGTGATACCTTATTACCATACACTTACAGACCTGGTGATAACTTATTACCATACACACGCAGACCTGGTGATAACTTATTTCCATTTACACGCAGACCTGGTGATAACTTATTACCATCCACTTACAGACCTGGTGATAACTTATTACCATACACACGCAGACCTGGTGATAACTTATTACCATTCACACGCAGACTTGGTGTTAACTTATTACCATTCACACGCAGACCTGGTGATAACTTATTTCCATTCACCCGCAGACCTAGTGATACCTTATTACCATACACATATACTTGGTGATAATTTATTACCATACACACGCAGGGCTGATGATTACTTATTACCATACACACACAGAATTTGTGATAACTTATTTCCATTTACACGCAGACCTGGTGATAACTTATTACCATACACTTACAGACCTGGTGATAACTTATTACCATACACACGCAGACCTGGTGATAACTTATTACCATTCACATGCAGACTTGGTGTTAACTTATTACCATTCACACGCAGACCTGGTGATAACTTATTTCCATTCACCCGGAGACCTGGTGTTAACTTATTACCATACACACGCAGACCTAGTGATAACTAATCACCATACACACGCAGACTTGGTGATATCTAATTACCATTCACACGCAGACCTGGTGATATTTTATTTCCATTCACACGCAGACCTGGTGATCACTTATTACCATTCACACGCATTTCTGGTGATAACTTATTACCGTACACACATACCTGGTGATCACTTATTACCATACACACACAGACCTGGTGAAAACTTATTACCATACACACATACCTGGTGATAACTTATTACCATACACACGCACGGCTGGTGATTACTTATTACCATACACACACAGACCTGGTGAAAACTTATTACCATACACACATACCTGGTGATAACTTATTACCATACACACGCACGGCTGGTGATTACTTATTACCATACACACACAGACCTGGTGATAACTTATTACCATACACACACAGACCTGGTGATAACTTTTTCTCATTCACACACAGACCTGGTGATAATTTATTACCGTACACACATATCTGGTAATAACTTATCACCAAACACACGCAGACCTGGTGATCACTTATTACAATACACACGCAGGGCTGGTTATTACTTATTACCATACACACACAGACCTGGTAATAACTTATTTCCATTCACACGCAGACCTGGTGATAACTTATTACCATAGACACACAGACCTGGAAATAACTTATCACAATGCACATGCAGACCTGCTGATAACTTATTACCATACACATATACCTGGTGATAACTGATTACCATACACACTTACCTGGTGATAACTTATTGCCATACACACAGAGACCTGGTGATAACACATTACCATACACACACACACCTGATGATAACTTATCTCCTTACACACACAGACCTGGTGATAACTTATTACCATACACACGCAGACTTGGTGATAACTCATTACCATTCACATGCAGACTTGGTGATAACTTATAATCATACACACGCAGACCTGGTGATACCTTATTACCATACACATATACCTGGTGATAACTTATTACCATACACATGCAGGGCTGATGATAACTTATTACCATACACTTACAGACCTGGTGATAACTTATTACCATACACACGCAGACCTGGTGATCACTTATAACCATACACACCACACACAGACCTGGTGATAACTTATTAGCATACACACATACTTGGTGATAACTTATCACCATACACACGCACATCGGGTGACAACTTATTACCATTCACACACAGACCTGGAGATACCTTATCACCATACACACACAGACCTGGTGATAACTTATTACCATACACACACAGACCTGGTGATAACTTATTACCAGACACACTCAGACCTGGTAATAACTTATTACCATACACACGCAGACCTGGTGATAACTTATTCCCATACACACACAGAACTGGTGATAACTATTTACCATACACATGCAGGGCTGGTTATTACTTTTTACCGTACACACACAGACCTGGTAATAACTTATTTCCATTCACACGCAGACCTGGTGATAACTTATTACCATACACCCACAGACCTGGAGATAACTTATCACCATACACACGCAGACCTGGTGATAACTTATTACCATACACACACAGACCTGGTGATAACTTATTACCATACACACACAGACCTGGTGATAACTTATTACCAGACACACTCAGACCTGGTGATAACTTATTACCATACACACGCAGACCTGGTGATAACTTATTCCCATACACACACAGAACTGGTGATAACTATTTACCATACACATGCAGGGCTGGTTATTACTTTTTACCATACACACGCAGACCTAGTAATAACTTATTACCATACACACAAAGACCTGGTGATAACTTAATACCATTCACACACAGACCTGGTGATAACTTATTACCATTCACACGCAGACTTGGTGTTAACTTATTACCATTCACACACAGACCTGGTGATAACTTATTTCCATTTACACGCAGACCTAGTGATAACTTATTACCATGCACACGCAGAACTGTTGATAACTAATCACCATACACACGCAGACCTGGTGATAACTAATTACCATTCACACGCAGACCTGGTGATATTTTATTTCCATTCACACGCAGACCTGGTGATAACTTGTTACCATTCACACGCAGACCTGGTGATCACTTATTACCATACACACACAGGCCTGGTGATAACTTATTACCATACACACATACCTGGTGATAACTTAGTACCATACACACGCACGGCTGGTGATTACTTATTACCATACACACACAGACCTGATGATAACTTATTTCAATTCACAAGCAGACCTGGTGATAACTTATTACCATACACACGCAGACCTAGTAATAACTTATTACCATACACACAAAGACCTGGTGATAACTTTTAACCATTTACACACAGACCTGGTGATAATTTATTACCGTACACACATATCTGGTGATAACTTATCACCAAACACACGCAGACCTGGTGATAACTTTATACCATTCACACGCAGACCTGGTGATACCTTATTACCATACACTTACAGACCTGGTGATAACTTATTACCATACACACGCAGACCTGGTGATAACTTATTTCCATTTACACGCAGACCTGGTGAAAACTTATTACCATACACTTACAGACCTGGTGATAACTTATTACCATACACACGCAGACCTGGTGATAACTTATTACCATTCACACGCAGACTTGGTGTTAACTTATTACCATTCACACGCAGACCTGGTGATAACTTATTTCCATTCACCCGCAGACCTAGTGATACCTTATTACCATACACATATACCTGGTGATAATTTATTACCATACACACGCAGGGCTGATGATTACTTATTACCATACACACACAGAATTTGTGATAACTTATTTCCATTTACACGCAGACCTGGTGATAACTTATTACCATACACTTACAGACCTGGTGATAACTTATTTCCATACACACGCAGACCTGGTGATAACTTAATACCATTCACACGCAGACTTGGTGTTAACTTATTAACATTCACACGCAGACCTGGTGATAACTTATTTCCATTCACCCGCAGACCTGGTGTTAACTTTTTACCATACACACGCAGACCTAGTGATAACTAATCACCATACACACGCAGACTTGGTGATATCTAATTACCATTCACACGCAGACCTGGTGATATTTTATTTCCATTCACACGCAGACCTGGTGATCACTTATTACCATTCACACGCAGATCTGGTGATAACTTATTACCGTACACACATACCTGGTGATCACTTATTACCATACACAAACAGACCTGGTGAAAACTTATTACCATACACACATACCTGGTGATAACTTATTACCATACACACGCACGGCTGGTGATTACTTATTACCATACACACACAGACCTGGTGAAAACTTATTACCATACACACATACCTGGTGATAACTTATTACCATACACACGCACGGCTGGTGATTACTTATTACCATACACACACAGACCTGGTGATAACTTATTACCATACACACACAGACCTGGTGATAACTTTTTCTCATTCACACACAGACCTGGTGATAATTTATTACCGTACACACATATCTGGTAATAACTTATCACCAAACACACGCAGACCTGGTGATCACTTATTACAATACACACGCAGGGCTGGTTATTACTTATTACCATACACACACAGACCTGGTAATAACTTATTTCCATTCACACGCAGACCTGGTGATAACTTATTACCATAGACACACAGACCTGGAAATAACTTATCACAATGCACATGCAGACCTGCTGATAACTTATTACCATACACATATACCTGGTGATAACTGATTACCATACACACATACCTGGTGATAACTTATTGCCATACACACAGAGACCTGGTGATAACACATTACCATACACACACACCTGATGATAACTTATCTCCTTACACACACAGACCTGGTGATAACTTATTACCATACACACGCAGACTTGGTGATAACTCATTACCATTCACATGCAGACTTGGTGATAACTTATAATCATACACACGCAGGCCTGGTGATACCTTATTACCATACACATATACCTGGTGATAACTTATTACCATACACATGCAGGGCTGATGATTACTTATTACCATACACTTACAGACCTGGTGATAACTTATTACCATACACACGCAGACCTGGTGATCACTTATAACCATACACACCACACACAGACCTGGTGATAACTTATTAGCATACACACATACTTGGTGATAACTTATCACCATACACACGCACATCGGGTGACAACTTATTACCATTCAAACACAGACCTGGAGATAACTTATTACCATACACACACAGACCTGGTGATAACTTATTACCATACACACACAGACCTGGTGATAACTTATTACCAGACACACTCAGACCTGGTGATAACTTATTACCATACACACGCAGACCTGGTGATAACTTATTCCCATACACACACAGAACTGGTGATAACTATTTACCATACACATGCAGGGCTGGTTATTACTTTTTACCGTACACACACAGACCTGGTAATAACTTATTTCCATTCACACGCAGACCTGGTGATAACTTATTACCATACACCCACAGACCTGGGGATAACTTATCACCATACACACGCAGACCTGGTGATAACTTATTACCATACACACACAGACCTGGTGATAACTTATTACCAGACACACTCAGACCTGGTGATAACTTATTACCATACACACGCAGACCTGGTGATAACTTATTCCCATACACACACAGAACTGGTGATAACTATTTACCATACACATGCAGGGCTGGTTATTACTTTTTACCATACACACGCAGACCTAGTAATAACTTATTACCATACACACAAAGACCTGGTGATAACTTATTACCATTCACACACAGACCTGGTGATAACTTATTACCATTCACACGCAGACTTGGTGTTAACTTATTACCATTCACACGCAGACCTGGTGATAACTTATTTCCATTTACACGCAGACCTAGTGATAACTTATTACCATGCACACGCAGACCTGTTGATAACTAATCACCATACACACGCAGACCTGGTGATAACTAATTACCATTCACACGCAGACCTGGTGATATTTTATTTCCATTCACACGCAGACCTGGTGATAACTTGTTACCATTCACACGCAGACCTGGTGATCACTTATTACCATACACACACAGGCCTGGTGATAACTTATTACCATACACACATACCTGGTGATAACTTATTACCATACACACGCACGGCTGGTGATTACTTATTACCATACACACACAGACCTGATGAAAACTTATTTCAATTCACAAGCAGACCTGGTGATAACTTATTACCATACACACGCAGACCTAGTAATAACTTATTACCATACACACAAAGACCTGGTGATAACTTTTAACCATTTACACACAGACCTGGTGATAATTTATTACCGTACACACATATCTGGTGATAACTTATCACCAAACACACGCAGACCTGGTGATAACTTTATACCATTCACACGCAGACCTGGTGATACCTTATTACCATACACTTACAGACCTGGTGATAACTTATTACCATACACACGCAGACCTGGTGATAACTTATTTCCATTTACACGCAGACCTGGTGATAACTTATTACCATACACTTACAGACCTGGTGATAACTTATTACCATACACACGCAGACCTGGTGATAACTTATTACCATTCACACGCAGACTTGGTGTTAACTTATTACCATTCACACGCAGACCTGGTGATAACTTATTTCCATTCACCCGCAGACCTAGTGATACCTTATTACCATACACATATACCTGGTGATAATTTATTACCATACACACCCAGGGCTGATGATTACTTATTACCATACACACACAGAATTTGTGATAACTTATTTCCATTTACACGAAGACCTGGTGATAACTTATTACCATACACTTACAGACCTGGTGATAACTTATTTCCATACACACGCAGACCTGGTGATAACTTATTACCATTCACACGCAGACTTGGTGTTAACTTATTACCATTCACACGCAGACCTGGTGATAACTTATTTCCATTCACACGCAGACCTGGTGTTAACTTTTTACCATACACACGCATACCTAGTGATAACTAATCACCATACACACGCAGACTTGGTGATATCTAATTACCATTCACACGCAGACCTGGTGATATTTTATTTCCATTCACACGCAGACCTGGTGATCACTTATTACCATTCACACGCAGATCTGGTGATAACTTATTACCGTACACACATACCTGGTGATCACTTATTACCATACACACACAGACCTGGTGAAAACTTATTACCATACACACATACCTGGTGATAACTTTTTATCATTCACACACAGACCTGGTGATAATTTATTACCGTACACACATATCTGGTAATAACTTATCACCAAACACACGCAGACCTGGTGATCACTTATTACAATACACACGCAGGGCTGGTTATTACTTATTACCATACACACACAGACCTGGTAATAACTTATTTCCATTCACACGCAGACCTGGTGATAACTTATTACCATAGACACACAGACCTGGAAATAACTTATCACAATGCACATGCAGACCTGCTGATAACTTATTACCATACACATATACCTGGTGATAACTGATTACCATACACACATACCTGGTGATAACTTATTGCCATACACACAGAGACCTGGTGATAACACATTACCATACACACACACACCTGATGATAACTTATCTCCTTACACACACAGACCTGGTGATAACTTATTACCATACACACGCAGACTTGGTGATAACTCATTACCATTCACATGCAGACTTGGTGATAACTTATAATCATACACACGCAGACCTGGTGATACCTTATTACCATACACATATACCTGGTGATAACTTATTACCATACACATGCAGGGCTGATGATTACTTATTACCATACACTTACAGACCTGGTGATAACTTATTACCATACACACGCAGACCTGGTGATCACTTATAACCATACACACCACACACAGACCTGGTGATAACTTATTAGCATACACACATACTTGGTGATAACTTATCACCATACACACGCACATCGGGTGACAACTTATTACTATTCACACACAGACCTGGAGATACCTTATTACCATACACACACAGACCAGGTGATAACTTATTCCCATACACACACAGACCTGGTGATAACTTATTACCAGACACACTCAGACCTGGTGATAACTTATTACCATACACACGCAGACCTGGTGATAACTTATTCCCATACACACACAGAACTGGTGAAAACTATTTACCATACACATGCAGGGCTGGTTATTACTTTTTACCGTACACACACAGACCTGGTAATAACTTATTTCCATTCACACGCAGACCTGGTGATAACTTATTACCATACACCCACAGACCTGGAGATAACTTATCACCATACACACGCAGACCTGGTGATAACTTATTACCATACACACACAGACCTGGTGATAACTTATTACCATACACACACAGACCTGGTGATAACTTATTACCAGACACACTCAGACCTGGTGATAACTTATTACCATACACACGCAGACCTGGTGATAACTTATTCCCATACACACACAGAACTGGTGATAACTATTTACCATACACATGCAGGGCTGGTTATTACTTTTTACCATACACACGCAGACCTAGTAATAACTTATTACCATACACACAAAGACCTGGTGATAACTTATTACCATTCACACACAGACCTGGTGATAACTTATTACCATTCACACGCAGACTTGGTGTTAACTTATTACCATTCACACGCAGACCTGGTGATAACTTATTTCCATTTACACGCAGACCTAGTGATAACTTATTACCATGCACACGCAGACCTGTTGATAACTAATCACCATACACACGCAGACCTGGTGATAACTAATTACCATTCACACGCAGACCTGGTGATATTTTATTTCCATTCACACGCAGACCTGGTGATAACTTGTTACCATTCACACGCAGACCTGGTGATCACTTATTACCATACACACACAGGCCTGGTGATAACTTATTACCATACACACATACCTGGTGATAACTTATTACCATACACACGCACGGCTGGTGATTACTTATTACCATACACACACAGACCTGATGATAACTTATTTCAATTCACAAGCAGACCTGGTGATAACTTATTACCATACACACGCAGACCTAGTAATAACTTATTACCATACACACAAAGACCTGGTGATAACTTTTAACCATTTACACACAGACCTGGTGATAATTTATTACGGTACACACATATCTGGTGATAACTTATCACCAAACACACGCAGACCTGGTGATAACTTTATACCATTCACACGCAGACCTGGTGATACCTTATTACCATACACTTACAGACCTGGTGATAACTTATTACCATACACACGCAGACCTGGAGATAACTTATTTCCATTTACACGCAGACCTGGTGATAACTTATTACCATACACTTACAGACCTGGTGATAACTTATTACCATACACACGCAGACCTGGTGATAACTTATTACCATTCACACGCAGACTTGGTGTTAACTTATTACCATTCACACGCAGACCTGGTGATAACTTATTTCCATTCACCCGCAGACCTAGTGATACCTTATTACCATACACATATACCTGGTGATAATTTATTACCATACACACGCAGGGCTGATGATTACTTATTACCATACACACACAGAATTTGTGATAACTTATTTCCATTTACACGCAGACCTGGTGATAACTTATTACCATACACTTACAGACCTGGTGATAACTTATTACCATACACACATACCTGGTGATAACTTTTTATCATTCACACACAGACCTGGTGATAATTTATTACCGTACACACATATCTGGTAATAACTTATCACCAAACACACGCAGACCTGGTGATCACTTATTACAATACACACGCAGGGCTGGTTATTACTTATTACCATACACACACAGACCTGGTAATAACTTATTTCCATTCACACGCAGACCTGGTGATAACTTATTACCATAGACACACAGACCTGGAAATAACTTATCACAATGCACATGCAGACCTGCTGATAACTTATTACCATACACATATACCTGGTGATAACTGATTACCATACACACATACCTGGTGATAACTTATTGCCATACACACAGAGACCTGGTGATAACACATTACCATACACACACACACCTGATGATAACTTATCTCCTTACACACACAGACCTGGTGATAACTTATTACCATACACACGCAGACTTGGTGATAACTCATTACCATTCACATGCAGACTTGGTGATAACTTATAATGATACACACGCAGACCTGGTGATACCTTATTACCATACACATATACCTGGTGATAACTTATTACCATACACATGCAGGGCTGATGATTACTTATTACCATACACTTACAGACCTGGTGATAACTTATTACCATACACACGCAGACCTGGTGATCACTTATAACCATACACACCACACACAGACTTGGTGATAACTTATTAGCATACACACATACTTGGTGATAACTTATCACCATACACACGCACATCGGGTGACAACTTATTACTATTCACACACAGACCTGGAGATACCTTATTACCATACACACACAGACCAGGTGATAACTTATTCCCATACACACACAGACCTGGTGATAACTTATTACCAGACACACTCAGACCTGGTGATAACTTATTACCATACACACGCAGACCTGGTGATAACTTATTCCCATACACACACAGAACTGGTGAAAACTATTTACCATACACATGCAGGGCTGGTTATTACTTTTTACCGTACACACACAGACCTGGTAATAACTTATTTCCATTCACACGCAGACCTGGTGATAACTTATTACCATACACCCACAGACCTGGAGATAACTTATCACCATACACACGCAGACCTGGTGATAACTTATTACCATACACACACAGACCTGGTGATAACTTATTACCATACACACACAGACCTGGTGATAACTTATTACCAGACACACTCAGACCTGGTGATAACTTATTACCATACACACGCAGACCTGGTGATAACTTATTCCCATACACACACAGAACTGGTGATAACTATTTACCATACACATGCAGGGCTGGTTATTACTTTTTACCATACACACGCAGACCTAGTAATAACTTATTACCATACACACAAAGACCTGGTGATAACTTATTACCATTCACACACAGACCTGGTGATAACTTATTACCATTCACACGCAGACTTGGTGTTAACTTATTACCATTCACACGCAGACCTGGTGATAACTTATTTCCATTTACACGCAGACCTAGTGATAACTTATTACCATGCACACGCAGACCTGTTGATAACTAATCACCATACACACGCAGACCTGGTGATAACTAATTACCATTCACACGCAGACCTGGTGATATTTTATTTCCATTCACACGCAGACCTGGTGATAACTTGTTACCATTCACACGCAGACCTGGTGATCACTTATTACCATACACACACAGGCCTGGTGATAACTTATTACCATACACACATACCTGGTGATAACTTATTACCATACACACGCACGGCTGGTGATTACTTATTACCATACACACACAGACCTGATGATAACTTATTTCAATTCACAAGCAGACCTGGTGATAACTTATTACCATACACACGCAGACCTAGTAATAACTTATTACCATACACACAAAGACCTGGTGATAACTTTTAACCATTTACACACAGACCTGGTGATAATTTATTACGGTACACACATATCTGGTGATAACTTATCACCAAACACACGCAGACCTGGTGATAACTTTATACCATTCACACGCAGACCTGGTGATACCTTATTACCATACACTTACAGACCTGGTGATAACTTATTACCATACACACGCAGACCTGGTGATAACTTATTTCCATTTACACGCAGACCTGGTGATAACTTATTACCATACACTTACAGACCTGGTGATAACTTATTACCATACACACGCAGACCTGGTGATAACTTATTACCATTCACACGCAGACTTGGTGTTAACTTATTACCATTCACACGCAGACCTGGTGATAACTTATTTCCATTCACCCGCAGACCTAGTGATACCTTATTACCATACACATATACCTTGTGATAATTTATTACCATACACACGCAGGGCTGATGATTACTTATTACCATACACACACAGAATTTGTGATAACTTATTTCCATTTACACGCAGACCTGGTGATAACTTATTACCATACACTTACAGACCTGGTGATAACTTATTACCATACACACGCAGACCTGGTGATAACTTATTACCATTCACACGCAGACTTGGTGTTAACTTATTACCATTCACACGCAGACCTGGTGATAACTTATTTCCATTCACCCGCAGACCTGGTGTTAACTTTTTACCATACACACGCAGACCTAGTGATAACTAATCACCATACACACGCAGACTTGGTGATATCTAATTACCATTCACACGCAGACCTGGTGATATTTTATTTCCATTCACACGCAGACCTGGTGATCACTTATTACCATTCACACGCAGATCTGGTGATAACTTATTACCGTACACACATACCTGGTGATCACTTATTACCATACACACACAGACCTGGTGAAAACTTATTACCATACACACATACCTGGTGATAACTTATTACCATACACACGCACGGCTGGTGATTACTTATTACCATACACAAACAGACCTGGTGAAAACTTATTACCATACACACATACCTGGTGATAACTTATTACCATACACACGCACGGCTGGTGATTACTTATTACCATACACACACAGACCTGGTGATAACTTATTGCCATACACACAGAGACCTGGTGATAACACATTACCATACACACACACACCTGATGATAACTTATCTCCTTACACACACAGACCTGGTGATAACTTATTACCATACACACGCAGACTTGGTGATAACTCATTACCATTCACATGCAGACTTGGTGATAACTTATAATCATACACACGCAGACCTGGTGATACCTTATTACCATACACATATACCTGGTGATAACTTATTACCATACACATGCAGTACTGATGATTACTTATTACCATACACTTACAGACCTGGTGATAACTTATTACCATACACACGCAGACCTGGTGATCACTTATAACCATACACACCACACACAGACCTGGTGATAACTTATTAGCATACACACATACTTGGTGATAACTTATCACCATACACACGCACATCGGGTGACAACTTATTACCATTCACACACAGACCTGGAGATACCTTATTACCATACACACACAGACCTGGTGATAACTTATTACCATACACACACAGACCTGGTGATAACTTATTACCAGACACACTCAGACCTGGTGATAACTTATTACCATACACACGCAGACCTGGTGATAACTTATTCCCATACACACACAGAACTGGTGATAACTATTTACCATACACATGCAGGGCTGGTTATTACTTTTTACCGTACACACACAGACCTGGTAATAACTTATTTCCATTCACACGCAGACCTGGTGATAACTTATTACCATACACCCACAGACCTGGAGATAACTTATCACCATACACACGCAGACCTGGTGATAACTTATTACCATACACACACAGACCTGGTGATAACTTATTTCCATTCCCACGCAGACCTGGTGATAACTTATCATCATACCGCACATACCTGGTGATAAATTTTTACCATACACACATACCTGATGATAAATTATTACCATTCACACACAGACCTGGTGATAACTTATTACCATACACACGCAGACCTAGTAATAACTTTTTACCATACACACAAAGACCTGGTGATAACTTATTACCATTCACACACAGACCTGGTGATAACTTATTACCATTCACACGCAGACTTGGTGTTAACTTATTACCATTCACACGCAGACCTGGTGATAACGTATTTCCATTTACACGCAGACCTAGTGATAACTTATTACCATGCACACGCAGACCTGTTGATAACTAATCACCATACACACGCAGACCTGGTGATAACTAATTACCATTCACACGCAGACCTGGTGATATTTTATTTCCATTCACACGCAGACCTGGTGATAACTTGTTACCATTCACACGCAGACCTGGTGATCACTTATTACCATACACACACAGGACTGGTGATAACTTATTACCATACACACATACCTGATGATAACTTATTACCATACACACGCACGGCTGGTGATTACTTATTACCATACACACACAGACCTGATGATAACTTATTTCAATTCACAAGCAGACCTGGTGATAACTTATTACCATACACACGCAGACCTAGTAATAACTTATTACCATACACACAAAGACCTGGTGATAACTTTTTACCATTTACACACAGACCTGGTGATAATTTATTACCGTACACACATATCTGGTGATAACTTATCACCAAACACACGCAGACCTGGTGATAACTTTATACCATTCACTCGCAGACCTGGTGATACCTTATTACCATACACTTACAGACCTGGTGATAACTTATTACCATACACACGCAGACCTGGTGATAACTTATTTCCATTTACACGCAGACCTGGTGATAACTTATTACCATACACTTACAGACCTGGTGATAACTTATTACCATACACACGCAGACCTGGTGATAACTTATTACCATTCACACGCAGACTTGGTGTTAACTTATTACCATTCACACGCAGACCTGGTGATAACTTATTTCCATTCACCCGCAGACCTAGTGATACCTTATTACCATACACATATACCTGGTGATAATTTATTACCATACACACGCAGGGCTGATGATTACTTATTACCATACACACACAGAATTTGTGATAACTTATTTCCATTTACACGCAGACCTGGTGATAACTTATTCCCATACACTTACAGACCTGGTGATAACTTATTACCATACACACGCAGACCTGGTTATAACTTATTACCATTCACACGCAGACTTGGTGTTAACTTATTACCATTCACACGCAGACCTGGTGATAACTTATTTCCATTCACCCGCAGACCTGGTGTTAACTTATTACCATACACACGCAGACCTAGTGATAACTAATCACCATACACACGCAGACTTGGTGATATCTAATTACCATTCACACGCAGACCTGGTGATATTTTATTTCCATTCACACGCAGACCTGGTGATCACTTATTACCATTCACACGCAGATCTGGTGATAACTTATTACCGTACACACATACCTGGTGATCACTTATTACCATACACACACAGACCTGGTGAAAACTTATTACCATACACACATACCTGGTGATAACTTATTACCATACACACGCACGGCTGGTGATTACTTATTACCATACACACACAGACCTGGTGATAACTTATTACCATACACACACAGACCTGGTGATCACTTATTACCATACACACACAGACCTGGTGATAACTTATCACCATACACACGCAGACCTGGTGATAACTTATTACCATTCACACGCAGACTTGGTGTTAACTTATTACCATTCACACGCAGACCTGGTGATAACTTATTTCCATTCACCCGCAGACCTGGTAAAAACTTATTACCATACACACGCAGACCTGGTAATAATTAATCACCATACACACGCAGACTTGGTGATAACTAATTACCATTCACACGCAGATCTGGTGATAACTTATTACCGTACACACATACCTGGTGGTAACTTATTACCATACACACGCAGACCTGGTGATAACTTATCACCATTCACACGCAGACCTGGTGATCACTTATTACCATACACACACAGACCTGTTGAAAACTTATTACCATACACACAGACCTGGTGATAACTTATTACCATACACATGCACGGCTGGTGATTACTTATTACCATACACACACATACCTGATGATAACTTATTTCCATTCACAAGCAGACCTGGTGATAACTTATTACCCGACACACTCAGACCTGGTGATAACTTATTACCATACACACGCAGACCTGGTGATAACTTATTCCCAAACACACACAGACCTGGTGATAACTTATTACCATACACACATACCTGGTGATAACTATTTACCATCCACATGCAGGGCTGGTTATTACTTTTTACCATGCACACACAGACCTGGTAATATCTTATTTCCATTCACACGCAGACTTGGTGATAACTTATTACCATACACCCACAGACCTGGAGATAACTTATCACCATACACACGCAGACCTGGTGATAACTTATCACCATACACACACAGACCTGGTGATAACTTATTACCATACACACATACTTGGTGATAACTTATCACCATACACACGCAGACCGGGTGACAACTTATTTCCATTCACACGCAGACCTGGTGATAACATATTACCATACACACACAGACCTGGTGAAAACTTATCACCATACACACGCATACCTGGTGATAACTTATTACCATTCACACACAGACCTGGTGATAACTTATTACCATACACACGCAGACCTGGTGATAACTTATTACCATACACACACAGATCTGGTGATAACTTATTACCATACACATATACCAGGTGATCACTTATTTCCATAAAGACAGAGACCTGGAAAACCACATTACCATACACACACACACCTGATGATAACGTATCTGCTTACACACAGACCTGGTAATAACTTATCACCATACACACGCAGACTTGGTGATTACTCATTACCATTCACACGCAGACTTGGTGATAACTTATAATCATAAACACGCAGACCTGGTGATACCTTATTACCATACACACGCAGGGCTGATGATTACTTATTACAATACACACACAGAATTGGTGATAATATATTTCCATTCACACGCAGACCTGGTGATAACTTATTACCATACACTTACAGACCTGGTGATCACTTATCACAATACACACGCAGACCTGGTGATAACTTATTACCATTCACAAGCAGACCTGGTGATCATTTATAACCATACACGCACAGACCTGGTGATAACTTATTACCATACACACATACTTGGTGATAACTTATCACCATACACACGCACACCGGGTGACAACTTATTACCATTCACACACAGACCTGGAGATACCTTATTACCATACACACATACCTGGTGATAACTTATTACCATACACACGCAGACCTGGTGATAACTTATTACCATACACACACAGGCCTGGTGATAACTTATTACCATACACACACAGACCTGGTGATAACTTATTACCATTCACAAGCAGACCTGGTGATCACTTATAGCCATTCACACACAGACCTGGTGATAACTTATTACCATACACACATACTTGGTGATAACTTATCACCATTCACACGCACACCGGGTGACAACTTATTACCATTCACACACAGACCTGGAGATACCTTATTACCATACACACACAGACCTGGTGATCACTTATTACCATACACACACAGTCCTGGTGATAACTTATTACCATATAGACGCAGATTTGGTGTTCACTAATCACCATCCAAACGCAGACCTGGTAATAACTTATTACCATTCACACGCAAACCTGATGATAACTTATTTCAACTCACACGCAGACCTGGTGATAACTTATTACCATACACATGCAGACATGGTGATAACTAATTACCATACACGCAAACCTGGTGATAACTTAATACCATTCACATGAAGACCTGGATATAACTTATTACCATTCACACGAAGACCTGGTGATAACTAATCACCATACACGCAGACCTGGTGATAACTTATTACCATACACACACAGACCTGGTGAAAACTTATTACCATACACACATACCTGGTGATAACTTATTACCATACACACGCACGGCTGGTGATAACTTATTACCATACACACACAGACCTGGTGATAACTTATTACCATACACACACAGACCTGGTGATCACTTATTACCATACACACACAGACCTGGTGATAACTTATCACCATACACACGCAGACCTGGTGATAACTTATTACCATTCACACGCAGACTTGGTGTTAACTTATTACCATTCACACGCAGACCTGGTGATAACTTATTTCCATTCACCCGCAGACCTGGTAAAAACTTATTACCATACACACGCAGACCTGGTAATAATTAATCACCATACACACGCAGACTTGGTGATAACTAATTACCATTCACACGCAGATCTGGTGATAACTTATTACCGTACACACATACCTGGTGGTAACTTATTACCATACACACGCAGACCTGGTGATAACTTATTACCATTCACACGCAGACCTGGTGATCACTTATTACCATACACACACAGACCTGTTGAAAACTTATTACCATACACACAGACCTGGTGATAACTTATTACCATACACATGCACGGCTGGTGATTACTTATTACCATACACACACATACCTGATGATAACTTATTTCCATTCACAAGCAGACCTGGTGATAACTTATTACCCGACACACTCAGACCTGGTGATAACTTATTACCATACACACGCAGACCTGGTGATAACTTATTCCCAAACACACACAGACCTGGTGATAACTTATTACCATACACACATACCTGGTGATAACTATTAACCATACACATGCAGGGCTGGTTATTACTTTTTACCATGCACACACAGACCTGGTAATACCTTATTTCCATTCACACGCAGACCTGGTGATAACTTATTACCATACACCCACAGACCTGGAGATAACTTATCACCATACACACGCAGACCTGGTGATAACTTATCACCATACACACACAGACCTGGTGATAACTTATTACCATACACACATACTTGGTGATAACTTATCACCATACACACGCAGACCGGGTGACAACTTATTTCCATTCACACGCAGACCTGGTGATAACATATTACCATACACACACAGACCTGGTGATAACTTATCACCATACACACGCATACCTGGTGATAACTTATTACCATTCACACACAGACCTGGTGATAACTTATTACCATACACACGCAGACCTGGTGATAACTTATTACCATACACACACAGATCTGGTGATAACTTATTACCATACACATATACCAGGTGATCACTTATTTCCATACAGACAGAGACCTGGAAAACCACATTACCATACACACACACACCTGATGATAACGTATCTGCTTACACACAGACCTGGTAATAACTTATTACCATACACACGCAGACTTGGTGATTACTCATTACCATTCACACGCAGACTTGGTGATAACTTATAATCATAAACACGCAGACCTGGTGATACCTTATTACCATACACACGCAGGGCTGATGATTACTTATTACAATACACACACAGAATTGGTGATAACTTATTTCCATTCACACGCAGACCTGGTGATAACTTATTACCATACACACACAGGCCTGGTGATAAGTTATTACCATACACACACAGACCTGGTGATAACTTATTTCCATTCACAAGCAGACCTGGTGATAACTTATCACAATACACACGCAGACCTGGTGATAACTTATTACCATTCACAAGCAGACCTGGTGATCATTTATAACCATACACGCACAGACCTGGTGATAACTTATTACCATACACACATACTTGGTGATAACTTATCACCATACACACGCACACCGGGTGACAACTTATTACCATTCACACACAGACCTGGAGATACCTTATTACCATACACACATACCTGGTGATAACTTATTACCATACACACGCAGACCTGGTGATAACTTATTACCATACACACACAGGCCTGGTGATAAGTTATTACCATACACACACAGACCTGGTGATAACTTATTACCATTCACAAGCAGACCTGGTGATCACTTATAACCATACACACACAGACCTGGTGATAACTTATTACCATACACACATACTTGGTGATAACTTATCACCATACACACGCACACCGGGTGACAACTTATTACCATTCACACACAGACCTGGAGATACCTTATTACCATACACACACAGACCTGGTGATCACTTATTACCATACACACACAGTCCTGGTGATAACTTATTACCATATAGACGCAGATTTGGTGTTCACTAATCACCTTCCAAACGCAGACCTGGTAATAACTTATTACCATTCACACGCAAACCTGATGATAACTTATTTCAAATCACACGCAGACCTGGTGATAACTTATTACCATACACATGCAGACATGGTGATAACTAATTACCATACACGCAAACCTGGTGATAACTTAATACCATTCACATGAAGACCTGGATATAACTTATTACCATTCACACGAAGACCTGGTGATAACTAATCACCATACACGCAGACCTGGTGATAACTTTTTACCATTCACACAAAGATCTGGTGATAACTTATTACCATACACACGCAGACCTGGTGATAACTTATTACCATACACACAGGCCTGGTGATAACTTATTTCCATACAGGCAGAGACCTGGAAAACCACATTACCATACACACACACACCTGATGATAACGTATCTGCTTACACACAGACCAGGTAATAACTTATTACCATACACACGCAGACTTGGTGATAACTCATTACCATTCACACGCAGACTTGGTGATAACTTATAATCATAAACACGCAGACCTGGTGATACCTTATTACCATACACTTACAGACCTGGTGATAACTTATTACCATACACACGCAGACCTGGTGATAACTTATTTCCATTTACACGCAGACCTGGTGATAACTTATTACAATACACTTACAGACCTGGTGATAACTTATTACCACAAACACGCAGACCTGGTGATAACTTATTACCATTCACACGCAGACTTGGTGTTAACTTATTACCATTCACACGCAGACCTGGTGATAACTTATTTCCATTCACCCGCAGACCTGGTGTTAACTTATTACCATACACACGCAGACCTAGTGATAACTAATCACCATACACACGCAGACTTGGTGATATCTAATTACCATTCACACGCAGACCTGGTGATATTTTATTTCCATTCACACGCAGACCTGGTGATCACTTATTACCATTCACACGCAGATCTGGTGATAACTTATTACCGTACACACATACCTGGTGATCACTTATTACCATACACACACAGACCTGGTGAAAACTTATTACCATACACACATACCTGGTGATAACTTATTACCATACACACATACCTGGTGATAACTTATTACCATACACACGCAGACCTGGTGATAACTTATTACCATACACACACAGGCCTGGTGATAACTTATTACCATACACACTCAGACCTGGTGATAACTTATTACCATTCACAAGCAGACCTGGTGATCACTTATAACCATACACACAAAGACCTGGTGATAACTTATTACCATACACACAAAGACCTGGTGATAACTTATTACCATTCACACGCACACCTGGTGATAACTTATCACAATACACACGCAGACCTGGTGATAACTTATTACCATTCACAAGCAGACCTGGTGATCACTTATAACCATACACGCACAGACCTGGTGATAACTTATTACCATACACACATACTTGGTGATAACTTATCACCATACACACGCACACCGGGTGACAACTTATTACCATTCACACACAGACCTGGAGATACCTTATTACCATACACACATACCTGGTGATAACTTATTACCATACACACGCAGACCTGGTGATAACTTATTACCATACACACACAGGCCTGGTGATAACTTATTACCATACACACTCAGACCTGGTGATAACTTATTACCATTCACAAGCAGACCTGGTGATCACTTATAACCATACACACAAAGACCTGGTGATAACTTATTACCATGCACACATACTTGGTGATAACTTATCACCATACACACGCACACCGGGTGACAACTTATTACCATTCACACACAGACCTGGAGATACTTTTTTACCATACACACATACCTGGTGATAACTTATTACCATACACACGTAGACCTGGTGATAACTTATTACCATACACACAGGCCTGGTGATAACTTATTACCATACACACACAGACCTGGTGATCACTTATTACCATACACACACAGTCCTGGTGATAACTTATTACCATATACACGCAGATTTGGTGATAACTAATCACCATACAAACGCAGACCTGGTAATAACTTGTTACCATTCACCCGCAAACCTGATGATAACTTATTTCCTCTCACACGAAGACCTGGTGATAACTTATTACCATACACATGCAGACATGGTGATAACTAATTACCATACAAGCAAACCTGGTGATAACTTATTACCATTCACACGAAGACCTGGTCATAACTTATTACCATTCACACGAAGACCTGGTGATAACTAATCACCATACACACGCAGACCTGGTGATAACTTTTTACCATTCACACACAGATCTGGTGATAACTTATTACCATACACACGCAGTCCTGGTGATAACTTATTACCATACACACACAGACCTGGTGATAACTTATTACCATACACACATACTTGGGGATAACTTATCACCATACACACGCATACCGGGTTACAACTTATTACCATTCACACACAGACCTGGAGATACCTTATTACCATACACACACAGACCTGGTGATCACTTATTACCATACACACACAGTCCTGGTGATAACTTATTACCATATAGACGCAGATTTGGTGTTCACTAATCACCATCCAAACGCAGACCTGGTAATAACTTATAATCATTCACACGCAAACCTGATGATAACTTATTTCAACTCACACGCAGACCTGGTGATAACTTATTACCATACACATGCAGACATGGTGATAACTAATTACCATACACGCAAACCTGGTGATAACTTAATACCATTCACATGAAGACCTGGATATAACTTATTACCATTCACACGAAGACCTGGTGATAACTAATCACCATACACGCAGACCTGGTGATAACTTTTTACCATTCACACAAAGATCTGGTGATAACTTATTACAATACACACGCAGACCTGGTGATAACTTATTACCATACACACAGGCCTGGTGATAACTTATTTCCATACAGGCAGAGACATGGAAAACCACATTACCATACACACACACACCTGATGATAACGTATCTGCTTACACACAGACCAGGTAATAACTTATTACCATACACACGCAGACTTGGTGATAACTCATTACCATTCACACGCAGACTTGGTGATAACTTATAATCATAAACACGCAGACCTGGTGATAACTTATTACCATACACTTACAGACCTGGTGATAACTTATTACCATACACACGCAGACCTGGTGATAACTTATTTCCATTTACACGCAGACCTGGTGATAACTTATTACCATACACTTACAGACCTGGTGATAACTTATTACCATAAACACGCAGACCTGGTGATAACTTATTACCATTCACACGCAGACTTGGTGTTAACTTATTACCATTCACACGCAGACCTGGTGATAACTTATTTCCATTCACCCGCAGACCTGGTGTTAACTTATTACCATACACACGCAGACCTAGTGATAACTAATCACCATACACACGCAGACTTGGTGATATCTAATTACCATTCACACGCAGACCTGGTGATATTTTATTTCCATTCACACGCAGACCTGGTGATCACTTATTACCATTCACACGCAGATCTGGTGATAACTTATTACCGTCCACACATACCTGGTGATCACTTATAACCATACACACACAGACCTGGTGAAAACTTATTACCATACACACATACCTGGTGAAAACTTATTACCATACACACGCACGGCTGGTGATTACTTATTACCATACACACACAGACCTGGTGATAACTTATTACCATACACACACAGACCTGGTGTTCACTTATTACCATACACACACAGACCTGGTGATAACTTATCACCATACACACGCAGACCTGGTGATAACTTATTACCATTCACACGCACACTTGGTGTTAACTTATTACCATTCACACGCAGACCTGGTGATAACTTATTTCCATTCACGGGCAGACCTGGTAAAACTTATTACCATACACACGCAGACCTGGTTATAATTAATCACCATACACAGGCAGACTTGGTGATAACTAATTACCATTCACACGCAGATCTGGTGATAACTTATTACCGTACACACATACCTGGAGGTAACTTATTACCATACACACGCAGACCTGGTGATAACTTATTACCATTCACACGCAGACCTGGTGATCACTTATTACCATACACACAGACCTGGTGATAACTTATTACCATACACACGGCTGGTGATTACTTATTACCATACACACACATACCTGATGATAACTTATTTCCATTCACACGCAGACCTGGTGATAACTTATTACCCGACACACTCAGACCTGGTGATAACTTATTACCATACACACGCAGACCTGGTGATAACTTTTTCCCAAACACACACAGACCTGGTGATAACTTATTACCATACACACATACCTGGTGATAACTATTTACCATACACATGCAGGGCTGGTTATTACTTTTTACCATACACACACAGACCTGGTAATACCTTATTTCCATTCACACGCAGACCTGGTGATAACTTATTACCATACACCCACAGACCTGGAGATAACTTATCACCATACACACGCAGACCTGGTGATAACTTATCACCATACACACACAGACCTGGTGATAACTTATTTCCATACACACATACTTGGTGATAACTTATCACCATACACACGCAGACCGGGTGACAACTTATTTCCATTCACACGCAGACCTGGTGACACCATATTACCATACACACAGAGACCTGGTGATAACTTATCACCATACACACGCATACCTGGTGATAACTTATTACCATTCACACACAGACCTGGTGATAACTTATTACCATACACACGCAGACCTGGTGATAACTTATTACCATACACACACAGATCTGGTTATAACTTATTACCATACACATATACCAGGTGATCACTTATTTCCATACAGACAGAGACCTGGAAAACCACATTACCATACACACACACCTGATGATAACGTATCTGCTTACACACAGACCTGGTAATAACTCATTACCATTCACACGCAGACTTGGTGATAACTTTTAATCATAAACACGCAGACCTGGTGATACCTTATTACCATACACACGCAGGGCTGATGATTACTTATTACAATACACACACAGAATTGGTGATAACTTATTTCCATTCACACGCAGACCTGGTGATAACTTATTACCATACACTTACAGACCTGGTGATAACTTATCACAATACACACGCAGACCTGGTGATAACTTATTACCATTCACAAGCAGACCTGGTGATCACTTATAACCATACACGCACAGACCTCGTGATAACTTATTACCATACACACATACTTGGTGATAACTTATCACCATACACACGCACACCGGGTGACAACTTATTACCATTCACACACAGACCTGGAGATACCTTATTACCATACACACATACCTGGTGATAACTTATTACCATACACACGCAGACCTGGTGATAACTTATTACCATACACACAGGCCTGGTGATAACTTATTACCATACACACACAGACCTGGTGATAACTTATTACCATTCACAAGCAGACCTGGTGATCACTTATAACCATACACACACAGACCTGGTGATAACTTATTACCATGCACACATACTTGGTGATAACTTATCACCATACACACGCACACCGGGTGACAACTTATTACCATTCACACACAGACCTGGAGATACTTTTTTACCATACACACATACCTGGTGATAACTTATTACCATACACACGCAGACCTGGTGATAACTTATTACCATACACACAGGCCTGGTGATAACTTATTACCATACACACACAGACCTGGTGATCACTTATTACCATACACACACAGTCCTGGTGATAACTTATTACCATATAGACGCAGATTTGGTGAAAACTAATCACCATACAAACGCAGACCTGGTAATAACTTGTTACCATTCACCCGAAAACCTGATGATAACTTATTTCCACTCACACGAAGACCTGGTGATAACTTATTACCATACACATGCAGACATGGTGATAACTAATTACCATACAAGCAAACCTGGTGATAACTTATTACCATTCACACGAAGACCTGGTCATAACTTATTACCATTCACACGAAGACCTGGTGATAACTAATCACCATACACACGCAGACCTGGTGATAACTTTTTACCATTCACACACAGATCTGGTGATAACCTATTACCATACACACGCAGTCCTGGTGATAACTTATTACCATTCACACGCACACTTGGTGTTAACTTATTACCATTCACACGCAGACCTGGTGATAACTTATTACCATTCACACGCAGACCTGGTGATAACTTATTTCCATTCACGGGCAGACCTGGTAAAACTTATTACCATACACACGCAGACCTGGTTATAATTAATCACCATACACAGGCAGACTTGGTGATAACTAATTACCATTCACACGCAGATCTGGTGATAACTTATTACCGTACACACATACCTGGAGGTAACTTATTACCATACACACGCAGACCTGGTGATAACTTATTACCATTCACACGCAGACCTGGTGATCACTTATTACCATACACACAGACCTGGTGATAACTTATTACCATACACACGGCTGGTGATTACTTATTACCATACACACACATACCTGATGATAACTTATTTCCATTCACACGCAGACCTGGTGATAACTTATTACCCGACACACTCAGACCTGGTGATAACTTATTACCATACACACGCAGACCTGGTGATAACTTTTTCCCAAACACACACAGACCTGGTGATAACTTATTACCATACACACATACCTGGTGATAACTATTTACCATACACATGCAGGGCTGGTTATTACTTTTTACCATACACACACAGACCTGGTAATACCTTATTTCCATTCACACGCAGACCTGGTGATAACTTATTACCATACACCCACAGACCTGGAGATAACTTATCACCATACACACGCAGACCTGGTGATAACTTATCACCATACACACACAGACCTGGTGATAACTTATTTCCATACACACATACTTGGTGATAACTTATCACCATACACACGCAGACCGGGTGACAACTTATTTCCATTCACACGCAGACCTGGTGACACCATATTACCATACACACAGAGACCTGGTGATAACTTATCACCATACACACGCATACCTGGTGATAACTTATTACCATTCACACACAGACCTGGTGATAACTTATTACCATACACACGCAGACCTGGTGATAACTTATTACCATACACACACAGATCTGGTTATAACTTATTACCATACACATATACCAGGTGATCACTTATTTCCATACAGACAGAGACCTGGAAAACCACATTACCATACACACACACCTGATGATAACGTATCTGCTTACACACAGACCTGGTAATAACTCATTACCATTCACACGCAGACTTGGTGATAACTTTTAATCATAAACACGCAGACCTGGTGATACCTTATTACCATACACACGCAGGGCTGATGATTACTTATTACAATACACACACAGAATTGGTGATAACTTATTTCCATTCACACGCAGACCTGGTGATAACTTATTACCATACACTTACAGACCTGGTGATAACTTATCACAATACACACGCAGACCTGGTGATAACTTATTACCATTCACAAGCAGACCTGGTGATCACTTATAACCATACACGCACAGACCTCGTGATAACTTATTACCATACACACATACTTGGTGATAACTTATCACCATACACACGCACACCGGGTGACAACTTATTACCATTCACACACAGACCTGGAGATACCTTATTACCATACACACATACCTGGTGATAACTTATTACCATACACACGCAGACCTGGTGATAACTTATTACCATACACACAGGCCTGGTGATAACTTATTACCATACACACACAGACCTGGTGATAACTTATTACCATTCACAAGCAGACCTGGTGATCACTTATAACCATACACACACAGACCTGGTGATAACTTATTACCATGCACACATACTTGGTGATAACTTATCACCATACACACGCACACCGGGTGACAACTTATTACCATTCACACACAGACCTGGAGATACTTTTTTACCATACACACATACCTGGTGATAACTTATTACCATACACACGCAGACCTGGTGATAACTTATTACCATACACACAGGCCTGGTGATAACTTATTACCATACACACACAGACCTGGTGATCACTTATTACCATACACACACAGTCCTGGTGATAACTTATTACCATATAGACGCAGATTTGGTGAAAACTAATCACCATACAAACGCAGACCTGGTAATAACTTGTTACCATTCACCCGAAAACCTGATGATAACTTATTTCCACTCACACGAAGACCTGGTGATAACTTATTACCATACACATGCAGACATGGTGATAACTAATTACCATACAAGCAAACCTGGTGATAACTTATTACCATTCACACGAAGACCTGGTCATAACTTATTACCATTCACACGAAGACCTGGTGATAACTAATCACCATACACACGCAGACCTGGTGATAACTTTTTACCATTCACACACAGATCTGGTGATAACCTATTACCATACACACGCAGTCCTGGTGATAACTTATTACCATACACACAGAGACCTGATGATAACTTATTACCATACACACACAGACCTGGTGATAACTTATTACCATACACACACAGACCTGGTGATAACTTATTACCATACACACACAGACCTGGTGATAACTTTTCACCATACACACCAGACCTGGTGATAACTTTATAACATACACATATACCTGGTGATAACTTATTACAATACACACAGACTTTATTATAACTTATTACCATTCAGACGCAGACCTGGTGATAACTTATTACCGTACACACATACCTGGTGATAACTTATCACCTTACACACGCAGACCTGGTGAATACTTATTACCATTCACACGCAGACCTGGTGATCACTTTTTACCATACACATATACTTGGTGATAACTTAATACCATACACACGGAAGGCTGATGATTACTTATTACCATACACACGCAGACCCGGTGATAACTTATTACCATCCACACTCAGACCTGGTGATAACTTATTACTATACACACATACCTGGTGGTAACTTATCAGCATACACACGCAGACCTGGTGATAACTTATTGCCATTCACACGCAGACCTGGTGATAACTTATTACCATACACACACAGACCTGGTAATAACTTTTATCCATTCACACGCAGACCTGGTGATCACTTATTACCATACACACACAGACCTGGTGATCACTTATTACCATACACACACAGTCCTGGTGATAACTTATTACCATATAGACGCAGATTTGGTGAAAACTAATCACCATACAAACGCAGACCTGGTAATAACTTGTTACCATTCACCCGAAAACCTGATGATAACTTATTTCCACTCACACGAAGACCTGGTGATAACTTATTACCATACACATGCAGACATGGTGATAACTAATTACCATACAAGCAAACCTGGTGATAACTTATTACCATTCACACGAAGACCTGGTCATAACTTATTACCATTCACACGAAGACCTGGTGATAACTTATCACCATACACACGCATACCTGGTGATAACTTATTACCATTCACACACAGACCTGGTGATAACTTATTACCATACACACGCAGACCTGGTGATAACTTATTACCATACACACACAGATCTGGTGATAACTTATTACCATACACATATACCAGGTGATCACTTATTTCCATACAGACAGAGACCTGGAAAACCACATTACCATACACACACACCTGATGATAACGTATCTGCTTACACACAGACCTGGTAATAACTTATTACCATACACACGCAGACTTGGTAATTACTCATTACCATTCACACGCAGACTTGGTGATAACTTTTAATCATAAACACGCAGACCTGGTGATACCTTATTACCATACACACGCAGGGCTGATGATTACTTATTACAATACACACACAGAATTGGTGATAACTTATTTCCATTCACACGCAGACCTGGTGATAACTTATTACCATACACTTACAGACCTGGTGATAACTTATCACAATACACACGCAGACCTGGTGATAACTTATTACCATTCACAAGCAGACCTGGTGATCACTTATAACCATACACGCACAGACCTCGTGATAACTTATTACCATACACACATACTTGGTGATAACTTATCACCATACACACGCACACCGGGTGACAACTTATTACCATTCACACACAGACCTGGAGATACCTTATTACCATACACACATACCTGGTGATAACTTATTACCATACACACGCAGACCTGGTGATAACTTATTACCATACACACAGGCCTGGTGATAACTTATTACCATTCACAAGCAGACCTGGTGATCACTTATAACCATACACACAAGACCTGGTGATAACTTATTACCATGCACACATACTTGGTGATAACTTATCACCATACACACGCACACCGGGTGACAACTTATTACCATTCACACACAGACCTGGAGATACTTTTTTACCATACACACATACCTGGTGATAACTTATTACCATACACACGCAGACCTGGTGATAACTTATTACCATACACACAGGCCTGGTGATCACTTATTACCATACACACACAGACCTGGTGATCACTTATTACCATACACACACAGTCCTGGTGATAACTTATTACCATATAGACGCAGATTTGGTGAAAACTAATCACCATACAAACGCAGACCTGGTAATAACTTGTTACCATTCACCCGAAATCCTGATGATAACTTATTTCCACTCACACGAAGACCTGGTGATAACTTATTACCATACACATGCAGACATGGTGATAACTAATTACCATACAAGCAAACCTGGTGATAACTTATTACCATTCACACGAAGACCTGGTCATAACTTATTACCATTCACACGAAGACCTGGTGATAACTAATCACCATACACACGCAGACCTGGTGATAACTTTTTACCATTCACACACAGATCTGGTGATAACTTATTACCATACACACGCAGTCCTGGTGATAACTTATTACCATACACACAGAGACCTGATGATAACTTATTACCATACCCACACAGACCTGGTGATAACTTATTACCATACACACACAGACCTGGTGATAACTTATTACCATACACACACAGACCTGGTGATAACTTATCACCATTCACACGCAGACCTGGTGATCACTTTTTACCATACACATATACCTGGTGATAACTTAATACCATACACACGGAAGGCTGATGATTACTTATTACCATACACACGCAGACCCGGTGATAACTTATTACCATCCACACTCAGACCTGGTGATAACTTATTACTATACACACATACCTGGTGGTAACTTATCAGCATACACACGCAGACCTGGTGATAACTTATTGCCATTCACACGCAGACCTGGTGATAACTTATTACCATACACACACAGACCTGGTAATAACTTTTATCCATTCACACGCAGACCTGGTGATCACTTATTACCATACACACACAGGCCTGGTGATAACTTATTACCATACACACATACCTGGTGATAACTTATTACCATACACACGCACGGCTGGTGATTACTTATTACCATACACACACAGACCTGATGATAACATATTTCAATTCACAAGCAGACCTGGTGATAACTTATTACCATACACACGCAGACCTAGTAATAACTTATTACCATACACACAAAGACCTGGTGATAACTTTTTACCATTCACACACAGACCTGGTGATAATTTATTACCGTACACACATATCTGGTGATAACTTATCACCAAACACACGCAGACCTGGTGATAACTTTATACCATTCACACGCAGACCTGGTGATCACTTATTACCATACACACGCAGGGCTGGTGATTACTTATTACCAAACACACACAGACCTGGTGATAACTTATTTCCATTCACACGCAGACCTGGTGATAACTTATTACCATACACACACAGACCTGGTGATAAATTATCAGCATACACACGCAGACCTGGTGATAACTTATTACCATTCACACACAGACCTGGTGATAACTTATTACCATACACACGCAGACCTGGTGATAACTTATAACCATACACACACAGACCTGGTGATAACTTATTAACATACAAATATACCTGTTGATAACTTATTACCATACAGACAGAGACCTGGTAAAACCACATTACCATACACACACGCACCTGATGATAACGTATCTGCTTACACACAGACCTGGTGATAACTTATTACCATACACACCCAGACTTGGTGATAACTCATTACCATTCACACGCAGACTTGGTGATAACTTATTATCATGCACACGCAGACCTAGTGATACCTTATTACCATACACATATACCTGGTGATAATTTATTACCATACACACGCAGGGCTGATGATTACTTATTACCATACACACACAGAACTGGTGATAACTTATTTCCATTCACACGCAGACCTGGTGATAACTTATTACCATACACACAGACCTGGTGATAACTTATTACCATACACACGCACGGCTGGTGATTACTTATTACCATACACACACATACCTGATGATAACTTATTTCCATTTACAAGCAGACCTGGTGATAACTTATTACCCGACACACTCAGACCTGGTGATAACTTATTACCATGCACACGCAGACCTGGTGATAACTTATTCCCAAACACACACAGACCTGGTGATAACTTATTACCATACACACATACCTGGTGATAACTATTTACCATACACATGCAGGGCTGGTTATTACTTTTTACCATGCACACACAGACCTGGTAATACCTTATTTCCATTCACACGCAGACCTGGTGATAACATATTACCATACACACACAGACCTGGTGATAACTTATCACCATACACACGCATACCTGGTGATAACTTATTACCATTCACACACAGACCTGGTGATAACTTATTACCATACACACTCAGACCTGGTGATAACTTATTACCATACACACGCAGACTTGGTGATTACTCATTACCATTCACACGCAGACTTGGTGATAACTTATTACCATACACACGCAGGGCTGATGATTACTTATTACAATACACACACAGAATTGGTGATAACTTATTTCCATTCACACGCAGACCTGGTGATAACTTATTACCATACACTTACAGACCTGGTGATAACTTATAACCATACACGCACAGACCTGGCGATAACTTACTACCATACACACATACTTGGTGATAACTTATCACCATACACACGCACACCGGGTGACAACTTATTGCCATTCACACACAGACCTGGAGATACCTTATTACCATACACACATACCTGGTGATTACTTATTACCATACACACGCAGACCTGGTGATAACTTATTACCATACACACACAGGCCTGGTGATAACTTATTACCATACACACACAGACCTGGAGATAACTTATTACCATTCACAAGCAGACCTGGTGATCACTTATAACCATACACACACAGACCTGGTGATAACTTATTACCATACACACATACTTGGTGATAACTTATCACCATACACACGCACACCGGGTGACAACTTATTACCATTCACACACAGACCTGGAGATACCTTATTACCATACACACACAGACCTGGTGATCACTTATTACCATACACACACAGTCCTGTTGATAACTTATTACCATATAGACGCAGATTTGGTGATCACTAATCACCATCCAAACGCAGACCTGGTAATAACTTATTACCATTCACACGCAAACCTGATGATAACTTATTTCCACTCACACGCAGACCTGGTGATAACTTATTACCATACACATGCAGACATGGTGGTAACTAATTACCATACACGCAAACCTGGTGATAACTTAATACCATTCACACGAAGACCTGGATATAACTTATTACCATTCACACGAAGACCTGGTGATAACTAATCACCATACACACGCAGACCTGGTGATAACTTTTTACCATTCACACAAAGATCTGGTGATAACTTATTACCATACACACGCAGACCTGGTGATAACTTATTACCATACACACAGGCCTGGTGATAACTTATTTCCATACAGGCAGAGACCTGGAAAACCACATTACCATACACACACACACCTGATGATAACGTATCTGCTTACACACAGACCTGGTAATAACTTATTACCATACACACGCAGACTTGGTGATAACTCATTACCATTCACACGCAGACTTGGTGATAACTTATAATCATAAACACGCAGACCTGGTGATACCTTATTACCATACACACGCAGGGCTGATGATTACTTATTACAATACACACACAGAATTGGTGATAACTTATTTCCATTCACACGCAGACCTGGTGATAACTTATAACCATACACTTACAGACCTGGTGATAACTTATCACAATACACACGCAGACCTGGTGATAACTTATTACCATTCACAAGCAGACCTGGTGATCACTTATAACCATACACACACAGACCTGGTGATAACTTATTACCATACACACATACTTGGTGATAACTTATCACCATACACACGCACACCGGGTGACAACTTATTACCATTCACACACAGACCTGGAGATACTTTATTACCATACACACATACCTGGTGATAACTTATTACCATACACACGCAGACCTGGTGATAACTTATTACCATACACACAGGCCTGGTGATCACTTATTACCATACACACACAGACCTGGTGATCACTTATTACCATACACACAGTCCTGGTGATAACTTATTACCATATAGACGCAGATTTGGTGATAACTAATCACCATACAAACGCAGACCTGGTAATAACTTGTTACCATTCACCCGCAAACCTGATGATAACTTATTACCATTCACACGAAGACCTGGTCATAACTTATTACCATTCACACGAAGACCTGGTGATAACTAATCACCATACACACGCAGACCTGGTGATAACTTTTTACCATTCACACACAGATCTGGTGATAACTTATTACCATACACACGCAGACCTGGTGATAACTTATTACCATACACACAGAGACCTGGTGATAACTTATTACCATACACACACAGACCTGGTGATAACTTATTACCATACACACACAGACCTGGTGATAACTTATTACCATACACACAGACCTGCGGATAACTTATCACCATACACACCAGACCTGGTGATAACTTAATAACATACACATATACCTGGTGATAACTTATTACCATACACACAGACTTTATAATAACTTATTACCATACACAAGCAGACCTGGTGATAACTTATTTCCACTCACACGCAGACCTGGTGATAACTTATTACCATACACATGCAGACATGGTGGTAACTAATTACCATTCACGCAAAAATGGTGATAACTTAATACCATACACTTACAGACCTAAAGAGATAACTTATCACCATACACACGCAGACCTGGTGATAACTTATTACCATACACATATACCTGGTGATAACTGATTACCATACACACACACCTGGTGATAACTTATTGCCATACACACAGAGACCTGGTGAAAACCCATTACCATACACACACACACCTGATGATAACTAATCTGCTTACACACACAGACCTGGTGATAACTTATAACCATACACAAGCAGACTTGGTGATATTTTATTACCATTCACACTCAGACCTGGTGATAACTTATTATCATACACACATACCTGGTGATAGCTTATTGCCATACACACGCAGGGCTGATGATTACTTATTACCATACACACGCAGACTTGGTGATAACTTATAATCATACACACGCAGACCTGGTGATACCTTATTACCATACACACATACCTGGTGATAACTTATTACAATACACACGCAGGGCTGATGATTACTAATTACCATACACACACAGAATTGTTGATAACATATTTCCATTCACACGCAGACCTGGTGATAACTTATTACCATACACTTACAGACCTGGAGATAACTTATCACAATACACACGCAGACCTGGTGATAACTTACTACCATACACACAGAGACCCGGTGATAACTTATTACCATACACACAGACCTGGTGATAACTTATTACCATACACACACAGACCTGGCGATAACTTATTACCATACACACAGACCTGCGGATAACTTATCACCATACACACGCAGACCTGGTGATAACTTAATAACATACACATATACCTGGTGATAACTTATTACCATACACACAGACTTTATAATAACTTATCACCTTACACACGCAGACCTGGTGAATACTTATTACCATTCACACGCAGACCTGGTGATCACTTTTTACCATACACATATACCTGGTGATAACTTAATACCATACACACGGAAGGCTGATGATTACTTATTACCATACACACGCAGACCCGGTGATAACTTATTACCATCCACACTCAGACCTGGTGATAACTTATTACTATACACACATACCTGGTGGTAACTTATCAGCATACACAAGCAGACCTGGTGATAACTTATTTCCATTCACACGCAGACCTGGTGACAACTTATTACCATACACAAACAGACCTGGTAATAACTTTTATCCATTCACACGCAGACCGGGTGATAACTTATTACCATACACACATACCTCCTGATAACTTATTACCATACACACGCAAGGCTGGTGATTATTTATTACCATTCACACGCAGACCTGGTGATAACTTATTTCCATTCACACACACACCTGGTGATAACTTATTACCATACACACGCAGACCTGGTGATAACTAATCACCATACACACGCATACCTGGTGATAACTTATTACCATTCACACGCAGACCTGGTGGTCACGTATTACCATGCACAAACAGACCTGGTGATAACTTATTACCATTCACACACAGACCTGGTGATAACTTATTACCATACACACACGGACCTGATGATAACCTTTCACCATACACACGCAGACCTGGTGATAACTTATTACCATTCACACGCAGACTTGGTGTTAACTTATTACCATTCACACACAGACCTGGTGATAACTTATTTCAATTCACACGCAGACCTGGTGATAACTTATTACCATTCACACACAGACCTGGTGATAACTTATTACTATACACACGCAGACCTGGTGATAACTTATTACCATAAACACACAGATCTGGTGATAACTTATTACCATACACATATACCTGGTGATAACTTATTACCATACACACATACCTGGTGATAACTTATTACCATACACACGCAGGGCTGATGTCACTTATTACCATACACACACACCTGGTGATAACTTATTTCCATTCACACGCAGACCTTGTGATAACTTATTACCATACACTTACAGACCTAAAGAGATAAAGTATCACCATACACACGCAGACCTGGTGATAACTTATTACCATACACATATACCTGGTGATAACTGATTACCATACACACACACCTGGTGATAACTTATTGCCATACACACAGAGACCTGGTGAAAACCCATTACCATACACACACACACCTGATGATAACTTATCTGCTTACACACACAGACCTGATGATAACTTATAACCATACACAAGCAGACTTGGTGATATTTTATTACCATTCACACTCAGACCTGGTGATAACTTATTATCATACACACATACCTGGTGATAGCTTATTACCATACACACGCAGGGCTGATGATTACTTATTACCATATACACGCAGACTTGGTGATAACTCATTACCATTCACACGCAGACTTGGTGATAACTTATAATCATACACACGCAGACCTGGTGATAACATATTACCATACACACATACCTGGTGATAACTTTTTACCATTCACACACAGATCTGGTGATAACTTATTACCATACACACGCAGACCTGGTGATAACTTATTACCATACACACAGAGACCTGGTGATAACTTATTACCATACACACACAGACCTGGTGATAACTTATTACCATACACACACAGACCTGGTGATAACTTATTACCATACACACAGACCTGCGGATAACTTATCACCATACACACCAGACCTGGTGATAACTTAATAACATACACATATACCTGGTGATAACTTATTACCATACACACAGACTTTATAATAACTTATTACCATACACAAGCAGACCTAAAGAGATAAAGTATCACCATACACACGCAGACCTGGTGATAACTTATTACCATACACATATACCTGGTGATAACTGATTACCATACACACACACCTGGTGATAACTTATTGCCATACACACAGAGACCTGGTGAAAACCCATTACCATACACACACACACCTGATGATAACTTATCTGCTTACACACACAGACCTGGTGATAACTTATAACCATACACAAGCAGACTTGGTGATATTTTATTACCATTCACACTCAGACCTGGTGATAACTTATTATCATACACACATACCTGGTGATAGCTTATTACCATACACACGCAGGGCTGATGATTACTTATTACCATATACACGCAGACTTGGTGATAACTCATTACCATTCACACGCAGACTTGGTGATAACTTATAATCATACACACGCAGACCTGGTGATAACATATTACCATACACACATACCTGGTGATAACTTTTTACCATTCACACACAGATCTGGTGATAACTTATTACCATACACACGCAGACCTGGTGATAACTTATTACCATACACACAGAGACCTGGTGATAACTTATTACCATACACACACAGACCTGGTGATAACTTATTACCATACACACACAGACCTGGTGATAACTTATTACCATACACACACAGACCTGGTGATAACTTATTACCATACACACAGACCTGCGGATAACTTATCACCATACACACCAGACCTGGTGATAACTTAATAACATACACATATACCTGGTGATAACTTATTACCATACACACAGACTTTATAATAACTTATTACCATACACAAGCAGACCTGGTGATAACTTATTTCCACTCACACGCAGACCTGGTGATAACTTATTACCATACACATGCAGACATGGTGGTAACTAATTACCATACACGCAAAAATGGTGATAACTTAATACCATACACTTACAGACCTAAAGAGATAACTTATCACCATACACACGCAGACCTGGTGATAACTTATTACCATACACATATACCTGGTGATAACTGATTACCATACACACACACCTGGTGATAACTTATTGCCATACACACAGAGACCTGGTGAAAACCCATTACCATACACACACACACCTGATGATAACTAATCTGCTTACACACACAGACCTGGTGATAACTTATAACCATACACAAGCAGACTTGGTGATATTTTATTACCATTCACACTCAGACCTGGTGATAATTTATTATCATACACACATACCTGGTGATAGCTTATTGCCATACACACGCAGGGCTGATGATTACTTATTACCATACACACGCAGACTTGGTGATAACTTATAATCATACACACGCAGACCTGGTGATACCTTATTACCATACACACATACCTGGTGATAACTTATTACCATACACACGCAGGGCTGATGATTACTAATTACCATACACACACAGAATTGTTGATAACATATTTCCATTCACACGCAGACCTGGTGATAACTTATTACCATACACTTACAGACCTGGAGATAACTTATCACAATACACACGCAGACCTGGTGATAACTTATTACCATACACACAGACCTGCGGAAAACTTATTACCATACACACAGACCTGGTGATAACTTATTCCCATACACACACAGACCTGGTGATAACTTATTACCATACACACAGAACTGCGGAAAACTTATCACCATACACACACATACCTGGTGGTAACTTATCAGCATACACAAGCAGACCTGGTGATAACTTATTTCCATTCACACGCAGACCTGGTGACAACTTATTACCATACACAAACAGACCTGGTAATAACTTTTATCCATTCACACGCAGACCGGGTGATAACTTATTACCATACACACATACCTCCTGATAACTTATTACCATACACACGCAAGGCTGGTGATTATTTATTACCATTCACACGCAGACCTGGTGATAACTTATTTCCATTCACACACACACCTGGTGATAACTTATTACCATACACACGCAGACCTGGTGATAACTAATCACCATACACACGCATACCTGGTGATAACTTATTACCATTCACACGCAGACCTGGTGGTCACGTATTACCATGCACAAACAGACCTGGTGATAACTTATTACCATTCACACACAGACCTGGTGATAACTTATTACCATACACACACGGACCTGATGATAACCTTTCACCATACACACGCAGACCTGGTGATAACTTATTACCATTCACACGCAGACTTGGTGTTAACTTATTACCATTCACACACAGACCTGGTGATAACTTATTTCAATTCACACGCAGACCTGGTGATAACTTATTACCATTCACACACAGACCTGGTGATAACTTATTACCATACACACGCAGACCTCGTGATAACTTATTACCATAAACACACAGATCTGGTGATAACTTATTACCATACACATATACCTGGTGATAACTTATTACCATACACACATACCTGGTGATAACTTATTACCATATACACGCAGGGCTGATGTCACTTATTACCATACACACACACCTGGTGATAACTTATTTCCATTCACACGCAGACCTTGTGATAACTTATTACCATACACTTACAGACCTAAAGAGATAAAGTATCACCATACACACGCAGACCTGGTGATAACTTATTACCATACACATATACCTGGTGATAACTGATTACCATACACACACACCTGGTGATAACTTATTGCCATACACACAGAGACCTGGTGAAAACCCATTACCATACACACACACACCTGATGATAACTTATCTGCTTACACACACAGACCTGGTGATAACTTATAACCATACACAAGCAGACTTGGTGATATTTTATTACCATTCACACTCAGACCTGGTGATAACTTATTATCATACACACATACCTGGTGATAGCTTATTACCATACACACGCAGGGCTGATGATTACTTATTACCATACACACGCAGACTTGGTGATAACTCATTACCATTCACACGCAGACTTGGTGATAACTTATAATCATACACACGCAGACCTGGTGATAACATATTACCATACACACATACCTGGTGATAACTTTTTACCATTCACACACAGATCTGGTGATAACTTATTACCATACACACGCAGACCTGGTGATAACTTATTACCATACACACAGAGACCTGGTGATAACTTATTACCATACACACACAGACCTGGTGATAACTTATTACCATACACACACAGAATTGTTGATAACATATTTCCATTCACACGCAGACCTAGTGATAACTTATTACCATACACTTACAGACCTGGAGATAACTTATCACAATACACACGCAGACCTGGTGATAACTTACTACCATACACACAGAGACCCGGTGATAACTTATTACCATACACACAGACCTGGTGATAACTTATTACCATACACACACAGACCTGGTGATAACTTATTACCATACACACAGACCTGCGGATAACTTATCACCATACACACGCAGACCTGGTGATAACTTAATAACATACACATATACCTGGTGATAACTTATTACCATACACACAGACTTTATAATAACTTATCACCTTACACACGCAGACCTGGTGAATACTTATTACCATTCACACGCAGACCTGGTGATCACTTTTTACCATACACATATACCTGGTGATAACTTAATACCATACACACGGAAGGCTGATGATTACTTATTACCATACACACGCAGACCCGGTGATAACTTATTACCATCCACACTCAGACCTGGTGATAACTTATTACCATACACACATAGCTGGTGGTAACTTATCAGCATACACAAGCAGACCTGGTGATAACTTATTTCCATTCACACGCAGACCTGGTGACAACTTATTACCATACACAAACAGACCTGGTAATAACTTTTATCCATTCACACGCAGACCGGGTGATAACTTATTACCATACAGACATACCACCTGATAACTTATTACCATACACACGCAAGGCTGGTGATTATTTATTACCATTCACACGCAGACCTGGTGATAACTTATTTCCATTCACACACACACCTGGTGATAACTTATTACCATACACACGCAGACCTGGTGATAACTAATCACCATACACACGCATACCTGGTGATAACTTATTACCATTCACACGCAGACCTGGTGGTCACGTATTACCATGCACAAACAGACCTGGTGATAACTTATTACCATTCACACACAGACCTGGTGATAACTTATTACCATACACACACGGACCTGATGATAACCTTTCACCATACACACGCAGACCTGGTGATAACTTATTACCATTCACACGCAGACTTGGTGTTAACTTATTACCATTCACACACAGACCTGGTGATAACTTATTTCAATTCACACGCAGACCTGGTGATAACTTATTACCATTCACACACAGACCTGGTGATAACTTATTACCATACACACGCAGACCTGGTGATAACTTATTACCATAAACACACAGATCTGGTGATAACTTATTACCATACACATATACCTGGTGATAACTTATTACCATACACACATACCTGTTGATAACTTATTACCATACACACGCAGGGCTGATGTCACTTATTACCATACACACACACCTGGTGATAACTTATTTCCATTCACACGCAGACCTTGTGATAACTTATTACTATACACTTACAGACCTAAAGAGATAAAGTATCACCATACACACGCAGACCTGGTGATAACTTATTACCATACACATATACCTGGTGATAACTGATTACCATACACACACACCTGGTGATAACTTATTGCCATACACACAGAGACCTGGTGAAAACCCATTACCATACACACACAGACCTGATGATAACTTATCTGCTTACACACACAGACCTGGTGATAACTTATAACCATTCACACGCAGACTTGGTGATAACTTATAATCATACACACGCAGACCTGGTGATAACATATTACCATACACACATACCTGGTGATAACTTTTTACCATTCACACACAGATCTGGTGATAACTTATTACCATACACACGCAGACCTGGTGATAACTTATTACCATACACACAGAGACCTGGTGATAACTTATTACCATACACACACAGACCTGGTGATAACTTATTACCATACACACACAGACCTGGTGATAACTTATTACCATACACACAGACCTGCGGATAACTTATCACCATACACACCAGACCTGGTGATAACTTAATAACATACACATATACCTGGTGATAACTTATTACCATACACACAGACTTTATAATAACTTATTACCATACACAAGCAGACCTGGTGATAACTTATTTCCACTCACACGCAGACCTGGTGATAACTTATTACCATACACATGCAGACATGGTGGTAACTAATTACCATACACGCAAAAATGGTGATAACCTAATACCATACACTTACAGACCTAAAGAGATAACTTATCACCATACACACGCAGACCTGGTGATAACTTATTACCATACACATATACCTGGTGATAACTGATTACCATACACACACACCTGGTGATAACTTATTGCCATACACACAGAGACCTGGAGAAAACCCATTACCATACACACACACACCTGATGATAACTAATCTGCTTACACACACAGACCTGGTGATAACTTATAACCATACACAAGCAGACTTGGTGATATTTTATTACCATTCACACTCAGACCTGGTGATAACTTATTATCATACACACATACCTGGTGATAGCTTATTGCCATACACACGCAGGGCTGATGATTACTTATTACCATACACACGCAGACTTGGTGATAACTCATTACCATTCACACGAAGACTTGGTGATAACTTATAATCATACACTTACAGACCTGGAGATAACTTATCACAATACACACGCAGACCTGGTGATAACTTATTACCATACACACAAAGACCCGGTGATAACTTATTACCATACACACAGACCTGGTGATAACTTATTACCATACACACACAGACCTGCTGATAACTTATTACCATACACACAGACCTGCGGATAACTTATCACCATACACACGCAGACCTGGTGATAACTTAATAACATACACATATACCTGGTGATAACTTATTACCATACACACAGATTTTATAATAACTTATCACCTTACACACGCAGACCTGGTGAATACTTATTACCATTCACACGCAGACCTGGTGATCACTTTTTACCATACACATATACCTGGTGATAACTTAATACCATACACACGGAAGGCTGATGATTACTTATTACCATACACACGCAGACCCGGTGATAACTTATTACCATCCACACTCAGACCTGGTGATAACTTATTACCATACACACATACCTGGTGGTAACTTATCAGCATACACAAGCAGACCTGGTGATAACTTATTTCCATTCACACGCAGACCTGGTGATAACTTATCACCATACACACACAGACCTGGTGATAACTTATTACCATTCACAAGCAGACCTGGTGATCACTTATAACCATACACATACAGACCTGGTGATAACTTATTACCATACACACATTCTTGGTGATAACTTATCACCATACACACGCACACCGGGTTACAACTTATTACCATTCACACACAGACCTGGAGATACTTTATTACCATACACACATACCTGGTGATAACTTATTACCATACACACGCAGACCTAGTGATAACTTATTACCATACACACACAGGCCTGGTGATAACTTATTACCATACACACACAGACCTGGTGATCACTAATTACCATACACACACAGTCCTGGTGATAACTTATTACAATATAGACGCAGATCTGGTGATAACTAATCACCATACAAACGCAGACCTGGTAATAACTTATTACCATTCACACACAAACCTGATGATAACTTATTTCCACTCACACGCAGACCTGGTGATAACTTATTACCATACACATGCAGACATGGTGATAACCAATTACCATACACGCAAACCTGGTGATAACTTATTACCGTTCACACGAAGACCTGGTGATAACTTATTACCATACACACGCAGACCTGGTGTAGCTTATTTCCATTCACACGCAGACCTGGTGATAAATTATTACCATACACACACAGACCTGGTGATAACTTATTTCCATACACACGCAGACCTGGTGATCACTTATTACCATACACACACAGTCCTGGTGATAACTTATTACAATATAGACCCAGATCTGGTGATAACTCATCACCATACAAACGCAGACCTGGTAATAACTTATTACCATTCACACGCAAACCTGATGATAACTTATTTCCACTCACACGCAGACCTGGTCATAACTTATTACCATACACATGCAGACATGGTGATAACTAATTACCATACACGCAAACCTGGTGATAACTTATTACCGTTCACACGAAGACCTGGTGATAACTTATTACCATAAACACACAGATCTGGTGATAACTTATTACCATACACATATACCTGGTGATAACTTATTACCATACACACATACCTGGTGATAACTTATTACCATACACACGCAGGGCTGATGTCACTTATTACCATACACACACACCTGGTGATAACTTATTTCCATTCACACGCAGACCTTGTGATAACTTATTACCATACACTTACAGACCTAAAGAGATAAAGTATCACCATACACACGCAGACCTGGTGATAACTTATTACCATACACATATACCTGGTGATAACTGATTACCATACACACACACCTGGTGATAACTTATTGCCATACACACAGAGACCTGGTGAAAACCCATTACCATACACACACACACCTGATGACAACTTATCTGCTTACACACACAGACCTGGTGATAACTTAAAACCATACACAAGCAGACTTGGTGATATTTTATTACCATTCACACTCAGACCTGGTGATAACTTATTATCATACTCACATACCTGGTGATAGCTTATTACCATACACACACACCTGGTGATAACTTATTACCATACACATATACCTGGTGATAACTGATTACCATACACACACACCTGGTGATAACTTATTGCCATACACACATACCTAGTGATAACTTATTACCATACACACAGACGGCTGGTGATTACTTATTACCATACACACACAGACCTGATGATAACTTATTTCCATTCACATGCACACCTGTTGATAACTTATTACCAGACACACTCAGACCTGGTGATAACTTATTACCATACACACGCAGACCTGGTGATCACTTATTACCATACACACAGACCTGGTGATAACTTATTACCATACACGCATACTTGGTGATAACTATTTACCAAACACATGCAGGGCTGATTATTACTTTTTACCATACACATACAGACCTGGTAATAACTTATTTCCCTTCACACACAGACCTGGTGATAACTTATTACCATACACCCACAGACCTGGAGATATCTTATCACCATACACACGCAGACCTGGTGATAACTTATCACCATACACACACAGACCTGGTGATAACTTATTACCATTCACAAGCAGACCTGGTGATCACTTATAACCATACACACACAGACCTGGTGATAACTTATCACCATACACACGCACACCGGGTAACAACTTATTACCATTCACACACAGACCTGGAGATACTTTATTACCATACACACATACCTGGTGATAATTTATTACCATACACACGCATACCTAGTGAAAACTTTTTACCATACACACACAGGCCTGGTGATAACTTATTACCATACACACACAGACCTGGTGATCACTAATTACCATACACACACAGTCCTGGTGATAACTTATTGCAATATAGACGCAGATCTGGTGATAACTAATCACCATACAAACGCAGACCTGGTAATAACTTATTACCATTCACACACAAACCTGATGATAACTTATTTCCACTCACACGCAGACCTGGTGATAACTTATTACCATACACATGCAGACATGGTGATAACTAATTACCATACACGCAAACCTGGTGATAACTTATTACCGTTCACACGAAGACCTGGTGATAACTTATTACCATTCACACGAAGACCTGATGATAACTAATCACCATACACACGCAGACCTGGTGATAACTTTTTACCATTCACACACAGATCTTGTGATAACTGATTACCATACACACGCAGACCTGGTGTAGCTTATTTCCATTCACACGCAGACCTGGTGATAAATTATTACCATACACACACAGACCTGGTGATAACTTATTTCCATACACACGCAGACCTGGTGATCACTTATTACCATACACACACAGTCCTGGTGATAACTTATTACAATATAGACTCAGATCTGGTGATAACTAATCACCATACAAACGCAGACCTGGTTATAACTTATTACCATTCACACGCAAACCTGATGATAACTTATTTCCACTCACACGCAGACCTGGTCATAACTTATTACCATACACATGCAGACATGGTGATAACTAATTGCCATACACGCAAACCTGGTGATAACTTATTACCGTTCACACGAAGACCTGGTGATAACTTATTACAATACATACACAGACCTGGTGATAACTTATTACCTTACACACATACCTGGTGATAACTTATCACCATACACACGCAGGGCTGGTGATTACTTATTACCATACACACACAGACCTGGTGATAACTTATCACCATACACACGCAGACCTGGTGATAACTTATTACCATACACATATACCTGGTGATAACTGATTACCATACACACACACCTGGTGATAACTTATTGCCATACACACAGAGACCTGGTGAAAACCCATTACCATACACACACACACCTGATGATAACTTATCTGCTTACACACACAGACCTGGTGATAACTTAAAACCATACACAAGCAGACTTGGTGATATTTTATTACCATTCACACTCAGACCTGGTGATAACTTATTATCATACTCACATACCTGGTGATAGCTTATTACCATACACACACACCTGGTGATAACTTATTACCATACACATATACCTGGTGATAACTGATTACCATACACACACACCTGGTGATAACTTATTGCCATACACACATACCTAGTGATAACTTATTACCATACACACAGACGGCTGGTGATTACTTATTACCATACACACACAGACCTGATGATAACTTATTTCCATTCACATGCACACCTGGTGATAACTTATTACCAGACACACTCAGACCTGGTGATAACTTATTACCATACACACGCAGACCTGGTGATCACTTATTACCATACACACAGACCTGGTGATAACTTATTACCATACACGCATACTTGGTGATAACTATTTACCAAACACATGCAGGGCTGATTATTACTTTTTACCATACACATACAGACCTAGTAATAACTTATTTCCATTCACACACAGACCTGGTGATAACTTATTACCATACACCCACAGACCTGGAGATATCTTATCACCATACACACGCAGACCTGGTGATAACTTATCACCATACACACACAGACCTGGTTATAACTTATTACCATTCACAAGCAGACCTGGTGATCACTTATAACCATACACACACAGACCTGGTGATAACTTATTACCATACACACATACTTGGTGATAACTTATCACCATACACACGCACACCGGGTGACAACTTATTACCATTCACACACAGACCTGGAGATACTTTATTACCATACACACATACCTGGTGATAATTTATTACCATACACACGCAGACCTAGTGATAACTTATTACCATACACACACAGGCCTGGTGATAACTTATTACCATACACACACAGACCTGGTGATCACGTATTACCATACACACACAGTCCTGGTGATAACTTATTGCAATATAGACGCAGATCTGGTGATAACTAATCACCATACAAACGCAGACCTGGTAATAACTTATTACCATTCACACACAAACCTGATGATAACTTATTTCCACTCACACGCAGACCTGGTGATAACTTATTACCATACACATGCAGACATGGTGATAACTAATTACCATACACGCAAACCTGGTGATAACTTATTACCGTTCACACGAAGACCTGGTGATAACTTATTACCATTCACACGAAGACCTGATGATAACTAATCACCATACACACGCAGACCTGGTGATAACTTTTTACCATTCACACACAGATCTGGTGATAACTTATTACCATACACACGCAGACCTGGTGTAGCTTATTTCCATTCACACGCAGACCTGGTGATAAATTATTACCATACACACACAGACCTGGTGATAACTTATTTCCATACACACGCAGACCTGGTGATCACTTATTACCATACACACACAGTCCTGGTGATAACTTATTACAATATAGACTCAGATCTGGTGATAACTAATCACCATACAAACGCAGACCTGGTAATAACTTATTACCATTCACACGCAAACCTGATGATAACTTATTTCCACTCACACGCAGACCTGGTCATAACTTATTACCATACACATGCAGACATGGTGATAACTAATTACCCTACACGCAAACCTGGTGATAACTTATTACCGTTCACACGAAGACCTGGTGATAACTTATTACCATACATACACAGACCTGGTGATAACTTATTACCTTACACACATACCTGGTGATAACTTATCACCATACACACGCAGGGCTGGTGATTACTTATTACCATACACACACAGACCTGGTGATAACTTATTTCCATTCAAACGCAGACCTGGTGATAACTTATTACCATACACACAGACCTGGTGATAACTTATCACCATACACATGCAGACCTGGTGATAACTTATTACCATTCATACACAGACCTGGTGATAACTTATTACCATACACACGCAGACCTGGTGATAACTTATTACCATAAACACACAGATCTGGTGATAACTTATTACCATACACATATACCTGGTGATAACTTATTACCATACACACATACCTTGTGATAACTTATTACCATACACACGCAGAGCTGATGTCACTTATTACCATACACACACACCTGGTGATAACTTATTTCCATTCACACGCAGACCTTGTGATAACTAATTACCATACACTTACAGACCTAAAGAGATAACTTATCACCATAAACACGCAGACCTGGTGATAACTTATTACCATACACATATACCTGGTGATAACTGATTACCATACACAAACACCTGGTGATAACTTATTGCCAAACACACAGAGACCTGGTGAAAACCCATTACCATACACACACACACCTGATGATAACTTATCTGCTTACACACACAGACCTGGTGATAACTTATAACCATACACAAGCAGACTTGGTGATATTTTATTACCATTCACACTCAGACCTGGTGATAACTTATTATCATACACACATACCTGGTGATAGCTTATTACCATACACACGCAGGGCTGATGATTACTTATTACCATACATACGTACACTTGGTGATAACTCATTACCATTCACACGCAGACTTGGTGATAACTTATAATCATACACACGCAGACCTGCTGATAACTTATTACCATACACACATACCTGGTGATAACTTATTAACATACACACGCAGGGCTGATGATTACTTATTACCATACACACACAGAATTGTTGATAACATATTTCCATTCACACGCAGACCTGGTGATAACTTATTACCATACACTTACAGACCTGGTGATAACTTATCACAATACACACGCAGACCTGGTGATAACTTATTACCATTCACAAGCAGACCTGGTGATCACTTATTACCATACACACAAAGACCTGGTGATAACTTATTACCATACACACATACTTGGTGATAGCTTATCACCATACACACGCACACCGGGTGACAACTTATTACCATTCACACGCAGACCTGGTGATAACTTATAACCATACACACACAGACCTGGTGATAACTTATTAACATACACATATACCTGGTGATAACTTATTACCATACAGACAGAGACCTGGTAAAACCACATTACCATACACACACGCACCTGATGAAAACGTATCTGCTTACACACAGACCTGGTGATAACTTATTACCATAGACACGCAGACTTGGTGATAACTCATTACCATTCACACGCAGACTTGGTGATAACTTATAATCTTACACACGCAGACCTAGTGATACCTTATTACCATACACATATACCTGGTGATAACTTATTACCATACACACGCAGGGCTGATGATTACTTATTACCATACACACACAGAATTGGTGATAACTTATTTCCATTCTCACGCAGACCTGGTGATAACTTATTACCATACACACACAGACCTGGTGATAACTTATTACCATACACACGCAGACCTGGTGATAACTTATTACCATTCACACGCAGACTTCGTGTTAACTTATTTCCATTCACACGCAGACCTGGTGATAACTTATTTCCATTTACCCGCAGACCTGGTGATATCTTATTACCATACACACGCAGACCTAGTGATAACTAATCACCATACACACGCAGATTTGGTGATATCTAATTACCATTCACACGCAGACCTGGTGATATTTTATTTCCATTCACACTCAGACCTGGTGATCACTTATTACCATTCACACGCAGACCTGGTGAAAACTTATTACCATACACACATACCTGGTGATAACTTATTACCATACACACGCACGGCTGGTGATTACTTATTACCATACACACACAGACCTGATGATAACTTATTTCCATTCACATGCACACCTGGTGATAACTTATTACCAGACACACTCAGACCTGGTGATAACTTATTACCATACACACGCAGACCTGGTGATAACTTATTCCCAAACACACACAGACCTGGTGATAACTTATTACCATACACACTTACTTGGTGATAATTATTTACCATACACATGCAGGGCTGGTTATTACTTTTTACCATACACATACAGACCTGGTAATAACTTATTTCCATTCACACACAGACCTGGTGATAACTTATTACCAAACACCCACAGACCTGGAGATATCTTATCACCATACACACGCAGACCTGGTGATAACTTATCACCATACACACACAGACCTGGTGATAACTTATTACCATTCACAAGCAGACCTGGTGATCACTTATAACCATACACACACAGACCTGGTGATAACTTGTTACCATACACATATACTTGGTGATAACTTATCACCATACACACGCACACCGGGTGACAACTTATTACCATTCACACACAGACCTGGAGATACTTTATTACCATACACACATACCTGGTGATAACTTATTACCATACACACGCAGACCTGGTGATAACTTATTACCATACACACACAGGCCTGGTGATAACTTATTACCATACACACACAGACCTGGTGATCACTTATTACCATACACACACAGTCCTGGTGATAACTTATTACAATATAGACGCAGATCTGGTGATAACTAATCACCATACAAACGCAGTCCTGGTAATAACTTATTACCATTCACACGCAAACCTGATGATAACTTATTTCCACTCACACGCAGACCTGGTGATAACTTATTACCATACACATGCAGACATGGTGATAACTAATTACCATACACGCAAACCTGGTGATAACTTATTACCGTTCACACTAAGACCTGGTGATAACTTATTACCATTCACACGAAGACCTGGTGATAATTAATCACCATACACACGCAGACCTGGTGATAACTTTTTACCATTCACACACAGACCTGGTGATAACTTATTACCATACACACGCAGACTTGGTGATAACTTATTACCATTCACACAGAGACCTGGTGATAACTTATTACCATACACACGCAGACCTGGTGATAACTTATTACCATACACACACAGACCTGGTGATAACGTATTACCATACACACAGACCTGCGGATAACTTATCACCATACACACGCAGACCTGGTGATCACTTATTACCATACACACACAGTCCTGGTGATAACTTATTACAATATAGACTCAGATCTGGTGATAACTAATCACCATACAAACGCAGACCTGGTTATAACTTATTACCATTCACACGCAAACCTGATGATAACTTATTTCCACTCACACGCAGACCTGGTCATAACTTATTACCATACACATGCAGACATGGTGATAACTAATTGCCATACACGCAAACCTGGTGATAACTTATTACCGTTCACACGAAGACCTGGTGATAACTTATTACAATACATACACAGACCTGGTGATAACTTATTACCTTACACACATACCTGGTGATAACTTATCACCATACACACGCAGGGCTGGTGATTACTTATTACCATACACACACAGACCTGGTGATAACTTATCACCATACACACGCAGACCTGGTGATAACTTATTACCATACACATATACCTGGTGATAACTGATTACCATACACACACACCTGGTGATAACTTATTGCCATACACACAGAGACCTGGTGAAAACCCATTACCATACACACACACACCTGATGATAACTTATCTGCTTACACACACAGACCTGGTGATAACTTAAAACCATACACAAGCAGACTTGGTGATATTTTATTACCATTCACACTCAGACCTGGTGATAACTTATTATCATACTCACATACCTGGTGATAGCTTATTACCATACACACACACCTGGTGATAACTTATTACCATACACATATACCTGGTGATAACTGATTACCATACACACACACCTGGTGATAACTTATTGCCATACACACATACCTAGTGATAACTTATTACCATACACACAGACGGCTGGTGATTACTTATTACCATACACACACAGACCTGATGATAACTTATTTCCATTCACATGCACACCTGGTGATAACTTATTACCAGACACACTCAGACCTGGTGATAACTTATTACCATACACACGCAGACCTGGTGATCACTTATTACCATACACACAGACCTGGTGATAACTTATTACCATACACGCATACTTGGTGATAACTATTTACCAAACACATGCAGGGCTGATTATTACTTTATACCATACACATACAGACCTGGTAATAACTTATTTCCATTCACACACAGACCTGGTGATAACTTATTACCATACACCCACAGACCTGGAGATATCTTATCACCATACACACGCAGACCTGGTGATAACTTATCACCATACACACACAGACCTGGTGATAACTTATTACCATTCACAAGCAGACCTGGTGATCACTTATAACCATACACACACAGACCTGGTGATAACTTATTACCATTCACACGAACACCTGGCGATAACTTATTACCATTCACACGCAGACCTGGTGATAACTAATCACCATACACAACCAGACCTGGTGATAACTTTTTACCATTCACACACAGATCTTGTGATAACTTATTACCATACACACGCACACCTGGTGATAACTTATTACCATACACACAGAGACCTGGTGATAACTTATTACAATACACACGCAGACCTGGTGATAACTTATTACCATACACACACAGACCTGGTGATAACTTATTACCATACACACAGACCTGCGGATAACTTATCACCATACACACGCAGACCTGGTGATAACTTAATAACATACACATATACCTGGTGATAACTTATTACCATACACACAGACCTTTTAATAACTTATTACCATTCAGACGCAGACCGGGTGATAACTTATTACCATGCACACATACCTGCTGATAACTTATTACCATACACACGCAAGGCTGGTGATTATTTATTACCATTCACACGCAGACCTGGTGATAACTTATTTCCATTCACACACAGACCTGGTGATAACTTATTACCATACACACGCAGACCTGGTGATAACTAATCACCATACACACGCATACCTGGTGATAACTTATTACCATTCCCACGCAGACCTGGTGGTCACTTATTACCATTCACAAACAGACCTGGTGATAACTTATTACCATTCACACACAGACCTGGTGATAACTTATTACCATACACACACGGACCTGGTGATAACCTTTCACCATACACACGCAGACCTGGTGATAACTTATTACCATTCACACGCAGACTTGGTGTTAACTTATTACCATTCACACGCAGACCTGGTGATAACTTATTTCAATTCACACGCAGACCTGGTGATAACTTATTACCATTCACATACAGACCTGCTGATAACTTATTACCATACACACGCAGACCTGGTAATAACTTATTAATATACACAAAACCTGGTGATAACTTATTACCATTCACACGCAGACCTGGTGATAACTTATTACCATTCACACGCAGACCTGGTGATCACTTATAACCATACACACACAGACCTGGTGATCACTTATTACCATACACACACAGACCTGGTGATAACTTATTACCATTCACACACAGACCTGGTGATAACTTATTACCATACACACACGGACCTGGTGATAACCTTTCACCATACACACGCAGACCTGGTGATAACTTATTCCCTTTCACACGCAGACTTGGTGATAACTTATCACCATACACACGCAGACCTGGTGATAACTTATTACCATTCACACACAGACCTGGTGATAACTTATTACCATACACACGCAGACCTGGTGATAACTTATTACCATAAACACACAGATCTAGTGATAACTTATTACCATACACATATACCTGCTGATAACTTATTACCATACACACATACCTGGTGATAACTTATTACCATACACACGCAGGGCTGATGTCACTTATTACCATACACACGCAGACCTGGTGATAACTTATTTCCATTCACACGCAGACCTTGTGATAACTTATTACCATACACTTACAGACCTAAAGAGATAACTAATTACCATAAACACACAGACCTGGTGATAACTTATTACCATACACATATACCTGGTGATAACTGATTACCATACACACACACCTGGTGATAACTTATTGCCATACACACAGAGACCTGGTGAAAACCCATTACCATTTACACACACACCTGATGATAACTTATCTGCTTACACACACAGACCTGGTGATAACTTATAACCATTCACAAGCAGACTTGGTGATATTTTATTACCATTCACACTCTGACCTGGTGATAACTTATTATCATACACACATACCTGGTGATAGCTTATTACCATACACACGCAGGGCTGATGATTACTTATTACCATACACACGCAGACTTGGTGATAACTCATTACCATTCACACGCAGACTTGGTGATAACTTATAATCATACACACGCAGACCTGGTGATACCTTATTACCATACACACATACCTGGTGATAACTTATTACCATACACACGCAGGGCTGATGATTACTTATTACCATACACACACAGAATTGGTGATAACTTATTTCCATTCACACGCAGACCTGGTGATAACTTATTACCATACACTTACAGACCTGGTGATAACTTATCACAATACACACGCAGACCTGGTGATAACTTATTACCATTCACAAGCAGACCTGGTGATAACTTATCACAATACACACGCAGACCTGGTGATAACTTATTCCCATTCACACGCAGACCTGGTGATATCTAATCACCATACACACGCAGAACTGGTGATAACTTATTACCATTCACACGCAGACCTGGTGATATTTTATTTCCATTCACACGCAGACCTGGTGATCACTTATTACCATTCACACGCAGACCTGGTGATAACTTATTACCGTACACACACAGACCTCGTGATAACTTATTACCATACACACACAGACCTGGTGATAACTTATTTCCATACACACGCAGACCCAGTGATAACTAATCACCATACACACGCAGACTTGGTGATATCTAATTACCATTCACACGCAGACCTGGTGATATTTTATTTCCATTCACACTCAGACCTGGTGATCACTTATTACCATACACACCCAGACCTGGTGAAAACTTATTACCATACACACATACCTGGTGATAACTTATTACCATACACACGCACGGCTGGTGATTACTTATTCCCATTCACACGCAGACCTGGTGATAACTTATAACCGTACACACAGACCTCAAGATAACTTATTACCATACACACACAGACCTGGTGATCACTTATTTCCATTCACACGCAGACCTGGTGATAACTTATTACCATACACACACATACCTGGTGATAAATTTTTACCATACTCACATACCTGGTGATAAATTATTACCATTCACACACAGACCTGGTGATAACTTATTACCATACACACGCAGACCTGGTGATAACTTATTACCATACACACAAAGACCTGGTGATAACTTATTACCATTCACACGCAGACCTGGTGATAATTTATTACCGTACACACATATCTGGTGATAACTTATCACCAAACACACGCAGACCTGGTGATACCTTAATACCATTCACATGCAGAGCTGGTGATAATTTATAATCATACACACGCAGACCTTGTGATACCTTATTACCATACACACATACCTGGTGATAACTTATTACCATACACACACAGGGCTGATGATTACTTATTACCATACACACACAGGCCTGGTGATAACTTATTACCATACACACACAGACCTGGTGATCACTTATTACCATACACACACAGACCTGGTAATAACTTATCACCATACACACGCAGACCTGGTGATAACTTAATACCATTCACATGCAGACCTGGTGATAACTTATAATCATACACACGCAGACCTGGTGATACCTTATTACCATACACACATACCTGGTGATAACTTATTACCATACACACACAGGGCTGATGATTACTTATTACCATACACACACAGGCCTGGTGATAACTTATTACCATACACACACAGACCTTGTGATCACTTATTAACATACACACACAGACCTGGTGATAACTTATCACCATACACATGCAGACATGGTGATAACTAATTGCCATACACGCAAACCTGGTGATAACTTATTACCGTTCATACGAAGACCTGGTGATAACTTATTACAATACATACACAGACCTGGTGATAACTTATTACCTTACACACATACCTGGTGATAACTTATCACCATACACACGCAGGGCTGGTGATTACTTATTACCATACACACACAGACCTGGTGATAACTTATCACCATACACACGCAGACCTGGTGATAACTTATTACCATACACATATACCTGGTGATAACTGATTACCATACACACACACCTGGTGATAACTTATTGCCATACACACAGAGACCTGGTGAAAACCCATTACCATACACACACACACCTGATGATAACTTATCTGCTTACACACACAGACCTGGTGATAACTTAAAACCATACACAAGCAGACTTGGTGATATTTTATTACCATTCACACTCAGACCTGGTGATAACTTATTATCATACTCACATACCTGGTGATAGCTTATTACCATACACACACACCTGGTGATAACTTATTACCATACACATATACCTGGTGATAACTGATTACCATACACACACACCTGGTGATAACTTATTGCCATACACACATACCTAGTGATAACTTATTACCATACACACAGACGGCTGGTGATTACTTATTACCATACACACACAGACCTGATGATAACTTATTTCCATTCACATGCACACCTGGTGATAACTTATTACCAGACACACTCAGACCTGGTGATAACTTATTACCATACACACGCAGACCTGGTGATCACTTATTACCATACACACAGACCTGGTGATAACTTATTACCATACACGCATACTTGGTGATAACTATTTACCAAACACATGCAGGGCTGATTATTACTTTTTACCATACACATACAGACCTGGTAATAACTTATTTCCATTCACACACAGACCTGGTGATAACTTATTACCATACACCCACAGACCTGGAGATATCTTATCACCATACACACGCAGACCTGGTGATAACTTATCACCATACACACACAGACCTGGTGATAACTTATTACCATTCACAAGCAGACCTGGTGATCACTTATAACCATACACACACAGACCTGGTGATAACTTATTACCATACACACATACTTGGTGATAACTTATCACCATACACACGCACACCGGGTGACAACTTATTACCATTCACACACAGACCTGGAGATACTTTATTACCATACACACATACCTGGTGATAATTTATTACCATACACACGCAGACCTAGTGATAACTTATTACCATACACACACAGGCCTGGTGATAACTTATTACCATACACACACAGACCTGGTGATCACGTATTACCATACACACACAGTCCTGGTGATAACTTATTGCAATATAGACGCAGATCTGGTGATAACTAATCACCATACAAACGCAGACCTGGTAATAACTTATTACCATTCACACACAAACCTGATGATAACTTATTTCCACTCACACGCAGACCTGGTGATAACTTATTACCATACACATGCAGACATGGTGATAACTAATTACCATACACGCAAACCTGGTGATAACTTATTACCGTTCACACGAAGACCTGGTGATAACTTATTACCATTCACACGAAGACCTGATGATAACTAATCACCATACACACGCAGACCTGGTGATAACTTTTTACCATTCACACACAGATCTGGTGATAACTTATTACCATACACACGCAGACCTGGTGTAGCTTATTTCCATTCACACGCAGACCTGGTGATAAATTATTACCATACACACACAGACCTGGTGATAACTTATTTCCATACACACGCAGACCTGGTGATCACTTATTACCATACACACACAGTCCTGGTGATAACTTATTACAATATAGACTCAGATCTGGTGATAACTAATCACCATACAAACGCAGACCTGGTAATAACTTATTACCATTCACACGCAAACCTGATGATAACTTATTTCCACTCACACGCAGACCTGGTCATAACTTATTACCATACACATGCAGACATGGTGATAACTAATTACCATACACGCAAACCTGGTGATAACTTATTACCGTTCACACGAAGACCTGGTGATAACTTATTACCATACATACACAGACCTGGTGATAACTTATTACCTTACACACATACCTGGTGATAACTTATCACCATACACACGCAGGGCTGGTGATTACTTATTACCATACACACACAGACCTGGTGATAACTTATTTCCATTCAAACGCAGACCTGGTGATAACTTATTACCATACACACAGACCTGGTGATAACTTATCACCATACACATGCAGACCTGGTGATAACTTATTTCAACTCACACGCAGACCTGGTGATAACTTATTACCATAAACACACAGATCTGGTGATAACTTATTACCATACACATATACCTGGTGATAACTTATTACCATACACACATACCTTGTGATAACTTATTACCATACACACGCAGAGCTGATGTCACTTATTACCATACACACACACCTGGTGATAACTTATTTCCATTCACACGCAGACCTTGTGATAACTAATTACCATACACTTACAGACCTAAAGAGATAACTTATCACCATAAACACGCAGACCTGGTGATAACTTATTACCATACACATATACCTGGTGATAACTGATTACCATACACACACACCTGGTGATAACTTATTGCCAAACACACAGAGACCTGGTGAAAACCCATTACCATACACACACACACCTGATGATAACTTATCTGCTTACACACACAGACCTGGTGATAACTTATAACCATACACAAGCAGACTTGGTGATATTTTATTACCATTCACACTCAGACCTGGTGATAACTTATTATCATACACACATACCTGGTGATAGCTTATTACCATACACACGCAGGGCTGATGATTACTTATTACCATACATACGTACACTTGGTGATAACTCATTACCATTCACACGCAGACTTGGTGATAACTTATAATCATACACACGCAGACCTGCTGATAACTTATTACCATACACACATACCTGGTGATAACTTATTAACATACACACGCAGGGCTGATGATTACTTATTACCATACACACACAGAATTGTTGATAACATATTTCCATTCACACGCAGACCTGGTGATAACTTATTACCATACACTTACAGACCTGGTGATAACTTATCACAATACACACGCAGACCTGGTGATAACTTATTACCATTCACAAGCAGACCTGGTGATCACTTAATACCATACACACAAAGACCTGGTGATAACTTATTACCATACACACATACTTGGTGATAGCTTATCACCATACACACGCACACCGGGTGACAACTTATTACCATTCACACGCAGACCTGGTGATAACTTATAACCATACACACACAGACCTGGTGATAACTTATTAACATACACATATACCTGGTGATAACTTATTACCATACAGACAGAGACCTGGTAAAACCACATTACCATACACACACGCACCTGATGAAAACGTATCTGCTTACACACAGACCTGGTGATAACTTATTACCATAGACACGCAGACTTGGTGATAACTCATTACCATTCACACGCAGACTTGGTGATAACTGATAATCATACACACGCAGACCTAGTGATACCTTATTACCATACACATATACCTGGTGATAACTTATTACCATACACACGCAGGGCTGATGATTACTTATTACCATACACACACAGAATTGGTGATAACTTATTTCCATTCTCACGCAGACCTGGTGATAACTTATTACCATACACACACAGACCTGGTGATAACTTATTACCATACACACGCAGACCTGGTGATAACTTATTACCATTCACACGCAGACTTCGTGTTAACTTATTTCCATTCACACGCAGACCTGGTGATAACTTATTTCCATTTACCCGCAGACCTGGTGATATCTTATTACCATACACACGCAGACCTAGTGATAACTAATCACCATACACACGCAGATTTGGTGATATCTAATTACCATTCACACGCAGACCTGGTGATATTTTATTTCCATTCACACTCAGACCTGGTGATCACTTATTACCATTCACACGCAGACCTGGTGAAAACTTATTACCATACACACATACCTGGTGATAACTTATTACCATACACACGCACGGCTGATGATTACTTATTACCATACACACACAGACCTGATGATAACTTATTTCCATTCACATGCACACCTGGTGATAACTTATTACCAGACACACTCAGACCTGGTGATAACTTATTACCATACACACGCAGACCTGGTGATAACTTATTCCCAAACACACACAGACCTGGTGATAACTTATTACCATACACACATACTTGGTGATAATTATTTACCATACACATGCAGGGCTGGTTATTACTTTTTACCATACACATATACTTGGTGATAACTTATCACCATACACACGCACACCGGGTGACAACTTATTACCATTCACACACAGACCTGGAGATACTTTATTACCATACACACATACCTGGTGATAACTTATTACCATACACACGCAGACCTGGTGATAACTTATTACCATACACACACAGGCCTGGTGATAACTTATTACCATACACACACAGACCTGGTGATCACTTATTACCATACACACACAGTCCTGGTGATAACTTATTACAATATAGACTCAGATCTGGTGATAACTAATCACCATACAAACGCAGACCTGGTTATAACTTATTACCATTCACACGCAAACCTGATGATAACTTATTTCCACTCACACGCAGACCTGGTCATAACTTATTACCATACACATGCAGACAAGGTGATAACTAATTGCCATACACGCAAACCTGGTGATAACTTATTACCGTTCACACGAAGACCTGGTGATAACTTATTACAATACATACACAGACCTGGTGATAACTTATTACCTTACACACATACCTGGTGATAACTTATCACCATACACACGCAGGGCTGGTGATTACTTATTACCATACACACACAGACCTGGTGATAACTTATCACCATACACACGCAGACCTGGTGATAACTTATTACCATACACATATACCTGGTGATAACTGATTACCATACACACACACCTGGTGATAACTTATTGCCATACACACAGAGACCTGGTGAAAACCCATTACCATACACACACACACCTGATGATAACTTATCTGCTTACACACACAGACCTGGTGATAACTTAAAACCATACACAAGCAGACTTGGTGATATTTCATTACCATTCACACTCAGACCTGGTGATAACTTATTATCATACTCACATACCTGGTGATAGCTTATTACCATACACACACACCTGGTGATAACTTATTACCATACACATATACCTGGTGATAACTGATTACCATACACACACACCTGGTGATAACTTATTGCCATACACACATACCTAGTGATAACTTATTACCATACACACAGACGGCTGGTGATTACTTATTACCATACACACACAGACCTGATGATAACTTATTTCCATTCACATGCACACCTGGTGATAACTTATTACCAAACACACTCAGACCTGGTGATAACTTATTACCATACACACGCAGACCTGGTGATCACTTATTACCATACACACAGACCTGGTGATAACTTATTACCATACACGCATACTTGGTGATAACTATTTACCAAACACATGCAGGGCTGATTATTACTTTTTACCATACACATACAGACCTGGTAATAACTTATTTCCATTCACACACAGACCTGGTGATAACTTATTACCATACACCCACAGACCTGGAGATATCTTATCACCATACACACGCAGACCTGGTGATAACTTATCACCATACACACACAGACCTGGTGATAACTTATTACCATTCACAAGCAGACCTGGTGATCACTTATAACCATACACACACAGACCTGGTGATAACTTATTACCATTCACACGAACACCTGGCGATAACTTATTACCATTCACACGCAGACCTGGTGATAACTAATCACCATACACAACCAGACCTGGTGATAACTTTTTACCATTCACACACAGATCTTGTGATAACTTATTACCATACACACGCACACCTGGTGATAACTTATTACCATACACACAGAGACCTGGTGATAACTTATTACAATACACACGCAGACCTGGTGATAACTTATTACCATACACACACAGACCTGGTGATAACTTATTACCATACACACAGACCTGCGGATAACTTATCACCATACACACGCAGACCTGGAGATAACTTAATAACATACACATATACCTGGTGATAACTTATTACCATACACACAGACCTTTTAATAACTTATTACCATTCAGACGCAGACCGGGTGATAACTTATTACCATGCACACATACCTGCTGATAACTTATTACCATACACACGCAAGGCTGGTGATTATTTATTACCATTCACACGCAGACCTGGTGATAACTTATTTCCATTCACACACAGACCTGGTGATAACTTATTACCATACACACGCAGACCTGGTGATAACTAATCACCATACACACGCATACCTGGTGATAACTTATTACCATTCCCACGCAGACCTGGTGGTCACTTATTACCATTCACAAACAGACCTGGTGATAACTTATTACCATTCACACACAGACCTGGTGATAACTTATTACCATACACACACGGACCTGGTGATAACCTTTCACCATACACACGCAGACCTGGTGATAACTTATTACCATTCACACGCAGACTTGGTGTTAACTTATTACCATTCACACGCAGACCTGGTGATAACTTATTTCAATTCACACGCAGACCTGGTGATAACTTATTACCATTCACATACAGACCTGCTGATAACTTATTACCATACACACGCAGACCTGGTAATAACTTATTAATATACACAAAACCTGGTGATAACTTATTACCATTCACACGCAGACCTGGTGATAACTTATTACCATTCACACGCAGACCTGGTGATCACTTATAACCATACACACACAGACCTGGTGATCACTTATTACCATACACACACAGACCTGGTGATAACTTATTACCATTCACACACAGACCTGGTGATAACTTATTACCATACACACACGGAACTGGTGATAACCTTTCACCATACACACGCAGACCTGGTGATAACTTATTCCCTTTCACACGCAGACTTGGTGATAACTTATCACCATACACACGCAGACCTGGTGATAACTTATTACCATTCACACACAGACCTGGTGATAACTTATTACCATACACACGCAGACCTGGTGATAACTTATTACCATAAACACACAGATCTAGTGATAACTTATTACCATACACATATACCTGCTGATAACTTATTACCATACACACATACCTGGTGATAACTTATTACCATACACACGCAGGGCTGATGTCACTTATTACCATACACACGCAGACCTGGTGATAACTTATTTCCATTCACACGCAGACCTTGTGATAACTTATTACCATACACTTACAGACCTAAAGAGATAACTAATTACCATAAACACACAGACCTGGTGATAACTTATTACCATACACATATACCTGGTGATAACTGATTACCATACACACACACCTGGTGATAACTTATTGCCATACACACAGAGACCTGGTGAAAACCCATTACCATTTACACACACACCTGATGATAACTTATCTGCTTATACACACAGACCTGGTGATAACTTATAACCATTCACAAGCAGACTTGGTGATATTTTATTACCATTCACACTCAGACCTGGTGATAACTTATTATCATACACACATACCTGGTGATAGCTTATTATCATACACACGCAGGGCTGATGATTACTTATTACCATACACACGCAGACTTGGTGATAACTCATTACCATTCACACGCAGACTTGGTGATAACTTATAATCATACACACGCAGACCTGGTGATACCTTATTACCATACACACATACCTGGTGATAACTTATTACCATACACACGCAGGGCTGATGATTACTTATTACCATACACACACAGAATTGGTGATAACTTATTTCCATTCACACGCAGACCTGGTGATAACTTATTACCATACACTTACAGACCTGGTGATAACTTATCACAATACACACGCAGACCTGGTGATAACTTATTACCATTCACAAGCAGACCTGGTGATAACTTATCACAATACACACGCAGACCTGGTGATAACTTATTCCCATTCACACGCAGACCTGGTGATATCTAATCACCATACACACGCAGAACTGGTGATAACTTATTACCATTCACACGCAGACCTGGTGATATTTTATTTCCATTCACACGCAGACCTGGTGATCACTTATTACCATTCACACGCAGACCTGGTGATAACTTATTACCGTACACACACAGACCTCGTGATAACTTATTACCATACACACACAGACCTGGTGATAACTTATTTCCATACACACGCAGACCTAGTGATAACTAATCATCATACACACGCAGACTTGGTGATATCTAATTACCATTCACACGCAGACCTGGTGATATTTTATTTCCATTCACACTCAGACCTGGTGATCACTTATTACCATACACACCCAGACCTGGTGAAAACTTATTACCATACACACATACCTGGTGATAACTTATTACCATACACACGCACGGCTGGTGATTACTTATTCCCATTCACACGCAGACCTGGTGATAACTTATAACCGTACACACAGACCTCAAGATAACTTATTACCATACACACACAGACCTGGTGATCACTTATTTCCATTCACACGCAGACCTGGTGATAACTTATTACCATACACACACATACCTGGTGATAACTTATTACCATACACACGCAGACCTGGTGATAACTTATTACCATACACACAAAGACCTGGTGATAACTTATTACCATTCACACGCAGACCTGGTGATAATTTATTACCGTACACACATATCTGGTGATAACTTATCACCAAACACACGCAGACCTGGTGATACCTTAATACCATTCACATGCAGACCTGGTGATAATTTATAATCATACACACGCAGACCTTGTGATACCTTATTACCATACACACATACCTGGTGATAACTTATTACCATACACACACAGGGCTGATGATTACTTATTACCATACACACACAGGCCTGGTGATAACTTATTACCATACACACACAGACCTGGTGATAACTTATTTCCATACACACGCAGACCTAGTGATAACTAATCATCATACACACGCAGACTTGGTGATATCTAATTACCATTCACACGCAGACCTGGTGATATTTTATTTCCATTCACACTCAGACCTGGTGATCACTTATTACCATACACACCCAGACCTGGTGAAAACTTATTACCATACACACATACCTGGTGATAACTTATTACCATACACACGCACGGCTGGTGATTACTTATTCCCATTCACACGCAGACCTGGTGATAACTTATAACCGTACACACAGACCTCAAGATAACTTATTACCATACACACACAGACCTGGTGATCACTTATTTCCATTCACACGCAGACCTGGTGATAACTTATTACCATACACACACATACCTGGTGATAACTTATTACCATACACACGCAGACCTGGTGATAACTTATTACCATACACACAAAGACCTGGTGATAACTTATTACCATTCACACGCAGACCTGGTGATAATTTATTACCGTACACACATATCTGGTGATAACTTATCACCAAACACACGCAGACCTGGTGATACCTTAATACCATTCACATGCAGACCTGGTGATAATTTATAATCATACACACGCAGACCTTGTGATACCTTATTACCATACACACATACCTGGTGATAACTTATTACCATACACACACAGGGCTGATGATTACTTATTACCATACACACACAGGCCTGGTGATAACTTATTACCATACACACACAGACCTGGTGATCACTTATTACCATACACACACAGACCTGGTAATAACTTATCACCATACACACGCAGACCTGGTGATAACTTAATACCATTCACATGCAGACCTGGTGATAACTTATAATCATACACACGCAGACCTGGTGATACCTTATTACCATACACACATACCTGGTGATAACTTATTACCATACACACACAGGGCTGATGATTACTTCTTACCATACACACACAGGCCTGGTGATAACTTATTACCATACACACACAGACCTGGTGATCACTTATTAACATACACACACAGACCTGGTAATAACTTATCACCATACACACGCAGACCTGGTGATAACTTAATACCATTCACATGCAGACCTGGTGATAACTTATAATCATACACACGCAGACCTGGTGATACCTTATTACCATACACACACATACCTGGTGATAAATTTTTACCATACTCACATACCTGGTGATAAATTATTACCATTCACACACAGACCTGGTGATAACTTATTACCATACACACGCAGACCTGGTGATAACTAATCACCATACACACGCAGACCTGGTGATAACTTATTACCTTTCACACGCAGACCTGGTGATATTTTATTTCAATTCACACGCAGACCTGGTGATCACTTATTACCATTCACACGCAGACCTGGTGATAACTAATCACCATACACACGCAGACCTGGTGATAACTTATTACCTTTCACACGCAGACCTGGTGATATTTTATTTCCATTCACACGCAGACCTGGTGATCACTTATTACCATTCACACGCAGACCTAGAGATAACTTATTACCGTACACACACTGACCTCGTGATAACTTATTACCATACACACACAGACCTGGTGATAACTTATTTCCATTCACACGCAGACCTGGTGATAACTTATTAACATGCACACACATACCTGGTGATAAATGTTTACCATACTCACATACCTGGTGATAAATTATTACCATTCACACACAGACCTGGTGATAACTTATTACCCTACACACGCAGACCTGGTGATAACTTATTACCATACACACAAAGAACTGGTGATAACTTATTACCATTCACACGCAGACCTGGTGATAATTTATTACCGTACACACATATCTGGTGATAACTTATCACCAAACACACGCAGACCTGGTGATAACTTAATACCATTCACACGCAGACCAGGTGATAACTTATAATCATACACACGCAGACCTGGTGATACGTTATTACCATACACACATACCTGGTGATAACTTATTACCATACACACACAGGGCTGATGATTACTTATTACCATACACACACAGACCTGGTGTAGCTTATTTCCATTCACACGCAGACCTGGTGATAACTTATTACCATACACACACAGACCTGGTGATAACTTTTTACCATACACACGCAGACCTGGTGATAACTTATTACCATTCACACGCAGACCTGGTGATCACTTATAACCATACACACACAGACCTGGTGATAACTTATTACGATACATACATACTTGGTATTAACTTATTACCATACACACACAGACCTGGTGATCACTTATTACCATACACACACAGTCCTGGTGATAACTTATTACCATACACACAGAGACCTGGTGATAACTTATTACAATACACACGCAGACCTGGTGATAACTTATTACCATACACACACAGACCTGGTGATACCTTATTACCATACACACAGACCTGCGGATATCTTATCACCATACACACGCAGACCTGGTGATAACTTAATAACATACACATATACCTGGTGATAACTTATTACCATACACACAGAACTTTTAATAACTTATTACCATTCAGACGCAGACCGGGTGATAACTTATTACCATGCACACATACCTGCTGATAACTTATTACCATACACACGCAAGGCTGGTGATTATTTATTACCATTCACACGCAGACCTGGTGATAACTTATTTCCATTCACACACAGACCTGGTGATAACTAATTACCATACACACGCAGACCTGGTGATAACTAATCACCATACACACGCATACCTGGTGATAACTTATTACCATTCCCACGCAGACCTGGTGGTCACTTATTACCATGCACAAACAGACCTGGTGATAACTTATTACCATTCACACACAGACCTGGTGATAACTTATTACCATACACACACGGACCTGGTGATAACCTTTCACCATACACACGCAGACCTGGTGATAACTTATTACCATTCACACGCAGACTTGGTGTTAACTTATTACCATTCACACGCAGACCTGGTGATAACTTATTTTAATTCACACGCAGACCTGGTGATAACTTATTACCATTCACATACAGACCTGGTGATACCTTATTACCATACACACATACCTGGTGATAACTTATTACCATACACACACAGGGCTGATGATTACTTATTACCATACACACACAGACCTGGTGTAGCTTATTTCCATTCACACACATACCTGGTGATAACTTATTACCATACACACGCACGGCTGGTGATTACTTATTCCCATTCACACGCAGACCTGGTGATAACTTATAACCGTACACACACAGACCTCAAGATAACTTATTACCATACACACACAGACCTGGTGATCACTTATTTCCATTCACACGCAGACCTGGTGATAACTTATTACCATACACACACATACCTGGTGATAAATTTTTACCATACTCACATACCTGGTGATAAATTATTACCATTCACACACAGACCTGGTGATAACTTATTACCATACACACGCAGACCTGGTGATAATTTATTACCATACACACAAAGACCTGGTGATAACTTATTACCATTCACACGCAGACCTGGTGATAATTTATTACCGTACACACATATCTGGTGATAACTTATCACCAAACACACGCAGACCTGGTGATACCTTAATACCATTCACATGCAGACCTGGTGATAATTTATAATCATACACACGCAGACCTTGTGATACCTTATTACCATACACACATACCTGGTGATAACTTATTACCATACACACACAGGGCTGATGATTACTTATTACCATACACACACAGGCCTGGTGATAACTTATTACCATACACACACAGACCTGGTGATCACTTATTACCATACACACACAGACCTGGTAATAACTTATCACCATACACACGCAGACCTGGTGATAACTTAATACCATTCACATGCAGACCTGGTGATAACTTATAATCATACACACGCAGACCTGGTGATACCTTATTACCATACACACATACCTGGTGATAACTTATTACCATACACACACAGGGCTGATGATTACTTATTACCATACACACACAGGCCTGGTGATAACTTATTACCATACACACACAGACCTGGTGATCACTTATTAACATACACACACAGACCTGGTGATATTTTATTTCAATTCACACGCAGACCTGGTGATCACTTATTACCATTCACACGCAGACCTGGTGATAACTTATCACCATACACACGCAGACCTGGTGATAACTTATTACCTTTCACACGCAGACCTGGTGATATTTTATTTCCATTCACACGCAGACCTGGTGATCACTTATTACCATTCACACGCAGACCTGGAGATAACTTATTACCGTACACACACTGACCTCGTGATAACTTATTACCATACACACACAGACCTGGTGATAACTTATTACCATGCACACACATACCTGGTGATAAATGTTTACCATACTCACATACCTGGTGATAAATTATTACCATTCACACACAGACCTGGTGATAACTTATTACCCTACACACGCAGACCTGGTGATAACTTATTACCATACACACAAAGAACTGGTGATAACTTATTACCATTCACACGCAGACCTGGTGATAATTTATTACCGTACACACATATCTGGTGATAACTTATCACCAAACACACGCAGACCTGGTGATAACTTAATACCATTCACACGCAGACCAGGTGATAACTTATAATCATACACACGCAGACCTGGTGATACCTTATTACCATACACACATACCTGGTGATAACTTATTACCATACACACACAGGGCTGATGATTACTTATTACCATACACACACAGACCTGGTGTAGCTTATTTCCATTCACACGCAGACCTGGTGATAACTTATTACCATACACACACAGACCTGGTGATAACTTTTTACCATACACACGCAGACCTGGTGATAACTTATTACCATTCACACGCAGACCTGGTGATCACTTATAACCATACACACACAGACCTGGTGATCACTTATTACGATACACACATACTTGGTATTAACTTATTACCATACACACACAGACCTGGTGATCACTTATTATCATACACACACAGTCCTGGTGATAACTTATTACCATACACACAGAGACCTGGTGATAACTTATTACAATACACACGCAGACCTGGTGATAACTTATTACCATACACACACAGACCTGGTGATAACTTATTACCATACACACAGACCTGCGGATATCTTATCACCATACACACGCAGACCTGGTGATAACTTAATAACATACACATATACCTGGTGATAACTTATTACCATACACACAGACCTTTTAATAACTTATTACCATTCAGACGCAGACCGGGTGATAACTTATTACCATGCACACATACCTGCTGATAACTTATTACCATACACACGCAAGGCTGGTGATTATTTATTACCATTCACACGCAGACCTGGTGATAACTTATTTCCATTCACACACAGACCTGGTGATAACTTATTACCATACACACGCAGACCTGGTGATAACTAATCACCATACACACGCATACCTGGTGATAACTTATTACCATTCCCACGCAGACCTGGTGGTCACTTATTACCATGCACAAACAGACCTGGTGATAACTTATTACCATTCACACACAGACCTGGTGATAACTTATTACCATACACACACGGACCTGGTGATAACCTTTCACCATACACACGCAGACCTGGTGATAACTTATTACCATTCACACGCAGAATTGGTGTTAACTTATTACCATTCACACGCAGACCTGGTGATAACTTTTTTTAATTCACACGCAGACCTGGTGATAACTTATTACCATTCACATACAGACCTGCTGATAACTTAATACCATACACACGCAGACCTGGTAATAACTTATTACCATACACACAAAGACCTGGTGATAACTTATTACCATTCACACGCAGACCTGGTGATAACTTATTACCATTCACACGCAGACCTGGTGATCACTTATAACCATACACACACAGACCTGGTGATCACTTATTACCATACACACACAGACCTGGTGATAACTTATTACCATTCACACACAGACCTGGTGATAACTTATTACCATACACACACGGACCTGGTGATAACCTTTCACCATACACACGCAGACCTGGTGATAACTTATTACCATTCACACGCAGACTTGGTGATAACTTATCACCATACACACGCAGACCTGGTGATAACTTATTACCATTCACACACAGACCTGGTGATAACTTATTACCATACACACGCAGACCTGGTGATAACTTATTACCATAAACACACAGATCTAGTGATAACTTATTACCATACACATATACCTGGTGATAACTTATTACCATACACAAATACCTGGTGATAACTTATTACCATACACACGCAGGGCTGATGTCACTTATTACCATACACACGCAGACCTGGTGATAACTTATTTCCATTCACACGCAGACCTTGTGATAACTTATTACCATACACTTACAGACCTAAAGAGATAACTTATTACCATAAACACACAGACCTGGTGATAACTTATTACCATACACATATACCTGGTGATAACTGATTACCATACACACACCTGGTGATAACTTATTGCCATACACACAGAGACCTGGTGAAAACCCATTACCATACACACACACACCTGATGATAACTTATCTGCTTACACACACAGACCTGGTGATAACTTATAACCATTCACAAGCAGACTTGGTGATATTTTATTACCATTCACACTCAGACCTGGTGATAACTTATTATCATACACACATACCTGGTGATAGCTTATTACCATACACACGCAGGGCTGATGATTACTTATTACCATACACACGCAGACTTGGTGATAACTCATTACCATTCACACGCAGACTTGGTGATAACTTATAATCATACACACGCAGACCTGGTGATACCTTATTACCATACACACATACCTGGTGATAACTTATTACCATACACACGCAGGGCTGATGATTACTTATTACCATACACACACAGAATTGGTGATAACTTATTTCCATTTACACGCAGACCTGGTGATAACTTATTACCATACACTTACAGACCTGGTGATAACTTATCACAATACACACGCAGACCTGGTGATAACTTATTACCATTCACAAGCAGACCTGGTGATAACTTATCACAATACACACGCAGACCTGGTGATAACTTATTACCATTCACACGCAGACCTGGTGATATCTAATCACCATACACACGCAGAATTGGTGATAACTTATTACCATTCACACGCAGACCTGGTGATATTTTATTTCCATTCACACGCAGACCTGGTGATCACTTATTACCATTCACACGCAGACCTGGTGATAACTTATTACCGTACACACACAGACCTCGTGATAACTTATTACCATACACACACAGACCTGGTGATAACTTATTTCCGTACACACGCAGACCTAGTGATAACTAATCACCATACACACGCAGACTTGGTGATATCTAATTACCATTCACACGCAGACCTGGTGATATTTTATTTCCATTCACACTCAGACCTGGTGATCACTTATTACCATACACACACAGACCTGGTGAAAACTTATTACCATACACACATACCTGGTGATAACTTATTACCATACACGCGCACGCCTGGTGATTACTTATTACCATTCACACGCAGACCTGGTGATAACTTATTACCGTACACACACAGACCTCAAGATAACTTATTACCATACACACACAGACCTGGTGATCACTTATTTCCATTCACACGCAGACCTGGTGATAACTTATTACCATACACACACATACCTGGTGATAAATTTTTACCATACTCACATACCTGGTGATAAATTATTACCATTCACACACAGACCTGGTGATAACTTATTACCATACACACGCAGACCTGGTGATAACTTATTACCATACACACAAAGACCTGGTGATAACTTATTACCATTCACACGCAGACCTGGTGATAATTTATTACCGTACACACATATCTGGTGATAACTTATCACCAAACACACGCAGACCTGGTGATACCTTAATACTATTCACATGCAGACCTGGTGATAATTTATAATCATACACACGCAGACCTTGTGATACCTTATTACCATACACACATACCTGGTGATAACTTATTTCCATACACACACAGGGCTGATGATTACTTATTACCATACACACACAGGCCTGGTGATAACTTATTACCATACACACACAGACCTGGTGATCACTTATTACCACACACACACAGACCTGGTAATAACTTATCACCATACACACGCAGACCTGGTAATAACTTAATACCATTCACATGCAGACGTGGTGATAACTTATAATCATACACATGCAGACCTGGTGATACCTTATTACCATACACACATACCTGGTGATAACTTATTACCATACACACACAGGGCTGATGATTACTTATTACCATACACACACAGGCCTGGTGATAACTTATTACCATACACACACAGACCTGGTGATACCTTATTACCATACACACACATAACTGGTGATAAATTTTTACCATACTCACATACCTGGTGATAAATTATTACCATTCACACACAGACCTGGTGATAACTTATTACCATACACACGCAGACCTGGTGATAACTAATCACCATACACACGCAGACCTGGTGATAACTTATTACCTTTCACACGCAGACCTGGTGATATTTTATTTCAATTCACACGCAGACCTGGTGATCACTTATTACCATTCACACGCAGACCTGGTGATAACTAATCACCATACACACGCAGACCTGGTGATAACTTATTACCTTTCACACGCAGACCTGGTGATATTTTATTTCCATTCACACGCAGACCTGGTGATCACTTATTACCATTCACACGCAGACCTAGAGATAACTTATTACCGTACACACACTGACCTCGTGATAACTTATTACCATACACACACAGACCTGGTGATAACTTATTTCCATTCACACGCAGACCTGGTGATAACTTATTAACATGCACACACATACCTGGTGATAAATGTTTACCATACTCACATACCTGGTGATAAATTATTACCATTCACACACAGACCTGGTGATAACTTATTACCCTACACACGCAGACCTGGTGATAACTTATTACCATACACACAAAGAACTGGTGATAACTTATTACCATTCACACGCAGACCTGGTGATAATTTATTACCGTACACACATATCTGGTGATAACTTATCACCAAACACACGCAGACCTGGTGATAACTTAATACCATTCACACGCAGACCAGGTGATAACTTATAATCATACACACGCAGACCTGGTGATACGTTATTACCATACACACATACCTGGTGATAACTTATTACCATACACACACAGGGCTGATGATTACTTATTACCATACACACACAGACCTGGTGTAGCTTATTTCCATTCACACGCAGACCTGGTGATAACTTATTACCATACACACACAGACCTGGTGATAACTTTTTACCATACACACGCAGACCTGGTGATAACTTATTACCATTCACACGCAGACCTGGTGATCACTTATAACCATACACACACAGACCTGGTGATAACTTATTACGATACATACATACTTGGTATTAACTTATTACCATACACACACAGACCTGGTGATCACTTATTACCATACACACACAGTCCTGGTGATAACTTATTACCATACACACAGAGACCTGGTGATAACTTATTACAATACACACGCAGACCTGGTGATAACTTATTACCATACACACACAGACCTGGTGATACCTTATTACCATACACACAGACCTGCGGATATCTTATCACCATACACACGCAGACCTGGTGATAACTTAATAACATACACATATACCTGGTGATAACTTATTACCATACACACAGAACTTTTAATAACTTATTACCATTCAGACGCAGACCGGGTGATAACTTATTACCATGCACACATACCTGCTGATAACTTATTACCATACACACGCAAGGCTGGTGATTATTTATTACCATTCACACGCAGACCTGGTGATAACTTATTTCCATTCACACACAGACCTGGTGATAACTAATTACCATACACACGCAGACCTGGTGATAACTAATCACCATACACACGCATACCTGGTGATAACTTATTACCATTCCCACGCAGACCTGGTGGTCACTTATTACCATGCACAAACAGACCTGGTGATAACTTATTACCATTCACACACAGACCTGGTGATAACTTATTACCATACACACACGGACCTGGTGATAACCTTTCACCATACACACGCAGACCTGGTGATAACTTATTACCATTCACACGCAGACTTGGTGTTAACTTATTACCATTCACACGCAGACCTGGTGATAACTTATTTTAATTCACACGCAGACCTGGTGATAACTTATTACCATTCACATACAGACCTGGTGATACCTTATTACCATACACACATACCTGGTGATAACTTATTACCATACACACACAGGGCTGATGATTACTTATTACCATACACACACAGACCTGGTGTAGCTTATTTCCATTCACACACATACCTGGTGATAACTTATTACCATACACACGCACGGCTGGTGATTACTTATTCCCATTCACACGCAGACCTGGTGATAACTTATAACCGTACACACACAGACCTCAAGATAACTTATTACCATACACACACAGACCTGGTGATCACTTATTTCCATTCACACGCAGACCTGGTGATAACTTATTACCATACACACACATACCTGGTGATAAATTTTTACCATACTCACATACCTGGTGATAAATTATTACCATTCACACACAGACCTGGTGATAACTTATTACCATACACACGCAGACCTGGTGATAATTTATTACCATACACACAAAGACCTGGTGATAACTTATTACCATTCACACGCAGACCTGGTGATAATTTATTACCGTACACACATATCTGGTGATAACTTATCACCAAACACACGCAGACCTGGTGATACCTTAATACCATTCACATGCAGACCTGGTGATAATTTATAATCATACACACGCAGACCTTGTGATACCTTATTACCATACACACATACCTGGTGATAACTTATTACCATACACACACAGGGCTGATGATTACTTATTACCATACACACACAGGCCTGGTGATAACTTATTACCATACACACACAGACCTGGTGATCACTTATTACCATACACACACAGACCTGGTAATAACTTATCACCATACACACGCAGACCTGGTGATAACTTAATACCATTCACATGCAGACCTGGTGATAACTTATAATCATACACACGCAGACCTGGTGATACCTTATTACCATACACACATACCTGGTGATAACTTATTACCATACACACACAGGGCTGATGATTACTTATTACCATACACACACAGGCCTGGTGATAACTTATTACCATACACACACAGACCTGGTGATCACTTATTAACATACACACACAGACCTGGTGATATTTTATTTCAATTCACACGCAGACCTGGTGATCACTTATTACCATTCACACGCAGACCTGGTGATAACTTATCACCATACACACGCAGACCTGGTGATAACTTATTACCTTTCACACGCAGACCTGGTGATATTTTATTTCCATTCACACGCAGACCTGGTGATCACTTATTACCATTCACACGCAGACCTGGAGATAACTTATTACCGTACACACACTGACCTCGTGATAACTTATTACCATACACACACAGACCTGGTGATAACTTATTACCATGCACACACATACCTGGTGATAAATGTTTACCATACTCACATACCTGGTGATAAATTATTACCATTCACACACAGACCTGGTGATAACTTATTACCCTACACACGCAGACCTGGTGATAACTTATTACCATACACACAAAGAACTGGTGATAACTTATTACCATTCACACGCAGACCTGGTGATAATTTATTACCGTACACACATATCTGGTGATAACTTATCACCAAACACACGCAGACCTGGTGATAACTTAATACCATTCACACGCAGACCAGGTGATAACTTATAATCATACACACGCAGACCTGGTGATACCTTATTACCATACACACATACCTGGTGATAACTTATTACCATACACACACAGGGCTGATGATTACTTATTACCATACACACACAGACCTGGTGTAGCTTATTTCCATTCACACGCAGACCTGGTGATAACTTATTACCATACACACACAGACCTGGTGATAACTTTTTACCATACACACGCAGACCTGGTGATAACTTATTACCATTCACACGCAGACCTGGTGATCACTTATAACCATACACACACAGACCTGGTGATCACTTATTACGATACACACATACTTGGTATTAACTTATTACCATACACACACAGACCTGGTGATCACTTATTATCATACACACACAGTCCTGGTGATAACTTATTACCATACACACAGAGACCTGGTGATAACTTATTACAATACACACGCAGACCTGGTGATAACTTATTACCATACACACACAGACCTGGTGATAACTTATTACCATACACACAGACCTGCGGATATCTTATCACCATACACACGCAGACCTGGTGATAACTTAATAACATACACATATACCTGGTGATAACTTATTACCATACACACAGACCTTTTAATAACTTATTACCATTCAGACGCAGACCGGGTGATAACTTATTACCATGCACACATACCTGCTGATAACTTATTACCATACACACGCAAGGCTGGTGATTATTTATTACCATTCACACGCAGACCTGGTGATAACTTATTTCCATTCACACACAGACCTGGTGATAACTTATTACCATACACACGCAGACCTGGTGATAACTAATCACCATACACACGCATACCTGGTGATAACTTATTACCATTCCCACGCAGACCTGGTGGTCACTTATTACCATGCACAAACAGACCTGGTGATAACTTATTACCATTCACACACAGACCTGGTGATAACTTATTACCATACACACACGGACCTGGTGATAACCTTTCACCATACACACGCAGACCTGGTGATAACTTATTACCATTCACACGCAGAATTGGTGTTAACTTATTACCATTCACACGCAGACCTGGTGATAACTTTTTTTAATTCACACGCAGACCTGGTGATAACTTATTACCATTCACATACAGACCTGCTGATAACTTAATACCATACACACGCAGACCTGGTAATAACTTATTACCATACACACAAAGACCTGGTGATAACTTATTACCATTCACACGCAGACCTGGTGATAACTTATTACCATTCACACGCAGACCTGGTGATCACTTATAACCATACACACACAGACCTGGTGATCACTTATTACCATACACACACAGACCTGGTGATAACTTATTACCATTCACACACAGACCTGGTGATAACTTATTACCATACACACACGGACCTGGTGATAACCTTTCACCATACACACGCAGACCTGGTGATAACTTATTACCATTCACACGCAGACTTGGTGATAACTTATCACCATACACACGCAGACCTGGTGATAACTTATTACCATTCACACACAGACCTGGTGATAACTTATTACCATACACACGCAGACCTGGTGATAACTTATTACCATAAACACACAGATCTAGTGATAACTTATTACCATACACATATACCTGGTGATAACTTATTACCATACACAAATACCTGGTGATAACTTATTACCATACACACGCAGGGCTGATGTCACTTATTACCATACACACGCAGACCTGGTGATAACTTATTTCCATTCACACGCAGACCTTGTGATAACTTATTACCATACACTTACAGACCTAAAGAGATAACTTATTACCATAAACACACAGACCTGGTGATAACTTATTACCATACACATATACCTGGTGATAACTGATTACCATACACACACCTGGTGATAACTTATTGCCATACACACAGAGACCTGGTGAAAACCCATTACCATACACACACACACCTGATGATAACTTATCTGCTTACACACACAGACCTGGTGATAACTTATAACCATTCACAAGCAGACTTGGTGATATTTTATTACCATTCACACTCAGACCTGGTGATAACTTATTATCATACACACATACCTGGTGATAGCTTATTACCATACACACGCAGGGCTGATGATTACTTATTACCATACACACGCAGACTTGGTGATAACTCATTACCATTCACACGCAGACTTGGTGATAACTTATAATCATACACACGCAGACCTGGTGATACCTTATTACCATACACACATACCTGGTGATAACTTATTACCATACACACGCAGGGCTGATGATTACTTATTACCATACACACACAGAATTGGTGATAACTTATTTCCATTTACACGCAGACCTGGTGATAACTTATTACCATACACTTACAGACCTGGTGATAACTTATCACAATACACACGCAGACCTGGTGATAACTTATTACCATTCACAAGCAGACCTGGTGATAACTTATCACAATACACACGCAGACCTGGTGATAACTTATTACCATTCACACGCAGACCTGGTGATATCTAATCACCATACACACGCAGAATTGGTGATAACTTATTACCATTCACACGCAGACCTGGTGATATTTTATTTCCATTCACACGCAGACCTGGTGATCACTTATTACCATTCACACGCAGACCTGGTGATAACTTATTACCGTACACACACAGACCTCGTGATAACTTATTACCATACACACACAGACCTGGTGATAACTTATTTCCGTACACACGCAGACCTAGTGATAACTAATCACCATACACACGCAGACTTGGTGATATCTAATTACCATTCACACGCAGACCTGGTGATATTTTATTTCCATTCACACTCAGACCTGGTGATCACTTATTACCATACACACACAGACCTGGTGAAAACTTATTACCATACACACATACCTGGTGATAACTTATTACCATACACGCGCACGCCTGGTGATTACTTATTACCATTCACACGCAGACCTGGTGATAACTTATTACCGTACACACACAGACCTCAAGATAACTTATTACCATACACACACAGACCTGGTGATCACTTATTTCCATTCACACGCAGACCTGGTGATAACTTATTACCATACACACACATACCTGGTGATAAATTTTTACCATACTCACATACCTGGTGATAAATTATTACCATTCACACACAGACCTGGTGATAACTTATTACCATACACACGCAGACCTGGTGATAACTTATTACCATACACACAAAGACCTGGTGATAACTTATTACCATTCACACGCAGACCTGGTGATAATTTATTACCGTACACACATATCTGGTGATAACTTATCACCAAACACACGCAGACCTGGTGATACCTTAATACTATTCACATGCAGACCTGGTGATAATTTATAATCATACACACGCAGACCTTGTGATACCTTATTACCATACACACATACCTGGTGATAACTTATTTCCATACACACACAGGGCTGATGATTACTTATTACCATACACACACAGGCCTGGTGATAACTTATTACCATACACACACAGACCTGGTGATCACTTATTACCACACACACACAGACCTGGTAATAACTTATCACCATACACACGCAGACCTGGTAATAACTTAATACCATTCACATGCAGACGTGGTGATAACTTATAATCATACACATGCAGACCTGGTGATACCTTATTACCATACACACATACCTGGTGATAACTTATTACCATACACACACAGGGCTGATGATTACTTATTACCATACACACACAGGCCTGGTGATAACTTATTACCATACACACACAGACCTGGTGATAACTTATTAACATACACACACAGACCTGGTGATTACTTATCACCATACACACGCAGACCTGGTGATAACTTATTTCCATTCACACGGAGACCTGGTGATAACTTATTACCATACACACGCAGACCTGGTGATAACTAATCACCATACACACGCAGACCTGGTGATAACTTATTACCTTTCACACGCAGACCTGGTGATAACTAATCACCATACACACGCAGACCTGGTGATAACTTATTACCTTTCACACGCAGACCTGGTGATATTTTATTTCCATTCACCCGCAGACCTGGTGATCACTTATTACCATACACACACAGACCTGGTGATAACTTATTTCCATTCACACGCAGACCTGGTGATAACTTATTACCATACACACACATACCTGGTGATAAATTTTTACCATACTCACATACCTGGTGATAAATTATTACCATTCACACACAGACCTGGTGATAACTTATTACCATACACACGCAGACCTGGTGATAACTTATTACCATACACACAAAGAACTGGTGATAACTTATTACCATTCACACGCAGACCTGGTGATAATTTATTACCGTACACACATATCTGGTGATAACTTATCACCAAACACACGCAGACCTGGTGATAACTTAATACCATTCACACGCAGACAAGGTGATAACTTATAATCATACTCACGCAGACCTGGTGATACCTTATTACCATACACACATACCTGGTGATAACTTATTACCATACACACACAGGGCTGATGATTACTTATTACCATACACACACAGACCTGGTGTAGCTAATTTCCATTCACACGCAGACCTGGTGATAACTTATTACCATACACACACAGACCTGGTGATAACTTTTTACCATACACACGCAGACCTGGTGATAACTTATTACCATTCACACGCAGACCTGGTGATCACTTATAACCATACACACACAGACCTGGTGATAACTTATTACCATACACACATACTTGGTATTAACTTATCACCATACACACGCAGACCTGGTGATAACTAATTACCATACACACACAGACCTGGTGATAACTTATTACCATACACACACAGACCTGGTGATCACTTATTACCATACACACACAGTCCTGGTGATAACTTATTACCATACACACATACCTGGTGATAACTTTTTTAACATACACATGCAGGGCTGGTGATAACTTATTACCATACACACACAGACCTGGTGATAACTTATTTCCATTCACACGCAGACCTGGTGATAATTTATTACCATACACACACAGACCTGGTGATAACTTATCACCATACACACGCAGACCTGGTGATAACTTATTACCATGCACATATACCTGGTGATAACTTATTACCATACAAACATACCTGGTGATAACTTATTACCATACACACAGAGACCTGGTGATAACACATTACCATACACACACACACCTGATGATAACTTATCACCATACACACACAGACCTGGTGATAACTTATTACCATACACACACAGACTTGGTGATAACTTATTACCATTCACACTCAGACCTGGTGATAACTTATTACCATATACAAACAGACCTGGTGATAACTTATTACCATACACACATACCTGGTGATAACTTATTACCATACACACGCAGGGCTGGTGATTACTTATTACCATATACAAACAGACCTGGTGATAACTTATAACCACACACGCACAGACCTAGCTGGAGATAACTTATTACCTTACACGCCCTTGCTGGATAATATGCAGATATACAAGGAAATAAACTGCCTGTAGCATTTTTTTGGAGATAATATTGATGTTGACCAGTTAATAATTCATACTGTAAAGTGGAAAAAATCTTGCCATCCAAACCTTAATACATATCAAACGACTTCGTTGCTTAGTGAACACTTTTCTAAGGACGACAAAGAAGAGTAATAAAAGAAAGAACTTTTTGCAGAGCACAATTACACGCTTAGAAATAAAACCTAAGATGGTAGTTTCTAGTTCTCGTTTTCTTGGCTACATCAAATACATGACATTTGCCTTAGAGAGGTCTGGTTTTTTTTTTGCATTATGTAGAGTTTAATTAGTATTGCTCCTTTTCTCCTATATGTTTAACATTATATGTTAAATAGAATTATCTTGAAACCAGTTTTTCATTTTCCGAATAGAGCCACCAGGGGCGCTGCAGCTCACATACGTCAAACTCTGATATTTTTCTAATAGCTTCAACACTATAAACAATGTCACAACTTTTATTACAGAATCTAAAACTACAATCAATGGGCTTATTTTAGGAAACACGTGACCTCATTTTGTGGTTACCACGTTGACCTATTTTGAGTAAAATTCTTGGTATTTTTACCCTAGTTTTTTTAAGTTTGTCATTATTAAAGCTTGAGAGCTGTAGTTTTTTTGCATCCTGTAGAGTTCAGTTATTGTTGTAAGGGTAAATCTAAGTTTTGCTAAATGACCACAGGCACTGCACGAGATTTTTTCCGAGATATCATTTAATGACGGCCTTAATGCCTCGATTTTGCAGGAATCATTTTGAAACATATATTTTATGTTTGACATTTTTATCTGAAAACTGATTTTATATTGTTGGTATATGACCACACTTCAACATCATATTTCTGCTATATCTCTTAAATTACTGACCATATCCAATTGTTCACGGGGTATAGTAATGGCCCTATCTGTATGGTGGTGCGGTCTTACTCTTTCTTTAAAGTGGCCCCCTTATTGAGCGGAAAATTTGTAAAACATTAAAATGTTTGCGAGATATCACCTCACAGTCCACTAAACTCGTCAGTTTTTCAGTAATCACTTTAAAACTGATACGTTTTATGTTATGCAATAATATCTTGAAAATCTTTTTGCCATTTTTGGAAAATGGACATCAGGGGGCGTGGCACATGAAAAACTTCAACATCTCATTTTTCTGCTATATCTCTAAAATTACTGAACATGTCACATTTTTTTATTGTAACATATAAAACTAGAATCTATGGCCTTTATCTTATGGATTCCTGGCGTAATCCTATCCTTACAAAGGCTACTCATTTGAGGGTAAAATGTGTCCTCACTGGCCCGTTCTGACCCAAATTGAATGAGCCGCCCGATTTGTAGTGAATGTGGTCAGAGTCACCCTGGAGTAAGAAATACCCATCCATATATCTCAATCAGTGATGACAACAAACCGACCTGTCTACATTAAAGGTCATGTGACCCTGGGGGTTAACTTTCTACTTTTGCCGGGTACAATTGGGGGGTATTCATGAAAATAAAAAATATGTTCATAATTTTTAAAAGCTAGAGAGGTCTAGATTTTTGTTTAGGGTAGCATGCTTTAAAATGTTAAAAAAAAATTTAAATATAACCGTCCTTAATGGAAGCCAAGGTCAAAGTTATCGCTACAACTTAAAATGTTTTATTCTTCATATATTTTTCATGCATGATCGCAGCCACAGGAATTATATCGCAATTTATTTGCCATTGTATGACCTTTCACCCTATTCAGGTAAAACTGCCCCATTCTGTGGTTACCATGGTAACCTTTTTTTGTGGAAAATTAAAGAAATTTCAAAATTTATACTCTTATTTTGGTAACTTTGTCATTTTTAAAACTATAGAGGTCAAGTGTTCAGATAATGCAGAGTTTAATTAGAATTGCATGATTTTCCTTCAAGTTTTTGCAAATGACCACCATGGAGCACTGTACGAAATTTTGCGAAATTTCATTGATGATGCCCTCGAGACCCCCATTTTAAAGTAATTGCTCCAAAATTTATACAGTATTTGTTATATAGTAATATCTCGAAACGAATTTTTCATTTTTTTTAATAGAGCCACCAGGGGGCACTGCAGCTTACACACATCAAACTCTAATTTTTGTCTAAAAGCTTCAACACTATAAACAATGTCACAACTTTTATTACCGAATTTAAAACAACAATTAATGGGCTTATTTGTGTCATATCTACATAGCTGAAAATGATATTATAATTTTCATTACTGCATCTAAAACTAGAAAAGATGGCCTTATTTCTGTGGGGATTTGGCCATATCCTGCAATATTCATGTTGACCTAATGTAGGGTAAAACTTATCGAACATGGAAATATTCAAATATTTCTATATCTGGCACAGGCCCAAGTTTCATGCAATCGCTCTGAAATTTATACCGTTGGTTAATATCTATTACCATCAGACCCATTTTTTTCAAAATTGGGTAAAGGTCAAATGTCAAGGCCACAAACACGCACCAATGTCTTATTTTCTTCATATTTTGTTTATAAATTTTCGCATCCACATAAACAGTTATTCATTTTAGTCTCCTGTTCATTTTTCATAATATAAAAGAATAATCTGACCTGACCTATTTCTCTTTCAACTCTCGGCAAGCGTACGACCTTTGGTCGTCTAGTTTGTTCGTTGCTTCCTTAAGTCAAAGATTTCGGCAAGTATGTTGGTCAGTTCTGTATTTTTGTCTGTCTGTGTGTCTGTTTGTTGCTTGCTGGAATCAAAGATTTCGGCAAGCATGTTGGTCATTTCTGTATGTTTGTCTGTCTGTCTGTTTGTTTGCTGCTTGCCGGAATCAAAGATTTTGGCAAGCATGTTGGTCATTTCTGTATGTTTGTCTGTTTGTTTGTTTGTTTGTCATTCCGAGCTCTACAGGTCGCAATTTTGCAGCAATCGTTTTCCACTTTACATAGTTGATAGAAAAGCGAGCCTCCTAGAAGGCTATTGTTTTTCGTCTTAATAGGTCAAAGGTCAAGGTCATCAAAACTATTAAAACCGTTTATTTAGCTCAGCTTACTATAAGTCATCTGAGCTATAGACGTGGTCCGCTGTCCGTCGTCCGTCTGACTCTCCGTCCGTCCGTCCGTCCTTAGATGTGGCACGTTTTGAAACAGTAAGACCTAGGAATCCAAAATTCGGAATAATGTTAGATGTCCCCAAGATATCCTACCAAGCCGAAAACAGTCTTTGCGACTTCGTTCCTTTCAGAAATTAAGGAAAAACCTCATTTTGTTATTAAAAACCTATTTTCACACTTCAGGACTGCCTAATATCAAAACCACTCATCTGTTTTTCCTCATATTTACCATAAATATTCCTCTATATAGTTCCTATGTACATGCAAGAAATTAGGTCTGTATTATATAATTTAAAAAAAGTTATGGGCTCAAACATAATGCATTTGTCAAAAATCAGAAAAGATATTTGATCACTTAACACAAAACATGTTAAATCTAAGGACTTTATTTCTAGTAATATAACTTTAATTAATCAAAATTAAATTGTATACCGAAAATTAGATCAAAATCTTTAAAAAATTTTTTAATATTAGCAAAAATAAAAAAATGGTACCTTAAATTTTGCCCAAGTTTGACCATGGCACTTTTTTTTCTTGTAAGTACATTTGATTTAATTTTCACAGCCAGTTTACATATGGATTTAATCTGATGAATTTTGAAATTTGAAAGTATAAGCTTAAAAATAGTCTAGCTATTGAAGTTTTTTTTAATGTATTTGTATTTTCTAGCATCATGGCCCCTCTTTTTTTTACTACAACTTTGCCTGGTAATCCAAAAATTGGCATAATGTTAGATGTCCCTAAGATCTCCTTCCAAGCCAAAAGCTGGGTCTCTGTGACCTTTTTCTTTTGAGAAATTAAGGAAAACCTCAATATTTATTAAAATCATTTTTTACACTTCAGGAATGCCTAATATCAAAACAACTCACTTTTTTTCTTCATATTTTCCATAAATAATTGTCTATATATAACCTATGTACATGCCTGTAATTAGGTCAGTACTATATAATTTAAAAAAAGTTATCGGCCCCAACATAAGCACTTTGTATAAAAAGGAGGAAAGATTATTGATCAGTTAACACAATAAATGTTAAAGCTGGGGACCTTTTTTTCAGTAATATAAGATTAATCTATTAAAATATAATTGTATACCCAAAATACACCATTTTTTTTTTAATTATTAGCAAAAATATGAATATGGAACCTTAAATTTTGCCTAAATTTGACCTTGTCATGTTTTTTATTTGATTTTCAGAGCCAGGAGGCATATGGCTTTAAACTGATGAATTGTGAAACTCTTTGTCACTACAGCTGTGCCTGGGTAACCTTATTAGTGATGCAACACTGTCAGAGCACCTAGTCTGATGTCAAAGTCGTACATTTATTTTAATGCCCCCTCCCCCCGTCCAAGTATATTGCAATACATTTATTTTATATTTAACTGTATTTCTTTAAATTGAAAGGTGTTTTGACCCAATGTGCACATCTTTTCTTGAAATAGTGATTCAAGAAGTAATCCAGAACAAAAGTTTTTCCTTTTAAATAATTAAACAAATTAAAATATAATTAATCCTATCAGTGGGCATAATTTTATAATTTGAGAAACAAATCAGGGATAAATCCAAATTATGGCATACTGTTAGATGTGCCCAAGATCTCCTACCAAGCGGAAAACGTGGTATATGGACTTCCTTCCTTTGACAGATTAGGAAAAACCATTTTTTATTAAAAATCTATGTTCACACTTCAGGATTGCCTAATATAAAGATCACTGATTTGTTTTTGATTATATACTGAAGAAAAATTCTTTTATATGTTTCCTATGCACATACCTGAATTGAGATATGTATTGTGTAATTTTTTTAAGTAATGGGCCCAAACATTATGCATCTTATAAAAAATTAGGAAAGAAGTTCACTCACTTAACATGAATAATGTTGAAGCTAGAGTCTCTCTCATGGATATTAGTTTTTTAACCAAGAATCAACTGTATACCAAACATTAGATGTAAATGTTGGTATTCCTTTAAGTTATTGGCAAAAATATATAATCAGTACCTTAACTTTTGGCCAACAATTAAGTAAGTAAGGGATGTAGCGTATTATTGGATAGGAGCTGCCAAAACAACCGGGAAAGCATAAGGATCTACATTGGATCAGGTCTTAGTCGATATGACAAGCAGAAGGAAGGTTATGCATGGTCACTAAGTAGCATTCAGCAGAGCAAGACAGATGACCGGCCTATACATACTTAATTTAGTTGAAGATAAAATAGCTACTGATCCTCAAGTGAACAATAAAATGAACCGATTACGCAGTGATATGCCACTGACAGTAAATTTTATACAACCATCGGTTGATTCAAATGAATTAGAAGAAATTATCTACCACAACACACGCTCACTATATTTACATCATCAGGATGTCAAATCGGATTGTCATATATTCAACGCCCTAATCATTGCATTAGCAGAGTCACGTCTTTGCTCAAGAAATCCAGAATGACATATATGAAATGCCTCATTACAAACTCATAAGTAATGATCAAATAGCTGACAGAGGAACAACATACAGAAGACCAACTCATGGTTTAGCCATTTATATACATAACTCAATCCCCATGTAACCCTACACCACCACACACTACCAGATTTTGAATCATCTATCCTCTTTATTCAAACTCTGACTTAGTCACTTCAAATTGTTTTCCTCCATGGATCACTTGCATGTCCCATCAATAACTTCCTCTCTGAACTCCAAGTTTTGGTCTCTCAAATTGGTCTCAACCTGCCTTCGGTGATCATGGGTGATTTCAATATTGACGCTTCTAATGTTATATATAATACCAAATTGACACAAATCTCTCAGCTCTTAAAATGTCAGCAACTTGTCAAAGAACCAACCCATACTATGAAAATCATAGATCATGTGTTTACTAACTGCTCAGATGCTTCGGTGTCCACATTAGGAAGCACATGGTCAGATCACAAGATAATATTAGCTACAATCCCCCATTCTTCAATTCATTTCAAATAAAATCTGATCATGAAATACTCCTGAACCTTTTATATAGTCCAAAAAAGGCTGCATTATAACTTATGCAAAGATGTATTCAGTATTTGATTATCACTCATAATCAAGGCCATTTCCGTTGGCTTTTCAAATGCTATAAGTATATTTTGCATTTGTTACATTTTCCAACATTCAGCTGAGCGCCGTGACCCATGGGTCCCTTGTTTCTTTATATCTTTGTCACTATTAGACGTATCTACTGCAACTGTAGCTCATTTTAATCGTTATTGCAAGACCTTTCTTCTGGTGTGTAGCTGACTCAAAAGGTGCCGTAACCATGGTTTTGCATATTTGGGGAAAAGTGATGCTATTAAAGAAAAATCAATGGACTTATTTGTCAGTTTTAACGCTAGAGAGGTCCAGTTTTTTGCATTAAATAGTATTTAATAAGTATTACAGGATTTTTTTTACAAATCTTGAAATATCTTGTATGAATTCTTGTCAAACGAGATTTTGCGAGATTTCATTCGTTTTGCCCTGGAGGCCACAGATTTGCAGAATCTTTTTGAAACTGACATATTGTAAATCCTATACTTGTATCTCAAAATTGCATTTTTCATTTTTTGAATACGGCCGCCAGGAGGCACTTGATTTAAACCTCCCCAATATATCATGTTTAGGCCATATCTCAAAAACTATACACCTCAATTACAGAAAATATGGCTTATTTTTTTTTTCTTTGAATCTTCTCCATAACCAGGTTAAGTCTTTTGGTCTCAATCTTTTGTCACTTTGTCAGTATGTCGGTTTGTCAGTTGTCCTCAAAGTCGCCTGCTTGCTTTTTCAGTCGTCTCACATATAGCATTCTACAGGCCACAGTTTTGAAGGAATCCTTTTGAAACTGGTACATCTCATGTGTTATACAAATATCTCGAAAGATATTTTTCATTTACCGGATATGGCCGCTAGGTGGCGCTGCACTCCAGCCTCCCAAACATTTCATTTTTTGGCCATATCTCCAAAACTATAAACCTCAACTGCATAAACTATAGCTTATTTTATTCTTCTGGTCCTCTCCATAACCTGGTTAAGTCATGTAGTCTCCACCTTATGCCACCTTGTCAGTATGTCTGTTTGTCTGTCAGTTGTTCTCAAATTCTCTTGCTTGCTGGTTCAGGCGTCTCGCATATAGCATTCTACCGGCCACAGTTTTACAGGAATCCTTTTGAAACTTGCACATGTTATGTCTTAAAATAATTTCTCGAAAGTGATTTTTATTTTCCAGATCACGCCGTTAGGGGGCGCTGCATTCAAACCACTACAACATATCATTTTTTCAGGTCATATCGCCAAAGTATAAACCGGCCAAGCAGTGTCAAAATACATCAAATTTTTACGAATCTATAATTAAATTAATGAAAATATATCTGACAGAGGGTAGACTTGCATATTTCTATTATAAAAAATATATATATATTTGAATAAGCAACTATATTGCTCTGTTCATAACGAAATATCAGCATGAAGGCTAAAATTAACGTATATACAATGCATCAAAACGCTTGCCTGACAACAGCATTGGAGGTCCGAACATTAACTGATAATTTTAATCCAGACCTTTCTGATAAAGATATACTTACATATCCACAACATATTCTTTATTTGCAGAGTTTCATTTATACAATGCAAAATACAGCTGTGTACATACTTTTCTTCCGCCTAAATAATGTCAGAATATGACAGCCAGTATATGAATCTATAATAAAATCACTTAAATAAATCTGACATTTGTTAGATTATTTTATAAAGCAATGAATTAGAATAAGCAACTTTAGTACTCTCCTCATACACACCTTCAAAACGAATCATCAGCAAAAAAAACCTAAATTTAATGCATGTACAATGCATCAATACTCTAATCTAATAAGAATTTGGCAGACTGAATTCGAACATCAATTGACAACTAAAAACCAAAATCTTAATATTCTCTTACATTTTTTCTCTAACATTTTCTCACAGGTTTTCTATGATGTACTTATTTTAAATACGATTTTATTTTACTCCAGACTGTAATTAAAATAACTGTCGTACTTACCGTGTGTTCAAGAAAATACCTTATTCGTACAGTTATTTCAATTATTATACACAATATACAGCGACACAATACACAGTTCTTCTGCCAAAACAATAAATTCATGAATTTTCAAATAAACATTACTTAGAAAAACATATTATATGATAAAATTTGCAATTCTTTTAAACTATCAAATGTTGGTAAACAACATATTCTCGTAGTAAACTACTTCACAACGAATCATCAGCACCAAGTCCAAATTTAACGTATATACAATGCATTAAAATTCTGATCTGAAAACAAATTGGCAGCCTCAATCCGTACATCATGTGAGAACCTGAAAGCAAACGCTTTCATACAATTAACAACTACAGCCGGCCGTCCATAACTCACTATCAGTTTCAATCCAAAAATAAAAATATTATTGCATCATCATGCTCACCTGAAAACAATCTGCGAGGCTGCATATCAATAATCAAGTTCATGTGACAACACCATGTGACCCTACATACGAATACAAGGTACGATATGTATACCAAGAACGGTAAAAAAAATTAATATCTAACAAATACCACTGTGATTTTTAACTTGATTTTATTGAAAAATTGAAAGTATATTGTGCATTGGTTCGAATTATCCCAGCATCAAGATTTGAATTTTCACAAGAACTGAAATTCACTCTAATATGTAAACATAGAATTTCCAAATGATTAAAACAAATTATTATTCCTGAAAGCTTGGTATACAATTTATATAAAAGTTAAGAACAAAAATTCTCAATGGACAAATCGTCTTAAAAAGTCCTCTTTCAGATTGATTTTTACTATTATAATCTAAATTCCTTTTATTTAATCATTTCATTTTTTAACGATGTTTCTATTTAAATAACAGACGACTAACTTTTATATAAATTTGTAGAACGCCATCTGTTTATCCACTCGCAATATAAAAAAAAATTCTGTTTTCAAGGTTATACTCGTATAAAAGTCTACAAAATAAAGTGCATATATATATATATATATATATATATATATATATATATATATATATATATATAGTTTGTATTATTCACATAACATGAATTCAATACATCCCGGTGATAGTGCTCTACCATATGGGACGTTTATAATTCATGTTCATTTGGACTTCATCTGTTGGTTCCATGATGAATTGAAGAGGGCTCAACTTAATAGAAGACTAATAAGCCAGGAACCCAGTAACCACCATCAAAACAAACCAGTCAAGCGATACCAAAAACTCCTATATACATGCCTCACCGAACCTAGTAACCGCAGATTAATCCTAAACTATATGACAAACTTCATCCGCATATCAGATCACTTCAGTTTGTACCTGAAGAGTCAGTCGTACTCACGAAACAGTTCTGTTGTACCAACAGATGAAGTCTACCTGAACAATATATGTGGCAGTCGGTCTCAGTCACTAAATACAATATTGTCACGGTTTGCCACTAGGGGTCATTACATTCATCTGTTTCAGTTTTCCTTGTCTGGCCACCCTTTTTACAATGCGCCTTTCAAGTTTTCATTCGTTTACAGGTTGTGGTTTTCCAAACAGGTTATTTACTGTCCTTCTTTTGTTTCAGTAGCCTGCCTCGTTTTCATTTCAGTCTCATGATACGTTTTCCTGAGTTTAGGTGATGAGAAAAGCCTGGCGAAAGCCTTCTAAACCGCCATATTAATCTTCTCTTCCCTTATTACGCATATTCTAAAAATTAACAACCTAACTGGTCTTTCTCCAGAAAATGTATTTGTAAAATAACACACCTCTTCCTTCAACTTCAGATTTTCGGGAAATTTTCGGAATACTTACTAGATTCTATCATCTAGCGGAGAGAAAGGAGCTCTGAGTTTGCCAGATCTGAGGTCGCCCCAGCTCTGCCGAATTCTTGGTAGGTTGAAGTTATAAGATTCCACACGTTATTAAACATCACACATTACTGGCAAGTCAATAAAAAAATCTGTTATTAGCAGTATTGTTTTTATTCAATTTATAACACCTAAATCTGAATTAAATACATTGAAAATAAAACAAAAATCTGAGATTCTGGATTTCATTCACGCCCAAACGGCCAAAAGTCATGTTACCGGTACTTAGAAAAAAACCCGGAGTGAGACCTCGGACTGGGTACTCCACAGTAAAAATCATCGCACCCTGAAACAACAGCTTATCACGCGATTAAAGCTTCTATGACATGTTTAATTGTTATTAAATAATAATCCATACAATATATATATATATATATATATATATATATATATATATATATATATATATATATAAGCTGTTGTTTCGGGGTTTGCCGATCATTACGTGAGACTCCGTCGTTACAAGTCAGCATGACACCTGCACTGTTGGCTTTTAGCGCGATCGTCTTTCCACCGTCACGCTTGACTAGTTTCACCTGCACGTTTAAAATCAGGCCCACCCTCAGAACAATTACCATTTTTAACCAATACAAGCAACAAAATTATAGAGGCAATGACGGGTCTTTGACAGTAATCTAACTTAAAAACACCAGGTTTCTCGTAAAACCTTCACTTACTCAAGATTAAAATCTAAATTATTTCAGAATCAAAGATTTCGGCAAGCATGTTGATCATTTCTGTATGTTTGTTGCTTGCCGGAATCAAAGGGTTCGGCAAGCATGTTGAGCAGTTTCGTATGTTTGTTGCCTGCCGGAATCAGAGATTTCGGCTAGTATGTTGATCAGTTTGTATGTCTGTTTCTCTGTCTGTCTGTGTCCACTCTAATGGGCACAGTTCAGCAGCAACTGCCAAGAAACATATGTAATTTGTATATAACTATCCAGAAAAGAAACCTATTGTTTTTGGTCATAATCTGTTAAGGTCAAGGTCATCAAGACCCAAACTAGTGGCCCATGGGCCATGACGCTCAGCTGAATTCAAGAAACCTTGAACAACGAGCAAAATGACTTGCAGAGTGCTGAAAATCATGCATTTTGCCAATAGTCCATAAGTTACGGTAACCTTATTCAGGTTTTCCGAATAGATTAGTACTCCAAAGAAAGTTAGAAGTTGCTTTGTCAAACTGCTACAATTTGTTCTCATCATCTGCCTAATAGACTGCTAAAGGCATGTTCTTTTGATACAAGGTTTGATGGGGAGGTCCAACTCATATCACATACAGTTACTGATGCATGTGGCTGACAAGTTTGAACATAAATATGATGATAAGAAGTCTGTATTCACAGCACAGAGGTCGGGACCTGTCTCTGTGTAGGGTGAATAATATCTTACTATTATAAGTTTCTGTCTTTCATTATCTGCATAGATTAAGGATTTTAGTTTGTGGCATGGGTGGCAATGGAAAGTTAAAACGACAAAATGGCTTTCCATTCTTTCTACAAGACCTGGAGTGTCTGTGTATTTGTAGATCTATCAGATCTTGATGGTCGTCATCATTCTTGCAGCAGGTCACATGATCATCAATGTATTTGGTGACAGTATCTTCTTCATGTTGACCATATATCGGTGTATCCTCAATCCACATAAGCATATGAATATGTGGGGAGCCACGTTGCTGAAATCCTATTCTGTAAAAAAATCTTTCAGCTTTCCCAGAGGTGAATGTGCACTTTGTAAGATGGTGTGAATGAAGGAATGAACTCTGTGATCAAAATACCGCAAACAGTTTACAGGATCTGCTTTAACCAAGCGTATTTTATCTACCCATTTGTCTAATATCATCACTTGAATAAACTCTGCCATCAATCAGTTTTCCAAGCATGACCAGTAGGTCTTCCCAATATTTGTCTACAGCAGAAAGAGATATAAAGCTTGTTGGCAATCCTAGTTGTATAATCATTGCAAAGAGATCTTTTTTCCGTACTTCAAAATATAGAGGGGAGCCTCGTATGGATCTGAAAATCCTGTAGCCTTCATCCAATCTTGTCAACTCATGAACTTTGCTTTCATTTAAGACATCCTGGACAGAATACTTCTTCCCTTTAGTTTTGATTCGACGAATTGCTAGGCAAACGTTGCCTGTAATTTGTTCTATTTGTAATTTCTTCATTTTGTAGAAAAGATTTGGAACATTTGCAGCAACTCTGCGATCAAGTGCTCGGAGTTCCCATTTGCAAATGTCACTGTAATGAACAGAAGTTTTTCTTTCAGCATTATCTAATCTCCTTTGTCCACAGAATATTGACGGAAATGACATATATTCTGCATCTTTGTCTTGAAACAGATTCAAAGGTTTCTGTCCTTCACCAGGAGCCACCGATATTATATCATTCCCTGTGAGTTCAGTATCATCAAGCATGGTATCCAGAATTCCTCCTTGTTCATCTTCATGTATTTCTTCAAAATTCAGATAGACTATCATCCACAGAATTGTCAGTTGTGGCAAGAGGTTCATGCTCTTGTGAATTTTTGAAAGTCTGAAGCCAATTGCTATTTATTGTAATGTTTGCATCTTTATACAACTGACTATGATTCATCAAGTAGTGTAGTGCACTCAGTATTACAGCTGGACGTACATTTTGGGTGCACTCTACTTTTTTGTACTCAGGTTTACGTTTTAAACGTATTGGTACAGTAGCCGTGGAGTCTGACGTACGTGGCAACATATCCACGGTTGTTTCAATCTGAGTAGGTACGTTGACCAGTGATCCTTTCAGTGACAACTGTGAACCTCTAGGTAATTCTCGTAACTGCATGAATGGTATCCGTAATGCAACAAGCCTTTCCTCTAGGGGACACAAGTTCAATTTAGGTGGCTTATCAGGAAACTGCATTCCATTTAATACAGAAAGTTTTGGCGTATTGTGGCATTTGAGAGCATCAAGACAAGTTGTGCATAACCACTTTTTATTGTCCACTGATTTTACAGCTGTAATGTGTGTTGCTAGGAAATTGGAATCTAGTCTGTCTGGCCAGCTATCAGAATTCTTTACAGAGTGTTTGAACCATGTCTGATTACAGCAACAACAAGCATATATGGGACCTTCAGATATTGAAGTATGAAATTTCTGTATACATTCTCTGAGATCTGCACCTTGTTTTCTCTTCAGATTAACTGCTTTTTCATTTTGTCTGTATGATTCATCAGTTCTTTTTTGTGCTCTAGTAGCTGTGTTTCTCATAGTTTCAGTTCTCTTATGTAATGGATCGGCTCTTTTCCTCCTTTTGGCAAGTCTCTCAGTTTCTCTCAAAAAATCGTCTTCAGATCTTTTTCTTTTTTTACGAGTTGAATCTCTCACACATTCCATTTGTCTATAGATTTCATTTAGTCTAGCAGTTTGCTTCTGTTGTTTCTCAGCTTGCCTCTCTTGTGCCCGTCGAACTTGATCTTTTCTTATCTTTTGATTATATGCTTTCTTTGCAGAAAGTTCTTTTTGTCTAAATGTTTCATTTTGTCTTGATAACAGTTTTCTTTGTTGATCTTTTAGGCGTTCTATATCCCTATGAACTGGATTCATTCTTTTCTGTTGCATGTACTCTTTCAAATATTGTTTTCTGTTCATTTTTAGTTGCTGATCTTTAAAGTATTCTTGGATCAAGTGAACACCTTGTTGAGAATCATTTTCATGTTCAGGTCTGCTTTTATTTACCGTGTCCATGAGGTCTGTTGTTGACTGGGTTGCATGCTTTAGCTGGTTATCTGAATTGGTAGACTGTTTAGTTTGGCGTTTCAGTCCCAGTTTAAATGCTTTAGTGGTGACTTGGTTTATTCTGAAATATGTCACTTCAAACATAGTTGCATTCATCATATTTGCATAGTTTGATATATACTGAAAGAATTCGGACTGCAATTCAAATGCAAGGAGAACTGATGTGCCACAAGATGTAAGATACCCATGATGATTTCTGCTGTGTGGATCAAACACATAGTAACAATTCTGCTGATATGAAATTGCAATCGCGTTTCCTCCAACTATAATAAGACCATATTTCTTGGAAGTGATTTCTGCCAAAGCATCCTGGTAAAACATATAGGGTGCTTGTACATCAGAATGATTAAGGAAACCACCAGTGATCAAGGTTGGTTTTATCTTGAAATTATGATCAAGGCATTGTATATACTCTGGTATTTCATCCCAAGCCATGTATCCTTTATCTTGGATATCTGTCAATGTTTTGTACAAATGATCACCTTCAATTAATATTGTGTCCATATCATTTTTTTGCCATTCAGCAACATCATGCAGGGTGGCATAAAGCAGAGCAACAATTGAATTAGGCACACACTGTCTGCCGACTGAGTCTGATGGAAACTGACGATCACCTTGGTGAAAAGTGCCTTTAACAATCTTACTGATAGATACAGTCGGGACAGGTATAGCTGAAGCCATAGCTTTGCAAATAAGTTTAAAGTTAAAAGTTTACAAAAATTTGATAAAATCTAAAAATGAAAACAGTAGTACTGGATGACAGAAAGTCAGGCACAGTGTATTTAATGGAACTGATTATGAAAATGAAAACAAGACGAGTAGCTAGGAAGAAATGGGAATATGGTGAAGATGCCTCTGTTTAACAGAGTTCATAAAATGGAAATAAATGACAAACTCAAACTCAATAAATGATAATTTATAATAACGTCAGGTTTATTTTTGCACTGGTTTTATTTTCTTGTAATTTAATCTCGTTTTTTAATCTCGTTTTTTTCTGGTTTTGATCTAGTTTTTTATCTGGTTTTGATCTAGTCTTTTTTTATCTGGTTATCTTTGATCTGGTTATCTTTGATCTGGTTTTCTTTAATCTGGTTTTTCTTGTTCATGAAATATTTGATCTGGATTTGTTCTGGTTTGGTCTTGGCAGGTACCTGAAAACATAAAGAAAAAAATTACAATACTGGAAAATATTTATAATGAACTGAATACATAAGTAAGGATGAAGTAACAAGAGCATGCATAATACAGCTGTCATGTATCTGATAACCTCTGACCTCATTAAATATGCATGAATTTTGTTGGGAATGTATATCAGCTGAGAAACTCTATTGGTTAATATGTATGATGAGTTTCATGAAAATCCATAGGACTTTTGTTTAGTGACCACTGTGCCTCCAAAGTGCAGTGACCTTTGACTTCATTAAATATGCATGGATTTTGCTGGAAATTGAATTTAGGTGAGATATTTTATTGATTAAAAATTCTGATGGGTTTGATCCAAGTCCTTCATATTCATTGTAAGTTATCGTGGCGACACAACCAAGTGGCCTATACAAAGCAGCCTGGTAATTTTTGACCTCATTAAATATGTATGAAATCTGCTGAGATTTTACCTTTTTTTACTTTTACCTTGGTAAAAGTGCAGTACAGGTGACCTGCCAACAAAAAAAAATACTGGCTTCCTTACTGATTCCGGTGATGGAGTGTCATTTTTGTTGCTCCAACATGGAGCTTACTTGATGATTCCATCAACATCCAGTAATGATCCACAAATTTCTATATGACTGACATAGATATAAGACATCAAATTTGATTCAAAAGAAAAATTTAGAATGAGTAATGACAGTTTGTGGTAGGTCACCTTAATTGCACGCTTACCAATACATCTTTTCCTTTAACAGTACATGTGCATCTTTATGTCAGTAAAATCTTCAATCTATTATACCATCATGAGCCATATCGCTTCGACCACAAGGCCAATTTGCAAGTTAAACTGCTTGTATACATATCCTGATTATCACCCAACATTGTTTCACTTGGAATTTTAAGCAAGAATTTCTTCAAAGTGAAATGAACAAAATCAAGTGGTAACGTTGTTCCGATGAATCTACTGTACTGCTTGAAATATGGCTTTGATATAAATATGGCCTCATTATTATATTAAGACATTAAAACATGGAATTTTCCCGCCAAGCAAATATACGAACCTTGTTTACGCCTGCTTCTCAGCCACAAAGTTTCACTGTCAATTTTCCGTTACTGGTCACTGTTACAGTTCACAACAGTTCTCACACGAACAGCTGTGTCTGTAATTTAACAAAAGACTGTTTGTTTTTGTTGTTTTTGTTGCTTGCCGGAAATCTTCGATTTCGGCAAGTTGGTTGGTCAGTCGCGTATGTCTGTTTGTGTGTTTGTCTGTGGACTCTCTACAGGCCACAGTTTTGTAGGAATTACTTTCAAACTCACACAGCTGGTCAAAAACCTAAATTCCAGGAAGCCTATTGTTTTTTGTCAATATAGGTCAAAGGTCAAGGTCATCAAAACTTCTAAAACGGGTTTTTCTTCATATCTTTGTCACTATTAGTCTTATCTTCTTCAAACATAGCTCATTTTAACGTCATTCCAAGGCCAGTCATCTGGCGTGTAGCTGACTCAAATTTGCCGTAACCATGGTTACGAATTTTTGGGAAAAAGTCATTATATTCGAAAATAAGGGGCCTTATTTTTCTAACTGTGGCAGTTTTACAGCTAGAGAGGTCTAGTTTTTTGCATCAGGTAGCATTCAACAAGTACTGCAAGATTGTTTTATAAGTCTCGCGATATCTCGTATAATATCTCGTCAAACGAGATATTTCGAGATTTCAGTAGTCTTGCCCTGGAGGCCACAGTTTTGCTGGAATCTTTTTGAAACTGACATATCGTAAGTCCTACACTATTATCTCGAAATCGTTTTTCCATTTTCTGAATGCGGCCGTCAGGGGGCGCTGTATGCAAACCTCCCCAACATACCATGTTTTGGCCATATATCCAAAACTGTAAGCCTCATTTACATAAACTATAGCTTATTTTCTTCCTCTGGGTCTTTCCAAAAACTGGTGTATTCATTTGGTCTCAATCTCGAGTCACTTTGTCTGTGTGTCCGTCTGTTTCTCAGTTGTCCTCAAATCCGCTTGCTTGCCGGTTCTTGCGTCTCACATATAGCATTCTACAGGCCACAGTTTTGAAAGAATCCTTTTAAAACTATTACATCTTATGTCTTACACTAATATCTCGAAACCGATTTTTCATTTTCCAGAATTGGCCGCTAGGGGGCGGTGCACTCAAACTTGCACAACATATCATTTTTTGGCCATATCTCGAAAATTATAAACCTCATTTACATAAACTATAGCTTATTTTCTTCCTCTGGGTCTTTCCAAAGACCTGGTGTATTCATTTGGTCTCAATCTTGAGTCACTTTGTCTCTGTGTCCGTCTGTTTCTCAGTTGTCCTCAAATTCGCTTGCTCACCGGTTCTTGCGTCTCACATATAGCATTCTACAGGGCACAGTTTTGAAAGAATCCTTTTAAAACTATTACATCTTATGTCTTACACTAATATCTCGAAACTGATTTTTCATTTTCCAGAATTGGCCGCTAGGGGGCGGTGCACTCAAACTTGCACAACATATCATTTTTGGCCATATCTCCAAAACTATAAACCTCATTTTCATATACTATAGCTTATTATCTTCCTCTGAGGTTTCTTCATAACATGATTAAGTCATCTGTTCTCAGTCTTGGGTCAGTTTGTCAGTTGTCCTCAATTTCGCCTGCTTCCTGGTTCTTGCGTCTCACATGTAGCATTCTACTGGCCACTATTTTGCAGGAATCGTTTTGTAATGACACTTGTCATATATCCTGATGATATCTGGAAGTCCTATGTTTATTATTCAATAAGTCAAAGGTCAAGGTCAAGGTGATCAAAATATATCAAAATCTAATTTTCTTTAGAACTTTGTTAATATTGGTTCTTTCTTCACAAACTATGGATTATTTTCTTTCACTTTGACACTGCTCGTTCATCTGACTAACTTTACATCATTTTCGGCAAGCGCGTGACCTCAGGTCATCTAGTTTGTTTGTTTTTTGGCCGTAGCGCCGGACTCACAGACATTGAACTCAGCAATGGTTCAGCTTTGACTAAAACCCGGACGTCGGATATTAAAATAAACAGAATAAAACCCCTACATGGCATCGACGTCTGATAACAAATAACGAGGGATTCTTTCAAAATGAACAGTCCACATGGCGCAAAAATTCAATAAAATCTTAAATCAGACTACCATGTAAATATATATATATATATATATATATATATATATATATATATATATATATATATATACGGCATTATTCCACAATTGGTGACGTGTGAAAAAAACTAGACTGGTATCCCGCTCAATATTGGCTCTCAAAATAAGTTGAGAAAGATGCCATCCCAGCTCGAGCGCCACCGTGTGTCCGAGTAAGATACTAAACCTTCACGTGCTGACTGAAACATGCATGTCGAAAGTAGGAAATCGTGGTGTATTTATTTATTATTTCTTTTCTTTATTTTTTTAAAGTAAAGACCGATTACATGTCTATATACTATTACAAAATACCAGTCTAACATATTGGTCTCTTCCTGATCATAAAACAATACATTTACATTACAACATACAGTAAACACAGATACATTTAATCAAATGAATGGTTGATACTTGCAGTAACCCATACTCATGTTCAGTTTTGTTAACTGAAGTCTGAAGGAAACAAACTGGAGATAGACACATTATCCAAAATGAAACAAGGAAAAAATTTCATGAAGATCATAATACAGGAAATTTCCCATTTTAAATGGCTATTTTAACAAAAGACATGATTAACATGTTTCCTGCTGTCACCATGGATTTTAATTGAACCTAACATCTCAGAGAGATTTACAAAAAAACAAACACTCTTGGCAGATAATTATCTAATATTGACATCTGATATCCTATATGGTTCACCTACTGACAGACAACTACTAATATTTCAATATTCCTACATCATTAATATTATTACATTCTTACATTCTAATCAAATTATAGCATATTTTGTAGGCCACTTTGACAAAACACCTTATGTCTAATGAAGATCTTAAATATACAGATTGTGTGGATAATATATTGTTAGAACCCATGCAACTGAAAATTTTATACAGATAATGCTTTATGTGATAATAAGAGTGCACAAATGATATTTGTCTGAAAGTTGAAACACAAGCCAGCATATAACTCTTAAGAACAAAAAATTTTATTATATAATGTTCCTGTGCATAAGGGTCCATCAGGCCAATTCAACCAATTATTTTTTCAACACTTTTAACATAGTATTCTTCTCCATACAGTCCTTGCCTGGTTCATACAACAGCAGCATTCCTGTGTGTTCCATCAGCTGTTCAGAGTGGTGTCTGTTTTCTCTGCTCGAGTCTTCTTCAGAAAGGCAGTAGTTATTCAGATCCTGGAGCTTTTGTATCAGATTATTCTAGGGGGTATTTACGAACCCCATAGGTTGGAGGCTCTGGGTAACAGAGACCTAATTTCTGGTTTTAAAGGATATTTGTTATGAACCTTCCTGGATGTCAAGTTAAACGATTACAGGTCCTATGGTTAAGAATTGGGCCAGGTTAATGGATGACCGCATCTTTGAAGGTCTCAAAAATAGAGAAAATTGCATAACATTTTGAAAAAAAAATCCATGTGGTGCCACCAAACTGCAGGAACAAATGAAACACTCCATGAAGAATGTTCATGCAAAAATCCATGGTGATCAATGCATTAGCTGTCAAGATTGTATCAAATTTTTAATTATTCTGGGGGGTACTTCTGAGCCCTATAGCTCACAGGATATGAGTAACAGACACTTAATTTCAGGTTTCCAAAGAGATTTTTCATGGATCTCCGTGGGTGTCAAGTTAGTAGATTCAATGTGGAATAGTTACAATTGTGCCTTGTTAATAGAAGAGCACTTCTTTGAAGGTTTCAAAAATAGAGGAAAAAACACGTCAAAATTCGACAAAATCCATGTCGCACCACCAGTTTGCAAGAATGAATGAAACACTCCATAATGAATATCCATGCAAAAAATCATGGTAATCAATGCATTAGTTGTCCAGATAGTGCAGCTTTTGTATCAAATTTTTAATTATTCTGATGGGTATTTACGAGCCCAATACCTCGGAGGATATGGGTAACAAAGTCCTAATTTCAGGTTTCTTCAGAGACTTTTCATTGACCTCACTGGATGTCAAGTTAGAAGATTCCAGGTCCAGCAGTTACGATTTGTGCCCTGTTGACAGATGACAGCTTCTATGAAAGTATCAAAAATAGAGAAAAAATTCGTAAAAATTAGAAAAGTACAGATGGCGCCACCAGTTTGTAGGAACTGATGGAACACTTCATGATCAATATTAATGCAAAAATTCATGGTGATCAATGCAGTAGTTATTCAGATACCTGAGGTTTTGTATCAAATCTCTGATTATTCTGGGGGGGGGGGGTACTTACGAGCTCCATAGCTTAGAGAATATGGGTAACAGAAACCTAATTTCAGTTTTCAAGGAGATTTTTCATGGACCTCCCTGGATATTAAGTTTGAAGATTCCAGGTCCAGTGGTTACGATTTGTGCCCTGTTAACAGATGCCAGTTTCATTGCAGGTCTGAAAAAAGAGAATAAAATTCGTAAAAATTGGAAAAATACAGGTGGCACCACCAGTCTGCTGGAATTGATGGAACATCCCATGATCAATATTCATGCAAAGAATCACGGCGATCAATGCAGTAGTTATTCAGATACTTGAGCTTTTGTATCAAATTTTGCATTATTCTGGGGGGTACTTCGGAGCCCCGTAGCTCGAAGGATATGGGTAACAGAGACCTAACTTCAGGTTTTCACGGAGATTTTCATGGACCTCCCTGGATATTAAGTTTGAAGATTCCCGGTCCAGCTGTTACGATTTGTGCCCTGTTAACAGATGACAGTTTCATTGCAGGTCTGAAAAAAAGAGAAAAAAAATCGTAAAAATTGGAAAAAATACAGGTGGCGCCACCAGTCTACAGGAAGTGATGGAACATTCCATGATCAATATTCATGCAAATAATCATGGTGATCAATGCAGTAGTTATTCAGATACTTGAGCTTTTGTATCAAATTTTGCATTATTCTGGGGGGTACTTCGGAGCTCCATAGCTCGAAGGATATGGGTAACAGAGACCTAATTTCAGGTTTCCAACGGGATTATTCATGGACCTCCCTGGATGTCAAGTTTGAAGATTCCAGGTCCAGCGGTTACGATTTGTGCCCTGTTAACGGACGACCGGACGGACGACGGACAAAGGGTGATCGCTATAGCTCAGATGACTTTCAGTCAGCTGAGCTAAAAATGGCCTTTTTCGTCATATCTTTGTCAAGAGTGATATCGGAGCCACATAAACTAAAGCTCATTTTATTTGTCATTAATTGGCATTTCACCTTGGCGAATAAATACCTCATTCTGCCATTACAATGGTTACGCAATTTTCAGAAAAATTCTTGAAATTTCAAGTTTGTTGACATTATTTCTATAACTTGGTCATTTTTAAAGCTAGAAATTTCTAGTTTTTTGCGTCTTGTAGATTTTAATTTGTATTGCACGATTTTATTTTAAGTGTCTGAAAATGACCACCAGGGGGCGATGTATGAGATGTTTGTGATAGTTCATTTATGAAGCCCTACAGCCCTTATTTTAAAGTTTTCGGTTCAAAACATTTATATATTATGCAGAAAATTCTCGAAACCAATTTTTCAATAGTTTTTTGCATCAGGTAACATTCAATTAGATATACAATATTTTATTTCAAAGTTTCGCAATATCTCGCACAATATTTCGTCAAATGAGATTTGCGAGATATCATTTAATGGTTAGCTAGACTCCTAAATATTTCAGTAATCGCTTTGACACTGATATATTTTACATTATGCATCAATACCTCGAAACTGTTTTTTTTTTTTTTTTCATTTTTTTAATAGTGTTGCACAAGAAACACTTCAATAAATCAATAAAGCTATAAAATTACTAACCGTATCACAGTTCTCCCCGCAGTATCTTAAACTAGGATCCATGACCATACCTATATGGTCTAAAGGTCTTATTCAGTTTTTACCATGCCTGCCTAATTGAGGGTAAACGTTGTGAAACTATCACAGAATGGTCTCATGGAGGCCTGAATATTTCTGTAATCGCTTTGAAACTTATAAATTTTATGTTATTTAATATTTGCTCGAAAATCTTATTTTCATGTTTGAAGAATGGCCACCAGGTGGCGTTGCACAGGAAACACTTCAACATATCATTTTTTCCTGCTATATCTCTCAAATTACTAACCATATATCAATTTTACTCAGAGCATCTAAAATTAGAATCCATGGCCTTAATTTTATATACACGTGGCTTAGTCCTCCTTTACCATGGCTACCTATTTCAGGGTAAAAATTGTGCCGAACGGCCCATCCTGGAGTCCTTAATCAAATATGTAAATGAAATTTTACCCGAATGGTAGTGAACGTATTTCCAGTCTGCCTGGGCAACATAATATCTTGATCAAACACCAACTTTGTCTCATCTTCCATGGCATTGGCCCGAGGATAAAGGCCCTCGGGATAAAATTCCCAATTAGCAGTTACCATATGGCTATATTTTGTTATTGTTCTGTTTCCTCGAGGAATGCGAGATATTAATGTGATTATTCTACATGCTCATCTTTCTGTCTGTCTGTCTTTAAGTTTCAATTTCCGGCAAGCGTTTGACCTATGGTCTCTAGTCTGTCTGTATGTCTGTGTGCCTGTATGCACTCTATAGGTCGCAATTTTGCACCAATCGCTTTCAAACTTACACAGTTGGTAGATATTCAAAACTCCTTGAAGCCTTTTGTTTCTGGTCAATAAAGGCCAAAGATCAAGGTCATCAAGACATCTTAAAATGGATTTTTGTTCACATCTAGAAAGGTGTTTTTCATTTGTCGGATATAGCCGCTAGGGGGCGCTGCACTCTAACCTCCCTCCCCCCCCCCCACACACACACACATATATTTTTTTTACCATATCTCCAATACTATAAACCTAAATTACAGAAACTATGGCTTATTTTCTTCCTCTGGGTCTTCTCCATAACCTGAGTAAGTAATTTCGTCTCAATCTTGTGTCATTTTGTCAATATGTCTATCTGTTTGTCAGTTGTCTTCAAACTCGCCTGCTTGCTGGTTCTTCCGTCTCATATATAGGTAGACTGGTACCCTGCTCTATTATGGCCCACAGCCAAGCATAGAGACAGGCGTACAACGCCATCTTAAGTACTCCCAGTGGTCTTTGGCCGGTGAGGGAGCTTTCGGCCCACTCAATGACTGGTCTTGGTAAACGTTTCCTTTTTTGGTTGGACGGGTGGTCGTTCAGATAGGTTCCACTGCACTTTTAAACAGCATTTTGTCCTCTCTTACAAATAAGCCTACTTTTTTGTTATTGATTGAGGCATTATATTTTTGATACTGTGAATATAATGGCTTTAAGTCATGATAATATTCAACAGTAACCTGAACATGTGCTCAATCCACCATAATCCACATTTATGTATATGTATATTTTGTGTATATGTTAGTAAGTAAATATTTACTTGTATGGATGTGTCTGCAGTAAAAATAATAGGTGGCAAACAATATTTGCAATAATTTTATTTATGTATTATTCAGGTTCTCTCCAATAATTATCTGGAGGAAAACTCGTAGAATGCCGGAGCCAGTCTACCAATAGGTGTACCAAATTGTTCAATTTCTTCATTTTATTTTGGTTTTCGGGTAACTTAATCTTTACCTCCAAAAGTAATGTCTAAATTATTAAAGCTTATTCAAATTCTAATTTCACACTATCTCGATCAATGTCCAGCGTCTTCTATTTGTTCAATTTATTTTTGAACATTTCATTTAGCATTATGACTAATATGTCTATACTATACGAATTGAGAGAATGTGTCACACAGGTACATATATTTGTAGATTTTTGTGAAATTGCACTATTGAAATTTCATGTGAGTACTATAATGCAAAATATTGTCCTTAAAGTTAAGTCTTTAATAGAGATAATAATATCATGACTGGTTTTTCAGTCATTACCCTAAATGTGAGAGGTCTTCGTGGGTACAGAAAAAGGAGAAAGATTTTTCTTTGGTTGCTTGATCATGGTGGAAATCGGAGTTTGATATTTTTACAAGAGGTGCATAGTTTAAAAAGCGATGAAGATATTTGGAGGAAAGATTGGCAGGGGCTACACTTTTATTCACATGGGTCAAACCAATCGAGGGGTGTAGCTGTATTAGTTGGTAAACAAGTTGATATTTCGGAGATAAGCTTCCATACAGACAACGAAGGGCGCACTGTTTATCTAAAAGCAAATGTTCAAGGACAATCTTTTTTGTTTATCAATACTTACGCTCCAAACACCGAAACTGAACAAGTACGCTATTTTCATGAAATGGCCGAAAAACTAAAGCTTATTGAGTTGGAGCCACATACTAATATAATCTGGTGCGGTGATTTTAATTTATGTTTTGATAAAATTGATATGCAGGGTGGGAATTACCAGCCAAAGTTGAAGTCCATTGAGAGTGTTCAAGGCTTCATACAAACATATGGATTAATTGATATATGGAGATTAAGGAATCCCTATTATTCGAATTTCACTTGTAGTAGTAAAAAACATACTATAAATAGAAGGCTTGATTATATTCTAATCTCCAGTAATTTGAATAATCAGGTCATACAGGTTAATATAATTCCAGCAATTTTAACAGATCACTCGGCAGTGAAATGTGACTTCAAATCACCAAGTGGTTGTAAACATGGCCCGTCCTTCTGGAAATTAAAGTTGTCCCTCCTGGAAGATCCAGTTTTTGTGTCATCAATGCGAGAAAACATAAAAAAGTGGAAAGAGCATTGCATTATGAAAATAAAGATAGGGAAACAAAATGGTGGGAATATCTAAAGTTTAAAATCAGAAAATATTTAATCTCATATTCTAAAAGAAAATGTAGACGTGAAAAGCTTATACTGAAAAACCTAGAGAAAAGTTTAAAGGATGTAAAAGTCAACTTGCATAACAGTAATAATCAAACAGAGATCGATCAAATATCTCGAGACATAGATAAGCATTATGAAAGAATAGTCGATGGCTCTATAATAAGGTCTAGAATCACATGGTTTGAGGAAGGGGAGCGTAATTCAAAGTACTTTATGAATTTGGAAAGAATAAATAAAAGCAAAACAACCATAAGAAAATTATTGTGTAATGGGAAAGATATAACAGATCAGCGTGAAATTATGATAGAACTGAAAAGATTTTATGAAGAAAAGTACACCTGTACTGGTACCTTTTCAAAACAAGAGTGTACACAACTTCTGTCAGAGTATGATACTCCAGTCCTATCAGATATGCAAGAAGCTAGTTGTGATGGAATTATCTCTGAAAAAGAAGTCCTATCAACATTGAAACAAATGAAAAACAACAAAACTCCCGGGAATGATGGATTGCCAAAAGAATTCTATATAAAATTTTTTGATCTCGTCGGGAAGGATCTCGTTAATTGTTTAAACACATGTTTTGAGGAGGGTAAGCTAACTACAAGTCAAAGGCAAGCAGTGGTTACATTGATAGAAAAACCAGGTAAAGATAATCGTTTAATCTCATCATGGCGACCAATTAGTTTGTTAAATGTCGATTATAAGATATTGAGTAAAATTTTAGCAGGGCGCTTAAAAGCTGTTATTCCTAATCTTAATAATGAGGACCAAACGGCCTTTGTTCCCGGGAGAAACATTTGTGAAACGAACCGCTTAATTTGTGATATCTTAGATTACTGTATCAAAGAAAATAAACCTAATATCTTGTTTGCCGTTGATTTTGCTGCTGCTTTCGACTCCATAGATCATAACTATATGTTCAGAGTTTTGGAAAATTTTGGCTTCCAGACAGATTTTATTAAATGGGTACAACATCTTCAAAACGATATCCAAAGCTGTATTATAAATAACGGTTACACTACAGGATATGTCAGAGTAGCAAAAGGTACCAGACAAGGAGACCCCCTGGCGCCATATTCGTTTGTCATGGCAATTGAAATCCTAGCAATAATGGTACGTAAATCTGTGTCTATCAAAGGGATTAATATTAACGGCTTTGAAATTAAACAGTGTATGTATGCAGACGATACCACGTTTTTTCTGAAAGACATAGACTCAATGGTTGCATTATGCTCAGTGTTGGATAAATTTGCGCAGCTTTCGTCTTTTAAGATAAATTATGAAAAATGTGAAGCAGCATGGATAACGAAGCAACCTGTGTATAATAAAATGGAACGTTTTAAATGACCTTAATACCGAAGCACTAAAATATTAGGGATATGGCATACACATGATAAAAATCTTTCCAATGTATTAAATTTTACTAAAATCTTGGAACAGTTAAAGACACTTCTAAATGTATGGAGACAGAGGCCTTTAACCATATTTGGTAAAAATGTGATCTTAAAGTACTTAGGCATTTCAAAAATAATATACGTAACAAACATTCTGGAACCACCCAGAGAATTCGTTAAGACTGTAAAAAATGTCATGGTTGATTTCATATGGCATGGAAGGAAACCGAAAATAAAATATAATGTCCTTATCAATAACTATGAGAACGGTGGCTTGAGGTTGCCTGATATTAATACAATAATAGAAACTCAAAGATTTATGTGGATGAAGAAAATCATCACAGGTGACACGAGAAAGTATGCAATAATACCTAATCTTTATTTAAAACGCGTTGGTGGAATGAAAAATATCAGAGGTAACTTGGATCCTGAAATTTTAAAAATAGGAATGTCATCTTTTTATTTACGTTGCCTTGATGTATGGCACTCTGTTACTTCCGGGGAACCATTAAGTAAAGAAACAGTCTTGACACAACATCTTTGGAATTATAGATACATCCAGGTAGGAGGTAAATCAGTCTATTATTATTTTCTTGATATTCTTGGTATAAAATATGTTCGTGATTTGTACAATGACAGAGGTGAAAAAAGAAAATTTGATGAAGTTGTAGCAAAAAACAGTTATGCTTACAACAAATACTATATCCACTGGATAGCTTTGCAAAGGGCTATTCCACAAAAATGGTTTCAGGATGATTTTAACAGAAATCTTGAGGTTAATAGTGCAGTAAGTGCTTCTGTATTAAATAATGTATTTATATCCTACAATGACGTTGTTCTACATTTGGACAAAGTCACATTCAGAAGTGTCTACAACAAAATAATATCATGTAAAACTTCTGAACCAATCTTCAAAATAAAGTTACCAAACCTGTATAAAGACTTTAACTTGAAACGAGCAATTAATTACGTTTATAAGACCACTCTAGACATGTATCTAAGGCAATTCCAGTTTGGAATTCTGCGTAACATCCTTTCTGTTAACGAAAATCTATTTAGATGGAGGATAACAGACACAAACAGATGTTCTTATTGTTTCACTGAAAATGAATCTATTTATCATTTATTCTGTGAATGTCACATTTCCAAAAACTTTTACTTGCAAATTAAGTCTTGGGTTAAGAACTTTGGATTAGAGATGCCAAGCCTCGGTCGTCAACTTTTATACACTGGAGCAGAAAAATCAGAACATGCTGCCCTTGTAAATATGTTGATGTTGGTCTACAAGATCATGGTCTTTAGTAATAGGAATAATCTGGCTCTTCTTTCATTGGATCAGTATGTGACAAAACTGACAAGATTTGAATATCTTGAACGCAAAGTGGCGGAAAAAAGGCACAAAAGTACTATACATGAAATAAAATGGAAACCAATTCCTCATACTATACTAAACAAGAAGTGATGTATATTATTCAACTACTATCATTTTGCTATATACAGCCAGGCGGTGACCCTTTCTGCTTCATGAGTGTGTATATAATATATGATATTTGTTTCAATTTTATGTGAATATAGTATGGAATGTAAACATAATAGGAAACGTCAGTGTTTGTATTAATTTCACCATTTGATTTGTGAAGTTCTGCGAGACAAACTTATAAATTTTTGAAAATAATAATGATTGAAATAATTGAATGTTCAGTGGTAAACATTTTTACGTAAATACATGAACTGGGAATCAGAAAGTTTTATATAAATATATATTTTTGTATTCGTAACAATGTACCTACAGGATACAAAAATTGTATACTGGAAATCTGAGTTTTTGTAATATCTTAAAGTCATGAAAATTCTAAAACTAAATGAACCTTGACAGATTTATATGGTACTCGCATGTAAAACATGGAATTGTACTTGTATTACACTGTTATTTGGTGTGTAATTTACTGTTGTAAGTTTCATAATAGTCTATGATGTCAATGATGAAACCTATTTTTCGAAAATAAAGAACAAGTACAAATCTGAGACATCATAGACAGAGAAAAAAAAGGAAAAAAAAAGTACTCCCAGTTGCAACTCCTGACTTACCTGTAGACTGGTTCCAACTCCAGTCTGCAGGCTCATACCGATTGTCATGGACGTTCACGCGATCCTGGCTGGTTATCCGTGAATATTTCTGATAAAATTACTTTATTTATTTATGGTTTCAAAATATTGAAAAATTAGTTGTTGCACAAAAATTGACTGATGGATGGATAAGGGTCTAAACACAACTGGTCTGGTTGGCAGTGTGGTCTGGTTGGCAGTTCTGCCAACCAGACCACTATATGTGAAGTTTAGCTATTAGTACACTATTCACCCTCTATGCATCAGTGCACAGCCAGCCACACCATATCATCTTATTTGGAGAATTCTTTAAACAAGGCCTACAGGCCTAATACGAACCTGTGCAATGAGATTACACCAGGTATAATGCTTCAATGCTGGACCATTACTTTTATAGAACATGTGTAACATGTGTATGAACAATGCAATTACAAAACACTTAGAACAAGAAACAATTAAACAAACATCACTGCTGAAATTCTAGCATGGGTACACACAACACAAAAACTAGTATACGGGTAGTCAACAAGCAACTACTTGTATCTGCCAAAATTAGAGTTGGACAGGTGAAGTGAGGCATGGATTGAGTGGCAAGGGGAAATAGAGTGAGGTGTGTTGCATAATAGCCTGGATGTCTGCAGCCGAAATGTGTATGTCGATTGTGCCCCCTACCACAAAATCCAGAAAGCTGTCCAAGATGTATAAACATGCAAACTTTTAGGCATACAAGTCAATGAACTACTGAGACATGAGTGATTTTAGCCCATGGCAGACAAACAGACAGACGCTGTGCAAAAATGTTTCATCATAAATCAGTGTATAAGCTAGGAGAGTTTAATATTACATTTTCGCTTGTAAAAAAAACAGATCAATGTAGATGGCGCCACCAATACCTCAATTTCAGATATGACATATGTGAGAAACATTAGTAAAATTTGGTGATTATAGCTCTAGCCGTTTCTGAGATTTTATTTTTAGTGTGCTTTTTTGGACAGATGACTAAGTTCAACCTCCTGTAACTCGGCCAAAAATCTCCGAACTGGAACCATTCGATAAAGCTTGAGAGAGATTGTTCAAGGGATCATTTCTGTGAAATATTGGACAATTTGGCTGGACAGTTTTGGAGAAGAAGATTTTTAAAGCTTTTTTTAGCTTTTTCCCTATAAAATCTAAGAAAATGCAGTTAGAAAAAAATAAACTAGACGACCATAGGTCGAACGGTTGCCGGAAATCGGAAGTGAAACACAGACGGACAGACAGAACATATTATCGGTTTTCTATTAATGGAATGACTCTCAGGGACATTGCTGAGAATATGTGGCCCGTAGAATGACATATGAGACAAAAGAACAGGCAAGCAGACAAAGCTGACAACAAAAGACGAACAGACAGACATACTGACCGTGTGAGACAAGACTGACACCAGATGACTTAACCTGGTTATAGAGAAGATTCAAAGGAAGAAAATGAGTTAAAATTTATGTAATTTAGATTTATAGTTTTTTGAGGTATAGCGAATTAATAATATACTTGGGAGGCTCGACTGTAGCGCCCTCTAGCAGACATTCCGAAGACGACAAATGCGTTTCGTATTATTAGTGTATGACATGAGATGTCCCAGTTTCAAAAGGATTCCGTCAAAGCTGTGGCCTGTAGAATGCTACTTTGGCGACTTTGAGGATAACGGACAAACAGAAGGACACACTGACAAAGTGACAGAAGATTGAAACCATATGCCTTAATCAGGTTATGGAGAAGACTCAAAGGAAGAAAATAAGCTATAGTTTATGTAACTGAGGCTTTTGGTGTAGAGATATGGCCAATACAATGGTATGTGTGTGAGTGTCGTGTGCAGCGCCCACTAGTGGCCATATCAGGTAAATGAAAAATTTATTCCTAGAAATTAGTGTAAGACATAAGATGTTATAGTTTCAAAAGGATTCCATCAAAACTGTGGCCTATAGAATGCTATATGTGAGACGCAAGAGCCAACAAGCAGGTGAATTTGAGGACAACTGACAAACAGACGAAAACACTGACAAAGTGACTCAAGATTTAGTCCAGATGACTACTCCAGGTTATGGAGAAGACTCAAAGGAAGAAAAAAAGCTACAGTTTATGTAACTGAGATTTATAGTTTTGGAGATATTGCCAAAGCATGATATGTTGGGAGAGGTTCGAGGTCAGCGCCCCCTAGCGGCCATATCCGGAAAATGAAAAATTGGTTTCGAGATATTAGTGTAAGACTTAAGATGTTATAGTTTCAAAAGGATTCTTTCAAAACTGTGGCCTGTAGAATGCTATATGTGAGACGCAAGAGCAAGCAGGCGAATTTGAGGACAACTGACAAACAGACAGACACACTGACAAAGTGTCACAAAAGTGTGACCAAATGACTACACTAGGTTATGGAGAAGACTCAGAGGAAGAAAATAAGCTATAGTTTATGTAACTGAGGCTTATAATTTTGGAGATATGGCCAAAATATGATATGTTCGGGAGGTTCGCATCCAGCGCCCCCTAGCGGCCCTATTCAAAAAATGAAAAAACGATTTCGAGATACTAGTGTAGGACTTATAATATGTCAGTTTCAAAAAGATTCCTGAAATAATGTGGCCTTTGGCGCAAGATGAATGAAATCTCGAAATATCTCTATTCACGAGATATTTTACGAGATACTGCAAGACTTGTAATAAAATCTTGTAGTACTAGTTGAATGCTACCTGATGCAAAAAACTAGATCACTCTAGCTTTAAAACTGACAAAGTTAGAAAAATAAGACCCCTTATTTTCGAATATCATGACTTTCCCCCCAAAATTTGTAACCATGGTTACGGCAAATTTGAGTCAGCTACACACCAGATGACAGGCCTTGGAATGACGATTTAAATAAGCTATTGTTGAAGTAGATACGACTAATAGTCACAAAGATATGAAGAAAAAACCGTTTTGAGAAGTTTTGACGACCTTGACCTTGACCTATGACCTATTTTAACCAAAAACAATAGGGCACCTAGAAATTATGTTTTTCATCATTCCTGTAAGTTTCAAGGTTATTGTGGCAAAATTGTGGCCAGGAGAGTGCAGACAAACAAACTAGACGACCAGAGGTCGAGCGCTGCCGGAAGTTGACAGACAGACGGACAGACAGAACATTTTGTGGGTTTTCTATTATTTGAATGACCCTCAGCGTTTGCTGAGAAGTTGTGGCCTGTAAAATGACATACCAGACAAAACAACGAGGAAGCAGACAAAGCTGACCACAAAAGACGAACAGACAGACATACTGACACATCTGTGATAACAGATTACCAGACAAAAGTGCCGAAGGTAAAGAAGAGCAAAATTAGCGATAGTTAATGTAGGTAAGGTTTATAATTTTGGAGATATGGCCAAAATATGATATGTTGGGGAGGTGAAGGTGCAGCGCCCCCTAGTGGCTATATCCGGAAAATGAAAAATCTGTTTTGAAATATTAGTGTAACACATAAGATGTACCAGTTTTAAAAGGATTCATAAAAAACTGTGGCCTGTAGAATGATATATATGAGACGCAAGAACCAGCAAGAAGGCAGATTTAAGGACAACTGACAAACAGACAGACATACTGACAAAGTGACACAAGATTGAGACCAGATGACATTACTAGGTCATGGAGAAGACTCAGGGAAAGAAAATAAGCCATAGTTTCTGTAATTGAGCCTTTGGGTTTTAGAGATATGGTCAATATAATGATATGTGTGTGATGGTCATGTGCAGCGCCACCTAGCGGCCATATCCGGAAAATTAAAAAAAAATTTTGAAATATTTCTGTAAACATAATATGCATCAGTTTTCAAATGCTTCTTTAAAAACTGTGGCCTGTAGAATGCTATATGTGAGACGCAAGAACCAGCAAGCAGGCAAATTTGAGGACAACTGACAAACAGACAGACACACTGACAAAGTGACACAAGATTGAGACCAGATGACATTATCAGTTTATGGAGAAGACTCAGAGGAAAAAAAAAAGCTATAGTTTATGTAATTGAGGCTTTGGGTTTTAGAGATATGGCCAATGTAATGATATGTGTGTGAGGGTCGTTTGCAGCGCCCCCTAGCAGCCATATTCAAAAAAATGAAAAAACAATTTCGAGATACTAGTGTAGGACTTATGATATGTCAGTTTCAAAAAGATTCCTGCAATAATGTGGCCTTTGGCGCAAGATGAATGAAATCTCGAAATATCTCTATTCACGAGATATTTTACGAGATACTGCAAGACTTGTAATAAAATCTTGTAGTACTAGTTGAATGCTACCTGATGCAAAAGACTAGATCACTCTAGCTTTAAAACTGACAAAGTTAGAAAAATAAGACCCCTTATTTTCGAATATCATGACTTTCCCCCAAAATTTGTAACCATGGTTACGGCAAATTTGAGTCAGCTACACACCAGATGACAGGCCTTGGAATGACGATTAAAATGAGCTATTGTTGAAGTAGATACGACTAATAGTCACACAGATATGGAGAAAAAAACATTTTAAGAAGTTTTGACGACCTTGACCTTGACCTTTGACCTATTTTAACAAAAAACAATAGGGCACCTAGAAATTTTGTTTTTCATCATCCCTGTAAGTTTCAAGGTTATTGTGGCAAAATTGTGGCCAGGAGAGTGATGACAAACAAACAAACAGACAGGCAGACAAACAGACATACGCAACTGACCAATATGCTTGCCGAAATCTTTGATTCCGGCAAGCAACAAACAGACAAGATGACCAGAGGTCACGCGCTTGCCGGAAATGGAAATGATACAGACAGATAGACAGAGAGTGCATGTAGAAACAGTCATATGAATGAGCAACATTGTGGGGGCAGCGGAAAAGGGTAATATGTTTATTTATGCATGCTGACCTTTAACAGCTGCATATCTTTCTAGTGTAAAAGGGACCAAGTTCAAAATTTTTTCATGAAATCCCGTTAATCTCGTTTGACAAGAAGCAGTGAGACGTTTTCAGGTTTGTCATGTCAAGCTGGCCAAATGATATCAAATGCCGAAAACTAGACCTGTCTAGCTATAAAAGCCGCTGAGTTATAAGCATATGCATGAAATCTCGTGTTTTCTCGTTTGACGGGAAATGGTGCGAGCTTTGGCGAGATTTCCAGTTTTGTCATGTCAGGTTTGTCAAATATTACAAAATGCCGGAAACTAGACCTGTCTAGCTGCAAAAGTCGCCGTGTTATCAGCATTTACGTGAAATCATGTTTTTTTCCCGCTTGACGAGATATAGTACGGGATTTGGCAAGACGAGCAGTTTTATTATGTCAAGACGGCCAAACGTTACGAAATGGCGAAAACTAGATCCGTCTAGCTGTAAAAGTCGCCGAGTTATAAGCATTTCCGTGTACTCTCGTGTTTTCTCGTTTGACGAGATATGGTGCAGGATTTGGCCAGTCTTGTAGATTTGTCATATCAAACTCTCTAAATGTTATGAAATGGCGAAAACTACATCTGTCTAGCTGTAAAAGTCGCCGAGTTATTAGCATTTCTGTGAAATCTCCTTTTTTATCGTTTGACGAGATATGGTGCGAGATTTGGCCAGTCTTGCAGGTTTGTCATGTCAAGCCGTCCAAATGTTAATGAATGCCAAAAACTAGACCTGTCTAGCCGTGAAAGTCGCCGACTTATATGCATTTCTGTGAAATCTCGTTTTTCCACATTTGACCAGATATAGTGCGAGATTTCGCCAAGTATCGCAGTTTTACTATGTCAAGTTGGCCAAATGTTACCAAATGCCAAAAACTAGACCTGAGTAGCTGTAAAAGTCGCCTAGTTATAAGCATTTCCATGATATCTCTTTTTTTTCTCGCTTGACGAGATATGGTGCGAGATTTGGCCTTATTTCTTTTCTGGCGTGTCAAGCTGGTCATATGTTATGAAATGCCGAAAACTAGACCTGTGTAGCTGTAAAAGTCGCCGAGTTATAAGCATTTCCGTGAAATCTCGTTTTTTCTCGTTTGACGGTAAACCGAGTGAAATTTGACGAGACTTGCAATTGAATGACTTAGAACCAAGGGGAAGCAGCCTTATGCAAAAAACTAGACCCTTGAAACATAAATATTAACCGAGATAGAAGCCAAAAACTGCATATTTTCAGATCGTCAAGTTTAACCCACAAATTTGGTAACCATGGTAACGGCAGCACAAAGCTACATGTGCGGAAGAATAAGCCAATGTTCCTAGTTTAAGATACAACGATAAAAATTGTGCCATGTTTAAAATTATTTTAGATATTGCAGAAAAATGATATGTTACAGTGTTTCAGGTACCACGCCCCCTGGTGGCTATTTCCAAAAAATGAAAAACTGATTTCGAGATATTTATAAATAACACAAAATATATCAATTTCAAAGCCATTGTTAAAAAAATGCAACCTGTAGGTCATATTTAATGAAATCTCGAAGACTCGTTTGACGAGAAATGGTGCGAGATTTGGCGAGACTTTTAGTTTTATCATGTCAAGCTGCCTATAAGGTACATAATGACCAAAACCAGACGTCTGTAGCTTAAAAATTGACAAAGTTACAAAAAATGGTCGTGTTATTTCCAATTTCCATGATTTTTGCCCAAAAAATGTAACCATGGTAACGGCAAATTTAAGTAAGCTACTTGTCAAAAGAAAGGCCAGGTGATGACGAAAAAAAATGAGCTATTGCAGAAGTGGATAAGGCTATTTATGGCGAAGTTATAGTGCAAAAACCGTTAACCATACCTGTCGTGACCTTGACCCTTGACCTTGGAGCAATGTTGACCAAAAACAATAGGTTTCCAGGGTGTTCGGTTGTCAATCAACCCTGTAAGGGTCATGTCGATTGCTGCAAAATTGTGGCCAGGAGAGCGCAGACAAACACACAAACAGACAAATGGACATACGCAACTGACCAACCAACTTGCCGAAATCGAAGATTTCCGGCAAGCAACAAACAGACATACGCAACTGAGCAATATGCTTGCCGTAATCTTTGATTCCGGCAAGCAACAAAATCCAACAGAGTTTTTCAGATGACTGATTATTTGCAAACAATTTGGTGATGCTAGCTCCTGCCGTTTTTGAGATAGCTATGGTTAACGTACAGACGACGCACGACGCCGCACCATCGCATAAGTTCACAGGTTCGCTAAAAATGGGTTAATATTTTTGGCACTTACATCAGCAGTTGTGTCATAAATAAAGGTTGGGCAACTGAGTATTTCACAATTTCTCGAGGAGTAAGACAAGGTTGCCCCTTGTCTTCATATTTATTAATTTTAGCATCTGAAATATTTGCACGTAAAATACCGCTCTAATACTGACAGGGGGTTTGTCATCAAGGAAGCTATTAAGACATTTGAACATTTTGAGAAAACATCAGGACTCAGGATAAACGTAGATAAACCTGTAGTGATGCCAGTACATGATATATTGAATGATAAAGAAAATTGTTTTTTTTTTTGTTTAACTTTTGTGAGGGACGATGCTAACCTTACTAAAACGTGTTATATTCAACAAAACTAACTGCCTAACACTTGTACCAGTATATTAGATCTTCTATTTATACTTGTATACTTAGTTCTTCAACATATACTTCTAAATGTAAAGACACACTCTCACCATTAGGCAGTTTTCAAGCATATAATAGGCAAATACATAATATTGAGAAAACTAGTATTTCAGTCCATTATAATAAATGGAAACATTTAAGCAAGTTTTTAGAGTAGTTCATACATATTTCATATATTTTTTTTTGGCAAATTGGTAAACTGTCGATTGAACAGTGATTTGTATTTTATGACCCTCTAGATCAGCAACACCAATATATGATGCCTTTATTTCTTGTTCTTCAACTTGCAAATGTACTATTCATTTATATGTTATCTGTTGTATGATTGTAAGTAACATGTTTTCTTTTTTTTAAATTAAAAGTTATATCACTCCGTCGAGTGGTGCAAAATATAAGTAAATGTTTACCGCCTATATATGTATATATGCGTTATATTGTTAATATGTTAAATAAAATGTATAAAATTATTGCCATTTGTTTCATGTAGTACCATCTGTTAGAACTATTGTGCAAAGAATTATGCCACTTTTGTGAAGCTTTCAGCTTAATTAATTTGCAGATGCATTATACTGAATAGCAATTTATCGAGTTATTGCTGGAACTATTTGTCATCTTTTTTGAGAGAATAACTGATAAGATCTGGATAATAGTAAGTAACTGATAATAAGTAGAGTGTGGATAGTGTGGTTTGTACAGATTATTGTACATAAGCCTATTGGATATTAAAAGTAGTTTTATGATTTATATGAAATAATATTAATGATGTATAATTATTATTATGCTTTCTTTAGTGTAGTGTAACAGAAAAGTTTCATGTACTGTGATCACCGGGTATGACGACTGACACTCTATCAGACTTCTCACCAAAGGTTACTGTTACATCGAAAGTAAACTCATTAAAGGTTACTGTTATATCCTGACGAATTCAAAGGTAATTATCCACATTCAGTGGCACAAGGCTATCGTACTAATAGCAAATAACTCATAATATTACACAATTTGCTAAATAACATGGTTTGACTTTACATTATATATTTATAAGCCAAAGTTACAGTTATATAAAATAAAAAAAAACTCATTAAAGGTTACTGTCATGTGGATACTGTTTATTGTCTATGGTATATACACACCATCACCCGAGTATTTTCTTAACTGCACATATAATCAGATAATGGCCTGGTGGGTTATCTGTTAATCTGTTTATACAGCTATTCATCTAATTAGATGGTAATCTGTGGTTGGCTATGCACTGTTGCATAGAGGGTGACTATATACATCACATATAGTGGTCTGGTACTGCCAACCAGACCACACTGCCAACCAGACCAGTAGTGTTTTAGACCCTATTGGATGGATGTATAGATGATACGATATACTGAATCTCTGACATTCCACTGTACGCGGCATTGGTTTATTATCAATATCTATTAATCTAATCATAAATGTCACACGAAATGTACAGCCAAATTTTGGCAACTTCTCTGAGCAAATGAAATGCTTATTTTTATCATATATGATACATACTTGCGTTGGAACCAGTCTGCCGGGAGTACTGAAAATGGCGTTGTACGCCGTCTCTATGATTGGCCTAGAGCAGCGGTGCTATAATAGAGCGGGGTACCAGTCTACATATAGGTAGTGCTATTTGATTATATTACTCTTGCAATATCACGTACAATATTTCGTCAAACGAGATATTTCGAGATATCGCTTAGTGATAGCCTAGAATCCACAAGTATGCAGGAATCATTTTGAAACTGATATATCTTATGTCTTACACTAGTATCTAGAACAGGATTTTTCATTTTCCGGATATGGCCGCTAGGGTGCGCTTCACTCGACCCTCCCCAACATATCATTTTTTGGCCATATCTCCATAACTATAAACCCCAAATACAGAAACTATAGCTTATTTTGTGCATTTGGGTCTCTTTTATATCCTGGTCAAGCCATCTGGTCTCCATCTTGTGTCACTTTCTCAGTATGTCTGTCTGTTTGTCAGTTGCCCTCAAATTCGCCTGCTTGCTGATTCTTGGGTCTCACAAATAGCTTTCTACAGGCCACAGTTTTGAAGGAATCCTTTTGAAACTGTTTTATTTCATGTTTGACATTATTATCTCGAATCAGATTTTTCATTTTCCTGATATGGCCACTAGTGGGCGCTGCTGTGGAACTACTTCAACATATCATTTTTGGCCATATCTCCGGAAGAATTAACCTATATTACATAAACTGTAGCTTATTTTCTTTTTCTTGGTCTTCTTCATAACCTGGTCAAGCCATCTGGTCTTCATCTTGTGTCACCTGTCAGTATGTCTGTCTGTTTCTCAGCTGTCCTTAAATTAGGCTGCTTGCTGATTCTTCCATCTCACATGTAGCATTCAACATACCAGAGTTTTGGAGGAATCCATTTGAAACTGGGACATCTTAGGTCATACACTAATTTTACGAAACCCTTTTGTCCTCTGCAGGATTGTCCGCTAGGGGGCGCTACAGTCGAACCCTCCGGATATATCATTATTTGGCCTCATCTCAAAAACTATAAACCTCAATACATAAATTATAACTTATTTTCTTCCTCTGAATCTTCTCCATAACCAGGTTAAGTCATCTGGTGTCCATCTTTTGTCACATTGTCAGTATGGCTGTCTGTTCGTCTTTTGTGGCCAGTTATATGAGGGTAAAAAAGTGTCCTCACTGGCCCGTTCTGAGCCCAGTTGAATGAACCGCCCGATTGGTAGTGAATGCAGTCAGTCACCCTGGGGTAAGATATACTCAACCTTATATCTTAATTAGTGATGACAGAAACTCGGCCTGTCTACATTCTAGGTCCTGTGGCCCTGGGGCTAAACTGCCTAATTTTGCCGGTACCATGGCGGTTACAATTTGGGGGTATTCATGAAAATCGAAAATATGTTCGTAATTTCAAAGCTAGAGAGTTCAAGATTTTTCTTTAGGGTAGCAAGCTTTAAAATTTATACATTTAAAATATAACCATCCAAAATGGAAACCAGGGTCAAGGTAATAAATATTACTTAAAAAGTTTTGTTCTAGATATATTTTTCATGCATGCTCACACCAACAAAAGTATATCGCAATTTGTTTGCCAGTGTATGACCTTTCCACTGGGGTAAAACTATCCCATTCTCTAGTTACCATGGTAAAGTATTTTGCGAAAAAATGCATGAAATTTCAAAATTTATACCCTTATTTTTGTGACTTGGTAATATTTATCTGGGTTTTTTTTCAAGTTTCTATAGGCCACAATTTTGAACTAATGGCTTTGAAATTTATACACTTATACACTATAATCGACCAGGATAGAAGTCTATTGTTTTGGGTCGTAATCGGTCAAAGGTCAAGTTCAGGGTCATGGACATCCTCATCCTCTCATTCTGTGATTACCATGGTAATATATTTTTGGGATGATATTTGAAATTTCAAATTTTTTAAAATTATTTTTGTTACTTCGTCATTTTTAAGTTAGCGAGGTCTAGATTCTGTAATATGTAGAATTTAATTAGTAATACTCGGCTGTTTTCAGGTTTTAAAAATGGCTACCAGGTGGCACTGTACGACATTTTTGCGAAATTTCATTTATGATGGCATTTTGAAGTAATCACTTCGAAACTCATACATAATATGTTAAATAGAAACACCTCGAAACAAATTTTTCATTTTTCGAAATATAGCCACCAGAGTATAATTTTAGTCTAATAGCTTCAAAACTATAAAAGATGTCACAGTTTTTTATTACAGAACCTGAAAATAAAATCAATACGCTTATCCCTGGATTGACCTTGACCTAATTCTGCGGTTACCATGGTGACCTACTTTAAGTAAAATTCTTTTTTTACTTTATCTTTTGTAACTTTGTCATTTTTAACACTAGAGGGGTGTAGTTTTTTTTGCCCCATGTAGAGTTCAGTTACTGATACAATATTATATCGCATTCAAACTTACACAGTTGGTAGATAATCAAAAGTCCTGGAAGCATATTGTTTTTGGTCCAAATAGGTCATAGGTCAAGGTCAAGGTCATCAAAAGTATACAACATTTTTTTTTTTATATCTTTGTCACTATTAGTCGTATCTACTTCAACTGTGGCTCATTTTATTAGCCATTCTAAGGCTATTTTTCTTATGTCTATATGTGTGAAATCTGCTGTGACCATGGTAACGCATATTGCAGAAAAAGTAATGATTTTCAAAAAATAAGGAGTCAAATTTTTCTAACTTTATGAGTTTCAAAGCTAGAGAGGCCTAGTTTTTTTGCATCTGGTAGCATTAAATTAGTACTACAAGGTTGTATTAAAGTCTCGCAATATCTCGTAAAATATCTCGTCAAACGAGATATTTCGAGATTTCAGTCATCTTGCCCTGTAGGCCACAGTGTTGCAGGAATCTTTTTGAAACTGACATATCGTAAATCCTACACCAGTATCTCAAAATTGTTTTTTCATTTGTTAAATATGGCCGCAAGGGAGCGTTGGATGCAGCTTATATCATTTTTTGACCAAATCTCGAAAACTGTATTAACCTCAATTACAGAAACTACAGCTTATTTTCTTCCTATGGGAATTCTTCATAACCTGAATAAGTCATCTCGTCTCAATCTTGTGTCACTTTAAGTAAAATTCTTAACATTTTTACCTTATCTTTTGTAACTTTGTCATTTTAAACACTAGAGAGGTGAAGTTTTTTTTTTGCATCACGTAGAGTTCAGTTACTGTTACAATATTATATCTCTTTCAAATTTACACAGTTGGTAGATAATCAAAAGTCCTTGAAGCCTATTGTTTTTCGTCCAAATAGGTCACAGGTCAAAGTCATCAAAAGTATTCAATTCTTTTTTCAAATCTTTGTCACTATTAGTCGTATCTACTTCAAAAGTAGCTCATTTTAATCGCCATTCCAAGGCCTTTTTTCTAATGTCTATACGTGTGAAATCTGCTGTGACCATGGTAACGCGTATTGCGGAAAAAGTCATGATTTTCAAAAAAGAAGGAGTCTAATTTTTCTAACTTTATGAGTTTCAAAGCTAGAGAGGTGTAGTTTTTTTTTTTTGCATCTAGCAGCATTTAATAAGTACAACAAGGTTGTATTAGGTTGTAACTACAGCTTATTTTCTTCCTATGGGACTTCTCCATAACCTGAGTAAGTCATCTGGTCTCAATCTTGTGTCACTTTGTCAATATGTCGGTCTGTTTGTCAGATGTCAGCAAATTCACCTGCTTGCTGGTACTTGCGTCTCACATATTGCATTGTACAGACCACAGTTTTGCAGGAATCCTTTAAAGACTGGTACAGCTTCTGTCATATACTAATATCTCGAAAGTTTTATTTTCATTTTTCAGATTTGGCCGCTAGGGGGCGCTGCACTCGAACCACTGCAACATATCAGTTTTTGGCCATACCTCAAAACATTGAATCTGCACAAACTATAACTCATTTTGTTCTAAATACCTTCTCCATATGATTATTTATTAATCAGTTATCTCAAATGTGTCAGTTCATCAGTATGTCTGTCCGTTTGTAGGTTTTTTCAACTTATGCTGTTTTCATGTTCTTTTCCGTGATATATGTCATTCTACAGGCAACAATTCCTCAGCAATCGCTCTGAAAGTCACTCAATTGATGGAAAATTAACAATTTGTATCGTTTGTCTGTCTGTCTGTCATTTCAAATTCCGGCAAGCGCTCGACCTCTGGTCGTCTAGTTTATTTGTTTGTCTCTCTGTGTACTCTCTACAGGCTCTATTTTTCAGCAATTGCTTTCAAACTTTAAAAGTTGGTAGACAAGCAGAAGTCCTGGAGGCCTTTTGTTTTTGAGCAAGATAGGTCAAAGTTCCAGGTCAAGTTCATCAAAACCTCTCAAAACGGTTTTTTTTTTCATATCTTTGCTACTTTTAGTCGTATCTACTTCAACCATAGCTCATTTTAATCGCCATCCCAAGACCTTTCTTCTGGTATGTAGCTGCCTCAAAAATGCCGTAACCATGGTTACGCATTTTGGGGAAAAAATCATGATATTCGAAAATAAGGGGTCTTATTTTTCTAACATTGTCAGTTTTTAAGCTACAGAGGTCTAGTTTCTTGCACCAGGTAGCATACAAGCAGTGCTATTTGATTATATTAAGGTTTCGAAATATCTCGTACAATCTCTAGTCAAACGAGATATTTCGACATTTCAATCATCTTGCCCTGGAGGCCACAGTGTTGCAGGAATCATTTTGAAACTGACATATCATAAGTCCTACAGGGGTATCTCGAAATCTTTTTTTTTTTTCATTTTTTGAATACGGCAGTTAGATGGCGTTAGATGCAGACCTCCCCAACATATCATGTTTTGGCCATATCTAAAAAATTATAAACCTCAGTTACATGAACTATAGCTTATTTTCTTCCACTGAGTCTTCCCCAAGACATGGTTAAGTCATCTGGTGTCAATCTTCTCTAACTTTGTCAGTATGTCTGTCTGTTTGTATTTCACCTACTTGCTGGTTCTTGCGTTTTACTTATAGCATTCTACAGTCAACAGTTTTGCTGGAATCCTTTTGAAACTGGTACAGCTTAAGTCTACATTAATATCTCGAAACATAATATTTTTTGTTATATAGCTGCTAGGGGGCGCTGCACTTGAACCTACCCTACATATCCTTTTTATGCCATATCTCCAAAACTATAACCCAAATTACACAAACCATAGCTTATTTTCTTCCTCTTAGTCTTCTACATAACCTTGTTAAACCATCTCGCCTGAATCTTGTGTCACTTTGTCAGTATGTCTGTCTGTTTGTCAGTTGTCCTCAATTCGTCTGCTTGCTGGTTCTTACGTATCACATATAGCATTGTACAGACCACAGTTTTGAAAATGGTACAGCTGATTTCATACACTATTACCTCGAAAGTGATTTTCATTCTCGGAATATGGCTACTAGGTGGCGCTGCACTCGAACAAGTGCAACATATCAGTTTTTGGCCATACCTCCAAATCTGTTAACCTTACCTGGTGAAACTATTTCTCATTTTGTTTCTAAATACCTTCTTCATATGATAATCTAGTCACTGTTATCTGAAATGTGTCAGTGTGTCAGTATGTCTGCCCGTTTGTTGGTTGTTGTCAGATTTGTCTGCTTTCATGTTCTTTTGTGTGATATATGTCATTCTACAGGCTCCAATTCCTCAGCAATCGCTCTGAGGGTCACTCAATTGGTGGAAACCGACACTTTGTATCCTCTGTCCGTCTGTCTGTCATTCAACTTCCGGCAAGCGCTCGACCTCTGGTCGTCTAGTCTGTTTGTTTGTGTGTTTGTCTGTGTGCGGATTTGCTCTCAGATTTGTCTCAGATTTGCTGTAACCATGGTTATGCAATTTTGGGAAAAGTCATGATATTCAAAAATAAGGAGTCGAATTTTTCTAACTTTTTCAGTTTTAAAGCTACAGAGGTCTAGTTTTTTGCATCAGGTAGCATATAAGTAGTGTTATTTGATTATATTACAAGTCATGCAATATCTCATACAATAACTCGTCAAACGAGATATTTCGTGATATTGCTTAGTGATACCCTAAAGGCCACAGTTGAGTAGGAATCCTTTCGAAACTGGCACATCTTATGTCTCATACTAATATCTTGAAAGTGATTTTTTTCATTTTCCAAAAGGGGGCGCTGCACTCAAAACCCTACAACATATTACTTTTAGTTATATCTCCAAAGCTAAGAAATCTTACCTACATAAACTATAGCTCATTTTGTTCCATTTCGCCTTCTCCAAACGCTTATTTAGTCATCTGTTATCTCAGATGTGTCACTTTGTCAATATGTCTTTAACAAATGACCCATGGGTCATGACGCTCAGCCGACTGACATGTTGACAATATGTACTTGCACAGGAAACTTATTAAGATAATATAGGTGACATCATCATTCATGCATATTAGCTTAAGTTCATCAGGACCCATTAGCACACCAAATTTGATATCAATCCAACCAGCCTCTCCTGAGGAACCTGGCAATTTGTGTGTATTTTTTTCATTACTTCTGGGATGCTCAAACATAACCCAAAACTCTGAGAATATAGGTCACAGTAACCGAATTTCAGGTTTTGAGGGGAGAACTTTTGAGGAACTCTCAGGATGCCTAAGTGAGAAGATTCTGGGACCAATGGTTATGATTTGTGCCCTAATTTGGTATCAAATTTTAAAAAATTCTGGGGTGCTTATAAGCCCTATTGCTCATAGAATATGGGTTACAGAGACCTAATTTCACGTTTCCAAGGAGACTTTTCAATGACCTACCTGGATTTTAAGTTTGAAGATTCTAGGTCCAATGTTATAATTTGTGCCCTGCTTTGGTATCAAATTTTCAATTATGCTAGGGGTGCTTATAATCCCCATAGCTCAGAGAATATGGGTAACAATTTCAGATTTTCAAGAATATTTTTCATTGACCTCCCTGTCTGTTAACAGATGACCGAATCTTTGAAGTTCTCATAAAAAGAGAGAAAATGAATAAAAATTGGAAAAAAACCAGGTGGCGCCACCAGTCTGCAAGAACTGATGAAAAACTCCATGATGAAAATGCATGCAAAGAATCATGGCAGTCAATGCACAATTTGTTGAGATACTAGAGCTTTTGTATCAAATTTTAAGTTATTCTTTGGGGTCTACTGAGCCCCATAGCTCAGAGGATATGGGTAACAGAGATCTAATTTCAGATTTCCATTGAGATATTTCATTGACCTCCAAGCATATCAAGATAGAAGATTCTAGGTCCAATGTTAACCATTTGTGCCCTGTTAACAGAAGACCGCATCTTTTAAGGTCTCAAAAATAGAGAACAAAAAAACATTAAAAAATCCCCCCAAAAAATCAGATGGCGCCACCAGTCTGCAGAAAGTGATGAAACATTCCATGACCAATATCCATGCAAAAAATCATGGTTATCAATGCATTAGGTGTTTAGATACTGGAGCTTTTGTATCAAATTTTCCATTATTCTAGGGGGGGGGGGTGTACTTCAGAGCCCCTTAGCTCGAGGAATATAGGTAACAGAGACCTTAGTCCAGGTTTCCTAGGAGACTTTTTATGGGCCTCCCTGCGTGTCAAGAGAGAAGATTCAAGGTCAAATCCTTAGGATTTGTGCCCTGTTAACAGATCGCCCCATCTTAAGAGGTCTCATAAATAGAGAAAAAAATTCGTAAAAATCGAAAAAAATATAGGTGGCGCCACCAGTCTGCAGAAAGTGATGAAACATTCCATGACCAATACCCATGCAAAAATTCATGGTTATCAATGCATTAATTGTTCAGATACTGGAGTTTTTGTGTCAAATTTTCCATTATTCTGGGGGGGGGGGGGGGTACTTCGCAGCCCCATAGCTCAAAGAAAATGGGTAACATAGACCTAATTTTAGGTTTCCATGGAGACTTTTCATGGACCTTCCTGCATATTATGAGAGAAGATTCAATGTCTAGTTGTTATGATTTGTGCCCTGTTAACAGATGACCGCATTTTTTAAGGCCTCAGAAATAGAGAGAAAAAAAATCATTAAAAAATAAAAAAAAAATTCAGATGGCGCCATCAGTCTACAGGAACTGATGAAACACTCCATGACCAATATCCATGCAAAGAATCATGGTGATCAATGCATTAGTTGTTCAGATATTTGAGCTTTTGTATAAAATTTTCCATTATTCATAGGGGGGAGGGTACTTCAGAGCCCCATAGCTCAAAGTATATGGGGAACAGAGACCTAATTCCTGGTTTCCTAGGAGACTTTTCCATGGCCTACCTGGATTTTAAGTTTGAAGATTCTAGGTCCAGTCCTTAGGATTTGTGCACTGTTAACAGATGACCGCATCTTAAAGGTGTATCAAAAATAGAGAGAAAAAATAGTAAAGAATATAAAAAAATACAGGTAGCGCCACCATTCTGCAGAAACGGATGAAACACTCCATGATCAATATCTATGCAAAGAATCATGGTGATCAATGCATTAGTCTTTCAGATACTTGAGCTTTTGTACCAAATTTTCGATTATTCTTGGGGTACTTCGGAGCCCCATAGCACGAAGGATGTGGGTATCAGACACCTAATTCCAGGTTTTCAAGGAGAATTTTCATGGACCTCCCTGGATGTCAAGTTAGAAGATTCCAGGTCCAGCGGTTACGATTTGTGCCCTGTTAACGGACAGACGGCCGGATGGCCGGACGGGCGACGGAAAAAGGGTAATCGCTATAGCTCAGATGACTTACAGTCAACTGAGCTAAAAACTTTATCAACGGAGTAAACCTGAATGCACGTGGACGTGCAGGCATGCATGCACGCAAGCGTTTTAGGTCTGAGCGATGACACGGGTAGACCCGCTCTTTTATATGGCACCGCTGCTCTAGGCCAATCATATGCATCACTGTGGGCCATGATAGAGCTGGGTACCAGTCTATGACACAGGTAGGTATAGGGAGCGTAAGTCTCGTTTTATCTCTATTGAAAGGAGGTAGAAAAGGCCTGTTCCAAAGTACTTCCGGAGACACCCTCATGACAACATACGCCATGTGGACCTCGCTTCACGTGTTGTGGGGTCAGCTTTTCATAGAAAACACCGATTCCAAACGTTTGAGCTTCCTGTAACATAAAGCGAACGGTTAAATTGTAACTTTTGGATTAAATTTATCAATACTTTCCCCTGTTAATGCTTGGTTTAGCTTGTTCCCGCCTTCCCGGTTTCACTGAGGCTACGCCCGCATTGCGGTTGCTTTGTAAACAAACCATCAGTTAAAGTATGTAGGCTTGAACATATACTTTTATCGGGCTCTATGGATGGAATATTATGTTTTGTGTTATTATTGATTACAGAGATTCAAAGTCTGTTATGTAGGATTGGTAAAAATACATATTTGGTAAAAAAAAAAGAAAAAGCGCAGTCTTTGGATTCCGGGGCAAGCCCGTTAGCCATCATGCATATAGCCTAGGCCTCGGCTATATTCGATAATAATAATTATAATAACTATAATAATAACAATAATGATAATAAATAAATTATTATTATTATTATTGTTCCTATATTTTTTAGGACCATTAACATATAATAATAAAGTAACATTATTATAAAAAAATGAAATATGAAATTTAAAGCCAATTGAAATTAAATTAGTAAAAGACAAAAAACAAAACAAAAAACCGAGAAATTCTATGGGTAAGTAATCATATACAATTAATTACATTATATAAATACATACACACCATAATTTAAAATATTAAAAATATATCAATTTAAATTAATATATATACATTTATGTTACATTTATTCAGTATACTATTATACCCAGTATATATATTTTAAATTATATAAGAAATATGTATTAATATAAAAGTATGGAAAATGTCTAAAATAATATATATATATATATATATATATATATATATATATATATATATATATATATATCAGAGATGGGTCCTATTACACAAGTTCTATTACTATAACTTTTATTAATATATCTTCTTAATATATCTTAATATATCTATTACAATTACTATTACAACATTTTTTATCTATTACTATTAGTATTACTATTACTTGGCTTCTTTTACTATAACTATTACTTTACTTTCAAATAGTGATATGAACATATATGCTGACCTATATACATAAGTGGTGATACTTTAAAATATTTTCGTATGTTTACATTGCAACTATTGGAATTTTTATTCTCCATTTAAAATGAAATTAATTAGTTTTTCTAATTTATAATCACCTCAAGCCAATGCCTGATATGCCCCCTGTGCACTGGACCATGACATGAATCTAGCATGAACTAATCACACTACATTTTAAGCCCTTTCCTGCGTTTCAAAATAATCAAACAATCCATCCCTAATATGTTTTGGTCAAGGGGTTGTAATACTAATAGTTAAAGTAATAGCCATAATTATGTTACTTAGGGTTCTATAAATATTACTGTTACCATAACAGGTTAAAATTTCTTGTCTATTACTATTAATATTACTACAATACTAAAACTTGTTATTATCTATTACTATTACATATTACTATTACCCCATCCCATATATGTATAAATATATACGTGTATATGTGTGTGTGTGTGTATTTGGAAAATGTAGTTACGTGCAAATAAAATACATTTATTATCTTTCAATTATCAATATTAAATATATCATAATTTATGCATTATATATATCTATAATGTAATATACTACAATATACTATACTGTAATATACTATGTAACATAATACAAAATCTGTCGTATCCATTTGATATTAATCTATAAATATGTGTAAACAGTATACATGCTTGTATGTATGTATTCATATATATATATATTTCATATATACATATATTATTTACAGATATATAAATTTCATATTATATATATTTTATATATATATTATATATATCTTATATATTATATTTATATATTTATTATGAATGTATTTAAGTTTTTAATATATATTTTATATATTTTATGTTATATATTTATATTTTATATATTACATTATATACATATGATATATATATATATATATATATGATAAATTTTATATAAGGCTATATATTTTGCATATTTATAATATATTTTTTAATATATTTTATATTATATAAAATTATATTATTATATAAATGTTTGTATATATATAATAGTATTTATAGTTTTTAATATTTTATATATTTTAAATATATATATTATATATTTGTGTATATATATATATATATATATATATATATATATATATATATATATATTTATTCGTTTTTATATTATATACATCCCATAAAAAATATATTTTTTTGACTGGTCGGATTAAAATATTTTTCAATATTATCAGTATCTGTCACTATCAGTATCACAGCATCATTGTGCGAGTCAGCACCATAGCTCTAGAAACAATGCTTCATCATGTAAGATCACTGTCAAATATATTTTAGAGGATCCTCACGTCATAATGTAAGATCAAGGGGCTTGAGAGGCTGTTACTTATATAAATGATATTAGTGTAATTTTGCTTCAGTTCAATAAAAACAAAGCCTTTGCGATTGAGTTTCTGAAGCGCGCACAGTTATCAGCCATGAAAACGTTACGTCTGGAGACCGGAAGTAGAACATGTCTCCAGCTCACGCAAGTTCACGCACTTGGTGAACGAGACTTACGCTCCCTATGGCCAGAGAGCTTAGATGTCATCTAAGCTCTCTGGTATGGCGACAATTAGAACACCATCGGGCCAAATGTAAGTCAGGCCCGCAGCCGACATGATGAATTAATTGCCGCGGCGGCAGCCTGGGGATTTGCTCGTTAAAACATCTGAATAAATATACCGGACAGGCTGAGTATTCTTAGCTAGAGAGGTCGGGTCTTTGTCATTCGGTAGCTTATGGCCAGTTTGACATTATAAAATTAAGTCTCGCAAAATCTCACACCATATCTCGACAAACGGGAAAAAAGACGAGATTTCACAGAAATGCTGGACGGCTTTTATAGCTGGACAGATCTAGTTTTCGGCATTACGTAACATTTGGCCAGCTTGACATGACAAAACTGCAAATCGCGCCAAATATCGCACTGTATCTCGTCAATGGAAAAAAGTGAGATTTCACATGAATGCTTATAATTTTAAGATTAAGTGCTAGATAGGTTCAGTTTTGACAAATCTGACCTCTGATCTGTTTCTTGAAAAATCGAGAATAAACGAGATTTCACGGAAATGTTTTAACTTGGTCACTTTTACATTAGAAAGGTCTGCAGCTATTCAATGTCTTCATACCTACATAAACGTATTTTTTGTTTCTGCTCCCCCACAACATTGCTCATACACACGACTGTTTCCACATCCCCTGTCATCTGCCTCTCTGTATTATTTCCATTTTTGACAAGCGCGTGACCTCTGGTCATCTAATCTTGATTGCTTCGTTTGTTATTTTCAAGTCGTGGCTCTTGAATATGGCACTGATATCTTTCTTTATGTTCTCTATTTGGCGGGGGATGCTTTTATTACCCCGAGGCCATCGTCCCTATATAGGCCAAGATTGTTCAGTGTTATGCTTTTTTGTGATTTCGTAGAGTATAAGAATGTGCCGACTAGCTCGCAAGTTTTGGCGCCGTCGTAACTGTCCATTGTACATCGAATAATTCAGATGTAGTCCCTTTCCCCCATGGCTCCGACGAGGTATATAGGCAGTCTTTTTGGTGCTTGCGTGATAATTTTCCGTTCCTCTGGTGTGATCTCTGTGTATTTCGAAGCGAAGTCGAGTGCGGCTTTCAAAAGGTTGGCCGTAATTGATGGATAAAATCTATAAAATCAAATGTTATGAACGAATATTTCTCTTGTTATCTGATGTTATTGAGCCATGATAGTACAGCGGCCCCATGTTCTACCACTGGTTTAGACCTTAACGTTCTAAATCTTTGTAGTTGATTCTGTCCAGTGTCTGTTTGCTAATCTTCCCTACCTTGGGTTTATATATATATATATATATATATATATATATATATATATATATATATATAATGGAGTTTCGTTCTCATTCTTTCTATTTAAATGTTGCATTTGTGTGTTACATACATTTACGTGTAAACGATATATATATATATATATATAAATATATATATATATATATATATATATATACGTTTTTACCTTATTTTATCGTATGGTCACATGGAAACACAATACAGTCATCTAGATTTTAATTTCTGCATGATATTTACATATTGACTTAATTTTATTTATCCTCGCATGCGATTTTTTATTAAGTATCTTAACACCGTGTACCTTTTGCAATATGGAAAGAAATTGTGTATTGTTCGCAACACACAAAATTAACATTACTAAAACAACAAGGCAAAATTTAAGGAATAAAAGCTTCAATGAATTATGTAATTGTCAATATGCAGTCTATGACAGCTGAGACCTACTTAGTCTAGTATGCAAGGACGGACTAATGGCACTTACCATTATGCGATGTGTATGTGCAATATGTGCAGGGCTTCCTAAAGGAAAATTTTGAGGCGGAACAAAAACGTTCCCAGGCCCCTCCCTTGGGCCGCCACCACTTCAGCTATAAAGATTCAATCAACTAGGCCTATGTATTCGATTGAAGGCCGAAGCAATGCAGCCTATGGATGGGGTAACAGACTATGGACTACAGGGGATGGATGCTTTAGAATGCTTGACTTTTTAGCTCAGCTGACTATAAGTCATCCGAGCTTTAGTCGTGGTCCATTGTCCGTCGTCCGTCCGGCTGTCCGTCCGTCCGTCCGTCCGTAGATGTGGCACGTTTTGAAACCGTAAGACCTAGGAATCCAAAATTCGGCATAATGTGAGATGTCCCCAAGATCTCCTACCAAGCCAAAAACTGGGTGTTTGCAACTTTTTTCCTTTTAGAAATTAAGGAAAAACCTCAATTTTTTATTAAAAACCTATTTTCACACTTCAGGACTGCCTAATATCAAAATCACTCATCTGTTTTACCTCATATTTACCATAAATATTCCTCTATATAGTTCCTATTAACATGCCAGAAATTATGTCTGTATTATTTAATTTAAAAAAGTTATGGGCCAAAACATAATGCATTTTGTAAAATATCAGAAAAGATATTTGATCACTTAACACAAAAAATGTTAATGCTATGGACCTTTTTCACAGCATGTTTTTGTTAGCATTTCAACTGTTAACACCAAAAATTTGAAACCAGTTGATCAAAAACTGTAGATTTTAATCAAGTTTTCAAGCACCATGTAACATATTGTTTACATCAAGCTAGTGTTATGCAGTTTGCAAGAGCTCAGCTCCCCAGCTTCAGCTCTAAGTTCCTTAAATTCGGCATACAGTTAGATGTCTCCAAAATGCCCTACCATGCCAAGAATTTGGTCACTAGGACATTCGAGATATTAATGAAAAACTTCATTTTTCAATTAAAAACCCATTGTTACACTTCAAGACTGCCTAATATCAAAACCACTGATCTGACTTTAATCATAAATAATATACATATTTTTCATTCTCTATGCACATGCCAGAATGATGTCAGTATTGTGTGATTGTTTTAAGTTATGGGCCCAAACATAATGCACTTTGTAAAAAATCAAGAAATATATTTACTCCCTTAACAAGAGCATTGCTGAAGCTAGAGATTTTTTTGTCAGGGATGTAACATTATTTATTCTAGATTCAATTGAATACCCAAAATTAGTTCTGAGTTTTTCAAATTTTATTAAGTATAAATATAAAATTAGTACCTTAAATTTTGCCCAACTGTGACCATGGCACGTTTGTTTCCCGTGAGCACTGTTGATATAATTTTCATATCATGCACACATAAGCATTTCAGCTTTTTAGTTTAGAAAGCTGAAAGAAATTGGCCAAAAATTGTAGCTTTTATTCATGTTTTTTATGAGGCCCTGTCAGACTTTGGCTCTCTCCAGCCCCTCTTGAGTCACCTGTATGTTGACCTTGTTGACCTTTCATCAAATTATGCACGCTTGAGGCGAGGCATACATGGAATCCAGGCAGCTTATATGGCAAGCCACAGTTGATCCAGGTGTCCAACCCAACTCATCTAGTAGTTTTAACCAAGAACATAACAAAAAACAATTAATAAATTTTTATTGGTTTTTGATAACAAATTAAAGAAAAATAGAAAAGGAATTTGTTAGTTTATAATAACAGGAAATTAACTTGCAGTTACTGATAATATAAGAATCTTGTATCGATGGGTAGAATGTCACATATTCCAAATAACACCATGCAGTCACCTATGGCATTTTTCAGTTCAATTTTAATGATAAAGAAGTAAATCATATTATTCATTACTAATCATTAGGGATCATATGAAGGAAATTAGACAAAGATGCAGTTGATAATATTAATCTAGATTCCTGCTGTGTCTACTGTGTACATTGATGTGAAATTAGTCCAAAATGAATATATTACATTTATTTTTTAATATAAATAAAAGCCATAAAATCAGGTACTTATCATCATTATTTAAATGTGTGAATTTTGTATATTCTGGATTCTCAACATCATTGTTTGGTGAAAACTGAATAAATTCCAGACATGGTGCAAATATTTTGTAATTGTATTTAAATACAAATATGATTTTGTACTCCATTATAAAATTTCTTGCATAAAGAATGGGAATTCAGGTAAAAATGAAAATATATGAATACTCGTGCAAATACTTTCAAAATGTATTCATGAATGCATTCATGAATATATTCTTTAATATTATTTTAATAATCATATCAGTTATATTTCATTTTAAAAAATCATATGATTCTTTTATTATTTTTAATAAAAATTATATTTGGGAAAATATTTGTATTTTTTTTAATAAATAGTTAAACTCTTATATGATATGTTCTGCTTATAAGTTATATGGCCAAGTCAAAATCTGTGTGACAATAGTACTCCATTTGTTAATAAAATAAATGAAATCAATCCTCTTCCCTGTCTCCAAAGGTACTATCAAAATCATACATAAGCTAAACAACAACAACTCATAATACAGCTTATATTTATTACCACACAAAACCAGCATGTGCCTCATTTCTAAATAATATTTTTTTATCATATATAACAGCTGAGCGTCGTGACCCATAGGTCCCTTGTTTTCTATATTTGAGACCATGTATATTATACATATACTTTATACTTATATCATACATATACTTTCTCCTCCTTGATAAAGTCCATGTCATCATGAAGGCCTTATTAATACACAAGAATGGACGAAACATTTCGTGTATGAAAGCTGTTTTTACTATAATATTTTACTGTATATAAATATAATATTGTCCTTCATCTATATTATTCACGTAGACCAAACCTTAAAACACATGACGGATTAGGCCTTACTGTTCAATAAACAAAATTTAAATTAAAAATCTGAAATTGTAATCATAGGTAATTAAGCAAAGCATCACTATACACAGCCTCAAACAAGCAAGGTACAAGAGGTTGCCGGCAAAACAGTATATGTGACTCTTATGCTATCTATACTGACAACCAACGTAGTTCTCACAAAAACTTCCAAGGATTGAACATATATATACGGGGACAAAAAAGCAGTTTGGTAGATTATTATTATTGTCTGATGGATCAAATTTTACCGATGCAATCAAAACGAGTGCAGATATGTCAGTCTGCCGCCTGATACATGTAGCAACAACGGTTATTTGCCCCTTCACCGATACAGAACAGAACAGAACAGAACATAAGTTTATTCAGGAAAAAGGCCTCAGCCCCAAAGTTCCAAACATTTCAATAATATGAAATTAAACAAATACATCAATACATTATAAGGTAGCAGTCTTATATTTTCGAATAAACAATGCCATTAACACAATTAACATAACTGCATACCTACATACACAATATATCTATTTTGCCATCATCAATGAGTATAAACATATATACATTTCAATAAACAGTCAATTCAACAATTATAACAATATAATGTAAAGTAACAGTCTTATAATGACTAATAAATCATGCCATAAACACATGTAACATTATTGCATACCTACGTACACAATCTACTTCTCTGTCATCAGCGAGTACCGTTTAAAATACATAATTCAACCATCTATCATTTTCCGTCTCCTCAAAAGGGAATTAAACACATATACAGCAACTTTTGTAATTTCAAATGGATTATCTAAATTAAATAATTTTAAAAAAATTTGTTCAAGTCTTGTCTAATGTATTTTAACCTCAAATCATGATATAATTTACATTCTTGCATAAAGTGAGCTTCATCCTCAACAATATTGAATCCGTAGCATAAACAATATTTATAAATCCTCTCTTCACGGGATATATTGTTATGGCGTCCCATTTCTGTAGCTATTTCATTATTTAAACATCGTAGTTTAGCAAATGCTGTACGGTGTTTTTTTTTTATTTGGGATACAATAAACATATTTTTCAAGAGTGAGCATGGATTTAAAAGTACCATAATAGTAAAGTTTACTGCACAAATCAATATCACCATGCCAATTTTGAATGGCCATGTCTTTATTCTCATTTCTACTTCTTTTATAAAATAATTCACATCTCCAGTGTACTGTGCCATCCAAACATATACAAAACCAGATTGGAACAACAATGTTCTTACATAAGATATGCCCAGTTTAATTTACCAGTGTTGTCTAAATTCGTCAACATATTGTACACCTGCTTCTGATATCTTTGATCTGGTATATGCAAAAGTTTAATCCAATACTTAATACAACCCAATATGCAGGTTACAGACAAAGGAAATCTGCCACATTCTCATAATGCTGCTGCATTTGGAGTATTCTGACTTACATTTAAAATATGTTTGCAGAATTTGTACTGTGCTCTCTCCATTGTTTCTGATTTTTAAACCCCATAACTCACATCATATGTTAGTACTGGCACTACCATTTGATCAAACAAATAATAGAGATTTTTTGTATTAACATAGTTACACTTTTTGCTGAATGTTTCAATCATGCATACAGCTTTGTTTGCTTGTAAAACCTGCTGTTGTGTTTTTGACCAAGATAATTTTGTAGAAAAAATAATACGAAGCTATTTGTAGTTTGGAACCATGCACTTCTAACTGTTTACCTTTTAAATACAATCTTTCTACTTTTCGTAAAGGACCACCTTTCCTAAAAACCATAATCTTAGTTTTATCTGTATTAATTTTAAAACCATATTTTTTCACAAAACTTTTGTAAGAAACAAATCTGTTGCTGAAGTCTTCCTACAGTATCTCCACAATTAACCATATCATCTGCAAATAACAATGTCATTAAATTTGAGAGATTACCATGCATTTACATAAATCCCTTGACAATCGCTTCCATATAACATGTTACAATACTCATTTATAAATGAAGAAGATAATAAATGACTTATCATACAACCTTGCCGGGTACCTACCGAATGCAAAATAATCTGTAAGTCCACTGTCAGTTATTATACAAGACTGCATTTTCGAATACATTGATTTTATAACATGTATTACTTTACCATTAACGCCTTCTTTAGATAACACATGCCACAATAAATTATGTTGTACACAATCTTTTTGCTTTTGCAAAGTGAATGTATAAACAATAAAAACGGTAACTATACTCCAAAAGGATAGGGATTTAATGAACATGGCAAGCGGTACCGATGGCTTTCGTTATTCTGACTCGTTGTCTTACACACACACACACACACACACATAATATATAAAAGTATATACAAACATCTGACGGCTCACCTATATCAGCATCATGTTCTAGGAAACAAATCAAATCTACCATTAAACTTATTTGTTTACTTTCTAAGGACACCCTCGATGTGTTGGAAAAGTTTAAAATGAAAACACCAAGCATATATTTGCTTTATGTTGAATATTTGGCTTGCATATGGGAACGAGATACTCTCCCGTGGGAACGAGATAATTATCGCGTGGGAACTAGATAGTTATCACGTGGGAACTAGGTAGTTATCACGCGGGAACGAGATACTTTCGCGTGGGGACGAGATGATTATCGCGTTGGAACGAGAAACTATCGCGTGGGAAAAATAAAATTCTGAGCGTCTTATCCGAGCCACCGTAAATATCAAATGAGACTACCTTTATTTTCCAGGAGTTTAGCTGGCCACCATATGAAACACCATTACTCCCCCGGGCCCCGATGAAAGAAAAAGCACACACACACACACACACAAATGTTGTTAACTGCCTTACAGCGGAGTCCTGGCTAGCTATGACAACATGACACTAAGGTCTTCTGAAATAAACTGACAGGGGCCGGCCTATCGTCTTCAGTTAATCAAAAATCGACGTTTGGGGGTGGCAGGCAACCGTAAGTCCTGGCCAGCCCGGGCCCTCTCAGGCTCTCTTGCATGACAAAAAATAGACTTCTGCATTTTAAAACACTGTTTTGTATTCTAAAGTAAATTCTTGGCCGGCCCGGGTCCCGTTTGGGCCCTTCGGGTCCCGGTACGCCGTATACCGGCTGATACCCCCCCCCCCCCCCGGACCCCCCCCCCCCCACCTCTCATAGGGCCTGAATATGTGTCTGTAAATGTTTCACCAAGCAAAATAAACAATGTGCAAGTGTAAACATATGTCAGTTTGAGTTTGATCCACCTTCTGGCTATTTTTATTTAATCTATTGTTTGATCAAGCAATAATATTATCATTTCTATCCATGTTCAAAACTTATTTGGAACAACTTGTAATATTAATGACAAATCAGGGGCGTCAATATAGGGGGGGATAGGGGGTAGGCAAAAATGCCTACATTTCCCAACAGTGCCCCGGCGCCAGGTGTGCTGAGACATATTGACCTTCTTCCTGCCTGTCGTCCTTGCAGTTTCAAAAGAGGCATGTGAAAGGGTATCCGCAAGAAAAACGTACGTACTTATGGAAACAGTTTTTGGGGACTGCGCACTATGGCACCTACGTACGTTTTTTGCGGATACATGGAAACACAGCTTGAGCGGGCTAACCTACTGGTCAGCGTGGTTATCAGACCTGGGAGCCGCCGCCGAATAGCGCCAGCCGCCCCCGTTTATTTTATGAGCAAGCTGCCGCCGATAGTTTTCTTGAGCCGCCGAAGTGCGCCAGCCGCCGCCAATTATTTAACACAGGCTCAGCCGCCGGTGAAATACTGATTAGCTGATGAAAAAAAGGATATTCGCTTGCATACTTCAGATTGTGAATAATTACTACAGTAATATGTTAAGACGAACCCGTCTCCAGCAGATCTCCACCGAGCTGCATGGCTTCGCAATGGTATAATGCATGATTAATTTTGTGGAAATTGCAAGTCATTATGTTAGACAGTTAACAAATTTCCTGCGAGCCCCTTTTTTTCAGACCGGATAACTGGCATATTACCCGTTTGATCAAGGGCGTTGCTCTAATCCCGGTTGCTCAGAAATGAAGAGAAAAAGTGCCAGAGAATCCAGATCATTCCCAAGTTTATTCAATCAGATACTGATGCTTGGTAATATAAAGTTATTGAGGTCGATTTTAAAAAAATTATACACTGCTCGGTTAACAATCAGGATTAAATGAACGTAAACTATAGGGAAAAGCTGTTATATGTATGGAAAAAATATGCATGCATTTTTGTTATCATTGTTTCCAGCCAATATAAGCCATCTTAGTGTACATATAACCGTGAAACGATGTCGGCAGCCAGCGACCGCTCATAACTACGTCATATTATAAACATGCTACAAATGTCATCCGCGTAAACACCTATGGATAAATGTCATAAAATCCTTGGGTTGAAACTAAACTTTTAAGCGAGTCTGATTGGTTTGCAATTTGAAGTTAAAATGCGAGACCAAATCAGTGTTAAACAGCTGCAGACACCGGCTGCTTCAACCACTGACAACCATGTTGCCGCATGAACATATCAAGGGTCACAGAGGTCACGGGGATGATTGAGGTGGACACCTGCGAAAATTCATGACAGAAATCCTATTTCAATAGGAAAACGTGACAAATTACGTATACAATTGCGATCGGGAAAGTTCAGCGCAGGAAAAAAAAAACATGTCGATCTCATTCTAGGCCAAATGGAATCGGGGATTTCGTGGTTGTGGCAGTAAGTTGGTCTGTTCACATTACATCAAAAAGATTTCACAATATGTGTTTTAAGTAATCAAATTTTTATAGAAACTCTTTGGCTGTGGTTCGATTTTGTACGATTATGTCACCACTCTCTCTCCTCAAATGACAGATTATTACCAAATGTTTTGATTTATTTAGAGGCACTCGCGGGTGAAGCGTATAACTTTCTGTACACTATATATATGTATGTAGCGAATGTTAAGTCGGGAGAACAGCCGGCTTGTCTCCCCTGCGTAATATTTCTTCTCTTTTCCTTCACTATGGCATTGTTGGCATTGTCGTCTTGGTGACACTGTCACCGGAAACTGTTTTAATCTGTCTCTCTGGTTGACTCCCCTGAATAGAAATAATTTTTCAGATTTATCATTTTTATATAAAGTTCTATATCATTAACGTTTAGATTTATATTTAATATTTATATTTAATAGAGGTCAGAATAAAGGCGATATCAATACAATTATTATGTGTATCGATCCCCACCATCTCGGGATTTGCCGAAGATGTCCGATACTGAACGGCTATGTGGCATGAAACCTTCCCTGACCGGTTTTTGAGAAACCTAAAGCAACAATAGGACAGGTCGCATGGCATGGGTACTTGGGCCTGACGCACCCCTACTGACGATCCCGTTAGGGACATCACGTCAGTCCAGCCTCATGTCATGCTTTCGACAACACGTCGATTCTGATCTTGTCCACTTTGTTGCAGGTAGGTAAAATTATTTTCAAAATGTTGTAGATAGATGCCAAAGTATAAATTGAATGTCAATATAATATTCCCTAATTAATATTAATATATTTTCTATCTGGGTGTTTTAATTATATATCCTTGTAAGATTATCGTTATTACTACGGGACCTCTGAACCTTCGACCTCGAGTTATTTGGGTGCACGGGAAACCCCGTGAAATATTCCTGTAAATCTTTAAAGGGACCCACACCACAAGTCAATATGCCAAATTAATGCTGACCTCTAAAAGAGCATTTCCACGTGTCCAAATAATTTCCACGTGTCTAGATAATCTCCACGTGTTCCGATAGAATTCCACGTGGGACTGAAAGAATGGCCAATAAACGAATTATATCTGTACCGGTACATCTAACCTCCGTTATTTCCGTCTATCCATCATTTTCCCCCCACTCCTAAGGCATCAGCAATATTTAAAAATAAGCTTGAAAATGCATAGAATTGAGTTAACAGGATTTAAAACATAACAGAACTAATTGTAACACTCGTATTGAATAATTCTATAAAATCGTATTTTCTTTTATAAAATATAATGAGAAAATGGGTCTACGGCATAAATATGAGTAAAGAGAAAATGTTTCTACAGCAACGGCCTTCTCTCAAACAAACGCAGACGTTATGACTATAACCGTGCTGCCGTCTATCGGTGGATGCTCGCACTAATTCGAGCTAACCCATAACCCCCCCCCCCCCCCCCCCTTCTCTCTTTTATTTTGGACAACTTGAATTACCACGAAATGTTAGCGAAATGTATAAGAAATTCCTACAAACGTTCATAAACCTCGCATAAACGTATTTTAAACTTAAACCACTTAGCATTGTGGCAGAACTCACTGTGGGAATATGCCAAGTTACTTTCAACCTTAAAAATCTGATCCTGTAAATAAAAGTACGATCCTATGCATTAAAAGTAACAGAACCACTGACCAATGACTGACTCCCAGTAACTTTCCACTTAATTATTGATTTTGAACCTCACCTTTGATAGCCCTGCTGCAAAATTCACGTTAAATTCATACACAACTTTCACCAAGCGTTCTGCGCCTGGCGATGTTGATGATTCGTCATCGGGAACCACCTGTTTGCGCGCGGCGGCCTCGTTGTTCTCGCCCGCTGTTCCCTTTATAAACCATTCCCCTTTCATAACACACATTAGTCCTTCTATTTATTATGTTACGAAGTAATGTTAATATGGGTGATCAACCAAAGATATCCCATACCTACAAGTAAATAAATATTTACCGAGGTAGATTTCTTGAATTTCCTAGGGGAGATAAACAACCATTATCCGTCCCTCCAAATATAGTGGGATACCCCCTTCGCTCTTCCATCATAGACTCCCAGAAAAAAACCACCCCGAATGTTTTCACTAAGAAATTTACTACAATAATTGGTCATATTTATATTTTATCTTGTAATAGCATAATTACTTTGAATGATAACAATATAAAACATTATGTACTTAAGAATGATACTTAGCCTAGATGTTTCACATTTGTATACTTAATGTATGTTGTTTTAGATAGAAGATATAAACGAAGTGAAATCTTAGTGGTATTGTTTGTGTATAGTTGTACACAAACATAATGTGTATGAATAGTAAGATGTAAACAAATATAAAACTAGATGAGGGTTTGAGATAAAGATTGATAGATATGTACAAACAAGATGTTAGATAGTATGAGACTAGTTGTTTAAAAGATATGTATAATAACATGGTTATAATAATAACATGGTTATAATAACATGAAGATTTCAGGTAAACCTACCTTAATGAATATCTTGTGTACTTGTTGCAGATGCATACATTGCATTTGAGTATATTTATATACAGTTTAATAAGCAATCCAGTATTTGTAAACAATATGTTGAGTACCTTTATATACATTATAATGAGCAGTCCAATATTTGTAAACAATATGATCACGTGAGTCCAGCCTCATGTCATGCTTTCGACAACACGTCGATTCTGATCTTGTCCACTTTGTTGCAGAATAAACAGTTGTCAAGTGTCAGCTGCGTGTCGTTTACCATTTGTGTGTGTGCGAGTGGGCCACGAACCAGACCCCGCCTTACCGCCTTCTATATATAGAAGGTAGAGCTACCCTCCGTTGTAAATTAGTTAAGTGCTCTATGGCCTACAGACCAGAGTTGGGTCCGAGTACTTTTAAAGAACTCGAGTACAAGTACTGAGCACTTTAAAAGTACTCAAGTACAAGTATGTATCTTTTCATTTTTTTCAAAAGTACTAAAGTAGGAGTACTGAGTACTCAAAATGTACTCATGAGTACTTTAATGAGTACTTTTTGTAACCAAACTTGTTTAATGATATTATTAAATTAAATATATTCTCACAAAGTTAAAAACATATTAATGAAAACCCAGGACAAAATTAAAATATATACAATGTTGTGTTATGCTTAATCAAAATAAAAAGTTATATAACAGTTAATATATAAAAGTTATATTGTTAAAGGAAATCACACTGACATTGTATAAAGCATATAACCATATGTTTAACATATCTAATCATATAATAATAACAATGATAACAATAATAATATCAACCATATGTTATTAATTATATAATATCAACTTATAATTAGTGGTTGTAGCCTAATAAAGATATTTAATGACAACAGTTTATGGAAAATAGTATAAAACATCATATCTGACAGACTGACCGTGTCTTTCATCATGTGTAATAGTTTATGAGTATTAACAACAGTTACATCAGTGGCATATTACAACAAGGAAAGAGGCAATAGTAATAAGTAATATTAATAGAATATTACAGGTTTTCAAAGTTGGTAAGAGTTATGTTACTACTGATAGAAAATAAATTTGAACTAGTAATGGTAATAGTACCCCAAGTAATAGAATAATAGCTATTACTTTTCTTTTACAACCCTAAGCTAACACATCTGATGAATTGAATGTTTGTTTGATTAGGATGCTCTAAGAGGGCTGTGTGTAAAACCCGGACGCCGGACGTCGGACGTCGGACGCCGATTTGACAAAAATCGACATATTTCAATAACTTCTCATCAAATACATATAAAATTTCACAAGACCATTTTCCGTATATAGATCTTTGATCCTACTGAATAACGTGAATAAATATGGACTAATTATAATTTTATTAACCGTCATTCATCTCGGACGTGAGTCGGACGTCAACTGAAATGCAAGTATTTTGCAGTTATGGGGAAATTTATCTGTGCAAGAGTACTCAGATATACAGTTTTGGAATAAAAACTCAAGCACAGCCAATTCTAGGCTTAAATTCCCCACATTTATTCAGTTATCACCGATTTTGTAACACTCGGATGCCGTTGGGGGTTTATCAAGGGCTGTTCCACAAAATGGGACGCCTTTCCTGCCACATTTGTGACACAAGAGGGCGCTCGTGCCTGTTCCATTGCGCATTTTTAATAATCATAATAATAATAAAAATAAAAATAATATTAAAAATATCACTTAAAATTTATACATGTTTTATGGGTTCCATAAAAATAATGATGATGATAGTAATAATAATGATATTAATAATACTAATAATAATAACAATTATAATAATAAAAAATAACAACTTTTGATAATAATAGTTAATATAATCAAACTACTATGCCAACTTTAGCCAGACTTTTTTCTGTACACCAGCCAGTTACTCTGACCCACCAAATTTAAAGTTATACTATGGAAGGGTATACCTCAGGTGTTACAGAAATTGCCTGTTGCCCGGTCAGAGCCATGAGGAGGCAGTTGACGTTCTGACCACCTACTTTAACTATCATTTCTAAGTCTAAAAAAATAATAAAACTAAATAAAAGAATTTTAGCTAAAAACTTAGTGTAAAACATTTGCATTTTTACACACAAAACAGATGAACTGGTTACATACATGTATCAAATGAATATAGAATCATACCTATATAATTCTTGATTATTAAAATGAATTAAAATGATACTTGGAATAGCATAACTTAGTATTAAAAGGAAAATTAAAAAGGCAAGAACTCATATTCTTAAGGTAGAATTACTCAGACATGCGGGCTAGGTTAAATGAAGTACAGATTATGAGAAAAGAAGGAAAGCGGTTAACAAGATGCTGAAAACAGATGCCAAGAAGAAAAGATTTACTGTTGTAAAAGTAACAGACATCAGAAAAGACGGAGTAGTGTGGGATGGTGTGCATCTGACACGAGACAGCAACAGAAGATTATGGCAGAATATACGAGAGGCTGTATTTTATTAGTTCTGTTTTTAGCCATTATTATATTTCTGTGTATATATGTTCACGGATATTTCTGATGTTTTCATTCGTAACAGTATACATTTTGTCTTTTTATCTACCTTTCCATGTATATATTTGATCTGTATGTTAATAAAGGTTTTCTTGAACAGGTTCCAGTCTACTTTTCTTCTTATTTTATATTCCGAAGAAAAATTGAGCTTGAAACATTCAATAAATAAATAAATAATATTCAATATTAAATATTTACGTCTTCCTGTTCTCCCTTTATATATATATATATATATATATATATATATATATATATATATATATATATATATATATATTCAATAAAAAAATTCTTTTGTGACACATACCATGTTTCTAAAAATTTTCCTAGCAAATGAGCGTAAAAACGGGAATAAATTTCAAATGGCACTGAGACCTTGAGTTAAAAAAGTGTGCATTGAAAATGCACCAGCGCCCTCTGGGGTCACACAGGTGACAGAAAGGGTGTCCTATTTGTGGAACAGCCCTTGATAATCCCCAAACCGCATCCGAGAGTGATTAAATCGGTGATAACTAAATAAATGTGGGGAATTTAAGCAAAGGATTGGCTGTGCTTGAGTTTTTATTCCAAAACTGTATATCTGAGTTCCTTTTGCACAGATAAATTTCACCATAAGTGCAAAATACTTGCATTTCAGTTGACGTCCGGCCGACGTCCGACTCGCGTCCGAGATGAATGACGCATAATAAAATTATAATTAGTCCAATTCACGTTATTCAGTAGGATCATAGATCTATATACGGACAATGGTCATGTGAAATTTTATAGGTATTTGATGAGTAGTTATTAAAATATGTCAATTTTTGTAAAATCGGCGTCCGGGTTTTACACACAGCCATGCTAGAGCACAGTAAAGGATCCAGTGTAGTGTGATTAGTTAATGCTGGGTGCTTTCATGGTCAAATGGGCACTGGACAGAAAGCTCTGGCTTGAGGTTAACCCCTGGTTCTCCTTGTTGATTCATTAAGTAGGCTTGGTCATTAACCAATGGAGAAGTCCTTTGTGAGCATACACAGTATGTTGAGCAAGTTACTGTCAGCTGAAAGTAGAATGTGATGCTGCATGCAGCCTATGTTGTAGTAGCTACAGGGTGTAAGGTTTGACAGTCACAGCTTTTCATGGGTTTAATCAGTTGACAGTCACCAGTTGACTCTTAGTTGTGCCAAAGACTGTGTGCAGAGCTCATCAAAGACTGTAATTCCCACTGATAGTCACAGCTTTTCATGGGTTAATCAGTTGACAGTCAACAGTTGACTCTAAGTTGTGCCACAGACTGTGTGCAGAGCTAATCAAAGACTGTAATTCCCACTGAAAATCTGCTAAACCTTCAATCACGTTTAGTTTAATTTATAAATCAATTCAAGCTTGATTAGCCCAGGCCCCGGAGCACTGCTGAGTTTATGATATGATGAACAGGTTCTGAGTATATTTAATTGAATTGAATTGTGGCAAACCATAACTTAATTATTTTGGGATCTTTCAAAAATTAGAATTTTTCTCTTAAAATATCACTCAGTATGAATTTGCTGATTTGATGTTTTATTGAACACTATGTTGTACTTATCTTGCTGGAAATATATAATGCTGTACACATGTACACATGAATTGCATGAATGTATTAATAAAAAAAATAGTTCAATTTATTTATATTAAAGATATTAGTAATAGAAGCCAAGTAATAGTAATAGTAGTAGTTATTGATGCTGAAATGCTGTAATAGTTTCAGTTATAGTAACAGATGGATTACTTTAAGTACTACTATATATGATATTATATGTTATATATTATATATAATATCTTACTATAATATACTATAATAAACTATTACTAATATAATAAATTGAGATTAAAGTTTATTTAGAAATCTTAATGATATATGAAATACCCCAAAGTACTCATGAATTCTCATATGAGTACCGAGTACTTTCAAAGTACTCGAGTACAAGTACAAGTACTTTTGTGATTTTTTTTAAAAGTACTCGTATATGAGTACTGAGTACTCAAAAAAGTACTCATGAGTACGAGTACTAAGAGTACGAGTACTTTTGGACCCAACTCTGCTACAGACTAGGCCAGAGCAGTGTTAGAATTCTAACAACATTCACCTGATGATCGGGTCGCATCCTGTGAAACAGACTGTAGTGAATTTACAGTGTTGTTTTTCTTCAGAGTTATATATATATATATATATATATATATATATATATATATACAAAATGTCCTGCCCTTTCACATAACCCCATGTGACACAGTTAAAAGAAGAAGTAAAAAGTACGTCAAGCCATGACACTTTAAGTTCGGCAGACGAAACACGATTAACCGGTTGATTTGTCATGCAATTAAGTGAGCGCACGAAAACAGTTGCTCAGCGGATGCAAACAATTATAATCTATATATCTCAATAGCTGAATTGAAACCTTCGATTTTCCAAGACGCTTTTAGCAATGTAACGTTATATAAGTTGAGATCAAATGATTCATATATACCCAACGTCTGTCAACAGAAATAAGGAAAATCATAACAATTTTCATCTGATCAAATAAGCGCTCAGCTTCCCCTAAACACGCTATATTGTCAGATCTGAAAACTTTATGGGGGAACCCCCATCCTTCACGTAACCACTCACTGACCTTGTACACACCTGGCGTGATATTGAATAAAAAAAAAATTATCCAAAGGGTAATTACCTTGTCATAATATTCGTTAAGTTTGTTTCACATTATTGTACATATAAATATAATTGCATTAGACTGATACAAAATTTTGTCCATTAAATATTTGCCTCATCTTTACGGCTCAGCCGGCTAGCCAGCCACAACGTTGTCCACTCAGCCATCATCATTGTTCTTAGACCTGAGCCGGCTAGCCAGCTATTTTTAGCTCAGCTGACTATAAGTCATCTGAGCTATAGTCGTGGTCCATTGTCCGTCGTCCGTCCGTCTGTCTGTCCGTCCGTCCGGATGACCTATGAATCTGAAATTCGCCATACAGTTAGATGTCCCCAAAATCTTCTACCATGCCGAAAATTGGGTCAATAGGACTTTGTTCCTTCGAGATATTAAGGATAAACCTCAATTTTTTATTAGAAATCTATTTTCACAATTAAGGACTGCCTAATATCAAAACCACTCATCTGGTTTTCTTCATATTGACAATAAACATTCCTCTATATAGTTCCTATGTACATGCCAGAAATTAAGTCAGTATTATTAAATTTTAAAAAGTTATGGGCCCAAACATAATGGACTTTGTGAAAAAATCAGGAAAGATATTTGGTCACTTAAGACCAAAAGTGTTAAAGGTAGCGACTTTTTTCAGTATTACAACTTTAATTGATCAAAATTTAATTGTATACCAAAAATTAGATCAAAATCTGTTAAATTTTTTTTAAATATTTGTAAAAATATAAAATTGGTACCTTAAATTTTGCCCAAGTTTGACCATGGCACGTTTTTTTTTTTCCTGTAAGTACTGTGGATTTAATTTTTTACAGCATGTTTTTGTTAGCATTTTGTCTGATAACACCAAAAATTTGAAACCAGTTGATCAAAAACTGTAGATTTTATTCAAGTTTTCAAGCACCATGTCACATCAAGTTTACATCAAGCTAGTGTTATGCAGTTTGCTAGAGCTCAGCTTCAGCTCTAAGTTCCTTTAATTTAGCATACAGTTAGATGTCTCCAAAATCCCCTACCATGCCAAGAATTTGATCACTAGGACTTGATTCCTTCGAAATATTAATGAAAAACTTCATTTCTCCATCAAAAACCCATTGTTACACTGTAAGACTGCCTAATATCAAAACCTCTGATCTGACTTAGATTATATATAATATACATATTTTTCTATACATTCGCTATGCACATGCCAGAAATGATGTCAGTATTGCGTAATTGTTTTAAGTTATGGGCCCAAACATAATGCACTTTTTAAAAAATCAAGAAATATATTTACTCCCTTTAACAAGAGGATTGCTGAAGCTAGAGATTTTTTGTCAGGGATGTAACATTATTTTATCAAGATTCAATTGAATACCAAAAATTAGTTCTGAATTTTTCAAATTTTATAAGTTATTAGTATAAATATAAAATTAGTACCGTAAATTTTGCCCAACTTTGACCATGGCACGTTTGTTTCCTGAGAGCACTGTTGATATAATTTTCATATCATGCACACATAAGGATTTCATCTTTGTAGTTTAGAAAAATGAAATAAATTGGCGTATTATTGTAGCTTTTATTAATGTTTTTATGAGACCATGTCAGACCCAGGCTTAATCCAGCCCCTCTTCAGTCACCTGCTTCAGCGAAGCATACACTGGGGCAGCCAGGCAGCTAATGCCCAGCCACAGTTGATCCAGGTGTCCAACCCAACTTATCTAGTAGTTGTTTTGAAAAACAACATAACAATAAACAATAAATTAATAATTTTGTATTGTTTTTTTATAAGCAAATTAAAGAAAAATTAATAGAAAAGGAATTTGTTAGTTGATGAGTAACAGAAAATTAACTTGCAGTTACTGATGATGTAAGAATCTTGTATGGATGGATAGAATGTCAGTGTCAATGTTATTCCAAATAACACCATGCAGTCACCCATGGTATTTTTCAGTGAAATTTTAATGATAAAAAAATAAATCATATTATTCATTACTAATCATTAGGGATCATATGAAGGAAATTAATGATAGACAAAGATGCAGTTGATAATATTAATCTAGATTCCTACTGTGTCTAGTGTGTAGATTGATGTGAAAGTAGTCCAAAGTGAATATATTACATTTATTTTTTTCAATATAAATAAAAGCCATAAAACCAGGTACTTATGATCATTATTTAAATTTGTGAATTTTGTATATTCTGGATTCTCAACATCTTTGTTTGGCTAAAACAGAATAAATACTAGACATGGTGCGAATGCTTTGCAAATGTATTTGAATACGAATATGAATATGTACTGCATTAAAAAATTTTATTGCATAAGAATGGGAATTCGGGTAAAAATGAAAGTATTTGATGACCAGTGCAGATACTTTCAAATGTATTCATGAATGCATTCATGAATATATTCTATAATATTATTTCAATAATCATTTCAGTTATATTTTATTTTAAAAAATCATATAATTTTCTTATTATTTTTTTAAAATAAAAATTATATTGGCACAATATTTTTTATTAAATTTTAATAAATAGTTAAACTCTTTTATTATGTGCTGCTTATAAGTTATATGGCCAAGACAAAATCTGTGTGACAATAGCACTCCATTTGTTAATAAAATAAATAAAATCAATATTCTTCCCTGTCTCCAAAGATACTATCAAAATCATACATAAGCTAAACACCAACAACTCATAATAAAGCTTATATTTATCACCACACAAAACAAGCATGTGCCTCTTTCCCAAATCATAGTTTTTAATCATATATAACAGCTGAGCGCCGTGACCCAAGGGTCCCTTGTTTCTTCTAGCCAGCCGATCGATTTACTGGTCAACGGCTGGCTCCCAGGTCTAGCGGTGATCAGCGAAATATAGCCTACCCTCTCACGGAAATCAATGCTTGAGGAGTATGCAGTCACCGCGGATAGCCACAATGCGCCACGAGGCTCTTAATGCCATCTGGTGAAATGGGTAGAAATAACTCTCCACGTCACAGGACCAGATAATATAGTTCGGAACACCTGTTGAAAATCCAGAGAAAATAAAGTTCCTTCTTGGCACGTTCATACGCACGTTAATTCCTGAATCCTGATAGACATTTCCACTAGTAGAAGACAGCTTTGACCAAATTAAATGAGATGATTGCGCCTCTTCGCGTAGGAATTTACAAAGATTTGACAGGTAAACGCAATTTGCATAATTGCTGTCAATGATGGGCGATGGTAGGTGAATTGAGCGGTAGTTGAACCCGGTCGTCACGAACTGCTGCATCTGGGGTCGTCATGGATATAGCTAAAAGTGTACTCGGTCTAAATAAACCGGAGGGATATAGTTCAAGTGCTACGCGTGGTAGGTTTTGGTGTTTTTCACATGCAGCGTGACCAGTTCGAAAACTCTCCGTTATGTTTATGTCCGGAATGAAGCATGTCTGTCACCAGTCACTATCCGCTATAGTCAAGAATTTCGAACTGGACTGTTCGGGGCCTATTTAAATTATAATCTGATAGTCTATGTTGGCCGTCACGGGGCAACAAAGTCTATCAGATTACAGTATAACCTCTTTCATTCGCCAACATTGGGACAGGGGGAATTGTTGGCGATAAGCGAGGGTGGCGGTTGATCGGGGGTTCCATATAAGATGGGAAGGTCAGCTTAATTCGGGCCATGCAATAATTTGGCTCGTCTTTATCTAGTCATATTTAAAAAAAAATTAAAGCTGTACAAATTTTATTTCTTTATTCACATTAAAAAGGGAAAAAATGAAATAACTACAGAAAAAGACTGTGTACAATTACACAAAGATATGCAGGGCGGTCCTCAATTTGGCTTGTGTCATGACTCAGTAGAAGGACCCTAACTGAGTCATGTTTGTCACGGATAGTTCATTGGTCAGACTGGCTGTATCATCGCTGCCTGTCACTGTTTTCATGATATCTTGATCGCTCAAAGGCTGTGCCGTTCCATTGTTCTGGTCGGCATTGACTAATTCCTGAGGAGATGTATGTGCACTGTGGTTAATAAAAATACAGAGATGTTGCAACTCCCATCATTCCACCTCCCCCCCCCCCCCACCACAACCAAGTCCTTGCACCTTTGGACTGGGAACATTACTTATATTTCAACTGTATATATTTTATAAAATAAAAAAAAATACATATATCTAATATATATTATTATAAAAAAATAGATAATCTGCTGAACTGTCAATAATTTATCAAAAAGCCAACCACTCATCTTAGTAATAATATGCATCTTCTTATGTTCACAAACTGCTCAGATGCTTCAATTTTAACATTAGGAAATGCATGGTTTGGTCACAAAATATTATTTGCAACAATTTCTTACTCATCAGTACAAACTAATTATGTCAACCTGCCCTGGCCTATATTACCTCTTCCTCTCAGATTTTATCTCCATTTGATATTATTTTAGAATTTTTACTTTAAGGTCAACTTCAGCTGAGCACAGTGACCAATGGGTCCCTTGTTTTCAGTTCCTCATTGTGAAACTGACCATGAGAACCCTCTTTTCTCTATGGTAGCCAAATACATTAATATCCACAAAAATGCCAAAGTAATAATAAGTCTGCATGAGAATCACTTGATGCAAATTCTGATCACTGCTCATGGGACAGACCTTGTATGTCCTGCTTATTGTACCGGAACATTTATGCAGCATGTCTTTAAATTGTATGGTTGAGGAAGTTCAAATCTTGAGTGATAGGGGCAGCATTGTGAGAGTGTTAGCCATGTTAAATGAAAGAGAGTCTTGCACAGATATGGTTCAGTTGTTTTGTACAGGGAAAGTGTCATTGGAGATGATCAAACCAGTGTACAGAGAGGCTGCAGGCCACATGATATAGTACTATACAGTGCTTTATTTTTGTATCTGTACATATATCAGCTGGATTTTGCAGCTCATTTAGTAAAAGAAAATATTCAGGGAGATGCTACTGAAGTTGCAACAGGGTGCACATGTTTTCATTTCTGTAATAATCATGGACACATAATACCTCCTGCAGTTTGCACCAGTTTACTGGTGTAATTTCATGTAAGTTTACAAGTGACAACTGAGGTATTAGTGGATGTACACCAGACTGCCAGAAGTTTACTGTTTAACTGTGCAATATAATGGCTGTGAGGTCGTACAACTACAGTCTTGAGAGTGTGGCATTCTCCATCATATCTCATTACTCCTTCATGGCACCTTATGTCCTACACACAGCCTCAGACAGTATGTACAAGTCATTTTATTGAATGATATGTTTCAGTCATAATCCTTTTGTATTTATTTTGTATTTCTCTCTCTCTCTCTCTCTCTCTCTCTCTATATATATATATATATATATATATATATATATATATATATATATATATATATATATATATATATATATATCAGGGTTGGGCATAACCCAGTTTCAAGCATAAAACCCAGCCCAGTGGGTTTTACTGGGTTTACCTGGGTTTACCTGGGTAAACCCGGGTTTTATGGGTTTTACGGGTTTTACAGGTTTTATGGGCAATATAGTCTCAAATGGCAACTGACTGAACACTAAATTTCTTGTACCAGCTTAGGAAATACTGTGATCAGTATGTTTATTTACCTTAAAATGTATATAACTTTATAAATATATATAATATATATATCTGATATTGGTGATATATAGAAGTTATAATGATAATAAAAAAAAATCAGGAGTCTTTAAAATGGAGTATAAACCTACCGTACTTTGTAACTCCGATTATTTCAATCATATTTCCAACTGAATCTATCATTTGTGATTATTTAATGATTTTGAAATAATTTGAATCAATTTTGAATCAATGAAAGATTGAAAGTGGATGGATTACTTATTGGGTGTGTACACAAACTGGATAACTAGTCGACACAAGATGGTTACTCGCTGCCAAGTGTCAACTGATTAGCAGTACATGTATAGGATACCACACATGTGAAGCCACAGTGACACCTCACTGGGACTTTGCTGCAAAAGCAATAGCATCCACTGGGCACTGACACTTTGGGAGTTATTGTTATAACAAGAATATGATAGGTTGTAGTGGAGTACAGCCTAGGTAATCAAGAGTAACAAAGGATTTCATTATGGTATGATTCTGCTATATATATCCAGGGCATGTGAGAGATCTTTAGTTCTAGGTCTTTTCAATCATAGTGATCTCTGATCCATGAAACCTAAACTTATTTCATGGACAATAACTGTAGTTTTCCTCTTTATTTGATTATACCCATTTTATGCAGCCATTCTGAGACTGAGCAGAATGCTTCTAGAAAAGCCCAAATCATATTGCCCATTAAAACCCGCATGTGGGTTTTAAGGCTTATTGCCCGCCCGGGTAATAAGGGGTATTATCCGCCCGGGTTTACCCACCCGGGTATTACCCGCCCAACCCTGATATATATATATATATATATATATATATATATATAATGTTGAAGCACAGGTTAGAGTTTGATCCAGTTTAAAAAAACTAGACCATCCCAGATAAAATTTTGATCTGGACCAGTCCAGATTACAATCACAATTTTGGACAGTCCAGTTTACGTCCAGATTGCAATCACAATTTGGGGCAGTCCAGATTTAAACTGGACCAGCCCAGATTAAAATCCTGTAATGCAGAATCCAGGACAGAAATCTGGTCTGGTCAGAAGACTGGCCTTATTCCTAAATGATTTTCATTTTTTAACTTGTATGATAATGCAATTGTTATATATTTACCCTCTGTAGTAAACGGAAATCTCCTTAAAACAATAATGTTACAGTAATAATATTGTCTATGAATATATAGATGTCAAATAAACTTTGCAAAATGCAGTCTTTAAATGCAGTTATATGTGATGAATGTAATACATTTTTATGCCCCCGCCACAAAGTGGCCGGGGCATATAGTTTTACCCATGTCCATCCTTCCGTCCTTCCGTCATTCCAAAATCAAACAGTTGTACGGACTTTTTTTCGCAATGCCTGCAGATATTGGCCTGATTTTTTGGTGTGTGGGCAGATAATGACCAGTTCCAGATCGAGTTCGCGTTTCGTCCCGGTTGACCTACTTTTGACCGTTTTAGGGCTCCTAAACTTAGAAAAATTCATGAAAAATAGAAATTTTTTTGACAAATACACATGTACAGCCGTTTTTAGCCCTCATCTTATAGGCTGATGGGCTATTGTTGTCACCCAAGCTGTCCGTCTGTCTGTCCGTCCATCTGTCTGTCAGGTGTCTGTCCGTCCGTCCGTTCCGCGTCTGTTAACTTTTACCTTGTGAGCGGGATATCTCTAAAAGGATTCACCGTTGGAATTTTATTTCATCAGTGAAGGTGTATATCAATAAAATCTCGGTCGAAGTTTGAAGTTGGGTGACCTAGACCCATTTTTCTACATTTTAGAGCTGATTATAGAAAAACACTCAGAAGTTTATATCTCAGGAACCATTGTGTGGATTTTCACAAAACTTACTATGATCATTGGGACTGATGGTCTGTATGTGCTGCACAATTTTGGTGGCGCCACCTGCAATTTCTGATTTTTCAATGAAATTTTATCGGATTTTTTCAATTTTGGCCTTTTGTGCAGGATATCTCCAAAGGTATTCAACACAGGAACTTCATTTCTTCAGTGCTATTGCATTATATTTACAAAATCTTGGTCAAGTTCAAAGATGGGTGATCTTGACCTACTTTTCAAGGTTACAGAGCTTAGTATAGAAAAAACTTAGGAGCTTATTTCTCAGGAAGCATTTGGTGGACTGTTATGAAACATGGTATATACCTCTCCAATTTAAATTTATAAATGATTATCAACTTTTGCTAATATTCTAGTTTCACAATGCAATGCTTACAGATACTGGCCTAATGTTTGGTCTGTGGGCGCATAATGACCACTTACAGATCGAGTTCGCGTTTCGTCCCAGTTAACCTATTTTTCACCATATGACAGATCCTGAACATAGAAAATTTCATGAAAGACAGAAATTTTCATGAAAAATGCACATATATGGACTTTTTTCACAATGCCTGCAGATACTGGCCTGATTTTTGGTGTGTTGCTTGATAATGATCCTTTACAGATCGAGTTTGCATTTTCCCCTTGTTGACCTACTTTAGACCATACAACACCTCCCGAACTTAAAAAATTTTACAAAATTTAACAAATGTTTCTAATTTGCCCCAGGCAGGGGCATTCGTGTCGTTCCGACACATCTAGTTTCCTACTGTTGTAGGAGGGAAGACTGCTATAATGATCCAAGTCTGTCGGTCCTTCAGCCCGTCCGTCCCACCTCATCTTATACCACATCTCTCTAAGAACCTTGCCACTTCCTTCACCAAATTTTACAGACTTACTCTGACGTGATTATAACATGCAGATGGCAACACCTCTGTTTAATGAGTTTCTGTGCTTCAAAATGGTTTTTTTTCACTTTCCTTCAGATCAGTCTGTAAATAAGAACACTTTAAAGCTCTTTCAATTCATATGAAATAATTCTTTGGAGCTAGGGGAATTCAATGAATACTATAGTATATTGAATAGAATTATTTTCAGACTGGTTTCCACCAGAGTTCAAATTTTGCTGATCATGAAGTTTTCTGATTTCACATGTTTCCATAAATGATGCAAAACCTTTTACCCTTTATCTCATGAACCACTCCACCAATCATTACCAAATTTTTTAGGCATATTGATCACATGACTGGCATGTGTTTAAACCTGCAGGTGGTGCCACCACTGCATAAAATGTTACAGTCATGTCATGGCCACAACCATGATAGGTATCTGTTTGTTAAAGTCTGTCCAGTTTACAAATTACATCCCCCAGTGGTCCCTGTTGAAACATAGTTCGCTGGATATCTAAAAAGCTTATCATGCTTTTAGCAAACCTGTGAACTTGTGTGTGGTGTTGTGTTGTCCGTCAGCCGGTGTCTGTACGTTAACCCATTCTACCTCAAAAATGGCAGGAGCTAGCATCACCCAGTTTTGTGCAAAAGATCAGTCATCTGGAAAACTCTGTCAGATTGAGCTTATATTTTATGCATTTTGCTAAAAAACTAAAAAAAAAACCAGTCCAGCCAAATTGTTCATTATTTCACAGAAATAATCTAAGTACTGGTGACAATCTCTCTCAAGTTTGTTCAAATATATTTCCAGTAACAGGAAGCTGAACTTGGTCATTTAGCCAAAAGAGCATACTAAAAATACAATCTCAGAAATGGCTGGAGCTATCATCACCAAATTTTATGCAAATGTTTGTCACATGAGTCATTTGAATTTGGGGTATTGGTGGCGCCACCTGCATTGACTTTTTATTACAGGGGTCATCAGTACATTAACCCATAATTTCTCAGGCACAGCAGGAGCTGGTATCACCAAATTTTATGCAAAGATCAGTCACATATCAAATGTTGGGGGTTCAGCTTTTTTTGTAGCTGTGACAACCCGACTCAATAGGCAATCGGATAATTGGGCTGGTAAGCCTACTCAAGTCGTGATACTAGTAATATGGAGGAATGTATCGCAGTGGTCTTGCATCTGGTTGCATTCATATTGTGGTAAACGGCCCATATTCTCAATATTATGCTTAGAATGGGGAATAATCACAATAGTGTATATGTGAGCTCGCAACCCAAACTGAAACACTGTCTCCATGGACGCGGGTCATTTCCTGCGTCGCCTGCAAGTAACCTGTGTCCTGTAACCTGTGCGAGCCATGCTTGTGTTCATGCGGTCATAAATTCAACGAACATGCCGAGGGATTTACCAATTTGCTGGGTTAAACAGGAACTTTTCTCATTCATAGTTGGTATTATTAGAAAGTACACAAAAAATGCTAACGAATGGTCTAGTTTATGTTGACTGACAGTGTACCAGTAACCCATGAAACGTTGTCAGAAATGACGAAAATATTTGCATCTTTTTAAGGCCTTATAAAGCGATCCTCAGACATAGATGTCTTGACACTCTGGCGCCAGTAATCTGGTTGTAATGCCAGAGGGTCAATTTGACGCTACTTTTTGTGGTGCCACCTGCATTGACTTATACAGGGAAAAAGCAAAAAAAACTGTGAAAAGCTTGACCAATTGTTCAATATATTATAGAAATGATCCCAGAAATAAGCTCTCTCAAGTTTGTTCTAATGGTTTGGGTTTGATGAATTTTGGCTGAGTTACAGGATTTTAACTTAATCATTTGGCCACACCGACATAACAATCTCAGAAACAATAGGAGCTAGCATCACCAAGTTTTATGGCAATGTTGGCCTCATGACTCATATTTGAAATTGCAGTTTTTGTGGCGCCACCTACATCGACCTGATTTTTATGGACAAAACCTCATAATTTTAGCCTCTATCAGCTTAAAAATGTTTTATAATAAACTGTCAAGCTGAATCATTAAATTTTTCACAAGTATTATCCTAGGATATGGTTCTTTCATTGTATAAGAGTAGATTGGGTTAAGTGATTTGTGGTAGAGTCATGGAAAGCTGAAGTTGGTCTTGTGGCCATAAGTAAGCCTATTTTAAACAGAGAACTGCAATAGTCTTCTTCTGCAAAACTGTTGTTTTAACTTCTGTAACATTGCACAAAATAATTCTGAGGAGGCTTTTGTTCATGTTTACTAGAATGATTTTTGGCAGAATTATTGGACCTTTAACAATGAAAGGACTGCATCTTTTATTATTCTAAACCTTTTGATAAAAATATTATGAATATGTAAGCTTGAAAAAAAGTATTGTAGCCAAAGTCTTTCAGTATGTATAACAGATTTACCATCAGGCCACGGTTGTGTCTGTATCTATAAATAGCTTGGCGAGACTGCCAACTATTTTAGATTTGGCAACAGGCCAAAGGTCAGTCTGGATCTATTTATAGCTTTGGCAGACTGTGAACTGTGTCAGATTATGCAATGAGTCAAGAGTTCACTCAGAGCAGCCAGGTACAGGCCAAAAGTTTACTAAGTGCAGCCAAGTGCAGGTCAAGAGTTCACTCATTGCAGTAGATTTGTCACAACTGCCTTTCTCACCTAGGCCTGGTCATCCCAGTGCATCAAACTAAAGATTAGTGTGATGTATTGGCCTGATATTTTGACCTGTCTATGCATCTTAGATGGCTTTCTCGTTCACAAGACCAGTGTTGCCACCTACAATGACTTTTGCACAGTGTTTGTGCCTGGATATATCAGCCTGAAATTGGGCATATTTATACATATTGGATAGCTTTGTTGTATACAAGACTGGTCGCGCCACATACAGTTATTTTTGCACAGTGTATGTCCATGCTTATTTCTAGGAAGGGTTCGATATATCAGCCTGAAATTGTGTATATGTATACTTCTTAGATAGCATTGTTGTATGCAAGACAGATAGTGCCACATACAGTAATTTTTGCAGTGTATGCTCCTGGTTATTCCTCAGGAGTGATTTGACAGATCAGCCTGAAATTATACATGTCGATACATCTTGGATAGTTTTGTTGGATACAAGTTTTATGTCGCCACCTTCAATCATTAGCTCAGCTGACTATAAGTCATCTGAGCTATAGTCGTGGTCCATCGTCGGTCGTCCGTCCATCTGTCTGTCCGTCCGTCCGTAGATGTGGCACCGTAAAACCGTAAGACCTAGGATTCCAAAATTCGGCATCATGTTAGATGTCCCCAAGATCTCCTACCAAGCCGAAAACTGGGTCTTTGCGACTTCGTTCCTTTGAGAAATTAAGGAAAAACCTCAATTTTTTTATTAAAAACCTATTTTCACACTTCAGGACTGCCTAATATCAAAACTACTCATCTGTTTTTCCTCATATTTACCATAAATATTCCCCTATATAGTTCCTATGTACATGCCAGAAATTATCTCTGTATTATATAATTTAAAAAAGTAATGGGCCTAAACATAATGCATTTTGTAAAAAATCAGGAAAGATTTTGATCACTTAACACAAAACATGTTAAAGCTATGGACTTTTTTCCAGTAATATAACTTTAATGAATCAAAATTAAATTGTATACCCAAAATTAGATCAAAATCTTTTAAATTTTTTGAAATATTAACAAAAATAAAAAATTGGTACCTTAAATTTTGCCCAAGTTTGACCATGGCATGTTTTTTTTTTCCTGTAAGTACTGTGGATTTAATTTCACAGCATGATTTTGTTAGCATTTTGTCAAGCACCATGTAACATATTGTTTACATCAAGCTAGTGTTATGCAGTTTGCAAGAGCTCAGCTCCCAAGCTTCAGCTCTCAGTTCCTAAAATTTGGCATACAATTAGATGTCTCCAAAATCCCCTACCATGCCAAGAATTTGGTCACTAGGACTTAACACCTTCGAGATATTAATGAAAAACTTCATTTTCCCATTAAAAACCCATTTTTACACTTCAAGACTGCCTAATATCAAAACCACTGATCTCACTTTAATCATATATAATATACATATTTTTCTATACATTCTCTATGCTAAGCCAGAAATGATGTCAGTATTGTGTAAATGTTTTAAGTTATGGGCCCAAACATAATGCACTTTGTAAAATATCAAGAAATATATTTACTCCCTTAACAAGAGGATTGCTGAAGCTAGGGGATTTTTTTGTCAGGGATGGAACATTATTTTTTATCAAGACTCAATTGAATACCCAAAATTAGTTCTGAATTTTTCAAATTTTATAAGTTTTAATATAAATATAAAATTAGTACCTTAAATTTGGCCAAACTTTGACCATGGCACATTTGTTTCCTGTGAGCACTGTTGATATAATTGTATTCGCCAAAACAAAGTTTTGCGGATACTATGTTTTTGCCCGGGTTCCGCCGCGGCGGCGGCGTTCGTTTCCGGAGAACTCCTCTGAGACTACTGGACGGATTTTTCTGAAACTTACACAAATTATCGGGTCACATGTGAACTGGTGCCTAACCTTGACCTCTGACCTTTCCTCTCTACCCAGCGTCCGTTTGTGCGTCTGTTTCCACACATAAACTCACATATCTCGGGAACCCTTTGACCGATCAGGAAAATTTTTTTACACAAATGTAGCCCTTGGATAGCTTTATAACATACACAAAAATTGTGGCGCCACCTGCATCTGTTTTTGCACAGCGTCCATCTGTTTGTCTGCCTTAGGTTAAAATCACTCATATCTCTGAGGTGGTTTGACCAAATTACCTGAAATTCGGCATGCGTATACATCCCGCATAGCTTTCTTGATTTTATGATAGGTGGCACCACCTACATTCACGTTCACGCTGTAAACATCCATGCTTTTATATCTGGACTCGTTCAACCAATCAGGAAAATATTTTTACACAAATGTAGCCCTTGGATAGCTTTATAACATACACAAAAATGGTGGCGCCACCTGCAGCCATTTTTGCACAGCCTCCATCTGTTTGTCTGCCTTGGGTTAAAATCCCTCATATCTCTGCAGTGGTTTGACCAAATTACCTGTAATTTGGCATGCGTATACATCCTGGATAGCTTTCTCGATTTTATGACAGGTGGCGCCACTTACATTCACGTTCATGCTGCAGACATTAATGCTTATATCTCCGGAACCGTTTGACCAATCAGGAAAATTTTTTTACACAAATGAAGCCCTTGGATAGCTGTATAAGATACACAAAAATGGTGGCACCACCTGCAGCCAATTTTTGCAGAGCGTCTATCTGTTTGTCTGCTTTGGGATAAAATTACTTCTATCTCTGCAGTGGTTTGACTTTTCCACCTGAAATTTTTCATGTGTATACATCTTGGATAGTTTCTCGTTCAAATAACAGGTGGCACCACCTACAATCATGTTTATGTGGCAGAGATCCATTCTAATATGTAACACATGTAACTCTATATCCCCTTGCCACTCAATCCATGCCTCACTTCACCCGTCCTTCTCTGATTTTGGAGGATACACGTAGTCGCTTGTCGACTACCCGTATTCTAGTTTTCATATCATGCACACATAAGGATTTCAGCTTTATAGTTTAGAAAGCTGAAAGAAATTGGCCAAAAATTGTAGCTTTTATTAATGTGTTTATTAGACCATGTCAGACCTTAGCTCTCCCCAGCCCCTCTTGAGTCACCTGTATGTTGACCTTGTTGACCTTTCATCAAATTATGCACGCTTGACTCGAGGCATACACTGGGGCAGCCAGGCAGCTTATGGCCAGCCACAGTTGATCCAGGTGTCAAACCCAACTCATCTAGTAGTTTTAATTAACAACATAACAATAAACAATAAATTAATATTTTTTTTATTGGTTTTTAATAACAAATTAAAGAAAAATAGAAAAGGAATTTGTTAGTTGATAATAACAGGAAATTAACTTGCAGTTACTGATGATATAAGAATCTTGTATCGATTGATAGAATGTCACGTATTCCAAATAACACCATACAGTCACCTATGGTATTTTTCAGTTCAATTTTAATGATAAAAGAATAAATCATATTATTCATTACTAATCATTAGGGATCATATGAAGGAAATTAATGATAGACAAAGATGCAGTTGATAATTGTATCCCCAGACAAAGTCGGGGGATACTATGTTTTCATACCGGTCCCTCCGCCGCCGCCGCATATAAATCTTGTTGGCGCGATAACCCAAAAAATATTTCACAGAACTTTACCAAACTTGGTATATGTATAGATATGGGTAAGAGGACGACGCCTATTTAAAATGAGGTCATGACCTTCACTAGGAGAGTGTCCTTGACCTTGAATAGGTTCAATTTTGGGGAAATTCACACAAATTCTTTAATATCTCAAGAAATCTTGCCTGGATTTATCCCAAAATCAAGTTGATGGAAGATCATGGATAGGGTTGTCATGTTCCAGAAACTGGTGGCGCCACCTATTATTCTTTACTTGTTTCCGTGCCGTTTAATACCCCCAAAATTGCCACCTTACAGTACTGTGAGCATTATAAGTCAAAAACTAATGGACAGATTTCTTTTATATTATGCACATACATAGGTATAGGTTATGGGATGATGTTTATTTAGATTGGGGTCATGACCTTTCCCATGATAGTGGCCTTGACCTTGAATATTGCCATATATGGTGAAAATCACACACCTCTTATGATATCTCCAGTGTTGATAGCCATATGGATTTCAAACATGACTTATGTATGGCCCACCACTAAAGTAAGAACCCTATAGGTTCTAGGGTCATGAGGTCAAAGGTCAAGGTCACTGGACTGGCATTTTAAAAGATACTGTGGATACTGTCACTTGCCAGTAGAGGTAGACCCCTATCAGTTTTGAGGTCACAAGGTCAAAGGTGAAGGTCACAGGAGCCATCTGTCCAAAAATGAGTTCCTGGATGATAATTCCTGCTTTTATTGATGTATGGATTTCAAACTTGACTTGTATATGTCCCATTGGAAAAGCAAAACCGGAAAAGCAAAACCCAAATTGATTTTGGGTCATGAGGTCAAAGGTCAAGGTCACAGGACACATCTTTAAAAAGATTGTGGATGCATTTTCAGCCAAACATTTCATCTCAGATCTTTCATCTTGCACATATAGTTCACCTGCCAAGAGTGGAAGACCCCTATCTGTTTTAAGGTCAAAGGTGAAGGTCACAGGAGCCATCTGTCCAAAAATTAGTTTCTGGATGATAATTCCTTCTTTTATTGATGTTTGGATTTCAAACTTGACCTGTATTTGACCCATTGGAAAAGCAAGACCCGAATTGATTTCTGGGTCATAAGGTCAATGGTCAAGGTCACAGGAAACCTCTATAAAAAAATTGTGGATGCATTTCAGCCAAACAATTCATCTCAGATCTTTCATCTTGCACATATAGTCCACCTGCCAAGAGTGGAAGACCCCTATCAATTTTGAGGTCACAAGGTCAAAGGTGAAGGTCACAGGAGCCATCTGTCCAAAAATAAGTTTCTGGATGATAATTCCTGCTTTATTGATGTATGGATTTCAAACTTGACTTGTATATGTCCCATTGGAAAAGCAAGACCCGAATTGATTTTTGGGTCATCAGGTCAAAGGTCAAGGTCACAGGACACATCTTTAAAAAGATCAAGGTCACAGGACCAACATCTTCAACAAGATTGTGGATTGTTAGATGGAAGAAACAATAAATATGCCAAGTGTCAGTATATGCTGCTAAAAATGGGGGTCTATTCTTAATAGGGGGGGGGCCTACTATGTCTGGGGATACTCTGGCACTTGCGGTGCCAAGAAAGGTCTAGTATTAATACAGATTCTTACTGTGTCTAGTGTGTACATTGATGTGAAATTAGTCCAAAATGAATATATTACATTAATTTTTTTTAATATGAATAAAACTAAAAGCCATAAAACCAGGAACTTATGATCATTATTTAAATGTGTGAATTTTGTATATTCTGGATTCTCAACATCATTGTTTGGTGAAAACTGAATAAATTCCAGACATGGTGCGAATAATTTGCAAATGTATTTGAATACGAATATGAATATGTACTCCATTATAAAATTTCTTGCATAAGAATGGGAATTCAGGTAAAAATGAGGGTATATGAATACCAGTGCAAATACTTTCAAAGCATTCATGAATATATTCTTTGATATTATTTTAATAATCATTTCAGTTGTATTTTATTTTAAAAATCATACAATTCTCTTATTATTTTTAATAAAAATTATATTTGGGACAATTTGTAATTATTTTTAATAAATAGTTAAACTCTTATATTAAATGTTCTGCTTATAAGTTATATGACCAAGTCAAAATCTGTGTGACAATAGCACACCATTTGTTAATAAAATAAATGAAATCAATCCTCTTCCCTGTCTCCAAAGATACTATTAAAATCATACATAAGCTAAACACCCAAAACTCATAATACAGCTTATATTTATTTCCACACAAAACAAGCATGTGCCTCATTTCTAAATCATATTTTTTAGCTCAGCTGACTATAAGTCATCTGAGCTATAGTCGTGGTCCATTGTCCGTCGTCCGTCCGTCTGTCCGTCCGTCCGTAGATGTGACACGTTTTGAAACCGTAAGACCTAGGAATCCCAAATTCGGCATAATGTTAGATGGCCCCAAGATCTCCTACCAAGCCGAAAACTGGGTCTTTGCGACTTTGTTCCTTTGAGAAATTAAGGAAAAACCTCAATTTTTTATTAAAAACCTATTTTCACACTTCAGGACGGCCTCATATCAAAACCACTCATCGGTTTTTCCTCATATTTACCATAAATATTCCTCTATATATTTCCTATGTACATGCCAGAAATTATGTCTATATTATATAATTTTAAAAAGTAATGGGCCCTAACATAATGCATTTTGTAAAAAATCAGGAAAGATATTTGTTCATTTAACACAAAACATGTTAAAGCTATGGACTTTTTGTCCAGTAATATAACTTTAATTAATCAAAATTAAATTGTATACCCAAAATTAGATCAAAATCTTTTAAATTTTTTAAAATATTAACATAAATAAAAAATTTGTACCTTAAATTTTGCCCAACTTTGACAATGGCACTTTTTTTTCTGAAAGTACTGTGGATTTAATTTTCACAGCATGTTTTTGTTAGCATTTTGTCTGTAAACACCAAAAATTTGAAACCAGTTGATCAAAAACTGTAGATTTTATTCAAGTGTTCAAGCACCATGTATTATATTGTTTACATCTTGCAAGAAATCAGCTCCCCAGCTTCAGCTCTCAGTTCCTAAAATTTGGTATACAATTAGATGTTTCCAAAATCCCCCACCATGCCAAGAATTTGGTCACTAGGACTTAATACCTTCGAGATATTAAGGAAAAACTTCATTTTTCCATTAAAAACCCATTGTTACACTTCAAGACTGCCTAATATCAAAACCACTGATCTGACTGTAATCATATATAATATACCTATTTTTCTATACATTCTCTATGCACATGCCAAAAATGATGTGAGTATTGCATAATTGTTTTAAGTTATGGGCCCAAACATAATGCACTTTGTAAAAAATCAAGAAATATATTTACTCCCTTAACAAGGGCATTGCTGAAGCTAGAGATTTTTTGTCAGGGATGTAAAATTATTTAATCAAGATTCAATTAAATACCCAAAATTAAATTAGTTCTGAATTTTTCAAATTTTATAAGTTATTAGTATAATATAAAATTAGTACCTTAAATTTTGCCCAACTTTGACCATGGCACGTTTGTTTCCTGTGAGCACTGTTGATATAATTTTCATATCATGCACACATAAGGATTTCAGCTTTGTAGTTTAGAAAGCTGACAGAAATTGGCCAAATATTGTAGCTTTTATTAATGTTTTTATGATACCATGTCAGACCTTGGCTCTCTCCAGCTCCTCTTTGAGTCACCTGTATGTTGACCTTGTTGAACTTTCAGCAAATTATGCATGCTTGAGGTGAAACATACACTGGGGCAGCCAGGCAGCTTATGACCAGCCACAGTTGATCCAGGTGTCCAACCCAACTCATCTAGTAGTTTTGACCAACAACATAACAATAAACAATAAATTAATAAATTTTTATTGGTTTTTAATGACAATATAAGGAAAAATAGAATAGGAATTTGTTAGTGTATAATAACAGGAAACTAACTCGCAGTTACTGATGATATAAGAATCTTGTATTGATGGATAGAATGTCACATATTCCATATATCACCATGCAGTCACCTATGGTATTTTTCAGTTCAGTTTTAATGATAAAAAAGTAAGTCATATTATTCATTACTAATCATTAGGGATCATATGAAGGAAATTAATGATAGACAAAGATGCAGTTGATAATATCAATCTAGATTTCTACTGTGTCTAGTGTGTACATTGATGTGAAATTAGTCCAAAATGAATATATTACATTTATTTTTTTTTTAATATAAATAAAAGCCATAACACCAGATACTTATGATCATTATTTAAATGTGTGAATTTGGTATATTCTGGATTTTCAACATCATTGTTTGGTGAAAACTGAATAAATACCAGACATGGTGCGAATACTTTGCAATTGTATTTAAATACGAATATGAATATGTACTCCATTATAAAATTTTTTGCATAAAGAATGGGAAATCAGGTAAAAATGAAAGTATATGAATACCAGTGAAAATACTTTCAAAATGTATTTATGAATGAATTCATGAATATATTCTTTAATATTATCTTAATAATCATTTCAGTTATATTTCATTTTAAAAAATCATACAATTCTCTTATTATTTTTAATAAAAATTATATTTGGGACAATATTAGTAATTTTTTTTAATAAATAGTTAAACTCTTATATTATATGTTCTGCTTGTAAGTTATATTGCCAAGTCAAAATCTGTGTGACAATAGTTCTCCATTTGTTAATAAAATAAATGAAATCAATCCTCTTCCCTGTCTCCAAAGGTACTATCAAAATCATACATAAGCTAACAACTACAACTCATAATACAGCTTATATTTATTACCACACAAAACCAGCATGTGCCTCATTTTAAATTCATATTTTTTTATTATATATAACAGCTGAGCGCCGTGACCCATAGGTCCCTTGTTTATCATATATAACAGCTGAGCGTCGTGACCCATGGATCCCTTGTTTTTGTGTTGTGTGCACCCATGCCAGAATTTCAGCACTGATGTTTGTGAAATTATTTTTTTTTTTTTTTTTAATTTTTAGTACTTTCACTGTTCATATATATGTTACACATGTACTTCAAAAGTAATGGTCCAGCATTGAAGCATTATACCTGGTGTTTATCCCATTGCACAGGTTTGCATTAGTAGAGCCCCTTTTTTTCTGTTAAAATGGAAAAACGGATGGAAAAACAGAATTGGGTTCGTAAACGGAATTAGGGTTTAAAAAAACAGAATAATATTAAATGCACGGAATATGGCAGAAAGTCGGATTTAGAGCAGATTTAAACTGCAAATAAAGAAATTCTCAGCCAATTTCTTGTAAATAAATTTTTTTCAAACTGCGCCTGTAATCTACATAACGAGCAAAGTGTGCCAATTTTGGCTCACAACCATTACAGTGAGCACAAACTTTGATGTTCGATTATTGACAAACATGCCTGAAATGCTGATACAGCCATTATGTGATATACAATGATTCGGTTTCGCCGTGCGTGGTTATCTGCCGAACTAAATCGGAATTATTCCACATTTACTTCGGTCCATTAAAGTTTTTAAACAAACATTTTACAAAGGTTAAAAGACATGATTACTGACTAACGATGTGAAAATTGAGTGTTAGAGTTCCGGTCATGGTCCCGCATAACCGTATTAAAGAAGCAAACAGGTCAAAATCTTCTAGCGGGAAAGTCCGATCATACCCAATGTCATAGCATCTCTGAGGCAAAATAGCTGTGAATATAATATTACCATACTTGTTTCAAATGTTTGAAATGATCAACGGCAAAACGCAGACAGAGCATGTCCTTACTGATTTGTTTACAGATAAAGACCAACTGGTTTGCCGATTCAGTGAACATGCGCTGGACAAAGAACCAATTATGCGGAGGACCAAGTATAATTTTAAAATATACTTAAGTAACTATGGCATCAGTGATAGCATCATAGCAGTATTTAAATTAAAAACACATAAACAGCTTTTTGAACACATCATCCCTTTAATCATCCTGATTTTACAAGATTTAACTTTTACAAGTAGGTAGCAATTATATTACATAAAATATAAAGATAAAACGGATAATTCTGGAATTTTGATTTTATTGAAACGGAAAATAAATATTTATAAAATGGGAAAAACAGGGCTCTACATTAGGCTTGTTGGCCTTGTTCAAAAGATTAAATGTGATAAAAACATTTGGATCTAATGGAACATGGCTCCCAAAAGGAGTTCAGGTAACACCATATTGTCAACCTTGGGTGTTTATTTTTATTTCAATTTAAGATTTATTAATTTAAAAAAAATAATGAAATACAATGATTGTGTATAATTATGCATTTGAAGCTTGGAAGCTTTCCATTTTGAAACTTTAAAAAAATGAATTAAAAAAAAATTGCAATGTGAAAAAAAAAATTAGGGCCTTGAGCAAAAAATTGCTCATTGACACATTTTCAGGTTTTGATAATGATTAATAAGTCTCCTAGTCTTTTGATGTGCAGAATTAAATGCAAGTGTTCTGCAAGCAGTATATTATTAGCTTAGCTGACTATAAGTCATCTGAGCTATAGTCGTGGTCCATTGTCTGTTGTCTGTCTGTCAGTTGGTCTGCCCATCCGTCCTTTAGACTGGCACGTTTTGAAGCTGTTGGACCTACAAATCTTAAATTCTGCATACTGTTAGATGTCCCCAAGATCTCCTACCAAACCAAAAAACTGGGTCAATATGACTTCATTTCTTTTGCGAAATTAAGGAAAAACCTCAAATTTCCATTAAAACCAATTATCACACTTCAGGACTGCCTAATATCAAAACCACTTACCTGTTTTAAGCGAACCTGTGAGCTTATGCTATGGTGTGGTGTTGTCTGTCGTGCGTCGTCAAAAATGGCAGGAGCTAGCATCACCAAATTTTTGGAAAATAATCAGTCATCTGAAAAACTCTTTGGGATTTTGTTTATTTTTGTTCTGACTGCATTTTCATAGATTTTATAGGGAAAAAGCTAAAAAAAAATACTTTAAAAATCTTCATCTCCAAAACTTTCCAGCCAAATTTTCCAATATTTCACAGAAATGATCCTTGGAACGATCTCTCTCAAGTTTGTTCGAATGGTTCCAGTCGGAGATTTTTGGCTGAGTTACAGGAGGTTGAACTTAGTCATCTGTCCAAAAATGCATATTAATATTTCAGTCTCAGAAATGGCAGGCGGTATCATCACCAAATTTTATGCAAATGTTGGTCACATGAGTCATTACTGAAATTGAGGTATTTGTGACGCCACCTGCATCGGCCTTTTTTGTACAGGGTCATCAGTGCCTGTATCAAACTGAGGGCTACAAAAAACTTCTTCTCTGAAACCATACTACCAGATTGTTTAATATTGCACAAAGATGATTCTAATGGTAGTGCTTTCTGAAGTTTGTCCAAATGTCTCTGTTCAGTGACTTTTGGCTGAGTTATGGGAAGCTGAATTTAGCCATATGCCATAACAGCCCATTTTAGCTCAGTACCTACAAAGGTCTTCTTCTCAAAAACCACTGGGCCAAATTCTTAAATCTCACACATTAATTATCCTCAGATGTTGATAATTCAGATTTGTTCATATGGTTTTGGTTCAGTGCTTTTTGGCTGAGTTACAGGAAGCTGAACTTAGCCAGTTTGCTGTATCTTCCTATACGAGTTATAAACCTTCAAAACCTTTTTTGACTGATGCCACTGAAGCCAGTTTGTTTAATATTTTACAAGAATAATCCCCACAATAATACTTATAATAATTATCTTTAATGGTTCCATATGAATGATTTTTGGCTGAAATATTGAGATTGAATTGAGTTTTTTTTACCATATATGTTAGCTGTGTGATGCTGTTAACATCTAGCCTGGCACCAGTTTATCAGCATCTATTACATCATGCCACTAGATATTTAGATTTCAGGTTATCTGTGGTTAATATTGACAAGAATGTTTTTTAAAAGCTTTTAAAAATTAGATTTATGATGTTAATTATTCATCATACCAGGCAATGTTACAAACATGAATATTCAGCTCTCTGTGGCTATATAAAGACAACTGTACATGGATTATAAATAGTGGTTGGCCGATCATCAAGTTTTATCAAAAGTCAGTCGGTTTGCTGCCACTTTTAAGCGCTCGATTACCAAAGGCAACTATCGCATCATGATCATGATAATGAGTCTTTGTTCCCAAATAACTTCAGTATGTAACTGAGTTTACCACGGTAGATGTGAGAACAGAGGACCTAATAAACCTCAGTGAACTGGCAGGGAGCTGCAGAATAAGTGGGGAGTTTTGTAATGAGACGTACATTGCACAGTATGGGCGGTATGGCGTTAAAATGCTCCATAAATTCTCCGGGTCTATGAAGCAAGTAGTTGTCCTTGATTGTGGTTTAATTCTTGTTTATTATAAATAATTAAAATGAAACTTTTAAAAGCATGTTTTACTAATATTAGGAAAATATAAAAAAGGCAAAAACTTCGTGATTCAGAATGCACAGTTTCACAGAAAACTGCATGTTTCTTTATATTTGCCTGAACCGATTATTAATCGATCATCGATCAGTTTGCTCAAACCGATGATCGATTATGAAAAAGGAACCGACTCCGACCACTAATTATAAATGATTGGAGTCCATACTCAACTTAAAGACTGAGTGCCACTATAAATACCAGGGGGCGTTACTGGGCAACATGGAGTTTATCATAATATCTGCAACTGTTCACTTGGGCTCTGACTGTAATCTGAATATTAGCTGGGAAGGAAGATGTTACTAGAGCTGGATTTTGCAAACATGTTCCTAGTATTGTAAGTAACTGAAATAAATTATCATTTCTTGGTCAATTTATGTGGTTTCTGCAGGAAAATGAATTATATGTGCCCATGCTAGTCCCAGTTCAAATTTAGCGGGGGAGGTGCACAGCCACAGCAGGAGCCAATCAGTTAGTAGCCATGATGTGTATAAACAACAGCACGTGGCTTTGTGCACAAGCCGGCATGCCATGTCATATATATAGTCAGTGACTGTCTTTGTTCCAAATACTGGTACTCACCAGAACAAGCTCTGCTGAAACTCCATTCACTATACAAATCCATATTGGCTTTTAAATGTTAACTTTATAAGCCCAGTTTAAATCAAGCTTTGTTAGAAATTACACCTTGATGAACAGGATGAGGGTACGCACTACACAGTAACATGAACCTGTACACCAAGTTTCTGAGTGAAGCTGTGGCTTGGCTGAATAACAAGTGACCCAGGGGTCATGGCGCTCAGCTGACCAGGAAGACATTGACAAAAGTAATTTTATCATCTGAATGTCAAATTTGAATGAAATACTTTTTCCAAACTTGACCTTTTGTATAAAATCATCCAATATTCATTGGGGTACTTTGGAGCTCTGTGAAGGATATGGGTAACAGACACCTATTTTCAAGGTTTACAAGATGACTTTTCAGGGGTCTCCCAACATGTCAAAAAATAAAATTCTAGGTCCAGTTATTATGATTTGTGCCCTGTTAACAAATCCAAATGTTTATTCTGGGGGGTATTTCAAAGCCGCATAGGATGAAGGATATGGGTAACAGAGATATAATTTCAGGTGCACAAGGAGACTTTTCAGGGGCCTCCCAGCATATCAAGAAAGGAGATTCTAGGTCAAGTCATTATAATTTGTGTTCTGTTAACAGATGACCAAATCTTTATTCTGGGGAGTACTTCGGAGCCCCAGAGCATGAAGGATATGGGTAACAGGGACCTTATTTCGGGTTTCCATGTAGACCTTTTATGGGCTTCCCTGGAGGTGAGGACAGAAGATTCTAGGTCCAGTCATTATGATTTGTGCCCTGTTAATATATGACCAAATCTTTATTCTGGGGGGTACTTCAGAGCCCCATAGCTCACAGAATATGGGTAACAGGGACCTTATTTCGGGTTTCCATGTAGACCTTTTATGGGCTTCCCTGGAGGTGAGGACAGAAGATTCTAGGTCCAGTCATCATGATTTGTGCCCTGTTTACAGATGACCAAATGTTTAAAGATCACAAAAGTAAAGAAAAAAAATCGTAAAAAATAAAAAAAATATAAGTGGCGCCACCAATCTCCAGAAATTGATGGAACACTCCATGATCAATATCCATGCAAAGAATCATGGTGATTAATGCATTAGTTGTTCAGATACTTGAGCTTTTGTATTAAATTTTGCATTATTCTGGGGGGTACTTCAGAACCCCATAGCTCGAAGAATATAGGTCACAGTGACCTAATTTCAGGTTTACAAGGAGAATTTCCATAGACCTCCCAGGATTTTAAGTAAGAAGATTCCCGGTCTAGCGGTTAGGATTTGTGCCCTGTTAACAGACAGACGCCTGGATGGCCGGACGGACGACGGACAAAAGGTGATCCCTACAGCTCAGATGACTTTCAGTTAGTTGAGCTAAAAATTGAAAAAATACAGGTGGCGCCACCAGAATGCAGAAACTGATGAAACATTTCATGATCAATATCCATGCAAAGAATCATGGTGATCAAGATAATAATTGTTCAGATACTTGAGCTTTTGTATCAAATTTTCCATTATTCTGGGGGGTACTTCGGAGCCCCATAGCTCAGAGGTTATGGGTAACAGAGACCTAATTTCAAGTTTTTAAGGAAACTTTTCATGGGCCTCTCAGCATGTCAAGAGAGAAGATTCTAGGTCCAGTTGTTACGATTTGTGCCATGTTAACAGATGACCGCATCTTATGAGGTCTCAAAAATAGAGAAAAAAATTCGTAAAAATAAAAAAAATACAGGTGGCGCAACCATACTGCAGAAACTGATGACACATTCCATGATCAATATCCATGCAAAGAATCATGGTGATCACTGCAATAGTTGTTTAGATACTTGAGCTTTTGTATCAAATTGTCCATTATTCTGAGGGATACTTCAGATGACTTACAGTCAGCTGAGCTAAAAACACTTAATGGTCAATATCCATGCAAAGAATCATGATGATCTCCGTATTAGTTGTTCAGATACTTCAGCTTTTGTATCAAATTGTCCATTATTCTGAGGGATACTTCAGAGTCCTATAGCTTGAAGGATATGGGTAACAGAGACCTAATTTCAAGTTTCCACAGGCACTCTTCATGGGCCTCCTTGCATGACAAGAATGAAGTTTCTAGGTCCAGTTGTTGCAATTTTTACCCTCTTGATAGATAACATAGGTGGCGCCACCAGTCTGCAGGAACTGATGGAACATCTCATAATCAATATGTATGCCAAAAATCATGACCATCAGTGATGTAGTTATTGAGATATTGAAGTTTTTGTATGAAATTTTTGACTACTCTGGGGGGGTACTTTGGGGCCCCATAGCTCAAAGGATATGGGTAACAGAGACCTAATTTCTGGTTTCCATGGAGACTTTTCATAGGTCTTCTAGTGTGTTGAGAATGAAGATTCTAGGTCCAGTCGTTACTATTTGTGCCATGCTAACAGATGACAGCATCCTTAAAGGTCTCAAAAATAGAGGAAAAAATCGTAAAAAAATCGAACGATACAGGTGGCGCCACCAGTCTGCAGGAACAGATGACACATCTCATGATCAATAGTTATGCCACAAATCATGACCATCATTCAAGTAGTTAATGAGATATTGAAGTTTTTGTATGAAATTTTTTACTTTTCTTGGGGGTACTTTAGGGCTCCATAGCTCGAAGAATATGGGTAACAGAGACCTAATTTTGGTTTCCATGGAGACTTTTCATAGGTCTCTAAGTGTGTCGAGAATGAAGATTCTAGGTCCAGTCGTTATGATTTGTGCCAGGTTAACAGATGACAGCATCCTTAAAGGTCTCAAAAATAGAGGAAAAAATCGTAAAAAAATCGAACGATACAGGTGGCGCCACCAGTCTGCAGGAACTGATGGAACATCTCATAATCAATATGTATGCCAAAAATCATGACCATCATTGATGTAGTTATCGAGATATTGAAGTTTTTGTATGAAATTTTTGACTACTCGGGGGGGGGGGGGGGGGGGGGTGGGGTACTTTGGGGCCCCATAGCTCGAAGGATATGGTTAACAGAGACCTAATTTTGGTTTCCATGGAGACTTTTCATAGGTCTCTAAGTGTGTCGAGAATGAAGATTCTAAGTCCAGTCGTTACGATTTGTGCCATGCTAACAGATGACAGCATCCTTAAAGGTCTCAAAAATAGAGGAAAAAATCGTAAAAAATCAAACAATAAAGGTGGCACCACCAGTCTGCAGGAAGTGATGACACATCTCATGATCAATAGTTATGCCACAAATCATGACCATCAGTCAAGTAGTTAATGAGATATTGAAGTTTTTGTATGAAATATTTTACTTTTCTTGGGGGTACTTTGGGGCTCCATAGCTCGAAGAATATGGGTAACAGAGACCTAATTTCTGGTTTCCATGGAGACTTTTCATAGGTCTCTCAGTGTGTCAAGAATGAAGATTCTAGGTCCAGTCTTTACGATTTGTGCCTTGTTAACAGATGTTTACATTTTGAAAGGTCTCAAAAATAGAGAAAAAAATTCGTAAAAAATTGAAAGATACAGGTGGCGCCACCAGTCTGCAGGAAGTGATGGAACATCTCATGATCAATATGTATGACAAAAATCATGACCATCAGTCAAGTATTTAATGAGATATTGAAGTTTTTGTTTGAAATTTTTTACTTTTCTGGGGGGTAGTTTGGGGCCCCATAGCTGGAAGGATATGGGTAACAGAGACCTAATTTCTGGTTTCCATGGAGACTTTTCATAGGTCTCTCAGTGTGTCGAGAATGAAGATTCTAAGTCCAGTCATTACGGTTTGTGCCTTGTTCACAGATGTTCACATTTTTAAAGGTCTCAAAAATAGAGAAAAAAATTCGTAAAAAATTGAAAAATACAGGTGGCGCCACCAGTCTTCAGGAACTGATGGAACCTCTCATGATCAATATGTATGCCAAAAATCATGACCATCAGTCAAGTAGTTAATGAAATATTGAAGTTTTTGTATGAAATTTTGGACTTTTCTGGGGGGTACTTTGGGGCCCCATAGCTCGAAGGATATGGGTAACAGAGACCTAATTTCTGGTTTCCAAGGAGATTTTTCATGGACCTCCCAGGAAGTCAAGTAAGAAGATTCCAGTTCTAGCGGTTATGATTTGTGCCTGGTTAACTGACAGACAGACAGACAGACAGACAGACGGACGACGGACAAAGAGTGATCGCTATAGCTCAGATGACTTTCAGTCAGCTGAGCTAAAAATTCTGGGTCAGTTTATTGCTAGGCCATGGACAGGAAACATGAACCACATTGGGTTACTTCAATAATGTTAGGAATTTCTCATTTACTTAGGGAAACAGACAGCAACATTTGTAGAATAGATTTTAGTGAGTCAACTTGAGATGAAGCTGAAGTATTTTAAAGCCTGTATGAAGGTGAGAAAAACCTTATTTGGAGTTTTTGTAACAAAAGAAAACTTAAATTAATAGCAGGCAAAATGAATTGGAAAATTAAATATGCATGAAAAATACATTTAACCACATAATTTTCTCGTGATGCCTCTGAAACATGCTTTCCAGATTCAAGCTTGTATACGTCTTTCAATCAAGCCATTAATCTTGATTTACCCTTGGAGTTCTGAGCTAGCAAGGTGACAGGCAAAGGGGGATTTCTGCAATGTGTAATGTCATATACACAGGCTGTGTACGGGCAACCTCAGTAAGAGGGTATCTGTTGGTATCTGTTCATTACTATCGTCTTCCTCAGGTTACTCAAAAGCATATATATGATAAAACAGGGTTCATATTTATGTAATGTCCCATGTCATTACTGAAATGATAATACATTTATGGGGACCCAGGGAGACATGAAGATATTTACTGATTCACACCCATACACGGCTAACCAGCACAGAAGGATACTCTACATTTATACATGTCAGCAGTAATCCACGAACTCAGGCTGATGTCTGTGTATGATAAGCTTGCCTCTGGCTGTCAGTCACAGTCACATGACTCTAAACTGAACCGGATGGTTCAAGAACTCGGCCTTTAATTCAAGAATTTGCCATCAGTGAGATGTGTCTGTATTATAATTTTGCGTTCAGTATGCATCTGTAATAATTTTTCATATATTCCTAATTCCTTTAAAAAGTTAGCTGAAAAGCATTTATATTGGGAAAATTTATTTTAAAGTTATTTCAAGTAGGGACCACTTTTGTGTACAGATGGCAGCACTTGGTTTACCATTGGCAGATTGCCAGTGCCTTGATGTTGGCCTTTAGCCAAGATGATGTTAGCTCTATAAATAGTTTTGGCACAGTGCCAGGATTGAAAGAAGTGCAGTCAGGTATAGGTCAAGAGTTCCCTCAGTGCAGTAGCTGCATTCTATTTATAGCTTTGGCTGACTGCCCACTGCATCAGACTTGGCACCAAAGTTCAGCCTGTATCTATTTATAGCTTTGGCAGACTGTCAAATGTGTCAGATTATGCAACAGGTCAAGAGTTCACTCAGTGCAGCCAGGTACAGGTCAAGAGTTCACTCAGTGCAGTAGCTTGAGCCAGCTATTTGTCACAGATCACTCGGGGGCAACTGCCATACTCCCCTAAGCCTGGTCAGCCCAGTGCATGAAACTGAAGGGAAGTTTGATGTATTGGCCTGATATTTTGATCTGTCTATGCATCTTTGATGGCTTTCTTGTTCACAAGACAGGTGTCGCCACCTACATTGACTTTTCCACAGTGTATGCGCCTGCTTATTTCTACAGAGGAAATCGATACATCAGCCTTAAACTGGGTATGTTTATACATATCGGGTAGCTTTATAGTGTACAAGACTGGGGGCGCCAACTACAATAATTTTTGCAGAGTGTGTGTCCCTGCTTATTTCACAGGAGGGGTTTGACATGTCAGTCTGACATTGGGCATATGTATATACTGTAGTTGGCTTCATATTTGTGAGGCTGAAATTTCGCGATTTCTTCATTTTGAATGTTTTGCCAGGGTTTCATTTTCGCGATTGCACCAGAATCTATGAAATCGAGGTACATTAATATTTACATTTATAATAAAATAAAAATAAATCCCATAATACCTCACTCATTACCGTTAAAGTCATTGTATTATAACCTGTTTCATAATCGATGTTTTGACATTTATCATTAAGTGTTTGCATGAGAAGGTGGCGATACCTTCCACAGATTATGTTGTTGATTTACAAACCATGTTTTCAGAAGTGTGAAAACTAATTCATTTGTGCAGAACCTGCAGATGCATCATATCCTTTTGCTCATCCTCGATAAAAGGGCAGCTTATTACTGAGGGTTTCATATTCGTGATTATATCCCAATCACAAATATCGCGAAAATAAAACCCTCAAGAACAAAAAGGCAACCACAGTAGCTCTTTGTGGTATGCAAGACTGGTGGTGCCAGCTACAATCATTGTATCGGCCAAAACAGTTTTGCGGATACTATGTTTTCAGTCACACGCTGCCGCAGCCACCGCTGCATAGGTTTCTGGAGAACTCCTTAACCACTGGGCAGAATTTTTTTTGATTTGGCATTATGATTGGGTCACATGTGAACTGCTGTGCCCTCATTTTTGGTTGACCTCTGACCTTTTCTCTCTGCCCAGCATCCATTTGTGCGTCTGTTTCGTCACATAAACCCACATATCTTGGGAACTGTTTGACCGATCAGGAAAAAAATTTTGTACAAATGTAGCCCTTGGATAGCTTTATAAAATACACAAAAAATGGTGGTGCCACCTGCAACCCTGTTTGCACAGTCCATCTGTTCATCTGCCTTTGGATAAAATTAATCATATCTCTGCATTGGTTGGACTTATCCACTTTTTTTTTTAGTTATTTATTTCGTAAACCAATATATACATTTTCAACTGTTTCACATATTACAAATTTACAAAACATACATGGAAAAAACATGGAAACACATTTACAAAACATGGAAAATATACAAACTACACGTACAAGCACATATAGGTTTAGAAAGCTTATACTTAAACGTTTCATATTTCAACTAAGAAAAAATAATATATAAATATTCTTTATAAATAATTTAAAACAGGTTCTCATTTTTCTTGATGAAATTCTAATATGTTATGTCTTCTTGCAATTCTATTCTCTATCATATATATATTTTTCAAGTATTGTAAAAATTTATCGAGCAGCTGTACAACTGCTCTTTCTAAATTTCCATGAGTTGATTCACGATTTTTATACAATATTATTTCAAGAAAAATTTGGTTAACTAACAAATTATCCTTATTAGCAGGTGCACAACTAAACAATGCAACATGAAGTTCCCATTCTGGTAATGTTACTCTGCTGCCAGAAAAACATTTTAAAATTCTATTTTAAAGAGAATTGGCTCTACTACATTCATAAAATAGATGTTGGACTGATTCTACAGTTTCTACACAATATGAACACTTATCAGTGTCCTTTAGATTCCATTTAAATAAAATTTGATTTACAGCCAAATAATTATTTAGCAGTTTATATTGGAACTCACGGGAATAAGCATCTAAACTGACCCCATAAATTGCTTCTAAAGCCCCCATCACACGAGAAGGAGACCTAACAGTGACCATGGGGACCTTGTAGATTGGCGGTGAACATGGGACAAACTGTCCATGTGTGACGGCTATGCCGCTGTCAAAAGGCTTGCATGACGTGTACAATTGCAATATTTGGCCGTTTTATGCCGTTCCTACCAAGTTTTATGGCGCTGCTACACTCTCGTTTATGATCAAACTGCATCCCTCTTACGTCTGCATGTAATCCCTACTATCCACTGAAGAGCTCAGTCCAAGACAAGGGTGCGATCATGATGATCCTGCAGCAACCAGCCCCCGACCCATCTGCGATCAAGACGACGGAACTGGCCCCCTTGGGCAGATGCTACTGCGCTGCTTCAGACTGGCAGTCAGTGGTTGCCATTGAACCTGGTCCGATGACCACTTAAGTCCGTGGTTTATTTGTTATTCCCGAAAATGGAATACGTTGAAACACACAACACAAGACAGCTCTGGTTAATACCACTGTAATGCACGAACTAAAGTTACATGGAGACACGTTTCATCTGTTTCCATAAATCTTGTTCCAAAGCTCTACTACCACTTTGTTGATTCCCATATCTCGTTTCAGTACGATGTGGCACAAATGGCGGAGCGTGCGGCCTGAGTGGTTCGTTTTTCTCGTCGATGAGGTTGGCAGCTGCGATTGTCAGTCTGTCGATCACTTCACTATTAACTCTGCTTACCGTTACGTTTTCATCTATGTTGCCTGTTTTCTCCACAGGGGCGGGTTGGATCGTCAACTCATCTGCATGTCCAACTGACTTTACTGTGTCGGGCACGCTTTGCTTTTGTCTGTTTCTACGAATACTTGCCACTGACACTACATCACTAGCATGCGATGAGGTTTCTGCTCTTTTCTTCCGAAAATAGGCCGTTACCTCTGTCTGAGCATCAGCGAACTCATTTTCTAATTTTTAGCTCAGCTGACTTTCAGTCATGCATGGCTATAGCGATGGGTCTTTGTCCGTCGTCCTTCCGTCTGTCCGTCTGTCTGTCCGTCTGGCCGGCCGTCCGTCCGTTAGCAGGGCACAAATCGTAACCGTAGAGGCCAGGGCCATGAACCCTATGCAGTCTTAGAGGTTCTAAAAAGATCTCCTTGCAAACCTGAAATTAGGTCACTGCGACCTATATTCTCGAAGTTATGGGGTGTGTTTGCATCCCCAGAAATAATTCTTTTAGCAAAAATTTTCATCCCAAACCTTCCATCTTTCACATAGAGCTCACCTACCAACAGGGGAAGAACCATAATTATTTTGAGGTCACAGGGTCAAAGGTCAAGGTCACAGAACCAACTTCTTTGAAAAGCCTGTGGATGCATTTTAAGCCAAACCTTTCATCCCAATTCTTTGATCTTTCACATATAGCTCACCTACTAAGTGGGAGAAGAATCCTATAGATGTTGAGGTCACAAGGTCAAAGGTCAGGGTCACAGGATCCACTTCTTTGAAAAGGTTGTGGACAAATTTCAAGCTAGACCTTTCATTCCAAACCTTTCAGCACTGATATCGCTTCTCTGCCAACAGGGGAAAAGACCTGTTGATTTTGAGGTCAAAGGTCAAGTTCACGGCACCCTCTTCTTGCGTGGAGTCATTTTCAGGCAAACTTTTCAATCTATACTTTCCATCTGTCATATATGGCTTACCTACCAATAGGGGAAGAAGCCTATTGATGTTGAGTTCAAAAGGTCAAAGGTCAAGGTCACAGTATTGTTCTAAATGCTTGTGAACATATTTTTTTAAAAGGTTGTGGACACATTTCAAGCTAGACTTTTTATTCCAAACCTTCCAGCACTGATATCGATTCTCTGCCAACAGGGGAAAAGACCTGTTGATTTGAGGTCAAAGGTCAAGTTCTTTTTTTTTTTTTTTTTTTTTATCAATAATATATGTTCATACCGCAATGGTACATTACAAAAAATATACAAACGCTCATTGGAAAACAAAGTACCTTATGCAATACAACTCCATTACCAAAATTCTGTTGACCTTCAAATAAGTCATTTTAACCCCCCATCCCACCCCTGTAATAGATAAACCAATTCCACTAAATAAATACAAATAATGGATTGCTCATGTGTGACTCCTAAACATGACCTGCCCTAAAATACATATTATGCCAACTTCCAGAATAAATTGCTTTAACCAACATCCTCAAAGTGTTCATGAAAGTATAACTCTACTCGCATATACATATATATACCAATATACATATATATAGATATATCACACTCTATATATATATATATACATACATACATCTGCATACAAACATACTACATATAAATGTTCGTATATGCATGCACATCCTACTATAGTATATATTCTAATAAATTTCTGTCTTGAATGTATGGATGCCATTTATTTCTAAAATTATCAACTTAATTATTTTTTTATGCAATAATATATTCAACTTTACATATTTCCAAAAAAAAAATTGTAACTTCTGTAAAGTTGGATATTCTTTGTTATATCTGCAGATGTTTATGAATTGTTTAGCCAGCAAAATTATTAAATTACTACTCACTGAAGCATTAAAATCGCCAAACAATATTACTGATAAACATTTGTCAAATATTATCTTCTGTTTCCGACCCCATACTTCTAACCCTGACCAGAGATCAGCTACTTTATCACATTCCCAAAATAAATGTAATAAAGTCTCCGGTTCCTTATCACAAAATGTACATAGGTTGGAATCTTTAATTTTCTATTTCCATAACCAATAATTATTGACCAAACAATTGTTCAGAAATTTATATTGAAATACTTGTGATCTGACGTCCTTACAAATTTTTACAGGAAGTGAATAAATTCTTTCTAAATTAATATCACAGTCTGGACAATATATATGCACTTTTGGAACATAGGGCCCTTTTTCTAACAACATGTTTTTAAAAGTAGAATATATTATCTTATTGGAGATCTCTATTACCTGTACAAATTTATCTATGTAAATATTAAAGTCCAGAGGATTTCCTGAGTTAACCTGCCTGCATACACTTTCTTTTCTTATCATGGAAACAAGAGCATACCACTTCAAGAAATCTATTCCTGGTATACCTCTATTTGTCCATTGTTTGAAAGGAACAATAGAATTATTTAGAAATAAATCTGATCCTGTAATGATGCCTGCATCTATAAAACGTTCCCAATAGACAGGTTCTGCAGATAATGTTAACATTTTATTATTCCATATTATTTGTTGTCTTACAGGGACCACTTCAAAGTAATTTGTGCGCAGGATTACATAACTTCTCAGTATTTCTTTATAAAAACTAGGAATTTTTAATTTGTTTATTTCATTTGGATCCATATTACTATTCAATAAAATTTCTATATTTTGACATACTGTTTCAAGATAATAATTAAAAAATGCTTTCCAGATTTGATTGTCTGATTTAATGTATCTTTTAATCCATGATATTCTTGAAGTTAATATAATTGATTCAATATGTGGGGCATTTAGCCCTCCTTTCTCTAAATCCTGCATTAATCTTGATCTTTTAATTCTCTCTTTTCCTCCACTCCAAATGAAAGAAAATATTAACTTATTAAGAGCAGTCTCATTTGAAATAAAATACTGGAACTTTGAAATAATAAAAGTTTTAACAATCTGAATTTTTCCTTTCAAAGTCAGATTTCTTCCTTTCCTTGTATTGAGTGTATGCTGTGCCTCCTTTAATTTAGAGTAACAGTTTAATTCATCTGCTGCCTTTTTATTATATGAAATATAAATTCCTAAAAATTTAACAGGGTTATTAGGCCACAGAATTCCCAAGGGTTTTCTTTTGTTCTCTCTGTTACTTCCTACCCACATCCCTTCACACTTATCTTTATTCATTTGTAGCCCACTATAAGTTCCAAATTCTTGCACCATCTTCAAAAATTGTTTTGCTGAATTCACATCCTTAGTTATCCCAACTGTGTCATCTGCGTATTGTAGGAGTTTTATATTTTCCTAAGAAATTTTAATTCCTTCTATCTTTTCATTAAGTCTAATTTTTTCTGCCATTATTTCCACAGCTAATATAAATAAATATGGTGAAAGTGGATCTCCCTGTCGCACTCCCCTTAGTACTTTAAAATAACCTGAAGTGTTGCCATTGTTTATTGTGCAACTTTCAATATTTCTATATAAGATTTTTACCCATTTAATAAAAGAAGAAGGAAGATTAAATTTGTCAAGGACAGAAAACATAAAATTCGACTCTAATGAATCAAAAGCTTTCTCAAAATCAATTCCTAATATTATACCTGGAAATTTGTTTTGTTTGGTATATGTTAATATATCTAATAGAGTTCTAATGTTTTCTCCTATATATCTTCCCTGGATGTAACCAGTCTGGTTACCTTTTATAATATTTGGCATAACTTTCTTCAATCTAAGTGAGAGGGTTTTTGATAATATTTTATAATCTACATTAAGCAATGACAGTGGTCTCCAATTTTTTAATAGTGTTCTATCTTTCTTTTTATCAATTAAAGTTATAATGGCCTGTTTTTGTGAACTAGTTAATTCCCCTTCTCTAAAAGACTTGTTAAATGAAGCTACCATTAATGCACCAAATTGTGGCCAAAATTTTTTAAAAAATTCAGCAGTTATTCCATCATTACCTGGACTTTTATTCATAGCAAAGGTTTTAAGAGTATTATAACATTCATCAACTTTTATTGTTTCAACAAGTATTTCTAATTCTTGTATGGTTGGTGTATTCAGTTTAATCTCTTTCAAATACTGTGTTATGTTTTCATCTGATATCTCAGAATGTGAACTGTATAATCTTTTAAAATATTCCTTTTGCATGCTTAATAAACTTTTAGAATTTGTGACCATTTCTCCATCAGTTGACTGAAGTTTCCTAATGCATTTCTGTTGATTATTATATTTTTCTAAATTTAAGAAATATTTCAAGCTCTTTTCACCTTTTTCAAACCATCGTATTTTTGAACGCAAGATACATCCCTCTATTTTTTAATTATCAATTTCTTCCAACTGTAATTTAACTTAATCTATTTCTTGGTTCACCTTTTCTCTTATTTCAGCATCTGAATTATCTAATATCTCATATAATTCTTTCAGTTTGGAGTTCAAGTATATATCTTTTAACTTTCTATCTCTCGCCCTTTTTTTACTATAAGATATAGAATACTGCCTTATTTTATACTTCATTAATTCCCATTTTACTCTTTCATCTGACAATTCTTTAACTTCTTTATCCCACTCAATTTTTGACTAAATTAATCCTGAAACATAGTCTGACTCATCTAATAACTCTGAGTTAAGTTTCCAATATCCTTTTCCTTTAGATCCTGAAACATCTAACTTCTATATCTAAAATTATTGCACAGTGGTCTGATTTTATATATGGAAGAACACTTATATTCTTTACATTATCTTGTATAATATTAGAAACCCACCAATAGTCCAACCTGCTACAAATCTGGCCATTATTCAATCTCCAAGTATAACATTTCTTTCTTGGGTGTTTTATCTATATATATCAACCAAATTAAGATAATCTACAGTTTTAAATTTGCCATAACTCCCCCTTTTTTATCTAAATTTGCGTCTAAAATTATGTTAAAATCTCCTCCTAACAGAATTTCTTCGCTGCTATCAGTAAAATTTTTAACCAAATTAAATAGTCTTTCATAAAATATTTTTTGTTCTGAGAATCTGTTTGGCGCATATGTATTTATTAATTTATACTCAACTTGTTTAATTTTAGCTTTTAATGTTAATATTCTTCCATCTATTGATGTATGGAGTACCTCTATATCTTCTATTTCTAAATTTCTTTTAAAAAGTATTGCACATCCTTTACTGGATGAATTCTCATGACTAAAATATGCTTTGCCATTCCATTCATTTTGCCACAGGCTCTCTGTTTGTTTGGTGCTATGCGTTTCTTGTAAAAAAAAGTACATCAGAGTTATTCACTTTAGCCCATCTATATACTGATCTTCTTTTCTGTTGGTTACCAAGTCCTCTAACATTCAAGCTAATTACTCTGAAAGTCAGTCTCTGTACTTCCTATTAATCTTATCTGAGAGTCACAATATCTTAAATATGAAATAGTAGTAGCTTTGCTTCTACTTATGATGTGGAACATTAAAACAAACATATTAAATTGTAAATATACCCCTGTCAACATAAAAACTAAGAAAAAAAATGTATTCTCCCTGTTTTCCAGTTCTGTCAAAGAAATTACTTGGAGGATTACTTGGATCATGAAGATCCTATCTATATCCAAAATGTAGCATCTCACCTTGGATACCTGTGTCCATGCTATCAGTTCATCTATTATATATAGATGCATGTCTTTAAGAATCAATATTCTCATGTCAAAACATATATATAATGAAGCATGTACCCCCGATCTAGGGTTCACGATAATGTGCTTTATACTATCTGCCCCTTAAAACAAAATTCCTCTGGTTGTGCCAAAATGGATATGCTCACCTACATACCTTCATCTGTACCCCTAAATAAAGGTCAAGTTCACCGCACCCTCTTCTAATGTGGAGACATTTTCAGGCAAACATTTAAATCTGTACCTTCCATCTGACATATATGGCTTACCTACCAATAGGGGAAGAAGCCTATTGATGTCGAGTTCAAAAGGTCAGAGGTCAAGGCCACAATACTTAATTGTTCTAAATGCTTGTGAACATATTTCTGGTGAAACTGTTCAACCCAAACCTTCAGTCTTTCACATATGCCACATCTATGCATCACTCAATTTGATCCAAACTTCATATTTTTGGGTCTTTTTGCTTGAAGAAATAACTGATTGATTTCCGGGTCAGCTGGTCAGGAGGTTAAAAGTTGCAGGTCAAAGTTATTCACTCATTGGTTGCCAAGTAATTACACCAGGTTTAAGTGGTTAGTAGTTACCCATCATTTAGAAAGAATCCAGTTGATATTTGGGCAAAAGGCCAAGGTCATTGGTCAGGGATGTTCGCAATAACTTATTTTGTAGACCATCTCTATTTTTCTTTTATATATAACCATTGCAATCCAGCTGGTACATCTCACTGTGTGGCTGTAATTGTGAGTGACACTGGTGACATATGACTCCCTTTTGTATCAGCCTATTAAGTGATAAGGCTGAGTGATAAGTACCTCATTACTGCATAACAAAAACACAGTTGTCGGAATGCTTCAGCCAGGCATTAAGACTATGAGAGTATAGTATTAAGGTTTAGCTACTGATTTATAAGATGATTGGAACATTTTGCAGTTTATTTTATGGAATCATAGCAATAAACTTAGTTTCCTAGATATTGGAATATTTATATATAAATCACCACATATAAAAGCAAGTGTTTGTTCTCATAATATGTGGATATGTACCTGGATTAAGGATGGCTTTATTTTATTACAAGACTGCTTTCTGCATTACCTTTCTTTCAGGTTTTGCAGTTTACCTTCCCTTCTGACCTCATTGAAAAGCAGAGTTATAATAAAAAATATTGGACTTACACTTTTTACATTTGCATATCTATAAATCTGATATGAGGGCCTTAACATGCCTTTTGATTTGTTTTGGACTTTCATTACTGTACCATCCTTTGGAGAATTTGCCCCAAGTTTGGTCTCTTATTGGAGGATGTGTGATATCAAATGTCTGACTTGTCAGAAATCCATTATGTCTGCCAGTTAGCCACCTTAGAAATCCTTTTTTTAGTGCAGTTTCAGTGATTTTTCTTCAATGTTTGATCCAATTTAGAGAATGTTTGTTGTCTGATTTCAGACCTGTCAGAAGTTGAATATGGCCACCAGGCAACCATATTCCTTTTGATCATATTATCTCAAGAACTGTTAAAGTGAATGCAGTTGGACGTATATTAATCTTATCTTGCAAAGGATTGGGTCAAATGTTTCTTAATAAATATTACCATCATTTATACAGGTGCAGTACAGTTGGCTTGTATTAAATAAAATTTAAACAGAAGCACCCATTTCTCAATAATTCTTGCATGGATTTCCTTGCTTTTTGCTATATATGTTGATCTTATATTTGCCCTTTGTGGTGTTCCTTTTGAGACTGACAGGTATCAAGCAAGCTCTGGGAATAGTTGCTGATAGCTTTACAATCAATATTTTTCCTCTGACCATAAATTCACTGTGTTTTAACCAGACACAGGTGATATATATTTCTGTTGTCGTAGAAAATTTCAACATATTGGCAAATTGGGTCTTCAAAATTTAACTGGAAGTTGTGAATCTCAGCCCATGATGTCGCAGGTCATGCTTGGCAGCTGAGCGTCATGACCTATGGGTCACTTGTTCCATTTCATCACAAGTTTTCTCAAAACATTCCACATTGCCAGATCTTAAGTATATTTCTGCTAGTTCCGACAAATTGCACATTGCTTTTTCTAGTGCATCATCTAGCTTTTTGTTTACACTAAACACAGAAGAACTTTCAGTGTCACAATCTGCTGTTATAAGTTCTAACAATTGTCTCCTCAATCTGGTAAAAGCAGCCTTCAACTTGGGCTTTACTGCCCGGAGCTCTGTTACATGATCAACATCACTAGTTGTAGCTGACCCATGACATGACTAAGGCTTTGAGTTCATACAGGTGTTTATTTCTTTTCTTAACAAATCTTGACTCTTCTTACACCGTGAAACTACACAAACAAACAAAACACCAATAAGGACTAATACAAGACAAATAAAAAAGTGACATAATAAATGGAACTGCTGATTAATTTTACCATTTACCTTGACTGTTTGTTATCATATTTTTACTGAGAACATTATTTAAAATTTACAGCATTATTGTGATTCATCATACAAATAAAATATGTATGAGTGGTGATATAAACTGAGTAATACTGACTGATGAACAGCAAATTTCACAAAGTTGAATTAAAATGATCAAATACACAAAATTAAGATATTAGCAAACAATGAATCAATTTGTTACTTTCTTACAATAATACTCAGTCCATGTTATTGTCTCTAGAAATGTGCAGACTTGTGCTGACATCTGGTGGCAGACTGACTGACTAGATTTCAAATATCCATTTAGAACGTTAGTGCTGACATCTGGTGGCACAACAAATGACTTAACTGGCATAAATGCTTTTTCGTGTGCGTACCGGGTAATGACTATTTTTGCCTTGCGTCTTGTTACAACAATAACAAATATGACTAAATACATGAATATCAAAATACATGAGTTTAGTACATCGCTAGCCTTACAAGAGCTCACAACACGATGAAATACATATATATATATTGAGCTTACTTAAAGAAAGGAGAATGACAAACCACACCCTATTGGTGCGCTATGGGTTCATGGATGAACAACTAACAATAAAACAGAGTTAATAAAAGGCTACATATTACAAATATATTCATTTTCATCGACCATATGTAACAATGAACATAACGTACCTCGGTTCACCTTGTCAAGGGGGCTAATTTTGCATTATTTGCGTTCTATTTTCTGATCTTCAACGTGTCAACTTTTCTTTTGTGAGGCCTTGTTACTGTCAACTCGTACCAATATATTAAGCCGAACTACGTGAAAGGATAGACGTATAGCTGACAACTTATACAATATAAAAACATATTATGATAAGAAATTACCACGTGACGCTTGCAAGGCTGAAATACTCTGAGACAGCAGATTACACAAGAACAGCTTAAACCATGCATGTAAAATTAGAACTATGTTACCCTGCGAGAGGATATTAACATACCATACGTGGCTTGGCTTCGGAGGGTGAAACATTACCCCACCCGATCGTATTTTAGTTTTAACAGTGGATGCTAGATGGCAGCACTAAAACAATACATAACTTGCAATCAACAAACCGATGTATGGACATTTACACTAGTGGCTAGTGCACCAGGTTCAGCAGTCTGCTGGCTCAAGTCACCCCCTGTTTCTTTGTTAGATGACATATTTCTGCTTTTAATAGCTTGTAATTTTCTTAAAATGTCATAAACATACTCACAGGTAACCACACTTTGCTACCAATTTATGGTCCGATGACCACTTAAGTCTGTGGTTTATTTGTTATTCCCGAAAATGGAATACGTTGAAACACACAACACAAGACAGCTCTGGTTAATACCACTGTAATGCACAAAATAAAGTTACATAGACTGGGTCCCCAGCTCCCAGACAGCCAAGGTCACCGTTCTTGATCCCTGCATGCCAGGGCTACACATACTTGTGTATCTGTTAATGTAAGCTCCCTGTGTATTATGCAGACCCTGCTACCCTATATGGTTTACCTTTAACTAAATGCACTACCCCTTTATATTAATTCTTTTCTCCATTTCCCCCTCCTCGATATGTAGTACATATCGACAGCTCAATATATCTACATTAGCTAAACCAAATTAACTGTATGTTCAGTTTGAACATTTTCATATATGCAAGACTGCTCCAAAAACATGCATGTGTATTAAAGTTATTACGTATTATCTTCATAGCTATTTTGTTTATGCAAGGGCCAAAACTGTCCCATAACAGCTGTAAAGTATATATCATCATATAAAATTGTACCATCATTAGTCTAAATATTCTGTTAAATATAACTGTTAAATATAATTCTCTATTACTAGGATATATATGTAAACCATAAAAATCTCTAAACAAAAATTTAACTCTACATATTCTGTACAAATTCAACCAAGTGATATCATCAGTATCAAACTAGGCTTCATAAAATGGACAATGTGCCATGCAATTTCATAACATAGTCCTTCACAAAGTTCATTCTTAAAAGTTCACGAATGTCACAATTTAGTGGGCACAACTTGACAACTGGTCGCGTTAACACATTTTGACCCACTTGTACCTTTACAACACAAATGTATCCATCTTTGCCATGGAACACTTCAACTACTCGCCCTAAAGGCCACTTCCCTCTTGCTGAACCCGAATCAACAACAATCACAATATCTCCGACTTGTAGTTTTTAGCTCAGCTGACTATAAGTCATCTGAGCTATAGTCGTGGTCCATTGTCCGTCGTCCGTCCGTCTGTCCATCCGTCCGTCCGTCCGTAGATGTGGCACGTTTTGAAACCGTAAGACCTAGGAATCCAAAATTCAGCATAATGTTAGATCTCCCCAAGATCTCCTACCAAGCCGAAAACTGGGTCTTTGCGACTTCGTTCCTTTGAGAAATTAAGGAAAAACCTCAATTTTTTATTAAAATCCTATTTTCACACTTCAGGACTGCCTTATATCAAAACCACTCATCTGGTTTTCCTCATATTTACCATAAATATTCTTCTATATAGTTCCTATGTACATGCCAGAAATTAAGTCTGTTAAGTAAAAATTCTTTAAGTTATTGGCCCAAACATAATGGACTTTGTAAAAAATCAGGAAAAATATTTACTCACTTAACATGAAAAATTTTGAAACTAGAGTCTATTTTCCCAAGTATATAACTATGTTTAATTAAGATTCAATTGTTTACCCAAAATTAGATCTGAATTTTGTAAATTTTTTAAGTAATTAGCATAAAAATAAAATCAGTACCTTAAATTTTGCCCAACTTTGACAATGGCAAGTTCTTTTTCTGTAAGTACCATTGATTTAATTTTCACAGCATGTATACATAAATATTTAATTTGTTTAAATCTGAAATTTGGAAGTAAAAGCTTGAAAATTAAGCTAGTTATTGATTTTTTTCTTGAGGCTCTATTGTAGTCATTTGCTTTGATTACAGATGCAGGGTCCCACTCCAGGTCACTGGAAGTCAACAATGCCAGGGTTTCTGATTTGTTACAGTCACTGGGGGAGATCCCCTGCTGTGACAGGTGTACAGTTATTCTCATATAACCACCCCAATCACCCCCCCCAACCCCCCCCCCCCAACCCCCCCCCCCCCCCAAACCCAACCCACCAAGTGTTCACTGTATCTCCTTAATTGTAATGCTGTTTCCACTCTGATATGCAAAAACTTTCCTTGAAAAAGAAATTCAAGGTGTAATCCAGAAGATGCAATGTTGTGTAATGTAGCATTTTTAAAGAATCATTTTTCTTTTATATGATTTTACCAATCATAATGGAACCCATCAGTGTGCTTAAATTATGATAAAATATGAAGCACATTATGGATAAATAAAGACATAATTAAAAATTGAGAAGTCTAAATCAAGTATTTTTTTAGATATTTATTGTTTTGCAGATTTAAAAGATATATTTTTGTGGTAAAAAATAAATAAACATTTGTATGCATGATATGGTGTTATCTGACAAGATTGGATTTATGATGATGCAATTGAGAATTATGAATCAACTTTTATATTCAGATATATATGTTATATTGAAAATGTATAGAAATATAAACTTAAATTAAAAAAAAATTAATGTGATAAAAAAATGAGGATTTATTACAAACATTTGTTCATTATTTTCCTGCATCAGCAAAATTTGAGATAGGCTTTGTTTGCCACGTTTTATGTTGTTAATTAGTTATATTTCAACTGTATACATTTCATAAAAAAAACATATATTTAATAATATATATTATACAAAAAAAAAGATTCAATTGAACAAATGTGTAAACTACTGAAAAGTCAACAGTTAATCGAAAAGCCAACTAATGATCATGGTAATTGTACAGATCATTTGTTCACAAACTGCTCACATGCTTCAGTTTCAATATTAGGAAACACATGGTCAGGTCACAAAATATTATTTGCAACAATTTCTTGCTCATCAATACAAACCAATCATATAAACCAACCATGGCCTTTATTACCTCTTCCTCTTACACTTTATCTCCATTTGATATTATTTTAGATTTTTACCTTCAAGGTTAACGTCAGCTGAGCACAGTGACTCAAGCACCATGTAACATATTGTTTACATCAAGCTAGTGTTATGCAGTTTGCAAGAGCTCAGCTCCCCAGCTTCAGCTCTAAGTTCCTTAAATTCGGCATACAGTTAGATGTCTCCAAAATCCCCTACCATGCCAAGAATTTGGTCACTAGGACTTAATACCTTCGAGATATTAATGAAAAACTTCATTTTTCCATTAAAAACCCATTGTTACACTTCAAGACTGCCAAATATCAAAACCACTGATCTGACTTTAATCATAAATAATATACATATTTTTCAATCTCTATGCACATACCAGAATGATGTCAGTATTGGGTAATTGTTTTAAGTTATGGGCCCAAACATAATGCACTTTGTAAAAAATCAAGAAATATATTTACTCCCTTAACAAGGGCATTGCTGAAGCTAGAGATTTTTTTGTCAGGGATGTAACATTATTTAATCAAGATTCAATTGAATACCCAAAATTAGTTCTTAATTTTTCAAATTTTATAAGTTATTAGTATAAATATAAAATTAGTACCTTAAATTTTGCCCAACTGTGACCATGGCATGTTTGTTTCCCGTGAGCACTGTTGATATAATTTTCATATCATGCATACATAAGGATTTCAGCTTAGAAAGCTGAAAGAAATTGGCCAAAAATTGTAGCTTTTATTGATGTTTTTTATGAGACCCTGTCAGACTTTGGCTCTCTCCAGCCCCTCTTGAATCACCTGTATTATGCATGCTTGAGGCGAGGCATACATGGAATCCAGGCAGCTTATGGCCAGCCACAGTTGATCCAGGTGTCCAAACCAACTCATCTAGTAGTTTTAACCAACAACATAACAATAAACAATAAATTAATAAATTTTTATTGGTTTTTAATAACAAATTAAAGAAAAATAGAAAAGGAATTTGTTAGTTTATAATAACAGGAAATTAACTTGCAGTTACTGATGATATAAGAATCTTGTATGGATGGGTAGAATGTCACATATTCCAAATAACACCATGCAGTCACCTATGGCATTTTTCAGTTCAATTTTAATGATAAAGAAGTAAATCATATTATTCATTACTAATCATTAGGGATCATATGAAGGAAATTAGACAAAGATGCAGTTGATAATATTAATCTAGATTCCTACTGTGTCTAGTGTGTACATTGATGTGAAATTAGTCCAAAATGAATTTTTTACAGTTATTTTTAATATAAATAAAAGCCATAAAACCAGGTACTTATGATCATTATTTAGTTGTGTGAATTTTGTATATTCTGGATTCTCAACATCATTGTTTGGTGAAAACTGAATAAATACCAGACATGGTGCGAATATTTTGTTATTGTATTTAAATACGAATATGATTATGTACTCCATTATAAAATTTCTTGCATAAAGAATGGGAATTCGGGTAAAAATGAAAGTATATGAATACTCATGCAAATACTTTCAAAATGTATTCATGAATGCATTCATGAATATATTCTTTAATATTATTTTAATAATCATTTCAGTTATATTTCATTTTACAAAATCATATGATTCTCTTATTATTTTTAATAAAAATTATATTTGGGACAATATTTGTAATTTTTTTTAATAAATAGTTAAACTCATATTATATGTTCTGCTTATAAGTTATTTGGCCAAGTCAAAATCTGTGTGACAATAGTACTCCATTTGTTAATAAAATAAATGAAATCAATGCTCTTCCCTGTCTCCAAAGGAACTATCAAAATCATACATAAGCTAAACAACAACAACTCATAATACAGCTTATATTTATTACCACACAAAACCAGCATGTACCTCATTTCTAAATAATATTTTTTTAGCTCAGCTGACTTTCAGTCATGCTGGGCTATAGCGATGGGTCTTTGTCCGTCGTCCTTCCGTCTGTCCGTCCGGCCGGCCGGCCACCCGTCCGTTAGCAGGGCACAAATCGTAACCGTGGGGGCTAGGGCCATGAACCCTATGCAGTCTTAGAGGTTATAAAAAGATCTCCTTGCAAACCTGAAATTAGGTCACTGCGACCTATATTCTCGAAGTTATGGGGTGTGTTTGCACCCCCCAGAAATAACTCTTTGAGACAAAATTTTCATCCCAAACCTTCCATCTTTCACATACAGCTCACCTACCAACAGGGGAAGAACCATAATTTTTAGCTCAGCTGACTATAAGTCATCTGAGCTATAGTCGTGGTCCATTGTCCGTCGTCCGTCCGTCTGTCCGTCCGTCCGTCCGTCCGTCCGTCCGTCCGTAGATGTGGCACGTTTTGAAACCGTAAGACCTAGGAATCCAAATTTCAGCATAATGTTAGATGTCCCAAAGATCTCCTACCAAGCGAAAACTGGGTCTTTGCGACTTCATTCCTTTGAGAAATTAAGGAAAAACCTCAAATTTTTATTAAAAACCTATTTTCACACTTTAGGACTGCCTAATATCAAAACCACTCATCTGTTTTTCCTTATATTTCCTATAAATAATCCTCTATATAATTCCTATGAACATGCCAGAAATTAGGTCTGTATTATTTATTTTAAAAAAGTTATGGGCCCAAACATAATGCATTTTGTAAATAATCAGGAAAGAAATTTTATCACTTTACACAAAACTTGTTTAAGCTAAGCACTTTTTTTCCAGTAATATTACTTTTATTAATCAAAATTAAATTGTATACCCAAAATTAGATCAAAATCTTTTAAATTTTTAAAAATATGAGCAAAAATAAAAAATTGGTACCTTAAATTTTGCCCAAATTTTACCATGGCACGTTTTTTTGCTGTAACTGCTGTGGATTTAATTTTCACAGCATGTTTTTGTTAGCATTTCAACTGTTAACACCAAAAATTTGAAACCAGTTGATCAAAAACTGTAGATTTTATTCAAGTTTTCAAGCACCATGTCACATATTGCTAGTGTTATGCAGTTTGCTAGAGCTCAGCTCCCGAGCTTCAGCTCTAAGTTCCTTAAATTTGGCATACAGTTAGATTTCTCCAAAATCCCCTACCATGCCAAGAATTTGGTCACTAGGACTTAATTCCTTCGAGATATCAATGAAAAACTTCATTTTTCCATTATAAACCCAATGTTATACTTTAAGACTGCCTAATATCAAAACCACTGATCTGACTTTGATCATATATAATATACATATTTTTCTATACATTCACTATGCACATGCCAGAAATGATGTCAGTATTGTGTATTTTTTTTAAGTTATGGGCCCAAACATAATGCACTTTGTAAAAAATCAAGAAATATATTTACTCCCTTAACAAGGGCATTGCTGAAGCTAGAGATTTTTTTTGTCAGGGATGTAACATTATTTAATCAAGATTCAATTGAATACCCAAAATTAGTTCTGAATTTTTCAAATTTTATAAGTTATTAGTATAAATATAAAACTAGTACCTTAAATTTTGCCCAACTGTGACCAAGGCACGTTTGTTTCCCGTGAGCACTGTTGATATAATTTTCATATCATGCACACATAAGGATTTCAGCTTTTTAGTTTAGAAAGCTGAAAGAAATTTGCCAAATATTGTAGCTTTTATTAATGTTTTTTATGAGACCCTGTCAGACTTTGGCTCTCTCCAGCCCCTCTTGAGTCACCTGTATGTTGACCTTGTTGACCTTTCATCAAATTATGCACGCTTGAGGGGAGAATCCAGGCAGCTTATGGCCAGCCACAGTTGATCCAGGTGTTCAACCCAACTCATCTAGTAGTTTTAACCAACAACATAACAATAAACAATAAATAAATAAATTTTTATTGGTTTTTAATAACAAATTAAAGAAAAATAGAAAAGGAATTTGTTAGTTTATAATAACAGGAAATTAACTTGCAGTTACTGATGATATAAGAATCTTGTATCGATGGGTAGAATGTCACATATTCCAAATAACACCATGCAGTCACCATGGCATTTTTCAGTTCATTTTTAATGATAAAGAAGTAAATCATATTATTCATTACTAATCATTAAGGATTATATGAAGGAAATTAATGATAGACAAAGATGCAGTTGATAATATTAATCTAGATTCCTACTGTGTCTAGTGTGTACATTGATGTGAAATTAGTCCAAAATGAATTTTTTACAGTTATTTTTTAATATAAATAAAAGCCATAAAACCAGGTACTTATGATCATTATTTAAATGTGTGAAATTTGTATATTCTGGATTCTCAACATCATTGTTTGGTGAAAACTGAATAAATACCAGACATGGTGCGAATACTTTGTAATTGTATTTAAATACGAATATGATTATGTACTCTATTATAAAATTTCTTGCATAAAGAATGGGAATTCAGGTAAAAATGAAAGTATATGAATACTCGTGCAAATACTTTCAAAATGTATTCATGAATGCATTCATGAATATATTCTTTAATATTATTTTAATAATCATATCAGTTATATTTCATTTTAAAAAATCATATGATTCTCTTATTATTTTTAATAAAAATTATATTTTGGACAATATTTGTAATTTTTTTAATAAATAGTTAAACTCTTATATGTTCTGCTTATAAGTTATATGGCCAAGTAAAAATCATTGTGACAGTAGTACTCCATTTGTTAATAAAATAAATGAAATAAATCCTCTTCCCTGTCTCCAAAGGTACTATCAAAATCATACATAAGCTAAACAACAACAACTCATAATACAGCTTATATTTATTACCACACAAAACCAGCATGTGCCACATTTCTAAATAATATTTTTTATCATATATAACAGCTGAGCGTCGTGACCCATAGGTCCCTTGTTTTTAGGTCCAAAGGTCAAGGTCACAGGAGCCTCTTCTTTGAAAAGCCTGTGGATGCATTTTAAGCCAACCCTTTCATCCCAATTCTTTGATCTTTCACATATAGCTCACCTACTAAGTTGGAGAAAAATCCTATAGATTTTGAGGTCACAAGGTCAAAGGTCAGGGTCACAGGATCCACTTCTTTGAAAAGTTTGTGGACACATTTCAAGCTAGACTTTTCATTCCAAACCTTCCAGCACTGATATCGCTTCTCTGCCAACAGGGGAAAAGACCTGTTGATTTTGAGGTCAAAGGTCAAGTTCACAGCACCCTCTTCTTGCGTGGATTCATTTTCAGGCAAACTTTTCAATCTGTAGCTTCCATCTGTCATATATGGCTTACCTACCAATAAGGGAAGAAGCCTATTGATGTTGAGGTCAAAAAGTCAAAGGTCAAGGTCACAATATTTAATTGTTCTAAATGCTTGTGAGCATATTTCAAGTGTAACTGTTCAACCAAAACCTTCAGTCTTTCACATATGCCACATCTATGCATCACTCAGTTTGACTCAAACTTCATATTTATGGGTCTTTTTGCTTGAATAAATAACTTATTGATTTTGGGGTCAGCTGGTCAGCTGGTCAGCAGGTTAAAAGGTTGCAGGTCAAAGTTATTCACCCATTGGTTGCCAAATAATTACACCAGATTTAAGTGGTTAGTAGTTACCCATCATTTAGAAAGAATCCAGTTGATATATGGGCATAAGGCCAAGGTCGTAGGTCAGGGATGTCCACAATTACTTATTTTATAGACCATCTCTATTTTTCTTGTATATATAACCATCCCACTCCAGCTGGTACATCTCCCTGTGTAGCTGTAATTGTGAGTGACACTGGTGACATATGACTCCCTTTTGTATCAGCCTATTAAGTGATAAGGCTCAGTGATAAGTACCTCCTTACTTCATAACAAAAACACTGTTGTCAAAATGCTTCAGCCAGGCATAAAGACTATGAGAGTATAGTATTAAGTTTAAGCTACTGATTTATAAGATGATGGGAACATTTTGCAGTTTATTTTATGGAATCATAGCAATAAACTTAGTTTCCTAGATATCGGAATATTTTAATATATATCACCACATATAAAAGCAAGTGTTTGTTCTCATAATATGTGGATGTGTACCTTGATTTAGGATGGCTTTTTGTTTTATTTCAAGACTCTTAGTCATGCTTTCTGCATTTCTTTTCTTTCAGGTTTGGCAGTTTACCTACCCTGCTGACCCCATTGAAAAGCAGAGTGATAATAAAAAAAAATTGGACTTACACTTTTTACAATTGCATATCTATAAATCTGATATGAGGGCCTGGACATGCCTTTTGAATTATATTGGGCATTCATTACTGGATAATTTGCCCCAAGTTTGGTCTCTTATTGGAGAATGTGGGATATCAAATGTCATACTTGTCAGAATTCCATTATGTCTGCCAGTTAGCCACCTTAGAAATTCTTTCTTCAGTGCAGTTTCAGCAATTTTTCTTTAATGTTTAGTCCGATTTAGAGAATGTTTTTTGTCTGATTTCAGACTTGTCAGAAGTCCAATATGGCCACCAGGCAACCATCTTTTAATTCCTTTTGATCATATTATCTCAAGAACAGTTAAAGTGAATGCAGTTGGATGTATATTTATGTAATCTTGTAAAGGATTAGGTCAAATATTTCTGAATAAATATTACCATCATTTATAAAAGTGCAGTACAGTTGGCTTGTATTGAATAAAAATTCATACAGAAGCACCTGTTTCTCAATAATTCTTGCATGTATTTCCTTGATTTTTGCTATATATTTTGATCTTATATTTGCCCTTTGTGGTGTTCCTTTTGAGACTGACAGGTTTCAAGCAAGCTGTTGGAATAGTTCCTGATAGCTTAACAATCATGCATTTTCCTCAGACCATCAATTCACTGTGTTTTAACCAGACATAGGTGATATATATTTCTGTTGTCATAGAAAATTTTCAACAAATTGGCAAATTGGTTCTTCAAAATTTGACTGGAAGTTGTGAATCTCAGTCCATGATGTCACAGGTCATGCTTGGCAGCTGAGCGTCATGACCCATGGGTCACTTGTTATCATATATAACAGCTGAGCGTCGTGACCCATAGGTCCCTTGTTTTTATTCTCTTGCCCATTTTTTACGATAGCACAACATTGGTAGCCACTCTGTATCCACCTGTGCCAAAAATGTTTGACAAAATCTTGCACCCTTCGCCATCTTTTACGAGGACTGAATTTTGTTTCATCTAGCACTTCAGGTGCAAACTGTCCTTCCACTTGACCATGAAGAAAATGATTTGGCGTTAATGCAGGTTCATCCTGCAGATCAGAGCTTTGGTATGTGAGTGGTCTTCAGTTCAATAATGCTTCTGCTCCTGTAACCGCAGTCATCAGTTCTTCATCTGTGATGTCTGCTTTATTGAGAATGGCATTTATAGCCTGCTTTGCTGCTTTGATCAAGGTTTCATGGACGCCACCAAAATGTGGTCCTGATGGTGGGTTGAAATTCCATTTAATACCTTTTTGTGAACTCGTTCGGCCAATTTGATCCAAGTCTAGCTGAGATATCAGTGCACTCAATTCCCGACTTGCGCTTTTAAAATTTGTACTGTTGTCTGAGACAACTTCCTTGGGGACACCTCTTCGATTAATCATCCACTGAAAAGCATTTAAAAACGAATCTGTATCCAATCCATACGCTACCTCCAAGTGTACGGCACGTCGACATGCATGTAAGCGGACACAAATATCTCTTTGCTTGAACCCGACCTCGTCCTTGTTTTGTATAAAATGGACCTGCAAAGTCAACTGATGATTTGGCAAAAGCCCTCATTGGTGACATGACCCTCGATTTTGGAAGTGGAGCCATGAGCTGAGTAGCAGATTTTGCTTTTTGTCGATGACACTGGTTGCATTGCCTCTCACATTCTTTTATCACTTCTCTACCGGATATTACCCAATAACATGCCGACATTGCTGATAATATCTGGTTCACACCAGCAACATGTTGTCCATCATCATGATACTGTTTAACTATCAGCTTTGTGACACTATGCTTCCTCAGCAAAATAGTTGGATAGCGAGTATCATATTACAAGTTTTCTGCATATTTCATTTGACTATCGCTTCGCATGACATCTTCCTCATCGAGCCTGGGTCTTAAACCAATGATTTTGCTTGAACTGGGTAACTCTTCCCGTTTTTGGAGAGCTGCATACTCATCAGAAAATGCTTCTCTCTGAGCTGCATGAATCAAAGAAAACTCAACCGCACTGAGCTCCTCTGAGGTGATTTCTCCTTCCACACGAACATCATGACTCTTTTGACAATTCATGATAAAACGTCTCACCCAAGCGTGAACTCTTGTCAGCCTTTTCCAGCTGGAGTAATTAGCTGGATCAAGTCTGGCCTCAGTTTGACATGGAAACGGTTCAATGTGCACTTCATTCACTTTGACAAGATACCCCTTGTCGATCAGCTTCATTTTGTTCTTGACAGCTGGTCCTTTATCGATCGTATTCTTTGGCCATTCTGATGGCTCTTTTCTCAGAAACTCAGGTCAACCCCACCACAGTTCATTGTGCACAAGTTCTGAGGCTTTTATCCCTCTTGAAGGTAGGTCTGCTGGATTCTCCTTTGTTGGAACATATCTCCACTGCTGTGGGTCTGTATGCCCTATGAATTTCTCCAACGCGATTGGCCACAAATGGCTTGAACCTCTTACTACGCCCCCTTAACCACCATAGCACATTTTGACTGTCTGACCAGAAAGTCACATCTCTTATATTTAGCTGTAGCACAACGAGAACGGAAAGTTGCAACCCAAGCACGGCGGCAACCATCTCTAGGCGTGGTATGCTCATAGCATTAAGAGGAGCTACTTTTGATTTTGATGTTATAAGCTTGACATCTATACGTCCGCTCAGGTAACTTGTGCGCACATATACCACAGTTCCGTACGCATCTTGAGAAGCATCTACGAATGTATGGATCTGTGTACTCTCTAGCACTTCCTGTTGCTCCAAACGTAAACACCTTGGAACGCGAATCTGTTCCAATTCAGCAAATTCCTCAAACCATTTTCTGGCTTTTTCCTCTAAGTGTTCTGGGAGATGTTCATCTTACTGTACACCTGCGGCCAACACTTCTTGCATCAGGATCTGTCCACGTATTATGAAAGGAGATAGAAATCCCACTGGATCAAATATAGTTGCTATTGTTCTCAGGAAACAACGTTTCGATATTTTGAAGTTTCTGTCGACAGGTTTTAGATTGAAGGCAAAATTGTCTTCAGCATTCCACAGAACTCCCAGCGTTTTTACTGATGGTTATGGTCCTTCCTCAAAGTTGATTTGAGCCACTCTGTCCTCTATAGGAATTTCAGATAACACTGTTGGTGATTTGGACATCCATTTCCTAGCATGCATTCCTGCTTTCTTCCAGAGATCTGCTAGCCCTCTATAGAGCTCCAGTCCAGCTTGAATCCATGCTATCGTCCATGTATGTGGATTTTAGCATTGTTTCAGCTACAGCAGGGTATTCGTGGATGTTTCTTCTGGCATGCTCCTGTACAACGTACTGTGCAAGAAAAGGCGAGGAATTGATTCCAAACACTACACGCTGGAACTCATATATATCTTGCGACCTTGATTGTTCCAAGTCTCGCCACAAAAACCTATGGTATGGTCTATCTTGTTCTTTCATTGATATCTGGAGATACATTTCTGCTATGTCGCAAATGATCGCAACCCGCCCTCTCCGAAATCGTATAAGCACGTCAAATAGATCGCTCTGCAGTTTGGGCCCCTGATGAATCTGGTCATTCAGGGACACCCCTTGCACTTTGGCTGATGCATCGAAGACTACCCTTGTTTTAGTAGTTGACTTGTCAAGCCAAACCACTGGAAAGTGAGGAAGTAACCACATGCGACTCGGATCTTCACTTTTTATCTGACTCTTGGGCACCTTTCGAATACAACTCTTTTCCTCATAATCCCTTATGACCTGGGTGTATGCTGCAACCACTACAGGTTCTTTTAGTAGCTTTTTCTCTGTTCTAGTAGCCTGTGCTCTGCCATCTCAAAGCTCTCTGGCAACGTAGGGCTACCAGCTTTCCAAGGTATAGCAACTTCATATTTTCCTTGATCGAACTCAAGCGACTTACTGGCAACAGACATTGCCTGTTGGTCATCTGGGTTCAAAATTGGAGCTTCAGACATACCTTTCACATTTTCCACCTCCCAGAACCGACAGAGAGTTGTATTTACTTCTTCAAGGATTTTTGTTTCATGCACATGGTATGTTCTTGCAAAATTTGCACTGCACATGGTACGAGCCTCTGTTGAGACTGGCCCTGTACACATCCAGCTTAGACGAGTTAGGCGTGCGCTTGGTTCTCCAATCTTCCCATACACTTCTTTTATGCTGTGATGTAGATCAGCATGGTCCAACCCTATCAGGAGGTCAAATGTAACCTTTCTTCCATGTTTTGGGAAATCTATACTCCGCAGATGTTCAAATTTTCTCTTGTGTTCACTCCAATCAACGACATGCAAATCACGGGTAACCTTATTCACCGTTTTTGCCGTGATCACCATGTCTACTGATCTATCAAGGCTTTCAATCCCAATCTCAACTGGCATGGTATCGAATGTCTCTACTTGACCATTATGCACGTGAACTGCTGCTTTATGCAATTAGCCATGCACACTTAACTCTGCAGCGATATCTGCATTTACGAATATTGATGTGCTGGCATCATCTAGTAAGGCATTCACTTTTATTCTCTGTTTTCAATTTTTTAGTATTACTGCGATTGTGCGGGGAGCAAGGTAGTTTGACTGATTTTCATTACCTGAAGTTAATGTATGACTTGTATGCGACCGATCCTCTTTGACACTATCCCCCTCCGTGCTGACCCGGGGTCTGGTTTGATCACAGCTTTGTTATGCAAAAAACGATGATGTGTTTCCTTACATTCTTCAGTGCCACAGATCCTACTTTTTCTACAGTCTGCTCCTTGATGGGCATGTCCAAGGCACTGATAACACAATCTTAAACGTTTTGCAACTTCCCATCGTTGTCGCACAGTTAGTTCAAGAAACTGCTTACAATGCCCCACACCATGTTCTCCACCACAATAGTGACAACTTATCTTGCTGGCCACAGGATCCATAAAGAAATTCCGATTCTTCCTATTTTGGATGGTGGCACCCAAGTGCTGCTGGCAACCCCTCTAACGGCTTCATGTGCCACTGTACGATATTCCGCCTCTTGTATTACGTAACCTTGAAGCGTATCAAAGGTCTCATTATACTCACTTTCCCGAATATATCGCTGGTAGGAGGCAACCATAATCTCCGTCATTTTCCGGACCAATGTTGAATATAACATTTGACTGTCCAATTCAGTGTACAGTCCAGCGTCTTTCAGATTTATCATGACAATATCCAACAAATCTGCAAACTTTTCCAGATCTTTTGCATTACCTGGTCGTAGAGGTTGGAAGTTTTGGATCTCTTCAAACTGCAAGGCAATTTGCTGTCGCTTCCCGCCATATTTTCTGTCTAAACGTTCCTTGGCTGCATCGTATGCGGCTGATGAGTGTCCAAGATTTTGAATAACGCCCAGGGCCTCTTCTGATAAATATTGCCTCAGCTGCAGCAATTTGTACTCCGGTGTTGCTGGAGCTAGATCTATGCATGCATTGAAAGCATCTTTCCAGTTCTCATACTTTTTGACATCTCCAGAAAACACTGGAATGGAGACACGTTTCAACTGTTTCCATAAATCTTGTTCCAAAGCTCTACTACCACTTTGTTGATTCCCATATCTCGTTTCAGTACGATGTGGCACAAATGGCGGAGCGTGCGGCCTGAGTGGTTCGTTTTTCTTGTCGATGAGGTTGGCAGCTGCGAATGTCAGTCTGTCGATCACTTCACTATTAACTCTGCTTACCGTTACGTTTTCTTCCAAGTTGCCTGTTTTCTCCACAGGGGCGGGTTGGATCGTCAACTCATCTACATGTCCAACTGACTTTACTGTGTCGGGCACGCTTTGCTTTTGTCTGTTTCTACGAATACTTGCCACTGACACTACATCACTAGCACGCGATGAGGTTTCTGCTCTTTTCTTCCGAAAATAGGCCGTTACTTCTGTCTGAGCATCAGCGAACTCATTTTCTAATTTTTCCATTTCATCACAAGTTTTCTCAAAACATTCCACATTGCCAGATCTTAAGTATATTTCTGCTAGTTCTGACAAATTGCACATTGCTTTTTCTAGTGCATCATCTAGCTTTTAGTTTACACTAAACACAGAAGAACTTTCAGTGTCAAAATCTGCTGTTATAAGTTCTAACAATTGTCTCCTCAATCTGATAAAAGCAGCCTTCAACCTGGGCTTTACTGCCTGGAGCTCTGTTACATGATCAACATCACTAGTGGCTAGTGCACCAGGTTCAGCAGTCTGCTGGCTCATGTCACCCCCTGTTTCTTTGTTAGATGACATATTTCTGCTTTTAATAGCTTGTAATTTTCTTAAAATATCATAAACATACTCACAGGTAACCACACTTTGCTACCAAATTATGGTCCGATGACCACTTAAGTCTGTGGTTTATTTGTTATTCCCGAAAATGGAATACGTTGAAACACACAACACAAGACAGCTCTGGTTAGTACCACTGTAATGCACAAAATAAAGTTACATAGACTGGGTCCCCAGCTCCCAGACAGCCAAGGTCACCGTTCTTGATCCCTGCATGCCAGGGCTACACATACTTGTGTATCTGTTAATGTAAGCTCCCTGTGTATTATGCAGACCCTGCTACCCTATATGGTTTACCTTTGACTAAATGCACTACCCCTTCATATTAATTCTTTTCTCCAGTCTCCATTATTGACCAGAACACATAACATGACCGGTGTAAGAAAGTTTAGTGAAGCCACACATTTCAGCATGGACAGAAATTACATGCTACAACTGGTCTGTCTGCAAAGCCAACAGATCATGCTGCTCCACGAACAGCTGGCAGTGGTCAAAAGGAGGCAGCCAAGCGAAACGGATTGACCGATGCTACCATGTTTATTGGTGATCGACCTGCGCTGTCAGGAAGCTGGTACTGCGCTGCTGGGACACTTATGGCGATCAAATTCCAATCTGACTGCGCTTTTAATCCACGGCGACCCCGTGGTGGAAATTTTGTCCATGTTTAAAACTGGGCGCCACTCATGGTGTTCATGGTGACCATATGACGACCCAAGGCGACACTATCTCGCTCCAACGAAGCTCATGAAAATTTAAGTCCACTCTGGATGCGCTCTAAGGTGATCTGCCCCAATTCGGTGATTGCAGCGAGATCACCTTCTCGTGTAACGGGGGTGTAAGCAGTACCCCCACCATTTTTCTTCAAGTTTGTGATTATTCTTCCAAAAATAAAATGCTGATGAAGTAGCTAATTTCTTTTCAATTATCTTTTCGTTGATAGTCTTGGTATTAAGTGAAGGAGTATCAGATATATGTTGAAGATCATTGGTAACATCAGTAAGATTATTTTCATTTTTAAGTATCCTTAGCCATGATTTTGGTAATGAGTGGTATATTTGTACCCAGTTGAAATAAATAATGTTTGGTAAATTTTGATACTGATTTAAGACCTCTTCAACTTTAAGCATATGTCCATTATGGCTGAAAATGTCAGAAACATAGTTAATTCCACTCTCACTGATTTTCCTGTAAAATATACTCTTCTTGTTAACTAAAATATATTTGTTATTCCGGAGTAGCTCTCTCAAAACCTCTCGATAGGTTTCTGGAGTTCTACTATTAAATGAAGCCCAGTCTCTGAAACCTTTCAAATCATGTCCAAAAGCATTAATACCACCTATTTTTAGCTCAGCTGACTATAAGTCATCTGAGCTATAGTCGTGGTCCATTGTCCGTCGTCCGTCCGTCTGTCTTGCCGTCCGTCCGTCCGTCCGTCATGCAGTCCATCCGTCCGTAGATGTGGCACGTTTGAAACCGTATGACCTAGGAATCCAAAATTCGGCATAATGTTAGATGTCCCCAAGATCTCCTACCAAGCCGAAAACTGGGTCTTTGCGACTTTGTTCCTTTGAGAAATTAAAGAAAAACCTCAATTTTTTATTAAAAACCTATTTTTACACTTCAGGACTGCCTAATATCAAAACCACTCATCTGTTTTTCCTCATATTGACCATAGTTATTCCTCTATATAGTTCCTATGTACATGCCAGAAATTATGTCTGTATTATAAAAATTTAAAAAGTTATGGGCCCAAACATAATGCATTGTGTAAAAAATCAGAAAAGATATTTGATCACTTAACACAAAATATGTTAAAGCTATAAACTTTTTTTCCAGTAATATAACTTTAATTAATCAAAATTAAATTGTATACCCAAAATTAGATCAAAATCTTTTAAATTTTTTAAAATATTAACAAAAATAAAAATTGGTACCTTAAATTTTGCCCAACTTTGACCATGGCACGTTTTTTTCCTGTAAGTACTGTGGATTTAATTTTCACAGCATGTTTTTTTTAGCATTTTGTCTGTAAACACCAAAAATTTGAAACCAGTTGATCAAAAACTGTAGATTTTATTCAAGCTTTCAAGCACCATGTAACATATTGTTTACATCAAACTAGTGTCATGCAGTTTGCAAGTGCTCAGCTCCCCAACTTCAGCTCACAGTTCCTAAAATTTGGCATACAATTAGATGTCTCAAAAATCCCCTACCATGCCAAGAATTTGATCACTAGGACTTAATACCTTCGAGATATTAATGAAAAACTTCATTTTTCCATTAAAAACCCATTGTTACACTTCAAGACAGCCTAATATCAAAACCACTGATCTGACTTTAATCATATATAATATACATATTTTTCTATATATTCTCTATGCACATGCCAGAAATGATGTCAGTATTGCGTTATTGTTTAAAGTTATGGGCCCAAACATAATGCACTTTGTAAAAAATCAAGAAATATATTTACTCCCTTAACAAGAGGATTGCTGAAGCTAGAGATTTTTTGTCAGGGATGTAACATTATTTAATCAGGATTCAATTGAATACCCAAAATTAGTTCTGAATTTTTCAAATTGTATAAGTTATTAGTATAAATATAAAATTAGTACCTTAAATTTTGCCCAACTTTGACCATGGCATGTTTGTTTCCTGTGAGTACTGTTGATATAATTTTCATATCATGCACACATAAAGATTTCAGCTTTTTAGTTTGAAAAGCTGAAAGAAATTGGCCAAAAATTGTAGCTTTTATTACTGTTTTTGTGAGACCATGTCAGACCTTGGCTCTCTGTAGCACCTCTTGAGTCACCTGTATGTTGACCTGGTTGAACTTTCAGCAAATTATGCATGCTTGAGGCGAGACATAAACTGGGGCGTCCAGGCAGCTTATTATATAATGGCCAGCCACAGTTGATCTAGGTGTCCAACCCAACTCATCTAGTAGTTTTAACCAACAACATAACAATAAACAATAAATTAATAAATTTTTATTGTTTTTTAATAACAAATTAAAGAAAAATAGAAAAGGAATTTGTAAGTTGATAATAACAGGAAATTAACTTGCAGTTACCGATGATATAAGAATCTTGTATCGATGGATAGAATGTCATGTATTCCAAATAACACCATGCAGTCACCTATGGTATTTTTCAGTTCAATTTTAATGATAAAAAAGTAAATCATATTATTCATTACTAATCATTAGGGATCATATAAAGGAAATTAATGATAGACAAAGATGCAGTTGATAATATTAAACTCGATTCCTACTGTGTCTAGTGTGTACATTGATGTGAAATTAGTCCAAAATAAATATATTACATTTTTTTTTTAATATAAATAAAAGCCATAAAACCAGGTACTTATGATCATTATTTAAATGTGTGAATTTTGTATATTCTGGATTCTCAACATCATTGTTTGGTGAAAACTGAATAAATACCAGACATGGTGCGAATACTTTGCAATTGTATTTAAACACAAATATGAATATGTACTCCATAATAAAATTTCTTTCATAAGAATGGGAATTCAGGTAAAAATGAAAGTGTATGAATACCAGTGCAAATATTTTCAAAATGTATTAATGAATGCATTCATGAATATATTCTTTAATATTATTTTAATAATCAATTCAGTCATATTTTATTTGAAAAAATCATACTATTCTCTTATTATTTTTAATAAAAATTATATTTAGGACAATATTTGTAATTTTTCTAACAAATAGTTAAACTCTTATATTATATGTTCTGCTTATATTAGTTATATGGCCAAGTCAAAATCTGTGTGACAATCCCACTCCATTTGTTAATGAAATAAATGAAATTAATCCTCTTTCCTGTCTCCAAAGGTACTATCAAAATCATACATAAGCTAAACAACAACTCATAATACAGCTTAATTTTATTACCATATAAAACCAGCATGTGCCTCATTTCTAAATCATATTTTTTTATCATATATATCAGCTGAGCGCCGTGACCCATAGGTCCCTTGTTTCCAAATAAAATAATGGAATAGCTTTCATTAACCCATACTATCTTGAAAACGGCAAGAGTTAGCATCACAAAATTTTATGCAAAAAATTATTCATCTAAAAAAACTCTATCGGATTTTGCTTATTTTTTGGCCAACTGGATTTTCTTAGATTTTATAGGAAAGAAGTTAAAAAAGCTTTAATAATCTTCTTCTCCGAAACTGTTCAGCCAAATTGTCCAATATTTCATAGAAATAATCTTTTATACCATCTCTCTGGAGTTTATTCAAATGATTCAAGTTCGGTGAATTTTGGCTGAATTACAGGAAGTTGTACCTAGTCATCTGTCCAAAAAAAGCATACTAAAATGACAATCTCAGAAACAGCCAGAGCTATCGTCACCAAATTTTATGCCATTGTTGGTTACATGAGTCATATATGAAATTCGGGTATTAGTGGCACCACCTGCATTGATTCTTTTTTGTACGGGGGTCATTGGTCATCTGTATATTAACCCATAATTTCTCAGGAATAGCAGGAGCTACCATCCCCAGATTTTATGCAATAATCTGTCACATATCAAATGTTGTGGGATTCAGCTTATTTTTTGCTATCTGCTTCTTGTAAGCAGTCCAGCCAAATTGTTCAATATTTTACAGAAATGATCCCAGAGGCAAGCCCTCTCAAGTTTGTTCAAATGGTTTGTTTTTGATGAATTTTAGTGGAGTTAAACAATTTGAACAGTCTGACATAGTTATCTCAGAAATGAAAGAAGCAAGCATTACCAAGTATAGTGCAAATGTTGGTCACATAACTCATATTTGAAGTTGCAGATTTTGTGGTGCCACCTACATTGACCTGTTTTTTATGGGCAAAAACCTCATAATTTTAGCCTTTTTCAGCTTAAAATGTTTATGATGAAAATGTCAAGTTGATTCATTCAATTTTTCAAAAGAATTATCCTAGGACATGGTTCTTTCAATCATATCAGAAAAGCTTAAGTTGGTCTTATGTCCATTATTATGTCTAACTCAAACTGAAGACTGCAAAACTGTTCTTCTACAAAATTGTTTTAATTATAACTTCTGTAACATGGCACAAAAATTATTCTTAGGTGTCCTTTGTTCAAGTTTACTGCCACGTTCGTTTCCGGAGAACTCCTCTGAGACTACCGGATGGATTTTTCCGAAACTTACACCAATTATCGGGTCACATGAACTGGTACCTAACCAATTAGCCTTGACCTCTGACCATTCCTCTCTGCCCAGCATCCTTTTGTGCGTCTGTTTCCACACATAAACCCACATATCTCAGGAACCATTTGACCGATCAGGAAAAATTTTTTGTACAAATGTAGCCCTTGGATAGCTTTATAACATACACAAAAATGGTGGCGCCACCTGCAACCATGATTGCACAGTGTCCATCAGTTCATCTGCCTTGGGTTAAAATCACTCATATCTCTGCTGTGGTTTGACTAATTCACCTGAAATTCGGCATGAGTATAAATCCTGGATAGCTTTCTTGATTTTATGACAGGTGGTGCCACCTCATTCACGTTCATGCTGCAGACATCCAAGCTCATATCTCAGGAACCGTTTGACCAATCAGGAAAAAAAAATTACACAAATGAAGCCCTTGGATAGCTTTATAACGTACACAAAAATGGTGGCGCCACCTGCAGCCATTTTTGCAGAGTGTCCATCTATTTGTCTGCCTTGGGTGAAAATCACTCGTATCTCTGCAGTGATTTGATCAAATTACCTGAAATTTGGCATGCGTATACATCCTGGATAGCTTTCTTGATATTATGACAGGTGGCGCCACCTTCATTCAAGTTCACGCTGTAAACATCCATGCTTTTATCTCCAGACTAGTTCGACCAATCAGGAAAAATTTTTTACACAAATGTAGCCCTTGGATAGCTTTATAACATACACAAAAATGGTGGCGCCACCTGCAGCCATTTTTGCACAGCATCCATCTGTTTGTCTGCCTTGGGTTAAAATCACTCATATCTCTGTAGTGGTTTGACCAAATTACCTGTAATTCAACATGCGTATACATCCTGGATAGCTTTCTTGATTTTATGACAGGTGGCGCCAGCTTCATTCACGTTCACATTGCAGACATTTATGCTTATATCTCCTGACTCGTTTGACCAATCAGGAAAAATTTTTTTACACAAATGTAGCCCTTGAATAGCTTTATAACATACACAAAAATGGTGGCGCCACCTGTAGCCATTTTTGCAGAGCGTCGATCTGTTTGTCTGCTTTGGGATAGAATCACTCATATCTCTGCAGTTGTTTGACTTTTCCACCTGAAATTTTGCATGTGTATACATCTTGGATAGTTTCTCGTTCAAATAAAAGGTGGCGCCACCTATAATCATGTTTATGTGGCAGACATCTATTCTAATATGTAACACATGTAACTCTATTTCCCCTTGCCACTCAATCCATGCCTCACTTCACCTGTTCTACTCTGATTTGGCGGATACACGTAGTGGCTTGTCAACTACCTGTATTCTAGTTTTTGCATAGTATGTGTCCCTGCTTATTTCTCAGGAGGGGTTTGATATATCAGTCTGAACTTTGGATATGTATATATCTCTGATAGCTTTGTTGTATACAAGACTGGTGGTGCCAGCTACAATCATTTTTAGCTTAGCTGACTGTAAGTCAACTGTATATAGGAATGGCGTCTGTGTGTCGTCTGTCCGGATGTCCGGGCGTCCGGCAGTCCGTTAGCTGGGCACAAATCGTAACGGCTGGTCCTAGAAACATCTAAGTGAAGATCCAGGGAGGTTGATAAAAATCTAATCGGAAACCTAAAATAAGGTCACTGTGACCTATATCCTTCGAGCTATGGGGCTTGAAAGTAACCCCCCAGAATAGTAGAAAATTTGATACAAAACCTCCAATAACTTGATAATTAATGCATGGTTTGTCATGAATCTTGCCTTGAATATTGACCATGACTAGTTTTGTCAGTTCCCGAAAAGTGCTGGCGCCACCTTATTTTTTGTTATTTTAACAAATATTTTTATCGAACCTGTGAGCTTATGCGATGGTGTGGCGTCGTCCGGCGTCCGGCGTCTGTACGTTAACCCATACTATCTTGAAAACAGCAAGAGTTAGCATAACGAAATTTTATGCAAAAAATTAGTCATCTGAAAAACTCTATCTGATTTTGCTTATTTTTTGGCTAACTGCATTTTCTTAGATTTTATAGGGAAAAAGCTAAAAAACCTGTAAAAATCTTCTTCTCCAAAACTGTTCAGCCAAATTGTCCAATATTTCACAGAAATGATCCCTGGAACAATCTCTCTCAAATTTGTTCGAATGGTTTAAGTTCGGTGATTTTTGGCCAAATTACAGCTAGTTGAACTTAGTCATCTGTCCAAAAAAGCATACTAAAATTACAGTCATAGAAATGGCTGGAGCTATCATCACCAAATTTTATGCCAATGTTGGTCACATGAGTCATATCTGATATTGAGGTATTGGTGGCGCCACCTGCATCGGCCTTTTTTATACGGGGGTCATCAGTGCCTGTGTCACACTTACAACTACAAAAAACTTCTTCTCTGAAACCATATGGCCAAATTGTTTAATATCGCACAGAAATGATCCTAGGGTAGTGCTTTCTGAAGTTTGTTCAAATAGTCTCAGTTCAGTGACTTTTGGCTGAGTTACGGGAAGCTGAATTTAGTCATATGCCATAACAGCCTATTTTAGCTCAGTGGCTACAAAGATCTTCTTCTCAAAAACCACTGGGTCAAATTCTTAAATCTCACACATAAATTATCCTTAGATGTTGATAATTCAAGTTTGTTCAAATGGTTTTGGTTCAGTGATTTTTGGCTGAGTTATGGGAAGCTTAACTTAGCCACTTTACTTTATTCTCCCATATGAGTTATAAACCTGCAAAACGTTTTTTGACTGACGCCACTGAGGCATATTTGTTTAATATTTTACAAGAATAATCCCCTAAATAATTCTTTTAATAATTGTTTTTTTTATGGTTCCAAAGAATGAATTTTGGCTGAAATATAAAGATTGAACGGAGTCATTTTACCATATATGTTAGCTGTGTGAAGCAGATACATCTAGCCTGGAACCAGTTTATCAGCATCCGTTACATCATGCCTCCAGACATTTAGATTTCAGGTTATCTATGGTTAATATTGACAAGAATGTTTTTTAAAAACTTTTAAAAAATGTAGATTTATGGTCACAGGGGCCATCTGTTCACAAATTAGTTTCCAGATGGTAGTGTGACATATTGGTTTCAAACTTAACTTATATATGACTCACCACTAAAGTAAGAACCGTGTGGATTTTGGGGTCCGACGGTCAAAGGTCATGGTTACAGGACTCATTTCTTTAAAAAGAATGCATATGCATTTAAAGCCAAACTTTTCATCCCAAACCTTCAATTTTCAAGATATTGCTAACCTGCCAATAGTGAAAGATTCTGTTCACTTTTGGAGCCATGAGGTCAAAGGTCAAGGTCACAGTACCCACTCATTTAGAAAGATTGTGGATGCATTTTAAGCCAAACTTTTCATCCAAAACCTTCCATCTTGCACATATAGCTGAGCTGCCAATAGTGGAAGAAACTGATTGATTTGGGGGTCAAAGATCATTGTCACAGGGGCCCATCTGTCCACATATTTGTTTCTGGATGATAACTCCAGTTTGGATTGACATATTGGTTTCAATTTTGACATATATGAACCACCAATAATGTAAGAACCCTTTTGATTTTTGGGTCATAAGGCCAAAGATCAAGGTCACAGGACCCACTTCTTTAAAAAGATTGTTGATGTATTTTTAGCCAAATTTTCTGTCCCAAACATTTTATCTTCTAGATGTTGCTCACCTGCCAATAGTGGAAGTAACTGATGGATTCTGGGGTCACAAGGTCAAGGTCATGGGGGCCATCGATACACATATTAGTTTCCAAGTGATAACACCATTTTAGTTTGAAATATTGGTTTCAAACTTGACTTATATATGGCCCACCACCAAAGTAAGAACTGTTGATTCTGGGGTTATGAGATCAAAGATCAAGGTCACAGGACTCACTACTTTAGAAAGATTGTGGATGCATTTTTAGCCAAACTTTTCATCTCAATCCTTCCATCATCGACATGTGGTGCACTTTCCAATAGGGGAAGTTTCCTTTTGATTTTTGGGTCATAAGGTCAAAGGTTAAGGTCACAGGGCCCATCCATTCATAAATTAGTTTATGGATGATAATACCTGTTTGGGTAGACAGGTTGGCTTCAAACTGATCACAGAACCAATATTTTGGAAAACCTCATTAACATATATCCTTATAGACAAATGCAGCTGAGCGTCAAGACCCATGGGTCCCTAGTTCTTGTATATATAACCATTGCACTCCAACTGGAACATCTCATTGTGTGGCTATAATTGTGAGTGACGCTAGTGACATATGACTCCCTTTTGTATCAGCCTATTAAGTGATAAGGCTGAGTAATAAGTACATCGTTACTGCATAACAAAAACACTGTTGCCGGAATGCTTCAGCCAGGCATTGAGACTATGAGAGTATAGTATTAAGGATTAGCTACTAATTTATAAGATGAAGGGAACATTTTGCAGTTTATTTTTATGGAATCATAGCAATTAACTTAGTTTCCTAGGTATCTGAATATTTTTATATATCACCAGATATAAAAGCAAGTGTTTGTTCTCTTAATATGTGGATGTGTACCTGGATTTAGGATGGCTTTTTTAGCCCTCAGCCCTTAGGCTGATGGGCTGTTGTCATCACTCAAGCTGTCCTTCCATCTTGCCGTCTGTCCATCCGTCCATCCGGCGTCCTTTTACCTTGTGAGCGGGATATCTCTAAAAGGATTCACAGTAGGAGTTTTATTTCTTCAGTGAAGAGGTATATCAACAAAATCTCGATCAAATTTGGAGATGGGTGACCTTGACCTATTTTTTTACAATTTAGAGCTGAATTTAGAAAAACACTTAGAAGCTTATTTCTCTGGAATCATTGGGTGGATTTTCACAAAACTTACTATGATCATTAAGACTGATGGTCTAAACTGTTGCACAAGTTTGGTGGCGCCACCTACAATTTCTGATTTTTTATGAATTTTTATAAGATTTTTCAACTTTGGCCTTGTGAATGGGATATTTCCAAAGGTATTCATAACAGGAACTTCATTTCTTCAGTGCTGATGCATATTAACAAAATCTCGGTCAAGTTCAAAGATGGGTGACCTTGACCTACTTTTCAAGGTCACAGAGCTTAGAATAGAAAAAACTTAGGAGTTTTTTTCTCAGGAACCACTGGGTGGATTGTTATGAAACGTGGTATAATGATATGCCTTGATGATCTCTAAGTCCTACATGAGATAGCTCTTACCATACTTGCAAAGGCACTACATACTTCTCCAGTTTAAATTTATAACTGAGACATGTACAGATTTACATCCATATGAGAACAAATATTTCATACTTATTACTGTTACCACCTGTAAACACTGTTCTTTTGGCTGAGGGCTTTTGTCAGCTTCTGCTTATATTCTGGTTTTTTGTTACAAGACTATTAGTCATGCTTTCTGCATTTCTTTTCTTTCAGGTTTTGCAGTTTACCTACCCTGCTAACACCATTGAAATGCAGATTGATAATAAAAAATATTGGACTTACACTTTTTACATTTGCATATTTATAAATCTGATATGAGGACCTGAACATGCCTTTTGAATTGTTTTGGAGTAACATCTTTGAGAGAATTTGCCACAAGTTTGGTCTCTTGGTGGAGGATGTGTGATATCAAATGTCAGACTTGTCAGAAACCCATTATGTCTGCAAGTTAGCCACCTTAGAAATCCTTTTGTCTGTGCAGTTTCAGTGATTTTTCTTCAATGTTTGGTCTGGTTTGAGAATGTTTGTTGTCTGATTTCAGACCTGTCAGAAGTCCAATATGGCCACCAGGCAACCATTTTTAAAGTCCTTTTGATCATATAATCTCAAGAACTGTTAAAGTGAATGCAGTCGGAGGTATATTAATGTAATCTTGCAAAGGATTGGGTCAAATATTTTTTAATAAATATAACCATCATTTATAAAAGTTCAGTACAGATGGCTTGTATTGAATAAAAATTCATACAGAAGCACCTGTTTCTCATTCTTGCATGGATTTCCTTGATTTTTGCTATATATTTTGATCTTATATTTGGCCTGTGTGGTGTTCCTTTTGAGACTGACAGGTATCAAGCAAGGTATGGGAATAGTTCCTGATAGCTCAACAATCATACATTTTTCCTCAGACCATCAATTCACTGTGTTTTAACCAGACATAGGTGATATATATATCTGTTGTCGTAGAAAATTTCAACAAATTGGCAAATAGGTTCTTCAAAAATTTGAATGGAAGTTGTAAATCTCAGCCCATGATGTCGCAGGTCATGCTGGCAGCTGAGCGTCATGACCCATGGGTCACTTGTTAATTTTTCTTTCTAAACAATTAAACTTTGCACCTTTTTCAGTTTTGACCATGCCCAACGTAAAAGGTAGCTGTGTGTTACGGCAAGGTAGTTTTGAACGAATTATGTGGTGACAATTATCAAGACTTCATGACAAGTTATATAGCTTTCAGAAGATAAACATTTCAAGATACAACATTTTATATTTTATATTTATACCACAGGCTGTGATTAAGTTAGTGCAAGTTGGAAATCTGACAGTTTCAGCGATTAAGGTCGTAATGAGCGCGGTCGGGACAGGCGCGTGGTTCCTGGACATGGTCGGGATTGGCGTGGTCGGGCTAGGCGTGCTGGTTTATACAAAACGAGATTGGTGCTGCTGGGCATGGACGCTACGGCTCTTATGAAACTTAAATATTATAAAAAGTATACTTATTCCCTCAGTATTGTTATATTTTAACAGTTGGTTAATGATAAGTGGTTTTTCATGAGCTGCACGTGAATGTTTTTCAATGTACGGTATATGTATACAAATAAACAACATTGCCAGGTTTGGACAACAAAAAAATCGACCTTGAACACTTTTTTTACACATCTTATTCTTGTTGCTAGACATTTATCATAGAAAATGACAATATTTTTTGTTCCATAATAAACGATTTCAATACCAAACAATATTTGTTGATGTAAGCGACCCAGTTTCCTGTAGAAGTACGTCAAAGGAAGGAAACCTGCTCACTCGGAAGCCAACACCGATTAATTAGTTAATTAGCGGCACAAAAGTTTCCTACAACGCTGATTAAACGGCTGCAAAAACTCGTCTTCACAAACATTTGCAATATTATACATAAATAATGCACTTCCCCAGCAAAATATATAATATTTATCACAAGACTTGTTCATGATTGCATTGACGTCGGCCAGCATTGTTGTGGGCGATAATGCCAGAATTTCTTCTTTTTTTTTCAGAAGTACCCAATATGAAATATTTATCTCTCTCTCTTTCTCTCATTCTTCATGGCTCAATTAGATATTTATTTCAATTATTATTATTAAATGATAATTTTTAATAAATGCCTCTCATTTTATATAATAACTCACTTCCCATCATTTAAATAACCATCATTTTGCCCACTGAACACTACTGCGTGACACTGCCTAATAGTGGATAGTATTCTGGCATTTTAGTTCAATAAATGTTTATAAAAATCTCATTTCAGTGTTCATACAATGGTCCTTAACTATTGCGTGTACATCTAAAGTAGCATTTTGAAGCATGCAAGAAGAGTTTTGCGTAACCACCATGCAAACAAAAGGATCATTTGGGCAATTTTTCCATCTATCTTCTACATATACTACTAAAATTGTCATGTCTGTTTGTCCCACTAAACCCGCAGAAATGGGCCATGACAGTGGGCCAGTTTGCTATCAGCATCAGTTAGATGCCCTAACTTACAGAATGCATTCCAATTCGCCCTTCCACTTGCACACAGTTGAATTCCTGGTGGCGTGATCACATCAAAGGTCTGTCACACAAGAGCACACTGCTAGACATTGCATACCTTCACCTTGGCCATTACCACAGAGACGTATTCAGACGTATTCAGATTGGTTCAGTATCAGACGTTGCTACCTTATGGGTCTTGGGAGTTTGCCACCTTTCCACTCCCATTTTCTAGTTGCTGATAAATGCCTGATTGCTCATGAGCTGTCACTTAGGCAGAAATCATTTGTAACATTCAGATATTTTGTCACTATCTTGAGTGTTAAATATATTGAATGTACATAATTTGTCAACATATGTAATCTCTATTATCAAAAATTCTTATTTTACTCTTCACTGAAGCAGCTATGTTGTGATTTATTTTGCTCAGTGCATCTGACTATCACTACACTTTGGACAGAGTCAGGGTGCAGCTTTTAAGGGAGTTTTTGAGTATTTGACCTCAGTGGGAACTCCTTAAATGGCCCTTGTAAACTTAGGGTGTGGCTATAAATAGACTTGTGGTCGTAAAAAGGGGATCTGTGGTAAATGTTGTCTCTCCCTTGGCTCAAAGCCTCTTGGACTTCTTTCTCCACTAGAACCAGCACTTTACCTATATGACCCCTCCTTGGGTCATTCTGGGGCTGCCTGATGGCAAACATGAATTCAGGGCCCGACAAAAAATTTTTTTTGCTGACTAGCCCATGGGCAAGCCAAGTTTGGTTTTTGACTAGCCAGCAGAAAAATTCCACTAGCCCAGTATGTTTCAACAATATTAAATGAGAAATTAAATATCATAAAAATAATCTGATGACAATGAGACATTTTGGCCAAGATAGCGTCCAGGGAAGTCAAATAGACAAAATATATGAATTCCTTTATACATACATTCATGTTTGTGGTATTAACACTATTCATCAGATGTATTCATTTGTTTTTGATGTTTGCAAACAAGAACTTTATTATAAAAATTTAATTGTGTCGCTGGTATTGAGAAAACATGAAAAATGTGTACCCCTTCCCAACCATCCCGGATTTAGAAATTAAAATTGCCCAAAATGTGTCTTTTGATTACAAAAATGCAGCGTGCACCTCAAGGTTGCAGAGAAAATCTTGTCTCCTGATCTGCTCGTCCTTGTTTCTATTTTTTTATATTTTGCAATAAACCAGTTATCTTAAAAAATGTCCACAAATTCATAACAAAATCCCTTTGAGGTATCCCGAACCAAATGTTCCTTGACTTATACAATTGCCATTCTATTCTAAATCTTAATCTGGGCTGAATATTGTTTCTTTCTGGAATTTTCAAGAAAATATCAGAATATTTTCACCAATTACCTGTGGTCATAATTGTTAATGTCATGTTCGTTGCCCCTATGCTCATTTGAAAATCTCGCTGGTCAACTGAATTGATTTCGAATAAATCGAAGGTACCACGTGAACATGTGCCCGTTTTGGATAAAAAAATAACATGAAAACAAGTGATTTTCATTTTTAACTGAGGTGGGTTGACGATCGGTGATCTGCCAGAGAAATCTCTTGACTCTTTTTGATCCCGTCGGGCGTCGTAAAGAGCTCGCACAAAACAGATTGAATGGGACAAGTGGCTGTTCCTTTACCGTACACAGTACACTGCGCACAGCTGTTCAATTTAATTTCTAATAGATGAACAGGGAAGTACAGCACAGAACGGAACAGCTTACTGGAGCGCCACCGTGTGTTTGTATAAGAGACTAAGTCCATGTTCTATGTGACAACGTACGCAACCGTGTATTACATCGGATTTGTTTCCACTGGCAGTATGACTTTTTGGACATAACAGTTCATCAAATAGTAGAAATATTACTGCTGAAATGAATTATGTTATTAAATTATACAGTGTAAGATAAAACAAGCAAAATATCTTTGAAAAACTTTTGAGACCTGCTGGCATAAAAGTCCGCACCAACCGTGTCCATTAACAAGTTCTGCTGCTAGCCTCGCGGTTCACTACAGGAAAAATGTCAAAGTTGAAAGATAGGAAACTGCAGGGGACAGTATCGACGCTAATTGTAGCACGAAAGTGGTCACAAGGAAGGTGGAAAGATGATTTTCAGACATTTTGGCAAGAATTTTCACACATTTTGTCATGGAAATTTTGGCGTGAAGGAAAAATCGTTCGTGCAAGAAGCATTTTGCCTAACCTTTGCCGAATGAAACGATCCTCCTCGCAGTTGATCCGTTTAAATTTTAATGTCATTTGATCCCTGTTGAGGTTTTAAAGTGTGTGTAAGGATTAACTCGTTTATGACTAGCCCATCGGACTTACCAGCCTGGACTTAAGGGTAGTCCGATGGCGAACTTGGGTAGCCCCGGGCGTCGGGCTATAGGGTTTGTCGGGCCCTGAATGATTTTGGCTTAGTTAATTCCCCAGTCCAAGCTCTCTGCTACTACCTGCAGGCCACTGGCCCAATAGTCTGTTTATCCATTCCACACATCAGCTCGTGGATGGGTTGAGGCTCACCTTGGTCTGCACAATTGCTGTTCCCATCACAATGGCGGCTTGGGGTTCCATGCACGACCTTCTACAGCTGGGGATCTGAAGATCCTCAAATTCTTTTGCCAAGTTCTATTTTCGGGATCTTACTTCTAAGCCGCTTGGCCTTCATCATTTGTGCAGCATGGTCGCAACTGGTTGCTTGATGCCAGGGTCCTCCTCTGTGTATTCTTCTTCTCAGTAATCCCACCCTCTTTTTAATGCTTATGCTGTTTAACACATCCATATTGTAAAACTTATCATTGCTCCGTGAAATGTAGTTTCATTAGTGGATGTTGTAGGTCTCTGCTAGACTAGCAGTGTTCCCTTCCTCTTTTGCCATAGGTTTTTGCCTTGCCACATCTTCAACTGATGTAACCATGAGCAGGCCAGGGGTAGAAGAGGCCCTTAAGTGGCACTGTTGAAAGTTATTTCAAATTGTGAAAATCTAAGGTGTAAGTTATTGCATGTCCAGCCATTCACTAACAAAACTACATTTCACTGAGAAATGGTAAGGTTTATATTAGGCATTTATATTACTGACCACACAATGTGTACTTACAGCAGACACCCTATCAAAAGGATGATGATAATGATGATAGTGATGAGGCAGATTTATATTACTGACCATACATTGTGTGCTTACAGCAGCCACCCTATCAGAGGATGATGATAATGATGATAGTGATGAGGCAGATTTATATTACTGACCATACAGTGTGTACTTACAGCAGACACCCTATCAGAGCATGATAATAATGATGATAGTGATGAGGCAGATTTATATTACTGACCACACAATGTGTACTTACAGCAGCCACCCTATCAGAGGATGATGATAATGATGATAGTAATGAGGCAATTTATATTACTGACCATACATTGTGTACGTACAGCAGACACCCTATCAGAGGATGATGATAATGATGATAGTGATGAGGCAGATTTATATTACTGATCATACATTGTGTACTAACAGCAGACACCCTATCAGAGCATGATAATAATGATGATAGTGATGAGGTAGATTTATATTACTGACCACACAATGTGTACTTACAGCAGACACCCTATCAGAGGATGATGATAATGATGATAGTAATGAGGCAATTTATATTACTGACCATACATTGTGTACGTACAGCAGACACCCTATCAGAGGATGATGATAATGATGATAGTGATGAGGCAGATTTATATAACTGACCATACATTGTGTACTTACAGCAGACACCCTATCAGAGGATGGTGATAATGATGATAGTGATGAGGCAGATTTATATTACTGACCATACATTGTACTTTCGGCAGACACCCTATCAGAGGATGGTGATAATGATGATAGTGATGAGGCAGATTTATTTTACTGACAATACATTGTGTACTTACAGCAGACACCCTATCAGAGCATGATGATAATGATGATAGTGATGAGGCAGATTTATATTACTGATCATACATTGTGTACTTACAGCAGACACCCTATCAGAGCATGATAATAATGATGATAGTGATGAGGCAGATTTATATTACTGACCACACAATGTGTACTTACAGCAGCCACCCTATCAGAGGATGATGATAATGATGATAGTAATGAGGCAATTAATATTACTGACCATACATTGTGTACGTACAGCAGACACCCTATCAGAGGATGATGATAATGATGATAGTGATGAGGCAGATTTATATAACTGACCATACATTGTGTACTTTCGGCAGACACCCTATCAGAGGATGGTGATAATGATGATAGTGATGAGGCAGATTTATATAACTGACCATACATTGTGTACTTACAGCAGACACCCTATCAGAGGATGATGATAATGATGATAGTGATGAGGCAGATTTATATTACTGACCATACATTGTGTACTTTCGGCAGACACCCTATCAGAGGATGATGATAATGATGATAGTGATGAGGCAGATTTATATTACTCACCATACATTGTGTGCTTACAGCAGACACCCTATCAGAGGATGATGATAATGATGATAGTGATGAGGCAGATTTATATTACTGACCATACATTGTGTGCTTACAGCAGACACCCTATCAGAGGATGATGATAATGATGATAGTGATGAGGCAGATTTATATTACTGACCATACATTGTGTACTTTCGGCAGACACCCTATCAGAGGATGGTGATAATGATGATAGTGATGAGGCAGATTTATTTTACTGACAATACATTGTGTACGTACAGCAGACACCCTATCAGAGGATGATGATAATGATGATAGTGATGAGGCAGATTTATATTACTGACCATACATTGTGTACGTACAGCAGACACCCTATCAGAGGATGATGATAATGATGATAGTGATGAGGCAGATTTATATAACTGACAATACATTGTGTACTTACAGCAGACACCCTATCAGAGGATGGTGATAATGATGATAGTGATGAGGCAGATTTATTTTACTGACCACACAATGTGTACTTACAGCAGCCACCCTATCAGAGGATGATGATAATAATGATAGTAATGAGGCAGATTTATATTACTGACCATACATTGTGTACGTACAGCAGACACCCTATCAGAGGATGATGATAATGATGATAGTGATGAGGCAGATTTATATAACTGACAATACATTGTGTACTTACAGCAGACACCCTATCAGAGGATGGTGATAATGATGATAGTGATGAGGCAGATTTATTTTACTGACCATACATTGTGTACTTACAGCAGCCACCCTATCAGAGGATGATGATAATAATGATAGTAATGAGGCAGATTTATATTACTGACCATACATTGTGTACGTACAGCAGACACCCTATCAGAGGATGATGATAATGATGATAGTGATGAGGCAGATTTATATAACTGACAATACATTGTGTACTTACAGCAGACACCCTATCAGAGGATGGTGATAATGATGATAGTGATGAGGCAGATTTATTTTACTGACCATACATTGTGTACTTACAGCAGACACCCTATCAGAGGATGATGATAATGATGATAGTGATGAGGCAGATTTATATTACTGACAATACATTGTGTACTTTCGGCAGACACCCTATCAGAGGATGGTGATAATGATGATAGTGATGAGGCAGATTTATATTACTGACCATACATTGTGTACTTACAGCAGACACCCTATCAGAGGATGATGATAATGATGATAGTGATGAGGCAGATTTATATTTCTGACCATACATTGTGTACTTACAGCAGACACCCTATCAGAGGATGATGATAATGATGATCGTGATGAGGCAGATTTATATTACTGACCATACATTGTGTACTTACAGCAGACACCCTATCAGAGGATGATGATAATGATGATAGTGATGAGGCAGATTTATATTACTGACCATACATTGTGTGCTTACAGCAGACACCCTATCAGAGGATGATGATAATGATGATAGTGATGAGGTAGATTTATATTACTGACAATACATTGTGTACTTACAGCAGACACCCTATCAGAGGATGATGATAATGATGATAGTGATGAGGCAGATTTATATTACTGACCAGTGACCATACATTGTGTACTTACAGCAGACACCCTATCAGAGGATGATGATAATGATGATAGTGATGAGGCAGATTTAAATTACTGACCATACATTGTGTACTTACAGCAGACACCCTATCAGAGGATGATGATAATGATGATAGTGATGAGGCAGATTTATATTTCTGACCATACATTGTGTACTTACAGCAGACACCCTATCAGAGGATGATGATGATGATGATAGTAATGAGGCAGATTTATATTACTGACCACACAATGTGTACTTACAGCAGACACCCTATCAGAGGATGATGATGATGATACATCAGTTACTGTGGGAGAAGGCATCAGTGTGGCTGCTACCACCTCATTCTCCAACCAGGGATCTGATTTCACCCCCACCCCAGGGGGACCATTTTCTGCACTAACACCTTCCATGTGGCCCCAGGATATACTCTCAAGGATTAACAATGCTGTAAGATATTATACTTTTATAAACTAATATTATTTTCACCTGCAACTGGAGAAGATAATGTAGATGGTATAAAAAGATCACTTTGACATAGTTTCTGAAAGCACTGTGACAAAAAAGTTCATCACTGGTCATCAGTGTTTAAAATTTACCTGGCCTGCAGGCCCAATGCATGCATTTATTAGCTGGAGCCTGTGAATTATAAAAGAAGCAGGCCTGGTGGGCCTTTAGAAATGTGCCCCTTTCAGCAAAATTTAATAATTTGAAATATTAATTTTCAGTTTAGCTCAACTAATTCTAAATTGTCAGAGCTGTAGTGATAGCCCTGTCCATCCAGTGGTCTGGCTGTCTGTTAACAAGGCCCAAATAGTGACACCTTAAAAATACATGGTAGCATGTAATTTAATCAGTGGCCTATATTCTGTGAGCTATAGGGCAAGAACATGATTTTGAATACATTGAAAGTCAGACTGTCTTCAGTGTTTAAGGTTGCTGAACAAAGATGTGCATTGGATCATAAAATTGAAATAATGCATCTCACACACACCATGGAAAGGTTGAACAGATTCAGACAAAATTTATATTCTATGAGTGTGATTGATCAACCATATACTTTATCTCACCCACTCTCCTCCAGGGCTCATCATCATCTGTTGTTGTCCTCGGAGCAGAGGACTTTAGGTCATCTTAGCATTTGTGATTATCCTTTGGCCATTGGCTGTCTGTTGGGTCATCAATCTGTCCACCCATTTAACTGGCACATTTTGAAAGAGTTAGATCTTCAGATCCGAAATTCAGTATATGTTTGGATGTATTTAAGTTCTCCTACCAAGCCCCAAACTGGGTCACTGTGACAGTTCCTTCGAGAAATTAAGGAAAACCTCAATTTCCCATTAAATACCTATGGTTACACATCAAGATTACCTGATATCAAAACAGTTGTTGTTTTGTTCATATTCTGCATTACTTTACCTCAATATGTTTCATATGTGCATGTCAGAAATTAAGTCAATATTGCATAATATTTTAAAATTATGGACCAGAACACAATGTACTATGTCAAACACAGCAGGAGTGATATTTATCTCACTAAACATGGTTAAGTTTGTGAGTTTTTAGCTCAGCAGACTATAAGTCATCAGAGCTATAGTCATGGTCCTTTGTCCGTCCGTCCTTTAACAGGGCATGTTTTGAAACTGTTGGACTTAGGAATCCAAAATTTTGCATAAAGTTAGGTGTCCCCAAAATCTACCATACCAAAAATTGGGTTACTAGGAATTTGTTCCTTCGAGATATTAAGGAAAAACCTCCATTTTAGCAAACATGTGAGGTTATGCAATGGTGTGGCGTCGTCCGTCGTCTGTACGTTAACCCATACTATCTTGAAAACAGCAAGAGTTAGCATCACAAAATTTTATGCAAAAATTTAGTCATGATATAGAAAAAGACTATTCAGTCTAAACTGAAGAACTTTTCAGAGAAAGATTTAAAACATAAAAGCATACTCCACAGCACTTCAGCTGTTGATTTTTGAAAACAACTTCCCATAACACCATGAGAATTTCGAATTACTTTTGAATTATGATATTTTGGGAATATGGGATTTTTAGTTTAAAATCCCAAAAAAATTCCACGCTTAAGAGACGTCCAGGGCGGTGGACACAGTCATCCCCAGCTGAGAGGGTCTTACAGGCGTAAACCAGATCTAGACTAGAGGAAGATCAATAACAATTTTGGGGTTACAGGATGGTGAAGGTGAAGGTGAAGGTCGCAGGAGCCACTTGTCCAAGCTTCCAGCTTGGATTTATATATTGGGTTTCAAACTTGACTTATATATGGCCCATCAATAAAGCAAGAACCCTACTGATATTTGAGTCATGAGGTCAAATGTCAAGGTCACAGAACCCACATCTTTAAAAGATTTTGCATGCATTTTAAGCAAAACTTTTCATTCCAGGCATTCCCTCTTGCAAATATAGTTCACTTGCCAATGGGTGAAGATTCCTTTCAATTTTTGGATCACTTGGTCAAAGGTCAGTGTCACAGGAGCCATCTGTCCTCTTATCTGTGGAAAAATAATCTTGAAGTACTGCATTTGTTTCCTTCAAATTTGGCACAACAACCTCCACCAAGATTTTGGACGAATTCAAACATTTGTGACCTTTGTCCTGTCATGTGTCAATATATACTTCAGAAGAATTTTTAGAAGGGGGAATGCTTTATGTGTCTTGGGATATTACAACTACCATAATGCCAGAAATTTCTAGTTACCAATTGTCTCTTGATGTTCTTGACAGCCTGAATAGTTCCATATACTGGTCAGCAGTGTTTCATTTCCAAAGGTCTCTTTATGTTCTTGACAGCCTGAAAAGTCCCATATACTTGGTCAGCAGTGTTTCATTACCCATGTCCTCTTGATGTTCTTGACAGCCTGAATAGTTCCATATACTTGGGCAGCAGTGTTTCATTTCCAAAGGTCTCTTTATGTTCTTGACAGCCTGAATAGTCCCATATACTTGGTCAGCAGTGTTTCATTAACTATGGCCTCTTGATGTTCTTGACAGCCTTGAATAGTCCCATATACTTGGTCAGCAGTGTTTCATTAACCATGGTCTCTTAATGTTCTTGACAGCCTGAATAGTCCCATATACTTGGTCAGCAGTGTTTCATTAACCATGGCCTCTTGATGTTCTTGACAGCCTGAATAGTCCCATATACTTGGTCAGCAGTGTTTCATTTCCAATGGTCTCTTATTTTTCTTGACAGCCTGAATAGTTCTATATACTTGGTCAGCAATGTTTAATTATCCTTGGACTCTTGATGTTCTTGGCAGGCTGAATTGTTCCATATACATGGTCAGTAGCGTTTCATTACCCTTTGTCTCTTGATGTTCTTGACAGCCTGAATAGTTCCATATACTTGGTCAGCAGTGTTTCATTTCCAATGGTCTCTTATTGTTCTTGACAGCCTGAATAGTTCTATATACTTGGTCAGCAATGTTTAATTATCCTTGGACACTTGATGTTCTTGGCAGGCTGAATTGTTCCATATACATGGTCAGTAGCGTTTCATTACCCTTTGTCTCTTGATGTTCTTGACAGCCTGAATAGTCCCATATACTTGGTCAGCAGTGTTTCATTTCCAATGGTCTCTTATTGTTCTTGACAGCCTGAATAGTTCTATATACTTGGTCAGCAATGTTTAATTATCCTTGGACTCTTGATGTTCTTGGCAGGCTGAATTGTTCCATATACATGGTCAGTAGCGTTTCATTACCCTTTGTCTCTTGATGTTCTTGACATCCTGAATATCAATATACTTTGTCAGTAGCATTTCATTACCCTTGGTCTCTTGGTGTTCTTGAGAGCCTGAATAGTCCCATATACTTGGTCAGCAGTGTTTCATTAACCATGGCCTCTTGATGTTCTTGACAGCCTGAATAGTCCCATATACTTGGTCAGCAGTGTTTCATTAACCATGGCCTCTTGATGTTCTTGACAGCCTGAATAGTCCCATATACTTGGTCAGCAGTGTTTCATTTCCAATGGTCTCTTATTGTTCTTGACAGCCTGAATAGTTCTATATACTTGGTCAGCAATGTTTAATTATCCTTGGACTCTTGATGTTCTTGGCAGGCTGAATTGTTCCATATACATGGTCAGTAGCGTTTCATTACCCTTTGTCTCTTGATGTTCTTGACAGCCTGAATAGTTCCATATACTTGGTCAGCAGTATTTCATTACCCATTGTCTCTTGATGTTCTTGACAGCCTGAATATCAATATACTTTGTCAGTAGCATTTCATTACCCTTGGTCTCTTGGTGTTCTTTAGAGCCTGAATAGTTCCATATACTTGGTCACCAGCCTTTCATTACTGATGGTCTCTTGATGTTCTTGACAGCCTGAAGACTCTGCAGGACAGCTTGACTACCGTTACGATGAGTTCGGCTTCAAAGTGGAAGAAGAAGGTTAGTCTAAAATTGTAACTTTATATACTGGACAGAAACATAGGAATAGTAATGCACTCAGCCAAGTTACAACTAAATCCTGTCATCCTTAGCTTGCCTTGCTGTGAATCAACCCAACTATGATCATAACCCTCAATTCAATGGCCATTATTAGCTCAGCTGACTATAATTCATCTGAGCTATAGTAATGGTCTTTTGTCCGTCCTTCCTGTGGCCAGCTGTCCATTTGACAGGGCACATTTTGAAACTGTTGGACCTACAAATCCAAAATTTTGCCTACAGTTAGATGTCCCCAAAATCTCCTACCATGCTGAAAATTGGGACACTAAAACTTCTTTCCTTCATGATATTAAGGAAAAACCTCAATTTTCCATAAAAAATGCATTGTTATGCTTCAAGACTGCCTTATATCAAAACCACTGATCTGATTGATCATATTTAATGTGTATATTCCTCTATATATTTCCTATGTGCACACTAAAAATTAGGTCACTATTGTTTAATTTGTTGTTATGGGCCCAAACATAATGCACTTTGTAAAAAAATCAAGAAACATTTACTCACTTAACATGAGAATTGCTGAAGCTAGAGACTTTTTAGCTCAGCTGACTATAAGTCATCTGAGCTATAGTCATGGTATTTGTCCATCGTCCGCCCATTAACAGAGAACGTTTTGAAACTATTGGACCTGCGAATCCAAAATATTGCAAACCATAATCTCCTTCCATAACGAAAAATTGGGTCACTAGGACTTGGACATTATGCATTTTATAAAAATCAGGAAATATATTTACTTCCTTAACATAAGAATTGCTGAAGCTAGATACTTTATTCCAGGGATATATATTCATAAAACCAAAATTCATTTGTATAATGAAAATTAGTTCTGAATTTTGAAAATTTTTTATGTTATTAGTATGAATATAAAATCAGTACCTTAAATTTTGCCCAAATTTGACCAATGCACGTTTTTGTCCTGTAACTGCTGTGGATTTAATTTTTACAGCATGTTTTCATAGGCATTTCATCTGTTAACATAAAAAATTTGAAACCTCATTTTTGGTTGACCTTTGACCTTTCCTCTCTGCCCAGTGTCCACTTGTGCGTCTGTTTCCACATATAAACCAACATCTCAAGAACCGTTTGACCGATCAGGCTAAAAATTTTCCAAAAATGTAGCCCTTGGAGAGCTTTATATCATATACTAAAAATGCTAGCGCCACCTGCAACCATGATTGCACAGCGTCGATCTGTTAATCTGCCTTGGGATAAAATCACTCATATCTCTGCATTGGTTGGACTTATCCACCTGAAATTTTGTATGTGTATACATCCTGGACAGCTCTCTTGATTTTATGACAGGTGGCGCCACCTACATTCATGTTAACGCTGCAGACATCCAAGCTCATATCTCTGGAACCATTTGACCGATTGGGCCAAAATTTTGCATGTGTATAGATCTCACATAGGTTTTTATCATACGCAAAACTGGTGGCACCTCCTGCAACCATTTTTGCACAGCTTCGATCTGTTCATCTGCCTTGGGATAAAATCACTCAGATCTCAGCAGTGGTTTGACTTTTCCACCTGAAATTTTGCAGGTTTATACATCCTGGATAGCTCTCTTGATTTTATGACAGGTGGCACCATGCACCTACATTCAGGTTTACTCGCAGACATCCAAGCTCATATCTCGGGTACCGTTTGACCGATTGGGCCAAAATTTTGCATGTGTATAGATCTCACATAGCTCTTCATCATAGGCAAAACTGGTGGCGCCACCTGCAACCATTTATGCACAGCATCCATCTGTTCTTCTCCCTTGGGATAAAATCACTCACATCTCAGCAGTGGTTTGCTTATCCAGCTGACATTTTGCAGGTTTATACATCCTGGACAGCTCTCTTGATTTTATGACAGGTGGTGCCACCTACATTCATGTTAACGCTGCAGACATCCAAGCTCATATCTTGGGAACCGTTTGACTGATTGGGCCAAAATTGTGCATGTTCAAGATCTCAAATAGCTCTTCATCATAGGCAAAACTGGTGGCACCACCTGCAACCACTTATGCACAGCGTCCATCTGTTCATCTGCCTTGGGATAAAATCACTCATATCTCAGCAGTGTTTTGACTTATCCAGCTGAAATTTTGCAGGTTTATACATCCTGGACAATTTTCTCGATTTTCTGACAGATGGCACCACCTTCATTCATGTTTACGCTGCAGACATCCATGCTAATATGCAACACACCTCACTCTATTCCCCTTGCTACTTAATCCATGCCTCACTTCACCTGTCCCACTCTGATTTCTGCGGATGCACATAGTTGCTTGTCGACTACCCATATTCTAGTTTTAAAATACCCTAGTCTGAAACTTGCAGGTCCAAAACATCCATTTTGCTGAAATCATAATGACTAAGGTAGATATGCAGGACTTAAGAGGATCAATATTAAATTTTAAAAATAAACCTCCATTCATAAACTTTGCACAGGTTCGCATTAGACCTGTAGGCCTTGTTCTATTTTTGAGACATTCAAAGAAGTGCTCTTCTATTAACAAGGCACAAATTGTAACTATTCCACCTTGAATCTACGAACTTGACATCCAGAGAGTTCTCTGAAAAATCTTTGGAAACCTGAAATTAAGTCTGGGTTACTCATATCCTCTGAGCTATAGGGCTCAGAAGTACCCCAAAGAATATTTAAAAATTTGATACAAAAGTTGCCCTATCTTGACAACTGATGCATTGATCACCATGATTCTGTGCATGAATATTGATCATTGAGTGTTCCATCAGCTGCTGCAAACTGGTTGTGACACCTGTAATTTTAGCAAACCTGTGAGCTTATGCAATGGTGTGGTGTCGTCAGGCGTCCGTCGTCTGTAGCATACTAAAATTACAATCTCAGAAACGGCTGGAGCCATCATCACCAAATTTTATGCCAGGGTTGGTCACATGAGCCATATCTGAAATTGCAGTATTGGTGGCGCCAACTGCATCGGCCTTTTTTGTACGGGGGTCATCAGTGCCTGTATCATACTGAGGGCTACATAGAACTTCTTCTCTGAAACCATATGGCCAAATTGTTTAAGGCTTTAAACTCCAATAACGCCCGACAGGGCACGCAGTTTGTCAAGAGCCTAGAATTCAAAGGCGCCCGCCCGGGCGCACTAAAGCCCATTTTACATACCCGTAATTGGGGCAAGGTTTGGGGGTGAAATATCTATTGTCATCCATCATATTTGTACTTAAATGAAAGAGCAAAACGTCAGGAATTATTCTAACATGTGACCAAGATCCAAACTGGCGCAAACGCAGACTTGTTGGAAAAAATAAAATGATTGACTTTCACTCACGTGGCCTTGTTTCGTGGGCCCTGGTAACATGTCTGCTGCGAGAATAAAATCAGACACTTGTGCTAAATTCATCAGAAATCGGTAAATTACTAAATGTTGGCAATCAATCCCGGTGACAAAATCAAGTGCAATGTGTTTACAGATTTAACTTCCGTTAAATATATCCAAGATCATATATTATCCCTTTTTTTTGGTTTAACTTGTGACCAATGATCGCCCTCCGTCTGACTGACGTGTCTGACAGACACCACGCACGTGACCTAACTGTGTCATGTATTGGCACTGGAAAACCATTTTTAACCGATATCATATAATAAGATGAGTATTTATTTTAAATATTAACATATTCTCTTAACTAAAAATCGAAGATACTGTAATATATCATGTCGCATATATATGTGATGTCTGATTGTTTACTAGTGATCATTTCTGTGCCAAACGTTCTATGTACAATCGTAATCGGGCACAATTAGCCAAGCACAAGAACTGACAATCATTCTAAGAGGCTTTTTGGATTGAAAATAAAATTAATACCATCTTAACTTAAAAAGAGCCAGATAATTCATGGATATAGTTAATTTTCCAATATAAAATATAAAGATAACTTTATACTTCATGAAATATTGATGTAATTATTATACGACGTACGTGGAACTGTACACCTACACCCAGATCCTTGAATATGTAAGACAAGACAGTAAGTGACTTATACGCTTGAACAAATATGTATTAATACGGTTTTAACACATACTGATCAGATTTTACAAATTTTTATATGTGTAGTACTTCCTGTATATGTATAGGCTACATGTGTACGTGCATGTGTGCGCGCTTTTGTGTGTGTGTGTATATATAGGCCTATATATATATATACACATGTATATAGTATGTGCGTATTATAATTTTCATTATGACATTAGTGATTGAAAAAAGCACTGTCACTGCCAGTGAAACAGATTTTGGGCGGAGCTGCAAAACATCCTTAAATATATATGGCACATAGCAAATTAAATTATAAAATATAACCTATTATATTATGAATTGAAGTAAATAATTTTTTTTTGGTAATACGTTTGCCTATAACAGGCTATTCATTGTTGTAAGGATTAGTACTGCGTTATAAATGTAAGTACCTTTTAAACATAAAATCTTACCACTAATACCAGAACTTATAACTCCTTTTTATATTTCATCCATGTCAATTTCTCAAATCGTGTTCATTCTCTGCCTATATTCATAAAAAAACGCAGACCTCATATATATCGCATATACCGTGCGCCCGGTATAAACGCCGCTTTATATTGATATTGCTCTCAAAACCGAGTCAACGCGTGCATGCATGGCCCAGAGATTAAATATGGAAAATGTGTCGTGGTCATGATAATCCTTTAAAGTCATACGGCGGAGTCAGTCTCAGTCATGATACATGCAGGACAAATGAATTTTGCCAATCTTAAATTAGAAGCTAAAGCGTATATATATATATATAGTGACGGTAACACAGTGAAAGTAAAATATAAAGACCATAGATGCAGACTTTCGATATGCATGCGCATGGTGCATCAAAATGACAAGAAACCATGCAGGTGGACAAATTAGACTGGAACCTAATTGTACCTTCCCACTGCTATAAGATAAGATTTAAAAGACGCAGGTATACAAATATATCTATACTGCAAAATGTTTGATGGCTTTGTCTCAAACTTGCCCCTTTCGAAGACCTGAAATACCACAGGGTGTCGGCTTCTAATTTTGAAGTTAGGTCTCGTGTATACATCTAGTTAACCAAGGAATTGTGTGTCTTAAAATTATTAAATAAATTTCCTACTTTTCTTCAAGTGAAGTTGAATTGAATAAATGTAATTATATATTGTATTTCCAGTTTATATTAATTTCATATGACGTAATTATGCTTCATTTAAATTTCACGGAAATAAAGTGCAAATTGAAGACCTGGATAAGTAAGTGCATGAAGATATGTACGTGCAATTTTCCTCTAAGATACCAGAATGTACTGCTATGAAATCATAGTAACTAGGCATAATTTTGATAAGCATTGTTGGACTTACGTAGGCCTATATATTTGAATAACATAACATACATCAAAATGTACTGTGAAAAACATGTTTCTTTGGTGTGACTTTACAGTTTAGTATCGTTTTCCCACGTTTATAAACTTATTATATTATGTGCATTATCCCCAATAGCACATTTTAAAAACACCTTTCCAACAATAAAAAAATATTGATTTTCGGTTATTTTATATTCTTGTTAATAACAATTTGTTTACATTAATGTGCATATATATTATATATGTAATAAATTATTGTTCTACTAGTACTACCAGTGTTCTCATTGTTTCTAATCCCTGCGGGAAAGAATCCATTCTAATGCATATATATTGCATGACGTGAGAGGATGATTCCAGGTAACTCCAACTAACCCCCCCCCCCCCCACCACACACACAAAAAAAAGAATAATTCCACTGCCAGTCGGCACTGCATCTCATGATGCTTCTTATAATAAACACGCCAGACTCAGTCACGTGAACCTTGTCCATTTAAAAGACTTTACAAAATAAACACGCCAGACCCAGTCACGTGAACCTTGCCGATGTAAAAGTAGATCCGATTGGGTGAGAAAAGTTTGCAGCGTCAGTGCGTCACCGCTTGCTGAGGGATGACGCGGTAGAATTGGACCGTTCAGGAAAAAAACCCAAACAGACGTGTCGTCTTGCATCTCAATTGCCCAGTAAATGTTTTATTTATTTTTATTTTTCCGTTATATTGACCAGATAGGATAATCCTGCGACTAAAGTCTGCAAAACCGCCTCGTTAATGTACCTTGTGTGCTATATATTGCTAAATTCACTCATTATCGCTCAATCACCGTCAGCCGCGGAGGGGCGGGTACTTCAAAAGAAATTGCATGGATACCCTCAATTAGGAAATTAACAGTTTTCACAAGTGTAAGACATATTTGTTTTGATTTTTTTATTTCAAATTTTAGTTAATTTGCACTGTGAATGGGAAAGATTTGGATATATCAACGTTTATTTAGGCTAATCGTTGATTGAACCAAGTGCACACCTGTTTACCTGTCGCACCTGGATTTTTACCTGTGCAGATAAACGTGACAGACCAACTAAACAGCAATTTTATTATTGCATGAAATGTTAACAAACAGAGTAGACACAATTTTCCAGATTTATTTTTAGTTCACTCTGTGAACTTATGCCATGGCGCAGCGTCTGCCGTCCACTGTCCACTGTCAACTGTCCACCGTCTGTTACCAAATATCTCAACAGCCACAGCAGCTACCTTCATGAAACTTTGCAGAATTACTGATCATGGGATGGACATGCAAAAATAAGCTTTTGGTGGCACCACCTATGTTTACCTAATTTCTGCGGGATGAAATGGTCTTTTCAACTTCTTTCAAGATAAGTCATAAAGTATTAATATTTTGGCCTTCATATCATAGTCAACAGTTCCTTAGAGGAAGGGGATTAATTTGAGTATAAATTCAGTCAAGTCATATTCAAGATGTCGTCTCTACAGAACTTCAAATTCTGTCGATCGCAAAATATGACAGCTTGATGTGTTTCTATGTATACATGATGTATTGTCTGTTACCAAATATCTTAGGAACTGCTGCAGCCTTCAGTTTCAAATTTCACAGGAATATTAATCATGTGACTGCTAAATGATTTTGACCTCCAGGTGGCGCCACCTGTGTTGACCTACTTTCTGCGGGATAAAATGCTCTTTTCCACTTCTTCCAAGATAAGTCACAAAGTATTGATATTTTGGCCTTCATGTCATAGCCAACAGTTTCTTAGAGGAAGGAGAATAATTTGAGTATAAATTCAGTCAAGTCATTTTCAAGATGGCATCTCTACGTAACTTCAGATTCTGTCGATCGCAAAATATGACAGCTTGATGTGTTTCTATACATGATGTATTGTCTGTTACTAAATATCTTTGGAACTGCTGCAGCCTTCAGTTTCAAATTTCACAGGAATATTGATCATGTGACTGCTAAATGATTTTGACCTCCAGGTGGCGCCACCTGTGTTGACCTACTTTCTGCGGGAAAAAATGATCTTTTCCACTTCTTTCAAGATAAGTCACAAAGTATTACTATTTTGGCCTTCATATCATAGTCAGCAGTTCCTTAGAGGAAGGGGAATAATTTGTGTGTAAATTCAGTCAAATCATTTTCATGATGGCATCTCTACAGAACTTCAAATTGTGAGGGTTGAAAAATTTAGCAACTTGATGTGTTTCCATACAGGATGTATTGTCTGTTACCAAATATTTTAGGAACTGCTGCAGCCTTCAGTTTCAAATTTCACAGGAATATTGATCATGTGACTGCTTAATGATTTTGACCTCCAGGTGGTGCCACCTGTTAAGCTACTTTCAGCAGGCTGTAATGGTGTTTTCTGCTTTTATCCAAAATATGTCATTAAGTATTTATTTGTTATAATCCACAAAAACAGAGTCTCCTCTAGGACCCTTGGACTGATCTTTCCAAAACCTGGCATACTTGTTCCCTCATCTATGTAGTTGTAGGTAACAATGATGGAGAACCTTTTTGTGCAGTACAAACTTGGTTTCTTTTATATAACAACCCTCAATCTCAGGAGTGGTTCAACGTATTTAGCTGAAATTTTGCATATTCATAGATCTTGGACCCCTCAGACTTACACTCAAGACTGATTATGCCATCTGCAATCGTTTTCCCATGGCATCCCTGGTACATTTGCTGTGGGTGAAAATTGCTCATATCTCAGAAGTGGTTCAATGTATTGATCTGAAATTTGTCATGTCTATCCATCTAGGAAAGTTTTCTCATTAACCAGACAGGTGGCGCCACCTACAATACTTTTTGCGGAGTGTCCAACTTTGCATTTGCCATCTGATTGTCTTAGTGTTTGTTCAGTGTATTGGGTTGAAATTGTGCATGTCCATAGATCTTCGTCACCTCCATCCCATAAACAAGACTGGTGGCGCCATCTGCAATCATTTTCCTGTGGTGTCCATTCATACATTTGCTTTGGGTGAAAATGGCCCATATCTCAGGAGTATTGGTCTGAAATTTGGCATGTGCAGTCATCGTGGAAAGTTTTCTCATAAACCAGATAGGTGGCGCCACCTACCTTGTGCAATAGGACAATGTCTACTTGGAAAGGAATGAATGGTATTTTCACATTCATTTTTTTTTAATCACTTGCCAAATTGCAACGTTATTCACAGAGTGAACATTAGACCCCTGGGTCTCTTGTTTTTAAATCCGTCGGCGATTTGTTTTTGCCTGCACATGTTAATAAATATTAATTTGACATGAAAAGGTATATTACAAGTAACCAGATAATTAGTGCATTTTACACCCATAAATTATATATTTTGCACACTGGACAAAAGTAAATAGTTTTTATTGCGATGGCCCTTATAACAAGTATAATATATAATTTAAATAAAAAAAAATAGAATTTACCTTTATTTACCTGATCTTACCTGTGCAGGTGAGTAAACTTTTACAGGTAGCAATTGGCAAAATAGAAATGCACAAGTCTCGTGGCTGTGCAGTTAATTAAAAGATAGCTTCTGCATATTGTTTTGACTCCTTCAAAAATTTCCTTTCCACTTTTAAAATGAAAAGTTGTCTTTATATTCTGTACTTACAAAGGTAATTAAATCTGTTTAAGATCAAAGGTAACCCAATAAATAGTGTAGTTAGTACCTGTAATTCATAAATTTTACACATGGCAATCAAAGTTAAGTTGTTGTATGTTTTTTTGTTCTCCCTTTTTACATGTATAAAAAATATACTTCATTAAAAACATAATTTACCTGTATTTACCTGATCTCAACTGTACAGGTGAGTATGTTTTTATGTGTAACCATAACCAAAATTATCAGTTGTCTAAAAAATCAAAATATAATGGTTTCACACAGTTGACACTTGTTTATTCATATTCTTCTCAGCCACTTTTCAGCATGATTTTGTCACTGCCAGAGGTAATTGATCAGTTGAAGAACAAAGGTATTATTCACATAGGTAACTTAATTACTGTATTAAAGGCACCTGTTCTTATATCAAAATTAATCCTACAGTCCATAAATAGAGAAGGTATTAATTTATAGTAACTATAATGATGAACAAGGTGTTTGCGTACATATTCAGAAAAAAAAATAATTTACCTTTACTTACCTGTACAGGTAAACATATGTGTTATATGTTAATAGTCATAGAATGTGCTCTTTGGGTCAGCAAGCTTTTCAGGTGAAAAATATATGATTTCCAAAGAAAAATCCAATTTTACTTGCACATTCCCGTTCATCGGTGGTTCCCTTACCTGTATTAAACCAAATCATTTACCTTTTTCTTACCTTTAATTAATAATTACCTTAGAGTGAAAAAAAATCCTTACATTTCCCTTTTTTTATCAAATGGTTAATGGGTTACCTGAACAGGATGAAAGGGGTCATTTTGGTGATATACCAGTGAGTGGAAATACCGGTAGTACAGATTTACCTGTTTTTACCTGTATATACCTTAGTTACATACATATCAAACCAGGTATGTAGAAAATAAATAAAATAACCTGAAGGACATATACCTGACAGTAAAAGCTGAAAATTTCACAAAGATACCTTTAATGGTTACTGAGTTAATGTCTCTTATATAGATTCATGTAAAAATGTGGAAAAAATGCAAAATAAATCTGAACAGTAGGAGTGTGACAATCCACAGGCTAATCTGAACAGTAAAGGGTTAATATCGCACAAAAATGATTCTAGGGTAGTGCTTTCTGAAGTTTGATCATATGGCCTCAGTTCAGTGAATTTTGGCTGAGTTATGGGAAGCTGAATTAAGTCATATGCCATAAGAGCCCATTTTAGCTCAGTGGCTACAAAGATCTTCTTCCCAAAAACCACTGGACCAAATTCTTAAATCTCACAAGTTAATTATCCTTAGATGTTGATAATTCAAGTTTGTTCAAATGGTTTTGGTTCAGTGAATTTTGGCTGAGTTATTGGAAGCTTAACTTAGCCATTTTGCTGTATTTTCCCATATGAGTTATAAACCTGCAAAACGTTTTTTGACTGAAGCCACAGAGGCCAATTTGTTTAATATTTTACAAAAATAATCCCCTGAATAATTATTATAATAATTGTCTTTTATGGTTCCAAAGAATGAATTTTGGCTGAATTATAAAGATTGAATTGAGTCATTTTACCATATATGTTAGCTGTGTGAAGCAGATACATCTAGCCTAGCACCAGTTTACCGTTACATCATGCCTCTGGACATTTAGATTTCAGGTTATCTATGAAAATATTGACAGGAATGTTTTTAAAAGCTTTTAAAAATGTAGGTTTATGATTTTAGATATTCCTCATGCCAGGCAATGTTTACAATCACAGGTATACAGCTCTCTGTGGGTACAGACGGCTGTACATGGATTATAAATAATTGGTATCCATACTCAACTTAATTTTAGATTTTGCCATTAGTGTGAGATGTATCTGTATTATTATTTTGCATTCAATATGTATCTGTAGTAATTTTTAGCCAACCTGTGAGCTAATGCGATGGTGTGGCGGCGTCTGTGGTCTGTACGTTAACCCATACTATCTCGAAAACAACTGGAGCTAGCATCATGAAATTTAATGCAAAAAATTTGCCATCTGAAAAACTCTGCATTTTTTTTAGATTTTATAGAGAAAAAGCTAAAAACCTTTAAAAATTTTCTCCTCTGAAACGGTCAAGCCAAATTGTTCAATATTTCACAGAAATAATCTTTTATACCATCTCTCTCAAGTTTGTTCGAATGGTTTGGTGAATTTTAGCCGAGTTACAGGAAGTTGAACTTAGTCATCTGTCCAAAAAAGCATACTAAAATGACAATATCAGAAACGGCTGGAGCTATCATCACCAAATTTTATGCCAATGTTGGTCACATGAGTCATATATGAAATTCAGGTATTGGTGACCTGCATTGACATTTTTAGCTCAGCTGACTATAGTTGTGGTCCATTGTCCGTCGTCCGTCCGTCTGTCCGTAGATGTGGCATGTTTTGAAATCGTAAGACCTAAGAATCCAAAATTCGGCATAATGTTAGATGTCCCAAAGATTGCCTACCAAGCCAAAAACTTGGTCTTTACGACTTCGTTTCTTTGAGAAATTAAGGAAAAACCTTAATTTTTTATTAAAAACCTATTTTCACCCTTCAGGACTGCCTAATATTAAAACCACTCATCTGTTTTTCCTCATATTCACCATAAATATTCCTCTATATAGTTCCTATGTACATGCCGTAAATTAGGTCTGTATTTTATAATTTTAAAAAGTTATGGGCCCAAACATAATGCATTTTGTAAAAAATCAGGAAAGATATTTGATCACTTTACACAAAACCTGTTAAAGTTATGGACTTTTTTCCACTAATATAACTTAAATTAATCAAAATCAAATTGTATACCCAAAATTAGATAAAAATTTTCAAATTTTTAAAAAATATTAACAAATAAAAAATTGGTACCTTAAATTTTGCCCAAATTTGACCATGGCACGTTTTTTTCCTTTAAGTACTGTGGTTTTCATTTTCACAGCATGTTTTTGTTAGCATTTTGTCTGTTAACACTAAAAATTTGAAACCAGTTGATCAAAAACTGCAGATTTTATTCAAGTTTTCAAGCACCATGTAACATATTGTTTACATCAAGCTAGTGTTATGCAGTTTGCAAGAGCTCAGCTCCCCAGCTTCAGATCTCAGTTCCTAAAATTTGGCATACAATTAGATGTCGCCAAAATCCCCTACCATGCCAAGAATTTGGTCACTAGGACTTATAACTTCGAGATATTAATGAAAAACTTCATTTTCCCATTAAAAACCCATTGTTACACTTCAAGACTGCCTAATATCAAAACCACTGATCTGACTTTAATAATATATAATATTCATATTTTTCTATAAATTCGCTATGCACATGCCAGAAATGATGTCAGTATTGCTTAATTGTTTTAACTTATGGGCCCAAACATAATGCACTTTGAAAAAAATCAAGAAATATATTTACTCCCTTAACAAGAGGATTGCTGAAGCTAGAGATTTTTTGTCAGGGATGTAACATTATTTAATCAAGATTCAATTGAATACCCAAAATTATTTCAGCTTTTTAGCGAACCTGTGAGCTTATGCGATGGCGCAGCGTCGAATGTCCATCGTCAGCCGTCCGCCGTCAGCCGTCCAGGGCTGGCTTTCCGCCGTCCATGGCTGTAAGTCAGAAACCATCGGAGCTAGCAGCTCCAAATTATATGTAAGAATTAGTCACATGTGAAACTTGGTGCCCTGGAGCTTATTATTGGTTATCTGCATTAATTTAGATTTTATAGAGAAAAAGCTGAAAAACCTTTAAAAATCTTCTTCTCTGAAACTGTCAAGCCAAATTGTTCAATATTTCACAGAAATGATCCCTGGAACAATCTCTCTCAAGTTTGTTCGAATGGTTCCAGTTCGGAGATTTTTGGCCGAGTTACAGGAGGTTGAACTTAGTCATCTGTCCAAAAAAGCACACTAAAATTAAAATCTCAGAAACGGCTAGAGCTATAATCACCAGATTTTTTACCAATGTTTGTCACATATGTCATATCTGATTTTGAGGTATTGGTGGCGCCACCTACATTGATGTGTTTTTTACAGGCGAAAATGTAATTTTAAACTCTTCTAGCTTATACACTGATTTATGATGAAACTGTTAAGCTGATTGGTTTAAACTTTACAAGAATTATTCTATGGTAGGGTTCTGCCAGTTTTATAAGAATAGATTGGGTAAATACAGTTTAAAAAAAACATTGTAGCCAATTGAAAAAGGCTTTCTGTATTTGAAAACAGATTTGACAACATGCTGACTTTCAGCAGCCAAGTCAAGAGGTCACTCAGTACAAACAGGAGGGGTCCAGACATCACCATGGCAACTGACCCGGCTCTTGGGGAATGTCTAGACAATGTGATTAGACGTCTAGACACAGCGTCTAGACGTCTAGACACAATGTTTAGATGCAGAATTCCCAGATTATTGGAACTATATGTAGCAGTATTTGTCACATCAGTGGCAGAATGGAAAATACTGGGGTCGTGGGGGCGCACACACACAGACGTCTGACCTCATCCAAGGCACAACACAGCGTGCTTTACAGTTTTTACTGTGCTGGAATGAGAGACAAGAAATATACAAAAACTGAACTCTCCAGTTCAACGGTTGTCTGCCAAGTCATATTTACAATTTAAAATGCACAGGATCAGACCTGCTGACTTACAAAATAATACATAATTACGAAATATGCCTCAGTTACAGAATGTACAGTATTTACAGCGACACCTCGCCATCATAATACACTGCGTTGGCAAGTATATGAAAAATGTCAGTGATCAGGCTACCTTTCTGACCAAACTTAGCAAAATATTACTACAGCAAGATTACTACAACAAATAATACGTCTATGATATCGTTATTACCAGGAGAAATAGAACTACGGAGTGATGCAAGATTACTACAACAAATAATACATCTACAACATCGTTATCATGACTTTGAAAATAGAATAACGTTCTGGGTTGTGTTTACATTAACACAATAATTAAATCAGGAAATACACTGATAATTACATACCTGGAATGAGAGACAAGAAATATACAAAAACTGAACTCTCCAGTTCAACGGTTGTCTGCCAAGTGACGCTAGACGGAAACTTGGCGGCAAAACCAGGTACATAATTAACATGTCAATGGACAATATTACGAAACAACGGAGCAAATTAAATCAATGTTGAACAAAAACGTGTAAGTACTGGATACGTTTCTGATATTGCATATAACGCTTATTATGGCAACTTTTATGTACGTATGCCTTGTTACTGCATGAAAAACATAAAATGACGGATATTAATTAACAGGTCAAAGGTGACAACCCAGGTGCTATGCTCCGAGAAGGATTACAAGTTGGCGCGCTACTCTCTGACCAATACAGACACAGGGTGCACACAATGTATGCATATCACATCAAATATGAAACAAACTAAACTAACGGCAGTGCACCCGGTCACATTTTCCCCCTCCTAAGAAAATGTCGTCCCCACATTAAATACGATAAATTCATACTCCCATATAATAAATGCAACATCCAACAATATATGTCAGTTGTTTGTGTACGTTAAACGAAGTCAGCATCACTAACCCCAAGCAATGATATCGGTGGATTATAAGTATCATTACAACATCGTCTACTTGATAGGTGCTTGCATATTATAATTTACAAACTGGATCATCTTACAACAACATTACATTATCAAATAACTCTAGATCATCAAAATCATGATATAGCGTACCATGACCACTTGACACATGAACATAAGGTATGCATGGTCAGACCAATACCTCAGCGATGGCAATATCCATTAAAGGATAACAAAATCGCTCATGCTGTTTGCTGATATGATATTGGGTATGTGATGTGCCTATATCAATAATAATCAGTGTGTCATTGGGCCCGAGTACCTAAAATTGTCTTAAGAAGTGTTATATAAATATTAGCAGTTTCAGCTAGTCATCACTGTTTTATGGATACCTCAATAGATAAGTGTATTATATAAATACATATTACATATTCATCAATGGAGAAAGGGCATCTATTAGATTTTTTAGGTCGACTATACGGTTTTGAATGACAGAAGGTTCCCGGGGTTCTGGGTATGGTAAGCTACAGGTTTGTTGATATGAACAAGGATCATACCACATTGGCGTCTTCTTGGTACGGTTCGAACGTCTAGGAATACTGGGAACAGACTGGTCCATAGTACACGGCTCTTCTGCGGTTTCGTCAGTGCAATGGTTGGTTTCTTCTAGGTCTGAGGTACCATCCCTCTCCAAACCATCCCGCGATCCCTCGGGTCCTTTAGGTTCTGCCGATGTTGATGTCTGATCGATCAGTGGGCGATCATCCGGCGGGGCCTCACTCACGCTGTGTCGTCGAGGGGTTGGTTGTGGTTTTTCCGGGACGTTGGGATTCGGTGATAGCCGCGGACACGGGAGATTTCTCCTGGGTTTTGGCTGCGGCATGATACGTATAGGTTCCTCCTCAGATTCTTCCTCATCAGAGCTGGAGATGACATCAACTTTTCTGGTTTTATCTGAACGTTTTGACGTCGCCTTTGGTGTAACTGGCCGTTTCTTGGTGCTATGTTCGGTGTTATTCGGCGTGTCCTTCTCTGAAGCATCTGGCGACATATATCCTATCGGGAGAAGCAGATTGCGGTGCAATGTTTTCCTTGGTCCAATCCCATATTCGGCCTCAAGTTCGTATACTGGGACATCATCATTAATTTGACGCACGACCTTATAGATGGTTTCCTGCCATCGATCACATAGTTTCTGTTTCCCTTTAACAGCGAGATTACGGATAAGCACCCTGTCTCCTGGCTGTAGTACGGCGCCTCTACTTCCAAGATCGTAATTCCGTTTTTGTTGTTGTTGGGCCTTGCTGATGTTCTTAGAAGCCAACTCGTATGCAAATCTCAAGCACTTCCGCAGATTCTCGACATACCCTTGTTTTTGCTGTTTAACGCCAGTGCCAAACGCTACATCTACAGGTAAACGTGGATGTCTGCCGAACATCAAGTAAAATGGTTCATACCCAGTTGTCTCATTTGGAGTACAGTTATACGCATGGACTATCGGAGCGATGTAGTTATTCCAATCAGCTTTCTCTTCGGGTTGGAGTGTGCCTAGCATGTCCAACAGCGTACGATTAAACCCCTCACACTGTCCGTTCCCGCTCGGATGGTATGGTGAGGTCCGTGATTTAGCAATACCAGCTATCTCACACAGGTGTTTGATCGTGTTGCTTTCAAACTGTCGTCCTTGGTCACTATGCAATTTTGCTGGAAACCCATAGTGAATGATGAAGTTGTCGAACAGTGTTTTAGCTGTTGTATAAGCGGTCTGATTCCGGGTAGGGTAGGCTTGAGCGTATCGGGTGAAGTGATCTGTAACCACTAGCACATTCTCGTATCCCCCTTTTGACGTTTCAATAGAAAGAAAGTCCATACAAACCAGTTCCAGGGGTTGGCTCGTTTTGATACTGACCAATGGTGCTTGTGGTTTTAGAAGTGTTTTTTTCGACGAACACACCTTCCACATTGGGCTACATACTCTTCCACGTCATTCGACATTCCGGGCCAGAAAAATCTACCTCTTAGAAGTTCCATGGTCCGATCACGTCCTGGGTGGCCAACCTGGTCATGACATCTGGTTATTGCTTCCTTCCGGTGGGTGAACGGGAGCACTAATTGGAAAGACACCTCATTGTTCTGCAGGCGCTGACGGTACAATACACCATTTCGTAGACACAGCTTCTTCCCCCGACATAAACTACGCATCTCTCGCCAGTACGGATCATTGTCGAGTGTTATAGTTGGGTTTCCTTCTAGCATGTCTATGCATCTTTTTAGAACTGGGTCTTTCCGTTGGAGCTTCACCCAATCAGAAACTGACCTTTGGTTTAGTACTGTATTCTCCAGTAGAGGTACAGCATTCTCAGATAGAGATAAAATTTCTACAAATCCACTGGTTGGCATTTCTGTGTTAAAAATGGCCGATACGACTTGATTTTCGATTACCTGACACTCTTGTGGCCATTTTATGCGTGATAACGAATCTGCATCGATGTTTCTTCGGCCAGACCGGTATTCGATGGTGAAGTTATAGTTGGCCAGTGCTGAAACCCATCAGTGACCTGTTGCATCTAACTTCGCTGAGGTAAGGATATACGTCAAGGGATTGTTGTCAGTTTTCACCGTAAACGTGCTTCCATACAAATAGTCATGAAATTTCTTTGTGATAGCCCATTTTAGCGCCAAAAATTCCAGTTTGTGAACAGGGTACCGGTTTTCTGCGTTCCTTAATCCTCGACTGGCAAAAGCTATGGGCCGTTCGGTTCCATCCGGTTGTTTTTGATATAATGCTGCTCCCAAGGACTCACCACTGGCATCCACATGCACAGAGAACGGTTTAGCAAAATTCGCGAAAGCAAGCACGGGTGCAGAGGTACACAGTTCAATAAGCTGTTCAAATGCTGCTTGGTGACGATCTTCCCATCTGAAAATGTTGTTACCTGATTCTGTCGATTTCTTTGTTTTCTTTCGGTGAGCACCAGTGCCTTGAGTTAACTCGTACAGTGGTTTGGCGATCTTAGAAAAATCCTTTATGAATCGTCGGTAGAACCCTGCAAAACCTAAAAAGCTCTGGAGTTGTTTGGCATTACTTGGTATCGGCCACTCTCGAACGCATCGAATCTTATCTGGATCGGGGGATACTCCTTCTTCGGATACTTCATGTCCAAGGTACTTAATAGACGTCTGGAAGAAGTTACATTTAGAAGCCTTCAACTTTAAGCCTGCGTTCCTCAACCGGTTGAACACTGCCTCAAGTCTCTCAATGTGTTCCTCATACGTCCGACTGAAAACAACTATATCGTCCAAATACAGTAAACACGAATTCAAGTGTAGATCGCCCATGCACTGTTCCATTAGACGTTGGAACGTGGCTGGTGCATTGGTCAATCCGAACGGCATGCGCTGGCACTCAAAAAACCCAACCTGCCCTACCGCAAACGCTGTCTTTGGTTTATCTTGTTCCTCTATTTCCACCTGCCAATATGCACTTTTCAGATCAAGGGTGCTGAACCACTTGGAATCATGTAAACTATCAAAAGTTACTTCAATTCGGGGAAGGGCGTATGCATCCTTCACTGTCACTGAGTTAAGTTGCCTAAAGTCTATGCAAAATCTGAGAGTTCCGTCTTTCTTCCTGACCAGAACGACATTGGATGTATAGGGACTGTCAGATTTCCTGATTACTCCGAGATCTAACATCTCACGCACATGTTTCCGGACTTCTTCAAGCATAGCAGGTGGTATCCTTCGGTGCCTTTCTTTGAATGGTCGGTCATCTTGTAGTTTGATCTTGTGTTTCACCAAGTCTGTCTGCCCAAGGTCTAGATCATGCAAGGAGAACACATCACGCCATTTTGATAAGAGTTGTTCTACTTCTGTCACCTGGTCTTTGTTTAGCTCGGCAGAGAGCATCTCATGGTAGGAATACCGGAATTCCTCCCTGGGAGAGTCTTTATTTTCCTGAGTTGAATCCACTGGTACCACTTCCACTTGGTGTACATCACAGAGCTTACTTCTGCTTGGTATGGCAACTGCCTTCTCAGAGTGGTTATTAATCTCAACATATACTTGTTGTGCTGACATCCTTGCTCCAAGTTTCTGCAACACGGGAGATACAACCAACCAACCTGGTAAAGTCATTGATCCTTCTGCAAGTACATGAACCTGTTTACAGTATCCTCTTGTGGCATGGGTAAGTCCTTGTACCAGTTGCCGGGTGTGTGGCTGTATAAGAATAGGTTTTGTCGTTATCACAGAACCTATTGCACCGGATTGATGAGCTGTTCTCTGGTTCTCCGATAGATTACCAAAAGCTAGTTTCCACGGTTTCGGAATGTTGGTAGCCAATATGCTCTCGTCATTGCTGCTCAACTGCAATACATTGGTGCCAATCAACACTGGAACTCTGCTTCGGTAAGTAGTTTCTGGTACAACCAAGGCTACGATGACACTGCTCAGCTGTGGGAGACCTTTTACCTTCAGTTCTATTTCTGTATAACCCAGGTACTCTAGTGAATGCCCATCTGCTGCCTCTAGTCGAATTAGCTCCTCCAGTGGCCAAACCTCTAATCCTAGCTTGTTACAGAAAGAGTCACATATAGTACTAACCATTGATCCGGTGTCTAAGAGGGCTTTACATGGCTGGTCATTGACGATGATGTCTACTTCACTTGCTTGACCGATCAATTTCTGGTTGACATTGGGACTATTTTGACCACTACGGTCCAAATTCTGTCCCACGAATTTGGCCGATCCTAGTTTAAATGACAGTCAGCTGCCCTGTGTCCGTACACGCCACAGTGCCAACAATGGCCTCTGAACTGGAGTGATCCTGGCTGATTATTCAGACGCCGACCCTCGTTGCTGGTAGCATTGGTACCCAGTTTGTGTCCGCTAGCATGGTTGTTGTAGGAGGAAGTCTGGCTGGACTGGTGATCGCTCTGGAAGGTTGTATTTGATCCGGTGCCCCTCTCCAGATTGGTCAATCCTTTTTCCAGGTCTCTCATTCCTCTCACCATCTCATCTACTTTCTCTGATAGCTGTCTCGTCAGTAATTCCAGCTGTTTGACGGGTGACGTCTCAGTGGGTTTCTTTGTCTCTACTGCATAGACTCTTGCCTTGATGTCCTGGGGTAGATCCTTTAGTCGTAACTCTGCCGCTCTGGCTTCTACGATCAGTTGTTCGTAAGTGGCATTCTCGACTTTATGGCGAATCTCATTTTGGATCTGCTCCGAGCGAAGTCCCGTGAAGAACTTAGACTTCAATATATTTGGTCCAGCAGTGGCTATAATAAGTGACTTGTTGCCACGGGAATAGAAATCCTCCAGTCTACAACTCCATTCTGCTATAGTCTCTCCCTTGTGTTGTTTCGCGGAGAAGAACTGTTCCATGCCGACCTCTGATGGTAACACATTTCCATAGATCTTGTCTAGCTTGTTGACTATCTCAGCCGAGGTTGCCTCCTCCCCCAAACGGATCGCGAATTGTCCTGCCTGTCCCTTCAAAGACTTCACGATGGCCTGTACGATCTGATGATCTGGATAAAGCCCCTGTCTGATCAGACTGCGCACCTCATGTCGCCATTGCTGATAAGATGTCTCTCCTTTCATGCCCTCTCCAGAGAAAGTCATCAGTCTGGGTGGATTTGCTGGGGGTATGTAACCATAAGGATGTAAACTTGGTGATGTAACAGCAGGTTGGTAGTTGAAGAACGTATTCGATGCTGGGCCCTCATACCTCGGAACCTGAGATGTTGCTACTGGTGCACGTGTACATTCCATCAGACGATGCCAATCGATACGCTACGTGTGGTGTCCCAAAAGGCAGGGGTGCACATACTTGTGTCGTGACTGATGTACGCCACGGCGACCGAAATGGTTGACCTTCCTCAACACGGACTTCCTGGTCCGACTGCTTGGGTAGTGGTCTCCCGGGAGTGGCTTGCTCTGTCTGCTTGCCAGATCCAGTCCCAAGAGCTTCTGTCAACAGTTGTCTGTCTTCAACTGACAGCGAAGACAGTTGCTTAACAAAACCTTTAACATCAAATGGTGGTTTAGGTAGAGCATAGTAGCACTGAGTTAAAGCCTGCTCTAACTCAGCTTGAACGGTTTCCACCCTCACTACCTGCTCACTTATCTGACAACCATCTAAGGATTTCCTAGCACTAACCACATCATCAGCTTTATGGAATACAATAAAAGCTGAGTTGTCACGGGGGATAATCCTGTCAACACACTGTGGATCTCCATGCAATTTAATTAAGTGAGTGATATCACTTAATTTGAAGTCCCCAGGTAAATTAATCAATAGCAGGCTACGGTCAATAAGCGACATCTTGCCAGAGATATGTCATTAACTAGCTATTCGCAAGTAATTGAAATTGATAAAGTTCTCAGTTGAACCAGATGCTCATATATCTGATATATCTTATCACGTATGGCACAACCTTATACTTGGGTGATAACACTGAATCGAGTTCAGTAAATCACCAAGCCTAATTGTGAACAAAGGTCTGTTGTATGTGTGTTATATGTACCAAATGAATCAAATGAATAAAAATAATTCAATAAAAATCAGGTGATAAATCTGAATCAAGTTCAGCCAATCGCCAAACAATGATAGACAGATCTCAAATGAACATGTGTGTGGCTTTTGCCAAATAATTCAATACAATGTACAAGGATCTAATTGAAATGTTGAAAAGTTCAATTTTGCTGACGTGATTACACTGGATCAAGTTCGGTCAATCAACGAAAAGGATCTAATCAAATTCTCAAAAATGGATGTAGGTTTAGGTGTTACCTGAATCAATTCAGTCACAAAGTTCAATAATACTCAGGTGTTAATACTAGATCAAATCAAGTTCATGCAATCATCGAAAAAAAATATAAACAAAATATTACAAATACAAAGGGTGACAACTGAAGCGTTGAATATGGTCGGTCACAAAGTTCAATGTCACTCAAGGTTGATATAAGCAATTGTTGATATGCAAGTGATATAGTCGATATATAAAAAAATATTTGACTGATAAAGCAAACGTTGATTTCAGTTCGTTACAAAGCTCGAGAAATATTTAGAAAATAACTAAAGTATTCGTGTCTGCGATGTGTCAACACTGACTAGTATCACTGACAAAGCCTAATGTGAATTAAATGTAAGCATCCAAACAATCGAACACTGACAATAATATGGTGACAGCATATATGATAAATCTGGGTGTCAGCAAAATATAAACACCACCCAGTTAAAATGAAAGGTCGAATGTTCAATTGGAGTGTTTGAAATTGTAAACACCGGCCAAACGATGAGAATATAAAGTCAATTTGTGAATGGTAGCACCGGCAAAATGTAAATACTGCCTTAAACTCAGGGAGCTTCGACAGAACATTAACGATGGTTTAACAAAGTCATATATGAAATATGAGTATTGAAAAGGTTAACACTGACCACCAGTCAGTGATATTCGAATGTACAATAACTGTAAAATGTAAATGTAAACACTGATAAAAATATCAGTGACGAAAGCGAATATAGACTAAATTGCAACGGCTGAAAAACATAATCTGAAAAAAAAATAAGCGACAAACTGACTATGAAGTTAATGTCTTAATTTGTCCTCTGACAAAAAGGTAAACACTGAGCAAAAATCAGTCATACTTTGAAACCTTGACCTTATGTATTTGTATTACTTCCGGTACAATAATACAACTGATATCCGTTTACCAATGTTTACTTGACTTATGGAAAGTATCCACAAAACAGCATTTTAAGGCAGTACAATTTTCAGTTGAGGTATGAATACGTAACAAAATGGCAAAATATGAAGTACAGAAGAAAAACATATAAATGTCTAATCACATAAAACATACCACTATCAGTTTTAACTGTGGCTGCTGATTCACAGACATGATAAACTGACAGTCAACAAGATCAAACCTCGCAACCCTCGACTGAACTAGAACTCTGTTGACCACCTAAGCACATTTTTTTTTTTTAACTGAGAGACCGAAATTATGTACATAAAATAAGAAGTCACCCTGATAAATTCTCACAACTGCACAAAACCAAGGGTCACTCACAGAAAGTACATGCTAGAAAACCGTGTTTACATTAACTCATGAATATAAAACACGTGTGTTTGTTTACAACATGGCCGCCATGACCAAACACGTTGATTTGTTTACAGAAGAGCTGTCATGACCGGATGTGTACAGTCACATGTAGTTGTTTACAATAAGAAGATCACTTGTGGTTACATGCATGGAAATAATATAACAGTTCTCAAATCAACAAAAATCGGTTACCTTCATGCTTCCGCTGCTCCACATGAACACATTATACAGGTCCAAAAGTCCACATGTACAAAATATCCAACACAATATCCTCCAAATGAGTATAATAAATCCAAAGTCCGGCAAAGTACACAAAACAATGTCCAATGTACATCAGGCGTGAAATCCTCTGAAAGTTCAAGAAGAACACCTATGGGCGACGAAGATTCCTGGCGTCAGATCCAGCGAAGCGGAAAAACCGTCGACCGGTACACACAATCACAACCACAAAGGACCAGGCACCCTCCGGCAGCGACTCCCTATGGCTCGTCTGGTTGGACTCTCGTAGCTCCACTTGGCAGTGTGTTATAACGGAAGATGTGCAAGCCCCACGTTGGGCGCCATTTCTGTAGCAGTATTTGTCACATCAGTGGCAGAATGGAAAATACTGGGGTCGTGGGGGCGCACACACACAGACGTCTGACCTCATCCAAGGCACAACACAGCGTGCTTTACAGTTTTTACTGTGCTGGAATGAGAGACAAGAAATATACAAAAACTGAACTCTCCAGTTCAACGGTTGTCTGCCAAGTCATATTTACAATTTAAAATGCACAGGATCAGACCTGCTGACTTACAAAATAATACATAATTACGAAATATGCCTCAGTTACAGAATGTACAGTATTTACAGCGACACCTCGCCATCATAATACACTGCGTTGGCAAGTATATGAAAAATGTCAGTGATCAGGCTACCTTTCTGACCAAACTTAGCAAAATATTACTACAACAAGATTACTACAACAAATAATACGTCTATGATATCGTTATTACCAGGAAAAATAGAACTACGGAGTGATGCAAGATTACTACAACAAATAATACATCTACAACATCGTTATCATGACTTTGAAAATAGAATAACGTTCTGGGTTGTGTTTACATTAACACAATAATTAAATCAGGAAATACACTGATAATTACATACCTGGAATGAGAGACAAGAAATATACAAAAACTGAACTCTCCAGTTCAACGGTTGTCTGCCAAGTGACGCTAGACGGAAACTTGGCGGCAAAACCAGGTACATAATTAACATGTCAATGGACAATATTACGAAACAACGGAGCAAATTAAATCAATGTTGAACAAAAACGTGTAAGTACTGGATACGTTTCCGATATTGCATATAACGCTTATTATGGCAACTTTTATGTACGTATGCCTTGTTACTGCATGAAAAACATAAAATGACGGATATTAATTAACAGGTCAAAGGTGACAACCCAGGTGCTATGCTCCAAGAAGGATTACAAGTTGGCGCGCTACTCTCTGACCAATACAGACACAGGGTGCACACAATGTATGCATATCACATCAAATATGAAACAAACTAAACTAACGGCAGTGCACCCGGTCACATATATCTTTCAGCTGTTTGAAAATCTTGGTTTGCATTTTGAGCAAATTGAGTTTATCATCAGGTCACATGTGAACTGCCGCACCCTCATTTTTGGTTGACCTCTGACCTTTCTTCGCTGCCCAGCGTCCATTTGTGCGTTTTTTTCCACACATAAACCCGCATATCTCGGGAAGCGTTTGACCAATAAGGCTAAAAATTTTGCACAAATGTAGCCCTTTGATATCTTTATAACATACACTAAAAATGGTGGTGTCACCTGCAACCATTTTTGCATAGCGTCCATCTGTTCATCTGCCTTGGGATAATAACACTCATATCGCAGCAGTGGTTTCACTTATCCACCTGAAATTTTACAAGTTTATACATCTCGGGCAGCTTTCCTCGATTTTATGACAGGTGGCGCCATCTACATTCACGTTTACTCTGCAGACATCCAAGCTCATATCTTGGGAAATGTTTGACTGATTGGGCCAAAATTTTGCATGTGTATAGATCTCACATAGCTCTTCATCATAGGCAAAACTGGTGGCGCCACCTGCAACCATTTTTGCACAGCGTCCATCTGTTCCTCTGCCTTGGGATCAAATCACTCATATCTCAGCAGTGGTTTGACTTATCCACCTGAAATTTTGCAGGTTTATACATCCTCTACAGCTTTCTCGATTTTATGACAGGTGGCGCCACCTACATTCACGTTTACTCTGCAGACATCCAAGCTCATATCTCGGGAACCGTTTGACCGATTGGGTCAAAATTTTGCTTGTGTATAGATCTCAAATAGCTCTTCATCATAAGCAAAACTGGTGGCGCCACCTGCCATCACTTATGAACACCATCAGGTTTATACATCCTGGACAATTTTCTCGATTTTATGACAGGTGGCACCACCTTCGTTCACGTTTACGCTGCAGACATCCATGCTAATATGCAACACACCTCACTCTATTCCCCTTGCCACTTAATCCATGCCTCACTTCACCCGTCCCACTCTGATTTCTGCGGATACACATAGTCGCTTGTTGACTACCCATATTCTAGTTTTAAAATGTCATGGTCTGAAACTTGCAGGTCCAAAATGTCCATTTTGCTGAAATCATAATGACTAAAGTAGATAAGCAGGACTTAAAAGGATCAATATTAAATTTTAAAAATAAACCTCCATTCATACTCCCAAACTTTGCACAGGTTTGCATTAGGCCTGTAGGCCTTGTTAATAATTTAGCATCATACTCGCATTCCATTAATAACTCTATTGTTCCAAAATTATGACAGAAAAATTCAAAGAACATCTTCCAGTCTTTCTTAGATTTATCTAAATATTTCTTCAGCCACATAACATGTTGAGTCTCAATGAAACTCTCTATATCTAACATATGCATACCACCTTCTGATATTGGCTTTATCAATATTTCTCTTCTCACTTTACCCCTTTTCTTCCCTTTCCATATAAAAGCCCATATTATTTTATTAAGTCTATCCTTATACTCTTTTGTTAATGGAATGTTTGCAGTTAAATGTGTAAGTTTGGAGAAACACAGAGTTTTCACAAATAGTATCCTACCATATAAACTTAAACTCCTCTGTCTCCATAAATTTGTTATTTCATATATATTTTGAATTTTTTGTTCAAAATTATATTTGTCCTTTTGGGCAAGGTTATTTTTCACATAGGTACCTAACACTTTTACATAGTTTTGCCATCTAAGCCCCAATGGTTTATTTCTTCTATCCTTAAATTTCCACAACCACATAGCTTCTGTTTTTTCTCTATTTATATTTAAACTCGAGTATATTGCAAATTTTTTTAATAAGTCATATACATTTTTAGCTGAATCTGTATCTTTAACTATAACAGTAGTATCATCTGCATAAAGCACTAATTTTAATTCATTGTTAGCTCAGCTGACTATAAGTCATCTGAGCTATAGTCGTGGTCCATTGTCCGTCGTCCGTCCGTCTGTCCGTCCGTCCGTCCGTCCGTAGATGTGGCACGTTTTGAAACCGTAAGACCTAGGAATCCAAAATTCGGCATAATGTTAGATGTCCCCAAGATCTCCTACCAAGCCGAAAACTGGGTCTTTACGACTTCGTTCCTTTGAGAAATTAAGGAAAAACCTTAATTTTTTATTAAAAACCTATTTTCACACTTCAGGACTGCCTAATATCAAAACCACTCATCTGTTTTTCCTCATATTTACCATAAATATTCCTCTATATAGTTCCTATGTACATTCAAGAAATTATGTCTGTATTATATAATTTAAAAAAGTTATGGACCCAAACATAATGCATTTTGTAAAAAATCAGGAAAGATATTTGATCACTTAACACAAAACATGTTAAAGCTATGGACCTTTTTTCCAGGAATATAACTTTAATTAATCAAAATTAAATTGTATACCCAAAATTAGATGAAAATCTTTTAAATTTTTTAAAATATTAAAAAAATTAAAAAAATTGGTACCTTAAATTTTTGCCAACTTTGACCATGGCACGTTTTTTTCCTGTAAGTACTGTGGATTTAATTTTCACAGCATGTTTTTGTTAGCTTTTCAACTGTTAACACCAAAAATTTGAAACCAGTTGATCAAATACTGTAGATTTTATTCAAGTTTTCAAGCACCATGTAACATTGTTTACATCAAGCTAGTGTTATGCAGTTTGCAAGAGCTCAGCTCCCCAGCGTCAGCTCTTAGTTCCTTAAATTTGGCATACAGTTAGATGTCTCCAAAATCCCCTACCATGCCAAGAATTTGGTCACTAGGACTTAATACCTTCAAGATATTAATGAAAAACTTCATTTTTCATTAAAAACCCATTGTTACACTTCAAGACTGCCTAATATCAAAACCACTGATCTGACTTTAGTCATGAATAATATACATATTTTTCATTCTCTATGCACATGCCAGAATGATGTCAGTATTGCGTAATTGTTTTAAGTTATGGGCCCAAACATAATGCACTTTGTAAAAAATCAAGAAATATATTTACTCCCTTAACAAGGGGATTGCTGAAGCTAGAGATTTTTTGTCAGGGATGTAACATTATTTAATCAAGATTCAATTGAATACCCAAAATTAGTTATGAATTTTTCAAATTTTATAAGTTATTAGTATTAATGTAAAATTAGTAACTTAAATTTTGGCCAATTTTGACCATGGCACGTTTGTTTCCTGTGAGCACTGTTGATATAATTTTCATATCATGCAAACATAAGGATTTCAGCTTTTAAGTTTAGAAAGCTGAAAGAAATTGGCCAAAAATTGTAGCTTTTATTAATGTTTTTATGAGACCCTGTCAGACTTTGGCTCTCTCCAGCCCCTCTTGAGTCACCTGTATATTGACCTTGTTGAACTTTCAGCAAATTATGCACGCTTGAGGCGAGGCATACACCAGAATCCAGGCAGCTTATGGCCAGCCACAGTTGATCCAGGTGTCCAACCCAACTCATCTAGTAGTTTTAACCAACTACATAACAATAAACAATAAATTAATAAATTTTTATTGGTTTTTAATAAAAAATTAAAGAAAAATTGAAAAGGAATTTGTTAGTTTATAATAACAGGAAATTAACTTGCAGTTACTGATGATATAAGAATCTTGTATCGATGGATAGAATGTCACGTATTCCAAATAAAACTATGCAGTCACCTATGGTATTTTTCAGTTCAATTTTAATGATAAAGAAGTAAATCATATCATTCATTACTAATCATTAGGGATTATATGTTGGAAATTAATGATAGACAAAGATGCAGTTGATAATATTAATCTAGATTCCTACTGTGTCTAGTGTGTACATTGATGTGAAATTAGTCCAAAATGAATTTATTACAGTTATTTTTTAATATAAATAAAAGCCATAAAACCAGGTACTTATGATCATTATTTAAATGTGTGAATTTTATATATTCTGGATTCTCAACATCATTGTTTAGTGAAAACTGAATAAACACCAGACATGGTGCGAATACTTTGTAATTGTATTTAAATATGAATATGATTATGTACTCCATTATAAAATTTCTTGCATAAAGAATGGGAATTCAGGTAAAATGAAAGTATATGAATACCAGTGCAAATACTTTCAAAATGTATTCATGAATGCATTCATGAATATATTCTTTAATATTATTTTAATAATCATTTCAGTTATATTTCATTTTAAAAAATCACATGATTCTCTTATTATTTTTAATAAAAATTATATTTGGGACAATATTGGTAATTTTTTTTAATTAATAGTTAAACCCTTATATTATATATTCTGCTTATAAGTTATATGGCCAAGTCAAAATCTGTGTGACAATAGTACTCCATTTGTTAATAATATAAATGAAATCAATCCTCTTCCCTGTCTCCAACGGTACTATCAAAATCATACATAAGCTAAACAACAACAACTCATAATACAGCTTATATTTATTACCACACAAAACCAGCATGTGCCTCATTTCTAAATAATATTTTTTTATCATATATAACAGCTGAGCGTCGTGACCCATAGGTCCCTTGTTTTTAATCTGTATACCACTTATATCTGGATTACTTCGAATTGATACAGCCAATATCTCCAAGCACAAAATAAAAAGGTATGGTGAAAGGGGATCTCCCTGTCTCACTCCTATTTCAATCTTAAAATAACCTGATGAAAAACCATTATTGTATCCCCAGACAAAGTCCGGGGATACTATGTTTTCATACCGGTCCCGCTGCCGCCACCGCATATAAATCTTGTTGGCCCGATAACCAAAAAATATTTCACGGAACTTTACCAAACTTGGTATATGTATAGATATGGGTAAGAGGACGACGCCTATTTAAAATGAGGTCATGACCTTTACTAGGAGAGTGTCCTTGACCTTGAATAGGTCCTATTTTGGGGAAAATCACACAAATTCTTTAATATCTCAAGAAATCTTGCATGGATTTGTCCCAAAATCAAGTTGATGTAAGTACATGGATAGGGTTGTCATGTTCCAGAAATTGGTGGCGCCACCTATTATTCTTTACTTGTTTCCGTGCCGTTTAATTCCCCCAAAATTGCCACCTTACAGTACTGTGAGCATTATAAGTCAAAAACTAATGGACAGATTTCTTTTATATTATGCATATACATAAGTATAGGTTATGGGATGATGTTAATTTAAATTGGGGTCATCACCTTTCCTATGAGAGTGGCCTTGACCTTGAATATTGCCATATATGGTGAAAATCACACACCTCTTATGATATCTCCAGTGTTGATAGCCATATGGATTTCAAACATGACTTATGTATGGCCCACCACTAAAGTAAGAACCCTATAGGTTCTAGGGTCATGAGGTCAAAGGTCAAGGTCACTGGACTGGCATCTTAAAAGATACTGTGGATGCATTTTAAGCCAAACTTTCATCCCAGGTCTTCCATCTTGAATATATAGCTCACTTGCCAATAGTGGATGATCCATATCAATTTTGGGGTCACAAGGCCAAAGGTCAAGGCCACAGGAGCTATCTGTCAAAAAATTAGTTTCTGGATGATAATTCCTGCTTTTATTGATGTATTGATTTCAAACTTGACTTATATATGTCCCATTGAAAAAGCAAGACTCCAATTGATTTCAGGGTCATGAGGTCAAAGGTCAAGGTCAAAGGACACATCTTAAAAAAGATTGTGGATGCATTTTCAGCCAAACATTTCATCTCAGACCTTTCATCTTGCACATAGAGTTCATTTGCCAATAGAGGAAGACCCCTATCAATTTTGAGGTCGCAAGGTCAAAGGTTAAGGTCACTGGAACCATCTGTCCAAAAATTAGTTTCTGGATGATAATTACTGCTTTATTGATGTATAGATTTCAAACTCGACGTGTATATGTTCCATTGGAAAAGCAAGACCTGAATTGATTTTCGGGTCATGAGGTCAAAGGTCAAGGTCACAGGACACATCTTTAAAAAGATCAAGGTCACAGTACCAACATCTTCAACAAGATTGTGGATAAATAGAAGGAAGAAACAATTAATATGCCAAGTGTCAGTATATGCTGCTAAAAATGGGGGCCTATTCTTAAAGGGGGGGGGGGCTACTATGTCTGGGGATACTCTGGCAATGTCTAGAAATGTCTAGTTTAGTATACATGCCTCAACATTACTGTACAAAACTTTCACCCATTTAATAAAGCTGACACCAAAATTAAATCGTTTAAGTGTTGCAAAAATATATTTCCAATCTTATGTGTCAAAAGCCTTTTCTGGGTCTATGTGAGAAGTATACCATCCAAAATTCTTTGATTTGTATAATAAACAGCATCCAAAATAGTTCTAACTGCCTCTGTTATGGATGTATTTTTCATAAAGCCATGTTGATTTTCATGAATTAGTTTTGATAGGACTGTTTTTAATCTAAATGATAAAGCTTTTGTCATAATCTTATAATCAATATTAAATGAAGAAATAGGATGCCAGTTTTTAATTTTAGTCCTATCTTTGTCTTTCTTTTCAACCAGAGTGATAACTGCTTGTTTCTGTGATGCCGTCAAACTGCCAGTATCCAAAGAATAATTAAAGCTATCAACCATCACCAATCCTAGTTTTTCCCAAAAATGTATAATAAATTCTGCTGACAAACCATCATTACCTGGAGATTTATTCTTTTTAAAGGTTTTTAATGCTTTAAAACATTCCTCCAAAGACAAACGAATATCCCTCACACATTTCCTGTTCTTCAGGTGAAAGGTTTGGAATGTACTTATTCCTAAAAAAATCATTAAAGACCAAATTTTCTTTTGAACATTGTGTGAGGCAAAGAATCTTTTTTTCTTCCTCTAAAATATTCTTTGTTCCTATTATAATGTGTCCATCCTCATCTATTAATTTCTTTATTTGTTTCCTATTTCCATTTCTTTTTTCTAGATTATAAAAATACTTTGTACTTTTTTCTCCTTGTTCAATCCATCTTATTTTTGCCCTGATTATTATTCCTTCAGTTTTTGCATCATATATATCCTGTAATTCATTATTGAGTTGTTTGTATCTTTCTATTTCCTCCTCTTTATCTTCTATCTCTTGTATTTCCCCGATCAAACACAGTTCTCTCTCTCGTGCCTCCCTACATTTAGTTTTTGCATACCTTATGGTTTCTTTTCTGATTTTGTATTTTAGAAACTCCCAGCGTAGGTTTGGATTATCATCATTGTCATCCCTTAACCATTCATCTAGCTTTGAAAACATCAAGTCTAAGTAAACCCTGTCCTGTAAGAGCTTATTATTAAATTTCCAGTAACCTTTTCCCTTTCTCTCTGATATATCTTCTTTTAAAGAAAGTATTACTCCAGAATGATCTGATTTAAAAGCAGGAATTATTTGAACATCTGACACTCTGTCTTGTAGTTCTGAAGATGTAAGAAAATAATCTATTCTGGTATAAATTTTCTTAGAAGTTTGTCTCCATGTATATTTATTTAAATAAGGGTGTTTGATTCTCCAGATATCTTGTAAGTCTAATCTTCCTTTTATATTGATTATTTCATTTATTGCTCTTGTTTTTAGGATGACTGATCCACCTTTTTTATCTTCTCGAGTAAGAGCTGTATTCCAATCTCCTCCCATCAGTATATCCTCTTGTTTCACATTGAATAATTCTAATTTGTTAATAATTTCTTTGAAAAACACAACTTGCTTACACTCATCATTTGGAGAGTATATATTTATGATTATGAATGTTGTTTCATTAACTTCTAACTTAATCTTCCCTCCTCATCTTTATAGGTCTCTTTATATTCGCACTGTAAATTTCCCGATATGAAACAAGCTACCCCTCGACTATGTGTACTACCGTGACTCATTATAACATATCCTCCCCATTCATTTTTCCAAGTAATTTCATCCCCTGGCTCACTGTAGGTTTCCTGTATTAAAAGTAAGCTTGCTTTATGTTTTCTGGCCCAAGTGAAGATGGACCTTCTCTTTTTGAAGTTTCTTAACCCTCTCACATTTATACTTAGTAGTTTAATATCTGACATATAAAGTTTTTTCTTTCTTTGTAAAATTTGTTAAACGGTTGCACATAAAAGCAGAAATACTACACTGAGTAATAGAGTTAATGAATTTGTTTAGATCTACATTTTGATTGATAGAGACATACAGATGCATATATAGGTGTATGAATATCTGTACATTATTCCTATATTGTACCAGATTTCTAGATCTACCAAAAACTATCAGTATAGAAAGTCCTGTCCTATCTAATTTACCATCTATGGATATCATAATATAATTCACTAATTGACTAACATGGAGGCATGAGACGTGTCGTTTAGGGTCTCCGCATAAATATAAGTTTGTAGCCTGGAAAGAATAGCAGAATGCCACCCAGACAACAACGAAAAGCCAAAGGTGCAGAAAAGGTCAGTGAAAGTGAAACCCCTGACACTATAGAGTCATATTTCTCTAGAGAAAGTGAACTCCAGTTACCTGATACACCATCCACAGTGGAGATGGCCGAGGCGAGCAATGCTAGCTTCAGTGCACTGGAGAAACAGTTGACAAGTTTGATTACAACAGTGGCGGACAGTATAAAGGCCAAGTGTGAATAAATTCGTACAGAACTGGTGAACAGATTAGAAATAGCTCACAGAATTTACAAGAAAGTTTAGAAATTACCCATCAAGAAGTTAAAGACTTGAAAGAAGACAAAATAAAATTAGCAAACAGAGTGAAAGAGCTGAAGGTGAAATTGGATGAAAGTAAAACAGAGTTGAAATCATTTAAACAAGAAATGAACGATGCTTTAAACCAACCAGAGAGACACAGCCGTGAATATAACATACAAGTGAAAGGGGTGAAGGAGGAGAAGGGAGAAAATACACGTCAAACTTTGATAAAAATGTTAGAACGACAAGGTGCTGGAAGAGCCGAGTTACTGAATGAAAAGATAGAGGTGGCACACAGAACTGGACAATGGAAAGACAATAGGGACAGGCAGATCATAGTCAGGTTATACAGCAGGGAGGACAGACGGGAAATACTGAAGAAAACTAAGAAGAGAGGACCAGAAGGGCGAAATATGGTAGTTGAGTATTTTACAAAAGCAGATTGGGAGCTGAGAGAAAAAGCTCTCCCACAAATGAAGAGGGTGCATAACGATGGGCTGAAGGTTTATGTTCCACAAAGGAAAACTGGTTGTGAACGGAAAGTACATGGATATTGAATAGACAACACTGAAGCCGAGGATTACAGACCTCAGAATGCATAAAGGATATTTAAACGATGTGGTCAGTTGAAACCGCAAACAGAATAATAGAACTTGACTGGCACAACACAATACGGACTTATAAATACTTGGTGTTAACCAATCAGCGCCTAAAACAGGGACAGCGCCATCTGCAGGAAATATGAATAACTAGTACAAACTTTTCGAGCAGGAAGCGCCATCTGACGCTCATGTTTGGTTACTCTGGATGGTAAAGACTTATCAATGTTTATGAGAGACTTGTTGATACCCAGCTTAATTTGTGAACCTAACCTGTAACCGAGTATGGAAATATATAAACATAATGTGAGTTTAAACCTGTTACTAATGTTAGATGGAAGGATTTACTGGTGAGTATATAATATTCTTAAAATGCAATGTAAAGAATCAGTCAAAATTTAAATAAGGCACGGTAAGAGCAAGTTTTGTACAATGCAATGTAATATTATTAGTTTTGATTCCAGGCGAGTTGCCCTTTTTCGTGCTGTCCGTGTTGACACTGTTGGTAGGAAGTATATAGTGAAAAATAATTATTAAATACTTTACTTGTATTGTTAATAATTATATAAAAAAAACTCATATTTGGGTTTGCATGTACTGGTTGTTGTGAGATATTTGGGTTTGTAAGATGGGCTGAAAATCCATATTATCAATACTATTTTCAATTTGATAAATAAGAGCTTACTTTTCATAGGTGTCGGGTCACTGAGTGTAAATGTGTTTTAATAAGGTAAGATATATATACATGTATTAAACTTTATAATTTACGGTCGGATATTGTGTGAAAATTAAGATTATATTTTTCAGTGGGAATTAATAGTTGAACCAAGGAAAACACCCACGCACAAGCTTTGAAAATGTTGTATGAAGATCTTGGTCAATTACATTTTAATATATTTATATCGATATTTTAATATATATATTTATATGAAAAGTGGAGAAATAAAAGTCTGTCATAATTTCAAAACATAAAAAAAAGTAAAAATAGATACATAATTAAAATTGGAGACCATTATTGTTAGTCACTTAAAATCATCGAGCAAAGGAAAGTGGTCTGCAGCTCGATGATAAGAATTCATATCCAAGGATTTCAAAGAGAGAAACAAAATGAAAAATTGGTAAAAACCCATTGTTACACTTTAAGACTGCCTAATATCAAAACCACTGATCTGACTTTGATCATATATAATATACATATTTTTCTGTACATTCGCTATGCACATGCCAGAAATGATGTCAGTATTGCGTAATTGTATCCACCAAAATGAAGTTTTGCGGATACTATGTTTTTGACCGGGTTCCGCCGCGGCGGCGTTCATTTCCCAAACTTACACCAATTATAGGGTAACATGTGAACTGGTGCCTAACCAATTGGCCTTGACCTCTGACCTTTCCTCTCTGCCCAGCATCCATTTGTGCCCCTGTTTCCACACATAAACCCACATATCTCCTGACCGTTTTCCCTGATCAGGAAAAAATTTTTGTACAAATGTAGCCCTGGGAAAGCTTTATAACATGCACAAAAATGGTGGCGCCACCTGCAACCATGTTTGCACAGTGTCCATCTGTTCATCTGCCTTGGGTTAAAATCACTCATATATCTGAAGGGGTTTGACTAATTCACCTGAAATTAGGTATGCGTATACATGGTTTAAGCATGGTTGCGCTGCCACTGCCACCGCAGAGATTTCGTTTGGACGCGATAACTCAACATTATTTTACGGATCTTTACCAAACTTGACATGTGCATAGATATGGGTGAGAGGATGAAGCCTTTTTAAAATGGGGTCATGATCTTTACTAAGAGAGTGACTTTGACCTTGACCTTGAATTGTGGGCGAAAATCACAGAAATTCTTAAATATTTCAAGAAATCTTGCATGGATTGATCCAAAAGCAACTTGACGGAAGACCTTGATTGATTGATCCCAAAGCAACTTGACGGAAGATCTTGAAAAGTGTTGTCATATACCGGAAACTGGTGTTGCCACCTGGTATCCTTTTCTTGTTTTCATGCCGTTTAATATCCCAATCATTGCCACTTAACAGCACTGTGAGCATTATAAGTGAAAAACTAATGGACAGATTTCTTTCATATTATGCATATACATAGACATGGGTAATGGGATGATGTATTTTTATGCCCCCGCCACAAAGTGGCCGGGGCATAAGTTTTACCCATGTCTGTCATTCTGTCCTTCAGTCCTTTCAAAATGAAACAGTTGTACAGACTTTTTTTGGCAATGCCTGCAGATATTAGCCTGATTTTTGGTGTGTGGGCAGACAAGGACCAGTTACAGATCGAGTTCACGTTTCATCCCGGTTGACCTACTTTTGACCCTATGACAGCTCCAGAACATAGAAAATTTCTTGAAAAATAGGAAGTTTCATGACAAATGCACATGTACAAACTTTATTTCGCAATGCTTGCAGATATTGGCCTAATTTTTGGTGTGTGGGTGCATTATGACCAGTTACAGACCCAGTTTGCATTTTGTCATGGTTTACCTGCTTTTGACCATATGACGGCTTCTGAACATAGGAAAATTTCATGAAGAAATAGAAATTTTCCAGACAAATGCACATGTTTAGACTCTTTTTCGCAATGCCTGCAGATATTTGCATTATTTTTGTGGGTGGGTGCATAATGGACACTTGCAGATCAAGTTCCCGTTTTGTGAAGCTTGACATACTTTTGACCGTATGATGACTCCTGAACATAGAAAATTTGATGAAAAATAGAAATTTTCATGATAAATGCACATGTACGGTGTTTTTTTCGCAATGCCAGAAGATATTGGCCTTATTTTTGTGTGTGGCAACAAAATGACCACTAAAAGATCAAGTAGGTGTTTTGTCAAGGTTGACATACTTTTGACTGAATGACAGCTCCTGAACCTTGAAAATTTAATGAAAAATAGAAATTTTTATGATAAATGCACATGTACAGACGTCTTTCGCAATGTGTGCAGATATTAGCCTCATTTTTGGTGTGTCTGCAAATTATGACTAGTTACAGATTTAGTTCGCGTTTCTTCCTGTTTGACCAACTTTTGACCATATGATGCTCCTGAACAAAGAAAATTTAATGAAAAATAGGAATTTTCATGATAAATGCACATGTACGGTGTTTTTTTCGCAATGCCAGAAGATATTGGCCTTATTTTTGTGTGTGGCAACAAAATGACCACTAAAAGATCAAGTAGGTGTTTTGTCAAGGTTGACATACTTTTGACTGAATGACAGCTCCTGAACCTTGAAAATTTAATGAAAAATAGAAATTTTTATGATAAATGCACATGTACAGATGTCTTTCGCAATGTGTGCAGATATTAGCCTCATTTTTGGTGTGTCTGCAAATTATGACTAGTTACAGATTTAGTTCGCGTTTCTTCCTGTTTGACCAACTTTTGACCATATGATGCTCCTGAACAAAGAAAATTTAATGAAAAATAGGAATTTCCATGACAAATGCACATGTACTGCATGTTTTTTCACAGTGCTTGCAGATATTTGCCTAACTTTTGGTGTGTGGGCGCATAATGTACACCTACAGATCAAGTAGGTGTTTTGTCAAGGTTGACCTGCATTTGACCAAATGACCCTCCTGAACATACAAAATTTCATGAAAAATTGAAATTTTCATGATAAATGAACATGTACGGCCTTTTTTCTGCAATGCCTGCAGATATTGGCCTAATTTTTGGTGTGTGCAGCAAAATGACCACTAACAGATTGAGTTTGCATTTTGTCCTGGTTGACCTACTTTTGACCGTCTGATGGCTCCTGAACTTACAAAAATTTCATGAAAAATTGAAATTTTCATGATAAATGCACATGTACAGACATTTTTTTGCAATGCCTGCAGATATTGGCCTGATTTTTGGTGTGTGGCAGCAAAATGACAACTTACAGATCTAGTTCGCATTTTGTCCTAGTTTACCAATTTTTGACCATATGACAGCTCCTGAACATAGAAAATTTTACAAACTTTAACAAATATTTCTAATTTGCTCCAGGCGGGGGCATTTGTGTCGTTCTGACAGATTTAGTTAAATTGGGGTCATGACCTTTCTTGACCTGAGAGGCCTTGACCTTGATAATTGCAATATATGGTGAAAATCATACAAAATCATAGATATCTCAATAAGGGATGCATGGATTGGTCCAAAAATCAAATTGACCAAAGATCTTGGATAGCTTTGTCTTCTGCGGAAGACAGGTGGCGCCACCCTCTGTCCTTTTTTTGGAATCGGGCCTTTTAATTACCCATCATTGCCACTTGACAGTACTGATAGCATTATAAGTCTAAAACTAATGGACAGATTGGGCTGAAATTATGCATGTCTATTGATCTTGGATACCTCCATCTTGTAAACGGACTGGTGGCTCTATCTGCAATCATAATTGTGTGGCGTCCATCCGTACATTTGCTTTCGGTGGAAATTGCTCATATCTCCAGAGTGGTTCAAGGCATTGGTTTGAAATTTGGCATGTCCATCCATCTTTGAAAGTTTCTTGTAAACCAGACAGCTGGAGCCACCTACCTTTCCGTTTTTGTAGAAAAATTTAATGCCCTTTGTGATGAGTGATTTTCCCTGTTGGCCTCGAATTGTGCATATCCATATATTGTGCATATCTTTGACTCCTCCATCTTCTTTCTACTCAAGATTGGTAGCGCCATCTGCAATCCTTTTGGTGTGGCCTCCATCTGTACATGTGCTTTGGGTGGAAACTGCTCAGAATTCTGCTATGTCCATCCATCTTGGAAAGTTTTCATGTAAACCAGACAGGTAGCGCCACCTACCTTCCTGTTTCTGTAAAATAAATTAATGCTCTTTTCTCAAGAGATACATATTGGCGCCCAGATTTGGTGAAAAATATAGTTTCTCAAGTTGATAGATGGAAGAAACCATAATTGCTTGCGAAGTGTCAGTATATGCTGCTGAAGATGGAGGGCCTGTCCTTTTACATTTTGTGACTGTACATCTATAAATTCTGTAATGCTTCTGGAAAATATTATACATTTATGTTTAGACCATGTTTAGATTCTGGATTTCAGAGTTAGTGATATATAAATTATGTAAATACATGCATGCTATATTAGGCAGTTGAAACAGTATTTTAACATGAGTATGAGCCCCTGTGAAAAGGTATTCTTATTTGCATTTAAGTCAAGTCAGCATATGTGCACAAGCAACATCACATTTCTTTTGAACTTTGGGAAAGGAATATTACATTTATAACATTCATTCTGATAATATTGTTCAATTGCTAGATCTCTTTTATATGCTAGGACTTGATAAATTTTGATCTCATGCAAAATCAGCTGAGTGCCATGACCAGTGGGCCTTCTGTTTCTGATTGTATACAATTACTGTTGTAGACAAATTCAGCTGAGCAGGCTGACCCATGGGTCTCTTGCTACACCTAACATTTATTGTTTCTTTACTCAACAGATGGCCCAGAGCAGAGCTCTAATAAACTACTGAGCACACCATTTATAGAAGATGCCCAACACAGGCTTAAGTGGACAGCATACCTTGAATTCACCCACAACAATGAGGTTGGTGACCTCACCTGGGATAAGGTCAGTCTTTAAAAACTTGTGCAATTTTGTACCATGTAAACTATCACTTGAAACAAAGACAGCTAATAGCATATACATGGCTTAAGTAGAAACCAGCCCTTGAGGACATGAGCAAACAAATATACAACACCCCTTTAAGTCATCTGAGCTAAAATCTTGGTCCTATGTCCGTCGTCCATCCGTCTGGCCATCCGGCCGTTAACAGGGCACATTTTAAAACCGTTGGACCTACGAATCCAAAATTTCGCATTCCATTAGATGTCCCCAAAATCTCCTACCATACCAAAAATTGGGTCATTAGGACTTCGTTCCTTTGAGATATTAAGGAAAAACCTCTGTTTTCCATAAAAAAGCCATTGTTACACTTCAAGGCTGCCTAATATCAAAACCACTTATCTGTTTTTGATCATATGTAGTATTCATATTCTTCCATACATTTTCTATGAGCATATAAAAAATTAGGTCAGTATTGGGTATAATTTTGAAGTTATGGGACCAAATATAATGCAATTTTTAAAAAATCAGGAAATGTATTCACTCACCTAACATGAGAATTGCTGAAGCTGGAGACTTTTTTTCAGGAATATATGTTTATTTAATCAAGATTCAATTGTTTACCCAAAATTAGATCTGAATTTTGCAAATTTTTCAAGTTATTAGCATAAATAAAAAATCAATACCTTAAATTTTGTGCAACTTTGGCAATGGCACATTTTTTCTCTGTGAGCACTGTTGATTTAATTAAATGTTGGTCACTTGACACATATTTGAAGTTGCAGATTTCTTGGTGCCACCTACATTGACCTGTATTTTACAGGCAAAAACCTCATAATTTTAGCCTTTTTCAGGTTAAAATGTTTATGATGAAACTGTCAAGTTGAATCGTTCAGTTTTCAAAAGAATTATCCTAGGACATGGTTCATTTAATCATACCAGAATAGATAGAGTTTGATGATTTTTGGTTGAGTCGTGAAAAGCTTAAGTTGGTCTTATGGCCATTATTATGTCTATTTCAAACTGAGGACTGCAATAGTATTCTTCTACAAAATTATTGTTTCAATTATAACTTATGTAACATTGCACAAAAAATATTATTTGAATGATTTTTGGTAGAATTATTGGACCTTTAATAATGATAGGACTGCATCCTATATTATTCTAGATATTTTGATAAAAAGTTTATGAATATGTCAGCTTGAAAAAAAAGCATTTTAGCCAAAGTCTTTCAGTATGTGTAAACAGATTTACCAACAGGCCAAAATTGTGTCTGTATCTTTAAATAGGTAAAGAAACTGTTTCAGATTTGGCAACAGATCAAGAGTTCATTCAGTGCAGCCAGATATAGGTCAAGAGTTCAATCAGTGCAGCCAAGCACAAGGCATGTGATCACCTCATTGGTGACATGTGAACACCTCATGGGCACTATGTGATCACCTCATAGATAGCATGGGATCACCTCATGAGTATCATGTGATCACCTAATGTGTGCCATGCCCCTCAGGGCTGCATGTGGAGCCAATCTGTGAGCTTATGCAATGGTGTGGCTACTGTTTCAGATTAGGCAACAGGCCAAAGGTCAGTCTGGATCTATTTATAGCTTTGGCAGACTGCCAACTGTATCAGATTAGGCAACAGGTCAAGAGTTCACTCAGTGCAGCAAGATATAGGTCAGGAGTTCACTCAGTGCAGTAGCTGCATTCTATTTATAGTGTTGGCAGACTGCCCACTGCATCAGATTTGGCACCAAAGTTCAGCCTGGATCTATTTATAGCTGTGGCAGACTGCCAACTGTGTCAGATCATGCAACAGGTCAAGAGTTCACTCAGTGCAGCCAGGTACAGGTCAAAAGTTCACTCAGTCTAGCCAGGTGCAGGTCATTCACTCAGTGCTGTAGCCTGAGCCAGGAATTTGTCACAGTTCACTCGGGGCAACTGCCTTTCTCACCAAATCCTGGTCTGCCCCATGCATCAGACTCAAGGTAAGTTTGATGTATTGGCCTGATATTTTGACCTGTCTATCTTTCTTTGATGGCTTTCTCTTTCACAAGACAGGTGTTGCCACCTACAATGACTTTTGCACAGTGTATGGGCCTGCTTATTTCTACAAAGGAATTTGATATATCAGCCTGATATTGGGCATATTAATACATATCAAATAGCTTTGTCGTATAAAAGACTGGTGGTGGCACCTACAATAATTTTTGCACAGTTTGTGTCCCTGCTTATTGCTCAGGAGGAGTTTGATATATCAGTCTGAAATTGGGCATATGTTTATATAATATATACATAGCTGATAGCTTTGTTGTATACAAGACTGGTGGTGCCAGCTACAATCATTTTTGTGTTATGTGCACCCATTCCAGAATTTCTGCAGTGATGTTTGTGTAATTTTTTAGCGAACCTGTGAGCTTATGCGATGGCACAGCATTGCCGTCCGCTGTCCAGGGCTGGCTTTCTGCCGTCCATGGCTGTAAGTCAGAAACTGTCGGAGCTAGCAGCTCCAAATTACATGTAAGAATTCGTCACATGTGAAACTTGGTGCCCTGGAGCTTATTATTGGGTATCTGCATTAATTTAGATTTTATAGAGAAAAAGCTTAAAAACCTTTAAAAATCTTCTTCTCTGAAACTGTCCAGCCAAATTGTCCAATATTTCACAGAAATGATCCCTGGAACAATCTCTCTCAAGTTTGTTCAAATGGTTCCAGTTCGGAGATTTTTGGCCAAGTTACAGGAGGTTGAACTTAGTCATCTGTCCAAAAAAGCACACTAAAATTAAAATCTCAGAAACGGCTAGAGCTATAATGACCAAATTTTATACTAATGTTTGTCACATATGTCATATCTGATTTTGAGGTATTGGTGGCGCCACCTACATTGATGTGTTTTTTACAAGCGAAAACGTAATTTTAAACTCTTCTAGCTTATACACTGATTTATGATGAAACTGTTAAGCTGATTGGTTTAAACTTTACAAGAATTAATCTATGGTAGGGTTCTGCCAGTTTTATAAGAATAGATTGGGTAAATACAGGTTTAAAAAAGCATTGTAGCAAATTGAAAAAGGCTTTCTGTATTTGAAAACAGATTTGACTTCATACTGAGTTTCAGCAGCCAAGTCAAGAGGTCACTCAGTACAAACAGGTGGGGTCCAGACATCACCATGGCAACTGACCTGGCTCGGGGGGAGTGTCTAGACAATGTGTCTAGACGTCTAGACACAATGTTTAGATGCAGAATTCCCAGATTATGGAACTATATCTTTCAACTGTTTGAAAAAACTTGGTTTGCATTTTAAGCAAATCGGGTTTATCATCAGGTCATATGTGAACTGCTGCAACCTAATTTTTGGTTGACCTCTGACCTTTCCTTGCTGCCCAGCATCCATTTTTGGATCTGTTTCCACACATAAACCCACATATCTCAGGAACCGTTTGACCGATCAGGCTAAAAATTTTGCACAAATGTAGCCCTTTGATAGCTTTAAAACATACACTAAAAATGGTGGCGCCACCTGTAACCATTTTTGCACAGCATCCATCTGTTCCTCTGCCTAAGGATAAAATCACTCATATCTCAGCAGTGGTTTGACTTATCCACCTGAAATTTTGCAGGTATTTTACATCCTTGACAGCTTTCTCAATTTTATGAGAGGTTGCGCCACCTACAATCACATTTACTCTGTAGACATCCAAGCTCATATCTCGGGAACCGTTTGACCGATTAGGCCAAAATTTTGCATGTGTATAGATCTTACATAGCTCTTCATCATAGGCAAAACTGGTGGCGCCACATGCAACCACTTATGCACAGCGTCCATCTGTTGATCTGCCTTTGGATAAAATCATACATATCTCAGCAGTGGTTTGACTTATCCACCTGAAAGTTTGCAGGTTTATTCATCCTGGACAGCTTTCTCGATTTATGACAGGTGGCACCACCTACATTAGCATTTACTCTGCAGGCATCCAAGCTCATATCTCGGGAACTGTTTGACCGATTTGGCCAAAATTTTGCATGTGTATAGATCTCACATAGCTCTTCATCATAGGCAAAACTGGTGGTGCCACCTGCAACCACTTATGCACAGCATCCAACTGTTGAAGTGCCTTTGGATAAAACCACTCATATCTCAGCAGTGGTTTGACTTATCCACCTGAAATTTTGCAGGTTTATACATCCTGGACAATTTTCTTGATTTTATGACAGGTGGCACCACCTACATTCACATTTAAGCTGCAGACATCCATGCTAATATGCAACACATCACGCTCTATTCCCGTTGCCACTTAATCCATGCCTCACTTCACCCGTCCCACTCTGATTTCTGCGGATACACATAGTGGCTTGTTGACTACCCATATTCTGGTTTTAAAATGTCCTAGTCCGAAACTTGCAGGTCAGAAACGTCCATTTTGCTGAAATCATAATGACCAAGGTAGATATGCAGGACTTAGGAGGATCAATATTAAATTTTTAAAATAAACCTCCATTCATACTTCTAAACTTTGCACAGGTTCGCATTAGGCCTGTAGGCCTTGTTCTTATTCAAAATGTTTAGTACTTGCATTGTTCATATACATGAAAAGTAATGGTCCAGCATTGAAGCATTATACCTGGTGTATTTCCCATTGCTCAGGTTTGCATTAGGCCTGTACGCCTTGTTTTTATTACAAGACTTTTAGTCATGCTTTCTGCATTTCTTTTCTTTCAGGTTTTGCAGTTTTCCTACCCTGCTGACCCCATTGAAAAGCAGAGTGATAAAAAATATTGGACTTACACTTTTTACATCTGCATATCTATAAATCTGATATGAGCACCTGAACATGCCTTTTGAATTGTTTTGGACATTCATTACTGTAGCATCCTTTTGAGAATTTGCCTCAAGTTTGGTCTTTTTTTTGGTGGATGTGTGATATCAAATGTCAGACTTTTGAAAAATCCATTGTTTGCCAGTTAGCCACTTTAGAACTCCTTTTGTCAGTGCAGTTTCAGTCATTTTTCTTCAATGTTTGGTACGATTTAGAGAATGTTTGTTGTCTAATTTTAGACCTGTCAGAAGTCTAGTTTGGCCACCAGGCAACCAGCTTTAAATCCCGTTTGATCATATTATCTCAAGAACTGTTAAAGTGAATGCAGTCAGACATGTATTAATGTAATCTTGCACAGGATTGGGTCAAATATTTCTTAATAAATATTACCATCATTTATAAAAATTCAGTACAGTTGGCTTGGATTGAATAAAAATTCATACAGAAGCACCCGTTTCTTAATAATTCTTGCATGGATTTCCTTGATTTTTGCTATATATTTTGATCTTATATTTGGCATGTGTGGCGTTCCTTTTGAGATTGACAGGTATCAAGCAAGCTATGGGAATAGTTCATGAGAGCTCAACAATCATACATTTTCCACTCAGTTTTTCACTGTGTTTTAACCAGACAGGTGATATATATTTCTGTTGTCATAGAAAATTTCAACAAATTGGCAAATAGGTTCTTCAAAAATTTGACTGGAAGTTGTGAATCTCAGCCCATGATGTTGCAGGTCATGCTTGGCAGCTGAGGGTCATGACCCATGGGTCACTTGTTTTTCAAATACTTCTACTGCAATGTGAATAAAGTTATAATTAAGGCCAAGTAAAAACCTGTGTGACAATAGCGCTCAATCTCCAAATGTAAATAATATGAATGACATCAATCCAATCCTCTTCCCTCTCCAAGGATTTTATCCAAATCTTACTGTCACCAGAAATCGGTGACAATAAGTACGGTGTTTTGTATCATAGTTTAACTAAGTCTGTTCTCTATTGATATTGACGTGAAGCGTCATCCTAAAGCGTTGACAGGTCTTGATTGTATAAATATGGTGTATTCTTATATGAAATCCCATCGGCTACCAGCTGATTTTTATCTGTGTCACGCATTGAGTGTATTACTTCTGATATGTGGGTCGCCAAGGTGACGCTAGCATTCAAACCAGGTCACATATAACCTTATATGGGACACTTGAGCCATAAGCCAATCAGAGAACCGAAACCCTGTATTGTGACGATGATTGTGACGTCAGAGTTCAGGGAGAGACGCGGGACGCTGCCTTCAGTTGGGTCTTGAAGCTTGAGGTGGCAGCACGCACGCACGGGAGTAGGAACATTGAAACGCCAGGAACGGCATAGAAGCAAGCTTCTACATGAGGCAAGGACCCAGCTCATGAGAACTCAGCCCAGACAGAGCTTCGTATTGGCGATAAAGTGAAAGAGCGCTCGTCACCCGCTGGCCTAGTTCAACTTGACCTAGATACATGACCGCCGTAATCCGGGAAACCATTGCTACACGAGCAAGGTCAAGGACTCTAAGCTCTATGTAAACAAAGAGAGCTACTGCCATTCATTGAGAACGTAATCCTACACGGGTCGCTGTCAAGCAAGATCAGTTGAAGATCGCTAAACTCAGAAAGACTATATGGTGCTAACCATATGCTAGATTCTACACAAAACAGTAACCAGAGATCTCTGAAGGAACTGGACTTTATTGTTTTCATACAAACCATGAACTCGGTAAATATCCTGTATTATTAATGTGAAGGACAGTCATATTGACACTTCAACTCTCACACACTCACATCTGTGTCTCTGTAAGTATTGTCTTGAATTATATTTGTGAATTTAACCTGATGTCTCATAGTTTCTATTGATCTGGGTGTATGATTGTCTGGTATTTTTATACACGTCCTTGAAAGAACCTGGAAAAGTCGCCTGTAATGACCGGGATCTAATTTCTTGATTAATGAAATCAAGTGGCGAGCGTTAACCCATCCTATTGTTTTATAGGATATATCCGTTGTAAAGTTATCACGTAAAGTCAGAGGTGACACTTACATAACTTGAGTTAAACACCATCATCTCATAATACAGCTTATATTACCACAGAAAACCAGCATTGGTCAACCCCCTGTTCCAAATTATATTTTGTGATCATATATAACAGGTGAGCCCTGTGACCCATGGGTCCCTTGTTTATCAATAGTGGCAGTTAATACTAAATATACTTTAAAATGCTAATTACTCCCTTATCCCCCTCCCCCCACCCCTCCCCCCTCACAGCTCCCTTTCCACATGCTAGGATTTTACAAAAAAGCTCTTGGAGATACAAGACCCATGACCAATTGTTCTGAATATAAATTTGGCCTTTGTTTTCCTTTGTTATTTTTGCAGGTAGAAACCCATCTCCAGAGATCAGAAAAGCTCCGTTCAATGGTTAAACAAGGTATTCCCCATTCCATTCGCCCCCAGATCTGGATGCGCATGTCAGGGGCCCTTGAAAAAAAGAGGAAAAGTGACACAACTTACAAAGATGTTGTTAAAGCCAGCTCCAGTGACCATCTGATGACATCAAAACAAATAGAAAAGGTAAATATTTTCCTGCAGGGACTTGTGTGGATTATAGAGAGAAATCAGATATCCAAATTTTTCTGAAGATTACTTGCAGTGATTTGTAAATGCTATTACCTGACCTTTCTAGTAATTACTCTATGTAACCTATCACTAAAGTTATGCCTTGAAATTAACTATTGTAAAATGGATGATATGATAGTTGGGCAATATTTGGGGAATTTGACTTTGAAGTGATAAAAAAAAATTGTTCCCATACGAGGTGGTTTATGGGAAAGTATAAATCATGTGAATCTGTAATCACCTAATTGTTCTGTCTTACCGATATATATTAACATCTGTTTCAACAGTTTGTGCTTCAAACAAAGGCTACATGTATCAGCACTATAATCTGAATTGTGAATAGTATTACTCTGTTTCACTTAGATACTGATCCACATCAATTTGGTTTACTGTAGTCTGCTTGAAAGGGGGTCTACAGAGTTCAGTTAACTAGAGTCTGGTTAACAGTGAACAGGTTCTTGGTGCATACAGGCAAATCTGTTTATAGTCTGTGTGAAGCCAGATTTGCTACCCTTTGACCCAACCCTTCTGGCAAAATATCACTTTTTGCAGCAAAGTAAATCTGTTGAACAACCAAATGCATACAGCAGAACATGTTAACTGAATAAACTAATTAGGTTCTTGTCAAGTGAACTCAGGTTGTGCTACTTTCAGACTACAGTAAACTGGTTTAGTATAATTAGATTTAGATGTAAACCCAGGATGGATATGGCCTTATTGAATCAATTTCAGCCATGCTGAAAAAAATAGTTGAGTCATCCAGTCTTAGTAACTCTGAGAAATCACTGTAAGCCTTCATTTGAAACATTAAAGCATTATTGATGTTGGTAGCAATTATGCCTGTAATTTTAATTTGTTTCTCACCAGTATAAATAGGCAGCTTGACTTGGCTCAGCCTGGCCACTACTGGCAGGCTTCCCCTCTGCCCTGCACCCCCCCCCCCCCCAGACTGTGCAAAAAACTAGATGAATGTTATAATTTTCTGTATTTGATTCATTCTTATTCTAGGCTATGCTACATTTTAGATTTTGTATTGTACCTCCAGAGTAAAAACTTCACCAGGTGTGAAATTGAATATTAATTCCAGTAATAATTATAGCTATAAATTAACACAATGTTATTGTTTGTCCATCATTCAACCAACAGTATGTATAGTTTATTTGAAAAGATGTTTTTAGCAAACCTGTGAGCTTATACGATGGTGCGGCGTCGTGCCTCTTTGTGTTGTGCGTCATCTGTACGTTAACCATAGCTATCTCAAAAACAGCAGGAGCTAGCATCACAAATTTTTTTGCAAATAATCAGTCATCTGAAAAACTCTTTTGAATTTTGTTTATTTTTTTTCTAACTGCTTTTTCTTAGATTTTTTAGGGAAAAAGCTAAAAAAAGCTTTAAAAATTCTCTTCTCCAAAACTCTCCAGCTAAATTGTCCAATATTTCACAGAAATGATCCCTGGAACAATCTCTCTCAAGTTTGTTCGAATGGTTCCAGTTCGAGATTTTTGGCCAAGCTACAGGAGGTTGAACTTTGTCATCTGTCCAAAAAGCATATTAAAATTTCAATCTCAAAAATGGCTGGAGCTATTATCACCAAATTTTATGCCAATGTTTGTCACATAAGTCATATCTGAATTTGAGGTATCGGTGGCGCCACCTACATTGATCTGTTTTTTACAAGCATAAATGTAATTTGTTTTCCCAGACAAAGTCAGGATACTTTGGTTTCACGACGATCCCTCTGCCGCCGCCGCCGCCACAGAAAAACCTTGTGAGCAGGATAACTAAAAAAATATTTCAATGATCTTTTTCAACTTTACATTTGTATAGATATAGGTAAGGGGACGAAGCCTATTTAAAATGGGGTCATGACCTATGCTAGGAGAGTGACCTTTACCTTGAATAGGTCCATTTTTGCTGAAAATAACACAAATTCTTAAATATCTCAAGTAAGCTTGCATGGACTGGTCCAAAAATCAAGGTAACGGAAGATCTTGGATAGCCTTGTGATATACCGGAAACTGGTGGCGTCACCTATTATCCTTTTCTTGTTTTTACGCCTTTTAATACCCCCATAATTGCCACTTGACAGTACTGTAAGCATTATAAGTCAAAAACTTATGGACAGATTTCTTTCAAATTATGCACATGTAGAGAGATGGGTTATGGGATGAGGTCTATTTATATTTGGGTCATGACCTTTACCATGAGAATGGCCTTTACCTTTAATGTGTCCATATTTGGTGAAAATCACACACCTCTTATGATATCTCCAGTGTTGATAGCCATATGGATTTCAAACGTGACTTATGTATGGCCCACCACTTAAGTAAGAACCCTATAGGTTCTAGGGTCATGAGGTCAAGGGTCAAGGTCACTTGACTCGCATCTTAAAAGATACTGTGGATGCATTTTAAGCCAAACTTACATCCCAGGTCTTCCATCTTGAATATATAGCTCACTTGCCAATAGTGGATGATCCATATCAATTTTGGGGTCACAAGGTGAAAGGTCAAGGCCACAGGAGCTATCTGTCAAAAAATTAGTTTCTGGATGATAATTCCTGCTTTTATTGATGTATTGATTTCAAACTTGACTTCTGTATGTCCCATTTAAAAAGCAAGACTCCAATTGATTTTGGAGTCATGAGGTCAAAGGTCAAGGTCACAGGACACATCTTTAAAAAGATTGTGGATGCATTTTCAGCCAAACATTTCATCTCAGACCTTTCATCTTGCACATATAGTTCATCTGCCAATAGAGGAAGACCCCTATCAATTTTGAGGTCACAAGGTCAAAGGTGAAGGTCACAGGAGCCATCTGTCCAAAAATTAGTTTCTGGATGATAATTCCTGCTTTTATTGATGTATGGATTTCAAACTTGACTTGTATATGACCCATTTGAAAAGCAAGACCCAAATTGATTTTGGGGTCATGAGGTCAAAGGTCAAGGTCACAGGACACATCTTGAAAAAGATTGTGGATGCATTTTCAGCCAAACATTTCATCTCAGACCTTTCATCTTGCACATATAGTTCATCTGCCAATAGAGGAAGACCCCTATCAATTTTGAGGTCACAAGGTCAAAGGTGAAGGTCACAGGAGCCATCTGTCCAAAAATTAGTTTCTGGATGATAATTCCTGCTTTTATTGATGTATGATTTCAAACTTGACTTGTATATGACCCATTGGAAAAGCAAGACCCAAATTGATTTTGGGGTCATGAGGTCAAAGGTCAAGGTCACAGGACACATCTTTAAAAAGATTGTGGATGCATTTTCAGCCAAACAATTCATCTCAGATCTTTCATCTTGCACATATAGTTCACCTGCCAAGAGTGGAAGACTCCTATCAATTTTGAGGTCACAAGGTCAAAGGTGAAGGTCACAGGAGCCATTTGTCCAAAAATTAGTTTCTGGATGATAATTCCTGCTTTTATTGATGTATGGATTTCAAACTTGACTTGTATATGTCCCATTGGAAAAGCAAGACCCGAATCAATTTTTGGGTCATGAGGTCAAAGGTCAAGGTCACAGGACACATCTTTAAAAAGATTGTGGATGCATTTTCAGCCAAACATTTCATCACAGACATTTCATCTTGCACATACAGTTCCCCTGCCAATAGAGGAAGAGGCCTGTCAATTGTGAGAGCACAAGGTCAAAGGTGAAGGTCACAGGAGCCATCTGTCCATAAATTAGTTCCCGAGATGATAATTCAAGCTTTGATTAATATATTGATTTCAAACCTGACTTATATATGGCCCATCAATAAATCTAGATCTCTATTGATTTATATATAAAAGGGGATGATCAATATCAATTTTGGGGTCACAAGGTCAAAGGTCAAGGCCACAGGAGCCTTCTGTCAAAAAATTAGATTCTGGATGATAATTCCTGCTTTTATTGATGTTTAGATTTCAAACTTTACTTATATATGTCCCATTGAAAAAGCAAGACCCCGATTGATTTTGGGGTCAAAGGTCAAGGTCACAGGACACATCTTTAAAAAGATTGTGGATGCATTTGTCATGACCTTTTTGCTAAGAGAGTGACCTTGACCTTGAATAGGTCCATTTCTGCTGAAAATTACACAAACTCTTAAATATCTCAAGATCGTTTGCATGGATTGGTCCCAAAATCAAGGTGACAGAGGATCTTGGATAGCCTTGTGATGTGCCAAAAGGTCAAGGTCACAGGACCAACATGTTCAAAATGATTGTGGATTGATAGATGGAAGAAACAATAATTGCTTGCCAAGTGTCAGTATATGTTGCTAAAAATGGGGGCCTATTCTTAAAGGTGGGGGGGCCGTACTATGTCTGGGGATACTCTGGCACCTGCGGTGCCAAGAAATGTCTAGTTTTAGACTCTTCTAGCTTGTACACTGTTTTATAATGAAACTGTTAAGCTTATTGGTTTAAACTTTACAAGAATTATTCTATGGTAGGGTTCCGCCAGTTTTATAAGAATAGATTGGGTAAATGCAGCTTTAAAAAAGCAGTGTAGCCAATTGAAAAAGGCTTTCAGTGTTTGAAAACAGATTTGACAACATGACAAGTTTCAACATGCCAAGTCAATAGGTCACTCAGTTCAACCAGGTGAGGTCCACACATCACCATGGCAACTGACCTAGCTCTGTCTGGTGTCTAGACAATGTGTCTAGACATCTAGACACATCGTCTAGACTTCATGACACATCATCTAGACACAGAATGCCCAGAATAGAACTAGTAGAACTGTATCTGTGAACTGTTTGTAAAAACTTGGTTTGCATTTTTAGCAAATTATTGAGCTTATGCAATGGTGTAGTGTTGTCCGTCGTGTGTCATTACTATCTCAAAAAGGGCAGGAGCATCACATAATTTTTTGCCAAAAATTAGTCATCTAAAAAATTCTAATGGTTTTTGCTTATTTCTTAGCTAACTGCATTTTCTTAGATTTTATAGGGAAAAAGCTAAAAAACATTAAAAAATGTTCTTCTCTGAAACCATGCTGCCATATTGTCTGTTTATCTGTCCCAATAATCCTCCCTGGCAAAAAGAACATATCTAAAATATCCTGACTGATACATCCTAGTTTTAAAATGTCCTAGTCCAAAACTTGCAGGTCAGAAATGTCAATTTTGCTGAAATCATAATGACTAAGATGGATATGCAGGACTTAAGAGGATCAGTATTAAATTTAAAAAATAAACCTCCATTCATACTCCCAAACTTTGCACAGGTTTGCATTAGGCCTCGTTATTTTATCAGATTTTACTTAATCTTTTATTTCGGTGAAGAAAATTAAGCATGTACTGAAAACTCCAATGTACAAAACTTTTTAAAAGTGATTCAAATAATAATCTTGAAGATGCCATGTTGTAGCATTATTTTCTTTTAAATTCAGTTTAAACATTTGTGATTTAAAAAAATAAAATATATGTGTTGTTACGGAACCCAATATAAACAGATCACGTATGCATGGTGAACACAAATTCTGTAACGGAGAAAAAAAATCAGATTCTGTAACACTAGGCAGCGGGAAATGTCCAGGGGAATGAATAAAGAAGTCAGTGGTTTTTTGTTAACAAATAACTATAATTTATTCCTAAAATAACCCTAACAATACAATACACTAAATCAATACAATTATACAGTAAAACAGCGTTATAGCAACAAGTCAATATAATCACACAGAAAGATAATGGTACAGTACCTCGATACCAACACCATCACAACGATAAGTCCTTTGAATGTAAACTCTCAGAGAATGACAGTCCAGTGGAAAGTTCTTGCAACAACACAGAAAGTAAACTGAAGTCCAAATGTATAAAATCCAGGAGAAAATCTTTGAAAATGTATGTTTGCTGCATTTGTTGGATAAGTTCATAGAATCTGACACACGCTTCTGTGTCTGCTGGTTTCTGCTCTGCTGTCTGCCCCCTGTTCTAAAAAACAGCCCTTTATATACCTTCACACCCCAAGCCAGGAATCTTCCACTTCCCGAATAGTCTACAAGATCCTGCACAACACGCGTATCAGAAATTATCTAGAAAGACATAGCCGTGTGTCTCCACACATACCAGGCTCATCACGTGACCCACCACCAGGCGTGAAAACCCAAGGCGCACATGACAACAAGAGCCCAACCAGTACAGACCAAACACAAAATGTAACAACAACACGAGCCATGCTTATGGCACACAAAAAAAGAGAATCTGTAACACTCCCCCTCCTGTTAGAAAAAAGAAAGTTTTCTCAAAAAACTTTCTTTTTCAGATCACAATCACTAAAATTTTACAACATCTCAAAAATCATCTTATTTACAACATTACATAAACATCTTGTTTACATCATTTTATAAACATCTCGATAAGCAATCATTGTCTTTCCCTTTAATGTGTATGATATCAAGATTGTAATCCTGTAAGAACAAACTCCATCTCAACAATCTTTGATTTTAACACTTCAACTTGTTCTTGAACGTGAGGGTAACTTGATCACTGAAGACAATGATAGTCCTGACTGGTGAAGTAACATAAACTTCAAAATGTTGCAACGCCAAAATCAAAGCCAAACATTCTTTTTCAGTAGTGGAGTAGTTTTTAGCTCAGCTGACTATAAGTCATCTGAGCTATAGTCGTGGTCCATTGTCCGTCGTCCGTCTGCTGTCCGTCCGTCGTGCCGTCCGTCCCTCCGTCCGTCCGTAGATGTGGCACGTTTTGAAACTGTAAGACCTAGGAATCCAAAATTCTGCATAATGTTAGATGTCCCCAAGATCTCCTACCAAGCCGAAAACTGGGTCATTGCGACTTCGTTCCTTTGAGAAATTACAGAATAACCTCAATTTTTATTAAAAACCTATTTTCACACTTCAGGACTGCCTAATATCAAAACCACTCATCTGTTTTTCCTCATATTTACCCTAAATATTCCTCTATATAGTTCCTATGTATATGCCAGAAATTATGTCTGTATTATATAATTTAAAAAAGTTATGGGCCCAAACATAATGCATTTTGTAAAAAATCAGGAAAGATATTTGATCACTTAACACAAAACATGTTAAAGCTATGGACTTTTTTTCCAGTAATATAACTTTAATGAATCAAAATTAAATTGTATACCTAAAATTAGATCAAAATCTTTTAAATTTTTTAAAATATTAACAAAAATAAAAAATTTGTACCTTAAATTTTTACCCAACTTTGACCATGGCACATTTTTTCCTGTAAGTACTGTGGATTTAATTTTCACAGCATGTTTTTGTTAGCATTTTGTCTGTTAACACCAAAAATTTGAAACCAGTTGATCAAAAACTGTAGATTTTATTCAAGTTTTCAAGCACCATGCAACATTGTTTACATCAAGCTAGTGTTATGCAGTTTGCAAGAGCTCAGCTCCCCAGCTTCAGCTCTCAGTTCCTAAAATTTGGCATACAATTAGATGTCTCCAAAATCCCCTACCATGCCAAGAATTTGGTCACTAGGACTTGATACCTTTGAGAAATAAATGAAAAACTTCATTTTTCCATTAAAAACCCATTGTTATACTTCAAGACTGCCTAATATCAAAACCACTGATCTGACTTTAATTGTATATAATATACATATTTTTTCTATACATTCTCTATGCACATGCCAGAAATGATGTCAGTATTGCATAATTTTTTTAAGTTAATTTCCCAAACATAATGCACTTTGTAAAAAATCAAGAAATATATTTACTCCCTTAACAAGGGGATTGCTGGAGCTAGAGATTATTTAATTAGGATTCAATTGAATACCCAAAAATTAGTTTTGAATTTTACAAATTTTATAAGTTATTAGTGTAAATATAAAATTAGTACCTTAAATTTTGCCCAACTTTGACCATGGCACGTTTGTTTCCTGTGAGCACTGTTGATATAATTTTCATAACATGCACACATAAGGTTTTCAGCTTTGTAGTATAGAAAGCTGAAAGAAATTGGCCAAAAATTATAGTTTGTATTAATGTTTTTATGAGACCATGTCAGACTTTGGCTCTCTCCAGCCCCTCTTGAGTCACCTGTATGTTGACCTTGTTGAACTTTCAGCAAATTATGCATGCTTGAGGTGAGGCATGCACTGGGGCAGCCAGGCAGCTTATGGCCAGCCACAGTTGATCCAGGTGTCCAACCCAGCTCATCTAGTAGTTTTAACCAACAACATAACAATAAACATTAAATTAATAAATTTGTATTGGTTTTTAATAACAAATTAAAGAAAAATAGAAAAGGAATTTGTAAGTTTATAATAACAGGAAATTAACTTGCAGTTACTGATGATATAAGAATCTAATATCGATGGATAGAATGTCACGTATTCCAAATAACACCTTGCAGTCACCTATGGTATTTTTCAGTTCAATTTTAATGATAAAAAATTAATCATATTATTCATTACTAATCATTAGGGATAATATGAAGGAAATTAATGATAGACAAAGACGCAGTTGATAATATTAATCTAGATTCCTACTGTGTCTAGTGTGTACATTGATGTGAAATTAGTCCAAAATGAATATATTACATTTATTTTTTTTTAATATAAATAAAAGCCATAAAACCAGGTACTTATGATCATTATTTAAATGTGTGAATTTTGTATATTCTGGATTCTCAACATCATTGTTTGGTGAAAACTGAATAAATACCAGACATGGTGCAAATACTTTGCAATTGTATTTAAATACGAATATAATTTTGTACTCCATTATAAAATTTCTTGCATAAACAATGGGAATTCAGGTAAAAATGAAAGTATATGAATACCAGTGCAAATACTTTCAAAATGTATTCATGAATGCATTCATGAATATATTCTTTAATATTATTTTAATAATCATTTCAGTTATATTTCATTTTAAAAAATCACATGATTCTCTTATTATTTTTTATAAAAATTATATTTGGGACAATAATTGTAATTTTTTTTTAATTAATAGTTAAACCCTTATATTATATGTTCTGCTTATAAGTTATATGGCCAAGTCAAAATCTGTGTGACAATAGTACTCCATTTGTTAATAAAATAAATGAAATAAATCCTCTTCCCTGTCTCCAAAGGTACTATCAAAATCATAGATAAGCTAAACAACAACAACTCATAATACAGCTTATATTTATTACCACACAAAACCAGCATGTGCCTCATTTCTCAATCATATTTTTTTATCATATATAACAGCTGAGCACCGTGACCCATGGGTCCCTTGTTCTGGTTTGCATTAAACTTTCTTGAGAAATAACAAATTGGATGATCTATGCCATCATTGCCTTCTTGTCACAACACAGCACCAGCAGCAGTATCACTAACATCTACAGCTTACTTCAAAGGTACAGGAAAGTCTGGAGCTGCTAAAACTGGTGAACTTTGCAGAATGGCTTTCAAATTCTGAAATCCATTTTCACACTGAACATTCCATACAAACTTTTGTTTCTTCTTTAAGAAATTAGTCAAAGGTTCAGCTACAGCAGCAAAATTTGGACAAAACTTCCTGTAGTATCCAACCATACCAAGAAAACACATTATTTGCTTTTTGTTCTTTGGTCTGGGAAATGCAGAAATAGCACTTATCTTAGCATCAACAGGTTTTACCTGACCCTGCCCTACAATATGACCCAAAAATGTTACTAGTACATGACAAAACTCAGATTTTACTAAGTTGATGGTCAGACGTGCTTCACTGAGTCTTTCAAATAGGTCACAAAGAATTTGCAGATGTTTCTCCCAGGTGTCGCTGTACACGATAAGATCATCAATATATGCGTCACAGCCCTGAATGTCCTTGAAAACCATATGGATGAGGCGCTGGAATGTGGCTGGCGAGTTCTTCATGCCAAACGGCATAACTATACTGGTACAGTCCTTGCGGCATCACAAATGCAGACACTTCTTTTGCTCGATCTGTCGGCAGAACTTGCCAGAATCCTTTTAACAAGTCAAACTTGGAAACATATTTGGAGCTACCGACTCTATCAATACAATCATCGATCCTCGATGTCGGGAACATGTCAGTCTTGGTGACAGAGTTTAGTTTTCGATAATCTGTGCACATACAGTAACTTCCATCATGTTTTGGCACAAGAATACATGGTGAACTCCAGTTACTGTTACTAGGTTCAATAAAATTATTGTCCAGCAAATATTGAATCTCATCCTGTAGATACTTTTGCTTTTCTGTATTCAGTCTACATGGAGGTTTTTTGACTGCGCTTGCCTCACCAACATCGACGTCATGGCACAACATGTTAGTTCGTGTTGGAATGTCACTAAACAAATGTTCATAATTCCGCAGCAGGTTCTTGAGGTCTTGTTTTTCTTGTGCGGTTAGGTGTGACAGTTTGGCATCCAGGTTTTTAAGCACGTCTGAGTTTTTTAATGGTACTGTACCACACTGAATGTCTACATCACACTAACAATCAGTATCTACTTTAACCGGGTCAGGGTCAGTGTTTACACAATTAACATCTGATGTGCTATTTCTGTCATAATATGGTTTCAACATGTTAACATGGCACAGTTGTTTCTTCTTACGTCTATCTGGTGTCAACAGTATGTAATTTAAATCACTGACTTTCTTGTCAACAATGTAAGGACCAAAATACCTAGCTTGCAGAGGTCTGCCAGGGATGGGAAGTAAGGCAAGGACCTTTTCACCAGGCTCAAACATCCTACTTACAGTGTGCTTGTCATACTTTGTTTTCATTTTACTTTGTGCAGATTTTAGATTTGACATTGCAATCTCACAAGCATTGTGTAGTTTAGTGCGAAAGTCTGAGACATACTGCAATAAACTAAGAGAATCAGGATTTTCACACGAGATTTTCTTTAAGCAGTTTCAATGGTCCGCGAACGGAGTGTCCAAAAACTATTTCAAAGGGACTGAAACCCAAGGACTCTTGAAAGGATTCTCTGACAGCAAACAACAATAGGTGGATTCCTTCATCCCAGTCTTTCTGTGTGCCATAGCATTAAGTTCTGATCATGATTTTTAATGTCTGGTGAAAACGCTCGAGGGCGCCCTGACTTTCAGGATGGTATGGCGAAGAGCTGTTCTGTTTTTAGCTCAGCTGACTATAAGTCATCTGAGCTATAGTCGTGGTCCATTGTCCGTCCGTCCGTCTGTCTGTCCGTCCGTCCGTCCGTAGATGTGGCACGTTTTGAAACCGTAAGACCTAGGAATCCAAAATTCGGCATAATGTTAGATGTCCCCAAGATCTCCTACCAAGCCAAAAACTGGGTCTTTGCGACTTCGTTCCTTTGAGAAATTAAGGAAAAACCTCAATTTTTTATAAAAAACCTATTTTCTTACTTCAGGACTGCCTAATATCAAAACCCACCATCTGTTTTTCCTCAAATTTACCATAAATAATCCTCTATATAGTTCCTATGTACATGCCAAAAATTATGTCTGTATTATATAATTTAAAAAAGTTATGGGCCCAAACATAATACATTTTGTAAATAATCAGGAAAGAAATTTGATCACTTAACACAAAACTTGTTAAAGCTAAGCACTTTTTCCAGTAATATTACTTTTATGAGTCAAAATTAAATTGTATACCCAATATAAGATCAAAATCTTTTAATTTTTTTTTAAATATTAGCAAAAATAAAAAATCGGTACCTTAAATTTTGCCCAATTTTGACCATGGCACGTTTTTTTCCTATAACTGCTGTGGATTTAATTTTCAAAGCATGTTTTTGTTAGCATTTCAACTGTTAACACCAAAAATTTGAAACCAGTTGATCAAAAACTTTAGATTTTATTCAGGTTTTCAAGCACCATGTCACATATAGTTTACATCAAGCTAGTGTTACGCAGTTTGCTAGAGCTCAGCTCCCGAGCTTCAGCTCTAAGTTCCTTTAATTTGGCATACAGTTAGATGTCTCCAAAATCCCCTATCGTGCCAAGAATTTGGTCACTAGGACTTAATTCCTTCGAGATATTAATGGAAAACTTCATTTTTCCATTAAAAACCCATTGTTACACTTTAAGACTGCCTAATATCAAAACCACTGATCTGACTTTGATCATATATAATTAACATATTTTTCTATATATTCGCTATGCACATGCCAGAAATGATGTCAGTATTGCGTATTTTTTTTAAGTTGTGGACCCAAACATAATGCACTTTTTAAAAAATCAAAAAAATATATTTACTCACCTAAGATGAGAAATGCTGAAGCTGGAGACATTTTTTTCAGGAATATAACTTTATTTAATCAAGATTCAATTGTTTACCCAAAATTAGATCTGAATTTTGCAATTTTTTCAAGTTATTAGCATAAATAAAAAATCAGTATTTTAAATTTTGTCCAACTTTGGCAATGGCACGTTTTTTTCCTGTAAGCACTGTTGGTTTAATTTTCACAGCATATATACATAAGGGTTTAATCTTTTAAAATCTGAAATTTCAAAGGAATTGATTGACAAGAGTAGCTATTCAAGTTTTCATACACCAAGTCAAGGGTTGTTTACATCTAGCCCACCTAGTAGTACAGCCTTCACTTGCATTATGTAAACCCACCCCAGGCAGCTTGCCTTGGCTCAGCTTGGCCACTACTAGCAGGCTTCCCCTCTGCCCTGCACCCCCCCCCCCCCAGATGGTGCATTAACTAGATGAATGTTATAATTTTCTGTATTTCATTTTATTCTTGGCTATGCAATGCTACATTTTAGATTTTGTATTTACCACCAGGGTTACAATGATTAAAGTGCACATTTAATTGTGTCCACAAAGTGGTGTATTGCTATGAAAGTGTGGATGTTCATCAGATAAGTAATTCCTTACTTGAGAAGAGTAAAAACTTCACCAGATGTGAAATGGACTATTAATTCCAGTAATAAATTATAGCTTAGATTGTAATTAGCATAATGATATTGTTTGTCCCTCATTCAACCAACAGTGTGTATACTTTATTTGAAAAGATGTTTTTATATTACCAAATTTACTGAATCTTTTATTTTATTTCGGTGGATAAGATTAAGAAAGTACTGAAAACTCCAATGTGCAAAACTTTTAATAGTGATTCAAGGAATAATCTTGTAGATGCCATGTTGTGGCATTATTTTCTTTTAAATTCAGTTTAAACATTTCCCTTACCGAAAATTTTTATAAGTGCCATATATGTGAAAGTTATATGGCACATATAAGGCACATATATGTGCCATATATGTCACTTATATCCAACCTTATAACTCCCATATATGTCACATATATGTCTGGTATATGGATTTTTTATGCAAATTAGGTAGGAGCCTTATATGTTACATATATGGGCCTTATATGTCACTTATAAGGCTTCCACATATAGGTCCCCTATCACTCCCATATATGTCCCATATATGTCCCTTATAACTCCCATATATGTCCCATATATGTGCCTTATAACTCCCATATATGTGCCTTATAACTCCCATATATGTGACTTATAAGTGCCATATATGTCCCTTATAAGTGACATATAACTCACATACAAGTCCAGTGCATGCACCTTCTGTGCTGTTTGTCAATAGCTCAATTACTTTCTCTTGTATGTTCTGTTTTGAAAGGTGTTTATTCTTTTCTTTATTCCACAAGGAATTACGGTAAATGTTAGAAATTAAGGTTTGTGTGTGTGTTTGTGTGGTGAGCTTCTTGCACTGTTCAATTCCTTGAAATCAAAGCTGGCCTGCAGTCACACTGGGGGTCATCAACTTCATACTTTCATATGACGCAAACACATGAAACATAAAAGTATGAAAAAACAGTATCTAAAATATATGTTTATTTACACATTTGTAAATTGAAAATAATTTTTTCATAAGATTTTTTAAACTCCCTGGTTCAGTCAGATTTGAGAGTGTTGTCATTTTAGGGAATGAAGCTGGAAGGAAATATACACCCTTGCCACACTCTAAATCCTTTTCCATCTATTCCTGTGTGACCTGTAAAAACAAATGTTACCAGTCTAAGTATACACATATAGTCATTATTGTTCACATTAATTATTTAATTAAATAAGCTTGAAGATAATCTTTTCACATTGATGCTTAGTATTGCTTTTCTTAACATTAACATTAGTTTACCTTACCTGGAGGCAACACACAAGTCAAAAATGAAAAGAATTTATTTCACTTAAAGTACATCTGCTCTCTATCTAGGGGTTTTAAATGTTCAGAAAATATGCCTGTTTAACATTTAGGATTATATGTAAAAAGAGTTGGACTTCTCAATTACTAACACAGGAAGAGTTTTCCAGTTATACAGAATATATACAAACAATATAGATTATCAAATATACTGGTCACAGGACAGACACTGTGGCCTAAAGATGCTCATAGGTTCAGAAAGTAGGTTACTCAGTTGAAACAATTTTAACATGTAAGCAGTCATATAAATATCCAATATGCACAGTAAAGGTTAACCACCAAATTTTTACTTCAAATATTGTATGCTCTAGCTATTTGATAAAAAAAAAACTTAAAAATCATAACACTGCCCATTTGCTAAAAGATTTAAATGTAACTTTATATGATAAACTGAATATGCTTACCAGACAATTCTTGCAAGGGCTGGAGATATCTAGGCTCTTCTTATACTTTCACCACCATTTCTTCATACTGGTTCTAAGAAAAGTAAAGAAACCATTACAAACCATAGAAACAAAAGTTGTTGAAAATAAATAATAAAGAATATGGAGCTATTCACATTTGCCTTTTAAGATTACACAAATCTACATAAAACAGGGTCTCCCATCAAATTATATGACTAAAACAGTACATTTATGATATCTTTGTGGTCAGTAATATCCTAAATGAAGTCTAACCTTTAATGGTACAATGGCACTATTACATACTTAAAGAAATCAAATACCATAAAAATGCCACTTTTGATTAACCTGTATATTGATCCAGATTATATTTCTCTTTGGAAATAAAAATGAACCTTTTTGAAATTAGTACCTGATCCTTAATTAAACAAATTCCCAATTTATCATGCTTTTCCTTTTGTAATGCAAGTGTAGTGTCTGATGAAACCTTAAATGAGAAATAGTCAAGGAACCAAGTCCAATAAACATATGCTCATATTATTAAACCTATGCATGAGTGTCCTTGACCTTGGATCTGATGTCACATTCTGATTAAATTCATACAAATGAATGACTTCATGGATTGTTGTGAAACATTTTGTGTTTATGGGATAGGGTCAATGTTTAATTAAGTGGTGTTTATGACACACAAAAATGACAGATAGAAGTGCATATTACAAAAATAAAGCTTAATTTATGGGCATTTGTGTGATGGAATCCAAAAGTAAAAATTACATGACTATAGTTGAAATGTTTGGACAAGGTACAGCAAACCTCTCTTCATTCACAATCACATGAATTATTATTGGTGGGCATTATTCTGGCCTAAAACATGCTAAAACTGCCAATTTATACTGATCCAACTAATGCCTTCTAAAGCATTACGGACTTGGTGGATTCTCTGTTAACATCTCAATTGACCTTGTTGTGGGCCAAATATCAGCCACAAATAAGGATTCATGCGGCTGTGCTTCAATTTTATCCAAAAATGGTCGTGTTTCAAAGCATCCACAAAAATTGATACAGATTGTATATAACACCAGCAATGAGCAGCAGTGTTTAAAAAATGTTTACTTCTTTTGAGAAAAAAAAAACTTTGAGCTTGTGTAATGAACAATTCTTAACCACATTATGACTTTTGAGCACTCTAGCACTTAAGCTTTATGTGATCATGTCACAGGGACATTCAGAAATTACATCAACATGTACACCAAAGTACAAAAAGTATCACTAAAAAGGGCATGTTCTTAGCTTTATGTTGATGTATAGAACATGCACATTGTCACTAAACAGAGGCAACAGCTTTAGCTTTTGACAGGAGCTGGTATTTTGTAAATATGGACCACCTAATAAAGAATGAAAAACATAATTGTGTATTTTCAGGGCAAAACAAGATGAGTGAAAGTCATCTTAATACTATCACTGATTTAAACATGCAAAAAGAACTGAAATAATGCAAGAGTACTCACCAATGAGACATTTTTCAGCTATAAATTCCCCTTCTGGTTGACAAACCCAACTTGCTCCAAATATGATCCCAACGGTTACCGGATGTTGTCATTCACACAGGAATGCAACCTCTTTGTCCCAGGGAACACAGCAAGTACAGCTGAGACAGCTAGCTAGCCCTTGGCCTTATCAGTAACAGTCATGGGGGGGGGGGGGGAGGGGTGTTACATATATCTGTGAATACAGTATTACTACTCATTACTGAGCCTGAAGAATTCTGATTATTGTCACTTTAAGGATGCAGACATTTGTTTTTGTAAAATAACAATGCTTTGATAAATATTGTTGATTTTGTATGGCAATATTTTACAGCTGGAAGGCAGGTGTGTTTTAGCTGTTAGAACTATATAATTATAAATCCAATGAAATATTAGGATAATGTTAAGGGTTTATCATAATTAGTCAATAACATACCACATCAATACCCCATGTTCTGTATTTATGAAGTAGTTATCAGTGGTAATGGGATTCTTAAATACTTGTATATAAACTACATTCCAAAAGAAATTATGTTTCTTATAATATATCAATGCCACAAAATATAAACAATATGTATTTTTATATTGTGTTTTGATTAAATTATCTTTTTCTGCATGAATACTAGTGTTGAATGTTTACTTCACTTAAGGAATAAATCAGATAAAAAAGTAGCAGAATATAATTCCTAATTATTAGTATCATTTTTTAATATTCCTAAAATTCTGAGGAAGCTGGTTATTTTGACACCCATATTGCCATACTTCTTCAGTATTTATTCAGTAAAATTCATTTTGTTTGAAAAACATAAAGAGTTGGGACTTAGAAGTTTCTGCAGCATTTTTGTTCCCTTCGAAAAAAGTCCTACCTTGTAGCACAATAAGCCTCAAAGTATATAAACATATAGCTGACATATAACTGACATATACAGAGCTCCTTCATGTGCATGCTACCTTACATCTCCCATACAATTCACATCTAACTGAAATATAGAGAATAGCTTTAAGTGTGTCTCCCTTATAGCTGACATATAACAAACATACAACTCCCTTATAACTCACATATAACAAGGCCTGGCTAAACATATAGCTGCAATATAAATATAACTCACATACACAGCACTTATATGGGAAATATAAGGGACATATAAGGCCCTTATATGGGACATATAAGGCACATATATGTGAGTACTTTTCATTTTCGTAAGGGTTGTGATTTAGAAATAATAAAAATATATATGTATGCATAATATGACCCAATATGAGCTACACTCTGGATATATAATGATTGCAACTAAGAATTCTAATATTTTAACTGATATTTTCAGTGTTTTTTAATACAAATTTATATAACTTGTAAATAAAAAGAATTAATCAGATTAAAACTATTTTAATGGAAAAAGTGGATATGCTTAAATAATAGGCTTATGTATAAACTTAAATGCATTATTCCCTTGAAAGTGAAATAAAGATATTAGACCATTCTGTCCACTGGCCTGTCCATCTGTAAATTTTTCATATGCATCACAGTATCTCAAAACTTTTACTGTTTTTCTTCATGACAGTCTTGTCAGAGTATTAGTTTGCAATCATATATTTAGAACTTTACTATAACTAAGTAGGAGGGCCCCTTTCCTCTTAGCTTCTCATATGCTTATATAAATGAAAAACATTAAAATAGAATATTTTGCATTTGCAAAAATTTCAAACTTAAGCTGAGCGCCGTGACCCATAGGTCCCTTGTTTGATGTTTCAACTTCAGTCTCTTCAATCAAACCTTTGCTAATAAGATCTTGCATGAATTTAGCAATGATATCAGGCTTTCTCAAAGCTTTTTTCACACTGAGCCCTAAGTGTTGTCCCAAACGCAACAACTGTTCTTTTGACAATTGTTCAAGTTGATCAGGGTCCGGATCGTCAACAAATGTCTCAGGTTTGAAATCTGCCATGTTAAGATGTTAAAACAATAACAAAAAACCACTGAGATAAATCCTGTAAACAATGTACTGTAAAAAATATGTAATCTTGTAAACAATGGATGATAAAATAATGTGTCCAGGTCAAGGCCTAATAAATTTGAAAACTATTAAGTATTCCGGACGAGCCCCCAATTTTATGTTACGGAAACTAATATAAACAGATCACGTATGCATGATGAACACAAATTTTGTAATGGAGATAAAAAAAATCAGATTCTGTAACACTAGGCAGCTGGAAATTTCTAGGGGAATGAATAAAGAAGTCAGTGGTTTTTTGTTCACAAATAACTATAATTTATTCCTAAAACAATCCTAACATTACAATACACTAAATCAATACAATTATGCAGTGAAACAGCGGTATAGCAACAAGTCAATACGATCACACAGGAAGATAATGGTACAATACCTGAATACCAACAGTGTCACCAAAATAAGTCCTTTGAATGTAAGCTCTTGGAGAATGACAGTCCAGTGGAAAGTTCTTGAAACAACACAGAATGTAAACTGAAGTCCAGTGTATAAAATCCAGGAAAGTTCTTGAAATATCTTTAATTGCCGCATTCGTCGGATAAGATCTTTAGAATCTGACACACGCTTCTGCATCGGCTGGTATCTGCTCTGCTGTCTGTGTCCTGGTTCTAATAACAGTCCTTTATATACCTTCATACCTTAAGCCGGGAACCTTCTACTTCTAGAACAGTCTACCGTAAAATCTCCACTTAAAACTGCGGTTTAATCAAGAAATTCAAAATCTTGAAATCAGGTTGATTTCCTGAACGTACTGTGCGGTTTATACTAGAAGAGTTTCCTGAATATCTTCCTGACTGACATTGTTTTTGGGCCAGCGAGTGGGCGATAATATTGCAACTTTCGAAGGCCCTTCTCAGCAGCAGTCTCGCATGCATTGGAGCCGTGTGTAAATGTATTATTTATGATTATTTGTTATTTATAAATTAAATACTGCTGATTAGTTTTCGTGTGATATATAACTTGTTATAAAATCTTGGTAATTGTCACCAAATAATACGTTTACAACAACCCTGCTGTAACACACAGCGGCCCACTTCGTTGGGCATGGTCAAGCAAAATTAATATAAAAGCCTACTTTAAACCCATTTGCAGCATCATTTATCAATGATTATTTGTTTAAAACGTAAAATGAATAAAAAGCTGACATCGTAAAGAGTCACACAATGGCAGACAATCGTTTTAAAATCAAGTTTGAGTGCCGCCATGTGCTGAAACGCCCCGGTATTCTGCTACGAATATTTTGAACGGCTGTACACGGTGGGTGGCAAACAGAACAGCCACCTATTTTGTCCCAGCGTGCCTTGCGCGAACGCTGCCTTGACAAAATGGCTCCCCACACGGAAACTTTCTTCAGGAAAAAAACTTGCTTACCCTGACTGGCCACTTTAATTTTACCTTAAAATCACTTGTTTTCAAGCGTCATGTTTCCTATACGTGCGTATCTCGACAAGGTACCTTCAGTTACTTTGATATTTAGTTAAGTTGACCAGCGATGTATTCAAACGCACCAGCAAATTGTGACATCGAGCAATGTCAACATACGATGTGACGATGATAATGCCAAAGTAACCGGTATGAAAACGATTTTTATCTTTAGAGTAATTCCAGAAAATGGAATTTTCATCAAAAATTAAGATTTCAAAATATTACTTTTAGAATTAAAATATACAGTGACTTGAAATGGATCAGCAGAATATTTTTTCCAAAATATGACAAATCAGTAGCAAACAAGAATACGGCACGGAATATAAAATCTGTATTTTCATCGGCCCTTACGTCTTCCTAAACTTCATGCTTGACTGACCCTGCAAAAAAATGTTATGATGTGTTTAAACAAAATGCCCAAGGAATTTTAAAAGTGGACAGGAATGGCCGAGTCGCAACCTACGCGTGTTCATTTCTAGATGATAGCTTGATTGTGTCTTTTGTCAAATCATTCCCTAGAGAAAGTTGGTGCGGTTTTAAAGGGGAGTTCTTAGTATTTGAGCTCCTCGCGGTGTCTCACCTGGAATTTTGGCGAAGTCTGGGTGCGGTTTTAATCGGAAGTGCGGTTTTAAGTGTAGATTTTACGGTACAAAGTACCCTACTCCACAGTAAACAGGCATTTCAGGAACTCTCCACAAAGACACAGCCGTGTGTATCTCCAAACATACCAGGCTAATCACGTGACCCACTACCAAGCGTGAAAACTCAAGGCCCACATGACAACGAGAGTTCAACCAGTACGGAATGTAACAACAACACGAGCCACGCCCGTGTCACACAATAGAGCACCTGTAACAATGTTCTTTCATGAAGTCATGTTTTGAGACATGTCTCTTATGTTTTAACATTTCTTGTTTCGGGAAAGAAATTTGACTATCTGAAACATGTTTCGAACATGTTTTCAAAATAGCATGACATGTTTCTCTATGTGAAGTCATCAGTCTGAAACATCACTTGAAACATCATTTGTCCCATTTTTCGAAACATGTATCATCGGTGAAACATGATTCACAGGATATTTTCAGTGAGGCATGTTTTGCAACATGTTCTAAAACTGCTGAGACATGTTCCTTATTTAAACATTACACTGATAAAACGTCAACTGAAACATCATTTGTCCTAAATTTTCAAAACGTTTCACATGTCTCACAGGATATTATGTTTTTAACCATGTACTGACTACAGCTAATCATATTCATCAGAAAAGATATGCTGCAAATGGCTCCCTTTCTCAAGGGGCCAGTGGTACTATAAGAGTGCAAGATATTTTGCATGAACTATACAGTGGTCTGAAATGCATTTTGTTCAAATGTAAAAATGGACCACATATGCATATTTATGTCCACGTCATTGTTAAGCTCGACTCAATATGACTAGGTTTCCACATAAACAGTGATCTTAATAAAAATTTAATTTAACATAATAAAAATAACTTTTTATGTTCAATCAATTGAATGAATAATTTTCAAATGAATTATTTAACTGAGCTATTTCGAATCTCAAAAATAATCAAAATCTTGTGTTTTAAAAACAATATTTAAAAATTTTTCAACAAAAGATCTTTTTTTTTCTCAAAGTAAATGACAACAATTTATTATCATTTACTGATGAAGTTTAAGTTACTCAAGGAATAAGCAATCTACACCATTGATACCATCAGGATTTCCAGCAGAATACTTATGGGTTCAGACAAGATCTCAAAATTTCAAAACGACACCACCTTTCCTTTTGCCTTTCATTTGTTTTTAGCTCAGCTGACTGTAAGTCATCTGAGCTAAAGCGATCACTCTTTGTCCGTTGTCCGTCTGGCCATCTGGTCGTCTGTCCGTTAACTCGGCACAAATTGTATCCACTAGACCTGGAATCTTCAACTTTTCACCCAAAGAGGTCCATGAAAAATCTCCGTTGAAACCTGGAATTTGGTCTCTGTTACCAATATTCTCCAAGCTATGGGGCTCCGAAGTACCCCCCAGAATAATGAAAAATTTGATACAAAAGCTCAAGTATCTTAACAACTAGTGCATTGTTCACCATGATTTTTTTGCATGGATATTGATCATGGAGTGTTTCATCAGTTTCTGCAAACTGGTGGCACTACCTGTATTTTTTAGCTCAGCTGACTATAAGTCATCTGAGCTATAGTCGTGGTCCATTGTCCGTCGTCCGTCCGTCTGTCCGTCCGTCCGTCCGTCCATCCGTAGATGTGGCACGTTTTGAAACCGTAAGACCTAGGAATCCAAAATTCAGCATAATGTTAGATGTCCCAAAGATCTCCTACCAAGCCGAAAACTGGGTCTTTGAGACTTCGTTCCTTTGAGAAATTAAGGAAAAACCTCAATTTTTTATTAAAAACCTATTTTCACACTTCAGGACTGCCTAATATCAAAACCACTCATCTGTTTTCCCTCATATTTACCATAAATATTCTTCTATATAGTTCCTATGTACATGCCAGAAATTATGTCTGTATTATATAATTTAAAAAAGTTATAGGCCCAAACATAATGCATTTTGTAAAAAATCAGGAAAGATATTTGATCACTTAACACAAAACTTGTTAAAGCTATGGACTTTTTTTCCAGTAATATAACTGATACAGATGTGGGGTGGGGAGATGTCCTCACACTGTATCACAAGCAGTTGCTGATGCGCGTGGCAGACAATGTTCCAAGACCAGTTTGATGATAGAAGTCTTTATTCAATAGCAAGCAGTCTGGGACAGTCTCTCTCTCTGAGAGAGCCGCCCAGCCTCCCTGACTCACTCTCTCTCAGCGCGCACTACAGATAGTTTTGTTACAGAGCTTACACGTGACATATGAGATGTACATATCCATATTTCTGCATTTCGTCATAAAAGCTAAACCTTATTGGATGACCCAAAGTAGGTCACAATTACATCAGAGTTATAAGTTTTCCTCCTATCTTTCGTGAGATCTGATTGGACAAAAGTGCTATGGAAAATCCCAAGTCTGACCTGACATACATCCAGTTATAGACTGACCTACAAGTCCTATTTGGAGGACAGTGCTTATATACACATGCGGAGTCTCATAAAATAACATGTTTTAATTGTGTTCTACCATTCCCTCATAAAGACTAAACACATAAGTCATTCTGTGACACTATTTCTGTTTGTACAGACTTAAAATAGACCTTAATGGTTTGGTGTACTGTTCTCTGATTAAATTGGGAGAGAAGCCTATATGTGTGTGACAGGATGACTGGTTGTCCGGTGTCATCAATTATGAGAAGTCATTCATTGTTCAGTCTGACATGCCTGAAACTGAGCTTAAATTTGTGAAATATGAAATGTGAAATATTCCTTGAAATATGTGTTAAGTCACAAATATGCACTTTCCTACTCCATAACATATCCCTCTGGTATTCAGAATGAGGCTCCGGCCTCATTGGCTAAGTTTGAGAAAATTTAGTTATTCCAAGAAGGATAACTGGAATGTAGATGACAGAAATACATAATGTGTAAAGATCAAGATATACTGCTCAAGTCTGTATTTACTGCAAGATCAGGTGCCATAATAGTGAATAGAACTATATATTAAGCTAGCACTAGTGAAAATGTGATGGATATATGTCTGTAGAGAGTAAGGGATTACATCACTGAGGTGAATAGATTACACATATCAGTATAGATGTGAAGTACATGAACATATGTCACAGTTCCAGATGTAACAGTGTAAGGAATTTGAGGAAGTGCCTATTGGAAATTTTTGTAGTAGTACAAAAACGCCTAAGCTAAAGCTTAATAAGCTGAGAAAGGAGATAATATATAGCTACACATATATGCTAACTAACACAGAATTTCTTTTTTTGTGAATGGACAATCCTAAACAATATCTAGAAGATAAAATGCTGATTTGTAATAAAATCATGAACAACATCGCAACTATGATGACATTATTTGACATCCTAATATAAGCAGTACAGCAGCAGATTATATATGTATGACAGCATCTAAGTAGAATCAATAAATAAATATCTTAATAGATATGATTATAGCATCATGTTCATAATGAATGCACAGCTAGAATATACAAGTACTATGCATACCGTGTAAGCAATGGAATAATTCAAAGTATGTGAACCATTTGAACATAATGATACTGATGTTACATAAAGATGTTCTGTCTAACAGCAATATGCATTACCAATTATAACAAGTGAATTAGCAATGCCTGTAGCTAAACATACAATTCCTATGGGAAAAGTGATCATGAATTCCTAATCTGACAAAGTATATATACTCTTGTGCCTAAGAGTTTAAATATACACATGTACATGACTATCTGCTCTGTGTGTTGATCAGTACCAATGTTTCAAAATACATCTTGGCTTTCATACTTGCCATTGGGACAAGTTGACTTGAGAATAATGGAAGGTTGATTTGCTACACCTTTAGCAAAACACAACTGGTGTACAGTACCAGCGGATAAGTACATGACAGACATGAGGTCATTCCTAACAACAGAGGAATGTTGTACATATATTCCCATTGATTACCAATTTTCTGTGCAGGAGCAAGGCGAAATATGTATGAAAATGTGATGATAATGAAAATAAATCTCTGACAGTTGCACTTATTGATCTAGACCATATGGATTTTGATGATAATTGAGTGCACTTAATTATGTAAGATCAAACATACATCTGTAGAGGGATGATATAAATTAAAAGAATAATGTTAATGAGCGAAATCCTTGTCACTCCACATTTTGGTTTATGGGTTAACAGTAGCATGAATGCATGACCAGAATGCATTTGCTCATGAAACATGTCTGTCATAGTACGCGTAAATGTGAAATTCCTATGAGAAGAATTCCTGTGTTAACCAACATATTTTTGCCTGGCATTTCCAGCTATTAACGAGGTTAACCATATCAAACCCTTGTTTTAGGCAATAATGTGACCACAGGTCAGTGCATTATTGATTTTTGGAGTCATCACACTCCCCAGTTTGTCCAATTCCCTATATATTGGAGGGCTTCCCATGAACCCGTGTTTGAGGACCAAACTGTAACAATTGAAAATAAGCATCGCATTGTGCTTTGGTGACACAATGTGCTACCATTCCATTAAATTTTTAGCCAATAGTGCATTATGATACCTGTTGATTTGGTATGGACCAACACATGAGAAATTTCTCAATATAAATGAATGCTAACATGCTGATGGCTTTGCATATTGCTCTACTCTAGGAATTATTGTATTTAAATCAATACAGCCATTTGTGACATTGCATATTAACAACTGAGATAGACATAACTGCATCAAATCTAACATTGACAGTTCTACACCTTTTGCTGTGGTCTTGTAAACTTATTCCTAACCATATCAATAAGATAGACTCCCTATAAATTATATCATTTTACAATTATGACACATCAATAAGAGAAAGTTATAGATTACTACACACATATTTTTTTTTGTTTTACAACATATACATGCAAAATATTATGAAATGCCCCAAATTTTACATTGGGTATTTAAAATTCAGAGTCTCTGGTTTATGTTTCATTACCTCAGGAAATCTTGTCTTCTTTGGGTCTTCAGTTGTCTTCTCAGCTGACTTGGTTTGCTTTCTTTTCTTCCTGGAGTCATGGTATGGGAAGTGATGCAGAAGATAGCAGTAGAACGGCAAATCTGCTTCTAGTAGTTGCATGAACATAACGAGGACTTGTTGTCAGACAAAACACAGTGCACGTGGTATGGCCAGTATTATTGTTGACATAGGCCCGAAGCTGGCTTGTCCCGATATTGATTTTTTTTGTGTGGCTGGTCCAAACAATGATGATCTCAGGTTGAGATATCACAGCACTTTTTTTTAAGTGAAAAAAAGTCATTTTACTTGAAGTCACTGTTAAAGCATTGCGCTGGTTTACAGTGTCCTTTTGGTTTAAAGATACAGTGAGAGTCTTTGATCTTCTCAAGCAGAGCCCTGAGAAACTGCAGCCAAATTAAAGTTTGAAGAGAGAGTTCTTAGCAAAGTTTTATACCTTCAGCAGCAGAGATGACATTCTTGATGTTAGGCTGTGATCCGTAACCTGGGTTGAAGTTCCAATGCATGGGTTGGTAGACCAGTCAATGGCATCTGTGGCTGCAAGAGGGGGATCTTTTGTCTTCACTCCAGCTGGCAGCATTGTCGGTTTTTCTGGTGCTGATGTGCTGGAAGTGAATCCCGGTTCATCAACCAAAATGATACGGGACCCGGTCTCCACCATAATGATACAGGACCCGGTCTCCACCATAATGATACAGAGGTGGGGTTGGGGATGTCCCCACCTGTATCACATACGGTTGCTGATGCGCGTGGCAGACAATGTTCCAAGACCAGTTTGATGATAGAAGTCTTTATTCAATAGCAAGCAGTCTGGGACAGTCTCTCTCTCTGAGAGAGCCGCCCAGCCTCCCTGACTCACTCTCTCTCAGCGCGCACTACAGATAGTTTTGTTACAGAGCTTACACGTGACATATGAGATGTACATATCCATATTTCTGCATTTCGTCATAAAAGCTAAACCTTATTGGATGACCCAAAGTAGGTCACAATTACATCAGAGTTATAAGTTTTCCTCCTATCTTTCGTGAGATCTGATTGGACAAAAGTGCTATGGAAAATCCCAAGTCTGACCTGACATACATCCAGTTATAGACTGACCTACAAGTCCTATTTGGAGGACAGTGCTTATATACACATGCGGAGTCTCATAAAATAACATGTTTTAATTGTGTTCTACCATTCCCTCATAAAGACTAAACACATAAGTCATTCTGTGACACTATTTCTGTTTGTACAGACTTAAAATAGACCTTAATGGTTTGGTGTACTGTTCTCTGATTAAATTGGGAGAGAAGCCTATATGTGTGTGACAGGATGACTGGTTGTCCGGTGTCATCAATTATGAGAAGTCATTCATTGTTCAGTCTGACATGCCTGAAACTGAGCTTAAATTTGTGAAATATGAAATGTGAAATATTCCTTGAAATATGTGTTAAGTCACAAATATGCACTTTCCTACTCCATAACATAACTTTAATTTATCAAAATTAAATTGTATACCCAAAATTAGATCAAAATCTTTTAAATTTTTTAAAATATTAACAAAAATAAAAAATTGGTACCTTCAATTTTGCCCAACTTTGACCATGGCACGTTTTTTTACTGTAAGTACTGTGGATTTAATTTTCTCAGCATGTTTTTGTTAGCATTTTGTCTGTTAACACCAAAAATTTGAAACCAGTTGATCAAAAACTGTAGATTTTATTCAAGTTTTCAAGCACCATGTAACAAATTGTTTACATCAAGCTAGTGTTATGCAGTTTGCAAGAGCTCAGCTCCCCAGCTTCAGCTCTCAGTTCCTAAAATTTGGCATACAATTAGATGTCTCCAAAATTCCCTACCATGCCAAGAATTTGGTCACTAGGACTTAATACCTTCGAGATATTAATGAAAGTTTCATTTTTCCATTAAAAACCCATTGTTACACTTCAAGACTGCCTAATATCAAAACCACTGATGTGACTTTAATCATATAAAATATACATATTTTTCTATACATTCTCTATGCATATGCCAGAAATGATGTCAGTATTGCGTAATTGTTTTAAGTTATGGGCCCAAACATAATGCACTATGTAAAAAATCAAGAAATATATTTACTCCCTTAACAAGGGGATTGCTGAAGCTTTTTTTTGAGTTTTTTTGCCAGGGATGTAACATTATTTAATCAAGATTCAATTGAATACCCCAAATTAGTCCTGAATTTTTCAAATTTTATATGTTATTAGTATAAATATAAAATTAGTACCTTAAATTTTGCCCAACTTTGACCATGGCACATTTGTTTCCTGTGAGCACGGTTGATATAATTTTCATATCATGCACACATAAGGTTTTCAGCTATTTAGTTTAGAAAGCTGAAAGAAATTGGCCAAAAATTATAGCTTTTATTAATGTTTTTATGAGACCATGTCAGACCTTAACTCTCTCCAGCCCCTCTTGAGTCACCTGTATGTTGACCTTGTTGAACTTTCAGCAAATTATGCATGCTTGAGGCGAGCCATACACTGTTGCAGGTAGGCAGCTTATGGCCAGCCACAGTTGATCCAGGTGTCCAACCCAACTCATCTAGTAGTTTTAACCAACAACATAACAATCAACAATAAATTAATAAATTTTTATTGTTTTTTAATAACAAATTAAAGAAAAATAAAGAAGAATTTGTTAGTTTATAATAACAGGAAATCAACTTGCAGTTACTGATGATAAAAGAATCTTGTATCGATGGATAGAATGTCACGTACTCCAAATAACACCATGCAGTCACCTATGGTATTTTTCAGTTCAGTTTTAATGATAAAAAAGTAAATCATATTATTCATTACTAATCATAAGGGATCATATGAAGGAAATTAATGATAGACAAAGATGCAGTTGATATTATTAATCTAGATTCCTACTGTGTCTAGTGTGTACATTGATGTGAAATTAGTCCAAAATGAATATATTACATTTTTTTTTTTAATATAAATAAAAGCCATAAAACCAGGTACTTTTGATCATAATTTAAATGTGTGAATTTTGTATATTCTGGATTCTCAACATAATTGTTTGGTGAAAACTGAATAAATGCCAGTAATGGTGGGAAAACTTTGCAATTGTATTTAAATACGAATATGAATATGTACTCCATTATAAAATGTCTTGCATAAAGAATTGGAATTCAGGTAAAAATGAAAGTATATGAATACCAGTGCAAATACTTTCAAAATGTATTCATGAATGCATTCATGAATATTTTCTTTAATATTATTTTAATAATCATTTCAGTTATATTTCTTTTTAAAAAATCATAAGATTCTCTTATTATTTTTAATAAAAATTATATTTGGGACAATATTTGTAATTTTTTTTTAATAAATAGTTAAACTCTTATATTATATGATCTGCTTATAAGTTATATGGCCAAGTCAAAATCTGTGTGACAATAGTGCTCCATTTGTTAATAAAATAAATGAAATCAATCCTCTTCCCTGTCTCCAAAGATAATATCATAATCATACATAAGCTAAACACCAACAACTCATAATAAAGCTTATATTTATTACCACACCAAACCAGCATATGCCTCATTCCTAAATCATATTTTTGAATAATATATAACAGCTGAGCGCCGTGACTCATAGGTCCCTTGTTTTATTTTTTTACGATTTTTTTTTTCTCTATTTTTGAGACCTTAAAAGATGCGGTCATCTGTAAACAGGGCACAAATCGTAAAGGCTGGACCTAGAATCTTCTATCATGACATGCAGGGAGGTCCATGAAAAATCTTCATGGAAACCTGAAATTGGGTCAATACAAGCTATACAAAAGCTATACTAAAGCTCCAGTATCTGTACAACTAATGCATTGATCACCCTGATTTTTTGCATGTATATTCATCATGGAGTGTTTCATCAGTTCTTGCAGACTGGTCATGCTACCTGGATTTTTCAAATTTTCACGCATTTTTTCTCTATTTTTGAGACCTTCAAAGATGCAGTTGTCTGTTAACAGGGTACAAATTGTAACCATTTGACCTGGATTCTTCTAACTTGACATCCTTTAAATAGGTCTCTTATACCCATATTTTCCGAGCTATGGGGCTCAGAAATACCCCCAGCATAATTGAAAATTTGATACCAAAGCAGCTAGGGCACAAATCATAACCATTGGACTTGGAATCTTCTAACTTAAAATCCAGGCAGGTCAATGAAGTCTGTTACCCACATTCTCTGAGCTATGGGGCTTATAAGCAGCCCCCAGAATATATAAATTTGATACCAAAGCAGGGCACAAATCATAACCATTGGACCCAGAATCTTCTAACTTGACATCCTGAGATTTCCTCAAAAGCTGAAATTGGGTCACTGTGACTTATATTCTCAGAGTATTGGGGTATGTTAGAGCACCCCAGAAGTAATGCAAAATACACACCAATTCCCAGATTCCTCAGGAAGGACTGGTTGGATTGTCATTTAAATTTGGTGTGCTTATGGGTCTTGATGAACTTAAGCTAATATGCATGAATGATGATGCCACCTATATTATCTTAATTAGTTGCCAGTGCAAGGATATATTGTCAGCATGTCATTCTGCTGAGCGTCATTACCAATGGGTCACTTGTTACAGTAGCAGAGTATGACTGTATAATAGCTCTTTACAAGTCGTCTATAAATAGAGCAACAGACCTCTGATGCCAATATATTAAATTGGACATTACCAGTGACACACATATGGAAAGGAATTACAACAATTTTTGGTTTCCATTAACAAAATTTCTATTCTAATAAAAATCATACCTTTCATTAACAAAACTTTATTTTCATTGTAAAACATATCTTTATTCCCAATGAAATGTCATTTAAAGATATTAATGGTATCCATCATCGTATCCTGAAAGTAGTCACAATAATTCAATATGAATGTTACCATATAAATCAACATGAAAACTTTCCTTTTACTGACTTTTATTGAAGCAACATGTCCCTTATACATCTATGTCTAAATCAATTTCTAGAGGTGAGATCTATATTAACCAATATGTGAAACAACCCTCCATAAAAAAAAAAAATTAATATGGCTCATGTTGCAATGAGCTAAACAACAGTATTAAAAGGTCTGAGCTTGAAGACAAGTTTATTTACCACTAGTTTTGTTTGCTCTAATACTAACTCAGCACAACTGAGGTATTCATTATCCAAACATGAGTTATGAAAATATCTAAAAACAAGGGACCCATGGGTCATGGCGCTCAGCTGAAGTTTGAAGTTTTTGCAAAGGCAAAATATGCACAATATGCTCTATCCAGTTAAGCATACAAGCTTGTATTGAGGATATACGATCATGGATGACCAGCAACAAACTTGAATATGTACTCCATTATAAAATTTCTTGCATAAGAATGGGAATTCAGGTAAAAATGAAAGTATATGAATACCATTGCAAATACTTTCAAAATCTATTCATGAATGCATTCATGAATATATTCTTTAATATATATTTTAATAATGGAGACTTTACATGGGTCTCCCTGTGTGTCAAGAATGAAGATTCTAGGTCCAGTTGTTATGATTTGAGCCCTGTTAACAGATGTTCATATCTTTGTAGGTCTCAAAAAAAGAGAAAAATTCGTAAAAAAAACCTGAACAAATACAGGTGGTGCCAGGAGTCTGCAGAAACTGATGAAACACTCCATGATCAATATCCATGCAACCAATTATGGTGATCTCTGCATTAGTTGTTCAGATACTTCAGATTTTGTATCAAATTTTCAATTATTCTGAGCTGTACTTTGGAGTGCCATAGCTCAAAGGATATGGGTAACAGAGACCTAATTTCAGATTTCCATGGAGACTTTTCATGGGTTTTCCTGTGTGTCAAGAATGTAGATTCTAGGTCCAGTTGTTACGATTTGTACCCTGTTGACAAATAACTACATCCTTAAAGGTCTCAAAAAAAAGAGAAAAAAATTGTGAAAATTTGAAAAAATACAGGTGGCTCCACCAGTCTGCTGGAACTAATGGAACACCTCTTGATCAATATGTATGCCAAAAATCATGACCGTCAGTGTTGAAGTTATTGAGATGTTGCAGTTTGTTTTTATCAAATGAGCCCCACAGCTCAAAGGATATGGGTAACAGAGACCTTATTTTAGGTTTAAATGGAGACTTTTCATAGGTCTCTCACTGTGTCAAGAATGAAGATTATAGGTCCAGTCTTTACGATATGTGCCCTTTTAACAGATGTTCACATTTTTAAAGGTCTCAAAAATAGAGAAAACAATTCGTAAAAAATCGAAAAATACAGGTGGCGCCACCAGTCTGCAGAAACTGATGAAACATCTCATGATCAATATATATGCCAAAAATCATAACCATCAGTGATGTAGTTAATGAGATATTGAAGTTTTTGTATGAAATTTTTGACTATTCTGGGGGGGGGGGGTACTTTGAGGCCCCATAGCTTGAAGGATATGGGTAACAGAGACCTTATTTCCATAGGTCTCTCAGTGTTTCAAGAATGAAGATTCTATGGCCAGCGGTTACGATTTGTGCCCTGTCAACAGATGATCGTATTTTAAAGGTCTCAAAAATAGAGAAAAAAATTCGTAAAATATATAAAAATACAGGTGGCGCCACCTGTCAGCAGGAACTGATGGAACATCTCATGATCAATATGTATGCCAAAAATCATGACCATCAGTGATGTAGTTAATGAGATATTGAAGTTTTTGTATGAAATTTTTGACAATTCTGGGGGGTACTCTGGGGCCTGATTTCTGGTTACCAAGGAGATTTTTTATGGACCTCTCAGAATCCCAAGTTACAAGATTCTAGGTCCAGCGGTTACGATTTGTGCCTGGTTAACGGATGGACAGACAGACAACGGACAAAGAGTGATCGCTATAGCTCAGATGACTTTCAGTCAGCTGAGCTAAAAAACTTTCAGCAATTTGAGCATCAACACACCTTTTCGTGTACCAGTACTGATATCTGACTGTGTAACAGTGTGTATAATATAGGTAATTGTTTATCAATAAATATTCAGAAAAATGGCTTTTTTAATTTTTTTAGCTCAGCTGACTATAAGTCATATGAGCTATTGTCGTGGTCCATTGTCCGTCGTCCGTCCGTCTGTCCTCCTGTCCGTCCGTCTGTCCTTCTGTCTGTTCGTCCGTCCGTCCGTCCGTAGATGTGGCACGTTTTGAAACTGTAAGACCTAGGAATCCAAAATTCAGCATAATATTAGATGTCCCCAAGATCTCCTACCAAGCCGAAAACTGGGTCTTTGCGACTTCGTTCCTTTGAGAAATTAAGGAAAAACCTCAATTTTTTATTAAAAACCCATTTTCACACTTCAGGACTGCCTAATATCAAAACCACTCATCTGTTTTTCCTCATATTTACCACAAATATTCCTCTATATAGTTCCTATGTACATGCCAGAAATTAAGTCTGTTTAGTTTAAATTCTTAAAGGCCCGAACATAATGGACTTTGTAAAAAATCAGGAAAAATATTTACTCACTTAACATGAACAATTTTGAAACTAGAGTCTATTTTCCCAATGTTTAATTAAGATTCAATTGTTTACCCAAAATTAGATCTGAATTTTGTAAATTTTAAAGTTATTAGCATAAAAATAAAATCAGTACCTTAAATTTTTTACCAAACTTTGAACATGGCAAGTTTTTTTTCTATAAGTACTATTGATTTAATTTTTACAGCATGTAAACATAAATATTTAATTTGTTTAAATCTTAAATTTGAAAGTAAAAGCTTGAAAAAAAACCTAGTTATTGATTTTTTTCTTGAGGCTCTTATTGTAGTCATTTGCTTTGTTTACAGATGCAGGGTCCCACTCCAGGTCACTGGAAGTCATGGAAGTCAGATGTGCCAGGGTTTTTGATTTGTTACAGTCACTGGGGGAGATCCCCTGCTGTGACAGGTGTACAGTTATTCTCATATCACCATCCGAATCAGCCCCCCCCCCCCCCCCCCCCCCCCCGGAAACCCAACCCACCAAGTGTTATGCAAAACTTTCCTTGAAAAAGTAATTCAAGGTGTAATCCAGAAGATGCAATGTTGTGTAATGTCTCATTTTTAAAGAAATCAGTTTTCTTTTAAATGATTTTAACAAATATAATTGAACCCATAAGTATGCTTAAATTATAAAATATGAAGCACATTATGGATAAATAAAGACAAAATTAAAAATTGTGAAATCTAAATCAAGTATTATTTTTAGATATTTATTGTTTTGCAGATGTAAAAGATATATTTTTGTGAAGATATAAAGATATATTTTTTTAAATTAAAAAAAAAATTGATGTGATAAAAAAATGAGGTTTTAATACAAACATTTGTTCATTATTTTCCTGCCTCAACTGTATACATTTCATTAAAAAAATACATATATATTTAATAATATATTATACAAATGTGAACAAATGTGAAAACTACTGAAATGTCAACAGTTAATCAAAAAGCCAACTAATGATCATGGTAATAGTACAGATCATTTGTTCACAAAGTGCTCACATGCTTCAGTTTCAACAATAGGAAACACATGGTCAGGTCACAAAATATTATTTGCAACAATTTCTTGCTCATGCATACAAACCAATCATTAGACCAACCATGGCCTTTATTACCTCTTCCTCTTACACTTTATCTCCATTTGATATTATTTTAGATTTTCACCTTCAAGGTCAACTTCAGCTGAGCACAGTGACCCATGGGTCCCTTGTTTAATTAAAAGTAATTGTACTTGTACTCAAGTACAGACCCCTGTACTTGTACTTGTGCTCAAGTACATTGAAAAATTGTGTACTTGTACTTGACAAATTCTGAAGTACTTGTATTGTACTCAAGTACTGACCCCCTGTACTTGACCCAAGCCTTGTAATATCTCGCCTGGATTACTGTAATTCAGTTCTTGCTTGGTTACCAGCAGAGCAAGTCTCGCGGCTACAGATGGTCCAGAATAATGCTGCATGTCTCATTCTTAAGAAGCGTAAGACCAACCACATCAACCCGCTGCTCAAACAGCCCCATTTGCTTCCCGTCAAGTATAACATACAATACAAAAATGCTGTTTTTGTTTACCGCCGTTTTGATGACTCACTTCCATCATATTTGACTGAAAAATTATTTACCTATCGGCTTTTGCGTACGCTGCACTCGGATGGCGGAAATCTTCTTAAAGTACCAAAGTGTAATTTGAAAATCTGTGAACGTTCCTTCCGTTTCATAGCCCCAAAAGTTTGGAATTCACTTCCCATTACACTTAGAAAATCTCCAACTCTTGTATCATTTAAAACTAATTTAAAAATGTATCTCTTTCGGCAAGCTTTTGGTAGTTAATATGCATCATTTTTTTTCTGGGTCAGGCACAGGGAGTAGATTTCCATAAAATTGTATGTGAGTATGTGTGTGTGAATTGCGCTGTGAGTCCGACTATCAGAGAATTTGCGCTATATAAATACTATATATTATTATTATTATTGTAATATTTTTCATATGTATAAGCATATGAGAAGCTAAGAGGAAATGGGCCCTCCTACTTGGTTATAGTAAAGTTCTAAATATATGATTGCACAACTAATACTCTGACAAGACTTTCATGAAGAAAAACATTAAAAGTTATGAGATACTGTGATGCATATGAAAAATTTACAGATGGACAGGCATGTGGACAGAATGGACTGATATCTTTAATCACTTTCAAGGGAATAATTCATTTAAGTTTATATTAAAGCCTATTTTTTTAGCATATCCACTTTTTCAATTAATAGTTTTTATCAGATTCATTTATTTTTATTTAGTAAAAAAAGTAAAAAGTAAAAAAAATCTGAAAATATAAGTTAGAATATCAGAGTTCTAAGTTGCAATCATTATTTATCCAGAGTGTAGCTCAAATCAGGTCATATTATGCATACACATATATTTTATTATTTTTAAATCACAAATGTTTAAACTGAATTTTAAAAAAAATAATGCCACAACATGGCATCTTCAAGATTATTCCTTGAATCACTATTAAAGTTTTGTAAATTGGAGTTTTCAGTACATGCCTAATTTTATTCACCGAAAAATAAGATTCAGTAAATTTGATAAAATAAAAACATCTTTTGAAATAAAGTATACACACTATTGGTTGAATGAGGGACAAACAATATCATTGTGCTAATAACTATCTCAGCTATAATTTATTATTGGAATTAATAGTCAATTTCACACCCCTCCACACAGAGTTTTTACTCTTCTAAAGTAAGGAATTCCTTATTTGATGAACATCCACACTTTCATAGCAATACATCACTTTGTGGACACAATTAAATGTGCACTTCAATCATTGTAACCCTGGTGGTACAATACAAAATCTAAAACGAGCCTAGCCTAGAATAAGAATGAATCAAATACAGAAAATTATAACATTCATCTAGTTTATGAACCATCGGGGGGGGGGGGGGGGGGTGCAGGGCATAGGGGAAGCCTGCTGTAAAAATTAAATCAACAGTGCTTACAGGGGAAAAAACGTGCCATTGCCAAAGTTGGACAGAGTTTAAGGTAATAGTTTTTTAATTTATGCTAATAACTTAAATTTTTTTTCAAAGTTCAGATCTAATTTTGGGTAAACAATTGAATCTTAATTAAATAAAGTTATATCCCTGAAAAAAGTCTCCAGCTTCAGCAATTTTCATGTTAAGTGAGTAAATATATTTCCTGATTTTTAGCTGACTATAAGTCATCTGAGCTACAGTCGTGGTCCATTGTCCGTCGTCCGTCTGTCCGGCCGTCCGGCCGTTAACAGGGCACGTTTTGAAACCGTTGGACTACGATTCCAAAATTTTGCATACCATTAGATGTCCCCAAAATTTCCTACCATACTGAAAATTGGGTCATTAGGACTTAATTCCTTGGAGATATTAAGGAAAAACCTCCATTTTCCATAAAAAAGCCATTGTTACACTTCAAGGCTGCCTAATATCAAAACCACAGATCTTTTTTTGATCATATTTAGTAATCACATTCTTTTATACATTTTCTATGAACATACCAAAAATTAGGTCAGTATTGGGTATTATTTTGAAGTTATGGGCCAAAACATGGGCCAAAATATAATGCCATTTTTAAAAAATCAGAAAATATATTTACTCACCTAACATGAGAATTTCTGAAGCTAGAGACTTTTTTTCAGGAATATAACTTTATTTAATCAAGATTCAATTGTTTACCCAAAATTAGATCTGAATTTTGCAAATTTTTCAAGTTATTAGCATAAATGAAAAATCAATACCTTAAATTTTGTCCAATTTGGCAATGGCACATTTTTTCCCTGTAAGCACTGTTGATTTAATTTTCACAGCATATATACATAAGGATTTAATCTTTTAAAATCTGAAATTTCCAAGGAATTGATTGAAAAGAGTAGCTTTTATTCATATTTTCATACACCATGTCAAGTGTTGTTTACATCTAGCCCACCTAGTAGTACAGCCTTCACTTGCATTATGTAACCCACCCCAGGCAGCTTGCCTTGGGTCAGCTTGGCCACTACCAGCAGGCTTCCCCTCTGCCCTGCACTCCCCCCCCCCCCCCAGATGGTGCCTAAACTAGATGAATGTTATTATTTTCTGTATTTGATTCATTCTTATTCTAGGCTATGCTACATTTTAGATTTTGTATTGTACCACCAGGGTTACAATCATTAAAGTGCACATTTAATTGTGTCCACAAAGTGGTGTATTGCTATGAAAGTGTGGATGTTCATCAGATAAGTAATTCCTTACTTCAGAAGAGTAAAATCTCCACCAGGTGTGAAATTGACTATTAATTCCAGTTATAAATTAAAGCTGAGATAGTAATTAGCACAATGATATTGTTTGTCCCTCGTTCAACCAACAGTGTGTATACTTTATTTGAAAAGATGTTTTATTTTATCAAATTTACTGAATCTTTTATTTTATCTCGGTGAATAAAATTAAGCATGTCCTGAAATCTCCAATGTGCAAAACTTTTTAATAGTGATTCAAGGAATATTCTTGTAGATGCCATGTTGTGGCATTATTTTCTTTTAAAATCAGTTTAAACATTTATGATTTAAAAATAATAAAATATATGTGTATGCATAATATGACCCAATGTTTTTTACTATGTATATATAATGATTGCAACTTTTGCAACAATTCTAATATTTTAACTTTTATTTTCAGGTTTTTTAATTAAAAATTTATAAACCTGTAAATAAAAAAAATGATTCAGATAAAAACTTCTTAATGGAAAAAGTGGATCTGCTTAAAAAAATAGGATTATATTTAAACTTAAATGCATTATTCTCTTGAAAGTGAAATAAAAGTATTAGTCCATTCTGTCCACTTGCCTGTCCAACTATAAATTTTCGTATGCAACACAGTATCTCAAAACTTTTACTGTTTTTCTGCATGACAGTCTTGTCAGAGTATTAGTTTGCAATCATATATTTAGAACTTTACTATAACCAAGTAGGAGGGCCCCTTTCCTCTTAGCTTTTCATATTCTTATATAAATGAAAAACATTACAATAGAATATTTCTACATCCACCTTCGTGCTGCCCTCACTTTTCCCTTCTCCGAACCCCATCCCAAAGTCAGCCTCAGTAAGCAAGAACAAGATGAATATGAGATATATTCATACTTTAATATTTTGTATAACTATTCGTCCATAGGTACCTATGTACATGCCAGAAATTATGTCAATATTGTGTAATATGTGGACATAGTGGGTATCACAATAATGTACCTTGTCAAGACTAAAGAGATATTGTGTCATACAGTCACATATTCATAAATCACTTCATCAGCATAGTTAATCATAACATCATATCTGTCAAATTGAACGCTTGCAGACTACCATACACTTTAGATCCTTCAACAAATAGCCTTATCATCATTCTACTACTGCTTATTACTGCTGTCATTGCATTCATATTTGCTCAAATATATCACAATTTTCAACCCCTCCTAAATAAATAAAAAATAAACCACTTTATTTGACTCTATTAATCCATCAGTCAGGTAATTTCATTTATCATTTACTCACATATTACATTACATTCCTTTATAATAGCCTAACATGTACATGATATTCATAAGCTTTATCGACTCGATATAGTATCACAGTGGAGAAACATTTATAGTCCAATCACAATTAGCTGAGCGCCGTGACCCATGGGTCCCTTGTTTTACATTTAACCCTAAGTGTTGTCCCAAACGCAACAACTGTTCTTTTGACAACTGTTCAAGTTGATCAGGGTCCGGATCTTCAACAAATGTCTCAGGTTTGAAATCTGCCATGTTAAGATGTCAAAACAACAACAAAAAACCACTGAGATAAATCCTGTAAACAATGTACTGTTAACAATATGTAATCTTGTAAACAATGTATGATAAAACAATGTCCAAGTCAAGGCCTAATAAGTTTGAAAACTATTAAGCATCCCGACGAGCCCCCAATTTTATGTTACGAAACCTAATATAAACAGATCACGTATGCATGATGAACACAAATTCTGTAACGGAGAAAAAAAATCAGATTCTGTAACACTAGGCAGCTGGAAATGTCCAGGGGAATGAATAAAGAAGTCAGTGGTTTTTTGTTAACAAATAACTATAATTTATTCCTAAAACAACCCTAACAATACAATATACTAAATCAATACAATTATACAGTAAAACAGCCTTATAGCAACAAGTCAATACAATCACACAGAAAGATAATGGTACAGTACCTCGATACCAACACCATCACAACGATAAGTCCTTTGATTGTAAACTCTCAGAGAATGACAGTCCAGTGGAAAGTTCTTGCAACAACACAGAAAGTAAACTGAAGTCCAAATGTATAAAATCCAGGAGAAAATCTTTGAAAATGTATAATGGCCGCATTTGTCAGATAAGGTCTTAGAATCTGACACACGCTTCTGTGTCTGCTGGTATCTGCTCTGCTGTCTGCCCCCTGGTTCTAAAAAACAGCCCATTATATACCTTTACACCCCAAGCCGGGAATCTTCCACTTTCCGAACAGTCCACAAGATCCTGCCAGTGCACAACACACATTTCAGGAATTATCTAGAAAGACATAGCCACACACACCAGGCTCATAACGTGACCCACGACCAGGCGTGAAAACCCAAGGCCCACATGACAACAAGAGCCCAACCAGTACGGACCAAACACAAAATGTAACAACAACACAAGCCACGCCAGTGCCACACAATAAAAGAGCACCTATATGTGTATGCATAATATGACCTGATGTGAGCTGAACTCTGGATAAATAATGATTGCAACTTAGAATTCAGATATTTTAACTTATATTTTCAGATTTTTTATTACAAATTAATAAACTTGTAAATAAAATAAATGAATCTGATAAAAAGTATAAATGGAAGAAGTGGATATGCTAAAAAAAGGCTTTAAACAAAGTTAAATGCATTATTCCTTTGAAAGTGAAATAAAGGTATCAGTCTATTCTGTCCACTTGTAAATTTTTCATATGCATCAATGACACAGTATCTCAAAACTTTTACTCTTTTTCTTCATGACAGTCTTGTCAGAGTATTAGTTTCGCAATCATATGTTTAGAACTTTACTTTAACCAAGTGGGAGGGTCCCTATCCTCTTAGCTTCACATATGCTTATATATATGAAAAACATTATAATAGAAAATTTTGCACATTTTGCATTTGCTAAAATTTCAAACTTCAGCTGAGTGCCGTGACCCATGGGTCCTTTGTCTAAAACATTACCAAAGGTATTTCCTGGTCATAAATTACCTTTTATTTTGAGCTCTGACAATGTGTCCACTCCCTTATGTAAAATATGAAAGCATTTGATAAAACTCAATCATATTCTACTGCACAGAGGTTGACAGTGAACTTGTACTAATGGTTTCTTTAACTGTTACTTTAACACAGTTAATTTCAATTATATAAATATTTTAATTTATTTCTAAGCAAACTCTTAAGATCAATTTTGTAAATTATAGAAAATATGAGCTTTAATCTGAAAATTTCAACAAAAATTACCTCCAACTTGAACTTACCACAGTTCTCCCAAGGAAGCTCTTTGTATTTGATTTTCATATATAATCATATTGATTTAGGGTTACAGATTCTGAACTTTTAAAGTTATCACTGCAAAACTGGATAAGTTTCATAAGTTTCAAAAGAAGCCATACCACACTTAACTGTATCACCTGCTGGTCACTAAAGGTCAAGAGTGCATTCCAGGCAACTGTAAGCTTCACTTTGAAGGCCACCTGCTGGGCTACAGGGGCTTGCCTATAGCAATAGAGTCATATTCCTGCTCACCCAGAGATCCCCCCCCCCCCCCAAAAAAAATAAATTGTTGCCTCTTTTTCCATATTATAGGAATTTTACAAATTTTCTTATACACTGCTTAGCTGAACACCATGACTGCATGATGACCCGTGAGTTTCTTGTTACATTTCAGGATCTACTGAGAACAATGCCAAGCAATGCATGCTTCTGTCACATCAGCAGTACAGGAATACCCCGCCTACGCAGGATTCTACGAGGCCTGGCTTGGCTTTACACAGACATTGGTTACTGTCAGGGCACAGGCATGGTCAGTGGTACATTCACCTTCATTGTATTTCATAACTCACAGAATGAAGTGATAAAATGAAGCTTCCATCCACTCTTGATACAACAAAATTGTCATTGACCAGTTGGCTTGGTAATATTTAGCTCAGCTGACTGTAAGCCATGACGTTTTCAATACTGTTAAGGCTGCATGAAGGCTATAGGAAATATTGAATAAAGTTAAATGTGATAAAATATCTGGCCATATCTGACACTTAACTCTGTTCCACGATTCATTGTCCACTTGTATCATGTATCATGACAAAGCTGTCACTCTGGAACAGTTATCATACCAAAATATCATCTATAGATATAGACATTATAAAAAGTAAATTAAGTTTTCAACACTGGGTGTACTGAGAAGTGCAAAACTTGACCAGAGCCAAATAAAAAAAAGTTTTCGTTTCTGATTACAAGGCTAAAAAATTCTAAGTAGGTACGAAGGGAATTTATAAGGGCACCACTTAAAAAGCAGTGATCACCATGTCAGTCAGTCGACTGTCCTTCAGTGAGGCTTTCATTCACACGCATTATCTCAACAAGAACATGCTTGATCTTTCTCATATTCACAGGTATGATTGGTACCTATGATGACTCCATCCCCTTTAAATTACAGACCTTTCGGTTTTCCAATGTGCCCTTGAGAGCACAATCGGTGATTTTCTTTCGCACATGATATCTCAACAAGAACATGCTTGATATTTCTCATATTCACTGGGATGTTAAGTACCTATGAGGACTCCATCCCTTTCTAATTACAGACCTGTCAGAATTCCAATATGGCCACCATAGCACAATCGGTGATTTTTATGCCCCCGCTACAAAGTGGCCTGAGCATATAGTTTTACCCATGTCCTTCTTTCAGTCCTTTTTTGGTGTGTGGGCAGATACTGACAAGTTACAGATCCAGTCAGTGTTTCGTCTACGTTGCCCTACTTTTCACCGTTATACGGCTCCTGAACATAGAAAATTTCATGAAAAATAGAAATTTTCATGACTAATACACATGTACGGACTTTTTTTTACTATGCCTTTCAGATATTGGCCTGATTTTTGGTGTGTGGGCAGATAATGACCAGTTACAGATCGAGTTCCTGTTTCATCTCGGTTGACCTTCTTTTGTCCATTTTACGGCTCCTGAACATATAAAATTTCTTTAAAAATAGAAATTTTCATGAAAAATGCACATGTACAGATTTTTTTTCGCAGTGCCTGCAGAAACTGACCTGATTTTTGGTGTGTGGGCAGATAATGACCAGTTACAAATCTAGTTCCAGTTTTGTCCCGGTTGACCTACTTTTGACAGTTTGACAGCACCATAACATAGAAAATTTCATGAAAAAATATAAATTTTCATGACAAGTGTACATGTACAGACTTTTTATGCCCCCGCCACAAATTGGCAGGGGCATATAGTTTTACCCATGTCCGTCCTTCTGTCTTTCGAAATCAAACAGTTGTACGGACTTTTTTTCGCAATGCCTGCAGATATTGGCCTGATTTTTGGTGTGTGGGCAGATAATGACAAGTTACAGATCGATTTCGCGTTTGGTCGCGGTTGACCTACTTTTGACCGTTTTACGGCTCCTAAACTTAGAAAATTCCATGAAAAATAGAAATTTTCATGACAATTACACATGTACAGACTTTTTTTCGCAGTGCCTGCAGATATTGGCCTGACTTTTGGTGTTTGGGCAGATAATGACCAGTTACAGATCAAGTTCGCGTTTCGTCCCAGTTGACCTACTTTTGACCATTTTACCGCTCCTAAACTTAGAAAATTTCATGAAAAATAGTAATTTTCATGACAAATACACATGTACGGACTTTTTTCACAATGCCTGCAGATATTGGCCTGATTTTTGGTGTGTGGGCAGATAATGACCAGTTACAGATCGAGTTCGCGTTTCATCCCGGTTGACCTCCATTTGACCGTTTTACGGCTCCTAAACTTAGAAAATTCCTTGAAAAATAGAAATTATCATGACAAATACACATGTACGGAATTTTTTTCGCAATGCCTGCAGATATTGGCCTGATTTTTGGTATGTGGGCAGATATTGACTAGTTACAAATAGAGTTTGCATTTCGTCCCAGTTGACCTACTTTTGACCATTTTACGGCTCTTGAACATAGAAAATTTCATGAAAAATAGAAATTTTCATGACAAATTCACATGTACAGACTTTTTTTCGCAATACCTGCAGATATTGGCCTGATTTTTGGTGAGTGGACAGATAATGACCAGTTACAGATCTAGTTCAAGTTTCGTCCCCATTGACCTACTTTGGACCATACAACACCTCCTGAACTTAAAAAATTTTACAAAATTTAACAAATGTTTCTAATTTGCCCCAGGCCGGGGCATTTGTGTCGTTCCGACACATCTAGTTTTAAATTGGGGTCATGACCTTTCCTATGAGAGTGGCCTTGACCTTGAATATTGCCATATATGGTGAAAATCACACAAAATCATTAATTTCTCAATAAGGGATGCACGGATTGGTCCAAAAATCAACTTGACTGAAGATCTTGGATAGTAATGTCATGTGCCATAAACAGGTGGCGCCACCTGTTATTCTTTTACTTGTTTTCGTGCCGTTTAATACCCCATCATTGCCACTGAACAGTACTGTGAGCATTATAAGTCAAAAACTATCAGACAGATTTCTTTCATATTATGCATATACATAGACATGGGTTATGGGATGATGTATATATAAATTGGGGTCATGACCTTTCCTGTTAGAGTGGCCTTGACCTTGAATATTGCCATATATGGTGAAAATGACACAAAATCATTAATATCTCAATAAGGGATGCATGGACTGGTCCAAAAATCAAACTGATCGAAGATCTTGGATAGTATTGTCATGTATAGGAAACAGGTGGCGCCACCTGTTATTCTTTTACATGTTTTTGTGCCGTTTAATACCCCATCATTGCCACTTAACATTACTGTGAGCATTATAAGTCAAATGGACAGATTTCTTTCATATTATGCATATACATAGATATGGGTTATGGGATGATCTTTAATGTTTTCCCAGACAAAGTCAGGATACTATGGTTTCACGGCGATCCCTCTGCCGCCGCCGCCACAGCAGAAAAACCTTGTGAGCAGGATAACTCAAATAAATATTTCACTGATCTTTTTCAAACTTTACATTTGTATAGATATAGGTAAGGGGACGAATCCTATTTAAAATGGGGTCATGACCTATGCTAGGAGAGTGACCTTGACCTTGAATAGGTCCATTTTTGCTGAAAATAACACAAATTCTTAAATATCTCAAGTAAGCTTGCATGGACTGGTCCAAAAATCAAGGTGACCGAAGATCTTGGATAGCCTTGTGATATACCCGAAACTGGTGACGCCACCTATTATCCTTTTCTTGTTTTTATGCCTTTTATACCCCCATAATTGCCACTTGACATTACTACTGTAAGCATTATAAGTAAAAAAATAATGGACAGATTTCTTTCATATTATGCACATGTAGAGAGATGGGTTATGGGATGAGGTCTATTTACATTTGGGTCATGACCTTTACCATGAGAGTGGCCTTGACCTTTAATGTGTCCATATTTGGTGAAAATCACACACCTCTTATGATATCTCCAGTGTTGATAGCCATATGGATTTCAAACGTGACTTAAGTATGGCCCACCACTAAAGTAAGAACCCTAAAGGTTCTAGGGTAATGAGGTCAAAGGTCAAGGTAACTGGACTCGCATCTTAAAATATACTGTGGATGCAATTTAAGCCAAACTTTCATCCCAGGTCTTCCATCTTGAATATATAGCTCACTTGCCAATAGTGGATGGTCCATATCAATTTTGGGGTCACAAGGTCAAAGATCAAGGCCACAGGAGCTATCTGTCAAAAAATTAGTTTCTGAATGATAATTCCTGCTTTTATTGATGTATTAATTTGAAAAGCAAGACTCCCATTTGAAAAGCAAGACTCCAATTGATTTTGGGGTCATGAGGTCAAAGGTCAAGGTCACAGGACACATCTTTAAAAAGATTGCGGATGCATTTTCAGCCAAACATTTCATCTCAGACCTTTCATCTTGCACATATTTGTTCACCTGCCAAGAGTGGAAGAACCCTATCAATTTTGAGGTCACAAGGTCAAAGGTGAAGGTCACAGGAGCCATCTGTCCAAAAATTAGTTTCTGGATGATAATTCCTGCTTTTATTGATGTATAGATTTCAAACTTGACTTGCATATGTCCCATTTGAAAAGCAAGACCCGAATTGATTATGGGGTCATGAGGTCAAAGGTCAAGGTCACAGGACACATCTTTAAAAAGATTGTGGATGCTTTTTCAGCAAAACATTTCATCTCAGACATTTCATCTTGCACCTACAGTTCTCCTGCCAATAGAAGAAGACGCCTGTCAATTTCTTGGATAGCCTTGTGATGTGCCAAAAGGTCAAGGTTACAGGACCAACATCTTCAAAAAGATTGTGGATTGATAGATGGAAGGAACAATAATTGCTTGCTAAGTGTCAGTAAATGCTGCTAAAAATGGGGGCCTATTCTTAAAGGGGGGGGGGCCGAATAATGTCTGGGGATACTCGCCAAGAAATGTCTAGTTTAAATTGGGGTCATGATCTTTCCTATGAGAGTGGCATTGACCTTGAATATTGCCATATATGGTGAAAATCACACAAAATCATTAATATCTCAATAAGGGATGCATTGCTTGGTCCAATGGACAAATTTCTTTCATATTATGCATATACATAGACATGGGTTAGGGGATGATGTATATTGAAATTGGGGTCATGACCTTTTCTTTGAGAGTGACCTTTTCTATGAGTGTGGTCTGATATTAATTGTTGCTGAAGATGGGGGTCCTATTCTTAAAGGGGAGGGGAGATTAATTGTCTGGGGATACTATCTCACCTGCGGTGCCAAGAAATATCTAGTTCAAGATTTTGCCATCAGTGAGATGTATCTGTATTATAATTTTGCATTCAATATGCATCTGTAGTAATTTTTAGCGAACCTGTGAGCTAATGCGATGGTGTGGCGGCATCCGTTGTCTGTATGTTAATCCATACTATTTCAAAAACGACTGGAGCTAGCATCATGAAATTTAATGCAAAAAATTAGCCATCTGAAAAACTGCATTTTCTTAGATTTTATAGGGAAAAAGCTAAAAAAGAACTTTAAAATCTTCTCCTCCAAAACAGTTAAGCCAAATTGTTCAATATTGCATTGACCTTTTTTTGTACGGGGGTCATTGGTCATCTGTACATTAACCCATAATTTAATAACAGGAATAGCAGGAGCTACCATCCCCAGAATTTATGCAATAATCTGTCACATATCAAATGTTGTGGGATTCAGCTTATTTTTTTGCTATCTGCGTTTACTTAGATTTTATAGGCAAAAAGCTGAAAAACCTTTAGAGGTCTTCTTCTTGTAAATGGTCCAGCCAAATTGTTCAATATTTTACAGAAATGATCCCAGAGGCAAGCCCTCTCAAGTTTGTTCAAATGGTTTGCATTTGATGAATTTTGTGGAGTTACACAAATTTGAACAAGTCATTTGGCCAAGTAAGCATACTGACATAGTAATCTCAGAAATGACAGAAGCTAGCATTACCAAGTATTGTGCAAATGTTGGTCACATGACTCATATTTGAAGTTGCAGATTTTGTGGTGCCACCTTCATTGACCGGTTTTTTATGGGCAAAAACCTCATAATTTTAGCCACTTTCAGCTTAAAATGTTTATGATGAAACTGTCAAGTTGAATCGTTCAATTTTTCAAAAGACTTATCCTAGGACATGGTTCTTTCAATCATATCAGGAAAGCTTAAGTTGGTCCTATGGCCATTATTATGTCTATTTCAAAATGAGGACTGCAAAACTGTTCTTCTACAAAATTATTGTTTCAATTATAACTTCTGTAACATTGCACAAAAATTATTCTTAGGTGGCCTTTGTTCAAGTTTACTTGAATGACTTTTGGCAGATTTGTTGGACTTTTAACAATGAAAGGACTGCATCTTTTATTATTCTAAATATTTTGATAAAAAGCCAGGTACAGGTCAAAAGTTCACTCAGTCTAGCCAGGTGCAGGTCATGAGTTCACTCAGTGCAGTAGCCTGAGCCAGCAAATTTGTCACAGTTCACTCGGGGCAACTGCCTTTCTCACCTAAGCCTGGTCAGCCCCATGCATCAGACTCAAGGTAAGTTTGATGTAATGGCCTGATATTTTGACCTGTCTATCTTTCTTTGATGGCTTTCTTTTTCACAAGACAGGTGTTGCCACCTACAATGACTTTTGCACAGTGTATGGGCCTGCTTATTTCTTCAGAGGAATTTGATATATCAGCCTAAAATTGGGCATATTTATACATATCAAATAGCTTTGTCGTATACAAGACTGGTGGTGCCACCTACAATAATTTTTGCACAGTGGGTGTCCCTGCTGATTTGTCGGGAGGGGTTTAATATATCAGTCTGAAAATGGGCATATGTATATATCTCTGATAGCTTCGTCGTATACAAGACTGGTGGTGCCAGCTGCAATCATTTTTAGCTCAGCTGACTGAAAGTCATCTGAGCTATAGCGATCACTCTTTGTCTGTCGTCCGTCTGTCCGTCTGTCCGTCCGTTAACCAGGCACAAATCGTAACCGCTGGACCTAGAACCTTGTAACTTGGGATTCTGAGAGGTCCATAAAAAATCTCCTTGGAAACCAGAAATTAGGTCTCTGTTACCCATATCCTTCGAGCTATGTGGCCCCAAAGTACCCCCCCAGAAAAGTAAAAAATTTCATACAAAAACTTCAATATCTCATTAACTACTTGACTGATGGTCATGATTTTTTGCATACATATTGATCATGAGATGTTACATCACTTCCTGCAGACTGGTGGCGCCACCTGTATTTTTCGATTTTTTACGAATTTTTTTCTCTATTTTTGAGACCTTTAAAAATGTGAACATCTGTTAACAAGGCACAAATCATAAAGACTGGACTTAGAATCTTAATTCTTGACACACTGAGAGGTCCATGAAAAATCTCCTTGGAAACCAGAAATTAGGTTTCTGTTACCCATATCCTTTGAGCTATGGGGCCCCAAAGTACCCCCCAGAATAGTAAAAAATTTCATACAAAAACTTCAATATCTCAATAACTACATCACTGATGGTCTTCATTTTTGGCATACATATTGATCATGAGATGTTCGATCAGTTCCTGCAGACTGGTGGCGCCACCTGTACTGTTTGATTTTTTACGATTTTTTCCTCTATTTTTGAGACCTTTGAGAATGCTGTCATCTGTTAGCGTGGCACAAATCGTAACGACTGGACCTAGAATCTTCGTTTTCGACACACTGAGAGACCTATGAAAAGTCTCCATGGAAACCAGAAATTAGGTCTCTGTTACCCATATCCTTCGAGCTATGGGGCCCAAAATTACCCCCCAGAATAGTCAAAAATTTCATACAAAAACTTCAATATCTCATTAACTGCATCACTGATGGTCATGATTTTTGACAAACATATTGATCATGAGATGTTACATCACTTCCTGCAGACTGGTGGCGCCACCTGTATTTTTCAATGTTCACGAATTGTTTTCTCCAATTTTGAGACCTTTAAGGATGTAGTTATCTGTCAACAGGGTACAAATCGTAACGACTGGACCTAGAATCTTCGTTCTTGACACACAGGGAGACCCATGATAAGTCTCCATGGAAACCTGAAATTTGGTCTCTGTTACCCATATCCTTTGAGCTATGGCACTCCAAAGTACAGCTCAGAATAATGGAAAATTTGATACAAAAGCTAAAGTATCTGAACAACTAATGCAGAGATAACCATAATTGTTTGCATGGATATTGATCATGGAGTGTTTCATAAGTTTCTGCAGACTGGTGGCACCACCTGTATTTGTTCGTTTTTTTTAACAAAATTTTTCTGTATTTTTGAGACCTTTAAAGATATGAACATCTGTTAACAGGGCACAAATCATAAAAACTGGACCAACAATCTTCATTCTTGACACACAGGGAGACCCATGAAAAGTCTCCATGGAAACTTGAAATTAGGTCTCTGTTACCCATATTCTTTAAGCTGTATTGGTCCAAAATACCCCCCCCCCCCAGAATAATGGAAAATTTGATAAAAAAACTGCAGTATTTCAATAACTACAACACTGATGGTCATGATTTTCAGCATACATATTGATCATGAGCTGTTCCATCAGTTTCTGCAGACTGGGTGTGCCACCTCTATTTTTTTTTCAAATTTTTACGAATTTTTTTCTTTTTTTTGAGACCTTTAAAGATGTGGTTATCTGTCAACAGGGTACAAATCGCAACAACTGGACCTAGAATCTTCATTCTTGTCATGCAAGGAGGCCCATGAAAGGTGCCTGTGGAAACTTGAAATTAGGTCTCTGTTACCCATATCCTTCAAGCTATAGGACTCCGAAGTATCCCTCAGAATAATGGACAATTTGATACAAAAACTGAAGTATCTGAACAACTAATGCAGAGATCACCATGATTTTTTGCATGGATATTGACCATTAAGTGTTTTTATTAGTTTCTGCAGACTGGTGGAGCCACCTGTATTTTTGTATCCGCCAAAACGAAGTTTTGCGGATACTATGTTTTTGACCGAGTTCCTCCGCCGCGGCCGCGTTCGTTTCCAGACAGCTCCTCGGAGACTAATGGACCGATTTTTCCCAAACTTACACCTATTATCGGGTCACATGTGAACTGGTGCCTAACCAATTTGCATTGACCTCTGACCTTTCCTCTCTATCCAGTGTCCATTTGTGGGTCTGTTTCCACTCATAAACCCTCATATCTCGGGAACCGTTTGACCGATCAGGAAATAAAATTGATACAAATGTAGCCCTTGGATTGCTTTATAACATACACAAAAAATGGTGGCGTCACCTGTAACCATGTTTGCACAGTGTCCATCTGTTCATCTGCCTTGGTTTAAAATCACTCATATCTCTGCAGTGAATTGACTAATTCACCTGAAATTCGTCATGTGTATACATCCAGGATAGCTTTCTTGATTTTATGACAGGTGGCGCCACCTACGTTCACGTTCACGCTGATGACATCCAAGCTTATATCTCGGGAACAGTTTGACCGATCAGGAAATAAAATTTATACAAATGTAGCCCTTTGATAGCTCTGTAACATACACAAAAAAATGGTGGCGCCACCTGTAACAATGTTTGCACAGTGTCTGTCTGTTAGTCTGCCGTGGCCTAAAATTACTCATTTCTCTGTAGTGGTTCGACATAACTGCCTAAAATTTTGCAGGTTTATACATCGTGGACAGCTTTCTTGATTTTATGACAGGTGGCGCCACCTACATTCTAGTTAACGCTGCACACATCCAAGCTCATATCTCAGGAACCATTTGACCGATTGGGCCAAAATTGTGCATGTGTTTAGATCTCACATAGGTCTTTATCATACACAAAACTGGAGGGGTTACCTGCAAAGATTTTTGCACAGTTTTTGTCTGTTTGTCTGCCATGGGCAAAAATCGCTCATATACATGTAGTGGTTTGACTTTTCTGCCTAAAATTTTGCAGGTGTATACAACTTGGACAGCTTTCTGGATTTGTGGTAGGTGGCACAACCTACATACACATTTAGGCTGCAGACATCCATGCTAATATGCAACATACCTCACTCTATTTCCCCTTGCCACTCAATCCATGCCTCACTATCCGATTTTGGCAGATACATGTAGTCACTTGTCGGTTACCCGTATTCTAGTTTTAAAAGTTTACACATTTTTCTCTATTTTTGAGATATATAAATACAGACTAAATCTTGGCCTGTTGGTTAATCTGTTTGATGCTTCAGTTGAATGGGTATATACTACCATTCTGATGATAAAATTTCCTTTTGCGAATCTCTTCCCAGTCAGCTGAGCGTCATGACCCATGGGTCACTTGTTGTATTGTGTGCACCCTTGCCAGAATTTCAGCAGTGATGTTTGTGTAATTGTTTCTTATACAAAATGTTTAGTACTTGCATTGTTCATATACATGAGAAGTAATGGTCCAGCATTGAAGCATTATACCTGGTGTATTTCCCAATACACAGGTTTGCATGTAGGCTTTGTTTTTAGTGAACCTGTGGGCTTATGCGATGGCGCAGCATCGTCCGTCCGTCATCAGCCATCCACCATCTGCCGTCCAGGGCTGGCTTTCCGCCGTCCATGGCTGTAAGTCAGAAACCTTTGGAGCTAGCAGTTTCAAATTACATGCAAGAATTAGTCACATGTGAAACTTGGTGCCCTGGAGCTTATTATTGGGTATCTGCATTAATTTAGATTTTATAGAGAAAAAGCTTAAAAATCTTCTTCTCTGAAACTGTCCAGCCAAATTGTCCAATATTTCACAGAAATATTCCTTAGAACAATCTCTCTAAAGTTTGTTCAAATGGTTTCAGTTCGTTGATTTTGGACCGAGTTACAGGAAGTTGAACTTAGTCATCTGTGCAAAAAAGCATTCTAAACTTAAAATCTCAGAAACAGCTGCAGCTGTCATCACCAAATTTTATGCCAGTATTTGTCACATGAGTCATATCTGAAATTGAGGTATTGGTGGTGCCACCTACATTGATGTGTTTTTAGCTCAGCTGACTTTCAGTCATGCTGGGCTATAGCGATGTGTCCTTGTCCGGCGTCCTTCCGTCTGTCCGTCCGGCCGGCCGTCCGTCCGTTAGCAGGGCACAAATCATAACCGTAGGGGCTAGGGCCATGAACCCTATGCAGTCTTAGAGGTTATAAAAAGATCTCCTTGCAAACCTGAAATTAGGTCACTGCGACCTTTATTCTCGAAGTTATGGGGTGTGTTTGCACCTACCAGAAATAACTCTTTGAGACAAAATTTTCATCCCAAACCTTCCATCTTTCACATACAGCTCACCTACCAACAGGGGAAGAACCATAATTTTTTTTAGGTCAAAAGGTCAAAGGTCAAGGTCACAGAGGCCTCCTCTTTGAAAAGCCTATGGATGCATTTTAAGCCAACCCTTTCATCCCAATTCTTTGATCTTTCACATATAGCTCACCTACTAAGTTGGAGAAGAATCCTATAGATTTTGAGGTCACAAGGTCAAAGGTCAGGGTCACAGGATCCACTTCTTTGAAAAGGTAGTGGACACATTTCAAGCTAGACTTTTCATTCCAAACCTTCCAGCACTGACATCGCTTCTCTGCCATCAGGGGAAAAGACCTGTTGATTTTGAGGTCAAAGGTCAAGTTCACAGCACCCACTTCTTGCGTGGAGTCATTTTCAGGCAAACTTTTCAATCTGTACCTTCCATCTGTCATATATGGCTTACCTAACAATAAGGGAAGAAGCCTATTGATGTTGAGGTCAAAAAGTCAAAGGTCAAGGTCACAATATTTAATTGTTCTAAATGCTTGTGAGCATATTTCAAGTGTAACTGTTCAACCCAAACCTTCAGTCTTTCATATATGCCACATCTATGCATCACTCAGTTTGAATCAAACTTCATATTTATGGGTCTTTTTGCTTGAATAAATAACTTATTGATTTTGGGGTCAGCTGGTCAGCAGGTTAAAGTTTGCAGGTCAAAGTTATTCACCCATTGGTTGCCAAGTAATTACACCAGATTTAAGTGGTCAGTAGTTACCCATCATTTAGAAAGAATCCAGTTGATATATGGGCAAAAGGCCAAGGTCATAGGTCAGGGATGTTCACAATTACTTATTTTATAGACCATCTCTATTTTACTTGTATATATAACCATCCCACTTCAGCTGGTACATCTGTCTGTGTGGCTGTAATTGTGAGTGACACTGGTGACATATGACTCCCTTTTGTATCAGCCTATTAAGTGATAAGGCTCAGTGATAAGTACCTCGTTACTTCATAACAAAAACACTGATATCAGAATGCTTCAGCCAGGCATTAAGACTATGAGAGTATAGTATTAAGGTTTAGCTACTGATTTATAAGATGATGGGAACATTTTGCAGTTTATTTTATGGAATCCTAGCAATAAACTTAGTTTCCTAGATATCTGAATATTTTAATATAAATCACCACATATAAAAGCAAGTGTTTGTTCTCATAATATGTGGATCTGTACCTTGATTTAGGATGGCTTTTTGTTTTGTTTCAAGACTCTTAAACATGCTTTCTTCTTTTCTTTTCTTTCAGGTTTGGCAGTTTACCTACCCTGCTTACCCCATTGAAAAGCAGAGTGATAATAAAGATATTGGACTTACACTTTTTACAATTGCATATCTATAAATCTGATATGAGGGCCTGGACATGCCTTTTGAATTATTTTGGGCATTTATTACTGGAAAATTTGCCCTAAGTTTGGTCTCTTATTGGAGAATGTGGGATATCAAATGTCATACTTGTCAGAAATCCATTATGTCTGCCAGTTAGCCACCTTAGAAATTCTTTCTTCAGGGCAGTTTCAGTAATTTTTAGCTCAGCTGACTATAAGTCATCTGAGCTATAGTTGTGGTCCATTGTCCGTCGTCCGTCCGTCTGTCCGTCCGTCCGTCCGTCCGTCCGTCCGTAGATGTGGCACGTTTTGAAACCGTAAGACCTAGGAATCCAAAATTCAGCATAATGTTAGATGTCCCCAAGATCTCCTACCAAGCCGAAAACTGGGTCTTTGCGACTTCATCCCTTTGAGAAATTAAGGAAAAACCTCAATTTTTTATTAAAAACCTATTTTCACACTTTAGGACTGCCTAATATCAAAACCACTCATCTGTTTTTCCTCATATTTCCTATAAATAATCCTCTATATAATTCCTATGTACATGCCAGAAATTAGGTCTGTATTATTTAATTTAAAAATGTTATGGGCCCAAACATAATGCATTTTGTAAATAATCAGGAAAGAAATTTTATCACTTAACACAAAACTTGTTAAAGCTAAGCACTTTTTTTCCAGTAATATTACTTTTATTAATCAAAATTAAATTGTATACCCAAAATTAGATCAAAATCTTTAAAATTTTTAAAAATATTAGCAAAAATAAAAAATTGGTACCTTAAATTTTGCTCAAATTTGACCATGGCACGTTTTTTTGCTGTAACTGCTGTGGATTTAATTTTCACAGCATGTTTTTGTTAGCATTTCAACTGTTAACACCAAAAATTTGAAACCAGTTGAACAAAAACTGTAGATTTTATTCAAGTTTTCAAGCACCATGTCACATATTGCTAGTGTTATGCAGTTTGCTAGAGCTCAGCTCCCGAGCTTCAGCTCTAAGTTCCTTAAATTTGGCATACAGTTAGATTTCTCTAAAATCCCCTACCATGCCAAGAATTTGGTCACTAGGACTTAATTCCTTCGAGATATCAATGAAAAACTTCATTTTTCCATTAAAACCCAATGTTACACTTTAAGACTGCCTAATATCAAAACCACTGATCTGACTTTGATCATATATAATATACATATTTTCGATACTTTCACTATGCACATGCCAGAAATGATGTCAGTATTGTGTATTTTTTTTAAGTTATGGGCCCAAACATAATGCACTTTGTAAAAAATCAAGAAATATATTTACTCCCTTAACAAGGGCATTGCTGAAGCTAGAGATTTTTTTTGTCAGGGATGTAACATTATTTAATCAAGATTCAATTGAATACCCAAAATTAGTTCTGAATTTTTCAAATTTTATTAGTTATTAGTATAAATATAAAATTAGTACCTTAAATTTTGCCCAACTGTGACCATGGCACGTTTGTTTCCCGTGAGCACTGTTGATATAATTTTCATATCATGCACACATAAGGATTTCAGCTTTTTAGTTTAGAAAGCTGAAAGAAATTTGCCAAATATTGTAGCTTTTATTAATGTTTTTTATGAGACCCTGTCAGACTTTGGCTCTCTCCAGCCCCTCTTGAGTCACCTGTATGTTGACCTTGTTGACCTTTCATCAAATTATGCACGCTTGAGGGGAGAATCCAGGCAGCTTATGGCCAGCCACAGTTGATCCAGGTGTTCAACCCACCTCATCTAGTAGTTTTAACCAACAACATAACAATAAACAATAAATTAATAAATTTTTATTGGTTTTTAATAACAAATTAAAGAAAAATAGAAAATGAATTTGTTAGTTTATAATAACAGGAAATTAACTTGCAGTTACTGATGATATAAGAATCTTGTATCGATGGGTATAATTTCACATATTCCAAATAACACCATGCAGTCACCTATGGCATTTTTCAGTTCATTTTTAATGATAAAGAAGTAAATCATATTATTCATTTCTAATCATTAAGGATTATATGAAGGAAATTAATGATAGACAAAGATGCAGTTGATAATATTAATCTAGATTCCTACTGTGCTTAGTGTGTACATTGATGTGAAATTAGTCCAAAATGAATTTTTTACAGTTATTTTTTAATATAAATAAAAGCCATAAAACCAGGTACTTATGATCATTATTTAAATGTGTGAATTTTGTATATTCTGGATTCTCAACATCATTGTTTGGTGAAAACTGAATAAATACCAGACATGGTGTGAATACTTTGTAATTGTATTTAAATACGAATATGATTATGTACTCCATTATAAAATTTCTTGCATAAAGAATGGGAATTCAGGTAAAAATGAAAGTATATGAATACTTGTGCAAATACTTTCAAAATGTATTCATGAATGCATTCATGAATATATTCTTTAATATTATTTTAATAATCATATCAGTTATATTTCATTATAAAAAATCATATGATTCTCTTATTATTTTTAATAAAAATTATATTTGGGACAATATTTGTAATTTTTTTAATAAATAGTTAAACTCTTATATTATATGTTCTGCTTATAAGTTATATGGCCAAGTCAAAATCTGTGTGACAGTAGTACTCCATTTGTTAATAAAATTAATGAAATCAATCCTCTTCCCTGTCTCCAAAGGTACTATCAAAATCATACATAAGCTAAACAACAACAACTCATAATACAGCTTATATTTATTACCACACAAAACCAGCATGTGCCTCATTTCTAAATAATATTTTTTATCATATATAACAGCTGAGCGTCGTGACCCATAGGTCCCTTGTTCTTTAATGTTTGGTCTGATTTAGAGAATGTTTGTTGTCTGATTTCAGACTTGTCAGAAGTCCAATATGGCCACCAGGCAACCATCTTTTAATTCCTTTTGATCATATTATCTCAAGAACAGTTAAAGTGAATGCAGTTGGATGTATATTTATGTAATCTTGTAAAGGATTGGGTTAAATATTTCTGAATAAATAATACTATCATTTATAAAAGTGCAGTACAGTTGGCTTGTATTGAATAAAAATTCATACAGAAGCACCTGTTTCTCAATAATTCTTGCATGTATTTCCTTGATTTTTGCTATATATTTTGATCTTATATTTGCCCTTTGTGGTGTTCCTTTTGAGACTGACAGGTTTCAAGCAAGCTGTTGGAATAGTTCCTGATAGCTTAACAATCATGCATTTTCCTCAGACCATCAATTCACTGTGTTTTAACCAGACATAGGTGATATATATTTCTGGTGTCATAGAAACTTTTCAACAAATTGGCAAATTGGTTCTTCAAAATTTGACTGGAAGTTGTGAATCTCAGTCCATGATGTCACAGGTCATGCTTGGCAGCTGAGCGTCATGACCCATGGGTCACTTGTTAAACAAGCGAAAATGTAATTTTAAACTCTTCTAGCTTATACACTGATTAATGATGAAACTGTTAAGCTAATTGGTTTAAACTTTACAAGAATTATTCTATGGTAGGGTTCTGCCAGTTTTATAAGAATAGATTGGGTAAATACAGCTTTAAAAAAGCATTGTAGCCAATTGAAAAAGGCTTTCTGTGTTTGAAAACAGATTTGACATCACATGTACGGACTTTTTTTTCGCATTGCCCGCAGATATTGGCCTGATTTTTGGTGTGTGGGCAGATAATGACCAGTTACAGATCGAGTTCGCATTTCGTCCCAGTTGACATACTTTTGACCGTTTTACGGCTCCTGAACATAGAAAATTTCATGAAAAATATGAAATTTCATGACAAATACACATGTACAGACTTTTTTTCGCAATGCCTGCAGATATTGGCCTGATTTTTGGTGTGTGGGCAGATATTGACCAGTTACAGATCGAGTTTGTGTTTCATCCCAGTTGAACTGCTTTTGACTGTTTTACGGCTCCTGAACATAGAAAATTTCATGGAAAATATAAATTTTCATGACAAATACACTTGTACAGACTTTGCTTCGCAATACCTGCAGATATTGGCCTGATTTTTTATGTGTGGGCAGATAATGACCAGTTACAGATCGAGTTCACGTTTTGTCCCAGTTGACCTAATTTTGACCGTTTGACAGTGCTCTAACATGGAAAATTTCATAAAAAAAGTGCAATGTATGGACTTTTTTTCGCAGTGCCTGCAGATACGGGCCTGATTTGTGGTGTGTAGGCAGATAATGACCAGTTACAGATCGAGTTCTTGTTTTGTCCCAGTTGACCTACTTTTGACCATTTGACTGCTCCTGAACATAGAAAGTTTCATGAAAAATAGAAATTTTCATAACAAATGCATATGTACTGACTTTTTTCCTCAATGCCTGCAGATACCACCCTGATTTTTTATGTGTGCGCAGATAATGATAGTTACAGATGGAGTTCGCGTTTCGTCCCGGTTGACCTACTTTTGATTGTTTTACGGCTCCTAAACATAGAAAATTTCATGAAAGACAAATTTTTATGGAAAATGCACATGTATGGACTTTTTTTCACAGTGCCTGCATATACTGGCCTGATTTTTGGTGTGTTGCTTGATAATGACCTGTTACAGATCGAGTTTGCATTTTGCCCTTGTTGACCTACTTTTGACCATACGACACCTCCTGAATTTTTCAAAATTTTACAAATGTTTCTAATTTGCCCCAGGCGGGGGCATTCTTGTCGTTCCGACACATCTAGTCTTGATTTTATGACAGGTGGCACCACCTACATACATGTTTATGCTGCAGACATCCATGCTAATTTGCAACACACCTCACTCTATTCCCCTTGCTACTTAATCCCTGCCTCACTTCACCCGTCCCACTCTGATTTCTGCGGATACACATAGTCGCTTGTCGACTACCCATATTCTAGTTTTAAAATGTCCTAGTCTGAAACTTGCAGTTCCGAAACCTCCATTTTGCCTAAATCATAATGACTAAGGTAGATATGCAGGACTTAAGAGGGCAATATTAAATTTTAAAAGAAACCTCCATTCATACTCCCAAAGTTTGCACAGGTTCGCATTAGGCCTGTAGGCCTTGTTTTTCATAAACTTCTACTGCAATGTAGATAAAGTAATATGGCCAAGTCAAAACCTGTGAGACAATAGCACTCCGTTAGCATCAATCCTCTATCCTGTCTTCAAGGATACTATCAAAATCTTACATTAGAGATACTATCAAAATCTTACATAACTTGAGTTTAACACAAACAACTCATAATACAGCTTACATTACCACTCAAATCCAGCATGTGCCTCATTTCAAAACATATTTTATGATCATATATAACAGCTGATCCATGGGTCCCTTGTTTTGTAAGCATTGTTGAATTAAGTGAAAATCTTATGTATACACTATAATAATACAGCTATTTTGAAACTCCCATTATTCCACCCCCTACCACCACCACCATTTCATTACACCTGTGGACTGGGGACATTAGTTATATTTCAACTTTATAAATTTTATAAAATAAAAAATACATATATTTAATAATATATATATTATAAAAAAAAGATCCAGTTTGACAAATGTGTGAACTACTGAACTGTTAACAATTTATCAAAAAGCCAACCAGTGATCATGGTAATAATATACATCTTATGTTCACAAACCGCTCACATGCTTCAATTTCAACATTAGGATATGCATTGTTTGGTCACAAAATATTATTTGCAACAATTTCTTACTCATCAATACAAACCAATCATGTCAACCAGCCATGGCCTATATTACCTTTTCCTCTTAGACTCTATCTCCATTTAATATTATTTTAGATTTTTACCTACAAGGTCAACTTCAGCTGAGCACAGTGACTCATGGGTCCTTTGTTACCTTCAAGGTTAACTTCTGTTGAGCATCATGACCCCTGGGTCCCTTGTTAATGTCATCTCCAACTTTGGTCTCTGTGTCATGGTAAAGTTTAACATTACTTGCTGCTTTTTAGATTATGCATGTTACATTTTCCATTGGTTCATGCTTGATGGGAGGCTTCTAGCTATGAATACATGACTCAATAGGCTGGAATTCCTGTACTTCAGTCATGACACAAGTTGTATGCAGGATTGCACTGAAATGGCCATCCATTCTATGCTACAGTCAGTAATCTTAAAATTAGCCTATAAGTAATGGATTAACAAAAGATACTTGTGAGCTCACAAACCAAAGTGTAAATCCGTCTCTCTGGTAACAGGTGTCTGGAGTAGAAGTTGGCTATCGTCCAGTAACCCGCAGGGAACATGCTTTTGTTCATGCAGGCAAAAATCCAGCAAACATGCAGGGGGAATTATAGCCATGTATTACTACTCAGTAGGCATTTATATTGGACTAATAAGCCCAACTGGAGTTGTGATACAAGCCAGAAGAAGGAAAATACTGCAACAGTCATCCATCTCATAGCATCAGTATTGTGGTAAACAGCCAATAATCTTAACATTAGGCTATGAGTGATAAATTAACACAACAAAACACATGTTAACTGGCAAACCAAAGTGTAAATCTGTCTCTATGGTTAAAAGTCATTTCCGGTATCACACATAAGTTGACCAGTAACCTAGTGAGCAATGTGTATATTCATGCAATCAGAAATTCAACAAACATGCAGAGGAATATACCAATATGCTAAGTTAAAACAGAATTTTTGATGCACATGGTATGTGTTGTTAGAAAATAGAAAAGCTAACGATTGGTCTGGTTTTATATTAAGTGACAGAGTATTTGTAGGCCATGAGTTGTTGTTAAAAATAATGAAAAAACATTTGCTTCCTCATTAAGCATTACTGTAAAGTCCCGACATAAAATGTAAAGGTACTCTGACGTTGGTCGGAGACACTATTGTGAGAGGGCTTAAATGGCACCAGGAGTCTTCATGTGTTAGCGAATGCATATTTCTGAAAGTTCACCTAGTTATACTTACAACCCTGACATGTAGACAACAATCACTATGGATCATTAACATGTACTTTAAATGCTTTACAGTTGTTACAAGATAATACATGGTATCTCATATTCCAGAAACTTCTAGTTATAATCAAAGTTGTTTCATTGGGAATATCAGGAAAGTTTCCATTTGAACAACTTGTTTGATAGACATCATGTCATATTGTCTTGTTCATATTATTACTATGACTGTTGTAGGTGGCAGCTTCCTTGTTACTGTTTATGGAGGAGGAGGATGCATTCTGGATTATGTGTGCTATTATAGAAGATCTACTGCCAGCTTCATATTACTGCAAGACACTGATCGGTATTCAGGTGAGATATAACAGTGTTCTGTACACAGAAATAGGTCAAAAGTTAGTTACTGAGGGTTCATGCCCAAAACATCTTCTCCCAAAATGTCTACTGCAAGTTTTTTAGCAAACCTGCAGTCATATGTGATGGTGTGTCGTCGTCCGTCGACCTTGTCTGTACGTTAACCAATTCTCAAAAACCAGTGGAGCTAGCAGTGCCATATTTTATGGAAGAATCATTCATATGTCACACTTGAATCAGATTCAGCTCATTTTTTAGCTCAGCTGCCTGTAAGTCATCTGAGCTATAGTCGTGGTCCTTTTTCCATCGTCCGTCCAGCCAGCCGGCCGTTAACAGGGCACGTTTTGAAACCATTGGACCTACAAATCCAAAATTTCTTACAGTTAGATGTCCCCAAAATCTCCTACCATACTGACAATTGGGTCACTGAGACTTCCTACCGTCGAGATATTAAGGAAAAACCTCTGTTTTCCATTAAAAACACATTATTACAATTAAGACTGCCTAATATCAAAACCACTGATCTGAATTTGATAATAGTTAATATTCATACTCTTCCATACATTTCCTATGTACATATCTAAAATTAGGTCAGTATTTTGTAATTTGTTAAAGTTATGGGCCATAAAAAAATGCACCTTGTAAAAAATTAGAAATATATTTTCTCACTTTACATAAGAATTTGCTGATGCTAGAGACTTTTTTTCAGGGATATAACTTCATTTAATCAAGATTCAATTGTATACCGAAAATTAGATCTGAATTTTGCATTTTATTTAAGTTATTAGCATAAATATAAAATCAGTAGCTTAAATTTTTCCGAACTTTGGCTACTGCACGTTTTTTTCCTGTAAGTACTGTGGATTTTATTTTCACAGCATGTACACATTAGGATAAAAACTTATGAAATCTGAAAATAAAGGCTGCAAAATTAGGTTGGTTATTGAATTTTTTTTGGAGGCTCTTTTTGAATTCCCTTACATTGTCAAGCAGTCCACTTTGGTCATTGTAGGTCATTCAGTGCAGCTCTCTATGCTCCCAAGGCTTTTGTTATGTAATCCGATTACTGGGGCAAGCCCTCAATCTTGTTGAGCTTTATCAGGCTCTCTGCAGTTAATACCACAGGGAGCCTTTCTCTCTCTTCCCCCCCCCCCCCCCCCACCCATTCTGTTGACAGACCTGTACTATAAATAAGATGAATCTTATCATTTCACATTTTTTTTTCAGCAATGAGAGGTAACAACAGCGACCCCTCCCCCCCCCCCCCCACTTACCCCTTAAATACACAAAACAAATAAACAAGACGAATCAAGATTGTGTCTGCATCTATAAATAGGTTGAGAAACTGCCAACTGTTTCAGATTTGGCAACAGATCAAGAGTTCATTCAGTGCAGCCAGATATAGGTCAAGAGTTCAATCAGTGCAGCCAAGCACAAGGCATGTGATCACCTCATGGGTGACATGTGATCAACACATGGGCACCATGTGGTCACCTCAGAGGTAGTATGTGATCACCTCATGAGGATCATGTGATCACCTCATGGGTGTCATGCCCCTCAGGGCTGCATGTTGAGCCAATCTGTGCACTTATGCAATGGTGTGGCTACTATTTCAGATTTGGCAACAGGCCAAAGGTCAGCCTGGATCTATTTATAGCTTTGGCAGACTGCCAACTGTATCAGATTAGGCAACAGGTCAAGAGTTCACTCTGTGCAGCCAGATATAGGTCAGGAGTTCACTCAGTGCAGTAGCTGCATTCTATTAATAGTGTTGGATGACTGCCCACTGCATCAGATTTTGCACCAAAGTTCAGCCTGGATCTATTTATAGCTTTATGCAACAGGTCAAGAGTTCACTCAGTGCAGCCAGGTACAGGTCAAAAGTTCACTCAGTCTAGCCAGATGCAGGTCATGAGTTCACTCAGTGCAGTAGCCTGAGCTAGCAATTTGTCACAGTTCACTTGGGGCAACTGACTTTCTCACCTAAGCCTGGTCAGCCCCATGCATCAGACTCTATGTTCACAAGACAGGTGTCGCCACCTACAATTACTTTTGCACAGTGTATGTGCCTGCTTATTTCTACAGAGGAATTTGATATAACAGCTTGAAATTGGGCATATTTATACATATCGAATAGCTTTGTCTTATACAAGACTGGTGGTGCCACCTACAATAAATTTTGCACAGTGGGTGTCCCTGCTTATTTGTCGGGAGGGGTTCGTTTTATCAGTCTGAAATTGGGCATATGTATATATCTAGCTTTGTTGTATACAAGACTGGTGATGCCAGCTACAATCATTTTTGTGTTGTATGCACCCATGCCAGAATTTCAGAAGTGATGTTTGTGTAATTGTTTCTTATTCAAAATGTTTAGTACTTGCATTGTTCATATACATGAGAAGTAATTTTCCAGCATTGAAGCATTATACCTGGTGTATTTCCCAATGCACAGGTTTGCATTAGGCCTGTAGGCCTTGTTAAAAAATCAAGAAATATATTTACTCCCTTAACAAGAGAATTGCTGAAGCTAGAGGTTTTTTGTCAGGGATGTAACATTTAATCAAGATTCAATTGAAAACCTAAAATTAGTTCTGAATTTTTCAAATTTTATAAGTTATAAGTATAAATATAAAATTAGTACCTTAAATTTTGCCCAAATTTTGACCATGGCACGTTTGATATAATTTTCATATCATGCACCCATAAGGATTTCATCTTTGTAGTTTAGAAAGCTGAAAGAAATTTGCCAAAAATTGTAGCTTTTATTAATGTTTTTATGAGACCATGTCAGACCCAGGCTCTACCCAGCCCCTCTTCAGTCACTTGTATGTTGACCTTGTTGACCTTTTAGCAAATTATGCACGCTTGAGGCGAGGCATACACTGGGGCAGCCAGGCAGCTAATGCCCAGCCACAGTTGATCCAACAATCCACAGGTGTCCAACACAACTCATCTAGTAGTTGTTCTGAAATCAACATAACAATAAACAATAAATTAATAAATTTTTATTGTTTTTAGCTCAGCTGACTATAAGTCATCTGAGCTATAGTCGTGGTCCATTGTCCGTCGTCCGTCCGTCTGTCCGTCCGTCCGTAGATGTGGCACGTTTTGAAACCGTATGACCTAGGAATCCAAAATTCGGCATAATGTTAGACGTCCCCAAGATCTCCTACCAAGCCGAAAACTGGGTCTTTGCAACTTCGTTCCTTTGAGAAATTAAGGAAAAACCTCAATTTTATATTAAAAACCTATTTTCACACTTCAGGACTGCCTAATATCAAAACCACTCATCTGTTTTTCCTCATATTTATCATAAATATTCCTCTATATAGTTCCTATGTACATGCCAGAAATTATGTCTGTATTATTTAATTTAAAAAAGTTATGGGCCCAAACATAATGCATTTTGTAAAAAATCAGGAAAGATATTTGATCACTTAACACAAAAAATGTTAAAGCTATGGACCTTTTTTCCAGTAATATAACTTTAATTAATCAAAATTAAATTGTATACCCAAAATTAGATGAAAATCTTTTAAATTTTTTAAAATATTAATAAAAATAAAAAATTGGTACCTTAAATTGTGCCCAACTTTGACCATGGCACGTTTTTTTCCTGTAAGTACTGTGGATTTAATTTTCACAGCATGTTTTTGTTAGCATTTCAACTGTTAACATTAAAAATTTGAAACCAGTTGATCAAAAACTGTAGATTTTAATCAAGTTTTCAAGCACCATGTAACATGTTGTTTACATCAAGCTAGTATTATGCAGTTTGCAAGAGCTCAGCTCCCCAGCTTCAGCTCTAAGTTCCTTAAATTTGGCATACAGTTAGATGTCTCCAAAATCCCCTACCATGCCAAGAATTTGGTCACTAGGACTTAATACCTTGGAGATATTAATGAAAAAACATTTTTCAATTAAAAACCCATTGTTACACTTCAAGACTGCCTAATATCAAAACCACTGATCTGGCTTTAATCATAAATAATATACATATTTTCATTCTCTATGCACATGCCAGAATGATGTCAGTATTGCTTAATTGTTTTAAGTTATGGGCCCAAACATAATGCACTTTGTAAAAAATCAAGAAATATATTTACTCCCTTAACAAGGGCATTGCTGAAGCTAGAGATTTTTTTGTCAGGGATGTAACATTATTTAATCAAGATTCAATTGAATACCCAAAATTAGTTCTGAATTTTTCAAATTTTATAAGTTGTTAGTATAAATATAAAATTAGTACCTTAAATTTTGCCCAACTGTGACCATGGCACGTTTGTTTCCCGTGAGCACTGTTGATATAATTTTCATATCATGCACACATAAGGATTTCAGCTTTTTAGTTAAGAAAGCTGAAAGAAATTGGCCAAAAATTGTAGCTTTTATTAATGTTTTTTATGAGACCCTGTCAGACTTCGGCTCTCTCCAGCCCCTCTTGAGTCACCTGTATGTTGACCTTGTTGACCTTTCATCAAATTATGCACGCTTGAGGCGAGGCATACATGAATCCAGGCAGCTTATGGCCAGCCACAGTTGATCAAGGTGTCCAACCCAACTCATCTAGTAGTTTTAACCAACAACATAACAATAAACAATAAATTAATCAATTTTTATTGGTTTTTAATAACAAATTAAAGAAAAATAGAAAAGGAATTTGTTAGTTTATAATAACAGGAAATTAACTTGCAGTTACTGATGATATAAGAATCTTGTATCGATGGGTAGAATGTCACATATTCCAAATAACACCATGCAGTCACCTATGGCATTTTTCAGTTCAATTTTAATGATAAAGAAGTAAATCATATTATTCATTACTAATCATTAGGGATCATATGAAGGAAATTAATGATAGACAAAGAATTCCTACTGTGTCTAGTGTGTACATTGATGTGAAATTAGTCGAGAATGAATTTTTTACAGTTATTTTTTAATATAAATAAAAGCCATAAAACCAGGTACTTATGATCATTATTTAAATGTGTAAATTTTGTATATTCTGGATTCTCAACATCATTGTTTGGTAAAAACTGAATAAATATCAGACATGGTGTGAATACTTTGTAATTGTATTTAAATACGAATATGATTATGTACTCCATTATAAAATTTCTTGCATAAAGAATGGGAATTCAGGTAAAAATGAACTTATATGAATACTCGTGCAAATACTTTCAAAATGTATTCATGAGTGCATTCATGAATATATTCTTTAATATTATTTTAATAATCATATCAGTTATATTTCATTTAAAAAAAAATAATATGATACTCTTATTATTTTTAATTAAAATTATATTTGGGACAATATTTGTAATTTTTTTTAATAAATAGTTAAACTCTTATATTATATGTTCTGCTTATAAGTTATATGGCCAAGTCAAAATCTGTGTGACAATAGTACTCCATTTGTTAATAAATTAAATGAAATCAATCCTCTTCCCTGTCTCCAAAGGTACTATCAAAATCATACATAAGCTAAACAACAACAACTCATAATACAGCTTATATAAATTACCACACAAAACCAGCATGTGCCTCATTTCTAAATAATATTTTTTTATCATATATAACAGCTGAGCGTCGTGACCCATAGGTCCCTTGTTTAATAACAAAGTAAAGAAAAATTAATAGAAAAGGAATTTGTTAGTTAACAAGTAACAGGAAATTAACTTCCAGTTACTGATGATGTAAGAATCTTGTATGGATGGATAGAATGACATTGTCAATGTTATTCCAAATAACATCATGCAGTCACCTATGGTATTTTTCAGTTCAATTTTAATGATAAAAAAAATAAATCATATTATTCATTACTTAACATTAGGGATCATATGAAGGAAATTAATGATAGACAAAGATGCAGTTGATAATATTAATCTAGAATCCTACTGTGTCTAGTGTGTTGTTTGATGTGAAAGTAGTCCAAAGTGAATTTTTTACATTTATTTTTTTTAATATAAATAAAAGCCATAAAACCAGGTACTTATGATCATTATTTAAATTTGTGAATTTTGTATATTCTGGATTCTCAACATCATTGTTTGGCTAAAACTGAATAAATACTAGACACGGTGCTAATGCTTTGCAAATGTATTTGAATACAAATATGAATATGTACTGCATTAAAAAATTTTATTGCATAAGAATGGGAATTCAGGTAAAATTGACAGTATTTGAATACCAGTGCAGATACTTTCAAAATGTACTCATGAATGCATTCATGAATATATTCTATAATATTATTTCAATAATGATTTCAGTTATATTTTATTTTAAAAAATCATATGATTTTCTTATTATTTTTTTAAAATAAAAATTATATTGGCACAATATTTGTTGTTAAATTTTAATAAATAGTTAAACTCTTTTATTATATGTGCTGCTATAAGTTATATGGCCAAGTCAGAATCTGTGTGACAATAGCACTTCATTTGTTAATAAAATAAATGAAATCAGTACTCTTCCCTGTCTCCAAAGATACTATCAAAATCATACATTAGCTAAACACCAACAACTCATAATAAAGCTTATATTTATTACCACACAAAACAAGCATGTGCCTCTTCCCCAAATTATATTTTTAGCAAACCTGTGAGCTTATGCGATGGTGCGGCGGCGTCCGTCGTCTGTCGTGCATTGTCTGTACGTTAACCATAGCTATCTCAAAAATGGCAGGAGCTAGCATCACCAAATTTTTTGCAAATAATCAGTCATCCAAAAAACTATATCAGATTTTGTTTATTTTTTTCTAACTGCATTTTCATAGATTTTATAGGGAAAAAGCTAAAAAAGCTTTAAAAATCTTCTTCTCCGAAATTGTCCAGCCAAATTGTCCAATATTTCACAGAAATGATCCCTGGAACAATCTTTCTCAAGTTTGTTCGAATGGTTCCAGTTCGGAGATTTTTGGCTGAGTTACAGGATGTTGAACTTTGTTAACTGTGCAAAAAAGCATATTAAAATTTAAATCTCAGAAACGGCTGGACCTATCATCACCAAATTTTATGCCAATGTTGGTCACATTGGTCATATCTGAAATTGAGGTATTGGTGGCTCCACCTGCATCGGCCTTTTTTTTGTACAGGGTCATCAGTGCCTGTATAACACTGAGGGCTACAAAAAACTTCTTCTCTTAAACCATATGGCCAAAATGTTAAATGTCGCACAGAAATGATCCTATGTTAGTGGTTTCTGAAGTTTGTTCAAATGGTCTCTTTTCAGTGACTTTTGGCTAAGTTTTGGGAAGCTGAATTTAGTCATATGCCGTTACAGCCCATTTTAGCTCAGTGGCTACAAAGATCTTCTTCTCAAAAACCACTGGGCCAAATTCTTAAATCTCACACATTAATTATCCTCAGATGTTGATAATTCAAGTTTGTTCAAATGGTTTTGGTTCAGTGCTTTTTGGCTGAGTTACAGGAAGCTGAACTTAGCCAGTTTGCTGTATCGTCATATATGAGTTATAAACCTGCGAAGCGTTTTTGACTGATGCCACTGAAGCCAGTTTGTTAAATATTTTACAAGAATAATTCCTACAATAATTCTTATAATAATTGTCATTAATGGTTCCACATGAATGATTTGTGACTGAATTATGGAGATTGAATTGAGTCATTTTACCATATATGTTAGCTGTGTGATGCTGTTACAGGTAGCCTGGCACCAGTTTATCAGCATCTTTTACATCATGCCACTAGACTTTTAGATTTCAGGTTATCTTTGGTTAATATTTACAAGAAAGATTTTTTAAAAGCTTTTAAAAAATTTAGATTTATGATTTAAGTTATTCATCATACCAGGCAATGTTACAATCATGGATATTCAGCTCTATGTGGCTATATAAAGACAACTGTACGTGGATTATAAATTATTGGTATATCTACTCAACTTTATTGAAGAATTTGCCATCAATGAGATATATCTGTATTTTAATTTTGCATTCAGTATGCATCCGTAATAATTATACATAAATTCCTGGTTTCTTTTTTATAAAAAGTCAGCTGAAAAGCATTTTGTATTGGGAAAATAAATTTCAAAGTTATTTCATTAGGGACCTCTTTTGTGTTCAGATTGCAGCAATTGGTTAACCATTGGCAGGTTGCCAGTGCCTTGATGTTGGCCAAAAGCCAAGATTATGTCAGCTCTATAAATACTTCTGGCACAGTGCCAGGATTTGAAGAAGTGCAGCCAGGTATAGGTCAAGAGTTCAGTCAGTGCAGTAGCTGCATTCCATTTATAGCTATGGCAGACTGCTCACTGCATCATATTTGGCACCAAAGTTCAGCCTGAATCTATTTATAGCTTTGGCAGACTGCCAACTGTGTCAGATTATGCAACAGGTCAAGAGTTCACTCAGTGCAGCCAGGTACAGGTCAAAAGTTCACTCAGTCTAGCCAAGTGCAGGTCAAGAGTTCACTCAGTGCAGTAGCTAGAGGCAGCAATTTGTCACAGGTCACTCGGGGCAACTGCCTTTCTCACCTAAGCCTGGTCAGCTCCATGCATCAGACTCCAGGTAAGTTTGATGTATTGGCCTGATATTTTGACCTGTCTATTTGTCTTTGATGGCTTTCTCGTTAACAAGACAGGTGTCACCACCTACAATTACTTATGCACAGTGTATGTGCCTGCTTATTTCTACAGAGGAATTTGATATATCAGCCTGAAATTGAGCATATTTATACCTACGAATAGCTTTGTCTTATACAAGACTGGTGGTGCCACTTACAGTAATTTTTGCAGTGTGTGTCCCTGCTTATTTCTCAGGAGGGGTTTGATATATCAGTCTGAAATTGGGCATATGTAAATATCTCTGATAGCTTTGTTGTATACAAGACTGGTGGTGCCAGCTACAATCATTAGCTCAGCTGACTATAAGTCATCTGAGCTATAGTCGTGGTCCATTGTCCATTGTCCGTCCGTCTGTCCGTCGTCCTTCCGTCCGTAGATGTGGCACGTTTTGAAACCGTAAGACCTAGGAACCTTAAATTGGGCATAGTGTTAGATGTCCCCAAGATCTCCTACCAAGCCGAAAACTGGGTCTTTGCGACTTTGTTCCTTTGAGAAATTAAGGAAAAACCTCAATTTTTAGCGAACCTGTGAGCTTATGCGATGGTGTGGCGTCGTCCGTCGGCCGGTGTCCGTCGTCTATACGTTAACCCATACTATTTTAAAAACGGCAAGAGGTAGCATCACGAAATTTTATGCAAAAAAGTAGTCATCTAAAAAACTATATCGGATTTTGCTAATTTTTTGGCTAACTGCATTTTCTTAGATTTTATAGGAAAAAAGCTTAAAAAGCTATAAAAATCTTCTTCTCCTAAACTGTTCAGCCAAATTGTCCAATATTTCACAGAAATGATTCCTGGAATAATCTTTCTCAAATTTGATCGAATGGTTTAAGTTTGGTGATTTTTGGCTGAGTTACAGGAAGTTGAACTTAGTCATCTGTCCATAAAAGCATACTAAAATTACAATCTCTGAAAAGGCTGGAGCTATCATCACCAAATTTTATGCCAATGTTGTTCACATGAGACATATCTGAAATTGAGGTATTGGTGGCGCCACCTGCATTGACCTTTTTTGTACGGGGGTCATCAGTGCCCGTATCATACTGACGGCTACAAAAATCTTCTTTGCTGAAACCATATAGCCAAATAGTTTAATTTCGCACAGAAATGATCCTAGGGTAGTGCTTTCTGAAATTTGTTCAAATGGTCTAAGTTCAGTGACTTTTGGCTGAGTTATGGAAAGCTGAATTTAGTCATATGCTGTAACAGCCCATTTTAGCTCAGTGGCTTCAAAGATCTTCTCCTCAAAAACCACTGGGCCAAATTCTTAAATCTCACACATTAATTATCCTTAGATGTTGATAATTCAAGTTTGTTCAAATGGTTTTGGTTCAGTGATTTTTGGCTGAGTTATGGGAAGCTTAACTTAGCCATTTTGCTGTATTTTCCCATATGAGTTATAAACCTGTAAACCTTTTTTTGACTGACCCTACTGAGGCCAATTTGTTTAATATTTTACAAGAATAATCCCCTGAATAATTATTATAATAATTGTCTTTTATGGTTCCAAAGAATGAATTTTGGCTGAATTATAAAGGTTCAATTTAGTCATTTTACCATATATGTTAGCTGTGTGAAGCAGATACACAGATACATCTAGATACATCTAGACTGGCACCAGTTTATCAGCATTTATTACATCATGCCTCTAGACATTTAGATTTCAGGTTATCTATGGTTAATATTGACAAGAATGTTTTTTAAAAACTTTTAAAAAATGTAGATTTATGATTTTTAGATATTCCTCATCACAGCTATACAGCTGTCTATGGGTATATAAAGACGGCTGTACATAAATTATAAATAATTGGTATCCATAGTCAAATTAATTCAAGATTTTGCCATCAGTGAGATGTATCTGTATTACAATTTTGCATTCAATATGCATCTGTATTAATTTTTAGTAAACCTGTGAACTAATGCCATGGTGTGGCGGCGTTTGTCTTATGTACGTTTACCCATACTATTTTGAAAATGATTGGAGCTAGCATCATGAAATTTAATGCAAAAAATTGCCATCAGAAAATTTTCTTAAATTTTATAGAGAAAAAGCTAAAAAAACCTTTAAAAATCTTCTCCTCCGAAACACTCAAGCCAAATTGTTCAATATTTCACAGAAATAATCTTTTATACCATCTCCCTCAATTTTGTTCAGGAAGTTGAACTTAGTCATCTGTCCAAAAAAGCATACTAAAATGACAGTCTCAGAAACAGTCAGAGCTATCATCACCAAATTTTTTGGCACCACCTGAATTGTACATTAATCCATAATTTCTCAGGAATAGCAGGAGCTACCATTCCCAGATTTTATGCAATAATCTGTCACATATCAAATTTTGTGGGATTCAGCTTATTTTTTTGCTGTCTGCATTTACTTAGATTTTATAAGGAAAAAGCTGACAATATTGTAAAAGTCGTCTTCTTGTAGACGGTCCAGCCAAATTGTTAAATATTTTACATAAATGATCCCAGAGGCAAGCCCTCTCAAGTTTGTTCAAATGGTTTTGCATTTGATGAATTTTAGTGGAGTTACACAAATTTGAACAGTCATTCGGCCAAGTAAGCATACTGACATAGCACTCTCAGAAATGACAGAAGCTAGAATTACCAGGTATTGTGCAAATGTTGGTCACATGACTCATATTTGAAGTTGTAGATTTAGTGGTGCCACCTACATTGACCTGTTTTTTATGGGCAAAAAACCTCATAATTTTAGCCTCTTTCAGCTAGAAACTGTCAAGTTGAATTGTTCAATTTTTCAAAAGAATTATCCTAGGACATGGTTCTTTCAATCATATCAGAATAAACTGAGTTTGTTGATTTTTGGTTGAGTTGTGAAAAGCTTAAGTTGGTCTTATGGCCATTATTATGTCTTTTTTAAACTGAGGACTGCAATAGTGTTTTTCTACAAAATTATTATTTCAATTATATCTTCTGTAACATTGCACAAAAATTATTCTTAGGTGGCCTTTGTTCAAGTTTACTAGAATGATTTTTGGCAGAACTATTGGACCTTTAACAATGAAAGTACTGCATCTTTTATTATTCTAGATATTTTGATAAAAAGTTTATGAATATGTCGGCTTGAAAAAAGAAATTTTAACCAAAGTCTTTCAGTATGTGTAAACAGATATACCAACAGGCCAAGATTGAATCTGTATCTTTAAATAGGATGAGAAACTGCCAACTGTTTCAGATTTGGGAACAGATCAAGAGTTCATTCAGTGCAGCCAGATATAGGTCAAGAGTTCAATTAGTGCAGCCAAGCACATGGCATGTGATCACCTCATGGGTGACATGTGAACACCTCATGGGCACCATGTGATCACTTCATGGGTGTCAAGCCCCTCAGGGCAGGGCCCCTGCATGAGCTTATGCAATGGTGTGGCTACTATTTCAGATTTGGCAACAGGCTAGAGGTCAGTCTGGATCTATTTATAGCTTTGGCAGACTGCCAACTGTATCAGATTAGGCAACAGGTCAAGAGTTCACTCAGTGCAGCCAGGTATGGGTCAGAAGTTTACTCAGTGCAGTAGCTGCATTCTATTTATAGCTTTGGCAGACTGCCAACTGTGTCAGATTATGCAACAGGTCAAGAGTTCACTCAGTGCAGCCAGGTACAGGTCAAAAGTTCACTCAGTCTAGCCAGGTGCAGGTCATGAGTTCACTCAGTGCAGTAGTCTGAGCAGGCAATTTGTCACACTTCACTCAGGGCAACAGCCTTTCTCACCTAAGCCTGGTCAGCCCCATGCATCAGACTCAAGGTAAGTTTGATGTATTGGCCTAATATTTTGACCTGTCTATGTGTCTTTGATGGCTTTCTCGCTCACAAGACAGGTGTCGCCACCTACCATGACTTTTGCACACGTTTTTCTCAGGAGGGGTTTGATATATCAGTCTGAAATTGGGCGTATGTATATATCTCTGATAGCTTCCTTGTATACAAGACTGGTGGTGCCAGCTACAATCTTTTTAGTGTTGTGTGCACCTATGCCAGAATTTCAGCAGTGATGTTTGTGTAATTGTTTCTTATTCAAAATGTTTAGTACTTGCATTGTTCATATACATGAAAAGTAATGGTCCAGCATTGAAGCATTATACCTTGTGAATTTCCCAATGCACAGGTTCGCATTAGGCCTGTAGGCCTTGTTTTATTAAAAACCTTTTTTCACACTTCAGGGCTGCCTAATATCAAAACCACTTATCTGTTTTTCCTCATATTTACCATAAATATTCCTCTATATAGTTCCTATATACATGCCTGAAATTATGTCTGTATTATATAATTTAAGAAAGTTATGGGCCAGAACATAATGCATTTTGTAAAAAATCAGGAAAATATTTGATCACTTAACACAAACTTGTTAAAGCTATGGACTTTTTTCAAGTAATATAACTTTAATTAATCAAAATTAAATTGTATACCCAAAATTAGATCAAAATCTTTTAAATTTTTTAAAATATTAACAAAAATAAAAAATTGGTACCTTAAATTTTGCCTTACTTTGACCATGGCACGTTTTTTTCCTGTAAGTACTGTGGATTTAATTTTCTCAGCATGTTTTTGTTAGCATTTTGTCTGTTAACACGAAAAATTTGAAACCAGTTGATCAAAAACTGTAGATTTTATTCAAGTTTTCAAGCACCATGTAACATATTGTTCACATCAGGCTAGTGTTATGCAGTTTGCAAGAGCTCAGCTCCCCAGCTTAAGCTTTCAGTTCGTAAAATTTGGCAAACAATTAGATGTCTCCAAAATCCCCTATCATGCCAAGAATTTGGTCACTAGGACTTAATACCTTGGAGATATTAATGAAAAACTTCATTTTTCAATTAAAAACCCATTGTTACACTTCAATACTGCCTAATATCAAAACCACTGATCTGACTTTAATCATATATAATATAAATGTTTTTCTATACATTCTCTGTGCACATGCCAGAAATGATGTCAGTATTGCGTAATTGTTTTAAGTTATGGGCCCAAACATAATGCACTTTGTAAAAAATCAAGAAATATATTTACTCCCTTAAAAAGGGGCTTGCTGAAGCTAGAGATTTTTTGTCAGGGATGTAACATTATTTAATCAAGATTCAATTGAATACCCAAAATTAGTTCTGAAATTTTAAAGTTTTATTAGTTATTAGTATAGATATAAAATTAGTACCTTAAATTTTGCCCAACTTTAACCATTTCACTTTAGTTTCATGTGAGCTCTGTTTATATAATTTTCATATCATGCACACATAAGGATTTCAGCTTTTTAGTTTAGAAAGCTGAAAGAAATTGGCCAAAAATTGTAGCTTTTATTAATGTTTTTATGAGACCATGTCAGACCTTGGCTCTCTCCAGCCACTCTTGAGTCACCTGTATGTTGACCTTGTTGAACTTTCAGCAAATTATGCACGCTTGAGGCGAGGCATATACTTGGGCAGCCAGGGAGCTTATGGCCAGCCACAGTTGATCCAGGTGTCCAACCCAACTCATCTAGTAGTTATAACCAACAACATAACAATAAACAATAAATTAATCAATTTTTATTGGTTTTTAATAACAAACTAAAGAAAAATAGAAAAGGAATTTGTTAGTTTATAATAATAGGTAATTATGGTCTAATCATCGTCAAAAATCATGAAAATTACATTTTTCTGTAAAACATCTGGTTTTATAGATGTTTGCTATATATATCTTTTCACAAAAACATGTTCCTGGGGTAATATTGTATCAATTAGAAAAATAAGTATTTTTATTAAGATGTCAACCCCACATGGGGTGCAAACAGGACCAACTGTCAGCTCGGCGAGAGTTAGGAGTGTGTAAGTTGCTTATTGGTTAACCATGCGCTCGCGGTATCAGGCAAATGGTTGATTGACAGGAGTGGGGAAGCCGCGGTCAGTCAGCTTATCTTTATTACCGGCACTTACTAATTGGCACTAATTAATACAAACACACCCCCCCCCCCCCATATGCCTAACCCAGAAGTAAACTGTACATCGTACTCCTCCAGTCGCAGAATTATGTCTATGTCACTGCCCTAAAATATGTTCGTGTCACCCAATAATGGTCCTGGCACCAAGAATATACCTAGAAATATGAATTTACCGATTGTTATTTCTGTTATATTGACCCTGTTATACACTATAATATTTTCTCTTAGGGTCCATCATTACATCGCCAAAACCACTACCGAATACTATTTTCTTCTTCTATAATATACACTGAACATCATGGGTCGAAGAAAAAAGAGTAGAATTAGCGAAGATAAAATTTGAACGAGAGACAGTCACATACTGCTGATCACAAGGTTCCCGTGTCGTTGGTTAAGGATGTATATAAACGCCGAGGGTGGTGCAGCAATATGGGACTGCCTTGCACGAATGAATTTTGTGAGAGGAACGCGGCACCAAGTTACACCACCACGTCGCCTGCTAACAAATTTTGCCAAGTGAACCGCGCCGGAGTCTTAGCTATGAGAGCCATCGGTAAAGGAAGAGCGGCCGCAGCACAATTTAGTGCGTATATGACTGGTGTAAATAAATTTAATGAGAGAGAGAGAGATATGTGTTGCTGCTAGCTATGTAGTGTCTCATATATAATTGTGAGAGGGAGAGACAAGCTGTTAATTGGATTAGGGTATATGGTGGTCTGAATGAGAGCGCAAAGTAAACAGAGTGATCGTTCTCATCAGTTACTTCACACCTGACGCGTCCCCAGGCGCGGTAGCCCATGACCTGATTACCGATGACTGACCCCTCGGACCAGTAAGCTCCGCCTACTTTAGTTTGACAGTTCTCCAGTTGTCATGATGCCTAATAAAATCCTTTTTTTAACATTGATAAACCATTAAATTTTATAATTAATATATTGAAACCGATTCTCATCCGAACATTAAGTGAAAAAATACAACTGTCATTTGTGCTTGTATCCCTGTTTTCCACTCAAAACGAAATTTCTCTTTCCAAACAGTTTTTGGCCGTTTTCTCAAAACAGTATTTCAGGAGACTGTATGGTCTTTAGAGCGATATTTCTCAAAAACCATCATCGAATATAGAGTCTTCAAATTTTGCATATAGGTAAATCAACAAGTATTCTAAAATGTGTTTTTTTCTTTTACCTATATTGTTTTTAGTGTAGTAGAAATACGTTATTTAAACGAAATAAGTATTGTTAACATCACACATTTTTTTTTAATTTAAAATTCATTATGAAAAAAAGACAATAAATATATAACAAAAAAACGCCTGGAGATATTTGTATGTAGTTTCAAATGATACTATTTCCACATACATACCCCATGCCAATTTTGAGATATATCCAATTAAAAAATAATAATTTTAAATCATTCCAAGTTTTAAATTTTCAAAGTGGACACTGTTACACTTTTTAATATATCTCATCTGATAGAGAATATTCTAAGGATTCTAAATATATATACATCACTGTGTCTAAAATTATTATTAATATGAATTCTAAAGCTAAATTAAACCAAGGTTGTTTGACGATGATTAGACCTTAACTTGCAGTTACTGATGATAAAAGAATCTTGTATCGATGGATAGAATGTCACGTATTCCAAATAACACCATGCAGTCACCTATGGCATTTTTCAGTTCAATTTTAATAATAAAAAAGTAAATCATATTATTCATTACTAATCATTAGGGATCATATGAAGGAAATTAATGATAGACAAAGATGCAGTTGATAATATTAATCTAGATTCCTACTGTGTCTAGTGTGTACATTGATGTGAAATTAGTCCAAAATGAATATATCACATTTATTTTTTTTTTTAATATAAATAAAAGCCATAAAACCAGGTACTTATGATCATTATTTAAATGTGTGAATTTTGTACATTCTGGATTCTCAACACCATTGTTTGGTGAAAACTGAATAAATACCAGAAATGGTGGGAATACTTTGCAATTGTATTTAAATACGAATAAGAATATGTACTCCATTATAAAATTTCTTGCATAAAGAATGGGAATTCAGGTAAAAATGAAAGTAAATGAATACCAGTGCAAATACTTTCCAAATGTATTCATGAATGCATTCATGAATATATTCTTTAATATTATTTTAATGATCATATCAGTTATATTTCATTTTAAAAATCATACGATTCTCTTATTATTTTTAATAAAAATTATATCTGGGACATTATTTGTAATTTTTGTTAATAAATAGTTAAACTCTTATATTATATGTTCTGCTTATAAGTTATATGGCCAAGTCAAAATCTGTGTGACAATAGTTCTCCATTTGTTAATAAAATAAATGAAATCAATTCTCTTCTCTGTCTCCAAAGGTACTATCAAAATCATACATAAGCTAAACAACAACAACTCATAATACAGCTTATACTTATTACCACACAAAACCAGCATGTGCCTCATTTCTAAATCATATTTTTTTATCATATATAACAGCTGAGCGCCGTGACCCATAGGTCCCTTGTTTTTGTTTTGTGTGCACCTATGCCAGAATTTCAGCAGTGATGTTTGTGTAATTGTTTCTTATTTAAAATGTTTAGTATTTGCATTGTTCATATACATGAGAAGTAATGGTCCAGCATTGAAGCATTATACCTGAAGTATTTCCCAATGCACAGGTTCGCATTAGGCCTGTAGGCCTTGTTTAAAATATAAATAAAAGCCATAAAACAAGGTACTTATGATCATTATTTAAATTTGTGAATTTTGTATTTTTCTGGATTCTCAACATCATTGTTTGGCTAAAACTGAATAAATAATAGACATGGTGCGAATGCTTTGCAAATGTATTTAAATACTAATATGAATATGTACTGCATTAAAAAATGTTATTGCATAAGAATGGGAATTCAGGTAAAAATGAAAGTATTTGAATACCGGTGCAGATAGTTTTAAAATGTATTCATGAATGTTGTCTGTTAACAAGGCATAAATTGTAATTGTAAAAGACTAGAAACATGAATCTCTGTATCCTGAGAGTTCCCCAAAAGTTTTCAGAAACCTGAAATTAGGTTAATGTGACCTCTATTGTCAGAGTTATTGGACATGTTTGAGCACCCCATAAATAATGAAAAATACACACAGATTACCAGATTCCTCATATTAAATATGATGTGCTTATGGTACTTGATGAATTATGGGTCTGCATGAATGATGATACCACCTTCATTATCTTAATTAGTTGCCTGTGCAAGGACATTGTCAACATGTCAGTCGAATGAGTGTTATGACTCCTTGGTCACTTGTTTTCTTTATATTCCTGACCTTTCCTGTACAGAAGGTATATTGAGTGTTATGACTCATGGGTCACTTGTTTTCTTTATATTCCTGACCTTTCCTGTACAGAAGGTATATTCTACAGACATACATGTACATTTATTACACTCTTACACATATACTAAATTTGAAAATCATAACATGATATTTGGTAGTGCAGGCCTTTGAATATTGAGAAACCATGTTGTGGTTTGAATTCAGTTTGGCATGTTTACAGGAATATACAAAAATGAATCACCAGTTTCTGTCATGTTTTATCTTATATATCCAGTACTGTGTGTATCAAATTACAGAACTCTGGCACTATTATAAATGAAGTTATAAGCTCCTCAAATCAGGAGAGAATAAATACTAGTATGATGCCATTAATACGTCACCTTCCTTCCAGAAGCCAAAAATATGATAGATTTCACAAAATGACAAAAAAAAAATACAGTAGCTCTTCAAACATATCACAATACCAACATATAAAATTTGAAGGAAATCTGAGATACTGATGTAATGGACCCCTAAAAAATTGGGTGATTTGGCGTGGAATGACCCCTCTGTACTCCCATGTTAGATTTATACGGCAAATACAGTTATTAAGGTTATTGATTGATACTGTGTTGTTGTTCATACTTCAGGCTGTGACTGTAATATTTTATTTTGTATAATTAGGCTGATCAGCGGGTTTTGCGGCAACTCCTAGTCACCTACCTCCCTGACATGGATCTTACTTTAAAGGAGCATGACATCGGTGAGTTGCTTGGTCATCATCCCATAACAAAGTTTAATATATTAGAAATGGTGACTGTAAGTCAACTGAGCTATAGTGATGGTCCTTTCTCCACTGTCTGTCTGATGGTCAATCTGTTAGACAGATATTTGACCTACAAATTTGAAATTCAACGTACAGTTTAGATGTCAATACTATCCCCTCACAAACCCCAAATTAGGTCACTGTGAGCTCGTTATGAGAAAACAAGCAAACACCTCATGTAGTCTTCCTTTGAAAACCTGTTGTAACACATCAAGACAGCTGGTGATAACTCTTGTAAATTGTTGTAGCTAGAGAGTTTTTATAGCGAACCTGTGAGCTTATGCTATGGCGCAGCTTGTCTGTCATCCGCCGTCCGTATGTTAACCCATGCTATTTCAAAAACCGTCAGAGCTAGCAGCTCCAAATCAAATGTAAGAATCATTCACATGTTAAACTTGATCAGATTGAGCATTTTTTTGTGTATCTGCATTTACTTTGATAGGGTTTAAGTTTAAAAACCTTTAAAAATCTTCTTCTGGGAAACCGTCCAGCCATATTGTCCAGTATTTTACAGAAAAATCCCAGAAACAATCTCTCTCCAAGTTTGTTTGAATGGTTCCAGTTCGGTGATGTTTGGCTGAAATACAGGAAGTTTAACTTAGTCATCTGTAGTGCTTTCTGAAGTTTGTTCAGACATCAATTTGCCTCAGATGTTGATAATTCAAGTTTGTTCAAATACTTTTGGTTCAGTGATTTTTGGCTGAGTTACGGGAAGCTGAACTTGACCAGTTTGCTGTATCTTCCTGTATGATTTATAAACCTGCAAAACGTAATTTGTTAAATATTTTACAATAATAATCCACTGAATAATTCTTATAATAATTGTCATTAATGGTTCCACATGAATGATTTTTAGCTCAGATGACTATAAGTCATCTAAGCTATAGTCATGGTCCTATTTCTGTCGTCCGGCCGGCCAGCCGTTAACAGGGCATGTTTTGAAACCATTGGACCTACGAATCCAAAATTTTGCATACAGTTAGATGTCCCCAAAATCTCCTACCATACTGAAAATTGGGTCACTAAGACTTTGTTCCTTTGAGATATTAAGGAAAAACCTCCGTTTTCCAATAAAAACCCATTGTTACAATTCAAGACTGCCTAATATCAAAACCACTGATCTGAATTTTATCATAGTAAACATTCATATTCTTCCATACATTTCCTATACACATACCAAAAATTAGGTCAGTATTGCTTAATTTGTTAAAGTTATGGGCCCAAACAAAATGCACCTTGTAAAAAACTAGGAAATATATTTACTCACTTAACATAAGAATTGCTGATGCTAGAGACTATTTTTTTTTTCATGGATATAACTTCATTTAATCAAGATTCAATTGTATAACTAAATTTAGATCTGAATTTTGCACTTTATTTAAGTTATTAGCATAAATATAAAATCATAACCTAAAATTTTGCCCAATTTGGCCACGCCACGTTTTTTTCCTGTAAGCACTGTGGATTTTATTTTCACAGCATTTACACATAAGGATTTAATCTGTTAAAATCTGAAATTTAAAAAAATATAAGCTGCAAAATTAGGCTAGTTATTGAATTTTTTTTGGAGGCTCTTGATGTATTCCCTTACATTGTCAAGCAGTCCACTTTGGTCACTGTAGGTCATTCAGTGCAGCTCTCAATGCTCCCTGAGGCTCTTATGTAATCCCATCACTGGGGCAAGCCCTCTCTCTTGTTTAGCTTGATCAGGATGTCTGCAGTTAATACCACAGGGAGCCTTTCTCTCCCCCCCCCCCCCCCCCCCATTCTGTTGACAGACCTGTATTATAAATAAGATTAATCTTATAATTTCACATTTTTTTCAGTGGCGAGCGGTAACAACAGAGACCCCTCCCCCAATTACCCCTTAAATACACAGGACAAATAAAAGAGACGAATCTTATAATTTTAATGTTAAATTAATTCATTGTGTTGAGACTTGGACAATTTTGATTTTTTTTAAAGAAAAAAACGTTCAGGAATTTAATCCTAATATTAAAATGTGATAAAATATTAGGATCTAATGTAAGTTCTAACTGACTAGATTTAATATACTGACTAGATATAAATACTTTGTAGCATTTCATTCATATTTCTTCATATCACTGTTAAAATACCGTAAAATCTCCACTTAAAACCGCGATAAAATCAAGAAATTTAAAATCTTAAAATCATGTTGTTTTCCTGAAAGCACTGTGCGGTTTATACTAGAAGGGTTTCCTGATAATCATCCTAACATACATCGTTTTGGGCCGGCGAGTGGGCGATCATATGGCGACTTTCAAAGGCCGCCCTTAGCAGCAGTCTCGGATGCATAGGAGCCTTGTGTAAATGTATTATTTACGATCATTTGTTATTTGTAAATTAAATATTGCTGATTATCTTTCGTGCGATATATAACTTGTTATAAATACTTTGTTATTGTCACCAAATAATATGTTTATAACACCCCTGCTGTAACACATAGCGGCCTACTTCGTTTGGCATGGTCAAGCAAAATTGAAATAAATGTCTACATTAAACCCATTTGCGGCATTATTTAGCAACGATTATTTGTTTAAAACATAAAATTAATAAAAAGCTGACATTGTAAAGAGTCACACAATGGCGGTCGATCGTTTTAAAATGAAGTTTGAGTGCCGCCATGTGCTGAAACGCCCCGGTTTTCTGCTAAGAATATTTTTAACGGCTGTACGCGGTGGGTGGTAAACAGAACAGCCATCTATTCCGTCCAAAATATAATGGAAAATCAGTAGCAAACAAGAATACAGCACGGCATATAAAATCTGTATAAACATGCAGAGGTTCACCGGCCCTTGCGTCTTCCCAAACTTCATGCATGAGTGACCCTGCAAAAAAGTGTTTTGATGTGTTTAAATAAAATGCTAAAGGAATTTTTTAGTGGACAGGAATGGCCATGTCTCAACCTACGCGTGTTGATTTCTAGAGGATGGCTTGATTGTGTCTTATGTCAAATCATTCCGTAGCGAAAGTTGGTGCGGTTTTAAAGGGGGGTTCTTAGTATTTGAGCCCCTCAAGGTGTCTCACCTGGGATTGTGGCAAAGTCTGGGTGCAGTTATTATTGGAAGTGTGGTTTTAAGTGGAGATTTTACGGTAAGTTTTAAAATCAGGAATATTGGTCAAGCTTTGTTGGATTAACTTTAACACTTATGGCCATATATTCAACTTTTTAAAAACTTTATTACCCTCACACATTATTTGTTAATGAAATGTAACTTTTATATAACACTTACCGTAGGCCTATTTTTTCCCTTGGTGCATCATTAAATGGTTTCAGGCCACAGGTTTCATTTATTACACAGTGCATATGCTTGAGCTCATGTCCATTATTCAATAATTTACAGAGTTTCATTTTATCAGGGCCATTTTCTCTTAAATTTTCAAATGCTTATATACATCAAAAACCAAAAGAATGAAAAATGCTTTGCAGTTGATAATTCAGCTGAGCGACGTGACCCATAGGTCCCTTGTTTGGTTGAATTATGGAGATTGAATAAGTCGTCGGATCTATAGTTGTGGGCCCTTCATCTGTCTGTGTGTCTGTCCTGCTGGACCTACGAATCCGAAATTTGGCATACTGTTAAATGTTTCCAAAATCTCCTACCATATTGAAAATTGGGTCACTACAACTTTATTCCTTTTAGGTATTAAGGAAAAAACTCAATCTTTCCTTAAAAAAAAACCATCTTCACACTTCAAGACTGCCTATCTGTTTTTAGCTCAGCTGACTTTTAAGTCATCTGAGCAATAGTTGTGGTCGATTGTCTGTCGTCCATCTGTCTGTCCGTCTGTCTAGCTGTCTAGCTGTCTGTCCGTCTGTTAGACTGGCACGTTTTGAAACTGTTAGACGGACAAATCCAAAATTTGGCATACTGTTAGATGTCCCCAAAATCTCCTACCATACCAAAAATTTGGTCAGTATGACTGTTCCTTCGAGATATTTAGGAAAAACCTCAAATTATCATTATAAACACATTATCACATTTCAGGACTGCCTAATATCAAAACCACGTATCTGTTTTTCTTAATATTTACCAGAAGTAATCTACTACATATTTCATATAAACATGCAAGAAATTAAGTCTGTTAAGTATAATTTCTTTAAGTTATGCGCCTGAACATAATGGACTTTTTAAAAAAAAAACAGGAAAAATATTTACTCACTTAACATGAAAAATTTTGAAACTAGGGACTATTTTCCCAAGTATAGAACTTTGTTTAATTAAGATTCAATTTTTAACCCAAAATTAGATCTGAATTTTAAAAATTTTTTAAGTTATTAGTATCAAAATAAAATCAGTACATTAAATTTTGCCCAACTTTGACCATGGCACTTTTTTTTAGCTCAGCTGACTGTAAGTCAACTGAGGTATAGGAATGGCGCTTTGTCTGACGTCCGTCCGGCCGTTCATTGGCAGGACACAATTCTTAACTGCTGGTCCTAGAAACTTCTAAGTGAACATCCAAGGAGGTCAATAAAAATCTCCTTGGAAGCCTGAAATTAGGTCACTGTGACCTATATCCTCCGAGCTATGGGGCTTAAAAGTACCCCCCAGAATAATAATAAATATAATACAAAACCTCCAACATCTTGATAATTAATGCATGGATTGTCATGAATCTTGCCTTGAATATTGACCATGACTAGCCACCTATATTTTTTAGCTCAGCTGACTATAAGTCATCTGAGCTATAGTCGTGGTCCATTGTCCGTCGTCCGTCCGTCTGTCCGTCCGTCTGTCCGTCTGGATGTCCGTCCGTAAGACTGGCACGTTTCGACAACGTTCGACCTACGAATCTGAAATTTGGCATACAGTTAGATGTCCCCAAAATCTCCTACCATGCCAAAAATTGGGTCAATATGACTTCGTTCCTTTGAGATATTAAGGAAAAACCTCAATTTTTTATTAGAAATCTATTTTCACACTTCAGGACTGCCTATATCAAAACCACTCATCTGGTTTTCTTCATTTTTACCATAAATATTCCTCTATATGGTTCCTATGTACATGCCAGAAATTAAGTCAGTATTATTTAATTTAAAAAAGTTATGGGCCCAAATATAATGGACTTTGTAAAAAAATGAGGAAAGATATTTTGTCACTTAAGACCAAAAGTGTTAAAGGTAGGAATTTTTTTTTCAGTAATACTACTTTAAATAATCAAAATTGAATTGTATACCAAAAATTAGATCAAAATCTGTTAAATTTTTTTAAATATTGGCAAAAATATAAAATTGGTACCTTAAATTTTGCCCAAGTTTGACCATGGCACGTTTTTTTCCTGTAACTGCTGTGTATTTAATTTTCAAAGCATGTTTTTGTTACCATTTCAACTGTTAAAACTAAAAATTTGAAACCAGTTGATCAAAAACTGTAGATTTTATTCAAGTTCTAAAGCACCATGTCATATATTGTTTACACCAAGCTAGTGTTATGCAGTTTACTAGAGCTCAGCTCCCCAGCTTCAGCTCTAAGTTCCTTAAATTTTGCATACAGTTAGATGTCCCCCAAATCCTCTACCATACTAAAAGTTTGGTCACTAGGACTGCATTCCTTCGAGATATTAAGAAAAAACTTCATTTTTCCATTAAAACCCCATTGTTACACTTTAAGATTGCCTAATATCAAAACCACTGATCTGACTTTGATAATATATAATGTACATATTTTTCTATACATTCGCTATGCATATGCCAGAAATGATGTCAGAATCATGTAATTGTTTTAAGTTCTAGGCCAAACCATAATGCACTTTGTAAAAAATCAATAAATATATTTACTCTCTTAACATGAAAATTGCTGAAGGTAGACATTTTTTGCCAGGGATATAACATTATTTAATCAAGATTCAATTGTATCCCCAAAATTAGTTCTGAATTTTTCAAATTTTATAAGTTATTAGCATAAATATAAAATCAGTACCTTAAATTTTGCCCAACTTTGGCCATGGCATGTTTTTCCCTGTAAGCACTGTTGATTTAATTTTCATATCTTGCACTGGTAAGGATTTAAGCTTCTAAATTCTGAAGTTATAAAAGGAATTGGTCAAAAACTAGCTTTTATGAAAGTTTTTATGAGACCATATCACACCTTGGCTGTACTGAAGCCCCTCTTTTATGTCCCCACATTGACCTTTCAGGCCAATTATGCATGCTTGAAGCGAGGCACTCTGCAGCCAGCCAGCTCTTGGGTGGCTTCAACTGGATCTAACTGTCCAACCCCCTCCACTAGTATTTGTTTAGGCCATAAACATAACAATGAACTTTTTTTTGAATATTTGGTTTATGATAAGAACTTAAAAAAATAAATGGAAAAGGAATTTATAGTTAATGAGTTACAGGGGATTACCTTGCAATTACTGATCATTTATGGATCTTCCATGGATGGCCAAAATTGTATTTCAAATAACACCATGCAGTCACTATTGGGTATTTTTCATTTCAACCATAAAATGAAAAATAAATAATTTAAATAAACTTTTGTTTACTATTAGGGATTATATGAAGCAAGATAATGATAGACAAGGATGCAGTTGATTATATTAAATTAATCTAAATTTCCAGGTCTTTTCCAGGTCTTTAACTTGTTGGTTTATATTTATTACAAAATTAAAATAATAAATAAATATGTCAAAAATTTAAAATATTACTCAGACAAGTGTTCCTTAAAGATTTTAATTTGTTTGACATATAACTCATGGTTGTATCAGTTGTTACATGAGACTGGCTAAATAATCAATATTTATATTGCTGGTCCTTTATTTCAGTTCATAAAATTAAACATTCCCAACTCCAGTTTGCTCCTGGTATGATATATTGGGTGTTTTGATCCTTGGATTAATTTTAACACATGTATTAGTTTTATAGCTGAGAATACTTTTCTTTTTTTCCTGATATAAAAAAAAATATAAATATTCAAATTTTTCCTGTTAGTGCTGTGGATATAATTTTCACAGCATGTACACATTAACATTTCATCTGTTAAAATCTGAAATTTGAAACCAATTGATCAAAAACTGTAGATTTTATTCAAGTTTCCAGGTACCATGTCTTCATTGTTTGCATCAGATCAGTATAAATGCAGTGTACTGGGCAGTTACATAACACCTTCAGGTCTGACCTACTGCCACTGTGAGTGTCTGGGTCAGGCTGGGTCAGGCAGTAATTACCAGAGAGCCTCTCTTTCTCTCTCTCTCTGGCAGTCTAGGTCTCTCTTTCTCTCTCTTTCTCTCCTCTGCTTTTTCTCTTTCTTTCTCCATCTTTCTTTCTCTCTTTCTCTCTCTCTCTCTCTCTCTCTCTCTCTCTCTCTCTCTCTCTCTCTCTCTCTCTAAACTAGATACATTAGCTATAAATGTTGATGCAATTTAGAAATGTGAATCAACTGAAATATTCACAATCACATGTATGTTATACTGTAAATTTATAGTAACATTTGGAAACTTGGATTAAAATTATGTAATGAAAAAAAGGAATAAATGCAAATATTGTTAATTTTTTCTTGACTCAGTAGAATGGGGAAAAAAATTATTTGCTTTGTTTCTCCATCTTTCTTTCTGTTTTAAATATTTAATGTTCATGAATAAACTTTTTAGCTCAGCTGACTATTAGTCATCTGAGCTATAGTCGTGGTCCATTGTCCGTCGTCCGTCCGTCTGTCCGTCCGTCCGTCCGTCCGTAGATGTGGCACGTTTTGAAACCGTAAGACCTAGGAATCCAAAATTCAGCATAATGTTAGATGTCCCTAAGATCTCCTACCAAGCCGAAAACTGGATCTTTGCGACTTCATTCCTTTGAGAAATTAAGGAAAAACCTCAATTTTTTATTAAAAACCTATTTTCACACTTTAGGACTGCCTAATATCAAAACCACTCATCTGTTTTTCCTCATATTTACCATAAATAATCCTATATATAGTTCCTATATACATGCCAGAAATAAGGTCTGTATTTTATAATTTAAAAAAGTTATGGGCCCAAACATAATGCATTTGTAAATAATCAGGAAAGAAATTTGATCACTTAACACAAAACTTGTTAAAGCTAAGCACTTTTTTCCAGTAATATTACTTTTATTCAAAATTAAATTGTATACCCAAAATTAGATCAAAATCAATTTTAAATTGTGAAATCTGAATCAAGTATTATTTTTAGCTCAGCTGACTATAAGTCATCTGAGCTAGAGTCGTGGTCCATTATCGTTCGTCCGTTTGTCTGTATGTCCGTCTGTAGATGTGGCACGTTTTGAAACCGTAAGACCTAGGAATCCAAAATTTGGCATAATGTTAGATGTCCCCAAGATCTACCAAGCCGAAAACTGGGTCTTTGCGACTTCGTTCCTTTGAGAAATTAAGGAAAAACCTCGATTTTTTTATTAGCTCAGCTGACTATAAGTCATCTGAGCTATAGTCGTGGTCCATTGTCCGTCGTCCGTCCGTCTGTCCGTCCGTCCGTCCGTCTGTCCGTCCGTAGATGTGGCACGTTTTGAAACCGTAAGACCTAGGAATCCAAAATTCAGCATAATGTTAGATGTCCCCAAGATCTCCTACCAAGATGAAAACTGGGTCTTTGCGACTTTGTTCCTTTGAGAAATTGAGGAAAAACCTCAATTTTTTATTAAAATCCTATTTTCACACTTCAGGACTGCCTCATATCAAAACCACTCGTCTGTTTTTCCTCATATTTACAATAAATATTCCTCTATATAGTTCCTATGTACATGCCAGAAATTAAGTCTGTAAAGTATAAATTCTTTAAGTTGTGGGCCCAAACATATTGGACTTTGTAAAAAATCAGGAAAAATAATAACTCACTTAACATGAAAAATTTTGAAACTAGAGTCTATTTTTTCAAGTATATAACTATGTTTAATTAAGATTCAATTGTTTACCCAAAATTAGATCTGAATTTTGTAAATTTTTTAAGTTATTAGCATAAAATAAAAATCAGTACCTTAAATTTTGCCCAACTTTGACCATGGCACGTTTTTTTCCTGTAAGCACCATTGATTTAATTTTCACAGCATGTAAACATAAATATTTAGTTTGTCTAAATCTGAAATTTGGAAATAAGAGCTTGAAAATTAAGCTAGTTATTGATTTTTTTTCTGTAGTCACTTGCTTTGATTACAGATGCAGGGTCCCACTCCAGGTCACTGGAAGTCAGCTATGCCAGGGTTTCTGATTTGTTACAGTCACTGGGGGAGATCCCCTGCTGTGACAGGTGTACAGTTATTCTCATATCACCACCCCAATCACCCCCCCCCCCCCCCCCCCCCCCCCCCCCCCCCCCCCGCAAACACCCAACCCACCAAGTGTTATGCAGTAATTGTTATTGTTTTCACTGTATCTCCTTAATTGTAATGCTGTTTCCACTCCGATATGCAAAAACTTTCCTTGAAAAAATAATTCAAGGTGTAATCCAGAAGATGCAATGTTGTGTAATGTAGCATTTTTGAAGAAATCAATTTTCTTTTAAATGATTTTAACAAATATAAAGGAACCCATCAGTATTCTTAAATTATTAATAAATATGAAGCACATTATGGATAAATAAAGACACAATTAAAAATTGTGAAATCTAAATCAAGTATTATTTTTAGATATTTATTGTTTTGTAGATTTAAAAGATATATTTTTGTGGTAAAAAATAAATAAACATTTGTATGCATGATGTGGTGTTATCTGACAAGATTGAGATTTATGATGATGCATTTGAGAATTATGAATCAACTTTTATATTCAGATATATATGTTAAATTGGAAATGTATAGAAATATAAACTTAAATTAGAAAATAATTGATGTGATAAAAAAAGCAGGATTTAATACAAACATTTCTTCATTATTTTCCTGCCTCAGCAGAATTTGAGATCAGGCTTTGTTTGCCCTGTTTTATGTTGTTAATTAGCTATATTTCAACTGTATACATTTCATAAATAAAATACATATATATTCAATAATATATATTATACAAAAAAATAGATTCAATTGAACAAATGTGTAAACTACTGAAATGTCAACAGTTAATCGAAAAACCAACTAATGATCATGGTAATAGTACAGATCATTTGTTCACAAACTGCTCACATGCTTTAGTTTCAACATTAGGAAACACATGGTCAGGTCACAAAATATTTTTTGCAACAATTTCTTGCTCATCAATACAAACCAATCATATAAACCAACCATGGCCTTTATTACCTCTTCCTCTTACACTTTATCTCCATTAGATATTATTTTAGATTTTCACCTTCAAGGTTAACGTCAGCTGAGCACAGTGACCCATAGGTCCCTTGTTAAAAACCTATTTTCACACTTCAGGACTGCCTAACATCAAAACCACTCATCTGTTTTTCCTCATTTTTACCATAAATAATCCTCTATATAGTTCCTATATACATGCCAGAAATTAGGTCTGTATTTTATAATTTTAAAAAGTTATGGGCCCAAACATAATGCATTTTGTAATTAATCAGGAAAGAAATTTGATCACTTAACACAAAACTTGTTAAAGCTAAGCACTTTTTTTCCAGTAATATTACTTTTAATCAAAATTAAATTGTATACCCAAAATTAGATCAAAATCTTTTTAATTTTTTAAAATATTAGTAAAAATAAAAAATTGGTACCTTAAATTTTGCCCAACTTTGACCTTGGCACGTTTTTTTCCTGTAAATGCTGTGGATTAAATTTTCAAAGTATGTTTTTGTTAGCATTTCAACTGTTAACTGAAACCAGTTGATCAAAAACTGTAGATTTTATTCAAGTTTTCAAGCACCATGTCACATATTGTTTTCATCAAGCTAGTGTTATGCAGTTTGCTAGAGCTCAGCTCCTGAGCTTCAGCTCTAAGTTCCTTAAATTTGGCATCCAGTTAGATGTCTCCAAAATCCCCTATCATGCCAAGAATTTGGTCACTAGGACTTAATTCCTTCAAGATATTAATGAAAAAATTCATTTTTCCGTTAAAAACCCATTGTTACACTTTAAGACTGCCTAATATCAAAACCACTGATCTGACTTTGATCATATATAATATACTTATTAGCCCTCAGCCCTTAGGCTGATGGGCTATTGTCGTCACCCAAGCTGTCCGTCCGTCCGTCCGGCGTCCGTTAACTTTTACCTTGTGAGCGGGATATCTTGAAAAGGATTCACCGTCAGAATTTTATTTCCTCGGTAAAGATGTATATCGACAAAATCTCGGTCAAGTTCGAAGATGGGTGACCTTGACCTATTTTTCTACATTTTAGAGCTGATTATAGAAAAACACTTAGATGCTTATTACTCAGGAACCATTTGGTGGATTTTCACAAAACTTTCTATAATTATTGGGACTGATAGTCTGTACCTGCTATACAAGTTTGGTGGCGCCACCTACAATTTCTGATTTTTAATGAATTTTTATCGGATTTTTCAACTTTGGGCTTGTGAGCGGGATATCTCGAAAAGGATTCACCGTAAGAATTTTATTTTTTCGGTGAAGATGTATATTGACAAAATCTCGGTCAAGTTCGAAGATGGGTGACCTTGACCTATTTTTCTACGTTTTAGAGCTGATTATAGAAAAAACATTTAGAAGCTTATTTCTCAGGAACCATTGGACGGATTTTCACAATACTTACTATGATCATAGGGACTGATGGTCTGTAACTGCTGCACAAGTTTGGGGGCGCCACCTGCAATTTCTGATTTTTTATTGAATTTTTCTTGGATTTTTTAACTTTGGCCTTGTGAGCGGGATATCTCTAAAAGGATTCACAATAGGAATTTTATTTCTTTGGTGAAGATGTATATCGACAAAAATCTCATTCATGTTCGAAGATGGGTTACCTTGACCTACTTTACAAGGTCACAGAGCTTATAATAGAATAAAACTTAGAAGCTTATTTTTCAGGAGGCATTTGGTGGATTGTTATGAATCATGGTACATACCTCTCCATTTTAAATTTATAACTGAGACATGTACAGATATACATCCATGTGAGAACAGATATTTAGTACTTGTTACTGTTACCACCTCTAAACACTGTTCTTTTGGCTGAGGGCTTTTGTCAGCTTTTGCTGATATTCTAGTTTTTCTGTACATTCGCTATGCACATGCCAGAAATGATGTCGGTATTGCATATTTTTCTATACATTCGCTATGCACATGCCAGAAATGATGTCAGTATTACGTGTTTTGACTTCCGGTGTCATGGCTGCTCGTAGCTAGACGGATATAAGGACTGCTCCGTATAAAAGTGGAATTACCCAGTGTAAAAAGGTTTCAATACGGAATAGGTACAACAAAAAGTTATAAACAATGCCTAAACAACCACAAACCAAAAGAGGTGATACACAAGGGAGCCTAGATAGCTTTATTGAAAAAGAAACCACGGAGGAAAGCAGTTTGCAGACGGAGCCCCAGCATGGGGCATGTAAACAAACGGACAAAGACGTGAGAGAGGTGAGCCAGAGTATGAATGAAACTATGCTTGACACAAAATTAAAAGCTCTTGAAAATAATATTTGAAAGCAGATTTTAAAACTTCATTAGAAACACAAGTAAAGGGACTACTTGGTGAAGTTCAAACATTAGAAAAAGGTGTCGGAGAATGTAAAGATGAGCTAGGTCAGTTAAAGAGAAGTACAGAATTCTCACAAGGTCAGATTGAGGATTTGCTAAAGAAAACTGAAACATTGGAAAAAGAATCTTATCAAATGAAAGTTGAGATGAATAGTTTGAAAAAAGACTTGTATGAGAAAAATAAAACAATTCAAGAATTAGAACAAAGATGTATGAAAAAACTGAATGAATTGGAACGTTATTCCAGAGAATTTAATGTAAGACTGACTGGGATGAAAGAAGAAAAAGGAGAAAATTGCAAAAATATTTTGGCTCAAATTATTGAAGAAAATAATTTGGTAGAAAGAAAAACAAAAGCTGAAATATTAGACTGTATTGAACACGCGCACAGGTCCGGTCAAAAGTTCAGAGGCACTCGGCACATAATTGCCCGTTTCTATAGCCGGGGGTTGAGAAACCACAACGTCAAAGCCGCAAAAGAAAAGCTGAATAATAGAGATCGAAATAACGGTGTGCACCTGTACGAAGACTTGACTGCTGAGGATTACAAACAGAAGAAGAGAGCAAGTGATCAAATGAAAGAAGCCCATCGGCAACACAAGAAAACCCGCTTCTGGCATGGACAATTAATTATTGAGGGAAAGCGTGTGGAGATAAGTTCATGAACTCTGTTCTTCTCGCCATGTATCTTCGGGTGCATGTTTCAATACCTGTCCACCAGAGTGCACCAGTACACAAAGTTGTCAAGTAACTTGAAAGAGGGCGATACAACCGACAGAAAGGATAATAATGACCAAAAAAAGACCTTCAGATAACGTAATTATACTGCATTAAAAACCATGTGGTTATGGTGTTAAGGAATATATAAATAAATTAGTAAATAACTTTAAAAAAATGGAGCAATACAGACTGTTTCCGGCTTAGCATCAATATAGTTAACATAGCTATAAGATAATTATCAAAGTTCTGAGTGTTTTGTCATTAGCTGGATACATATAGAGGGACGCTCCTGGTAACCAGCTGATATTTTCTATTACAGAGATCTACAGCTATGTTATTAATATTCATCCATTCACCACTGGAATTACTGTTCTATTTATTACTGTTCTATGTGTGCCTTAAATTATGTTTGTTGTGTAAAACGAGAAAGTACTTGGTTAGGGAATATTATCTAGAAAAGGAGATTTTGAAGAAGTGTATAAGGTTAATTGTTATGTTACTTGCAATTGATAATTATTTATGGGGAATACTCAAATGTAAACCTCGGAAGGAGGTTAAGGTAGACAAAGAATGTGTGAATATTGGTTATTAAATCATTAGCAAAACTAACAATAAGTTAAAATAATATGAATAAAAACAGTATAGGAATAATGTCTCTAAATGTTAGAGGTTTAGGGAAAAAAAATAAGAGACGTCAACTGTTTCATTGGTTTCATCAGAAAAAGCATAAGATAATTTTATTACAGGAAACTCATAGTAAACCAGAATGTGAACAGATGTGGAACGCTGAGTGCAGGGGTCACACAGTGATTTATAATCATGGGGCAACAAATGCCAGAGGGGTGTGTTTTATGATAAAAATTCCTTTTGGTATGAAATTTTACAAATGAAAAAGATTGTGAAGGCAGATATATTATAATTGATATTAAAATGGAGAATATAACAATTACTCTTGCAAATATATATGGACCTAATGATGATAAGCCAAACTTTTTTAGAGATTTTTTTGCAGTTTTAGACTCATTTAACAATGAGCATATAGTATTAGGAGGTGATTGGAATGTTTTTCTTGATGGCAATCTGGATAAATTAGGAGGTAATTTACGAACACATGCTTTGGCAAGAAGGGTAATACAATTATATGCGTCAGAAATGGGGTTGTGTGACGTTGCAAGAATGAAGCACCCAGATGAAAAAATCTATACTTGGTCTCGATCACAACCTCATATAATAGCTAGCCGTATTGACTTTTTCTTAACATCGACATCAATTTTAGCGTTAACTTGTTCTACAGAGATAAATTTAGCCATTAGAACAGACTGACACAAATGTGCAAGCCGCCTAGTGTATGTCAAATGGAATTTCATAAAATAATGAAATAAGTTAGGGAAAATATAATTTATGCGGTGCTTTAGCAGGCCAGTTAATATTAAATTGGAATGTCAGATCATAAAGTGTAGTTGGAGAGACAGAGTTAATAATATTTGGTAAAGTTGTCAGATGTTGTTGTCATCATGTTTGTTTACATCCATGCTGATGACGCTGGTGGGTTGTTCAATAGTATATTATTTATTATGTAAGCAAATGGACTTACTGTACCATGATTTATTATAATTAGATGACAGAAGGTTCTAGAGAATTCAGGCAATGTGTAATTTCCAATAGGTAAATTCTAGAAAATCCCGTAGGTGCAAGGCTTGACAAGAAACGACTTGATTATTCTAGAGACTTCTAGAAGTTTCGGTTACCCAGGTATAAATAGGGCGGTGTCAAGGCCGGGAGAGGGAAGAGAAGTGAATGAATTTGGAAGTTACCGTCAACTGGTGACAGGTCGTTTTATGTCAACGACAGATTAGTTGAACACCGAGCGGGGTGTGTTACAAATTCCGCGAGGACAGTATTAGTCCTGGAGAGAATAAAGATAGTTGTAGCCGATCAGGGCGTCAGAAGATATACGTAATTGGTATTTGTTGAAGACGTCATTATTGTGAGATTGGAGCCAGTCAACGACGACGGTGGCCAATTGTTGGATGTTACCGGAATAAACCGTGTTCTTCAGTTCAGACGAGTGGTATTTTGGACTTTTCTGTGTGAAAGAACTCGTGAATATATGTCCGCTGCGTGTGTGGTGTGACATATATAAGTGGGGGCTCGTCCGGTGACAGACAGCTGAAGAAATCAAGTGGAAATTCAACAGATCGAAGTGTGGATTGGGCGATAATCGGCAAGATACGTAAAATCCAGAAGTACTACTGCCAGAAGTCGGTATAATTCTGATAGCAGTGAGATCGACTGTGCTGTAGCAACATGGCAACTACAGTCCAGCAGTTGATTAAAGTTGGACAAGAGTTGGGATACGAAGGCCCTGCATTGCAAGAGTTTGTGAGGGAACAGCAGGCCGCCGACAGGGAAGAAAGGCAAAGAGAGAGAGAAAGAGAGAGGGAAAGAGAGGAAGCGCAAAGACAGAGAGAAAGAGAGGAGGCTGAGAGACAGAGAGAGAGGGAACAAGCAGCCAGAGAAGAGAGAGAGAGACAGAGGGAAATAGAAGAGAGAGAGAGACAGAGAGAAGAAAGAGAGAGACAGAGAGAAATTGAAAGTGATCAAGCAGCAAGAGAAGAAAGAGAGAGAGAAAGACAACATGAACTCCTCATGTTGGAAAGACGACTCCAGCTTCAAGAGAGGACTGCTCAGCCCCAGAATCCTGTGATGACAGCAGATGTTCGCTGCCCTGCATTACCTAGATTCACCGAGAGAGATGACCTAGACAGCTACTTGATGAGGTTCGAAAGATTTGCCGAACAAGCCAAGTGGAAAAGAGATTCCTGGTCAACTCGTCTATCAGCTCTTTTGACAGGCAAGGCTTTAGACTGTTATAGTCGTTTATCTAATAGTCAGTGTTTAGATTACGATGTTGTAAAGACAGCCTTGTTAAATAGATATGGGTATACAGAAGATGGTTTCAGGGTTAAGTTTAGAGAGTGTAAGCCAGAGGACTCAGAAAGTCCGGGTCAATTTATTGTGAGACTGCAGGGTTATTTAGATAGGTGGGTAGAGTTATCTCATACAGAGAGTACGTTTGAGGGAATCTGTGATTTGATAGTAAAAGAGCAGTTCATTAACTCTTGTCCCAGTGATCTAGCTGTACACCTGCGTCAGGAAGCCCCTGGTACTTTATCAGAACTAGCGGAGCTGGCAGATCACTTCTTAGTGGCTAGACGTAGACAGTTGGCAAATAGACAGCAGCATGTTAAGCCCGGTGTGAACCGCAACCCACCAAGTGGCCAGACACAGTCGGATAGTCAGTTACAATGTTACATATGTAAGAAAGCTGGTCACAAAGCATCTGATTGTAAACTGAAGGATCAAGGGGCTCGTTGTTATAAGTGTGGGAAGCCTGGCCATTTGGCACGTGATTGTAGGAATCTTCCTTTGAGAGATAGTAAGAATGACCGAAGTCAGGTAAGCCATAGAGTGAACCAGGCTGTGATTGACAAGGAGCCGACAGCAGCTAGTGTTGCTTATATTGGTGCAGAAAGGGAGATTGACTTAGTCAATGATGTAGAAGCTCAGTCAGGCCTTCAGGTAGACCAATGTATACATAGTGCTGGTGCTCAAGACATGGCACAATTTGAAGGGCGACTGCCAGTTGCTCAGGGTAAAGTGGGAGAAAATGATGTAATTATGATGAGAGACACTGGGTGTGATGGTGTTATTGTGAAGACTGATCTGGTAGGTAGTGATCAGTTGTTAGATCGGATGACACGTGTTATTGGTTTTAATCGACGTGTGAGTATACATCGTATGGCTAGGATAGAAATAGACACACCATATTATGTTGGTAGCGTAGAAGCTATTTGTGAAGAAAATCCCATGTTTGATTTGATTGTTGGAAACATTGAGGGGGTCCCTGAGGTTCCAGACCCTGAATGGCATGTCAGTGCTGTAACTACCAGGGCCCAAGATAAGCAATATAAACAGCTGAAGTCATTAGCAGTATTTGAGGGTGTAAAAGGAGAGCAAGTTAGCAGAGATAGGCTTATTGAGCTCCAACAAGCTGACCAGAGTTTGCAGAAATATAGAGACAGTGCTAGCCAGAAACAGGATCAGGATCAAAATGTATCATTTGCTATAAAATCAGGGGTACTGTATCTCCTGTATACAGATAAGTCAGACCCAGCAGAGAAAATCATTAAGCAGATTGTAGTACCTGAACCCCTCCGTCAAGGTGTCATGGAGATTGCTCATGACTCCATAATGAGTGGTCATATGGGCGTGAAAAAAACCACCAATAGAATTCGGTCAAATTTTTATTGGCCAGGAATGAGTCGTGATGTTGCGAGGTTTTGTGCATCATGCGACAGATGCCAGAAAACGGCTAATAAAGGTTCTGTTCCTCGTGCTCCATTAGAAAAGATGCCTCTTATAGACATGCCCTTTAAACGATGTGCAGTAGATATCATCGGGCCTAGTACGCCACCTAGTGAGCAGGGACATCAATACATTTTGACCTTAGTGGATTATGCCACCCGTTACCCTGAGGCTGTAGCATTGAAGAACATTCAGGCGGAAACGGTGGCTGAAGCTCTTGTAGATATCTATAGTAGGATTGGTATCCCAGAAGAGATACTGAGTGATCAGGGCACTCAGTTTATTTCACAGTGTATGCAAGAGGTGTCTCGTTTATTAAGTATCAAGAGGCTAACCTCAAGTCCGTATCACCCCATATGTAATGGACTTGTAGAGAGATTTAATGGAACTCTTAAAAAAATGTTTAGGAGGTTGTGTGAAGAACAACCTCGACAGTGGCATAGATATCTCAATGCTCTGTTGTTTGCGTACCGAGAGGTACCACAGGAATCTACTGGTTTCTCACCATTTGAATTATTGTATGGGCGCACAGTCAGAGGACCCATGCAGATTCTTAAAGAGTTGTGGACCAAGGAAGTAGAAACCCCTGAAATACAAAATAGCTATCAATATGTTTTTGAATTAAGAGACCGGTTGGAACAAACCTTGGAGATGGCCCAAGCTGAACTATCTAAAGCTCAGGCTCGTTACAAGGGTTACTATGACAACAAGGCCAAAATTAGGAAACTGCAGGTTGGAGATCAGGTGCTCGTGTTACTTCCTACAGACCACAACAAGTTGTTGATGCAGTGGAAGGGACCTTACCAGGTAGAGGGCATAATTGGTAGAAATGATTACAGGGTTAAGGTTAATGGGAAGGGAAAGATCTATCACATTAATTTGTTAAGGAAATATGTGGCCCGAGCAGCACCTGAGTCAAAACAGACTAATGAACAGGTTAACACAAAATGTGGTGGAGCCTTGTTAGAGGTAGTCTGTGCGACAGTAGTAGAACCCACTGATACTGATGGACAGGATACGGTTGATGATGAGGACTTGTTAGAGTTGGGGACATATATGGGTAAGGAGTCTGTCAATGATGTAAATATAGGAGCTGAAATAGGGACAGATCAGAAAGAAGAAATCAGACAGGTTATAGATGAGTACAATGATGTGTTCACTGATGTACCTGGTACTACTAACTTGGTAGAACATCATGTCCAGTTAACATCTGATGAGCCAGTTAAGTGTAAACCATACCCTGTACCTTATGCTATCAGAGAATCTCTGAAAAAGGATATTGATGATATGTTAAAGATGGGAATTATCCATGAGTCAACATCATGTTACGCGTCACCAGTGGTGGTGGTCCGTAAGCGTGATGGAACAAATAGAGTATGTGTGGACTATCGCAAGTTGAATAAGATCACAGTAGTGGATCCTGAGCCTGTAAACAGAGTTGATGATGTGTTCAGCAGATTAAGTGAAGATAGGTATTTCACTAAGATTGACTTGAGTAAAGGTTATTGGCAAGTACCAGTAGCAGAGCAAGATGTATATAAAACAGCTTTTGTTACACCTGATGGAAGATATGAGTTTTTAAAGATGCCATTAGGTATGGTTAACTCGGGAGCCACGCTGGTCCGAGGAGTTCGTAAAATGTTAGATGGAATGAATTGTGTAGACAGTTATGTAGATGACTTGTTAGTACACACCAAGACGTGGGAAGATCATGTCAGTGTACTTAGGAAGTTACTTAGTCGTATGAGAGATGCTGGTTTAACTGCTAGACCTACCAAGTGTTGGTTAGGGACTACCAGTGTAGACTTTTTAGGTCACCAAATAGAACTGAATGGTGTAGGTCCTCAAAATGATAATGTATGTAAAATTGACAGAGTAGTCAGACCTAAAACAAAGAAGGAAATCCGATCATTCATTGGCCTGGTTGGATATTATAGGAACTATATTCCTAATTTCGCTACTATAGCAGCTCCTCTTAAGGATTTGACTAAAAAGGGTAAGCCTAATAAAATAGAGTGGAATGAACCTCAAGAGAGGGCATATTGTACACTGAAAGAGTATTTGGCTAGGAAACCCATTCTCAGGTTAGCTGATCCAAAGAAACCATTTGTTCTGCAGACAGATGCTTCAGATGTAGGAGCCGGTGCTATTTTATTGCAAGAATATGATTCACAGTTATTTCCTGTATCATATGCTAGCAAAAAATTGTCAAACAGAGAACAGAAGTACTCACTATAGAGAAAGAATGCCTTGCATTAGTTTGGGGTGTAAATAAGTTCAAGTTATATCTCACAGGAACTGAATTTGTTGTGCAAACAGAACATCAGCCTCTCACTTACTTGAACAAAGCTAAATTCATCAATGACAGAGTAATGAGATGGGCAATGTATTTGCAGAACTACAAATTTCACATTAAATCAATCCAGGGTAGTAAAAACAATGCAGCTGACTTCTTAAGTCGTGTTGTGTAAAATAGATCTGAAACAGATAGGAAAATAAAGGGTAAACCATGTAAATATGAATGATGATATGAATGTACATAATATAATGTTATGTTGAAATAGCTTGAAGGTTGTATTGTAGATTAAAATATGGATGTGCTTTAAAGGAGTTTGCATTATTGTATATATGTTTAATGATGTTCAAATACTATGATGAGAGTATATTGTTCTACATGTGTTGAGTAGTTACAAATAGCAGAACCATTATTTGGGTACACACATGTAAGCAATGTAATACTGAGGATACAAAGGTCATGAATGTGTTTAATGGAAACTTGAAATTTACATTATGATGCATTTGATGTGTAACAGTACACATTTGTGTTTTTGTTAGGTACTGGAAAAATATCTTTTAGAGATTTTTCTTAAGGGGGGGCGTGTGACACAAATGTGCAAGCCGCCTAGTGTATGTCAAATGGAATTTCATAAAATAATGAAATAAGTTAGGGAAAATATAATTTATGCAGTGCTTTAGCAGGCCAGTTAATATTAAATTGGAATGTCAGATCATAAAGTGTAGTTGGAGAGACAGAGTTAATGATATTTGGTAAAGCTGTCAGATGTTGTTGTCATCATGTTTGTTTACATCCATGCTGACAACGCTGGTGGGTTGTTCAATAGTATATTATTTATTATGTAAGCAAATGGACTTACTGTACCATGATTTATTATAATTAGATGACAGAAGGTTCTAGAGAATTCAGGCAATGTGTAATTTCCAATAGGTAAATTCTAGAAAATCCCGTAGGTGCTAGGCTTGACAAGAAACGACTTGATTATTCTAGAGACTTCTAGAAGTTTCGGTTACCCAGGTATAAATAGGGCGGTGTCAAGGCCGGGAGAGGGAAGAGAAGTGAATGAATTTGGAAGTTACCGTCAACTGGTGACAGGTAGTTTTATGTCAACGACAGATTAGTTGAACACCGAGCGGGGTGTGTTACAAATTCCGCGAGGACAGTATTAGTCCTGGAGAGAATATAGATAGTTGTAGCTGATCATGGCGTCAGAAGATATACGTAATTGGTATTTGTTGAAGACGTCGTTATTGTGAGATTGGAGCCAGTCAACGACGACGGTGGCCAATTGTTGGATGTTACCGGAATAAACCGTGTTCTTCAGTTCAGACAACGAGTGGTATTTTGGACTTTTCTGTGTGAAAGAACTCGGGAATATATGTCCGCTGCGTGTGTGGTGTGACATAGACCATTGTAGCATTGATTTGGAAATTGAAAACAGCATGCATGTAAAAGGTCCAGGATATTGGAAGTTTAACTGTAAATTGTTAGAGGACTCCAATGATCAATCACTTATTACAAAAACAATTGTATCTGTTATAGAAAATAATGAAAATACTAAACCTATGTTACTGTGGGATATATTAAAAATGGAAATTTGTGATAAAACCATTACATATAGTAAAGATAAGCAAACTTTATCAAGAACTAAAATGAAAGAGCTAGAAAAAAAGATTAAGGTAACTTGTTCAAGCCATCCCTGTGAACTTGAAAATGCAAAAAAAAAAAGAAATGGAAAAATACATACAGGAAAAAACTGAAGGAGCTATAGTAAGATGTAAAGTAAGATGGTTAGAAGAAGGAGAAAAACCTACTATTAGTATTTTTTGAATTTAGAAAAAAGAAATTATGCAAGGAAAACAATAAACAGATTATATGTGAATGGAAATATCACTAAAAACCCAACACTTATATCACAAGAACAAGTGAATTTTTATAGAAATCTTTATGTTTCAAAATTAAAATGTGAACAAAATGTAACCAATAATGATTTTCTAAAAGGTAACCATTTAAAAATATCCGATGAAATAAAAATACAAATAGATGCCCCAATTACAGTGGATGAACTATATAACAGTTTAAAATCATTTAAAAACGGTAAATCCCAAGGCATAGACGGGTTACCAGTGGAGTTCTTTAAACAATTTTGGAATCCTTTAAAATTAGTTTTCCATAGAGCTGTTAATGATTCATTTGAAAGCAATATACTCACCTATTCCCAAAGACGGAATAGTGACAGTTATACCAAAACATGGGAAAGATCCTCTTTTATTGAAAAATTGGAGATAAGTTTAATGAATACTGATTATAAAATTATCACAATTTTGGAATCCTTTAAAATTAGTTTTCCATAGAGCTGTTAATGATTCATTTGAAAGCAATATACTCACCTATTCCCAAAGACGGAATAGTGACAGTTATACCAAAACATGGGAAAGATCCTCTTTTATTGAAAAATTGGAGATAAGTTTAATGAATACTGATTATAAAATTATCACAAAAACCATTGCTAACCGTCTAAAATTAGCTTTACATTCAATAATCAATGAAGATCAAACAGGCTTTTTAAAAAATAGATATATCGGAGAAAATATTGTTCGAATACTGTCAATTATGGATTATTGTAAATATAAAAGAGAAGAAGCATACCTTTTAGTAATTGACTATGAAAAAGCTTTTGACAGCTTAGAATGGGAATTTATCATTCAAGCTTTAGAATATTTCAATTTTGGTGATCAGATAATTAAATGGATTCAAACCATTTATAAAAATATTTCTAGTTCTATCATTAATAATGGTTGGTTATCATCATTCTTTAACATCTACTGTAAAATCTCCACTTAAAACCGCACTTCCGATTAAAACCGCACCCAGACTTCACCAAAATTCAATGTGAGACACCCCGAGGGGTTAAATACTAAGAACCCCCCTTTAAAACCGCACCAACTTTCGCTACGGAATGATTTGACAAAAGACACAATCAAGCTATCATCTAGAAATGAACAAGCGTTGGTTGCGACTCGGCCATTCCTGTCCAAATAAAAATTCCTTGGGCATTTTATTTAAACACATCATAACACTTTTTGGAAGGGTCACTTAAGCATGAAGTTTGGGAAGAGGTAAGGGCCGGTGAACCTCTGCCTGTTTATACAGATTTTATATTCCGTGCCGTATTCTTGTTTGCTACTGATTTGTCATTATATTTTGGAAAAAATATTCTGCTGATCAATTTCAAGTCACTGTATATTTTAATTCAAAAAGTAATATTTTGAAATCTTAATTTTTGATGAAAATTCCATTTTCTGGAATTACTCGGAAGATTCAAATCATTTTCGTACCAGTTACTTGATATATCTGACCATAATATATAAGGAAAGAATATTAAAATTTGAGGCACTTGAATATAAAAATGTTATTTTAGGCACTTATGAAGATATAACGCTGAATGCCATTTTACTTATCGCAAAGAGATATATATACATCACTCGGTGTGAGGAGAAAAAACCTTCCTTTAGAAATTTTAAATGTTTTCTTAAAGATATAATTTATATTGAAGAAAAAGCAGCAAAAAGTAATGGTAAATTACATATTCATGGAAGAAAATGGAAAAATTGTCAAAATATAATTAGTTGAGAATTCCCTAGCTTTATATCTATTATATATAAAACAATAAATAAGACACCTTTTTTGTAAGAACCAAATGTAAAATGAAGTAAAAATTATATAAAGGCACTATATATGTATATATTATGTGATTGTGTATATTTATGTAGTGTGTGTTTTCTTTTGTATGTAATTGTGTATTCTATGTATTTTGCATGTTTTCATTTGTTTTTGTTAATAAAAAAAAAAAAATATTACGTATTTTTAGCTCAGCTGACTATAAGTCATCTGAGCTATAGTCGTGGTCCATTGTCCGTCGTCCGTCCGTCCGTGTGTCCGTAGATGTAGCACGTTTTGAAACCGTAAGACCAAGGAATCCAAAATTCGGCATAATGTTAGATCTCCCCAAGATCTCCTACCAAGCCGAAAACTGGGTCTTTGCGACTTTGTTCCTTTTAGAAATTAAGGAAAAACCTCAATTTTTTATTAAAAACCTATTTTTACACTTCAGGACTGCCTAATATCAAAACCTCTCATCTGTTTTTCCTCATATTTACCATAATTATTCCTCTATATAGTTCCTATGTACATGCCAGAAATTATGTCTGTATTATGTAAATTTAAAAAGTTATGGGCCCAAACATAATGCATTGTGTAAAAAATCAGGAAAGATATTTGATCACTTAACACAAAATATGTTAAAGCTAAGCACTTTTTTTCCAGTAATATAACTTTAATTAATCAAAATTAAATTGTATACCCAAAATTAGATCAAAATCTTTTAAATTTTTTTAAAATATTAACAAAAATAAAAAATTGGTACCTTAAATTTTGCCCAACTTTGACCATGGCACGTTTTTTTCCTGTAAGTACTGTGGATTTAATTTTCACAGCATGTTTTTTTAGCATTTTGTCTGTAAACACCAAAAATTTGAAACCAGTTGATCAAAAACTAGATTTTATTTAAGTTTTCAAGCACCATGTAACATATTGTTTAAATCAAGCTAGTGTCATGCAGTTTGCAAGTGCTCAGCTCCCCCGCTTCAGCTCTCAGTTCCTAAAATTTGGCATGCAATTAGATGTCTCAAAAATCCCCTACCATGCCAAGAATTTGATCACTAGGACTTAATACCTTCGAGATATTAATGAAAAACTTCATTTTTCCATTAAAAACCCATTGTTACACTTCAAGACTGCCTAATATCAAAACCACTGATCTGACTTTAATCATATATAATATACATATTTTTCTATACATTTTCTATGCACATGCCAGAAATGATGTCAGTATTGCGTAATTGTTTTAAGTTATGGGCCCAAACATAATGCACTTTGTAAAAAATCAAGAAATATATTTACTCCCTTAACAAGAGGATTGCTTAAGCTAGAGATTTTTTGTCAAGGATGTAACATTATTTAATCAAGATTCAATTGAATACCCAAAATTAGTTCTGAATTTTTCAAATTTTATAAGTTATTAGTATAAATATAAAATTAGTACCTTAAATTTTGCCCAACTTTGACCATGGCATGTTTGTTTCCTGTGAGCACTGTTGATATAATTTTCATATCATGCACACATAAAGATTTCAGCTTTTTAGTTTAAAAAGCTGAAAGAAATTGGCCAAAAATTGTAGCTTTTATTAATGTTTTTATGAGACCATGTCAGACTTTGGCTCTCTGTATCACCTCTTGAGTCACCTGTATGTTGACCTTGTTGAACTTTCAGCAAATTATGCATGCTTGAGGCCAGACATAAACTGGGGCTCCAGGCAGCTTATTATATAATGGCCAGCCACAGTTGATCCAGGTGTCCAACCCAACTCATCTAGTAGTTTTAACCAACAACATAACAATAAACAATAAATTAATAAATTTTTATTGGTTTTTAATAACAAATTAAAGAAAAATAGAAAAGGAATTTGTTAGTTGATAATAACAGGAAATAACCTTGCAGTTACCGATGATATAAGAATCTTGTATCGATGGATAGAATGTCACGTATTCCAAATAACACCATGCAGTCACCTATGGTATTTTTCAGTTCAATTTTAATGATAAAAAAGTAAATCATATTATTCATTACTTATCATTAGGGATCATATGAAGGAAATTAATGATAGACACAGATGCAGTTGATAATATTATTATCTAGATTCCTACTGTGTCTATAGTTAGTACATTGATGTGAAATTATTCCAAAATGAATACATTACATTTTTTTTAATATAAATAAAAGCCATAAAACCAGGTACTTATGATCATTATTTAAATGTGTGAATTTTGTATATTCTGGATTCTCAACATCATTGTTTGGTGAAAACTGAATAAATACCAGACATGGTGCGAATACTTTGCAATTGTATTTAAACACTAATATGAATATGTACTCCATTATAAAATTTCTTTCATAAGAATGGGAATTCAGGTAAAAATGAAAGTATATGAATACCAGTGCAAATACTTTCAAAATGTATTAATGAATGCATTCATGAATATATTCTTTAATATTATTTCAATAATCATTTCAGTTATATTTTATTTGAAAAAATCATACTATTCTCTTATTATTTTTAATAAAAATTATATTTGGGACAATATTTGTAATTTTTAGCTCAGCTGACTATAAGTCATCTGAGCTATAGTCGTGGTCCATTGTCCGTCGTCCGTCCGTCTGTCCGTCCGTCCGTCCGTCCGTCCGTAGATGTGGCACGTTTTGAAACCGTAAGACCTAGGAATCCAAAATTCGGCATAATGTTAGATGTCCCCAAGATCTCCTACCAAGCCGAAAACTGGGTCTTTGCAACTTCGTTCCTTTGAGAAATTAAGGAAAAACCTCAATTTTTTATTAAAAACCTATTTTCACACTTTAGGACTGCCTAATATCAAAACCACTCATCTGTTTTTCCTCATATTTACCATAAATATTCCACTATATAGTTCCTATGTACATGCCAGAAATTATGTCTGTATTATTTAATTTAAAAAAGTTCTGGGCCCAAACATAATGCATTTTGAAAAAAATAAGGAAAGATATTTGATCACTTAACACAAAAAATGTTAAAGCTGTGGACCTTTTTTCCAGTAATATAACTTTAATTTATCAAAATTAAATTGTATACCCAAAATTAGATGAAAATCTTTTAAATTTTTTAAAATATTAATAAAAATAAAAAATTGGTACCTGAAATTTTGCCCAACTTTGACCATGGCACGTTTTTTTCCTGTAAGTACTGTGGATTTAATTTTCACAGCATGTTTTTGTCAGCATTTCAACTGTTAACACCAAAAATTTGAAACCAGTTGATCAAAAACTGTAGACTTTAATCAAGTTTTCAAGCACCTTGTAACATATTGTTTACATCAAGCTAGTGTTATGTAGTTTGCAAAAGCTCAGCTCCCCAGCTTCAGCTCTAAGTTCCTTAAATTCAGCATACAGTTAGATGTCTCCAAAATCCCCTACCATGCCAAGAATTTGGTCACTAGGACTTAATACCTTCGAGATATTAATGAAAAACTTCATTTTTCGATTAAAAACCCATTGTTACACTTCAAGACTGCCTAATATCAAAACCACTGATCTGACTTTAATCATAAACAATATACATATTTTTCATTCTCTATGCACATCCCAGAATGATGTCAGTATTGCATAATTGTTTAAAGTTATGGGCCCAAACATAATGCACTTTGTAAAAAATCAAGAAATATATTTACTCCCTTAACAAGGGCATTGCTAGAGATTTTTTTGTCAGGGATGTAACATTATTTAATCAAAATTCAATTGAATACCCAAAATTAGTTCTGAATTTTTCAAATTTTATAAGTTATTAGTATAAATATAAAATTAGTACCTTAAATTTTGCCCAACTGTGACCATGGCACGTTTGTTTCCCGTGAGCACTGTTGATATAATTTTCATATCATGCACACATAAGGATTTCAGCTTTTTAGTTTAGAAAGCTGAAAGAAATTGGCCAAAAATTGTAGCTTTTATTAATGTTTTTTATGAGACCCTGTCAGACTTTGGCTCTCTCCAGCCCCTCTTGAGTCACCTGTATGTTGACCTTGTTGACCTTTAATCAAATTATGCACGCTTGAGGCGAGACATACAGGAATCCAGGCAGCTTATGGCCAGCCACAGTTGATCCAGGTGTCCAACCCAACTCATCTAGTAGTTTTAACCAACAACATAACAATAAACAATGAATAAATAAATTTTTATTGGTTTTTAATAACAAATTAAAGAAAAATAGAAAAGGAATTTGTTAGTTTATAATAACAGGAAATTAACTTGCAGTTACTGATGATATAAGAATCTTGTATCGATGGGTAGAATGTCACATATTCCAAATAACACCATGCAGTCACCTATGGCATTTTTCAGTTCAATTTTAATGATAAAGAAGTAAATCATATTATTCATTACTAATCATTAGGGATCATATGAAGGAAATTAATGATAGACAAAGATGCAGTTGATAATATTAATCTAGATTCCTACTGTGTCTAGTGTGTACATTGATGTGAAATTAGTCCAAAATGAATTTTCACAGTTATTTTTTAATATAAATAAAAGCCATAAAACCAGGTACTTATGATCATTATTTAAATGTGTGAATTTTGTATATTCTGGATTCTCAACATCATTGTTTGGTGAAAATTGAATAAATACCAGACATGGTGCGAATACTTTGTAATTGTATTTAAATACGAATATGATTATGTACTCCATTATAAAATTTCTTGCATAAAGAATGGAAATTCAGGTAAAAATGAAAGTATATGAATACTCGTGCAAATACTTTCAAAATGTATTCATGAATGCATTCATGAATATATTCTTTAATATTATTTTAATAATCATATCAGTTATATTTCATTTTAAAAAATGATATGATTCTCTTATTATTTTTAATAAAAATTATATTTGGGACAATATTTGTAATTTTTTTTAATAAATAATTAAACTCTTATATTATATGTTCTGCTTATAAGTTATATGGCTAAGTCAAAATCTGTGTGACAATAGTACTCCAATTGTTAATAAAATAAATGAAATCAATCCTCTTCCCTGTCTTCAAAGGTACTATCAAAATCATACATAAGCTAAACAACAACAACTCATAATACAGCTTATATTTATTACCACACAAAACCAGCATGTGCCTCATTTCTAAATAATATTTTTTTTTCATATATAACAGCTGAGCGTCGTGACCCATAGGTCCCTTGTTTAAATAAAATTGTAAACTCTTATATTATATGTTCTGCTTATAAGTTATATGGCCAAGTCAAAATCTGTGTGACAATCGCACTCCATTTGTTAATTAAATAAATGAAATTAATCCTCTTTCCTGTCTCCAAAGGTACTATCAAAATCATTCATAAGCTAAACAACAACAACTCATAATACAGCTTATTTTTATTACCACATAAAACCAGCATGTGCCTCATTTCTAAATCATATTTTTTTAGCTCAGCTGACTGAAAGTCATCTGAGCTATAGCGATCACTCTTTGTCCGTCGTCCGTCTGTCCGTCTGTCCGTCCGTTAACCAGGCACAAATCGTAACCGCTGGACCTAGAACCTTGTAACTTGGGATTCTGAGAGGTCCATAAAAAATCTCCTTGGAAACCAGAAATTAGGTCTCTGTTACCCATATCCTTCGAGCTATGTGGCCCCAAAGTACCCCCCAGAAAAGTCAAAAATTTCATACAAAAACTTCAATATCTCATTAACTACTTGACTGATGGTCATGATTTTTGGCATACATATTGATCATGAGATGTTACATCACTTCCTGCAGACTGGTTGCGCCACCTGTATTTTTCGATTTTTTACGAATTTTTTTCTCTATTTTTGAGACCTTTAAAAATGTGAACATCTGTTAACAAGGCACAAATCATAAAGACTGGGCTTAGAATCTTAATTCTTGACACACTGAGAGGTCCATGAAAAATCTCCTTGGAAACCAGAAATTAGGTCTCTGTTACCCATATCCTTCGAGCTATGGGGCCCCAAAGTACCCCCCAATAGTAAAAAATTTCATACAAAAACTTCAATATTTCAATAACTACATCACTGATGGTCTTCATTTTTGGCATACATATTGATCATGAGATGTTCGATCAGTTCCTGCAGACTGGTGGCGCCACCTGTACTGTTTGATTTTTTACGATTTTTTCCTCTATTTTTGAGACCTTTGAGGATGCTGTCATCTGTTAGCGTGGCACAAATCGTAACGACTGGACCTAGAATCTTCATTTTCGACACACTGAGAGACCTATGAAAAGTCTCCATTGAAACCAGAAATTAGGTCTCTGTTACCCATATCCTTCGAGCTATGGGGCCCAAAATTACCCCCCAAATTAGTCAAAAATTTCATACAAAAACTTCAATATCTCATTAACTACATCACTGATGGTCATGATTTTCGACATACATATTGATCATGAGATGTTTCATCAGTTTGTGCAGACTGGTGGCGCCACCTGTATTTTTCAATGTTCACGAATTGTTTTCTCCATTTTTGAGACCTTTAAGGATGTAGTTATCTGTCAACAGGGTACAAATCGTAACGACTGGACCTAGAATCTTTGTTCTTGACACACAGGGAGACCCATGATAAGTCTCCATGGAAACCTGAAATTTGGTCTCTGTTACCCATACCCTTTGAGCTATGGCACTCCAAAGTACAGCTCAGAATAATGGAAAATGTGATACAAAAGCTAAAGTATCTGAACAACTAATGCAGAGATAACCATAATTGTTTGCATGGATATTGATCATGGAGTGTTTCATAAGTTTCTGCAGACTGGTGGCACCACCTGTATTTGTTCGTTTTTTTTTACGAAATTTTTCTGTATTTTTGAGACCTTTAAAGATATGAACATCTGTTAACAGGGCACAAATCATAAAAACTGGACCAAGAATCTTCATTCTTGACACACAGGGAGACCCATGAAAAGTCTCCATGGAAACTTGAAATTAGGTCTCTGTTACCCATATTCTTTAAGCTGTATGGGTCCAAAATACCCCCCCCCCCCCCCAGAATAATGGAAAATTTGATACAAAAACTGCAGTATTTCAATAACTACAACACTGATGGTCATGATTTTCGGCATACATATTGATCATGAGCTGTTCCATCAGTTTCTGCAGACTGGGTGTGCCACCTCTATTTTTTTTTCAAATTTTAACGAATTTTTTTCTTTTTTTTGAGACCTTTAAAGATGTGGTTATCTGTCAACAGGGTACAAATCGCAACAACTGGACCTAGAATCTTCATTCTTGTCATGCAAGGAGGCCCATGAAAGGTGCCTGTGGAAACTTGAAATTAGGTCTCTGTTACCCGTATCCTTCAAGCTATAGGACTCCGAAGTATCCCTCAGAATAATGGACAATTTGATACAAAAACTGAAGTATCTGAACAACTAATGCAGAGATCACCATGATTTTTTGCATGGATATTGACCATTAAGTGTTTTTATTAGTTTCTGCAGACTGGTGGAGCCACCTGTATTTTTGTATCCGCCAAAACGAAGTTTTGCGGATACTATGTTTTTGACCGAGTTCCTCCACCGCGGCGGCGTTCGTTTCCAGAGAGCTCCTCGGAGACTAATGGACCGAAACTTACACCTATTATCGGGTCACATGTGAACTGGTGCCTAACCAATTTGCGTTGACCTATGACCTTTCCTCTCTATCCAGTGTCCATTTGTGGGTCTGTTTCCACTCATAAACCCTCATATCTCGGGAACCGTTTGACCGATCAGGAAATAAAATTGATACAAATGTAGTCCTTGGATTGCTTTAAAACATACACAAAAAATGGTGGCGCCACCTGTAACCATGTTTGCACAGTGTCCATCTGTTCATCTGCCTTGGGTTAAAATCACTCATATCTCTGCAGTGAATTGACTAATTCACCTGAAATTCGTCATGCGTATACATCCAGGATAGCTTTCTTGATTTTATGACAGGTGGCGCCACCTACGTTCAATTTCACGCTGATGACATCCAAGCTTATATCTTTGGAACCGTTTGACCGATCAGGAAATAAAATTTATACAAATGTAGCCCTTTGATAGCTCTGTAACATACACAAAAAATGGTGGCGCCACCTGTAACAATGTTTGCACAGCGCCTGTCTGTTAGTCTGCCGTGGCCTAAAATCACTCATTTCTCTGTAGTGGTTCGACATAACTGCCTAAAATTTTGCAGGTTTATACATCGTGGACAGCTTTCTTGATTTTATGACAGGTGGCGCCACCTACATTCTAGTTAACGCTGCACACATCCAAGCTCATATCTCAGGAACCATTTGACCGATTGGGCCAAAATTGTGCATGTGTTTAGATCTCACATAGGTCTTTATCATACACAAAACTGGAGGGGTTACCTGCAAAGATTTTTGCACAGTGTTTGTCTGTTTGTCTGCCATGGGCAAAAATCGCTCATATACATGTAGTGGTTTGACTTTTCTGCCTAAAATTTTGCAGGTGTATACAACTTGGACAGCTTTCCGGAATTGTGGTAGGTGGCACAACCTACATACACATTTAGGCTGCAGACATCCATGCTAATATGCAACATACCTCACTCTATTTCCCCTTGCCACTCAATCCATGCCTCACTATCCGATTTTGGCAGATACATGTAGTCACTTGTCGGTTACCCGTATTCTAGTTTTAAAAGTTTACACATTTTTCTCTATTTTTGAGATATATAAATACAGACTAAATCTTGGCCTGTTGGTTAATCTGTTTGATGCTTCAGTTGAATGGGTATATACTACCATTCTAATGATAAAATTTCCTTTTGCGAATCTCTTCCCAGTCAGCTGAGCGTCATGACCTATGGGTCACTTGTTATCATATATAACAGCTGAGCGCCGTGACCCATAGGTCCCTTGTTTTTAAGTTATGGGCCCAAACATAATGCACTTTTTAAAAAATCAAGAAATATATTTACTCACCTAAGATGAGAATTGCTGAAGCTGGAGACTTTTTTTCAGGAATATAACTTTATTTATCAAGATTCAATTGTTTACCCAAAATTAGATCTGAACTTTGCAAATTTTTCAAGTTATTAGCATAAATAAAAAATCAATACCTTAAATTTTGTCCAACTTTGGCAATGGCACGTTTTTTCCCTGTAAGCCCTCTTGATTTATTTTTCACAGCATATATACATAAGGATTAAATCTGTTAAAATCTGAAATTTCAAAGGAATTGATTGAAAAGAGTAGCTTTTATTCAAGTTTTCATACACCATGTCAAGTGTTGTTTACATCTAGTAGTACAGCCTTCACTTGCATTATGTAACCCAACCCAGGCAGCTTGCCTTGGCTCAGCTTGGCCACTACTAGCAGGCTTCCTCTCTGCCCTGCACCCCCCCCCCCCTCCCCGAGGATGGGGCATTAACTAGATGAATGTTATAATTTTCTGTATTTCATTTTATTCTTGGCTATGCAATGCTACATTTTAGATTTTGTATTTACCAACAGGGTTACAATGATTAAAGTGCACATTTAATTGTGTCAACATAGTGGTGTATTGCCATTAAAGTGTGTATGTTCATCAGATAAGTAATTCCCTACTTGAGAAGAGTAAAAACTTCACCAGGTGTGAAATTGACTATTAATTCCAGTAATAAATTATAGCTTAGATTGTAATTAGCATAATGATATTGTTTGTCCCTAATTCAACCAACAGTGTGTATACTTTATTTGAAAAGATGTTTTTATTTTACCAAATTTACTAATTTTTTTTTTATTTCTGGTAAATAAGATTAAACATGTACTGAAAACTCCAATGTGCAAAACTTTTTAATAGTGAATCAAGGAATGATCTTGTAGATGCCATGTTGTGGCATTATTTTCTTTTAAATTCAGTTTAAACATTTGTGATTTAAAAATGATAAAAATATATGTATATGCATAATATGACCCAATATGAGCTAAATTCTGGATATATAATGTTGCAACTTAGAATTTTAATATTTTAACTTATATTTTCAGTGTTTTTTAATACAAATTTATAAAACTTGTAAATAAAAAAAATTAATCAGACAAAAACTATTTTAATGGAAAAAGTGGATATGCTTAAATAATAGGCTTATATACAAACTTAAATGCATTATTCCCTTTAAAGTGAAATAAAGGTATTAGTCCATTCTGTCCACTGGCCTGTCAATCTGTAAATTTTTCATATGCATCCAAGTATCTTAAAGCTTTTAATGTTTTTCTTCATGACAGTCTCGTCAGAGTATTAGTTTGCAATCATATATTTAGAAATTTACTATAACCAAGTAGGAAAAATGAGGATCGGATACAAACATTTGATCATTTTTTCCTACCTCGGCAGAATTGGAGACCAGGCTTTGTTAGCCCGGTATGAATATGCAGAAGTGTTGTTAATCCAACCATCTCTCACCCCCTCCCCCCAAAATTTATTTAATTAAAAAAATAAAAGGTTTAGAAAAAATAAGATCTTATTGAAACATATTCTTGCCTTAGGAAAATGAAACATTTAGTGAGCAGCTCTGTCCATCATCTTTCTGTTATCATTAAATATATATTAATGATGAAATTTTTCCTATAAGCACTGGTGAAATAAATTTCATATGCTGTTTGTGTTTGGAATTAAGCTATTTAAGTCTGAAATTTGAAAGCAAATTACATATTCAATTGTATATTATTGCAGATGTTAAACTTTTAAAAAATTTGATATAATAAATGAATTAATAAATAATTGAAACTATATATATTTTTAGCATTTTTTGTCTGCCACTCTGCCTGTCCTTTTTCAAATATTAAATAATTATAAGTTTTGTTTTTTTTTATCCTGTAAGCATTGTTGAATTAAGTGAAAATCCTATGTATATACACTATAATAATACAGATATGTTGTAACTCCCACCATTCCACCCCCCCCCCCCCAGGGGCACCCCACAACCACCACCACCACCAAGTCCTTTCATCTGTGGACTGGGGACATTAGTTATATTTCAACTTAATACATTTTCATAAAATAAAAAAGTACATATATTTTATAATATATATTATAAAAAAAATAGATTCAGTTGAACAAATGTTAAACTACTGAAATGTCAACAGTTAGCCAAAAAGCCAACTAATGATCATGGAAATAGTACAGATCAATTGTTCAAAAACTGCTTACATGCTTCAGTTTCAGCTTTTGGAAACACATGGCCAGTCACAAAATATTATTTGCAACAATTTCTTGCTCATCAATACAAACTTATCATATAACCCAATCATGGCCTATATTACCTCTTACCCTATACTTTATCTCCATTCGATATTATTTTAGATTTTTACCCTCAAGGTCAACTTCAGCTGAGCACAGTGACCCATGGGTCCCTTGATTATAAATTTAAGCAATAAAACCAGGTATTTATGATTGTTATTTAAATTTGTGAAATTTGTATATCCTGGATTCACAACAGTTTTGTTTGACTGAAACTGTGTAAATACGAGACATTGAGTGAATACTTTATAATTGTATTTGAATATGAATACAAATATTCAATAGTTCCATCATTAAAATTAATACAAATACTAATACAAGTAAAAAGAAAGAATTTGAATGCAAGTGCAAATACTTTCAAAATGTATTCATTAATGCATTCATGAATACATTTATTATTAGGGCCCCACTTGACAAGCGGTGCCCTATAGTGATCACCGTGTCAGCCCGTCTTCCGTCCATCCGTCCTTCCATCAGTGACACTTTCTTTCGCATGCGATAACTCAACAACATCAACATACTGCAGCTTTCCCAAATTCACAGGGATGATTGGTACCTATGAGGGCTCCAGACCTATCGAATTACAGACTTTTCGGAATTCAAATATGGCCGCCACAGCCCAATCGCTGATTTTCTTTTGCACGCAATAACTCAACAACAACGTTCTGCAGCTTTCCCAAATTCACAGGGATGATTGGTATACCTATAAGGGCTCCAGACCTATCGAATTACAGACTTGTCGGAATTCAAATATGGCCACCACAGCCCAATCGCTGATTTTCTTTTCACACAATAACTCAACAACAGCATACTGCAGCTTTCCCAAATTCACAGGGATGATTGGTACCAATGAGGGCTCCAGACCTTTCGAATAACAAACTTGTCTGAATTCAAATATGGCTGCCACAGCCCAATCGCTGATTTTCTTTTGCACGCAATAACTCAACAACAACTTACTGCAGCTTTCCCAAATTCACAGGGATGATTGGAACCTATGAGGGCTCCAGACCTATTGAATTACAGACCTGTCAGAATTCCAATATGGCTGCCACAGCCCGATCGCTAATTTTCTTTTGCGTTCAGTAACTCAACAACAACATTCTGCAGCTTTCCCAAATTCACAGGGATCATTAGTGCCAAAGAGGGCTCCAGACATATTGAATTACAGACTTCTCAAAATCAAATATGGCTTACAGACTACATTCAGTGATTTTCTATTGCACACATTATTTCAGACATATCTTCTTTAATATCATTTGATCCAGTAGGATTTTTTCCCTCATGCATATGGATAAAAACCTGTTTCTGTTTGTCATATTTTTCAATTTAACTTAATATTTCACCCATGTGTAAACTAGCCCAGCACTAGCAGAAATGAGGGGCCCTCAGAGGACCATTGTCCGACTACATCTAGTATTATTTTAATAATCATTTATTTCAATTATATTATTGTATCCGCCAAAACAGAAAAATTTCTTGATTTTATGAAAGGTGACGCCAGCTACATTCACATTCACGCTGAAGACATCCATGCTCATATCTCAGGAACCGTTTGACCAATCAGGAAAAAAATTTTACACAAATGTAGCCCTTGGATAGCTTTTTAACATACACAAAAATGGTGGCGCCACCTGCAGCCATTTTGGCACAGCTTCCACCTGTTTGTCTGCCTTTGGTAAAAATCACTCATATCTGTGCAGTGGTTTGACCAAATTACCTGAAATTTAGGATGCATATACATCCTGCATAGCTTTCTTGATTTTATGACAGGTGGCGCCACCTACATTCACGTTCACACTGAAGACATCCATGCTAATATCTCTGGACTAGTTTGACCAATCAGGAAAAAAATTTTACACAAATGTAGCCCTTGGATAGTATTTATAACATACACAAAAATGGTGGCGCCACCTGCAGCCATTTTTGCACAGCTTCCATCTGTTTGTCTGCTGTGGGATAAAATCACTCATATCTCTGCAAATTTTGCATGTGTACACATCTTGGATAGTTTCTCGTTCAAATTACAGGATGCACCACCTACAATCATGTTTACGTGACAGACATCCATTCTTATATGTAACACATGTTACTCTATTTCCCCTTGCCACTCAATCCATGCCTCACTTAACCCGTCCTACTCTGATTTTGGCGGATACACGTAGTCTCTTGTCAACTACCCGTATTCTAGTTTAGAAAATATTTTTGGATGATACTATTAGTATTTTTTAATTAAAATTATATTTGGCCCAATAATTGCAATTGATTTTCAGCAAACCTGTGAGCTAATGCGATGGTGTGGCGTCGTCCGTCGTCTATCCTCTGTCGTCTGTACGTTAACCCATGCTAACTTGAAAACAGCAAGAGTTAGCATCACGAAATTTTATGCAAAAAATTATTCATCTAAAAAACTCAATCAGATTTTGCTCATTTTTTGGCTAACTGCATTTTCGTAAATTTTACAGGGAAAAAACAAAAAACCTTTAAAAATCTTCTTCTCCGAAACTGTTCAGCCAAATTGTCCAATATTTCACAGAAATGATCATGGAACAATCTTTCTCAAGTTTGTTCGAATGGTTTAAGTTCAGTGATTTTTGGCCGAGTTACAGGAAGTTGAACTTAGTCATCTGTCCAAAAAAGCATACAAAAATTACAATCTAAGAAAAGGCTAGAGTTGTCATCACAAAATTTTATGCCAATGTTGGTCACATGAGTCATATCTGAATTTGAGGTAAAGGTGGCGCCACCTGCATCGGGGGGGGGGGGGGGGTTCATCAGTGACCGTATCATACTGACGGCTACAAAAAACTTCTTCTCTGAAACAATATGGCCAAATTGTTTAAAATCGCATAGAAATGAGCCTAGGGTAGTGCTTTCTGAAGTTTCAGTGACTTTTGGCTGAGTTATGGGAAGCTAAATTTAGTCATATGCTGTAACAGCTCATTTTAGCTCAGTGGCTACAAATCTTCTTCTCAAAAACCACTGGGCCAAATTTTTAAAATCTCACACATTAATTATCCTTAGATGTTGATAATTCAAGTTTGTTCAAATGGTTTTGGTTCAGTGATTTTTGGGTAAGTTATGGGAAGCTTAACTTAGCCATTTTGCTGTATTTTCCCATATGAGCTATAAACCTGTAAAACAATTTTTGACTGATGCCACTGAGGCCAATTTGTTTAATATTTTACAAGAATAATCCCCTGAATAATCTTATAATAATTGTCTATTATGGTTCCAAAGAATGAATTTTGGCTGAATTATAAAGATTGAATTGAGTCATTTTACCAGGTTAGCTGTGTAAAGCAGATACATCTAGCCTGGCACCAGTTTATCAGCATCCGTTGCATCATGCCTCTATAGACATTTAGATTTCAGGTTAGCTATGGTTAATATTGACAAGAATGTTTTTTTAAAAGCTTTTAAAAAATGTAGATTCATGATTTTAGATATTTCTCATGCCAGGCAATGTTTACAAACACAGGTATACAGCTCTCTCTGGATAAAGACAGCTGTACATGGATTATAAATAATTGGTAACCATACTCGACTTAATTCAAGATTTTGCCATCAGTGAGATGTATCTGTATTATAATTTTGCATTCAGTATGCATCTGTAGTAATTTTTAGTGAACCTGTGAGATAATGTGATGATGTGGCAGTGTCCTTCCTCTGTACATTAACCCATACTATTTGAAAACAACTGGAGCTAGCATCATGAAATTTAATGCAAAAAATTAGCCATCTGAAAAACCCTGCATTTTTCTTAGATTTTTAGCAAACCTGTGAGCTTATGCGATGGTGTGGCGTCGTCCGTCGTGCGTCGTCTGTACGTTAACCATAGCTATCTCAAAAACGGCAGGAGCTAGCATCACCAAATTTTTTGCAAATGATCAGTCATCCAAAAAACTATATCAGATTTTGTTTATTTTTTTCTAACTGCATTTTCTTAGATTTTATAGGAAAAAAGCTAAAAAAGCTTTTAAAATCTTCTTCTCCGAAACTGTCCAGCCAAATTGTCCAATATCTCACAGAAATGATCCCTGGAACAATCTTTCTCAAGTTTGTTCGAATGGTTCCAGTTCGATGATTTTTGGCAGAGTTACAGATGGTTGAACTTTAACCGTGCAAAAAAGCATATTAAAATTCAAATCTCAGGAGTGGCTGGAGCTATCATCACCAAATTTTATGCCAATGTTGGTCACATAGGTCATATCTGAAATTGAGGTATTGGTGGCGCCACCTGCATCGGCCTTTCTTGTACGGGGTCATCAGTGCCTGTAACACACTGAGGGCTACAAAAAACTTCTTCTCTGAAACTATATGGCCAAAATGTTTAATATCGCACAGAAATGATCCTAGGGTAGCGCTTTCTGAAGTTTGTTCAAATGGTCTCAGTTCAGTGACTTTTGGCTGAGTTATGGGAAGCTGAATTTAGTCATATGCTGTAACAGCCCATTTTAGCTAAGTGGCTTCAAAGATATTCTCCTCAAAAACCACTGGGCCGAATTCTTAAATCTCACACATTAATTATCCTTAGATGTTGATAATTCAAGTTTGTTCAAATGGTATTGGGTCAGTGATTTTTGGCTGAGTTATGGGAAGCTGAACTTAGCCAGTTTGCTGTATCTTCCTATATGAGTTATAAACCTGCGAAACGTTTTTCGACTGATGCCACTGACGCCAGTTTGTTAAATATTTTAAAAGAATAATCCCTACAATAATTCTTATAATAATTGTCATTAATGGTTCCACATGAATGATTTTTGGCTGAATTATGGAAATTGAATTGAGTCATTTTACCATATATGTTAGCTGTGTTATGCTGTTATATCTAGCCTGGCACCATTTAATCAGCATCTATTACATCATGCCACTAGACATTTAGATTTCAAGTTATCTTTGGTTTATATTGACAAGAAAGTTTTTTAAAAGCTTTTTAGATTTATGATTTAAGTTATTCATCATACCAGGCAATGTTACAATCATGGATATTCAGCTCTCTGTGGGTATATAAAGACAACTGTACATGGATTATAAATTGTTAGTATCCCTACTCAACTTAATTCAAGAATTTGCCATCAATGAGATATATCTTTATTTTAATTTTGCATTCAGTATGCATCCGTAATAATTTTACATATATTCCTGATTTCTTTTTTATAAAAAGTCAGCTGAAAAGCATTTTGTATTGGGAAAATAAACTTCAAAGTTATTTCAAGTTGGGACCACTTTTGTGTACAGATGGCAGCACTGGGGTTTACCATTGGCAGATTGCCAGTGCCTTGATGTTGGCCATTAGCCAAGATGATGTCAGCTCTATAAATAGTTTTGGCACAGTGCCAGGATTGGAAGAAGTGCAGCCAGGTAGAGGTAAAGAGTTCACTCAGTGCAGTAGCTGCATTCTATTTATACCTTTGGCAGACTGCTCACTGCATCATATTTGGCACCAAAGTTCAGCCTGAATCTATTTATAGCCTTGGCAGACTGCCAACTGTGTCAGATTATGCAGTAGGTCAAGAGTTCACTCAGTGCAGCCAGGTACAGGTCAAAAGTTCACTCAGTTTAGCCAGGTGCTGGTCAAGAGTTCACTCAGTGCAGTAGCTTGAGGCAGCAATTTGTCACAGGTCACTCGGGGGCAACTGCCTTACTCACCTAAGCCTTGTCAGCCTAGTGCATCAAGCTCTGGGGAAGTTGTCTATGACCTGTCTATGCGTCTTTGATGGTATTCTTATTTACAAGACAGGTGGTGCCACCTACATTGACTTTTGCAGTGTATGCGCCTGCTTATTTCTACAGAGGAATTTGATATATCAGCCTTAAGTTGGGCATGTTTATACATATCGGGTAGCTTTATAGTGTATAAGACAGGTGGCGCCACCTACAATAATTTTTGCACAGTGTTTGTCCCTGCTTATTTCACAGGAGGGGTTTGTCATATCAGTCTGACATTGGGCATATTTATATATCTCTTCTTTGTATATAAGACTGGTGGTGCCAGCTGCAATCATTGTATCCGCCAAAACAGAGTTTTGCGGATACTATGTTTTCAGTCGGACGCTGAAGCTGCCGCCATTGCTGCATAGGTTTCCGGAGAACTCCTCCATAACCATTGGGCAGAATTTTTTAAAATTCGGAATTATGATCGGTAACATGTGAACTGCTGTGCCCTCATTTTTGGTTGACCTCTGACCTTTCCTCTCTGCCCAGCGTCCATTTGTGCGTCTGTTTCCACACATAAACCCACATATCTCGGGGACTGTTTGACCGATCAGGCTAAATATTTTGCACAAATGTAGCCCTTGGAAGGCTTTATAACATACACTAAAAATGGTTGCGCCACCTGCAACCATGTTTGCACAGCGTCCATCTGTTCATCTGCTTTGGGATAAAATCACTCATATCTCAGAAGTGGTTTGACTTTTCCGCCTGAAATTTTGCAGGTTTATACATCCTGGACAGCTTTCTCGATTTTATGACAGGTTGCGCCACCTACATTCACGTTTACTCTGCAGACATCCAAGCTCATATCTCGTGAACCATTTGACCGATTGAGCCAAAATTTTGCATGTGTATAGATCTCACATAGCTCTTCATCCTAGGCAAAACTGGTGGCGCCACCTGCAACCATTTTTGCACAGCGTCCATCTGTTCATCTGCTTTGGGATAAAATCACTCATATCTCAGCATTGGTTGGACTTTTCCACCTGAAATTTTGCAGGTTTATACATCCTGGACAGCTTTCCCGATTTTATGACAGGTGGCGCCACCTACATTCACGTTTACTCTGCAGACATCCAAGCTCTTATCTCGGGAACTGTTTGACCTATTGAGCCAAAATTTTGCATGTGTATAGATCGCACACTAAAATGGCAGTCTCAGAAACAGCCAGAGCTATCATCACCAAATTTTATGCCAGTGTTGGTCACATGAGTCATATATGAAATTCAGGTATTGGTGGTGCCACCTGCATTGACCTTTTTTTGTACGGGGGTCATTGGTCATCTGTACATTAACCCATAATTTCTCAGGAATAGCAGGAGCAACCAGCCCCAGATTTTATGCAATAATCTGTCACATATAAAATTTTGTGGGATTTAGCTTATTTTTTTTTGCGATCTGCATTTACTTAGATTTTATAGGGAAAAAGCTGAAAAACTTTTAAAAGTCTTCTTGTAAACGGTCCAGCCAAAGTTTTCAATATTTTACAGAAATGATCCCAGAGGCAAGCCCTCTCAAGTTTGTTCAAATGGTTTGCATTTGATGAATTTTAGTGGCGTTACATGAATTTGAACAGTCATTTGGCCAAGTAAGCATACTGACAAAGTAATCTCAGAAATGACAAAACCTAGCATTACCAAGTATTGTGCAAGTGATGGTCACATGACTCATATTTTAAGTTGCAGATTTTGTGGTGCCACCTACATTGACCTGTTTTTTATGGGCAAAACCTCACAATTTTAGCCTCTTTCAGCTTGAAATGTTTATGATGAAACTTTCAAGTTGAATTGTTCAATTTTTCAAAAGAACTATCCTAGGACAGTGTTCTTTCAATCATATCAGAAAAGCTTAAGTTGGTCTTATGGCCATTATTATGTCTGTTTCCAACTGAAGACTGCAAAACTGTTCTTCTACAAAATGATTGTTTCAAACATTGCACAAAAATTATTCTTAGGTGGCCTTTGTTCAAGTGTACTTGAATGATTTTTGGCAGAATTATTGGACCTTTAACAATAAAAGGACTGCATCTTTTATCATTCTAGATATTTTGATAACAAATTTATAAATATGTCAGCTTAAAAAAAAAAGCATTTTAGCCCAAGTCTTTTAGTATGTATAAACAGTTTTACCAACAGGCCAAGATTGTGTATCTTTAAATAGGTTGAGAAACTGCCAACTGTTTCAGATTTGGCAACAGATCAAGAGTTCATTCAGTGCAGCCAGATATAGGTCAAGAGTTCAATCAGTGCAGCCAAGCACAAGGCATGTGATCACCTCATGGGCACCATGTGATCACTTCATGGGTGTCATTCCCCTCAGGGCAGGGCCCCTGCATGAGCTTATGCAAAGGTGTGGCTACTATTTCAGATTTGGCAACAGGCTAGAGGTCAGTCTGGATCTATTTATAGCTCTGTCAGAATGCCAACTTTATCAGATTAGGCAACAGGTCAAGAGTTCACTCAGTGCAGCCAGGTAGCTGCATTCTATTTATAGCATTGGCAGACTGCATACTGCATCAGATTTGGCACCAAAGTTCAGCCTGGATCTATTTATAGCTTTGGCAGAGTGCCAACTGTCAGATGCAACAGGTCAAGAGTTCACTCGGTGCAGCCAGGTACAGGTCAAAACTTCACTCAGTTTCGCCAGGTGCAGGTCATGAGTTCACTCAGTGCAGTAGACTGAGCCAGCAAATTTGTCACAGTTCACTCGGGGGCAACTGCCTTTCTCACCTTAGCCTGGTCAGCCCCATGCATCAGACTTAAGGTAAGTTTGATGTATTGGCCTGATATTTTGACCTGTCTATGTGTCTTTGATGGCTTTCACAAGACAGGTGTCGCCACCTACAATGACTTTTGCACAGTGTATGTGCCTGCTTATTTCTACAGAGGAATTTGATATATCAGCCTAAAATTGGGCATATATATACTTATCGAATAGCTTTTTTGTATACAAGACTGGTGGTGCCACCTACAAAAATTTTTTGCACAGTGTGTGTCCCTGCTTATTTTCAGGAGGGGTTTGATATATCAGTCTGAAATTGGGCATTTGTATATATCTCAGATAACTTTGTTGTATAAAAAACTAGCGGTGCCAGCTACAATCATTTTTGTGTTGTGTGTACCCATGCCAGAATTTCAGCAGTGATGTTTGTGTAATTGTTTCTTATTCAAAATGATTAGTACTTGCATTGTTCATATACATGGGATGTAATGGTCCAGCATTGAAGTATTATACCTGGTGTATTTCCATATGCACAGGTTCGCATTAGGCCTGTAGACCTTGTTTATAAATAGTTTAACTCATATCTTTTGTGTTAGTGCTACTCTTGGGTATAGGTAACCTGTAATTATCGAATAACAGTTAACTCCTTTGTAAAATGCATGATAATAACATGACTTAGGGGCCATTTTTAGCTCAGCTGACTATAAGTCATCTGAGCTATAGTCGTGGTCCATTGTCCGTCGTCCGTCCGTCTGTCCGTCCGTCCGTCCGTCCGTCCGTCCGTCCGTCCGTCCGTCCGTCCGTCCGTCCGTAGATGTGGCACGTTTTGAAACCGTAAGACCTAGGAATCCAAAATTCAGCATAATGTTAGATGTCCCCAAGATCTCCTACCAAGCCGAAAACTGGGTCTTTGCGACTTCGTTCCTTTGAGAAATTAAGGAAAAACCTCAATTTTTTATTAAAATCCTATTTTCACACTTCAGGACTGCCTAATATCAAAACCACTCATCTGTTTTTCCTCATATTTACCATAAATAATCCTCTATATGGTTCCTATGTACATGCCAGAAATTGGGTCTGTATTATATAATTTAAAAAAGTTATGGGCCCAAACATAATGCATTTTGTAAATAATCAGGAAAAAAATTTGATCACTTAACACAAAACTTGTTAAAGCTAAGCACTTTTTTTCCAGTAATATAACTTTTATTAATCAAAATTAAATTGTATACCCAAAATTTGATCAAAATCTTTAAAATTTTTTGAAATATTAGCAAAAATAAAAAATTGGTACCTTAAACTTTGCCCAACTTTGACCATGGCACGTTTTTTTCCTGTAACTGCTGTGGATTTAATTTTCAAAGCATGTTTTTGTTAGCATTTCAACTGTTAACATTTAAAATTTGAAACCAGTTGATCAAAAACTGCAGATTTTATTCAAGTTTTCAAGCACCATGTCACATATTGTTTACATCAACCTAGTGTTATGCAGTTTGCTAGAGCTCAGCTCCCCAGCTTCAGCTCTAAGTTCCTTAAATTAGGCATACAGTAAGATGTCTCCAAAATCCCCTACCATGCCAAGAATTTGGTCACCAGAACTTAATTCCTTCGAGATATTAATGAAAAACTTCATTTTTTCATTAAAAACCCTTTGTTACACTTCAGGACTGCCTAGTATCAAAACCACTGATCTGACTTTGATCATATATAATATACATATTTTTCTATACATTCACTATGCACATGCCAGTAATGATGTCAGTATTGCGTAATTGTTTTAAGTTATGTGCCCAAACAAAATTGACTTTGTAAAAAATCAGGAAAAATATTTACTCAGGTTTCATGAAAATTATTGAAGCTAGAGAATTTTTTTTAAGTATATAACTTTGTTTAATTAAGATTCAATTGTATACCCAAAATTAGATCTGTATTTTGTAAATTTTATAAGTTATTAGCATAAACATAAAATCAGTACCTGAAATTTTACCCAACTTTGACCATGGCACATTTTTTCCCTGTGAGTACTGTTGATTTAATTTTCTCAGAATGTAAACATAAGTATTTAATGTGTTTAAATCTGAAATTTGAAACTAAAAGGTTGAAAATTAGGCTAGTTATTGAATTTTATCTTGAGGGTCTATTGTAGTCACTTGCTTTGTTCCAGATGCAGGTAGGCCACTCCAGGTCACTGGAAGTCAGCTATGCCAGGGTTCCTGATTTGTTTCAGTCACTGGGGGAGATCCCCTGCTGTGACAGGTGTATAATTGTTCTCATATCACACCCCCTCCCCCCCCATGAATATATAAATATACATTTGTATGCCTGATGTGGTGTTACATGACAAGATTGAGATTTATGATGATGCAATTTAGAATTATGAATCAACGTTTATATTCAGAAATATATGTTATATTGGAAATGTATACAAATTAAACTTAAAATAAAAAAATGAGGATCTAATACAAACATGTGTTCATTATTTTCGAGCCTCAGCAGAATTGGAGATCAGGCTTTGTTTGCCCTGAATGTTTATGCAAAAGTGTTGTTAATCCCATCTCTTCCCAATCCCCCCCCCCCCCCCCCCCCCCCCCCCCCGGCTGTCATTGATCCTTAGCACCTCACCGTCACCTGTGCACTGGGACATTAGTTAATATTGCAAATGTGTACAATTTTTTCAATTTGAAAGATAATTGGATTAGAAAAAATTAAGATCTAATATTGAAACATATTCTTGCCCCAGGAGAAAGGAACATAAAGTGATCAGCTCTTGTCTGTCCATCATCTCTCAATTATCATTAAATATATATACTAATTATGAAATTTTTCCTTTAAGCACTGTTGAAATAACTTTCATATGCTGTATGTGTATGGATTTAAGCCATTAAAGTCTGAAATTTGAAAGCAACTTATGTATTCAGATGTGTAATATTGCAGATGAAAAACTTTAAAATATTAAAATATATTATCAGCTTTGTTTGTCTAACAGTCTGTCTGTCCTTTTTTAAATATTATGTAATTGTGAATGGACTATTTAATCCTGTAAGTATTGTTGAATGAAGTGGAAATCCTATATGTATATACACTATGTTAATACAGAGATGTTGTAACTCCCATCATTCCAGCCCTCCCCCCCCCCCCCCCCCCCCAACCACAACCACCAGGTTCTTGCATCTGGGGACTGGAGACATCAGTTATATTTCAACTGTATACATTTTATAAAATAAAAATACATATATTTAATAATATATATTATGTAAAATAGATCCAATTGAGCAAATGTGTAAACTACTGAACTGTCAACAAACTATCAAAAAGCCAGCCAATGATCATGGTAATAATATACACCTTATGTTCACAAACCGCTCACATGCTTCAATTTTGACATTAGAGAATGCATGGTTTGGTCACAAAATATTATTTGCAACAATTTCTCACTCATCAATACAAACCAATCATGTCAACCAGCCATGGCATATATTACCTTTTCATCTTAGACTTGATCTCCATTATTATTTTAGATTTTTACCTTCAAGGCCAACTTCAGCTGAGCACAGTGACCCATATTTATAGCACCATGTCTTGAATGTTTACATCAAGTCATTGGTTAACAGTGTTCCAGGCTGTTACATAACACCTTCACTCCTTGCCTACTGCTTCTGTGAGTGTCTGGGTCAGGCTGGGTCAGGCAGTAATTACCAGAGAGCCTTTCTCCTCTCTCTTTCCCTTTCTCTCTTTCTAGCTCTCTTTCTCTCTCTCTCTTTCTCTCTCTCTCACCCCTATGCCTCCCTTCCTCCCTCCACCCCATTATGTTGACAGGTACTATAAACCTAATTTATTAGATATATATGTTGATGCAATTAAGAAATGTGAATCAACTGAAATATTCACATATATATGTTATACTCTAAATGTATAGTTACATTTTCAAACCTGGAAAAAAATGATGTTATAAAAAAGGGAATTTATGTAAAAATTGTTCATAATTTTCTGGCTCAGAAGAATGGGAATTAAAATTATTTGCTTTGTTTCTCTAGCTTTCTTGCCTGTTTTAAATATTTAATAATTATGAATAAACTTTTTTTTCCTGTAAGTTCTGATTAATTAAATTTCATATCCTGTACGTATATGCAAGGGTATTGTAACTCCCACCATCCCCTTCCCCCACCCCACTAAGTCCTTGCTCCTTCGCACTGTCAACAATAGTGCTATTGCTATAGCATAAAATTTAATAATTTGAAGAAAATATATACAGAGAGACAGAGGCGTTGTAACTCCCATCGTAACCCCCCCCCCCCCTCCATCAAGTCCTTCCGCCTGTGGAGTGGGGATTTTATAGCAACTGTATACATATCATAAAATAGAAAAAACAGTTTAATTAAAGTTTAAATTAAAAAAATTGGATCTCATTAGACAAATGTGTAAAATGTTGAACTGTCAACAGCCTGTCAAAAAGGTATCCAATGAAAGCGCAAGGTCAGATCTTAAAATATTATTTGCAACAATTTCTTCAATCATATCAACCAACCATAGCCTAGATTACCTCTTTCTCTCAGACTTTATCTACATTTCATAATATTTTAGATTTTAACCTTCCAGGTGTTTAAGTACTGTTGAATGCTCCCTCCCTCTCTCTCTATCTCCTTTTCTCTCTACATCCAACCCTCCTTGCTGCCCACACTGTTTCCTTCTCAGAACCCCATCCCAATGTCAGCCTCAGTAAACGAGAACAAGTTGAATCAGATATATTCATATTTTTATATATTGTATAACTGTTTGTTGCCTATGTATGTGCCAGAAATTATGTCAATATTGTGTAATATGTAGATGTGGTGGGCATCAATATAATGTACCTTGTCAAGACCTAAGAGATATCATGTCATACAGTCACAATTCATAAATCCACTCTTCAGCATGGTTAATAATAACATTATATATGTCAAATTGAAATCTTGCGGACTTCTATACACTATAGATCCTTCAACAAATAGCCTTATCATCATTCTACCACTGCTTAGTGTACTGTCATTGCATTCATATTTGCTCAAATATATTGCTATTTTCAACAGCTCCCAAATAAATAAAAAATAAACCACTATATTTACTCCATATTAATCCATCAGTCAGGTAATTTCATACATGATTTACTCGCATATTACATTATATTCCTTTATAATAGCCTAATAGGTCCATGATATTCATAAGGTTTGTCGACTAAATATAGTATCACAATGGTGAAACATTTATAGTTCAATCATGATCAGCTGAGCGTCGTGACCCATAGGTCCCTTGTTTTCAAATACTTCTGCTGCAATGTAGATAAAGTTATTAGGCCAAGTCAAAACCTGTGTGACAATAGCACTCCTTTTCAAAATGTTAATAATATAAATGACATCAGCCCTCACCCTCTCCAAGGATTTTATCAAAATCTTTACATAACTTGAGTTAAACGCCATCATCCTCATAAATCAGCTTGTATTACCCCACAAACCAACATTTGGCTACCCCTTCTTCAAAATCATATTTTATGATCATAAATAACAGCTGAGCGCCGTGACCCATTGGTCCCTTGTAGGGAGATTTGGACTACAACATAATGTTATATTGGGTCCTTGTTTAGTGCACAATAAATGTATATAGGTCACGATCATAGGCTTCAAGGGTCCTGACTGTACAATGCAAATCTAGGCCACAGTTAACAAAAGTCTGTAATCCAATATTTCAGGAATTAAATATGATAACTGGTTAAGCATATATCTCTCCATGTTTTCATGGTTGAAGAGTCATTTAAAATCATATTAATGTAAAATCATTACTTATCTCTGATTGTTTTTTGGCTGGCCTCATTTTATAGACTATTCTCTGATGGTTTTTGCTGATGTTCAAATGATGACCTTTTTGCAGAACTCTCTCTGATCACACTCCACTGGTTCCTGACAATTTTTGCCAGTGTGGTTCACATGAAGGTCTTGCTGAGAATATGGGATCTCTTCTTCTATGAAGGAGCCACAGTGTTGTTCCAGGTCACACTAGGCATGCTTAAAATGAAGGTAGGTGGCCACAGGACCTACAGGATGGTTCTTGTCTGTTGTACATCAATGTGTTAGACATGTTGATTTACAGCTGATTATAATTCATGTGAACTACAGGATGGTCCTTGTCTGTTGTACATCAGCCTGTTAGACATGTTGATTTACAGCTGATTATAAGTCATGTGAACTACAGGATGGTCCTTGTCTGTTGTACATCAGTGTGTTAGACATGTTGATTTACAGCTGATTATAAGTCATGTGAACTACAGGATGGTCCTTGTCTGTTGTACATCAGTCTGTTAGACATGTTGATTTACAGCTGATTATAAGTCATGTGAACTACAGGATGGTCCTTGTCTGTTGTACATCAGTCTGTTAGACATGTTGATTTACAGCTGATTATAAGTCATGTGAACTACAGGATGGTCCTTGTCTGTTGTACATCAGTCTGTTAGACATGTTGATTTACAGCTGATTATAAGTCATGTGAACTACAGGATGGTCCTTGTCTGTTGTACATCAGCCTGTTAGACATGTTGATTTACAGCTGATTATAAGTCATGTGAACTACAGGATGGTCCTTGTCTGTTGTACATCAATGTGTTAGACATGTTGATTTACAGCTGATTATAATTCATGTGAACTACAGGATGGTCCTTGTCTGTTGTACATCAATGTGTTAGACATGTTGATTTACAGCTGATTATAAGTCATGTGAACTACAGGATGGTCCTTGTCTGTTGTACATCAGCCTGTTAGACATGTTGATTTACAGCTGATTATAAGTCATGTGAACTACAGGATGGTCCTTGTCTGTTGTACATCAGCCTGTTAGACATGTTGATTTACAGCTGATTATAAGTCATGTGAACTACAGGATTGTCCTTGTCTGTTGTACATCAGTCTGTCAGACATGTTGATTTACAGCTGATTATAAGTCATGTGAACTACAGGATGGTCCTTGTCTGTTGTACATCAGTCTGTTAGTCATGTTAATTTACAGCTGATTATAAGTCATCTGAACTACAGGATGGTCCTTGTCTGTTGTACATCAGTCTGTTAAACATGTTGATTTACAGCTGATTATAAGTCATGTGAACTACAGGATGGTCCTTGTCTGTTGTACATCAATCTGTCAGACATGTTGATTTACAGCTGATTATAAGTCATGTGAACTACAGAATGGTCCTTGTCTGTTGTACATCAGCCTGTTAGACATGTTGATTTACAGCTGATTATAAGTCATGTGAACTACAGGATGGTCCTTGTCTGTTGTACATCAGTGTGTTAGACATGTTGATTTACAGCTGATTATAAGTCATCTGAACTACAGGATGGTCCTTGTATGTTGTACATCAGTCTGTCAGACATGTTGATTTACAGCTGATTATAAGTCATGTGAACTACAGGATGGTCCTTGTCTGTTGTACATCAGTCTGTTAGACATGTTGATTTACAGCTGATTATAAGTCATGTGAACTACAGGATGGTCCTTGTCTCTTGTACATCCGTCTGTCAGACATGTTGATTTACAGCTGATTATAAGTCATGTGAACTACAGGATGGTCCTTGTCTGTTGTACATCAGTCTGTTAGACATGTTGATTTACAGCTGATTATAAGTCATGTGAACTACAGGATGGTCCTTGTCTCTTGTACATCAGTCTGTCAGACATGTTGATTTACAGCTGATTATAAGTCATCTGAACTACAGGATGGTCCTTGTCTGTTGTACATCAGTCTGTTAGACATGTTGATTTACAGCTGATTATAAGTCATGTGAACTACAGGATGGTCCTTGTCTGTTGTACATCAGTCTGTCAGACATGTTGATTTACAGCTGATTATAAGTCATCTGAACTACAGGATGGTCCTTGTCTGTTGTACATCAGTCTCTTAGACATGTTGATTTACAGCTGATTATAAGTCATCTGAACTACAGGATGGTCCTTGTCTGTTGTACATCAGTCTGTAAGACATGTTGATTTACAGCTGATTATAAGTCATGTGAACTACAGGATGGTCCTTGTCTCTTGTACATCAGTCTGTCAGACATGTTGATTTACAGCTGATTATAAGTCATGTGAACTACAGGATGGTCCTTGTCTGTTGTACATCAGTCTGTTAGACATGTTGATTTACAGCTGATTATAAGTCATGTGAACTACAGGATGGTCCTTGTCTCTTGTACATCAGCCTGTTAGACATGTTGATATACAGCTGATTATAAGTCATGTGAACTACAGGATGGTCCTTGTCTCTTGTACATCAGTCTGTCAGACATGTTGATTTACAGCTGATTATAAGTCATCTGAACTACAGGATGGTCCTTGTCTGTTGTACATCAGTGTGTTAGACATGTTGATTTACAGCTGATTATAAGTCATGTGAACTACAGGATGGTCCTTGTCTGTTGTACATCAGTCTGTCAGACATGTTGATTTACAGCTGATTATAAGTCATGTGAACTACAGGATGGTCCTTGTCTCTTGTACATCAGCCTGTTAGACATGTTGATTTACAGCTGATTATAAGTCATGTGAACTACAGGATGGTCCTTGTCTCTTGTACATCAGTCTGTCAGACATGTTGATTTACAGCTGATTATAAGTCATCTGAACTACAGGATGGTCCTTGTCTGTTGTACATCAGTGTGTTAGACATGTTGATTTACAGCTGATTATAAGTCATGTGAACTACAGGATGGTCCTTGTCTGTTGTACATCAGTCTGTCAGACATGTTGATTTACAGCTGATTATAAGTCATGTGAACTACAGGATGGTCCTTGTCTGTTGTACATCAGTCTGTTAGATATGTTGATTTACAGCTGATTATAAGTCATGTGAACTACAGGATGGTCCTTGTCTGTTGTACATCAGTCTGTTAGACATGTTGATTTACAGCTGATTATAAGTCATGTGAACTACAGGATGGTCCTTGTATGTTGTACATCAGTGTGTTAGACATGTTGATTTACAGCTGATTATAAGTCATGTGAAATACAGGATGGTCCTTGTCTGTTGTACATCAGCCTGTTAGACATGTTGATTTACAGCTGATTATAAGTCATGTGAACTACAGGATGGTCCTTGTCTCTTGTACATCAGTCTGTCAGACATGTTGATTTACAGCTGATTATAAGTCATCTGAGCTACAGGATGGTCCTTGTCTCTTGTACATCAGTCTGTCAGACATGTTGATTTACAGCTGATTATAAGTCATCTGAACTACAGGATGGTCCTTGTCTGTTGTACATCAGTCTGTCAGACATAATGATTTACAGCTGATTATAAGTCATCTGAACTACAGGATGGTCCTTGTCTGTTGTACATCAGTCTGTTAGACATGTTGATTTACAGCTGATTATAAGTCATGTGAACTACAGGATGGTCCTTGTCTGTTGTACATCAGTCTGTTAGACATGTTGATGTACAGCTGATTATAAGTCATGTGAACTACAAGATGGTCCTTGTCTCTTGTACATCAGTCTGTCAGACATGTTGATTTACAGCTGATTATAAGTCATGTGAACTACAGGATGGTCCTTGTCTGTTGTACATCAGTCTGTTAGACATGTTGATTTACAGCTGATTATAAGTCATGTGAACTACAGGATGGTCCTTGTCTCTTGTACATCAGTCTGTCAGACATGTTGATTTACAGCTGATTATAAGTCATGTGAACTACAGGATGGTCCTTGTCTGTTGTACATCAGCCTGTTAGACATGTTGATTTACAGCTGATTATAAGTCATGTGAACTACAGGATGGTCCTTGTCTCTTGTACATCAGTCTGTCAGACATGTTGATTTACAGCTGATTATAAGTCATCCGAACTACAGGATGGTCCTTGTCTCTTGTACATCAGTCTGTTAGACATGTTGATTTACAGCTGATTATAAGTCATCCGAACTACAGGATGGTCCTTGTCTGTTATACATGAGTCTGTCAGACATGTTGATTTACAGCTGATTATAAGTCATGTGAACTACAGGATGGTCCTTGTCTGTTGTACATCAGTCTGTTAGACATGTTGATTTACAGCTGATTATAAGTCATGTGAACTACAGGATGGTCCTTGTCTGTTGTACATCAGTCTGTCAGACATGTTGATTTACAGCTGATTATAAGTCATCTGAACTACAGGATGGTCCTTGTCTCTTGTACATCAGTCTGTCAGACATGTTGATTTACAGCTGATTATAAGTCATGTGAACTACAGGATGGTCCTTGTCTGTTGTACATCAGTCTGTCAGACATGTTGATTTACAGCTGATTATAAGTCATCTGAACTACAGGATGGTCCTTGTCTGTTGTACATCAGTTTGTTAGACATGTTGATTTACAGCTGATTATAAGTCATGTGAACTACAGGATGGTCCTTGTCTGTTGTACATCAGCCTGTTAGACATGTTGATTTACAGCTGATTATAAGTCATCTGAACTACAGGATGGTCCTTGTCTGTTGTACATCTGTCTGTTAGATATGTTGATTTACAGCTGATTATAAGTCATGTGAACTACAGGATGGTCCTTGTCTGTTGTACATCAGTCTGTTAGACATGTTGATTTACAGCTGATTATAAGTCATGTGAACTACAGGATGGTCCTTGTCTGTTGTACATCAGTGTGTTAGACATGTTGATTTACAGCTGATTATAAGTCATGTGAAATACAGGATGGTCCTTGTCTGTTGTACATCAGCCTGTTAGACATGTTGATTTACAGCTGATTATAAGTCATGTGAACTACAGGATGGTCCTTGTCTCTTGTACATCAGTCTGTCAGACATGTTGATTTACAGCTGATTATAAGTCATCTGAGCTACAGGATGGTCCTTGTCTCTTGTACATCAGTCTGTCAGACATGTTGATTTACAGCTGATTATAAGTCATCTGAACTACAGGATGGTCCTTGTCTGTTGTACATCAGTCTGTCAGACATAATGATTTACAGCTGATTATAAGTCATCTGAACTACAGGATGGTCCTTGTCTGTTGTACATCAGTCTGTTAGACATGTTGATTTACAGCTGATTATAAGTCATGTGAACTACAGGATGGTCCTTGTCTGTTGTACATCAGTCTGTTAGACATGTTGATGTACAGCTGATTATAAGTCATGTGAACTACAAGATGGTCCTTGTCTCTTGTACATCAGTCTGTCAGACATGTTGATTTACAGCTGATTATAAGTCATGTGAACTACAGGATGGTCCTTGTCTGTTGTACATCAGTCTGTTAGACATGTTGATTTACAGCTGATTATAAGTCATGTGAACTACAGGATGGTCCTTGTCTCTTGTACATCAGTCTGTCAGACATGTTGATTTACAGCTGATTATAAGTCATGTGAACTACAGGATGGTCCTTGTCTGTTGTACATCAGTCTGTTAGACATGTTGATTTACAGCTGATTATAAGTCATGTGAACTACAGGATGGTCCTTGTCTGTTGTACATCAGTCTGTCAGACATGTTGATTTACAGCTGATTATAAGTCATCTGAACTACAGGATGGTCCTTGTCTCTTGTACATCAGTCTGTCAGACATGTTGATTTACAGCTGATTATAAGTCATGTGAACTACAGGATGGTCCTTGTCTGTTGTACATCAGTCTGTCAGACATGTTGATTTACAGCTGATTATAAGTCATCTGAACTACAGGATGGTCCTTGTCTGTTGTACATCAGTTTGTTAGACATGTTGATTTACAGCTGATTATAAGTCATGTGAACTACAGGATGGTCCTTGTCTGTTGTACATCAGCCTGTTAGACATGTTGATTTACAGCTGATTATAAGTCATGTGAACTACAGGATGGTCCTTGTCTGTTGTACATCAATGTGTTAGACATGTTGATTTACAGCTGATTATAAGTCATCTGAACTACAGGATGGTCCTTGTCTGTTGTACATCAGTTTGTTAGACATGTTGATTTACAGCTGATTATAAGTCATGTGAACTACAGGATGGTCCTTGTCTGTTGTACATCAGTCTGTTAGACATGTTGATTTACAGCTGATTATAAGTCATGTGAACTACAGGATGGTCCTTGTCTGTTGTACATCAATGTGTTAGACATGTTGATTTACAGCTGATTATAAGTCATGTGAACTACAGGATGGTCCTTGTCTGTTGTACATTAGTCTGTTAGACATGTTGATTTACAGCTGATTATAAGTCATCTGAACTACAGGATGGTCCTTGTATGTTGTACATCAGTCTGTCAGACATGTTGATTTACAGCTGATTATAATTCATGTGAACTACAGGATGGTCCTTGTCTGTTGTACATCAGTTTGTTAGACATGTTGATTTACAGCTGATTATAAGTCATGTGAACTACAGGATGGTCCTTGTCTGTTGTACATCAGTCTGTTAGACATGTTGATTTACAGCTGATTATAAGTCATGTGAACTACAGGATGGTCCTTGTCTGTTGTACATCAATGTGTTAGACATGTTGATTTACAGCTGATTATAAGTCATGTGAACTACAGGATGGTCCTTGTCTGTTGTACATCAGTCTGTTAGACATGTTGATTTACAGCTGATTATAAGTCATCTGAACTACATGATGGTCCTTGTCTGTTGTACATCAGTCTGTTAGACATGTTGATTTACAGCTGATTATAAGTCATGTGAACTACAGGATGGTCCTTGTCTGTTGTACATCAGTCTGTTAGACATGTTGATTTACAGCTGATTATAAGTCATGTGAACTACAGGATGGTCCTTGTCTGTTGTACATCAGTCTGTTAGACATGTTGATTTACAGCTGATTATAAGTCATGTGAACTACAGGATTGTCCTTGTCTGTTGTACATCAGTGTGTTAGACATGTTGATTTACAGCTGATTATAAGTCATGTAAACTACAGGATGGTCCTTGTCTGTTGTACATCAGTCTGTTAGACATGTTGATTTACAGCTGATTATAAGTCATGTGAACTACAGGATGGTCCTTGTCTGTTGTACATCAATGTGTTAGACATGTTGATTTACAGCTGATTATAATTCATGTGAACTACAGGATGGTCCTTGTCTGTTGTACATCAATGTGTTAGACATGTTGATTTACAGCTGATTATAAGTCATGTGAACTACAGGATGGTCCTTGTCTGTTGTACATCAGTCTGTTAGACATGTTGATTTACAGCTGATTAAAAGTCATGTGAACTACAGGATGGTCCTTGTCTGTTGTACATCAGTCTGTTAGACATGTTGATTTACAGCTGATTATAAGTCATGTGAACTACAGGATGGTCTTTGTCTGTTGTACATCAGTCTGTTAGACATGTTGATTTACAGCTGATTATAAGTCATGTGAACTACAGGATGGTCCTTGTCTGTTGTACATCAGTCTGTTAGACATGTTGATTTACAGCTGATTATAAGTCATGTGAACTACAGGATTGTCCTTGTCTGTTGTACATCAGTGTGTTAGACATGTTGATTTACAGCTGATTATAAGTCATGTGAACTACAGGATGGTCCTTGTCTGTTGTACATCAGTCTGTTAGACATGTTGATTTACAGCTGATTATAAGTCATGTGAACTACAGGATGGTCCTTGTCTGTTGTACATCAATGTGTTAGACATGTTGATTTACAGCTGATTATAATTCATGTGAACTACAGGATGGTCCTTGTCTGTTGTACATCAATGTGTTAGACATGTTGATTTACAGCTGATTATAAGTCATGTGAACTACAGGATGGTCCTTGTCTGTTGTACATCAGTCTGTTAGACATGTTGATTTACAGCTGATTAAAAGTCATGTGAACTACAGGATGGTCCTTGTCTGTTGTACATCAGTCTGTTAGACATGTTGATTTACAGCTGATTATAAGTCATGTGAACTACAGGATGGTCCTTGTCTGTTGTACATCAGTCTGTTAGACATGTTGATTTACAGCTGATTATAAGTCATGTGAACTACAGGATGGTCCTTGTCTGTTGTACATCAGTCTGTTAGACATGTTGTTTTACAGCTGATTATAAGTCATGTGAACTACAGGATTGTCCTTGTCTGTTGTACATCAGTGTGTTAGACATGTTGATTTACAGCTGATTTTAAGTCATGTGAACTACAGGATGGCCCTTGTCTGTTGTACATCAGTGTGTTAGACATGTTGATTTACAGCTGATTAAAAGTCATGTGAACTACAGGATGGTCCTTGTCTGTTGTACATCAGTCTGTTAGACATGTTGATTTACAGCTGATTATAAGTCATGTGAACTACAGGATGGTCCTTGTCTGTTGTTCATCAGTCTGTTAGACATGTTGATTTACAGCTGATTATAAGTCATGTGAACTACAGGATGGTCCTTGTCTGAAAAGCCAACTAATGATCATGGTAATAGTACAGATCATTTGTTCACAAACTGCTCACATGATGCAGTTTCAACATTAGAAAAAAACACATGGTCAGGTCTTAAAATATCATTTGCAACAATTTCTTTCTCTTCAATACAAACTTATCATATAAACCAACCATGGCCTATATTACCTCTTCCTTTTACACTTCATCTCCATTTGATATTATTTTAGATTTTTAGCGAACCTTAGAGCTTATGCGATGGTGTGGTGTCGTCTGGCTTCCGTCGGGGGTCGTCTGTACGTTAACCTATACTATCTTGAAAAAGCAAGAGTTAGCATTATGAAATTTTATGGAAAAAACTAGTCATCTAAAAAACTCTATTGGATTTTGCTTATTTTTTGGCTACCTGCATGTTCTTAGATTTTATAGGGAAAAAGCTTAAAAAGCTTTAAAAATCTTCTCTAAAACTGTTCAGCCAAATTGGCCAATATTTCACAGAAATGATTCCTGGAACAATCTCTCTCAAGTTTATTTGAATGCTTTAAGTTCAGTGATTTTTGGCTGAGTTACAGGAAGTTGAACTTAGTCATCTGTCCAAAAAAGTATATTAAAATTACATTCTCAAAAACGGCTGGAGCTATGATCACCAAATTTTATACCAATGTTGGTCACATGAGTCATATCTGAAATTGAGGTATTGGTGGCGCCACCGGCTTCGGCCTTTTTTGCAAAGGGTCATCAGTGCCCATATCATACTGACGGCTACAAAAATTTCTTCTCTGAAACCATATGGCCAAATTGTTTAATATTGCACATAAATGATCCTAGGGTAGTGCTTTCTGAAATTTGTACAAATGGTCTCAGTTTAGTGATTTTTGGCTGAGTTATTGGAAACTAAATTTAGTCATATACCACAACAGCCCATTTTAGCTCAGTGGCTACAAAGATCTTCTTCTCAAAAACAACTGGGCCAAATTTTTAAATCTCACACATTAATTATCCTCAGATGTTGATAATTCAAGTTTGTTCAAATGGTTTTGGTTCAGTGATTTTTGGCTGGGTTATGGGAAGCTTAACTTAGCCATGTTGCTGTATTTTCCCATATGAGTTATAAACCTGCAAAATGTTTTTTGACTGACGCCACTGAGGCCAATTTGTTTAATATTTTACAAGAATAAGCCCCTGAATAATTCTTATAATAATTGTCTTTTATGGTTCCAAAGAATGAATTTTGGCTGAATTATAAAGATAAAATTGAGTCATTTCACCATATATGTTAGCTGTGTGAAGCAGATACATCTAGCCTGGCACCAGTATATCAGCATCTGTTACATCATACCTCTAGACATTTAGATTTCATGTTATCTATGGTACATATTTACAAGAATGTTTATTAAAAGCTTTTAAAAAATGTAGATTTATGATTTTAGATATTCCTCATGCCAGGCAATGTTTAAAATCACAGGTATACAGCTCTCTGTGGGTATATAAAGACAGCTGTACATGGATTATAAATAATTGGTATTCATAGTCAACTTAATTCAAGATTTTGCCATCAGTGAGATGTATCTGTATTATAATTTTGCGTTCAATATGCATCTGTAGTAATTTTTAGCAAACCTGTGAGCTAATACGATGGTGTGGCGGCATCTGGCGTCCGTCATCTGTACATTAACCCATACTATTTCGAAAACGACTGGAGCTAGCATCATGAAATTTAATGCAAAAAATTAGCCATCTGAAAAACTGTGCATTTTTTTTAATTTTATAGAGAACAAGCTAAAAAAAATCAAAAATCTTCTCCTCCAAAACACTCAAGCCAAATTGTTCAATATTTCATAGAAATATTCTTTTATACCATCTCCCTCAATTTTGTTCCAATGGTTCAAGTTCGGTGAATTTTGGCTGAGTTACAGGAAGTTGAACTTAGTCATCTGTCCAAAAAAGCATACTAAAATGACAGTCTCAGAAACGGCCGGAGCTATCATCACCAAATTTTTTGCCAGTGTTGGTCACATGAGTCATATATGAAATTCAGGTATTGATGGCGCCACCTGCATTGACCTTTTTTGTTCGGGGGTCATTGGTCATCTGTACATAAATCCATAATTTCTCAGGAATAGCAGGAGCTACCATTCTCAGATTTTATGCAATAATCTGTCACATATCAAATGTTGTGGGATTCAGCGAATTTTTTTGCTATCTGCATTTCCTTAGATTTTATAGGGAATAAGCTGAAAAACTTTTAAAAGTCTTCTTCTTGTAAACGGTCCAGCCCAATTGTTCAATATTTTACATAAATGATCCCAGAGGCAAGCCCTCTCAAGTTTGTTCAAATGGTTTGCATATGATGAATTTTAGTGGAGTTACACAAATTTGAACAGTCATTCGGCCAAGTAAGCATACTGACATAGCACTCTCAGAAATGACAGAAGCTAGCATTACTAGGTATTGTGCAAATGTTGGTCACATGACTCATATTTGAAGTTGTAGATTTAGTGGTGCCACCTACATTGACCTGTTTTTTATGGGCAAAAAACCTCATAATTTTAGCCTCTTTCAGCTTAAAATGTTAATGATGAAACTGTCAAGTTGAATTGTTCAATTTTTCAAAAGAATTTACCTAGGACATGGTTCTTTCAATCATATCAGAATATACTGAGTTTCTTGATTTTTGGTCGAGTTGTGAAAAGCTTAAGTTGGTCTTATGGCCATTATTATGTCTTTTTCAAACAGAGGACTGCAAAAGTGTTCTTCTACAAAATTATTGTTTCAATTGTATCTTCTGTAACATTGCACAAAAATTATTCATAGGTGGCCTTTGTTCAAGTTTCCTAGATTGATTTTGGCAGAACTGTTTGACCTTTAATAATGAAAGTACTGCATCTTTTATTATTCTATATATTTTGATAAAAATTTTATGAATATGTTGGCTTGAAAAAAATCCATTTTAGCCAAAGTCTTTCAGTATGTGTTAACAGATATACCAACAGGCCAAGATTGAATCCGTATCTTTAAATAGGTTGAGAAACTGCCAACTGTTTCAGATTTGGCAACAGATCAAGATTTCATTCAGTGCATCAAGATATAGGTCAAGAGTTCAATCAGTGCAGCCAAGCACAAGGCATGTGATCACCTCATGGGCGACATGTGAACACCTCATGGGCACCATGTGATCACTTCATGTGTGTCAAGCCCCTCAGGGCAGGGCCCCTGCAGGAGCTTATACAATGGTGTGGCTACTATTTCAGATTTGGCAACAGGCTAGAGGTCAGTCTGGATCTATTTATAGCTTTTGCAGACTGCCAACTGTATCAGATTAGGCAAAAGGTCAAGAGTTCACTCAGTGCAGCCAGGCATGGGTCAGGAGTTTACTCAGTGCAGTAGCTGCATTCTATTTATAGCTTTGGCAGACTGCCAACTGTGTCAGATTATGCAACAGGTCAAGAGTTCTCTTAGTGCAGCCAGGTACAGGTCAAAATTTCACTCAGTCTAGCCAGGAGCAGGTCATGAGTTCACTCAGCGCTAGCATTTTGTCACAGTTCACTCGGGGCAACTGCCTTTCTCACCTAAACCAGGTCAGGCCCCATGCATCAGACTCAAGGTGAGTTTGATGTATTGACCTGATATTTTGACCTGTCTATCTTTCTTTGATCGCTTTCTCGCTCACAAGACAGGTCTCGCCACCTACAATGACTTTTGCACAGTATGTGTCCCTTTTCTCAGGAGGGGTTTGATATATCATCCTGAAATTGGGCATATTTATACATATCGAATAGCTTGTCGTATACAAGACTGGTGGTGCCAGAATTTCAGCAGTGAAGTTTGTGTAATTGTTTCTTATCTAAAATGTTTAGTACTTGCATTGTTCATATACATGAAAAGTAATGGTCCAGCATTGAAGCATTATACCTGGTGTATTTCCCAATGCACAGGTTCGCATTAGGCCTGTAGGCCTTGTTTGTTATTTTAACAAATATTTAAAAAATTTTTTTACGATAAAATGACAACAATCATGTCAGTTTCTCAGCTTTAATTACATCTAGTGTCCCAAAACCTGGTGTGTTTTTTGATCACAAGTGGATGCCATATAGTTATCACCCTGTCTGTCTGTCTGTTTGTCTGTCTGTCCATCGGTCCATCCACACAAATATGTTTCGAGATGATAACTCCAGGTTGTATTGACACATGGATTTCAAACTTGACTTTTGTATGGCCCACCACTAAAGCAAAAACCTATATGATTTTGAGGTCATGAGGTCAAAGGTCAAGGTCACAGGACTCACTTTTTTAAAAAGATTATGGCTGCATTTTAAGCCAAGCTTTTCATCCCAAACTTTCCATTTTGCACATTTAGCTGACTTGCCAGTATGGGGAGAGCATAAGTAAATTTGGGGTCACATGGTCAAAAGTCAAGGTCACAGGGGCCATCTGTTCACAAATTAGTTTCCAGATGATAACTCCAGTTTAGTTTGACATATTGGTTTCAAACTCAACTTATATATGACTCACCATTAACGTAAGGACCTAGTGGATTTTGGGGTCCAACAGTGAAAGGTCATGGTCACAGGACTCATTTCTTTAAAAAGAATGCATATGCATTTGAAGCTAAACTTCTCATCCCAAACCTTCCATCTTCAAGATATTGCTAACCTGTCAATAGGGGAAGATTCTGTTCAATTTTGGGGCCATGAGGTCAAAGGTCAAGGTCACAGTACTAACATATTAAGAAAGATTGTGGATGCATTTTAAGCCCAACTTTTCATTCAATACCGTCCATCTTGCACATATAGCTGAGCTGCCAATAGGGGTAGAAACTGATTGATTTGCAGGTCACAAGGTCAAAGGTCATCATCACAGGGGCCCATCTGTCCACATATTTGTTTCTGGAAGATAACTCCAGTTTGGATTGACATATTGGTTTCAATTTTGACTCATATATGACCAACCAATAATGTTGATTTTGGGGTTATAAGGCCAAAGGTCAAGGTCACAGGACCCACTTCTTCAAAAGATTGTTGATGTATTTTTAGCCAAACTTTCTGTCCCAAACATTCTATCTTCAAGATGTTGCTCACCTGCCAGTAGTGGGAGTAACTTATAGATTTTGGGGTCACAAGGTCAAGTTCATGGGGCCATCAATCCCCATATTAGTTTCCGGATGATAACAGCAGTTTGGTTTTAAAACTTGACTTATATATGGCTTACCACTTAAGTAAGAACTGTTGATTCTGGGGTCATGAGATCAAAGGTCAAGGTCACTGGACCCACTACTTTAGAAAGATTGTGGATGCATTTTAAGCCAAACTTTTCATCTCAATCCTTCCAATATTTCACAGAAATGATCCCTGGAACAATCTTTCTCAAGTTTGTTCGAATGGTTCCAGTTTGGAGGTTACAGGAGGTTGAACTTTGTTAACTGTGCAAAAAAGCATATTAAAATTTAAATCTCAGAAACGGCTGGAGCTATCATCACCAAATTTTATGCTAATGTTGGTCTCATAGGTCATATCTGAAATTGAGGTATAGGTTGCACCACCTGCATCGGCCTTTTTTTGTACAGGGTCATCAGTGCCTGTATAACACTGAGGGCTACAAAAAACTTCTTCTCTGAAACCATATGGCCAAAATGTTTAATAATGCACATAAATGATCCTATGGTAGTGCTTTCTGAAGTTTGTTCAAATGGTCTCTTTTCAGTGACTTTGGCTAAGTTATGGGAAGCTGAATTTAGTCATATGCCATAACAGCCCATGTTAGCTCAGTGGCTACAAAGATCTTCTTCTCAAAAACCACTGGGCCAAATTCTTAAATCTCACACATTAATTATCCTCAGATGTTGATCATTCAAGTTTGTTCAAATGGTTCTGGTTCAGTGCTTTTTGGCTGAGTAATGGGAAGCTGAACTTAGCCAGTTTGCTGTATCTTCCTATATGAGTTTTAAACTTGCGAAACGTTTTTCGACTGATGCCACTGAAGCCAGTTTGTTAAATATTTTACAAGAATAATCCCTACAATATTTCTTATAATAATTGTATCGCCAGACATAGTCTGGAGATACTATGGTTTAGGCATGGTCGCGCCGCCGCTGCCGCCGCCGCCCCCGCCGCAGAGATTTCTTTTGGACACAATAACTCAAAAAATATTTCACGGATCTTTACCAAACTTGGTATATGTATAGATATGGGTGAGAGGACGATGCCTATTTAAAATGAGGTCATGACCTCAACTAGGAGAGTGACCTTGACCTTGAATAGGTTGAATTTTGGGGAAAATCACACAAATTCTTAAATATCTCTAGAAAACTTGCATGGATTGATCCCAAAATCAAGTTGATCGAAGATCATGGATAGGGTTGTCATGTTCCAGAAACTGGTGGCACCATCTATTATTCTTTAATTGTTTTCATGCCGTTTAATATCCCCAAAATTGCTACATGACAGTACTGTGAGCATTATAAGTCAAAAACTAATGGACAGATTTCTTTCATATTATGCAAATACATAGATATGGGTTATGGGATGATGTTTATTTTAATTGGGGTCATGACCTTTCCTATGAGAGTGGCCTTGACCTTGAATATTGCCATATATGGTGAAAATAACAGAAAATCATTAATTTCTCAATAAGGGATGCATGCATTGGTCCAAAAATCAACTTGACCGAAGATCTTGGATAGTAATGTCATGTACCGGAAACAGGTGGCGCCACCTGTTATTCTTTTACTTGTTTTCGTGCCGTTTAATACCCCATCATTGCCACTTAACAGTACATTTATAACCTGTGAGCATTATAAGTCAAAAACTAATGGACAGATTTCTTTCATATTATGCATATACATAGACATGGGTTATGGGATGATGTATATATAAATTGGGGTCATGACCGTTCCTATTAGAGTGGCCTTGACCTTGAATATTGCCATATATGGTGAAAATTACACAAAATCATTAATATCTCAATAAGGGATGCATGCATTGGTCCAAAAATCAACATGTTCGAAGATCTTGGAAAGTATTGTCATGTACCGGAAACAGGTGGCACCACCTGATATTCTTTTACTTGTTTTGTGCCGTTTAATACCCCATCATTGCCATTTATCAGTACTGTGAGCATTATAAGTCAAAAACTAATGGACAAATTTCTTTCATATTATGCATATACATAGATATGGGTTATAGGATAATGTTTATTTGAATAGGGGTCATGACCTTTCCAATGAGTGGCCTTGACCTTGAATATTGCCATATATGGTGAAAATCACACAAAATCATTAATTTCTCAATAAGGGATGCATGCATTGGTCCAAAAATCAACTTGACCCAAGATCTTGGATAGTAATGTCATGTACCAGAAACAGGTGGCGCCACCTATTATTCTTTTACTTGTTTTCGTGCCGTTTAATACCCCATCATTGCCACTTAACAGTACATTTATAACCTGTGAGCATTATAAGTCAAAAACTAATGGACAGATTTCTTTCATATTATGCATATACATAGACATGGGTTATGGGATAATGTATATATAAATTGGGGTCATGACCTTTCCCATATATAGTATTGCCTTGACCTTGAATATTGCCATATATGGTGAAAATTACACAAAATCATTAATATCTCAATAAGGGATGCATGCATTGGTCCAAAAATCAACATGTTCGAAGATCTTGGAAAGTATTGTCATGTACCAGAAACAGGTGGCACCACCTGATATTCTTTTACTTGTTTTGTTCCGTTTAATACGCCATCATTGCCATTTATCAGTACTGTGAGCATTATAAGTCAAAAACTAATGGACAGATTTCTTTCATATTATGCATATACATAGATATGGGTTATAGGATAATGTTTATTTGAATAGGGGTCATGACCTTTCCAATGAGTGGCCTTGACCTTGAATATTGCCATATATGGTGAAAATCACACAAAATCATTAATTTCTCAATAAGGGATGCATGCATTGGTCCAAAAATCAACTTGACCAAAGATCTTGGATAGTAATGTCATGTACCGGAAACAGGTGGCGCCACCTATTATTCTTTTACTTGTTTTCGTGCCGTTTAATACCCATCATTGCCACCTAACAGTACATTTATAACCTGTGAGCATTATAAGTCAAAAACTAATGGACAGATTTCTTTCATATTATGCATATACATAGACATGGGTTATGGGATAATGTATATATAAATTGGGGTCATGACCTTTCCTATTAGAGTGTCCTTGACCTTGAATATTGCCATATATGGTGAAAATTACACAAAATCATTAATATCTCAATAAGGGATGCATGCATTGGTCCAAAAATCAACATGTTCGAAGATCTTGGAAAGTATTGTCATGTACCGGAAACAGGTGGCGCCACCTGTTATTCTTTTACTTGTTTTGTGCCGTTTAATACCCCATCATTGCCATTTATCAGTACTGTGAGCATTATAAGTCAAAAACTAATGGACAAATTTCTTTCATATTATGCATATACATAGATATGGGTTATAGGATAATGTTTATTTGAATAGGGGTCATGACCTTTCCAATGAGTTGCCTTGACCTTGAATATTGCCATATATGGTGAAAATCACACAAAATCATTAATTTCTCAATAAGGGATGCTTTGATTGGTCCAAAAATCAACTTGAACGAAGAACTTGGATAGTGTTGTCATGTACGGGAAACAGGTGGTGCCACCTGTTATTCTTTTACTTGTTTTCGTGCTGTTTAATACCCCATCATTGCCACTTAACAGTATTGTGAGCATTATAAGTCAAAAACTAATGGACAGATTTCTTGCATATACATAGACATGGGTTAGGGGGATGATGTGTATTGAAATTTGGATCATGACCTTTTCTATGAGAATGACCTTTTCTATGAGTGTGGTCTGATATTAATTGTTGCTGAAGATGGGGGGCCTATTCTTAAAGGGGGGGGATTAATTGTCTGGGGATACTATGGCACCTGCGGTGCCAAGAAATATCTAGTTGTTATTAGTGGTTCCACATGAATGATTTTTAGCTGAATTATGGATATTGAATTGAGTCATTTTACCATATATGTTAGCTGTGTGATGCTGTTACATCTAGCCCGGCACCAGTTTATCAGCATCTATTACATTATGCCACTAGACATTTAGATTTCAGGTTATATTTGGTTAATATTGACAAGAAAGTTTTTTTAAAAGCTTTTAAAAAACTTAGATTAATGAATTAAGTTATTCATCATACCAGGCAATGTTACAATCATGGATATTCAGCTCTCTGTGGCTATATAAAGACAACTGTACGTGGATTATAAATTATTGGTATCCCTACTCAACTTAATTCAAGAATTTGCCATCAATGATATAAATCTGTATTTTAATTTTGCATTCAGTATGCATCCGTAATAATTGTATCCGCCAAAACGGATACTATGTTTTTGACCGGGTTCCGCCGCTGCCACCGCCCCCGCTGCTTTCGTTTCCGGAGAATTGCTCTGAGACTACTGGACGGATTTTTCCGAAACTTACACAAATTATCGGGTCACATGTGTACAGGTGCCTATCTAAGTGGCCTTGACCTCTGACTTTTCCTCTCTGCTGAGCGTCCGTTTGTGCGTCTGTTTCCATACATAAACCCACATTTCTCGGGAACCGTTTGACCGATCAAAAAAAAAAAATTACACAAATGTAGCCCTTGGATAGCTTTATAACATACACAAAAAAGGTGGCGCCACCTGCAACCATGTTTGCACAGTGTCCATCTGTTCATCTGCCTTGGGTTAAAATCACTCATATCTCTGCAGTCTTTTGACTAATTTACCTAAAATTCGGCATGCGTATACATCCTAGATAGCTTTCTTGATTTTATGACAGGTGGTGCCACCTACATTCACGTTAACGCTGCAGAAATCCAAGCTCATATCTCAGGAACTGTATGACCAATCAGGAAAAAAAATTTACACAAATGTAGCCCTTGGATAGCTTTATAACATACATAAAAATGGTGGCGCCACCTGCAGCCATTTTTGCACAGCATCCATCTGTTTGTCTGCCTTGGGTTAAAATCACTTATATCTCTGCAGTGGTTTGACTTTTCCACCTGAAATTTGGCATGCATATACTACCCGCATAGCGTTTTTGATTTTATGACAGGTGGCGCCACCTACTTTCATGTTCACGCTGCAGACATTAATGCTTATATCTCTGGAACCGTTTTACCAATCAGGAAAAAAAATTTACACAAATGTAGCCCTTGGATAGCTATATTACGTACACAAAAATGATGACGCCACCTGCAGCAATTTTTGCACAGCGTCCATCTGTTTGTCTGCCTTGGGTTAAAATCACTTATATCTCTGCAGTGGTTTGACTTTTCCACCTGAAATTTTGCATGTGTATACATCTTGGATAGTTTCTCGTTCAAATAACAGGTGGCGCCACCTACAATCATGTTTATGTTGCACAGATCCATTCTAATATGTAACACATGTAACTCTATTTCCCCTTGCCACTCAATCCATGCCTCACTTCACCCGTCCTTCTCTGATTTTGGCGGATACACGTAGTAACTTGTCGACTACCTGTATTCTAGTTTACATATATTCCTGATTTCTTTTTAGCGAACCTGTGAGCTTTATGAGATGGTGTGGCGTCGGCCGTCAACCGTCGTCTGTACGTTAACCCACACTATCTTGAAAACGGCCAGAGTTAGCATCAAGAAATTTTCTGCAAAAAATTAGTCATCTAAAAAACTCTATCGGATTTTGCTTATTTTTTGGCTAACTGCATTTTCTTAGATTTTATAGAGATAAAGCTAAAAAAACTTTAAAATTCTTCTTCTCTGAAACCATTTGGCCAAATTGTTTAATATCGCACAGAAATGATCCTAGGGTAGTGCTTTCTGAATTTTGTTCAAATGGTCTCAGTTCAGTGACTTTTGGCTGAGTTATGGGAAGCTGAATTTAGTCATTTATGCCATAACAAAGATCTTCTCAAAAACCACTGGGCCAAATTCTTAAATCTCACACATTAATTATCCTTAGATGTTGATAATTCAAGTTTGTTCAAATGGTTTTGGTTCAGTGATTTTTGGCTGAGTTATTGGAAGCTTAACTTAGCCATTTTGCATTATTTTCCCATATGGGTTAAAAACCTGCAAAACGTTTTTTGACTGACGCCACTGAGGCCAATTTGTTTAATATTTTACAAGAATAATCCCCTGAATAATTCTTGTAATAATTGTCTTTTATGGTTCCAAAGAATGAATTTTGGCTGAATAATAAAGATTGAATTGAGTCATTTTACATATATGAAGCAGATACATCTAGCCTTGAACCAGTTTATCAGCATCCGTTACATCATGCCTCCAGACATTTAGATTTCAGGTTATCTTTGGTTATTATTGACAAGAATGTTTTTTAAAAACTTTTGAAAAATGAAGATTTATGATTTTAGATATTCCTCATGCCAGGCAATGTTTACAATCACAGGTATACGTTAACCCATACTATTTTGAAAACAACTGGAGCTAGCATCATGAAATTTAATGCAAAAAATTAGCCATCTGAAAAAAATCTGTATTTTCTTAGATTTTATAGAGAAAAAGCTAAAAAGCCTTTAAAAATCTTCTCCTCTGAAATGGTCAAGCTAATTTGTTCAGTATTTCACAGAAATAATCTTTGATACCATCTCTGTCAAGTTTGTTCAAATGGTTCAAGTTCTGTGAATTTTGGCCGAATCACAGGAAGTTGAACCTAGTCATCTGTCCAAATAAGCATACTTAAATGACAATCTCAGAAACAGGCAGAGCTATCATCACCAAATTTTATGCCAGTGTTGGTCACATGAGTCACATATGAAATTCAGGTATTGGTGGCGCCACCTGCTTTGACCTTTTTTTTTACGGGGGTCATTGGTCATCTGTATATCAACCCATAATTTCTCAGGAATTGCAGGAGCTACCATCCCCAGATTTTATGCAATTATCTGTCACATATCAAATGTTGTCGGATTCGGCTTATGTTTTTTGCTATCTGCATTTACTTAGATTTTATAGGGGAAAAGCTGAAAAACCTTTAGTCTTCTTGTAAACGGTCCAGCCAAATTGTTCATTATTTTACAGAAATGATCCCAGAGGCAAGCACTCTCAAGTTTGTTCAATGGTTTGCATTTGATGAATTTTAGTGGAGTTAAATGAATTTGAACGGTCATTTGGCCAAGTAAGCATACTGACATAGTTATCTCAGAAATGACAGAAGCTAGCATTACCAAGTATTGTGCAAATATTGGTCACATGACTCATATTTGAAGTTGCAGATTTGATGTGCCACCTACATTCAGTTTTTCAAAAGAATCCTAGGACATGGTTCTTTCAATCATATCAGAAAAACTTAAGTTGGTCTTATGGCCATTATTATGTCTAACTCAAACTTAGGACTGCAAAACTGTTCTTTCTCAAAATTATTGTTTCAATTATAACTTCTGTTACATGGCTCAAAAATTATTCTTAGGTGGCCTTTGTTCAAGTTTACTTGAATGATTTTTGGCAGAATTATATGACCTTTAACAATGAAAGAACTGAATCTTTTATTTTTCTAGATATTTTGATAAAAAGTTTATGAATATTTCAGCTTGAAAAAAAGCATTTTAGCCAAAGTCTTTTAGTATGTGTAAACAGATTTGCCAACAGGCCAAGATTGTGTCTGTATATTTACATAGCTTATGAAACTGCCAACTGTTTCAGATTTGGCAATAGATCAAGAGTTCATTCAGTGCAGCCAGATATAGGTCAAGAGTTCAGTCAGTGCAGCCAAGCACAAGGCATGTGGTCCCCTCATTGGCGACATGTGAACACCTCATGGGTGTCATGCCCCTCAGGGCTGCATGTGGAGCCAATCTATTTATAGCTTTGGCAGACTGCCAACTGTATCAGATTAGGCAACAGGTCAAGAGTTCACTCAGTGCAGCCCGGTACAGGTCAAAAGTTCACCCAGTCTAGCCAGGTGCAGGTCATGAGTTCACTCAGTGCAGTAGCCTGAGCTAGCAAATTTGTCACAGTTCACTCGGGCAACTGCCTTTCTCACCTAAGCGTGGTCAGCCCCATGCATCAGACTTAAGGTAAGTTTGATGTATTAGCCTAATATTTTGACCTGTCTATGTGTCTTTGATGGGTTTCTCCTTCACAAGGCAGGTGTCACCACCTACAATGACATTTGCACAGTGTGTGACTTTTGTGCCTGCTTATTTCTATAGAGGAATTTGATATATCATCCTGAAATTGGGCTTATTTATACCTATCGTATTTTAATTATCGTATACTTGTCATATACAAGACTGGTGGTGCCAGCTACAATCATTTTTAGCTCAGCTGACTGTAAGTCAACTGAGGTATAAGAATGGTGCTTTGTCCGTCATCTGTCTGGACGTCCGGCCGTCCGTTAGCAGGGCACAAATCATAACAGCTTGTCCTAGAAACTTCTAAGTGAACATCTAGGGAGGTCAATTAAAAATTTCCTTGGAAACCTGAAATTAGGTTACTGCGACCTTTTTCCTTCGAGCTATGGGGCTTGAAAGTACCCCCCAGAATAGTAAAAAATTTGATACAAAACCTCCAATATCTTGATAATTAATGCATGGTTTGTCATGAATTTTGCCTTGAATATTGATCATGACTAGTTTTATCAGTTCCTGAAATGTGGTGGTTTTCCTATTTTAACAATATTTTTCTATTTATTTACTATAAAATGACAACAATCATGTCAGTTTCTCAGCTGTCATTACATCTGGTGTCCCAAAACCTGATGTGTTTATTGATCACAAGTGGATGCCCTATACTAATCACCCTGTCTGTCAGTCTGTCTGTCTGTATGTCTGTCTGTCTGTCAATCTGTCCATCCACACAAATTAGTTTCCAGATGATAACTCCAGTTAAGTTTGATATATTGGTTTCAAACTTAACTTATAAATGGCCCACCACTAAGGAATGTGTATGCATTTGAAGCCAAACTTTTCATCGCAAACCTTCCATCTTCAAGATATTGCTAACCTACCACTAGGGGAAGATTCTGTTTGATTTTTGGGTCATAGGTCAAAGGTCAAGGGCACAGGGCCCATCCATTCACAAATTAGTTTATGGATGATAATTCTGCTTTGGATAGACAGACTGGCTTCAAACTTGATTTAATAATGACCAACCACATATGTAAATTCATTTTGATTTTCAGGGTCCAGCAATCTAAGTTGAAGGTCACAGAAGCCACATCTTTAAAAAGATTGTGGATGTACTGTAAATCAAACTTTTCATCCTGAACTTTCCAACGTTCACGCATGGCTTACTTGCCCAAAGTGAGGAAACCTGTAGAATTTGAGGTTATCTCGTCAGAGGTCAAGGTCACTTTTTAAAAGATTGTTACAATAATCCTAATGCTGCAAGTTCAAGGATATTAAGTTCTAAGATTTTTGGTTACAAGGTCATTGGTTCAGGTCACAGGACTGTCATTCTGAAAAATTTCTTTCAAAATATCCTTATAGACAAATTCAACTGAGCTTTGAGACCCATGGGTCCCTAGTTGTATTGTGTGCACCCATGCCAGAATTTCAGCAGTGATGTTTGTGTAATTGTTTCTTATTCAAAATGTTTAGTACCTGCATTGTTCATATACATGAGAAGTCATGGTCTAGCATTGAAGCATTATACCCAGTGTATTTCCCAATGCACAGGTTCGCATTAGGCCTGTAGGCTTGTTTATAAAAAGTCAGCTGAAAAGCATTTTGTATTGGGAAAATAAATTTCAAAGTTATTTCAAGTATGGACCACATTTGTGTACAGATGGCAGCACTTGGTTTACCATTGGCAGATTGCCAGTGCCTTGATGTTGGCCTTTAGCCAAGATGATGTCAGCTCTATAAATAGTTTTGGCACAGTGCCAGGATTGGAAGAAGTGCAGGCAGGTATACATCAAGAGTTCCCTCAGTGCAGTAGCTGCATTCTATTTATAGCTTTGGCAGACTGCTCACTGCATCATATTTGGCACCAAAGTTCAGCCTGAATCTATTTATAGCTTTGGCAGACTGCCAACTGTGTCAGATAATGCAACAGGTCAAGAGTTCACTCAGTGCAGCCAGGTACAGGTCAAAAGTTCACTCACTCTAGCCAGGTGCAGGTCAAGAGTTCACTCAGTGCAGTAGCTTGAGGCACAGGTCACTCGGGGGCAACTGCCTTACTGACCTAAGCCTTGTCAGCCCAGTGCATCAAACTCTGGGGAAGTTTGATGTATTGGACTGATACCTGTCTATGCGTCTTTGATGGTATTCTCATTTACAAGACAGGTGGTGCCACCTTCATTGACTTTTGCAGTGTATGGGCCTGCTTATTTCTACAGAGGAATTTGATACATCAGCCTAAAATTTGGTATGTTTACTCATATCAGGTAGCTTTATAGTGTACAAGACTGGTTGTGCCACCTACAATAATTTTTGCACAGTGTATGTCCCTCCTTATTTCACAGGAGGGGTTTGACATATCAGTCTGACATTGGGCATATGTATATATCTCTTCGTTGTATATAAGACTGGTGGTGCCAGCTACAATAATTGTATCCGCCAAAACAGAGTTTTGCATATACTAAGTTTTCAGTCGGATGCTGACACTGCCACCATCGCCGCATAGGTTTCCGGAGAACTCATCCATTACCACTGGGCAGAATTTTTTAAAATTTTGAATTATGATCGGTCAAATGTGAACTGCTGCGCCCTCATTTTTGGTTGACCTCTGACCTTTCCTCTCTGCCCAGCGTCCATTAGTGCGTCTGTTTCCACACATAAACCCACATATCTCGGGAAGCGTTTGATCTATAAGGCTAAAGATTTTGCACAAATGTAGCCCTTAGAAACCTTTATAACATACACTAAAAATGGTGGCGCCACCTGCAACCATTTTTGCACAGGGTCCATCTGTTCATCTGCCTTGGGATAAAAAACTCATATCTCTGCATTGGTTGGACTTATCCACCTGAAATTTTGCATGTGTATACATTCTGGACAGCTTTCTTGATTTTATGACAGATGGCACCACCTACATTAACGTTTAAGCTGCAGACATCCAAGCTCATATCTTGGGAATCGTTTGACCAGTTGGGACAAAATTTTGCATGTGTATAGATCTCCCATAGCTCTTTATCATACGCAAAACTGGTGGGGCCACCTGCAACCATTTTTGCACAGCGTCCATCTGTTCATCTGCCTTGGGATAATATCACTCATATCTCAGCAGTGGTTTGACTTATCCACCTGATATTTGGCAGGTTTATACATCCTTGACAGCTTTCTTGATTTTATGACAGGTGGCGCCACATACATTCAAATTTACGCTGCAGACATCTAAGCTCATATCTCACTAACCATTTGACCGATTGGGCAAAAATTTTACATGTTTATAGATCTCAAATAGCTCTTTATTATATGCAAAACTGGTGGCGCCACCTGCAATCATTTTTGCACAGCGTCCGTCTGTTTGTTTGCCATGGCATAAAAAAACTCGTATCTTGGCAGTGGTTTGACATATCTGCCTAAAATTTTGCAGGTTTATACATCTTGGATAGCTTTCTGGATTTTGTGGTAGGTGGCACCACCTACATTTATGTATACGCTGAAGACATTCAGGCTTATATCTCAGGACTGGTTTGACATATCCCCCTGAAATTTTGCATGTGTATAGATCTAACATAGCTCTTAATCATACACAAAATTGGTGGTGCCACCTGCCACCATTTTTACACAGCATCTGTCTGTTTGTCTACCGTGGGCTAAAATCACTCATATCTCAGCAGTGGTTTGACATATCTGCCTAAAATTTTGCATGTTTATATACTTGGATAGCTTCCTGGATTTTGTGGTAGGTGGCACAACCTACATACACATTTCGGCTGCAGACATCCAGGCTATTATGCAATACACCTCACTCTATTATATAGCTTTCTGGATTTTGTGGCAGGTGGTGCCACCTACATTTATGAATACACTGCAGACATTCAGGCTCATATCTCAGGAATGGTTTGACATATATCCCTGGAATTTTGCATGTGTATAGATCTCACATAGCCCTTAATCATACACAAAATTGGTTGCACCACCTGCAACAATTTTTGCACAACGTCCGTCTGTTTTTCTGCCGTGGGCTATATTCACTCATAACTCAGTAGTGGTTTGACTTATCTGCCTAAAAGTTTGCATGTTTATATACTTGGATAGCTTTCTGGATTTTGTGGTAGGTGGCGCAACCTACATACACATTTCGGCTGCAGACATCCAGGCTATTATGCAATACACCTCACTCTATTTCCCCTTGCTACTCAATCCATGCCTCACTTCACCTTTCCTACTCTGATTTTGGCGGATACATGTAGTCGCTTGTTGACTACCCATTTTCTAGTTTTGGTGTTGTGTGCACCCATGCCAGAATTGCAGCAGTGATGTTTGTTCAATTGTTTCTTGTTTTAAGTGTTTAGTACTTGCATTGTTCATATACATGTTACACATGTTCATGAAAAGTAATGGTCCAGCATTGAAGCATTATACCTGGTGTAATCTCATTGCACAGGTTAGCATTAGGCCTGTAGGCCTTGTATTTCAACCGTATACATAAAACAGTACATATATTTAATAATATAAATGTAATAATAAAAGTATATCCAATTGAACAAATGTGTTAACTACTGAACTGTCAACAATTTATCAAAAAGCCAACCAGTGATCATGGTAATATTATACATCTTGTGTTCACAAACTACTTGCATGATTCAATTTTACCATTAGATAGGAAATGCATGGTTTGGTCACAAAATATTCATTACAACAATTTCTAACTCAGCAATACAAACTATATATATATAATCATGTCAACCAGCCATGGCCTATATTACTTTTTACTCTTAGACTTTATCTCCATTTGATATTACTTACATTTTCACCTTCAAGGTCAACTTCAGCTGAGCACAGTGACCCATTGGTCCCTTGTTTATAGTTGGAACCATGAATTTGTATATCACCAGATATAAAAGCAAATGTTTGTTCTCATAATATGTGGATCTGTACCTGGATTTAGGATGGCATTTTAGCTCAGCTGACTTTCAGTCATGCTGGGCTATAGCGACGGGTCTTTGTCTGTCGTCCTTCTGTCTGTCCGTCTGGCCGTCCAGCCGGCCGGCCGGCCGTTAGCAGGGCACAAATCGTAACCTTAGGGGCTAGGGCCATGAACCCTATGCAGTCTTAGAGGTTCTAAAAAGATGTCCTTGCAAACTTGAAATTAGGTCAATGCAACCTATATTCTCGAAGTTATGGGGTGTGTTTGCACCCCCCCAGAAATAATCTTTTAGCCAAAATTTTCATCCCAAACCTTCCATCTTTCATATACAGCTCACCTACAAACAGGGGAAGAACCATAATTATTTTGAGGTCACAAGGTCAAAGGTCAAGTTCACAGAACCAACTTCTTTGAAAAGCCTGTGGATGCATTTTAAGCCAAACCTTTCATCCCAATTCTTTGATCTTTCACATATAGCTCACCTACTAAGTGGGAGAAGAATCCTATAGATGTTGAGGTCACAAGGTCAAAGGTCAGGATCCACTTCTTTGAAAAGGTTGTGGACACATTTCAAGCTAGACCTTTCATTCCAAACCTTTCAGCACTGATATCGCTTCTCTGCCAACAGGGGAAAAGACCTGTTGATTTTGAGGTCAAAGGTCAAGGTCACAATATTGTTCTAAATGGTTGTGAACATATTTCAAGTGAAACTGTTCAACCCAAACCTTCAGTCTTTCACCTATGCCACATCTATGCATCACTGAATGTGATTCAAACTTCATATTTATGGGTCTTTTTGCATGAAGAAATAACTAATTGATTTTGAGGTCAGCTGGTCAGGAGGTTAAAGGTTGCAGGTCTAAGTTATTCACTCATTGGTTGCCAAGTAATTACACCCGGCTAGATGTAAGTGGTTAGTAGTTACCCATCATTTAGAAAGAATCCAGTTGATATGTGGGCAAAAGGCCAAGGTCATAGGTCAGGGATGTTCACAATAACTTATTTTGTAGACCATCTCTATTTTTCTTGTACATATAACCATTGGTTATGGTACATCTCACTATGTGGCTGTAATTGTGAGTGATGCTGGTGACATATGACTCTCTTTTGTATCAGCCTGTTAAGTGATAAGGCTGAGTGATAAATACCTCGTTACTGCATAACAAAAACACTGTTGCCGGAATGCTTCAGCCAGGCATTAAGACTGTGAGAGTATAGTATTAAGGTTTAGCAACTGATTTATAGGACGATGGGAACATTTTGCAGTTTATTTTATGGAATCATAGCAATAAACTTAGTTTCCTAGATGTCTGAATATTTTTATATAAATCACCAGATATAAAAGCAAATGTTTGTTCTCATAATATGTGGATGTGTACCTGGATTTAGGATGGCTTTTTAGCTCAGCTGACTGAAAGTCATCTGAGCTATAGCGATCACTCTTTGTCGTCGTCCGTCTGTCTGTCCGTCTGTCCGTCCGTTAACCAGGCACAAATCGTAACCACTGGACCTAGAACCTTGTAACTTGGGATTCTGAGAGGTCCATAAAAAAATCTCCTTGGAAACCAGAAATAAGGTCTCTGTTACCCATATCCTTCGAGCTATGGGGCCCCAAAGTACCCCCCAGAAAAGTCAAAAATTTCATACAAAAACTTCAATATCTCATTAACTACTTGACTGATGGTCATGATTTTTGGCATACATATTGATCATGAGATGATATATCACTTCCTGCAGACTGGTGGCGCCACCTATATTGTTCGATTTTTTACGAATTTTTTCTCTATTTTTGAGACCTTTAAAAATGTGAACATCTGTTAACATGGCACAAATCATAAAGACTGGACCTAGAATCTTAATTCTTGACACACTGAGAGGTCCATGAAAAATCTCCTTGGAAACCAGAAATTAGGTCTCTGTTACCCATATCCTTAGGCCCCAAATACCCCCCAGAATAGTCAAAAATTTCATACAAAAACTTCAATATCTCAATAACTACATCACTGATGGTCATGATTTTTGGCATGCATATTGATCATGAGATGTTCCATCAGTTCCTGCAGACTGGTGGCACCGCCTGTATTGTTCGATTTTTTACGATTTTTTCCTCTATATTTGAGACCTTTAAGGATGCTGTCATCTGTTAGCGTGGCACAAATCGTAATGACTGGACCTAGAATCTTCATTTTCAACACACTTAGAGACCTATGAAAAGTCTCCATGGAAACCAGAAATTAGGTCTCTGTTTCCCATATCCTTCGAGCTATGGGGCCCAAAAGTACCCCTCGGAATAGTAAAAAATTTCATACAAAAACTTCAATATCTCATTAACTACATCACTGATGGTCATGATTTTTGGCATACATATTGATCATGAGATGTTTCATTAGTTTCTGCAGACTGGGTGCGCTACCTCTACTTTTTTTTCAAATTTTTACGAATTTTTTACTCTTTTTTTTTTGAGACCTTTAAAGATGTGGTTATCTGTCAACAGGGTACAAATCGCAACAACTGGACCTAGAATCTTCATTCTTGTCATGCAAGGAGGCCCATGAAAATGCCTGTGGAAACTTGAAATTATGACTCTGTTACCCATATCCTTCAAGCTATAGGACTCCGAAGTATCCCTCAGAATAATGGACAATTTGATACAAAAGCTGAAGTATCTGAACAACTAATGCAGAGATCACCATGATTCTTTGCATGGATATTGACCATTAAGTGTTTTTATTAGTTTCTGCAGACTGGTGGAACCACCTGTTTTTTGGATCCACCAAAACGAAGTTTTTGACCGGGTTCCTCCGCCGCTGCGGCGTTCGTTTCCAGAGAGCTCCTCTGAGACTAATGGACCGATTTTTCCGAAACTTGCACCAATTATCGGGTCACATGTGAACTGGTGCCTAACCAATTTGCGTTGACCTCTGACCTTTCCTCTCTATCCAGCGTCCATTTGTGGGTCTGTTTCCACACATAAACCCTCATATATCGGGAACCGTTTGACCGATCAGGAAATAAAAATTATACAAATGTAGCCCTTGGATTGCTTTATAACATACACAAAAAATGGTGGCGCCACCTGTAACCATGTTTGCACAGTGTCCATCTGTTCATCTGCCTTGTGTTAAAATCACTCATATCTCTGCAGTGAATTGATTAATTCACCTGAAATTCGTCATGCGTATACATCCTGGATAGCTTTCTTGTTTTATGACAGGTGGCGCCACCTAAATTCATGTTCACCCTGATGACGTCAAGGCTCATATCTCATGAACCGTTTGACCGATCAGGAAATAAAATTGATACAAATGTAGCCCTTTGATAGCTCTATAACATGCACAAAAAATGGTGGCGCCACCTGTAACCATGTTTGCACAGTGTCCATCTGTTCATCTGCCTTGGGTTAAAATCACTAATATCTCTGCAGTGAATTGACTAATTCACCTAAAATTCATCATGCATATACATCCTGGATAGCTTTCTTGATTTTATGACAGGGGGCGCCACCTACATTCACGTTCAAGCTGATGACATCCAAGCTCATATCTCGGGAACCGTTTGAGCGATTGGGCCAAAATTTTGCATGTGTATAGATCTCACATAGCTCTTTATCATACGCAAAACTGGTGGTGCCACCTGCAACCATTTTTGCACAGCATCTGTCTGTTTGTCTGCCGTGGGATAATGTCACTCACATCTGGGCAGTGGTTTGACATATCTGCCTAAAATTTTGCAGTTTTATACATCCTGGATAGCTTTCTTGATTTTATGACAGGTGGCGCCACCTACATACTAGTTTATGCTGCAGACATCCAAGCTCATATCTCGGGATCCATTTGAACGATTGGGCCAAAATTTTGCATGTGCATAGATCTCACATAGGTCTTTATCATACACAAAACTGGAGGGGCCACCTGCAACCATTTTTGCACATTTTGCACAGCATCTGTCTGTTAGTCTGCCGTGGCCTAAAATCACTCATTTCTCTGTCGTGGTTCGACATAACTGCCTAAAATTTTGCAGGTTTATACATCCTGGACAGCTTTCTTGATTTTATGACAGGTGGCGCCACTTACATTCTAGTTAACGCTGCACACATCCAAGCTCATATCTAAGGAACCATTTGACTGATTGGGCCAAAATTGTGCATGTGTTTAGATCTCACATAGGTCTTTATCATACACAAAACTGGAGGGGTCACCTGCAACCATTTTTAAACAGTGTCTGTCTGTTTGTCTGCCGTGGGCTAAAATCACTCATATATACATGTAGTGGTTTGACTTTTCTGCCTAAAATTTTGCATATGCATACAACTTGAACAGCTTTCTGGATTTGTGGTAGGTGGCACAACCTACAAACACATTTAGGCTGCAGACATCCATGCTAATATGCAACATACCTCACTCTATTTTTCCCTTGCCACTCACTCCATGCCTCACTTCACCCGTTCCACTCTGATTTTGGCGGATACATGTAGTCACTTGTCAGTTACCCGTATTCTGGTTTTTAAAGTTTACACATTTTTTCTCTATTTTTAACAAACCTGTGAGCTTATGCGATGGTGCGGCGTGTGTCATGCGTCATGCGTCGTGCGTAGTCTGTATGTTAACAATAGCTATCTCAAAAACGGCAGGAGCTAACATCGCCAAATTTTTTGCAAATATTCAGTCATCCAAAAAACTATATCGGATTTTGTTTATTTTTTTTCTAACTGCATTTTCTTAGATTTTATAGGGAAAAAGCTAAAAAAACTTTAAAAATCTTCTTCTCTGAAACTATCCAGCCAAATTGTCCAATATTTCAAAGAAATGATCCCTGGAACAATCTTTCTCAAGTTTGTTCGAATGGTTCCAGTTGGGAAATTTTTGGCTGAATTACAGGAGGTTGAACTTTGTTAACTGTGCAAAAAAGCATATTAAAATTTAAATCTCAGAAATGGCTGGAGCTATCATCACCAAATTTTATGCCAATGTTGGTCACATGAGTCATATCTGAAATTGAGGTATTGGTGGCGCCACCTGCATCGGCCTTTTTTGTACGGGGTCATCAGTGCCCGTATCACACTGACAGCTACAAATAACTTCTTCTCTGAAACGAAATGGCCAAATTGTTTAATATCGCACAGAAATGATCCTAGGGTAGTGCTTTCTGAAATTTGTTCAAATGGTCTCAGTTCAGTGACTTTTGGCTAAGTTATGGGAAGCTGAATTTAGTCATATGCCATAACAGCCCATTTTAGCTAAGTGGCTACAAAAATCTTCTTCTCAAAAACCACTGGGCCAAATTCTTAAATCTCACACATTACTTCTTCTCAAAAACCACTGGGCCAAATTCTTAAATCTCACACATTAATTATCCTTAGATGTTGATAATTCAAGTTTGTTCAAATGGTCTCAGTTCAGTGACTTTTGGCTGAGTTATGGGGAGCTGAATTTAGTCATATGCCATAACAGCCAATTTTAGCTAAGTGGCTACAAAAATCTTCTTCTCAACAACCACTGGGCCAAATTCTTAAATCTCACACATTTATTATCCTGAGATGTTGATAATTCAAGTTTGTTCAAATGGTCTCAGTTCAGTGACTTTTGGCTGAGTTATGGGAAGCTGAATTTAGTCATATGCCATAACAGCCCATGTTAGCTTAGTGGCTACAAAAATCTTCTCAAAAACCACTGGGCCAAATTCTTAAATCTCACACATTAATTATCCTTAGATGTTGATAATTCAAGTTCGTTCAAATGGTTTTGATTCAATGATTTTTGGCTGAGTTATGGGAAGCTGAACTTTGCCATTTTGTTGTATTTTCCCATATGAGTTATAAACCTACAAAACGTTTTTCGACTGATGATGATACTGAGGCCAGTTTGTTTAATATTTTGCAAGAATAATTCCCTGAATCATTCTTATAATAATTGTCTTTTATGGTTCCAAAAAATGAATTTGGCTGAATTATAAAGATTGAATTGAGTCCTTTTACCAAATATGTTAGCTGTGTGAAGCAGATACATTTAGCCTAGCACCAGTTTATCAGCATCCATTACATCATGCCTCTAGACATTTAGATTTCAGGTTATCTATGGAAAATATTGACAAGAATGTTTTTAAAAGCTTTTAAAAAATGTAGATTTATGATATTACATATCATCTGTACACTAACTCATAATTTCTCAGGAATAGCAGGAGCTACCATCCCCAAATGTTATGCAATTATCTGTCACATATCAAATGTTGATGGATTCATCTTATTTTTGCTATCTGCATTTACTAGATTTTACAAGGAAAAAGCTGAAAAAAACTTGTAAAAGTCTTCTTCTTGTAAACAGTCCAGCCAAATTGTCCAAATTTTACAGAAATGATCCCAGAGGCGAGCCCTCTCAAGTTTGTTCAAGTTTGTGTTGGATAAATTTTAGCAGAGTTACATAACAGGCCAAGATTGTGTACGTTTCCTGAATAGGTTGAGAAACTGCCAACTGTTTCAGATTTGGCAACAGATCAAGAGTTCATTCAGTGCAGCCAAATATAGGTCAACAGTTCAGTCAGTGCAGCCAAGCACAAGGCATGTGATCACCTCATGGGCAGCATGTGATCATCTCATGGGTAGCATGTGATCACCTCATGAGTATCATGTGATCACCTCATGGGTGTCATGCCCCTCAGGGCTGCATATGGAGCCAATCTGTGAGCTTATGCAATTGTATGGCTACTATTTCAGATTTGGCAATAGGCAAAAGGTCAGCCTGGATTTATTTATAGCTTTGGCAGACTGCCAACTGTTTCAGATTATGCAACAGGTCAAGAGTTCACTCAGTGCAGCCAGGTACAGGTCTAAAATTCACTCAGTCTAGCCAGGTTCAGGTCAAGAGTTCACTCAGTGCAGTAGCCTGAGCCAGTAATTTGTCACAGTACACTCGGGGCAACAGCCTTTCTCACCTAAGCCTGGTCAGCCCCGTGCATCAGACTCAAGGTAAGTTGCATGTATTGGCCTGATATTCTGACCTGTCTATGTGTTTTTATGGCTTTCTCGTTCACAAGACAGGTGTCGCCATCTACAATGACTTTTGCAAAGTGTATTTGCCTGCTGAATTCTACAGAAGAATTTGATATATCAGCCTGAAATTGGGCATATGTGTACATGTCAAATAGCTTTGTTGAATGCAAGACTGGTGGTGCCACTTACAATAATTTTTGTGTTATGTGCACCCATGCCAGAATTTCAGCAGTGATGTTTGTGTATTATTTCTTGTTCAAAATGTTTAGTAGTTGCATTGTTCATATATATGAAAAGTAGTGGTTCAGCACTGAAGCGTTATACCTGGTGTATATCCATATGCACAGGTTCGCATTAGGCCTGTAGGCCTTGTTGAGATATATAAATACAGACTAAATCTTGGCCTGTTGGTTAATCTGTTTGATGCTTCAGTTGAATGGGTATATATTACCATTCTGATGATAAAATTTCCTTTTGCAAATCACTTCCCAGTCAGCTGAGCGTCATGACCCATGGGTCACTTGTTTTTTATTACAAGACCTTTAGTCATGCTTTCTGCATTTCTTTTCTTTCAGGTTTTGCAGTTTACCTACCCTGCTGATCCCATTGAAAAGCAGAGTGATAATAAAAAATATTGGACTTACACTTTTTACATATGCATATCTATAAATCTAATATGAGGGCCTGAAAATGCCTTTTGAATTGTCTGGACATTCATTACTGTAACATCCTTTGGAGAATTTGCTACAAGTTTGGTCTCTTATTGGAGGATGTGTGATATCAAATGTCAGACTTGTCAGAAATCCATTATGTCTGCCAGTTAGCCACCTTAGAAATCCTTTTGTCCTTTTTGCAGTTTCAGTGATTTTTAGCTCAGCTGACTTTTAGTCATGCTGTGCTTTAGCGATGGGTCTTTGTCCCTCGTCCTTCCGTCTGTCTGTCCGGCTGGCCATCCGGCAGTTAGCAGGGCACAAATTGTAACTGTAAGGGCTAGATACATGAACCCTATGCAGTCTTAGAGGTTCTAAAAAGATCTCCTTGCAGATCTGAAATTAGGTCACTGTGACCTATATTCTCTGAGTTATAGTGTGTTTGCACCTCCCAGAATTAATTCTTATAGCCAAAATAATCATCCCAAACCTTACATGTCAATAGAGGAACAAACCTTTTGATATTTAGGTCTTAGGGTCAAAGGTCAATGTCACAGGACCAGCTTCTTGAAAAAAAGTTGTGGATGCATTTCAAGTCAGACTTTTCATCCCAAACCTTTCATCTTCCAAGTATGGTCAGATACCATATGGTATACCATTAGGCTTTAAATACAGGTCATGCTTGTCAGCTGAGCATCATGACCCATGGGTCACTTGTTTAGATTTGAAAAATCAGTACTTAAAAAGTCATGATTTTTTTTAGGAAATTCTCAAAAGTCAACTTTATTATATATATCAAAAATTCAACAGCAAATGAAAACCACCTTAATCAGACTACACCTGTGCATGTCTCCCCTTAATTTGATGTTCTAACTTGGGTTGACATCCACTTTCCCTATATGTGATGTAAACCCCCTATTGTTGTCATGCTATTTAATTTTATCAAGAATTTCATAAAAATATGCCACAGCAGTCTTCATTCACTAAAACATGAGATCAAGATGCAGTATTTTAAGACTTGCCTAATATTCGTTGGATACCTATATAGTGAACCAAATTCTGAACTGCTCTGAATGGCTAGTTTTATCGATTTTGTGCAAATGCAAGTTCACATCGCTGAGGAGAAGCTGAAAATGGTACTTAAGAGACAAATTTAAATGGTAGGTATTTCACTGTTGTTTGCAATAAAATAAAATTATTACTTAAGCCCATGAGTTTAAGATGTTAAATCATAAATAAAAATGGATGCTATTTGTCGTGTGTATTTAAAGTGCAACATAAAAACTAAGTTTAAAATGAAAGAAAAAAATGCTGCCATTTTTATCTCAGCTGACTACAAGTTATAAGCTATAGTGATGGTCCTTTGTCCGTCGTCCATCCAGCTGTCTGCCTGGCCGTCCAGCTGTCCAGTTACAGAGCACGTTTTTAAAAACCATTGGACCTAAAAATCCAAAATTCTACATACAGTTAGACATCCCCAAGTTTTCCTACCAAACCAAAAAATGGGTCACTGTGACTTCATTCCTTCGGGAAATTAAGCAAAAACATCTATTTTCCAGTGAAAACCTATTGTTACACTTAAGAACTACCCACTATACAAATCACTGGTGTTATTGTATTCATGTTTTACATAACCATTCCTGCATATATAAATTAGGTCAATATTGCGTTAATTATTGAAGTTTTGTGCACAAACATAATGCACTTTGTCAAAACTCAGGAAATATATTTACTCACCTAAAAAGATAATTGCTGAAGCTAGAGACTTTTTTCCCCCAAGGATATAACTTTATTTAATCAAGATTCAGTCATATACCAGAAACCCGATTAACTTATTAGCATAATTATGAAAACAGTACCTTAAGTTTGGCCCATTTTTAGCTCAGCTGACTATAAGTCATCTGAGCTATAGTCGTGGTCCATTGTCCGTCGTCCGTCCGTCCGTCCGTCTGTCCATCCGTCCGTCTGTAGATGTGGCACATTTTGAAACCGTAAGACCTAGGAATCCAAAATTCAGCATAATGTTAGATGTCCCCAAGATCTCCTACCAAGCCGAAAACTGGGTCTTTGCGACTTCGTTCCTTTGAGAAATTAAGGGAAAACCTCAATTTTTTATTAAAAACCTATTTTCACACTTCAGGACTGCCTAATATCAAAACCACTTATCTGTTTTTCCTCATATTTTCCATAAATATTCCTCTATATAGTTCCTATGTACATGCTAGAAATTATGTCTGTATTATATAATTTAAAAAAGTTATGGGCCCAAACATAATGCATTTTGTAAAAAATCAGGAAAAATATTTGATCACTTAACACATGTTAAAGCTATGGACTTTTTTTCCAGTAATATAACTTTAATTAATCAAAATTAAATTGTATACCCAAAATTAGATCAAAATCTTTTAAATTTTTAAAAAATTAACAAAAATAAAAAATTAGTACCTTAAATTTAGCCCAACTTTGACCATGGCACGTTTTTTTCCTGTAAGTACTGTGGATTTAATTTTCACAGCATGTTTTTGTTAGCATTTTGTCTGTTAACACCAAAAATAAGAAACCAGTTGATCAAAAACTGTAGATTTTATTTAAGTTTTCAAACACCATGTAACATATTGTTTACATCAAGCTAGTGTCATGCAGTTTGCAAGAGCTCAGCTCCCCAGCTTCAGTTCTCAGTTCCTAAAATTTGGCATACAATTAGATGTCTCCAAAATCCCCTACCATGCCAAGAATTTGGTCACTAGGACTTAATACCTTCGAGATATTAATGAAACCTCAATTTTCCATTAAAAACCCATTGTTACACTTCAAGACTGCCTAATATCAAAACAACTGATCTGACTTTAATCATATATAATATACATATTTTTCTATACATTCTCTATGCACATGCCAGAAATGATGTCAGTATTAAGTAATTGTTTTAAGTTATGGGCCCAAACATAATGCACTTTGTAGAAAATCAAGAAATATATTTACTCCCTTAACAACGAGATTGCTGAAGCTAGAGATTTTTTTGTCAGAGATGTAACATTATTTAATCAAGATTCAATTGAATACCCAAAATTAGTTCTGAATTTTTCAAATTTTATAAGTTATTAGTATAAATATAAAATTATTACCTTAAATTTTGCTCAACTTTGACTAGGGCACGTTTATTTCCTGTGAGCACTGTTGATATAATTTTCATGTCATGCACACATAAGGATTTCAGCTTTTTAGTTTAGAAAGCTGAAAGAAATTGGCCAAAAATTGTAGCTTTTGTTAATGTTTCTATGAGACCATGTTAGACCTTGGCCCTCTCCAGCCCCTCTTGAGTCACCTGTATGTTGACCTTGTTGAACTTTCAGCAAATTATGCATGCTTGAGGGGAGGCATAAACTGGGGCTCCAGGCAGCTTATTATATAATGGCCAGCCACAGTTGATCCAGGTGTCCAACCCAACTCATCTAGTAGTTTTAACCAACAACATAACAATAAACAATAAATTAATAAATTTTTATTGTTTTTTAATAACAAATTAAAGAAAAATAGAAAAGGAATTTGTTAGTTTATAATAACAGGAAATTAACTTGCAGTTACTGATGATATAAGAATCTTGTATCGATGGATAGAATGTCATATATTCCAAATAACACCATGCAGTCACCTATGGTATTTTTCAGTTCAATTTTAATGATAAAAAAGTAAATCATATTATTCATTACTAATGATTGGGGATCATATGAAGGAAATTAATGATAGACAAAGATGCAGTTGATAATATTAATCTAGATTCCTACTGTGTCTAGTGTGTACATTGATGTGAAATTAGTCCAAAATGAATATATTACATTTATTTTTTTAAATATAAATAAAAGCCATAAAACCAGGTACTTATGATCATTATTTAAATGTGTTAATTTTGTATATTCTGGATTCTCAACATCATTGTTTGGTGAAAACTGAATAAATACCAGACATGGTGCGAATAATTTGCAATTGTATTTAAATAAGAATATGAATATGTACTCCATTATAAAATTTCTTGCATAAAAAACGGGAATTCAGGTAAAAATGAAAGTATATGAATACCAGTGGAAATACTTTCAAAATGTATTCATGAATGCATTCATGAATATATTCTTTAATATTATTTTATAATCATTTCAGTTATATTTCATTTTAAAAAATCATAAGATTCTCTTATTATTTTTAATAAAAATTATATTTGGGACCATATTTGTAATTTTTTTTATTAATAGTTAAACTCTTATATTATATGTTCTGCTTATAAGTTATATGGCCAAGTCAAAATCTGTGTGACAATAGTACTCCATTTATTAATAAAATAATGAAATCAATCCTCTTCCCTGTATCCAAAGATACTATCAAAATCATACATAAGCTAAACAACAACAACTCATAATACAGCTTATATTTATTACCACACAAAACCATAAGTGAATCATATCTAAATCATATTTTTTTATCATATATAACAGCTGAGCGCCGTGACCCATAGGTCCCTTGTTTACCTTGTCACATTTTTAGCGATTCTGTGAGCTTATGCGATGGTGCAGCATTGTCTGTCCGCCGTTGTCCATATGTTAACCCATGCTATCTGATAAATGGTTAAAGCTAGCATCACCAAATTTTATGCAAAAAAATAAGCCATCTAAACAGGTCTATCGGATTTTCCTGATTTTTTTGCTATCTGCATTTACTTAGAATTTAAGAGGAAAAAGCTAAAAAAAAATCTTCTTCTAAACTGTCCAGCCAAATTGTTCAATATTTCACAGAATTAATCGCTGAAATCACTTCTCTCAAGTTTGTTTGAATGATTCCAGTTCGGTGAATTTTCGTTCAGTTACAGGAAGCTGGACTTAGTCAGTTGATACTAAAATTACAATATCAGAAACAGATGGAGCTGTCATCACCAAATTTTATGTAGATGTTGGTCACATGATTGATATTTAAAATGGAGGTATTGGTGGTGCCACCTGCATCAATGTTTTTCGGGTCATCAGTCATCAGTACATTAACCCATTAATTAGTCATCAGTACATTAACCCATTAATTCTCAGGAATGGAGTAAAAAAGCATCCCAAGATTTTTATGCAAAACTCTGTCACTTGTCAAATGTTGTGGCGCAACCTGCATTAACTTACATTTTACGGGGAAAGAGTTAAAAAACCTTTGAAAATCATCTGCTCTAAAATCATTCAGCCAAATTGATTAATATTTCACAGATATGATCCCAGGGACGAGCGCTCTCAAATTTGTTTATCTGGTTTGGGTTTGATAAATTTTGGCCGAGTTACAGGAAATTGAACTTAGTCATTTGACCAAATAAGCATACTAACAAAACACTCTCAGAAACTACATGTGCTAGCATCACCAAGTTTTGTGCAAATGTTGGTCCCGTGACTCATGTTTGAAATTGCAGTTTTTGTGGAGCCACCTACATAGACCTGTTTTTTATGGGCAAATCCTTCTTTCAACTTAAAAATGCTTTATGAAGAAACTGTCAAGCTGAATCATTTAATTTTTCACAAGAATTACCCTAGGGTAGGGTTCTTCCAAGTGTATAAGAATAGATTGTGTACATTGATTTTTGGTAGAGTCATAGACCCCTGTTCAAGGTGTATTGAATTCAGCTGAGCGTCATGGCTCATGGGCCTTTAGTTAACTTTCAAGATAGAGTCATAGACCCCTGTTCAAGGTGTATTGAATTCAGCTGAGCGTCATGGCTCATGGGCCTTTAGTTAACTTTCAAGATCAACTTCAGTTGAGCACTGTGAGTGAGCCATGGGTCCCTTGTTCATTTAGCGGTCACATATTATAATTCAAGTTTCTGGCAGTAACTTCCCATGCTGAATCCAATGAGCCAATATAAAAAAATGGTTACAGTTCACCATTAACTTGACATTTTCGTTAGACAAGACGCACAAGTATATTTGTTTGAAGCGTGCTTATTTATCTTATAGATATACTGACTCATGCATCAGAAGATCTGCACTACAGACATTTTACTATGTTTAAAATGCTTATAATGTGTTCCATTTTAGGGTTAACATGATGTTGGTATGTAAATGAACAAGCCACCTGTGGCTGTCTCAGTCAAAGTCAGTTTGCAAAGTCATATATGTGTTACCAAATTAGCAAGTTGTAAGTGCAAAGCAAACTTGGCTCTTTGTATACATTATACGTATGCTGAACAAGACTACATATATGAAATGTATATGTTATCAGGAAACAGAGTTAGTTGAGATGAACAATTCAGCACAGATTTTCAATGCCTTGTCTGATGTGCCAGGAGATGTACAGGATGTTGACTATCTCATAGAGGTGAGTTCACTTGAACTTCTGTAATTGCTGCATTTGTGTGTAAAATGTTGTTTTTAGCTCAACTGACTATATGTCATATTGGAAATGTATAGATATAAACTTATAATAAAAAATTGATGTGATAAAAAAAATGAAGATCTAATACAAACATTTGTTAATTGTTTTCCTGCCTAGTCAGAATTGGAGATCAGGCTTTGTTTGCCCTGTATGTGTATGCAGAAATGTTGTAAATCCCACCATCTCCCTTCCCCCCCCCCCACCCCCCCCCCCCCCCCCAGCCATTGATTCCTGTGCACTGGGACAGTTAGGGCCCCGCTTGACAAGCGGTGCCCTATAGTGATCACTATGTCAGTCAGACCTATTAAATTACAGACCTGTTGGAATTCCAATATGGCCACAACAGCCCGATCGCTGATTTTCTTTCGCGCACGATAACTCAACAACAACACACTGCAGCTTTCCCAAATTCACAGGGATGGTTGGTACCTATGGGGGCTCCAGACCTATTGAAAAACAGACCTGTTGGAATTCCAATATGGCTGCCACAGCCCGATCGCAGATTTTCTCCCGCGCACCATAACTCAACAACAACCAACTGCAGCTTTCCAAAATTCACAGGAATGATTGGTACCTATGAGAGCTACAGACCTTTTGAATTACAGACCTGTCTGAATTCCAATATGGCCGCAACAGCCTGATCGCTGATTTTCTTTCGCGCGCGATAATTCAACAACAACACACTGCAGCTTTCCCAAATTCACAGGGATGATTGGTACCTATGAGGGCTCCAGACCTATTGAATTACAGACCTGTTGGAATTCCAATATGGCCGCCACAGCCAGATCGCTGATTTTCTTTCGTGCGTAATACTCAACAACAACACACTGCAGCTTTCCCAAATTCACAGGGATGATTGGTACTTATGAGGGCTCTAGACCTATTGAATTACAGACCTGTCAGACTCCAATATGGCTGCCACAGCCAGATTGCTGCTGATGAAATCGGGTTAATACGGTCCAAATGGCCGAAACCGCAAGTACAAGGGCTATGAATCTCAAAGTAAAAGCGTTCAAAAGTTTGGGTTCGGCTATCGAGTGACATGGCTGGGTCTCCGCTGCTGGGATCGGTGAAGGGAATGTAGGTTGGTTTGGGCTTTATTGCTGTGGATGCTGTAGCTTTCCAAAAGGTCAACGGCTCGGGATGAACAAGTGGCGCCCTCTACAGCTCCCTGCTTGGCTTGGCGTGGCACTATGACTGTTGGCTCAGAGAACATGCTTAAGGAGTGCACAGGGCTGAGGTCTTGACCGCAGCAACCTGTAGCTGCTCGATGAGCGTATACCGTAATGTCTACATCAGTTCGTATCCTTCATTAGTTCGCACACTATAAATTTCCTGAATCATATTTTTCTATATTACATATATGAATTCGTACACCAACATACTGTGCCGATATTAGCTATTGCCGGTGACCACCGGCGGTCCGTATGAATAGTAATTGTAGCTATGATTAAACGGCTTGGCATGCGGAGAAGAATCAAATGTCTACGCTGTTCACCTGATAACAACACATCTTTATGTCTTAATGTGAGGAAGTAACATGATAATTTATCGGAACAATTTTATCAGATTTGCGACTTCATGTATGTAAATAGGAAAAACTGTCGCTTAACTGATACCGATGGGCCATCTGTGCTTCAGATTTGTTACAGCATGAATGTGATTTGAACAATAGAACTCGAGGTAAAAAATGTGTCTTAATCGATAATATTTTGTTTACTTAATAATATAATAAGAAGGATTTGTAAGTGGGACAAAAATCACATTAGCTGATGATCATATACTAGTAATCCACTTGGGACAAACCTCGCACGGACCACTGATCACAGGCATGACCTGGTGCTACAAGACATCAAAGGTAAAATGGAGATCGTCAGAGTGCTTTGAACCGCAGCTACAAAGGATATACCGCTGTCTTCAAGGGTTTTTAATTTGATAAATCCCGGCCGTGAAATAATTTTTTTCCCGCTGTATAAATCTTATTAGAATCTCCCAAATAAAAACTTCCGCGTAATTCGTTGGTTACTGTGGCCATTTGGTTAAAGGCGCATGAACTGCTTTAGTGTGAATTATGAGCCCCTGGTTCAAACCCATCAATTTTTTCCCCCTTTTATGTTACTCCCCCGTCCCAGTTTAAAAATATGATAAACACATATTTTTTTTTCATTTATTACTTTCCACTGAAATTACCAAACGGGTAAAATAAACTATTTATTGAAATATATAAATAAATCTGCTAAGATTACATATTCACGGCTGTAATAAGTTCACTTGCCGCCAGGTGGCACCCCGAATAATTTCAATACCTCCCTAAGAAAGTCACCATTACCATTTTATTAGGGCGTATTCTGCAATCCATACAAATAATGTTTGTAAATGAATTAAATGTTGCCATGAAGTATTACAAAACAATAGCCCATTTTCTTACCACTAAAGATGCTACGCACCGCTGTAGGCCGTGAGAGACTGGCTAATGATGTTTTCCTTTCATGTCCAAACTGTGAAACACTTCGTTGCTTGTTTGTTTACCAATAATTTATTTGGTGTGTAATATTAAGGTGATCATTGACTCCTGTCAATCTTGTTTGCACCACAGCCGTGATCAAATAAATTTGTTAACATACTAATGAGGTACAAATTTAACAGGTTGGGGTAATGAATTACTGAAGTTCTATTGCCGGTAGCTGGATTTTTGACGATCTTTTTGATCTTTTGTGCCGGTCTGTGGGTTACGAATGTTAAGTTTGTTACGGCCGGCAGTACAGGCTGTCCCGGTTACCCCCGACCGGCGCGGCTAAAAACCAGTATATTATACGTATATATAGATATATATATACATATAAAACACCGGTTTATAAAATGCCAGTTACGGGATAAACTGGATATCTTTTTCGTCACCAGCAGCGCTCACATATATTCCCGAACAAGTGTTAAATAATAATTAACATGGGAGTTGCCGTACATCATCTATTTTCGCCCATCGCCGGTTCTCAGGTGTCAAATGATCTTCTCTCCTGCAATTTTCTAATTTTTCATATTTTACATATAATAATTCACACACTGAGAAAAATAATTATTTTTTCCTGTACGAATTCAAGTAGACATTACGGTACCTCTTTTGGCTTGGCTGGCCAGATTGCTGTTTTTCTTTCGCGCACGATAACTCAACAGCAACCTTCTGCGGCTTATATCCAAATTCACAAAGATGATTGATACCTATGAGGGCTCCAGACCTGTTGAATTACAGACCTGTTGGAATTCCAATATGGCCGCTACAGATCGCTGAATTTCTTTCACGTGCAATAACTTAACAACAACCTACTACAGCTTTCCCAATTTCACAGAGATCATTGGTGACTATGGGGGCTCCAGACCAATTGAATTACAGACTTGCTCAAAATCAAATATGGCCAACAGACTACATTCGGTGATTTTCTGTTGCACACATTATTTCAGACATATCTTCTTTAATATTATTTGATCCAGTAGGATTTTTTCCCTCATGCATATGTATAAAAACCTGTTTTTGTTTGTCATATTTTAAATTTAACATAATTTTTCACCCACATGAAAACTAGTCCAGCACTACCAGAAAGGCGGGGCCCTCTGAGGACCATTGTCCGACCACATCTAGTTTTTATTGCAAATGTGTAAAATTTATTTAATTAAAAAAATAATAGGATTAGGAAAAATTAAGATCTTATTGAAACATATTCTTGCCTTAGGAGAATGAAACATGAAGTGATTAGCTCTGTCCATCATCTCTCTGTTATCATTAAATATATATTAATGATGAAATTTTTCATATCAGCACTGGTGAAATAAATTTCATATGCTGTTTGTGTTTGGAATTAAGCTATTTAAGTCTGAAATTTGAAAGCAAATTATATATTCAGTTGTGTATTATTGCAGATGTAAAACTTTTAAAAAAAATTGGTATAATAAAAATTTAGGAAATAATTGAAACTTCATATATTATCAGCTTTGTTTGTCTACCAGTCTGTCTGTCCTTTTATTAAGTATTAAGTTATTTTGAATGAACTCTTTTATCCTGTAAGCATTGTTGAATTAAGTGAAAATCCTATATATATACACTATAATAATACAGATATATCGTAACTCCCACCATTCCACACCCCCACCCCCACTCCCCCCACCACCACCAAGTCCTTTTATCTGTGGACATTAGTTATAATTCAACTGTAAACATTTCATAAAATAAAAAAAATACATATATTTAATAATATATATTATAAAAAAATAGATTCAATTGAACAAATGTGTAAACTACTGAAATGTCAACAGTTAATCAAAAAGCCAACTAATGATCATGGTAATAGTACAGATCATTTGTTCACAAACTGCTCACATGCTTCAGTTTCAACATTAGGAAACACATGGTCAGATCACAAAATATTATTTGCAACAATTTCTTGCACATCAATTTAAACCAATCATATAAAACAAACAATGGCCTATATTACCTCTTCCTCTTACACTTTATCTCCATTTGATATTATTTTAGATTTTTACCTTCAAGGTCAACTTCAGCTGAGCACAGTGGCCCATGGGTCCCTTGTTTTTATCTCAGCTGACTGTAAGATAGTCATGACAAAATGACACCTAGGCTTCTGAAATAAACTTACAAGCCTGGAGTCATGATGCAAGTCATAACAGAATGCCCATTCTAAGGGTCAGATCAAATATTTCCTGTGTGGTATTATTTGACATCAGAGGCTTATATTGTCATTTTACATGTGCTAAACATCAAAGAAAAAATGTTTTTACACAAACATAATTACATTTAATACCTCCCTTCATCTCTATGGCATCGATTCACATGAAGTGGTCCTTGACTTTTGACTTGTTTAAAACAGAGGGCGTCATGTCGGGATCGTGTGTAAAACCTGGAAAATGGAAACTTTTATCTAATAAAGCAATAAAGTATATACAAAATGCTAACGCTTCAGTACAATTTTCCTTATTTTGATAGAATTAGATCTGTACTATCATTCTGTGGAGAATCATAGTTATCCATTCTCTAACCTGAAAGTTATAGATGGAAGTCACTCAGAAGTGCTTGGATGTGATCCAAATGTGTAAAACTCAGAAGTCACAGACATGCAATGGTTTACTTATGCTAAGTTAAAAGCCACAGTCTAAATATAGTTTCGTTATAATTATAGTTGCATGCATATATTTAAATTGCTTATGCATGCCATGATTCTTCTTTTAATGAGTGTATAATACATTACATGATAAATAGTAATATATGATTTAATAAACATTAATACAGCATTAAAAATACATTTTTGAATTAAGATGTCATTCAGTATTAAACAGCTGATATAATATGTTTGAACAAATATGAAAATTTGATATATCCCAGTAGGACATCACTGGAACATCAACAAACATACATGTACCACACCTAACTTACAAGAAATATCTTTCAATATGTTAGAGTTCTACGATATTAAAAAAAAAACTTGTTAAAATATATCTAAGAAAGGGATACAACAGTCCAGATAATATATAGGCCTAACATACTAATACATGTGTGATTATAAAATCTAATCTGTTTTTATGTTTAAGCATATGGTTGTTTTTTTTACAAATTAGGAATTAAAACTTTTTCACATTTTCAACTCTTTCTTTCAAACTCTTTCAACCTTAATATTTATATTCTAATAATTTTACCTCTGATGTTTCATCAATGATAAATGCACATTTAAGAATACTTTAAAATATATTTGCAACTGATTTCACCCTCAAACGTTATGTGCATGACAAGGGCTTCTTAACAGAATGTGCTCTCTTCAACTATTACAAAGATCTTGATAAGAAATTCCAATTTTGTAGTTAAGAAGAGATGGTTGAATGTAAAATCTGAGATGAATAAACTCATAAATAGAATCTTTAACGACACATAAGACATTTGGGGCTTCAAGTAAAATTTGTCTAGATCTCGAGGTGACCTGGTGTCTTAAAGTTGCTACGGGATATAGGCATTTTTATTAGCTCAGCTGACTTTCAGTCATGCTGAGCTATAGCCATCACTCTTTGTCCGTCGTCCGTCTGTCCGTTAACCTGGCACAAATCATAACCGCTGGACTTAGAATCTTGTAACTTTACATTCTGAGAGGTCAATGAAAAATCTCCTTGGAAACCAGAAATTAAGTCTCTGTTACACATATTCTTCGAGCTATTGGGCCCCAAAGTACCCCCCAGAATAGTCAAAATTTTCATACAAAAACTTTAATATCTCATTAACTACATCACTGATGGTCATGATTTTTGGCATACATATTGATCATGAGATGTTTCATCAGTTTCTGCAGACTGGTGGCGCCACCTGTATTTTTCGATTCTTTACGAATTGTTTTCTCTGTTTTTGAGGTCTTTAAAAATGTGGACATCTGTTAACAGGGCACAAATCGTTAAGACGGGACCTAGAATCTTCATTCTTGACACAGTGAGAGACCTATGAAAAGTCTTCATGGAAACCTGAAATAAGGTCTCCGTTACCCATATCATTTGAGCTGTGGGGCTCCCAATTACCCCCCAGAATAATGGAAAATTTTATTTAAAAAAACTGCAACATCTCAATAACTACAATACAGATGGTCATGATTTTTGGCATACATATTGATCAAGAGGTGTTCCATCATTTCCTGCAGACTGGTGGCGCCACCTGTATTTTTTCACATTTTTACAATTTTTTTTCTCTGTTTATGAGACTTTTTAAGGATGTAGTTATCTGTCAACAAGGTACAAATTGTAATGACTTGACCTAGAATCTTTATTCTTGACACACAGGGAGACCCATGAAAAGTCTCCATGGACACTTGAAATTAGGTCTCTGTTACCCATATCCTTAGAGCTATGGCACTCCAAAGTACAGCTCGGAATAATGGAACATTTGATACATAAGCTGAAGTATCTGAACAACTAATGCAGAGATCACCATAATTGTTTGCATGGATATTGATCATGGAGTGTTTCATCAGTTTTTAGCTCAGCTGACTGTAAGTCATCTGAGCTATAGCGATCACTCTTTGTCCGTCGTCCGTCCGTCGTGCCGTCCGTCGTGCCGTCCGTCTGTCCGCCTGTCCGTTAACCTGGCACAAATCGTAACCGCTGGACCTAGAATCTTGTAACTTGACATTCTGAGAGGTTCATGAAAAATCTCCTTGGAAACCAGAAATCAGGTCTCTGTTACCCATATCCTTCAAGCTATGGGGCCCCAAAGTACCCCCCAGAATAGTAAAAAATTTCATACAAAATCTTCAATATCTCATTAACTACAACACTTATGGTCATGATTTTTGGCATACATATTGATCATGAGATGTTCCATTAGTTCCTGCAGACTGGTGGCGCCACCTGTATTTTTCGATTTTTTACGAATTTTTTTCTCTATTTTTGAGACCTTTAAAAATGTAGACATCTGTTAACAGGGCACAAATCGTAAAGACTGGACCTAGAATCTTCATTCCTGACATTCTGAGAGACCTATGAAAAGTCTCCATGGAAACTAGAAATTAGGTCTCTATTACCCATATCCTTCAAGCTATGGGGCCCCAAAGTACTCCCAAGAATAGTGAAAAATTTCATACAAAAACTTCAATATCTCATTAACTGCATCACTGATGGTCATGATTTTTGGCATACATATTAATCATGCGATGTTTCATCAGTTTCTGCAGACTGGTGGCGCAACCTATATTTTTCGATTTTTTACGAATTTTTTTCTCTATTTTTGAGACCTTTAAAAATGTGGACATCTGTTTACAGGGCACAAATCGTTAAGACTGGATCTAGAAGCTTTATTCTTGATATTCTGAGAGACCTATGAAAAGTCTCCATGGAAACCAAAAATTAGGTCTCTGTTACCCATATCCTTCGAGCTATGAGGCCCCAAAGTACCCCCCAGAATAGTGAAAAATTTCATACAAAAACTTCAATATCTCATTAACTACATCACTAATGGTCATGATTTTTGGCATACATATTAATCATGAGATGTTTCATCAGTTTCTGCAGACTGCGGACGCCATCTGTATTTTTTCGATTTTTTACGATTTTTTTCTCTATTTTTGAGACCTTAAAAGATGCAGTCATCTGTTAACAGGGCACAAATCATAACAACTGGACCTAGAATCTTCATTTTTGACATTGGGGGAGGCCCATGAAAAGTCTCCTTGGAAACCTGGAATTAGGTCTCTGTTACCCAGATTCTTCAAGCTATGGGGCTCTGAAGTACCCCCGCTGAATAATGAAAATTTGATACAAAAACTGAAATATCTGAACAACTAATGCATTGATTACCATGGTTCTTTGCATGGATATTGATCATGGAGTGTTTCATAGGTTTCTGCAGACTGGTGGCGCCACCTGTATTTTTTTATTCTTTACAAATTTTTTTCACTATTTTTGAGACCTTTAAAGATATGAACATCTGTTAACAGGGCACAAATCATAACAACTGGACCTAGAATCTTCATTCTTGACACACTGGGAAACCCATGAAAAGTCTCCATGGAAACCTGAAATTAGGTCTCTGTTACCCATATCCTTCATGCTGTAGGGCCCCAAAGTACCCCCCAGAATAGTCAAAAATTTCATACAAAGAGATCATGAGATGTAACATCAGTTTCTGCAGACTCCCTAGAAACCTGGAATTAGGTCTCTGTTATCTGTATTCTTCAAGCTATGGGGCTTGTTACACATTTTTACAATTTGTTTTCTCTATTTTTAAGGCCTTTAAGGATGTGGTTATGTGTCAACAGGGTACAAATTGTAACAACTGGACCTAGAATCTTCATTCTTGTCATGCAAGGAGGCCCATGAAAAGTGTCTGTGGAAACCTTAAATTAGTTCTCTGTTTCCCATATCCTTCAAGCTATAGGACTCCGAAGTATCCCTCAGAATAATGGACAATTTGATACAAAAGCTGAAGTATCTGACCAACTAATGCAGAGGTCACCATGGTTCTTTACATGCATATTGATTATGGAGTGTTTCATCAGTTTCTTCAGACTTATGGTGCAACCTATATTTTATTAAATTTTTTTGAATTTTTTTCTCAATTTTTGAGACCTTTAAGGATGCTGTCATCTGTTAACATGGCACAAATTGTAACAACTGGACCTAGAATCTTCATTCTTGTCATGCAAGGAGGCCCGTGAGAGTGTCTTTGGAAATCTGAAATTAGGTCTCTGTTACCCATATCCTTCACGCTATAGGACTCCGAAGTATCCCTCAGAATAATGGAAAATTTGATTCAAAAGCTGAAGTATATGAACAACTAATGCAGAAATCACTATGATTCTTTGCATGGATGTTGACCATTAAGTGTTTTTATTAGTTTCTGCAGACTGGTGGAACCACCTGTATTTTTTTTTAAGTTTACGCATTTTTTCCCATATTTTGAGATATATAAATTCAGATACAATCTTGGCTTATTCTTTAATCTGTTTGATGCTTCAGTTGAATGGGTATATACTACCATTCAGATGATAAAATTTCCTTTTGCAAATCTCTTCCCAGTCAGCTGAGCGTCATGACCCATGGGTCACTTGTTGAAACTGTTGTCAGCTAAAATTCATACCTTGAAATTCAACATAAAAATGGTGATGTCATGCAAAGTATGGAACCAAACCATTTCGATAAGTTTAGTTAGATATTTATCGCTAAGATAAAAATTTCAGTTACAAATATTGATTATTCCAATTCTACTTTTGCTATAGTAATTAATGATCTTTATTAAAATCCATGCATCTGAATATTGTGTGTATGCAATTGTAGCTCATTCTTATATTTTTACCCTCAGAAGAAAAAGGTAACAGATATGATGCTTATTCTTAGGCCTGGTATAATACCGGACCACATATATTGTCAGAATTCTGTATAGTATTACCCTGTGCATTTGGACCTCTCTCCCTCCTTGGACTTGATATATATAGTTGCTTATATCATGTCCTGTTTGAGGTTCGGGTCGAGATACAAAGGCAGTCCAACATATTTCATAAGTCCTTTTATTCCTGAACACTGCCAACATGGGCAATTCACATGAACTTTGTGGTTACAACTAAACGAACGCTGCTAACCCTTTCTCCCAGCCGCCAACTCTCTCTCTCTCCACATGCTGCCGGTAGGGGGCAGCGTATATGCACTATATTACCGTAAAATTATAGTAAATCCATATATATCATTCTCTTTGTTTACTCAAAAGAAAATGAAATTTTCTTTTCAAAGCAATTAGCTTCAGTACTTTTAAGATTAATAAGAAAATACAACGCATAGTAAAATAAACCTTCTGAGGAATCAATCCTTACCTTAACAGAGAAATGTGACTTACGGTACTCAACCTTTAAGAGAAAAAAAACAGGTATGCGTCATTACTTTCTCTGTAACGTTTTATGTTAACAGACCAATATAAAATTACATATTGAGCAAAAAAATTTAAAGATACTCTATTACTTCCTGTTTTTGTGTTTCTGGCTACATTACATAACTATTAATACAATGCTTATCTTTGAACGTTTCTCTTAGTTCCTGTCTCCGGTTACAACTCTCATATTTTAACTGTGCTTAATTATATATTCGTATGCGAAGATGGTAAACTTATTTATCTCGAGAAAACTAACTCGGATTTAAACTATTGTGTGATGTTATATGCAAAGTACGTTCATGTTAACAACATATTGTACTTAAATATATATCTATATACACATAAAATAGAAAGCTTACGGTCAAGACATAGAATAAGTCACAGAACAAATATCATGAATGTGTTAAATTGACAAATTATCTGGTATGTCCAAACCAACAACTCTGAAATATCTGCCAGTTAAGTGATATACTGCGTTTGCTATTTTGTGTTGTGCATATGACACTGGCACAATTTGAAATAGATATTTGAAATGTGTCTCATCATTATAGAGATGAATCTGCTAACTTATGAGTAAAGAATTCCCCTGAAACAATCTGATAACTTGCATATTATCAAGAGAATTACAGTGCTATAATGCAAAACCAGTATGCAAAATCTTGTTTCAGCAGAAATACCATGACAATGGTATTCCATGCCAATAACAAGCAGTGGTATGTACACCCTTAATCTCCTCCATGAAACCTGTACTCTCCCTCAATTCCAAAAAAATGAGTGAGCCATAACCGTTATGACCCCTTTATCAGTATACAATGCTCATGACCAATATGAGCAGTTCTATACAGTTGAAATAGACACTAGGTAAGCACGGTTTTGTAACAAAAAACGAAGAGAGTATATGACAAAGAATGGTCTTTCACTACAACTATAGTGAATACGGTGGTTCTCAGAAAGAGTGATAAAAATTAACTCTGCGAAAATTTCCAGTATTAAAAGAATGGTATCAGATGCCACTTTACTTGTGCATCCCCAAGCTGGTACAATGTAGTAGTATTAACAACATTACATGTACATAGCAATGGTGTCTGCAATCATATACCATTTTTCTAACTGACGTATTCTAGCAGTTCTCTAGAAAAGAACATTTTGGAATTACAGAACATATCAAAACAAAAAAAGAGTGAAACTTATAAGATGAGATACAATCTTCCTCTACTAAAATTTATGTTCGCAACATTCCGAAAATATAGTTTGCAAATTTCTTAGGTGAACCTATACATCTCACTTTGCTCTCATCTGCTAATACCTTCTTAACAATCTCTGCACAATTTCTATCACTGTGGGGATCCCACCAAAATCTATGTTCTCCATTCTGCAGCAAAACAGACAACAAGATGCGAAGCTGTCCTGCCTGAAATTTGGCTTTTTCTACCGTATACACAGCATCACTTGAAGGTGCATTTTGTAATGGATTTTGTTCATGGATTGGGTGCGGCAAAGCCGTTGTTAACATGGAGATGTCGTTTAACTGATGATAAATCAGTCGGTTCTGTTTTTACACTATATACAAAGTCACAATCATCGAAATTATGGAGTTCCCTTCCCATCTCATCCAAGAACTGGAACTTTGAGCTATCCTCTTTTATGAGGTGACAATGACTAGCCTCTGTACCCTTTTCTTTTTCACTCATAGCAAGAGCTTCTCTCAACTTTTGAAGATTAGATATATTTGGGCACTCTGTAGCTCTCATGAACGCAGGTTTCAAGCGGTTTATGTGAAACACATCTCTTAAAATTCTCCCTTTCAAATCTGATAATAACATATGGCTTGAATCCAGAACCTGATGTATAACAAAAGGTCCAACATATTTAGCAGTAAATTTCTTTACATTTGCTGTGAGACTTGAACTGCTGGGTTTGTGCAAGTAAACGAGCTGTCCCTTTTCATAAATTGGGCTTTTAGATAGTTTCTGTGATATCTTCTCATTCTGGGTTTTCTGTTGGTGTTCCTGCAACTTCAACATAAACTGAGAGACACTGTCAAATTTATCTTTCAGTTGCTTGATGTACTCCTCTTGGGAATTTGTTAGACCTGTCAGTGGTCTGAAATTCAGTCCACTTCTATCTCTGGGTTCACGGTAAAAAACCAAGTAGAAAGGCGAATGATTGCCTAACTGTGGAGAACAAAAGGTGTTAAAGGAATATTGGGCTACACTGTAGTATCAAACCCAATCGTCTCCGTATTGATCCAAATTCACCTTTATTAGATCTGCGATTGATCTAATTTTACGTTCAACATGCAAGGATCCATGATTCATCACGGAAATGACTTTTTGGCTGATGTTCAATGCTTCACATAAGATTTCCATAACTTTGCCTATCAAGGAAGATTGTGCATCTGTCACTAATCTTTCTGGAATTCCAAAGCAACAAAACACTCGTTGAATAAGTGCTTCACAAATGGATGGTGCATCAAGCGTCTTCAAAGGTATACAGATGGTATATCTGGTGATGGCACAAGTTGTAACCATTAACCAAGTGTACCCCACTTTTGATGTCACCATTTTCTTAAAGTCAAGGGAAATGGTCTGAAAAGGACAATAACTGAGGGGCATCCTCTCATGGTATGGTCGAAGATTTTCAGTTTTTGCTTTGAACTCTTGACATCTAGCTCATGACTGTATGTACGACACAATAAGTTGGTACATACTATGGAAATAGAACAGTTTTCTCATGGTGAGATATGTTCGGACACAACCCTGGTGGTTACTTAACAAAGTGCCTTGATACTTTGATATCAGTGGGTCAATGTACTGCTCCGGAAAGCAGAAATGGTCATTATTTGATGGGGAAAATATTCTAAAAAGAATATTGTTGCACAGTAAGTATTGTTCTGCTCTAAGCATGATTGATCTTGCTGCCTTTTTGTCACTAGGTAAAATATTGTTAGCCAAATAATGATAAATTGGCTTAAAATGTGGCGATGACCTTTGTGCAAGCTGAAATTGTTGAACATCAAACGGGAGATTGTAGTCCCTGATGATTTTTCTATTGATGATTTTGGGAACTTTATTCAACTCTGTTTGATGTGGGATATGGTTTGCAGTAATATGATCAATATGGGTTACCAATGGCTCTGGTTTTCTAAGGAATTCAGGGCATTCTTCCTTAGAAAAATCATCTCCTTCCTCTGGTTTATGCAAAACTCTATCAACTAGCCGCAGATCTGTTGGTGAAACTTGTCTTTGTTTTGCTGACTGAGTAACTCCTGAAAGTGGTTCGGCATACCCTGTGACAGGGGTATCTGTTCTACTTTTGCGTGGATGTACGGACAGATGCTGGTTTTCATCAATGTGTTCCTGCCAATTTTCCGTTATTTCTTGTTGAAAATTATCATCAATGATTGTGTCTTGTGGTACAATTTGAGATACCATGGGTGGTACTAGTGTATCCACATTTCTTTCTGATGGATTTGTGGCATTGGTCATGATCGGTTTATCCAGAAATAATGGTTTGATAGGAATGTTCATCTTTTTTTGCAAATGCCCTTGTTACTGGTCTTTCGACTGTCGCAGCTGTTACGGGAAAAGCTTGATGAGGCATTGGTAGTAGTATTTCTTCTAACTGCACTGGCATTGCGATGGGCATGATCCTCTCAAATTCATCATCATCTTCCTTTGGTGCTCGACTGAGAAAGTCTGATACAACCATATCTGAACCTTTACAGTAAGAAATATCAAAACAATAACGTGATAAACGTTCCATCAATTTTTGCAACCTATGTGTAACCCTGTTAATTCAAGCTCACTTACGCTGTATCTCTGTGCTGCATTTGGCAATACTTTACTGTAGTATCCCAAGACTCTCTGTTCTCCGCCTATGTCCTGCATTAACACCGATCCTGTACAATGGCGAGATGCGTCACTATAAAGATGGAAATCACCTGGTCCTTGAGGTGCACATAAAACTGGAGGTGACATTAGGAACTCTTTAATTTTCTCATAACACTCATCGTGTTCTTCAGTCCAAAGGAACTGCTGATGCTTCCTTGTTAAAGAATGAAGCGGTCGTAACAAAAGTTGCAACTTTGGTAGATACATAGAAAGGAAAGTTACAGCTCCTATAAATCTCCTGACATCTTTTGGACTACAAGGTTTCTTCATTTTCCTAATTGCATCACATTTTGTATTCATGGCTCCTACTTGAATAAGTCCATTTGGTTCCGAAATACAAATTTCGTGTCAGAGGTAAGTACAGCGGTTACGAAAAAGACGACATATCTGTGGAGAAATTTTCAATCCATGTTTCTCAAATGCTTGAAGCACACGTTCAATATGCTGCGTGTGTAATGACTGTGTCCGTGAAAAAAGAATATAGTCATCATGAACAGCTATACAGAAATTCTCCTTGTTTGGGATGGTGGCTAATATCTCATTTATTTGTTGTTGCCATAGTGCTGGTGACAGGTTCATTCCCATAGGTAACCTACGGTACGTATACATGGGTGGCCCTGGGTATGGGCATATACCTGTATACTGTTGTGATTTAACAGACAAAGGTAAAGTGTGGAATGCACTCTTTAAATCAATGACCGATACAACTCGACTCTTGGACTTTTCGAATCTTGCCAAAACATTCTGCAATGACAGATAATTTTGTTGTGCTGTAATCACTCTCGTGTTAAAATAACGAAAGTCTGACACAAATCTATACTCCTCTGAATGAGGTTTCTGTATTAAAAGGCAAGATGAACAATAAGCAGAGCAACCTCTCTTTAAAATTCCGAGTTTGACAAGTTTTTCAACTTCATTATCTATCACAGGTTTTAACTGGTCTGGTATGGAGTAAGGGCGAATACAAAACGGTGTTTTGTCCTTTAAATGAATATCAACTTCGATTTGAGAGCAATGACCTATCTCTCCATACAGACTAAAGGCCTCCTTGTGTTTAAGAAGCAATTTTCTTACTTGCTCCCTACCTCTACTATCTAACACACAATGTTCTGTCTCCAAATCTATAGTCTCACTTAAGATTTCATCTGGTGACTTCCTTGAGACTGCATCTGTAGGATTAAGATGCGGATGCTTTTGCAAGTTGTGTGATTGTACATCAGTACTGAAATGAGACTGAAATGACTGGAGGGGCACTGGTAGTGGTGCATGTATCAATTTGCTCAGATCTGTAAAAGCTATTGGTTTATTAGACTGTATGAAAATAGTCTTTTTACCCGTGTTCAAAATCTGGATGGCACCAGTCTTTTTCCTTAGCTTAACAAGCACATGCGATGGGCAGTATTTACTCAGCGATGAACAGATCTGCAATAAAACGTCTGTATTCTTAAATAATTTAGGAACCTTTCCTTTAACTAAGATGCGCTTGATCTGTCCTGGCTTTACGATGTGATTCTGAACTGGTGTGAACCAGATTTTCTTTGGTCTTACTGTAAAAATGTGAGTTTGAAAATCTAAAGAACCGTTCAGAGCAGCAAGAGTAGAATTTCCAAGCAACAAATCAGGTCCTTCTAAATTATCTGCTATACAAGCAAAAATCCTAAGCTTGTTTGTTTGAATACAAACCTCAAATGATATGGATTTATCAGCAGTCAGGTATTCTCCATTTCCAATTTTGAATCTGCGTGGTTTCATATCAATCTGGGGCAGTTTTCTTAAGAATCTAGAGTTCTGGACACATGAGCCTGAGATAAGACTACAGCGAGCTCCTGAGTCAAATAAAATAAGTAGACTTTCTTTGTTGTCCAAATAACCCTTTGCATAATTATGAGATGTAAGTTGAATTTCTGTTGGTTCATCTCCCAGAAATTCTGAGAAATCCTTTAATTGTGTGTGGGGCATCTGGTGATCATGGTGTGGGGGTGATACATTTGGTCCTTCTGCATCACCCCTTACTGAAAATTTTGTTGTTGCGGTCTCCCCCATTCCTGTATTTGTGGTCCAGGGATGCGAGGGTACTGGTGCTCAACATTAAACTCTTGAACTGGATTTTGTGGAAAAGGTGGTGGTATGACTCCTGGAGTCATCCTTAAATAATGAAAACATTTTCGCCTAACGTCTCCATCTTTTCCACAAAAGAAACACCGAATGGTGCGCAAATTTGGTTTGGGAAAATCAGTGGATAGTCCCCTTTTTCCATTTGGGTTTCTTGGGCCAGATGGGCTCCTGGATCTGTATCTGCGCGCATAATGATCTTGTCTGTTAGTGACATTCGGAATCAAGATCTAGGTGATCTAGGTAAAAACGCCGGCCTTTCCTGCTTTTCATGTTGTAACATTTGGATACCAAGGTTTTAAATTCCTTGTTCTAAGGATTTAAGATCCTCTCGAATTGACAAAATGTCAGAAGTGTTATTAATAGCATGAACATGATCTGGAAATGAAACAGTTTTAGGCGTATCTGGGGAGAGGTCAAGGTATTTCTGAGTGAGATAAGCTAACTGCTCAGCTGTTGCAGCTGCTGGAGCTGCCATTACAATTGCCCGCTGACGATCACTAGGCAAGGTATGCAGAAATTTATTTCTTATCTGATCATCAGAATATGATATACGTTGTGCTGCAATGCGTATCCGACCTAAATAATGCTCAGCTGACTCACCTTGTTTATACCAAAGTTCATTGAAATATTTAACATTTGCAAATTCGGTATGAGTTGGACTAAAACGATGAATGAAAGCATGTTTCAAATCCTGTATATCATCAAAAATTTTCCCCTGTATCCACAGTCTTGCTTCACCTGTGAGGGAAAGATGAAACCGAGTGGTAACATCATTCATTTGTTCCCCTTCAGAATCTTGGAGACCATGCATATGCAAATAGTCCATAAAGTTATACCAGTGGCTAATAGCTTTTTCATGGCTGACATTCTTCCCGTCAAACTTTGGATCAGGAAAAAAGTCAGTGGGACGACGGCCGGTGCCCGTGCCATAGTGAGTGGATATTTGTGTCCAACTGATACACGCAGTGTAAAAAATTCAATGAGAAAATGATACAATGAGAAAAAAATTAACATTTCAAAAATTTTGTCACCCTCGGCAGTAATACCACAGTCATCTTGTACAAAGGAAACATCTGAAAGAAAATCACATATGCCTGAAACAAAGAAATCTGCATACTCATAATGTCAGGGAATTGAATAAGCGCTGATTTAAATGTTATTTCAAGTTGTACCTTTGTTAACATCTTCAGAGTATATCAGAATGCTTCAGATGGGGAAAAAATTCAAAAGGTATATCTCTCTGCAGACAGCAAACAAGTTTATATTTGTATGGCAGACAAATGAAGAAGTTGGCAAGGACTGACCTGGTTTGATTCCTTAGTCTTCTCCGTCTCAGTACTACTGTACAGATATTTTGACATGTGAACAAAAATATTAAGTGATACAGTATGTTCTATCAAAAATGTGTGCATGCATGTGTGTACAGGTATGCAGCAAAATGAAATACTGTTCCAGGTTTGAAGTAAGCAGAATTCTCGCTGGTTAATGGTATACGAAGTCATTCAGTAAACAAGAGTTATCACGGATATATTGTATACAAAGTCATGAAGTTAGCAAAAGTCTCCCTGGTATCTGTTTTGTCAGATGCTGCCATCTGGTGATTGATTGGCACACTAAAACAATCAACGCCTTGTACATCGTGTTATCCGGTGAATAAATTGCTGTACAGCCGTATTCACATGTTCATGTTAAACAGCCCTGCAGTATTCATATACACAGTCCAGAAACAGAAAAAGCACATGGCAGTGCATCCTGACGATATGACACACATGTACAGTATGACAATATTTGCAAATATCCATTATCAAGCTGGCCTCGAAATCTCAGGTGCCGTTATCTGTGCGTGTCCCGGTATTAATCATGTAGATAGTCACAGCGGATCCTTACACGTGGTAAACTTAAAAAAGGAAATATCCACGCGTATCTCCAAAAGGTCTTAAATATGCACTTGTCCGAGTTATCAACTGATTAAGCCACAAATATGTCCACTGACGTGAAACACGTATAACTTGCTGCATAACTAGTTGACATCAACTGAAGTAAACGTTGGTATAAAATGTCTGCAGTAAGTACCTGACTTACAGCACAAATGACAGCCAAATACAACATTCAGGTCCCAGAAGTCGAATAATATGAGCAGTTTGTTTACATCAAACGTCATCAAATCTTATCACGTGACTGACTCCCGTGGGCAAGGACTCAGTTCTCAATGAACTGTTATGCGGAACTGAGTTTGTCCCAGTTTATGAAATGTTCAATAAAAGACGTGCTATCATGGGAGAAATTCACTAGTTCTGTGTAATAATCATGCGTTCTAACTAAAGTTCAAATGGCCGTAATGAGACTTGAGAGGTTCAGAAAGCCTGGCAAACTTACAAAGATCCAAAATTGGCGGATTTGCTGTATGCAAATGACGATCGATCACTGACGTCATGCCTAAAGGACTCCTATTGTCCAATCAGTGTCCTTCTTTGATGGGTGGAAAAAAAAATCCATAATGGCGAACGCGAAATTGTTCACTCAGAAAACTGAAAAACACAATATGTTCTGAAATCTGGATTCTCCACCATGGCGTGTTTGAGGTCCGGGTCGAGATTCAAAGGTAGTCCAACGTATTTCATAAGTCCTTTTATTCCTGAACACTGCCAACATGGGCGATTCACATGAACTTTGTGGTTACAACTAAACGAACGCTGCTAACCCTTTCTCCCAGCCGCCAACTCTCTCTCTCTCCACATGCTGCCGGTAGGGGGCAGCGTATATGCACTATATTACCGTAAAATTATAGTAAATCCATATATAACAATCAGGTTCTATTATCATAAAATTGATTTTTTAAGCAAACCTGTGAGCTTATGCGATGGTGGTGTCGTCTGTACATTAACCCATACTATCTTGAAGACGACTGGAGCTAGCATCATGAAATTTAATGCAAAAATTAGCCATCTGAAAAAATCTGCATTTTCTTAGATTTTATAGAGAAAAAGTTACAAAAACTTTAAAAATCTTCTCCTCTGAAACGGTCAAGCCAAATTGTTCAATATTTCACAGAAATAATATTTTATACCATCTCTCTCAAGTTTGTTTGAATGGTTCAAGTTCGGTGAATTTTGGCTGAGTTACAGGAAGTTGAACTTAGTCATCTGTCCAAAAAAGCATAATAAAATGACAATCTCAGAAACGGCCTGAGCTATCATCACCCAATTTTATGCCAGTATTGGTCACATGAGTCATATATGAAATTCAGGTATTGGTGGTGCCACCTGCATTGACCTTTTTGTATGGGGGTCATTGATCATCTGTAAATTAACCAATAATTTCTCAGAAAAAGCAGGAGCTACCATCCCCAGATTTTATGCTTATTTCATAAGCTTATTTTAGCTTATTTTTTTTGCTATCTGCATTTACTTAGATTTTATAGGGAAAAGGCTGAAAAACCTTTAAAAGTCTTCTTCTTGTAAACAGTCCAGCCAAATTGTTCAATATTTTTACAGAAATGATCCCACAGGCAAACCTAAAGTTTGTTCAAATGGTTTGCATTTTATGTATTTTAGAGGAGTTACATAAATTTAAACAGTCATTTGGCCAAGTAGGCATACTGACAAAGTAATCTCAGAAATGACAAACCTAGCATTACCAAGTATTGTGCAAATGTTGGTCACATGACTCTTATTCTAGATATTTGATAAAAAATTTATGAATATGTCAGCTTGAAACAAAAAGCATTTTAGCCTTTACCTTAAAAAACCTTTAAATGTCTTCTTGTTAACAGTCAAGCCAAATTGTTCAGTATTTTACAGAAATGATCCCAGAGGCAAGCCCTCTCAAATTTGTTCATATGGTTTGCATTTGATGAATTTTAGTGGAGTTACTCGAATTTGAACAGTCATTTGGCCAAGTAAGAATACTGACATAGTAATCTCAGAAATGACAGAAGCTAGCATTACCAAGTATTGTGCAAATGTTGGTCACATGACTCATATTTGAAGTTGCAGATTTTGTGGTGCCATCTACATTGACCTGTTTTTTATGGGCAAAAACCTCATAATTTTAGCCTCTTACAGCTTTCAATGTTTATGATGAAACTAGCTGTCAAGTTGAATCGTTCAATTTTTCAAAAGAATTATCCTAGGACATGGTTCTTTCAGTCGTATCAGAAAAGCTTTAGTTGGTCTTATAGCCATTATTATGTCTATTTCAAACTGAGGACTGCAAAACTGTTCTTCTACAAAATTATTGTTTCAATTATAACTTCTGTAACATTGCACAAAAATTTTTCTTAGGTGGCCTTTGTTCAAGTTTACTTGAATGATTTTTGCAGGATTTTTAAAAATGAAAGAACTGCATCTTTTATTATTCTAGATATTTTGATAAAAAGTTTATGAATATGTCAGCTTAAAAAAAAGCATTTTAGCCAAAGTCTTTCAGTATGTGTAAACAGATTTACCAACAGGCCAAGATTGTGTCTGTATCTTTAAATAGGTTGAAACAATGTCAACTGTTTCAGATTTGGCAACAGATCAAGAGTTCATTCAGTGCAGCCAGATATAGGTCAAGAGTTCAATCAGTGCAGCCAAGCACAAGGCATGTGACCACCTCATGGGTGACATGTGAACACCTCATGGGCACCATGTGATCACCTCATGGGTGTCAGGCCCTCCAGGGCTGAATGTGGAGCCAATCTGTGAGCTTATGCAATGGAGTGGCTACTTTTCAGATTTGGCAATGATTAAAGGTCAGTCTGGATCTATTTATAGCTTTGGCAGACTGCCAACTGTATCATATTAGGCAACAGGTCAAGAGTTCACTCAGTGCAGCCAGGTATAGGTCAGGAGTTCACTCAGTGCATTAGCTGCATTTATTTATAGCGTTGGCAGACTGCCCACTGCATCAGATTTGGCAGCAAAGTTCAGCCTGGATCTATTTATAGCTTTGGCAGACTGCCAACTGTGTCAGATTATGCAACAGGTCAAGAGTTCACTCAGTGCAGCCAGATACAGGTCAAAAGTTCACTCAGTCTAGCCAGGTGCAGGTCATGAGTTCTCTCAGGGCAGTAGCCTGAGCCAACAAATTTGTCACAGTTCACTCGGGGCAACTGCCTTTCTCACCTAAGCCTGGTCAGCCCCATGCATTGGACTCAAGGTAAGTTTGATGTATTGGCCTCATATTTTGACCTGTCTATGTGTCATTTGATGGCTTTCTTGTTCACAAGACGGGTGTCGCCACCTACAATGACTTTTGCACAGTGTATGTGCCTGCTTATTTCTACAGAGGAATTTGATATCTCAGCCTGAAATTGGGCATATTTATACATATCAAATAGCTTTGTCATATACAAGACTGGCTGTGCCACCTACAATACATTTTGCACAGTGTGTGTGCCTGCTTATTTTCAGGAGGGGTTTGATACATCAGTCTGAAATTGGGCATATGTATATATCTCTGATAGCTCTGTTGTATACAAGACTTGTGGTGCCAGGTACAATCATGTGTTGTGTGCACCCATGCCTGAATTTCAGCAGTGATATTTGTGTAATTGTTTCTAATTCAAAATGTTAAGTACTTGCATTGTTCACATACATGAGAAGTAATGGTCCAGCATTGAAGCATTATACCTGGTGTATTTCCCAATGCACCGGTTCACATTAGGCCTGTAGGCCTTGATTATATCTATAACATTATGCTCCCAAGGCAGCGGAAATCTTGTGCTTCTAAAGAGGCACTGATTTTCCCGCTGCCTGGTTTGGCTGTTTATGATACACTTAGACACCAGGTGGTGTGTCAGTGTCTGGCAGCCAACCAAATGCCAGTTAACAAACACGCGACAGGCATCATGGCTCCACCCATAGCTGCGCTTCAAGAGCACTCAAGTGGTTACTCTTAGTTAAAAATAGTCGAATTTTAATGTCTTGCTGCCAACACGACCTCATAGTTATGTAGATACCTTGTCGCATCAGTTGTGTGTTGCATATTGGGCAAATTGTCAGAAGAATTTTGATAGCTTGGTCCTCTGTGGAAGACAGGTGGCGCCACCTTCTTCCTGTTCTTGTTTTTGGGCATTTTAATTACCCATCGTTGCTACTTGACAGTACTGTGAGCATTATCAGTCTAAAACTAATGGACAGATTGGGCTAAAAATATGTATGTCCATTGATCTTGGATACCTCCATTTTGTATTCAAGACTGGTGGTGCTATCTGCAATCATTTTGGCGTGGCATCCATCTGTACATGTGCTTTGGGTGAAAATTGCTCATATCTCTGTATCGGCATGTCAATCCATCTTGGAAAATTTTCTCATAAATCAGACAGGTGGCACCACCTACCTTCCTGTTTCAGTAAAATAAATTAATGCTCTTTTCTCAAGAGAGATACAACATATTGGCCCCTATATTTGATGAAAAATATTGCTTCTCAAGTTGATAGATGAAAGAAACCATAGTCACTTGCCAAATGTCAGTATATGCTGCTGAAGATAGTGGGGCTATTCTTATATATATATATATATATATATATATATATATATTTATATATATATATATAAAGTATTAAATTTGTGGAATATTGAACTGAACAGCATAAAAATATCGAAGAAATTTTTGATCATTCTGCAAAAGCAGGAACTATTTTATTTTTTAGGGAACCTGTGAGCTTATGCGATGGTGCGCCGTGCGTCGTACGTTGTTCGTCTTCTGTACGTTAACCATAGCTATCTCAAAAATGGCAGGAGATAGCATCACCAAATTTTTTGCAAATAATCAGTCATCCAAAAAACTATATTGGATTTTGTGTATTTTTTTTCTAACTGCATTTTCTTAGATTTTATAGTAAAAAAGCTAAGAAAGCCTTAAAAATCTTCTTCTCCGAAACTGTTCAGCCAAATTGTCCAATATTTTACAGAAATGATCCCTGGAACAATCTTTCTCAAGTTTGTTCGAATGGTTCCAGTTTGGAGAATTTTGGCCAAGTTACAGGAGATTGAACTTTGTAACTGTGCAAAAAAGCATATTAAAATTTTAATCTCAGAAACGGCTGGAGCTATCATCACCAAATTTTATGCCAATGTTGGTCACCTAGGTCATATCTGAAATTGAGGTATAGGTGGCGCCACCTGCATCCCCCTTTTTTGTACGGGGTCAACAGTGCCTGTATCACACTGAGGGCTACAAAAAATTTCCTCTCTGAAACCATTTGGCCAAAATGTTTAATATTGCACAGAAATGATCCTAGGGTAGTGCTTTCTGAAGTTTGTTCAAATGGTCTCTTTTCAGTGACTTTTGGCTAAGTTATGGGAAGCTGAATTTAATCATATGCCATAACAGCCCATTTTAGCTCAGTGGCTACAAAGATCTTCTTCTCAAAAACCACTTGGCCAAATTCTTAGATCTCACACATTAATTATCCTCAGATGTTGATAATTCAAGTTTGTTCAAATGGTTTTGCTTCAGTGCTTTTTGGCTGAGTTACAGGAAGCTGAACTTAGCCAGTTTGCTGTATCTTCCTATATGAGTTATAAACCTGCGAAACGTTTTTCGACTGATGCCATTGAAGCCAGTTTGTTAAATATTTTACAAGAATAATCCCTACAATAATTCTTATAATAATTGTCATTGTATCCGCCAAAACAGAGTTTTGCGGATACTATGTTTTCAGCCCCCCGCCGCCGCTGCGTAGGTGTCCGGAGAACTCCTCCGTAACCGCTGAGCGGAATTTTACGAAACCCGGTATAATGTTCGGGTCACATGTGAACTGCTGCGCCCCGATTTTGTTTTTACCTCTGACCTTTCCTCTGCGCTCTGCGTCCGTTTGGGCGTCTGTTTCCACACATATACCCACATATCTCGGGAACCGTTTGACCGATCAGGAAAATTTTTTTGCACAAATGTAGCCCTATAACATACACAAAAAATGGTGGCGCCACCTGCAACCATATTTGCACAGTGTCCATCTGTTCATCTGCCTTGGGTAAAAATCACTCATATCTCTGCAGTGACTTGACTAATTCACCTGAAATTCGGCATGCGTATACATCCTGGATAGCTTTTCTGATTTAATGACAGGTGGCGCCACCTACATTCACGTTTATGCTGGTGCCACCTGCAGCCATTTTTGCACAGCTCCTGTCTGTTTGTCTGCCATGGGATAAAATCACTCATATCTCAGCAGTGGTTTGACATATCTGCCTAAAATTTTGCAGGTTTATACATCCCGACAGCTCTCTTGATTTTATGACAGGTGGCGCCACCTGCATTCTAGTTTATGCAGCAGACATCCAAGCTCATATCTTGGGAACTGTTGACCGATTGGGCCAAAGTTTTGCATGTGTATAGTTCTTACATAGCTCTTTATCATACGCAAAACTGGTGGCGTCACCTGCAACCATTTTTGCTCAGCGTCCATCTGTTTGTCTGCCACGGGCTAAAATCACTCATTTACATGTAGTGGTTTGACTTCTCTGCCTTAAATTTTGCATATGTATACAACTTGGACGGCTTTCTGGATTTTGTGGTAGGGGGGGCAACCTACATACACAATTTGGCTGCAGACATCCATGCTAATATGCAACACCTCACTCTATTTCCCTTGCCACTCAATCCATGCCTCTTTTCACCCGTTCCACTCTGATTTAGGCGGATACATGTAGTCCCTTGTCCACTACCCTTATTCTAGTTAATGGTTCCACATGAATAATTTTTGGCTGAATTATGGAGATTGAATTGAGTCATTTTACCATATATGTTAGCTGTGTTATGCTGTTACATCTAGCCTGTCACCAGTTTATCAGCATCTATTACATCATGCCACTAGACATTTAGATATCAGGTTATCTTTAGTTAACATTGACAAGAAAGTTTTTTTAAAAGCTTTTAAAAATTTAGATTTATGATTTAAGTTGTTCATCATACCAGGCAATGTTACAATCATGGATGTTCAGCTCTCTGTGGCTATATAAAGACAACTGAACGTGGATTAAAAATTATTGGTATCCCTACTCAACTTAATTTAGGAATTTGCCATCAGTGAGATATATCTGTATTTTAATTTTGCATTCAGTATGTATCCGTAATAATTTTACATATATTTCTGATTTCTTTTTTATAAAAAGTCAGCTGAAAAGCATTTTGTATTGGAAAAATAAATTTATTGGAAGTAGGGACCACTTTCGTGTACAGATGGCAGCACTTGGTTTACCATTGGCAGATTGTCAGTGCCTTGATGTTGGGCATTAGCCAAGATGATGTCAGTTCTATAAATAATTTTGGCACAGTCCCAGGATTGGAAGAAGTGCAGCCAGGTATAGGTCAATAGTTCACTCAGTGCAGTAGCTGCATTCTATTTATAGCTTTGGCTCACTGCATCATATTTGGTACCAAAGTTCAGCCTGAATCTATTTATAGCTTTGGCAGACTGCCAACTGTGTCAGATTATGCAACAGGTCAAAAGTTCACTCAGTCTAGCCAGGTGCAGGTCAAGAGTTCTCTCAGTGCAGTAGTTTGAGGCAGCAATTTGTCACAGGTCACTGGGGGGGGGGGGGGGGGCAACTGCCTTACTCACTTAAGCCTTGTCAGCCCAGTGCATCAAATTCTTGGGAAGTTTGATGTATTGGACTGATTTTTTTTACCTTTCTATGTGTCTTTGATGGTATTCTCATTTATAAGACTGGTGGTGCCACCTACATTGACTTTTGCAGTGTATGCGCCTGCTTATATCTCGGCAGTGGTTTGACTTATCCACCTGATATTTTGCTGGTTTATACATCCTTGACAGCTTTCTTGATTTTATGACAGGTGGCGCCACCTACATTTAAATTTATGCTGCAGACATCCAAGCTCATATCTCAGGAACCATTTGACCGATTGGGCAAAAATTTTGCATATGTGTAGATCTCACATAGCTCTTAATCATACACAAAATTGGTGGTGCCACCATCATTTTTGCACAGCGATCGTCTGTTTGTTTGCCGTGGGATATAATCACTCATAATAGGCAGTGGTTTGACATATCTGCCTAAAATTTTGCAGGTTTATACCTCTTGGATAGCTTTCTGGATTTTGTGGCAGGTGGCGCCACCTACATTTATACGCTGCAGACATTCAGGCTTATATCTCAGGACTGGTTTGACATATCCCCTTGAAATTTTGCATGTGTGTAGATCTCACATAGCTCTTAATCATACACAAAATTGGTGGTGCCACCTGCAATCATTTTTGCACAGCGTCCGTCTGTTTGTCTGCCGTGGGCTAAAATCACCCATATCTCAGTAGTGGTTCGACTTATCAGCCTAAAATTTTGCATGTTTATACATCTTGGATAGCTTTCTGGATTTTTTTGGCAGGTGGCGCCACCTATATTTATGTATACGCTGCACACATTCAAGCTTATATATCAGAACTGGTTTGAGATAACCCCCTGAAATTTTGCATGTGTATAGATCTCACATATCTCTTAATCATACACAAAATTGGTGGCGCCCCCGCCACCATTTTTGCACAGTGTCCATCTGTTTGTTTGCCGTGGGCTAAAATCACTCATATCTCAATATAGGTTTGACTTGTCTGCCTAAAATTTTGCATGTTTATACATCTTGGACAGCTTTCTGGATTTTTAGCTCAGCTGACTTTCAGTCATGCTGGGCTATAGCGATGGGTCTTTGTCCGTCGTCCTTCCGTCTGTCTGTCCGTCCGTTAGCAGGGCACAAATCGTAACAGTAGGGGCTAGGGCCATGAACCCTATGCAGTCTTAGAGGTTATACAAAGATCTCCTTGCAAACCTGAAATTAGGTCACTGCGACCTATATTCTCGAAGTTATGGGGTGTGTTTGCACCCCCCAGAAATAACTCTTTGAGACAAAATTTTCATCCCAAACCTTCCATCTTTCACAAACAGCTCACCTACCAACAGGGGAAGAACCATAATTTTTAGCTCAGCTGACTATAAGTCATCTGAGCTATAGTCGTGGTCCATTGTCCGTCGTCCGTCCGTCTGTCCGCCCGTCCGTCCGTCCGTCCGTCCGTCCGTCCGTAGATGTGGCAAGTTTTGAAACCGTAAGACCTAGGAATCCAAAATTCAGCATAATGTTAGATGTCCCCAAGATCTCCTACCAAGCCGAAAACTGGGTCTTTGCGACTTCATTCCTTTGAGAAATTAAGGAAAAACTTCAATTTTTTATTAAAAACCTATTTTCGCACTTCAGGACTGCCTAATATCAAAACCACTCATCTGTTTTTCCTCATATTTACCATAAATATTCCTCTATATAGTTTCTATGTACATGCCAGAAATTAAGTCTGTTTAGTATAAATTCTTTAAGTTATGGGCCCAAACATAATGTACTTTGTAAAAAATCAGGAAAAATACTTACTCACTTAACATGAAAAATTTTGAAACTAGAGTCTATTTTCCCATGTATATAACTATGTTTAATTAAGATTCAATTGTTTACCCAAAATTAGATCTTAATTTTGTAAATTTTTTAAGTTATTCGCATAATAATAAAATCAGTACCTTAAATTTTGCCCAACTTTGACCATGGCACGTTTTTTTTCTGTTAGTACCATTGATTTAATTTTCACAGCATGTAAACATAAATATTTAATTTGTTTAAATCTGAAATTTGAAAATAAAAGCTTGAAAATTAGGCTAGTTATTGATTTTTTTCTTGAGGCTCTGTTGTAGTCATTTGCTTTGATTACAGATTACAGATGCAGGCTCCCACTCCAGGTCAATGGAAGTCAGCTATGCTAGGGTTTCTGATTTGTTACAGTCACTGGGGGAGATCCCCTGCTGCACCCCCCCCCCCCCCCCCCCCCGCAAACCCAACCCACCAAGTGTTATGCAGTTATTGTTATTGTTTTCACTGTATCTCCTTCATTGTAATGCTGTTTCCACTCCGATATGCAAAAACTTACCTTGAAAAGGTAATTCAAGGTGTAATCCAGAAGATGCAATGTTGTGTAATGTGGCATTTTTAAAGAAATCAATTTTCTTTTAAATGATTTTAACAAATATAATTGAACCCATCGGTATACTTAAATTTATAAAATATGAAGCACATTATGGATAAATAAAGACACATTTAAAAATTGTGAAATTTAAATCAGGTATTATTTTAAGATATTTATTGTTTTGCAGATTTAAAAGATATATTTTTGTGGTAAAAAATAAATAAATATTTGTATGCATGATGTGGTGTTATCTGACAAGATTGAGATTTATGATGATGCAATTAAGAATTATGAATCAACTTTTATATTCGGATATATATGTTATATTGGAAATGTATAGAAATATAAACTTATAATAAAAAAAATTGATGTAATAAAAAAATGAGGATTTAATACAAACATTTGTTCGTTATTTTCCTGCCTCAGCAGAATTTGAGATCAGGCTTTGTTTGCCCTTTTTTATGTTGTTAATTAGTTATATTTCAGCTGTATAAATTTCATTAAAAAAATACATTTATATTTATTAAAATATATTATACAAAAAATAGATTCAATTGAACAAATGTGTAAACTACTGAAATGTCAACAGTTAATCAAAAAGCCAACTAATGATCATGGTAATATTACAGATCATTTGTTCACAAACTGCTCACATGCTTCAATTTCAACATTAGGAAACACATGGTTAGGTCACAAAATATTATTTGCAACAATTTCTTGCTCATCAATACAAACAAATCATATAAACCAATCATGGCCTTTATTGCCTCTTCCTCTTACACAGCATCTCCATTTGATATTATTTCAGATTTTTACCTTCAAGGTCAACTTCAGCTGAGCATAGTGACCCATAGGTCCCTTGTTTTGAGGTCAAAAGGTCAAAGGTCAAGGTCACAGGAGCCTCTTCTTTGAAAAGCCTGTGGATGCATTTTAAGCCAAACCTTTCATCCCATTTCTTTGATCTTTCACATATAGCTCACCTACTAAGTTGGAGAAGAATCCTATAGATTTTGAGGTCACAAGGTCAAAGGTCAGGGTCACAGGATCCACTTCTTTGAAAAGGTAGTGGACACATTTCAAGCTAGACTTTTCATTCCAAACCTTCCAGCACTGATATCGCTTCTCTGCCAACAGGGGAAAAGACCTGTTGATTTTGAGGTCAAAGGTCAAGTTCACAGCACCCACTTCTTGCGTGGAGTCATTTTCAGGCAAACTTTTCAATCTGTACCTTCCATCTGTCATATATGGCTTACCTACCAATAAGGGAAGAAGCCTATTGATGTTGAGGTCAAAAAGTCAAAGGTCAAGGTCACAATATTTAATTGTTCTAAATGCTTGTGAGCATATTTCAAGTGTAACTGTTCAACCCAAACCTTCAGTCTTTCACATATGCCACATCTATGCATCACTCAGTTTGACTCAAACTTCATATTTATGGGTCTTTTTGCTTGAATAAATAACTTATTGTATCCGCCAAAACAGAGTTTTGCGGATACTATGTTTTCAGCTGCACGCCGCCCCCGCCACCGCGTAGGTGTCCGGAGAACTCCTCCGTAACCACTGGGCTGAATTTTACGAAATCCGGGATTAGGTTCGGGTCACATGTGAACTGCTGCACCCCGATTTTGTTTTGACCTCTGACCTTTCCTCTGCGCTCTGGGTCCGTTTGTGCGTCTGTTTCCACACATAAACCCACATATCTCGGGAACCGTTTGACCGATCAGGAAAATTTTTTTACACAAATGTAGCCCTTGGAGAGCTTTATAACATACACAAAAAATGGTGGCGCCACCTGCAACCATGTTTGCACAGTGTCCATCTGTTCGTCTGCCTTGGGTTAAAATCACTCATATCTCTGCAGTGACTAGACTAATTCACCTGATATTCAGCATGCATAAACATCCTGGATAGCTTTTCTGATTTTATGACAGGTGGCGCCACCTACATTCACGTTTACGCTGCAGACATCCAAGCTCATATCTCGGGAACCGTTTGACCGATCAGGAAAATTTTTTTGCACAAATGTAGCCTTTGGAGAGCTTTATAACATACACAAACAATGGTGGCGCCACCTGCAACCATGTTTGCACAGTGTCCATCTGTTCGTCTGCCTTGGGTTAAAATCACTCATATCTCTGCAGTGACTTGACTAATTCACCTTAAATTCGGCATGCTTACACATCCTGGATAGCTTTTCTGATTTTATGACAGGTGGCGCCACCTACATTCACGTTTACACTGCAGACATCCAAGCTCATATCTCGGTAACTGTTTGACTGATCAGTAAAATTTTTTTGCACAAATGTAGCCCTTCGAGAGCTTTATTACATACACAAAAAATGGTGGCACCACCTGCAACCATGTTTGCACAGTGTCCATCTGTTCGTCTGCCTTGGGTTAAAATCACTCATATCTCTGCAGTGACTAGACTAATTCACCTGAAATTCGTCATGCGTACACATCCTGGATAGCTTTTCTGATTTTATGACAGGTGGCGCCACCTACATTCACGTTTACGCTGCAGACGTCCAAGCTCATATCTCGGTAACCATTTGACCGATCAGGAAATTTTTTTGCACAAATATAGCCCTTGGAGAGCTTTATAACATACACAAAAAATGGTGGCGCCACCTGCAACCATGTTTGCACAGTGTCCATCTGTTCGTCTGCCTTGGGTTTAAATCACTCATATCTCTGCAGTGACTAGACTAATTCACCTGAAATTCGGCATGCGTAAACATCCTGGATAGCTTTTCTGATTTTATGACAGGTGGCGCCACCTATATTCATGTTTACACTGCAGACATCCAAGCTCATATCTCGGGAACCGTTTGACCGATTGGGCCAAAATTTTGCATGTGTATAGATCTCACATAGCTCTTCATCATACGCAAAACTGGTGGCGCCATCTGCAGCCATTTTTGCACAGCTCCTGTCTGTTTGTCTGCCATGGGATAAAATCACTCATATCTCAGCAGTGGTTTGACATATCTGCCTAAAATTTTGCAGGTTTATACATCCCCAACAGCTCTCTTGATTTTATGACAGGTGGCGCCACCTGCATTCTAGTTTATGCAGCAGACATCCAAGCTCATATCTTGGGAACCGTTTGACCGATTGGGCCAAAGTTTTGCATGTGTATAGTTCTCACATAGCTCTTTATCATACGCAAAACTGGTGGCGTCACCTGCAATCATTTTTGCTCAGCGTCCATCTGTTTGTCTGCCACGGGCTAAAATCACTCATATACATGTAGTGGTTTGACTTATCTGCCTTAAATTTTGCATATGTATACAACTTGGACGGCTTTCTGGATTTTGTGGTATGGGGGGCAACCTACATACACAATTTGGCTGCAGACATCCATGCTAATATGCAACACTCAATTTTCCCTTGCCACTCAATCCATGCCTCACTTCACCCGTTCCACTCTGATTTAGGCGGATACACGTAGTCGCTTGTTGACTACCCGTATTCTAGTTGATTTTGGGGTCAGCCGGTCAGCAGGTTAAAGGTTGCAGGTCAAATTCATTCACCCATTGGTTGCCAAGTAATTACACCAGATTTAAGTGGTCAGTAGTTACCCATCATTTAGAAAGAATCCAGTTGATATATGGGCAAAAGGCCAAGGTCATAGGTCAGGGATGTTCACAATTACTTATTTTATAGACCATCTCTATTTTTCTTGTATATATAACCATCCCACTCCAGCTGGTACATCTGCCTGTGTGGCTGTAATTGTGAGTGACACTGGTGACATATGACTCCCTTTTGTATCAGCCTATTAAGTGATAAGGCTCAGTGATAAGTACCTTGTTACTTCATAACAAAAACACTGTTGTCAGAATGCTTCAGCCAGGCATTAAGACTATGAGAGAATAGTATTAAGGTTTAGCTACTGATTTATAAGATGATGGGAACATTTTGCAGTTTATTTTATGGAATTATAGCAATAAACTTAGTTTCCTAGATATCTGAATATTTTAATATATATCACCACATATAAAAGCAAGTGTTTGTTCTCATAATATGTGGATGTGTACCTTGATTTAGGATGGCTTTTTGTTTTATTTCAAGACTCTCCTTTCTGCATTTCTTTTCTTTCAGGTTTGGCAGTTTACCTACCCTGCTGACCCCATTGAAAAGCAGAGTGATAATAAAAAATATTGGACTTACACTTTTTACAATTGCATATCTATAAATCTGATATGAGGGCCTGGACATGCCTTTTGAATTATTTTGGGCATTTATTACTGGATAATTTGCCCCAAGTTTGGTCTCTTATTGGAGAATGTGGGATATCAAATGTCATACTTGTCAGAAATCCATTATGTCTGCCAGTTAGCCACCTTAGAAATTCTTTCTTCAGGGCAGTTTCAGTAATTTTTCTTTAATGTTTGGTCCAATTTAGAGAATGTTTGTTGTCTGATTTCAGACTTGTCAGAAGTCCAATATGGCCACCAGGCAACCATCTTTTAATTCCTTTTGATCATATTATCTCAAGAACAGTTAAAGTGAATGCAGTTGGATGTATATTTATGTAATCTTGTAAAGGATTGGGTCAAATATTTCTGAATAAATATTACCATCATTTATAAAAGTGCAGTACAGTTGGCTTGTATTGAATAAAAATTCATACAGAAGCACCTGTTTCTCAATAATTCTTGCATGTATTTCCTTGATTTTTGCTATATATTTTGATCTTATATTTGCCCTTTGTGGTGTTCCTTTTGAGACTGACAGGTTTCAAGCAAGCTGTTGGAATAGTTCCTGATAGCTTAACAATCATGCATTTTCCTCAGACCATCAATTCACTGTGTTTTAACCAGACATAGGTGATATATATTTCTGTTGTCATAGAAAATTTTCAACAAATTGGCAAATTGGTTCTTCAAAATTTGACTGGAAGTTGTGAATCTCAGTCCATGATGTCTCAGGTCATGCTTGGCAGCTGAGCGTCATGACCCATGGGTCACTTGTTTGGTAGGTGGCGCAACCTACATACACATTTCGGCTGCAGACATCAAGGCTATTATGCAACACACACCACTCTATAGATATATATATTTCCCCTTGCCACTCAATCCATGCCTAACTTCACCTTTCCCACTCTGATTTTGGAGGATACACGTAGTCACTTGTAGACTACCAATATTCTAGTTTTGTGTTGTGTGCACCCATGCCAGAATTGCAGCAGTGATGTTTGTTCAATTGTTTCTTGTTCTAAGTGTTTAGTACTTGCATTGTTCATATACATGTTACACATGTTCTTGAAAAGTAATGGTCCAGCATTGAAGCATTATACCTGGTGTAATCTGATTGCACAGGTTCACATTAGGCCTGTAGGCCTTGTTTGATCGCAAAATGATACGATAGGCATCATTTTTAGCTCAGCTGACTATAAGTCATCTGAGATATAGTCGTAGTCCATTGTCCGTGATCTGTCCGCCCGTCCGTCTGTCCATAGATGTGGCACGTTATGAAACTGTAAGACCTAGGAATCCAAAATTTAGCATAATGTTACATGTCCCCAAGATCTCCTACCAAGCCGAAAACTGGGTCTTTGCGACTTCATTCCTTTGAGAAATTAAGGAAAAACCTCAATTGATTTTCCTATTTTCACACTTCAGTACTGCCAAATATCAAAACCACTCATCTGCTTTTCCTCATATTTACCATAAATAATCCTCTATATAGTTCCTATGTACATGCAAGAAATTAGGTCTGTATTATATAATTTAAAAAAGTTATGGGGCCAAACATAACGCATTTTGTAAGTAATCAGGAAAGAAATTTGATCACTTAACACAAAACTTTGTTAAAGCTAAGTACTTTTTTCCAGTAATATAACTTTTATTATTCACAATTAAATTGTATACCCAAAATTAGATCAAAATCTTTAAAATTTTTTAAAATATTAGCAAAAATAAAAAATTGGTACCTAAAATTTTGCCCAACTTTGACATTGGCACGTTTTTTTTCCTGTAACTGCTGTGGATTCAATTTTCAAAGCATGTTTTTGTTAGCATTTCAACTGTTAACACCAGAAATTTGAAACCAGTTGTTCAAAAACTGTAGATATTATACAAGTTTTCAAGCACCATGTCACATAATGTTTACATCAAGCTAGTGTTATGCAGTTTTCTAGAGCTCAGCTCTCCAGCTTCAGCTCTTAGTTCCTTAAATTTGGCATACAGTTAGATGTCTCCAAAATCCCCTTCCATGCCAAGAATTTGGTCACTAGGACTTAATTCCTTCGAGATTTAATGAAAAACTTCGTTTTTCCATGAAGACTCATTGTAACACTTTAAGACTGCCTAATATCAAAACCACTGATCTGATTTTGATCATATATAATATACATTTTTTTCTATACGTTCGCTATGCACATGCCAGAAATGATGTCAGTATTGCGTAATTGTTTTAAGTTATGGACCCAAACATAATGCACTTTTTAAATAATCAAGAAATATATTTACTCCCTTAACAAGAGGATTGCTGAAGCTAGAGATTTTTTGTCAGGGATGTAACATTATTTAATCAGGAATCAATTGAATACCCAAAATTAGTTCTGAATTTTTAGCGAACCTGTGAGCTTTTGCGATGGTGTGGCGTCGTCCGTCGTCTGTACGTTAACCCATACTATCTTGAAAACGGCAAGAATTAGCATAATGAAATCTTATGCATAAAATTAGTCATCTAAAAAACTCTATCGGATTTTGCTTATTTTTTGGCTAACTGCATTTTCTTAGATTTTATAGGGAAAAAGCTAAAAAAGCTTTAAAAATCTTCTTCTCCGAAACTGTTCAGCCAAATTGTCCAATATTTTATAGAAATGATTCCTGGAACATTCTCTCTCAAGTTTGTTCGAATGGTTAAAGTTCGGTGCTTTTTGGCGGAGTTACAGGAAGTTGAATTTAGTCACCTGTCCAAAAAAGCATACTAAAATTACAATCTCAGAAATGGCTTGAGCTATCATCACCAAATTTTATGCCAATGTTGGTCACATGAGTCATATCTGAAATTGAGGTATTGGTGGCGCCACCTGCATCCGCCTTTTTTGTACGGGGGTCATCAGTGCCCATATCATACTGACAGCTACAAATAACTTCTTCTCTGAAACGAAATGGCCAAATTGTTTAATATCGCACAGAAATGATCCTAGGGTAGTGCTTTCTGAAGTTTGTTCAAATGGTCTCAGTTCAGTGACTTTTGGCTAAGTTATGGGAAGCTGAATTTAGTCATATGCCATAACAGCCCATTTTAAGCTAAGTGGCTACAAAAATCTTCTTCTCAAAAACCACTGGGCCAAATTCTTAAATCTCACACATTAATTATCCTTAGATGTTGATAATTCAAGTTTGTTCAAATGGTCTCAGTTCAGTGACTTTTGGCTGAGTTATGGGAAGCTGAATTTAGTCATATGCCATAACAGCCCATGAAAGCTAAGTGGCTACAAAAATCTTCTTCTCAAAGACCACTTGGCCAAATTCTTAAATCTCACACATCAATTATCCTTAGATGTTGATAATTCAAATTTGTTCAAATGGTCTCAGTTCAGTGACTTTTGGCTAAGTTATGGGAAGCTGAATGTAGTCATATGCCATAACAGCCCATGTTAGCTGAGTGGCTACAAAAACTTCTTCTCAAAAACCACTGGGCCAAATTCTTAAATCTCATACATTAATTATCCTTAGAAGTTGATAATTCAAGTTTGTTCAAATGGTTTTGGTTCAATGATTTTTGGCTGAGTTATGGGAAGCTGAACTTTGCCATTTTGCTGTATTTTCCGATATGAGTTATAAACCTACAAAACGTTTTTCGACTGATGATACTGAGGCCAGTTTGTTTAATATTTTGCAAGAATAATTCCCTGAATCATTCTAATAATAATTGTCTTTTATGGTTCCAAAAAATGAATTTTGGCTGAATTATAAAGATTGAGTTGAGTCATTTTACCATATATGTTAGCTGTGTGAAGCAGTTACATCTAGCCTAGCACCATTTTATCAGCATCCATTACATCATGCCTCTAGACATTTAGATTTCAGAATATCTATGGAAAATATTGACAAGAATGTTTTTTAAAAGCTTTTAAAAAATGTAGATTTATGATATTACATATCATCTGTACACTATTCATAATTTCTCAGGAATAGCAGGAGCTACCATCTCCAAATTTTATGCAATTATCAGTCACATATCAAATGATGGATTCAGCTTATTTTTGCTATCTGCATTTACTTAGATTTTACAGGGGAAAAGCTGAAAAAAACTTCTTCTTCTTGTAAAGAGTCCAGCCAAATTGTTCAATATTTTTCAGAAATGAACCCAGAGGCGAGCCTTCTCAAGTTTGTTCAAATGGTTTGTGTTGGATAAATTTTAGCAGAGTTACATAACAGGCCAAGATTGTGTATGTTTCTTGAATAGGTTGAGAAACTGCCAACTGTTTCAGATTTGGCAACAGATCAAGAGTTCATTCAGCGCAGCCAGATTTAGGTCAAGAGTTCAATCAGTGCAGCCAAGCACAAGGCATGTGATCACCTCATGGGCAGCATGTGATCATTTCATGGGTAGCATGTGATCACCTCATGAGTATCATGTGATCACCTTATGTTCATTCAGTGCAGCCAGGTACAGGTCAAAAGTTCACTCAGTCTAGCCAGGTGCAGGTCAAGAGTTCACTCAGTGCAGTAGCCTGAGCCAGTAATTTGTCACAGTACACTCGGGGCATCAGCCTTTCTCACCTAAGCCTGGTCAGCCCCGTGCATCAGACTCAAGGTAAGTTTGATGTATTGGCCTGATATTCTGACCTGTCTATGTGTCTTTAATGGCTTTCTCATTCACAAGACAGGTGTTGCCATCTACAATGACTTTTGCAAAGTGTATGTGCTTGCTTAATTCTACGGAAGAATTTGATATATCAGCCTGAAATTGGGCATATTTATACATGTCAAATAGCTTTGTTGTATACAAGACTGGTGGTGCCACCTACAATAATGCACCCATGCCAGAATTTCAGCAGTGATGTTTGTGTATTGTTTCTTGTTCAAAATGTTTAGTAATTGCATTGTTCATATATATGAAAAGTAGTGGTTCAGCATTGAAGCGTTATACCTGGTGTATATCCATATGCACAGGTTCGCATTAGGCCTGTAGGCCTTGTTCAAATTTTATAAGTTATTAGTATAAATATAAAATTAGTACCTTAAATTTTGCCCAACTTTGACCATGGCACATTTGTTTCCTGAGAGCACTGTTGATAAAATTTTCATATCATGCACACATAAAGATTTCATCTTTGTAGTTTAGAAAGCTGAAAGAAATTGGCCAAAAAATGGTAGCTTTTATTAATGTTTTTATGAGACCATGTCAGACCCAGGCTCTACCTAGCCCCTCTTCAGTCACCTGTATGTTGACCTTGTTGACCTTTCAGCAGATTATGCACTTTTGAGGCGAAGCATACACTGGGGCAGCCAGGCAGCTAATGCCCAGCCACAGTTGATCCAGGTGCATGTCCAACCAAACTCATCTAGTAGTTGTTTTGAAAAACAACATTACAATAAACAATATATTAATACATTTTTATTGTTTTTTAATAACAAATTAAAGAAAGATTAATAGAAAAAGGAATTAGTTAGTTGATGTTTAACAGGAAATTAACTTGCAGTTACTGATGATGTAAGAATCTTGTATGGATGGGTAGAATGTCAGTGTCAATGTTATTCCAAATAACACCATGCAGTCACCTATGGTATTTTTCAGTTTAATTTTAATGATAAAAAAATAAATCATATTATTCATTACTAATCATTAGGGGTCATATGAAGGATATTAATGATAGACAAAGATGCAGTTGATATTATTAATCTACTGTTGTTAATTCCTACTGTGTCTAGTGTGTAGATTGATGTGAAAGTAGTCCAAAGTGAATATATAACATTCATTTTTGTTAATATAAAAAAGCCATAAAACCAGGTACCTATGATCATTATTTAAATATGTGAATTTTGTATATTCTGGATTCTCAACATCATGGTTTGGCTAAAACTGAATAAATACTAGACATGGTGGGAATGCTTTGCAAATGTATTTGAATAGGAATATGAATATGTACTGCATTGAAAAATGTTATTGCATAAGAATGGGAATTCAGGTAAAAATGAAAGTATTTGAATACTGGTGCAGATACTTTCAAAATGTATTCATGTATGCATTCATGAATATATTCTATAATATTGTTTCAATAATCATTTCAGTTATATATTTTATTTTTAAAAAATCATATGATTTTCTTATTTTTTTTAATAAAAATTATATTGGCACAATATTTGTTATTAAATTTTAATAAATAGTTAAACTCTTTTATTATATGTGCTGCTTATAAGTTATATGGCCAAGTCAAAATCTGTGTGACAATAGCACTCCATTTGTTAATAAAATAAATGAAATCAATCCTCTTCCCTGTCTCCAAAGATACTATCAAAATCATACATAAGCTAAACACCAACAACTCATAATAAAGCTTATATTTATTACCACACAAAATCAGCATGTGCCTCTTTCCCAAACATATTTTTTATCATATATAACAGCTGAGCGCCGTGACCCATGGGTCCCTTCTTTTTGTATTGTGTGCACCCATGCCAGAATTACAGCAGTGTTGTTTGTTAAATTGTTTTTTGTTCTAAATGTTTAGTACTTGCTTTGTTCATATAAACATGTTATACATGTTTTGAAAAAAAATTGTCCAGCATTGAAGCATTATACCTGGTGTAATCTCATTGCACAGGTTCGCATTAGGCCTGAAGGCCTTGTTTCAATTTTTTACAATTTTTTTTTCTATTTTTGAGACCTCAAAAGATGCTGTCATCTGTTAACAGGGCATAAATTGTAACTGCTGGACCTGGAATCTTCTCACTTTACATCCAGAGAGGTCCATGAAAATTCTTCTTGGAAACTTGGAATTAGGTCTCTGTTACCCATATTCTTTCAGCTATGGGGCTCCGAAGTACCCCCCAGAATAATGAAAAATTTGATAAAAATGCTCCAATATCTGAACAACTAATGCATTGATCACCATGATTCTTTGCATGGATATTAATCATGTTCGAAGTGTTTCATCAATTTATGCAGACTGGTGATGCCACCTGTATTTTTCGTCGTCCGGCGTCCGTCATGTGTACATTAACCCATACTGTCTTGATAATGGCAAGAGTAAAAATCACGAAATTTAATGCAAAAATTAGTAATCTAAAAAACTCTATCAGATTTTGCATATTTTATAAATATTATTATATAAGATTTTATAGAGAAAAAGCTAAAAAAGCTTTAAAAATCTTCTTCTCCGAAACTGTTCAGCCAAATTGTCCAACATTTCACAGAAATGATCCCTGGAACAATCTCTATTAAGTTTGTTCGAATGGTTTAAGTTTGGTGATTTTTGGCCGAGTTACAGCTAGTTGAACTTAGTCATCTGTCCAAAAAAGCATACTAAAATTACAATCTTAGAAATGGCTGGAGCTGTCATCACCAAATTTTATGCCAAAGTTGGTCACATGAGTCATGTCTGAAATTGAGGTATTGGTGGCGCCACCTGCATCGGCCTGAATGGGGGTCATCAGTGGCCATATCATACTGACAGCTACAAAAAACTTCTTCTCTGAAACCATATGGCCAAATTGTTATATCTCACAGAAATGATCCAAGGGTAGTGCATTCTGAAGTTTGTTCAAATGGTCTCAGTTCAGTGACTTTTGGCTGAGTTATGGGAAGCTGAATTTTGTCATATGCCATAACATCCCATTTTAGCTCAGTGGCTACAAAAATCTTCTTCTCAAAAACCACTGGGCCAAATTCTTAAATCTCACGTATTAATTATCCTTAGATGTTGATAATTCAAGTTTGTTCAAATGGTTTAGTGATTTTTGACTGAGTTATTGGAAGCTGAACTTAGCCATTTTGCTTTATTTTCCCATATGAGTTATAATATGAGGCCAATTTGTTTAATATTTTACAAGAATAATCCTCTGAATAATTCTTATAATAATCTTTTATGGTTCCAAAGAATGAATAATAAAGATTGAATTGAGTCATTTTACCATATATGTTAGCTGTGTGAAGCAGATACATGTAGCCTGGAACCAGTTTATCAGCATCCGTTACATCATGCTCCAGACATTTAGATTTCAGGTTATCTTTGGTTAATATTGACAAGAATGTTTTTTAAAAACTAGATTTATGATTTTAGATATTCCTCATGCCAGGCAATGTTGACAATCACAGGTATACCTTAACCCATACTATTTCAAAAACGACTGGAGCTAGCATCATGAAATTGAATGCAAAAAATTAGCCTTCTGAAAAAAATCTGTATTTTCTTAGATTTTATAGAGAAAAAGTTAAAAAACCTTTAAAAATCTTCTCCTCTGAAACAGTCAAGCCAATTTGTTCAATATTTCACAGAAATATTCTTTTATGCCTTCTCTCTCAAATTTGTTCAAATGGTTCAAGTTAGATGAATTTTGGCCAAATAACAGGAAGTTGAACCTATTTATCTGTCTAAAAAGCATACTAAAATGACAATCTCAGAAACGGCCAGAGTTATCATCACCAAATTTTATGCCAGTGCAAATGTTGGTCACATGACTCATATTTGAAGTTGCAGATTTTGATGTGCCACCTATATTGACCTGTTTTTTTATGGGCAAAAACCTCATAATTTTAGCCTCTTTCAGCTTAAAATGTTTATGATAAAACTGTCAAGTTGAATTGTTCGATTTTTCAAAAGAATTATCATAGGACATGGTTCTTTCAATCATATCAGAAAAACTTAATTGGTCTTATGGCCATTATTATGTCTAACTCGAACTGAGGACTGCAAAACTGTTCTTCTACAAAATTATTGTTTCAATTATAACTTCTGTTACATGGCACAAATATTATTCTTAGGTGGCCTTTGTTCAAGTTTACTTGAATGATTTTTGGTAGAATTATTGGATCTTTAACAATGAAAGGACTGAATCTTTTATTATTCTAGATATTTTGAATAAAAAAAAGTTTATGAATATTTCAGCTTGAAAAAAAGCATTTTAGCCAAAGTCTTTCAGTATGTGTAAACAGATTTGCCAACAGGCCAAGATCTTGTCTGTATATTTAAATAGGTTAAGAAACTGCCAACTGTTTCAGATTTGGCAATAGATCAAGAGTTCATTCAGTGCAGCCAGATATAGGTCAAGAGTTCAGTCAGTGCAGCCAAGCACAAGGCATGTGATCCCCTCATGGGTGACATGTGAGCACCTCATGGGCACCATGTGATCACCTCATGGGCAGCATGTGATCACCTCATGGGTGTCATGCCCCTCAGGGCTGCATGTGGAGCCAATCTATTTATAGCTTTGGCAGACTGCCAACTGTATCAGATTATGCAACAGGTCAAGAGTTCACTCAGTGCAGCCAGGTACAGGTCAAAAGGTCACTCAGTCTAGCAAGGTGCAGGTCATGAGTTCACTCAGTGCAGTAGCCTGAGCCAGCAATTTGTCACAGTTCACTCAGGGCAACTGCCTTTCTCACCTAAGCCTGGTCAGCCCCGTGCATCAGACTCAAGGTAAGTTTGATGTATTGGCCTCATATTTTGACCTGTCAATGTTTCTTTGATGGCTTTCTCGTTCACAAGACAGGTGTCACCACCTACAATGACTTTTGCACAGTGTATTTGCCTACTTATTTCTACAGAGGAATTTGATATGTCAGCTTGAAATAGGGCATATTTATACATATCGAATAACTTTGTTGTATACAAGACTGGCTGTGCCACCTACAATAATTTTTGCACAGTGTGTGTCCCTGCTTATTTCTCAGGCCTTGTAGGCCTTGTTTAAGCTCAAGACTTTTTTTTCCCAAGTATATAACTTTGTTTAATTAAGATTAAATTGTATACTCAAAATTAGATCTGAATTTTGTTAACTTTTAAGTTATTAGCATAAAAATAAAATCAGTACCCTAAATTTTTCCCAACTTTGAACATGGCACTTTTTCCTGTGAGTACTGTTGATTTGATTTTCACAGCATGTAAACATACAAATATGCTTTGTTTAAATTTGAAATTTGAAAATAAAAGCTTGAAAATAGTTCATGTTATTGATTTTTTTCTTGAGGCTCTATTGTAGTCACTTGCTTTGTCCAGGTGCTGGCAATTCACTCCTGGTCACTGGAAGTCAGCTATGCCAGGGTTCCTGATTGGTTACACTCACTGGGGGACATCCCTGCTGTGACAAGTTTACAGTTACAGTTCATTATGCAAAACTCGCCTCGAAAAGTGATTCAAGGAGTAATCAAGAAGATGCAAATGTTGTGTTTATGTAGCATTTTTAAAGAAATCAATTTTCATTTAAATGATTTTAACAAATTATAATATAATTTAACCCATCAGTATGCATAATATTATAAAATATGAAGCAAATTATGGAAAAATAAAGGCACAATTTTAAATTGTGAAATCTGAATCAAGTATTATTTAAAGATTTATTTTAGTGGTAAAATATAAATATACATTTGTATGCATGATGTGGTGTTTTCTGATTGAGATGTATGATGATGTATTGAGATTTATGAATCAGTTTTTATCTTCAGATATATATATAATATATATATATATATAATATTGGAAATGTTTAGTAATATAAACTTAAAATTTAAAAAAAAATTATGTGGTAATTAAATGAGGATCTAATACAAACATTTGTTCATTATTTTCGTGCCTCAGCAAAACTGGAGATCAGGCTTTGTTTGCCCTGTATTTATATGCAGAAGTGTTGGTAATCCATCCCTTGATTCCTTTGCACCTGTGCACTTGGACATTTGTTTTTATTGCAAATGTGTAAAATTTATTCAATTTTAAAAAACAATTGGATTAGAAAAAATCAAAATCTAATTGAAACATATTCTTGCCTCAGGCAAATGGAACATAAAGTGATCAGCTCTTGTCTGTGCATCATATCTTGGTTATCAATAAATATATATTTATTATGAAATTTTCATATAGGCATTGTTGAAATAACCTCTATATGCTGTATGTGTATGGATTTACATTTAAACATATGTTTAGTTGAGTTATATTACATTTGTTAAACTTTAATACATTTTATAAAATAAAAAAATACATATATTTAATAATATATATTTTATTACAAAAAAATAGGTCCAATTGAACAAATGTGTAAACTAATGAACTGTCAACAATTTATCAAAAAGCCAACCAATGATCATGGTAATGATAAACATTTTATGGTCACAGACTGCTCACATGCTTCAATTTTAACATTAGGAAATGCATGGTTCGGTCACAAATTATTATTTGAAACAATTTCTTCCTCATCAAAACAAACCAATAATGTCAACCAGCCATTGCCTATATTACCTTTTCCTCTTAGACTTTATATCCATTTGATATTATTTTAGATTTTTACCTTCAAAATCAACTTTAGCTGAGCGAAGTGACACATGGGTCCCTTGTTAGTTTAGATTTAATGATAAAAAAATGTGGACTATCTTTGGTAAAAAACGGTACTTTGAACATTTACTTGTCATGTATGTGCTTGAAAAATTATCAAGGAAATTTCAAATAATGGTAAGGTATATTATAAATCAATGACTTTATCTGCTGTATATTCCATTACACAGGTTTGCACTAGGGCTGAGGCCTTGTTGTTTCATCCACACATTCAAAAGTAACACTTTTAAAATTTGTTTGTTAAAATCAGGTGGCTGCAAATTTTCATCTCAGAACTACTTTATAGTATACTTTTTAATTAAGATTAGCCAGCTGAAAAGATATGATTGATGCTCAGTCATCATATAAGAGCGAGCTTAATTATGCCTTGATTGTATCTTACACTGAGATGACTGACTGACCTGACAACACCAGATGTAACTTGACATGCACTACCTGGTGACTGAGTCTGTGTTTCCTGAGGACTGAATGTTTCCTGAATCACATAAAGCCTATGGGCAGGCAAACAGGCCTGTATGAGGAACCATGTACCTCTGCTGTCAGATCTTAGTCGTAGATAAAGTGCTTCATGAACTGACCTGTATCACAGACATTTCTATTATTCAATGTTTGGTAATGTTTTGTTGCCACTTGTGCATGTTGAAATATACAGACAGAACCACAGCAACACCTGACTGTGTCTGTTCTGTGTGTTACACTGCTGCTGACGTTGCTTACTGTGTGCTGTTGTATATAACAGGAAGGTTATTGTGTAGGAACAAAATGCCAGGGACTGACATAACTTAAGATCAAAACAGCAAGCAGACACTGTATTTAATGTTTGCATCCACTGGGGGATGACAAAATCAAAATATGAATTTTGAAAACCATGAATTAGAGCTGTGGATTTCACCCAGAGTAAGTCCATTATGTGTATGCAGAACAATTTTGCTGAGCATAAAGTCTTCATCTTATTCCAGTCCAGGGTACTATGTTTTCAGCACAGTTTTTAGCTCAGCTGACTATTAAGTCATCTGAGCTATAGTTGTATTCCATTGTCTGTCATCCATCCATTATGCTGTCCGTCTGTCTGTTAGACTGGCACGTTTTGAAACCTTTAGACCCACAAATTCAAAATTTGGCCTACTGTTAGATTTCCAGAAAACTAGTTCACTGTGACTTCATTCCTTTAAGAAACTGAGGAAAAACCTCAATTTTCCATTCAAAACCTATTATCACAATTCAAGACTGACTTATATCAAAACCACTCATCTGTTTTTCTTCATATTTACCATAAATATTCCCTTGTATAGTTTCTATGTATATGTCAGAAATAAAGTCTCATGCATACCTGTATTGGGATTGGTTTTGGAGTATCTATCTGAAAAATATTTCTCTCCAGCTCAAGTACAAAATTCTCAATTTTTGAAGTGGTCAAATTTCTCAGTGTGTTTTAGTTTTTTGTTTTTTTTTTTGCCTGCAGATGTTTCCACATGGATTATGGATTTCAGTCCTGTTTCTCAGTGTGTTTTAGTTTTCATGTGCCCTCAAGATTTTCTCCACATGTTATAATTTTGGTTGCTTATCAAGCATGAAAGACAACAAGAGCCCAAAGCAGAGGACATTCATTCTATGAATTTCCTTGTTTTCTCCATTTTTGAGACCTTCAAAGATGTGGTCATCTGTTAACCATTTGACCGAGAAACTTATAACTTTTTATCATGGGAGGTCCATGAAAGTCTCCTCTGAAACCTGAAATTAGGTCTCTGTTATCCATATCCTCTGACCTATGGGCCCCAGAATTGTTAGAAATTTGGTACAAAAACTTTAATATCTGAACAACTAATGCTTTGAATCACCATAATTCCTTGCACACATATTCATCATGGAGTGTTTCATCAGTCCGTCTGTCCGTCCGTTAGACAGGCATGTTTTGAAACCTTAAGACCTATGAATCCAAAATTCGGCCTACTGTTAGATGTCCCCAAAATCTCCTACCATGCCAAAAATTGGGTCAATATGACTTTGTTCCTTCGAGATATTAAGGAAAAACCTCAATTTTTTATTAGCTCAGCTGACTAAAAGTCATCTGAACTATAGTCGTGGTCCGTTGTCCGTCCGTCTGTCCTTCCGTCCGTCCGTCCGTCCGTTCGTAGATGTGGCACGTTTTGAAACCGTAAGACCTAGGAATCCGGAATTCAGCATAATGTTAGATGTCCCCAAGATCTCCTACCAAGCCGAAAACTGGGTCTTTGCGACTTCGTTCCTTTGAGAAATTAAGGAAAAACCTTAATTTTTTATTGAAATCATATTTTCACACTTCCGGACTGCCTTATATCAAAACCACTCATCTGTTTTTCCTCATATTTACCATAAATATTCCTCTATATAGTTCCTATGTACATGCCAGAAATTAAGTCTGTAAAGTCTAAATTCTTTAAGTTATGGGCCCAAACATAATGGACTTTGTAAAAAATCAAGAAAAATAATAACTCACTTAACATGAAAAATTTTGAAACTAGAGTCTATTTTCTCAAGTATATAACTATGTTTAATTAAGATTCAATTGTTTACCAAAAATTAGATCTGAATTTTTTAAAATTTTTTAAGTTATTAGCATAAAAAAAAATCAGTTCCTTAAATTTTGCCCAACTTTGACCATGGCACGTTTTTTTCCTGTAAGCACCATTGATTTAATTTTCACAGCATGTAAACAAAAATATTTAGTTTGTCTAAATCTGAAATTTGAAAATAAAAGCTTGAAAATTAAGCTAGTTATTGATTTTTTTTCTGTAGTCACTTGCTGTGATTACAGATGCAGGGTCCCACTCCAGGTCACTGGAAGTCAGCTATGCCAGGGTTTCTGATTTGTTACAGTCACTGGGGGAGATCCCCTGCTGTGACAGGTGTACAGTTATTCTCATATCACCACCCCAATCACACACCCCCTTCCCCCCCCCCCCCCCCCCCCCCCCCCCCCCCCCCGCCAAACCCAACCCACCAAGTGTTATGCAGTAATTGTTATTGTTTTCACTGTATCTCCTTAATTGTAATGCTGTTTCCACTCTGATATGCAAAAACTTTCCTTGAAAAAATAATTCAAGGTGTAATCTAGAAGATGCAAAGTTGTGTAATGTAGCATTTTTAAAGAAATCAATTTTCTTTTAAATGATTTTAACCAATATAATTGAACCCATCAGTATGCTTTAATTATTATAAAATATGAAGCACATTATGGATAAATAAAGACACAATTAAAAATTGTGAAATCTAAATCAAGTATTATTTTTATATATTTATTGTTTTGCAGATTTAAAAGATATATTTTTGTGGTAAAAAATAAATAAACATTTGTATGCATGATGTGGTGTTATCTGACAAGATTGAGATTTATGATGATGCAATTGAGAATTATGAATCAACTTTTATATTCAGATATATATGTTAAATTGGAAATGTATAGAAATATAAAGTTAAATTAGAAAATATTTGATGTGATAAAAAAATGAGGATTTAATACAAACATTTGTTCATTATTTTCCTGCCTCAGCAGAATTTGAGATCAGGCTTTGTTTGCCCTGTTTTATGTTACTAAAAGTTTGGTCACTAGGACTGCATTCCTTCGAGATATTAAGAAAAAACTTCATTTTTCCATTAAAACCCCATTGTTACACTTTAAGATTGCCTAATATCAAAACCACTGATCTGACTTTGATAATATATAATATACATATTTTTCTATACATTCGCTATGCATATGTCAGAAATGATGTCAGTATCGTGTAATTGTTTTAAGTTCTAGGCCCAACCATAATGCACTTTGTAAAAAATCAAGAAATATATTTACTCTCTTAACATGAAAATTGCTGAAGGTAGACATTTTTTGCCAGGGATATAACATTATTTAATCAAGATTCAATTGTATTCCCAAAATTAGTTCTGAATTTTTCAAATTTTATAAGTTATTAGCATAAATATAAAATCAGTACCTTAAATTTTGCCCAACTTTGGCCATGGCATGTTTTTTCCCTGTAAGCACTGTTGATTTAATTTTCATATCTTGCACTGGTAAGGATTTAAGCTTCTAAATTCTGAAGTTATAAAAGGAATTGGTCAAAAACTAGCTTTTATGAAAGTTTTTATGAGACCATATCACACCTTGGCTGTACTGAAGCCCCTCTTTTATGTCCCCACATTGACCTTTCAGGCCAATTATGCATGCTTGAAGCGAGGCACTCTGCAGCCAGCCAGCTCATGGGTGGCTTCAACTGGATCTTACTGTCCAACCCCCTCGACTAGTATTTGTTTAGGCCATAAACATAACAATAAACTTTTTTTTAATATTTGGTTTATGATAAGAACTTAAAAAAATAAATGGAAAAGGAATTTATAGTTAATGAGTTACAGGGGATTACCTTGCAATTACTGATCATTTATGGATCTTCCATGGATGGCCAAAATTGTATTTCAAATAACACCATGCAGTCACCATTGGGTATTTTTCATTTCAACCATAAAAATGAAAAATAAATAATTAAAATAAATTGTTGTTTACTATTAGGGATTATATGAAGCAAGATAATGATAGACAAGGATGCAGTTGATTATATTAAATTAATCTAAATTTCCAGGTCTTTTCCAGGTCTTTAACTTGTTGGTTTATATTTATTACAAAATTAAAATAATAAATAAATATGTCAAAAATTTAAAATATTACTCAGACAAGTGTTCATTAAAGATTTTAATTTGTTTGACATATAACTCATGGTTGTATCAGTTGTTACATGAGACTGGCTAAATAATCAAAATTTATATTGCTGGTCCTTTATTTCAGTTCATAAAATTAAACATTCCCAACTCCAGTTTGCTCCTGGTATGATATATTGGGTGTTTTGATCCTTGGATTAATTTTAACACATGTATTAGTTTTATAGCTGAGAATACTTTTCTTTTTTCCTGATACCATTTAAAAAAATATAAATATTCAAATTTTTCCTGTTAGTGCTGTGGATATAATTTTCACAGCATGTACACATTAACATTTCATCTGTTAAAATCTGAAATTTGAAACCAATTGATCAAAAACTGTAGATTTTATTCAAGTTTCCAGGTACCATGTCTTCATTGTTTGCATCAGATCAGTATAAATGCAGTGTACTGGGCAGTTACATAACACCTTCAGGTCTGACCTACTGCCATTGTGAGTGTCTGGGTCAGGCTGGGTCAGGCAGTAATTACCAGAGAGCCCCTCTTTCTCTCTCTCTCTCTCTCTCTGGCAGTCTAGGTCTCTCTTTCTCTCTCCTCTGCTTTTTCTCTTTCTTTCTAGATACATTAGCTAAAAATGTTGATGCAATTTAGAAATGTGAATCAACTGAAATATTCACAATCACATGTATGTTATACTGTAAATTTATAGTAACATTCGGAAACTTGGATTAAAATTATGTAATGAAAAAAAAGGAATAAATGCAAATATTGTTTATTTTTTCTTGGCTCAGTAGAATGGGGAAAAAATTATTTGCTTTGTTTCTCCATATTTCTTTCTGTTTTAAATATTTAATGTTCATGAATAAACTTTTTTTTATAAGCACTGTTGAATTAAATTTCATATCCTGTATGTATATGCAAGGGTGTTGTAACTCTCACTATCCCCTTCTTCATCCCACCCAGGCTTTGCTCCTTGGCACTGTGAACAATAGTTCTATGGCTATAGCATAAAATTTAATAATTAAAGAAAATATCTACAGAGAGACAGAGGCATTGTAATTCTGATCATAACACAACACCCCTCCCCCCCCCCCCCCCCCCCCATCAAGTCATTGCACCTGTGGAATGAGGACGTTATGGCAACTGTATACATATCATAAAATTGATAAAAAAAGGTTTACCAAATAAATTGGATCTCATCAGACAAATGTGTAAACTGTTGAACTGTCAACAGCTTATCAAAAAGGTAACCAATGGAAAGGCATGGTCAGGTCTCAAATATTATTTGCAAAATTTTCTTCAATCATATTAACCAACCATGGCCCAGATTACCTCTTCCTCTCAAACATTATCTACATTTCATCATATTTTTAAGATTTTAACCTTCCAGGGTGGTTCAGTACTGTTGACCATTTGTCCATAGGTACCTATGTACATACCAGAAATTATGTCAATATTGTGTAATATGTAGACGTGAGGGGCATCAAAATAATGCACCTTGTCAAGACCGATCTTGTCGAGATATTATGTCATACAGTCACAAATTCATAAATCCCCTCATCAGTATAGTTAATCATAACCTTTTATCTGTCAAATTGAACTCTTGCAGTTTTCCATACACTATAGATCCTTCAACAAATAGCCTTATCATCATTATACCACTGCTTAGCATACTGTCATTGCATTCATATTTGCTCAAATAAATTGCTTTTTTCGACCCCTCCCAAATAAATAAAAAATAAACCACTATATTTTACTCCATATTAATCCATCAGTCAGGTTATTTCATATATCATTTACTCACATATTACATTATATTCCTTTATAAAACCCAACATGTCCATGATATTCATAAGCTTTATCTACTCAATATAGTATCACAATGGTGATACATTTATAGTCCAATCAGGATCAGCTGAGCGCCGTGACCCATGGGACCCTTGTTTGTAAGGGGGTCATCAGTGCCTGTATCATACTGACGGCTACAAAAAACTTCTTCTCTGAAACCACATGGCCAAATTGTTTAATATCGCACAGAAATGATCCTAGGGTAGTGCTTTCTGAAGTTTGTTCAAATGGTCTCAGTTCAGTAAGTTTTAGCTGAGTTATGAGAAGCTTAACTTAGCCATTTTGCTGTATTTTCCCATATGAGTTATAAACCTGTAAAACTTTTTTGACTGACGGTACTGAGGCAAATTTGTTTAATATTTTACAAGAATAATCTCCTGAATAATTCTTATAATAATTGTCTTTTATGGTTCCAAAGAATGAATTTTGGCTGAATTATAAAGATTGAATTGAGTCATTTTACCATATATGTAAGCTGTGTGAAGCAGATACATCTAGCCTGGCACCTGTTTATCAGCATCCATTACATCTTGCCTCAAGACATTTAGATTTTAGGTTATCTATGGTTAATATTGACAAGAATGTTTTTTAAAAGCTTTTAAAAAATGTAGATTTATGATTTTAGATATTCCTCATGCCAGGCAATGTTTACAATCACAGGCAGCATTTGCAACAAGCGCCGGCCAGCCGGCCCTTGGCTTGTTAAAATTGCTTCGGGCCGATGGCTCTAGAGCATATCGGGCCCGGAGGGCTTGCTAGATTTTTTGATTGCAAATTACCTGCCATATTTTTTTCATTTCATGCCGTGTTGTTCGTCCGCTTCATTCACTGTCATTTTGGGATATGGGAAAGTCCCAGTAAATGTTTGAAAGGTTCCCTGATTGGTAGTGAATGTGTCTGACGTTGCTGCTTGGACTTTGTTTAATGGGAGTTTGATTGGTTTCAAGTTCTATATGCACATTCTCCAAACAGGCACGTTATGCACGTGAATCCTATGCCTCTAGATTTTAGCTCTGCTCGGTGGTTAGTAGAGTCACCGTCTATCTATCCAATCAGGTGGTTCCAGTCAAGTCCTATTGGTAGTGTCAACCTCCGCGGGACCCTTTACATGATTATCTTCGGATTTAAATTCTGCCATTCTTCTTTCATGAAAATACAATCATTTTGGCCTATTTTCTTCGTCCGTCCGGGTCATTGTTCTCTAACTGCATAAAAAAATGTTTATTTGAATTATTTTACATCCCCTCGTCTTTGAAGTACTCAATTATCAGATGTCTTACATTGTCTGAAAAGATAAAATTAAAAGATGTCACGCTCCCTCAATAATAATGATGTGTAGATTAATAGTGGCAGGTCATACTCACAATTTCAACATCGCACGTTTCTGATATATTACAATGACGTTTGCGTGCACATTCGACGGAAAGTGAATATTTCATATGCACTTTCGGTATTAGTTCCCCAAAAGATTTGGTAACATCAAGTGATTTTCCCTTCTCTATCCTGAAAGACAATATGAAAAGCCTGCAAGTTTTATTATTTGGCGGTCTTTTGCATTTTGGAAATAATACACGGGTTGCCACTGCTGTTTATATCATTCTCATTTTGTGAGAAACTGATTGACAGCTTATTTGCATAAGGCTTTATGTTACGCGATTGATGGAAAAGACGCCCCGCCTAGCACCCCAGAAAGATAGCCAACCAGAGACTCGTAGTATAATATATACCTGCGCGATCAGTTTCATTCAGTTGTGATCTTTTTTGGTGGGAAATGGTCAGTGTGCAACAGTTCTAAACAGCGCGTACAATTGCGATATCAAAAGCAGATAATCTGTGACGATCTGTTTGTTCCTTTTGAGATGACATATGACCTTCAGGAGTTTTCTCAAACTATCAAGGAACCCGAACCCTGCAGAGTTAACGTACAGAAGATGAACCATGAAGCAATGTGTACTTCTTATGAGTAAAATAGGCCTCTTTAAAAATGCCGGCGTTGTTGATGATATGGCCACCATTTGATTTATTTTAGTGAGAAAATGGGAATTCCTTCAAGCGCTATTGGCCTATTAATAAGCATCCATTTTGTTGAATAAGTAACGGTTAAACGAACCTGGAAATAGCCAGGCTGGCGTGATTTTAAGTTGCTGTCACCGTGTCCTGACCAGCGATGACAACAAGTTTGAGATTCGCGCCACTCAAACGGAGACGAGATGGAGCAAATGTCAACCAATCGTATGCAAACGAATACTTGTCTTATGGGGTCATGCATAGAAACGCACCGATCATCTCATGACAATCTATGCAGGTTGATATCTGCTGCCAGGGTGCGGGAAAATGTGTCAGACATTCAAGAGCTCTGGGGATTTGGTGGGATTTAAACTTGAACTGTTAATTGGCATTCAGTATTCATCCGACACAGGGGGACAGGGTTAGTATTAACACTGTTATGCTGAAATAATATGGCGAGAACTTGGGTTTTCTTCCATACTGTAAAAGAGCTGTTCCTGATCGTGAGAAACGAAAATATTTTATGTTTTTCCTTAAGCCTTTTAATTCACGAAGTTTAGATCACATTATGCTGGAATTTTGTCATGATCAGTTATACTGATTTGCCCTGGTTAAATGAAATGTTTACAGTTTCATTGTCCTTTGTCGTAGTATGAATTAATCCATTTAAATCGTCTGCCGTTATATGACTTGATGCATGTTATACATATCTCATGAAACCTTTTAAATCAGATCCAATGTGGGTTATCGCAATGCAGGGAACCATTTCTAAATAAGATCCTCTTATGTTTGTACGCTACCACAATGTGATTTTTCTGAAAGATATTAGCCATTCTATTAAGTATGTACCCTGAAAGATACAGACAGATCATCACAATTTGTTTATATTAAGATCACCTAAGGATTCTTTACAAAAAATGTTAATTGGGCCTGTAACATTTGAACTGGGCTTGCAACTTTAGGACCGTACAGGCCCAGCTGGCCTGTTCCATCTAATGCTAAGTTGCAAACACTGATCACAGGTATACAGCTCTCTGTGGGTATATAAAGACAGCTGTACATGGATTATAAATAATAGGTATCCATACTCAACTTAATTCAAGATTTTGCCATCAGTGAGATGTATCGGTATTATAATATTGCATTCAATATGCATCTGTAGTAATTTTTAGCGAATCTGAGGGCTAAGTTACAGATTTTGTGGTGTCACCTACATTGACTGCTTTTTTATGGGCAAAAACCTCATAATTTTAGCCTCTTTCAGCTTATAATGTTTATGATGAAACTGTCAAGTTGAATCTTTCAATTTTTCAAAAGAATTATCCTAGGACATGGTTCTTTCAGTCATATCAGAAAAGCTTTTGTTGGTCTTATGGCCATTATTATTTCTTTTTCAAAGGGAGGACTGCAAAACTGTTCTTCTACAAAATTATTGTTTCAATTATAACTTCTGTAACATTGCACAAAAATTATTCTTTTCTGAATGATTTTTGGCAGAATTATTGGACCTTTAACAATGAAAGGACTGCATCTTTTATTATTCTAGATATTTTGATAAGTTTATGAATATGTCAGCTTAAAAAAAAAGTATTTTAGCCAAAGTCTTTCAGTATGTGTAAACAGATTCACCAACACTCCAAGATTGTGTCTTTATCTTTAAATAGGTTGAGAAACTGCCAACTATTTCAGATTTGGCAACAGAGTTCATTCAGTGTAGCCAGATATAGGTCAAAAGTTCAATCATTGCAGCCAAGTACAAGGCATGTGATCACCTCATGGGTGACATGTGATCACCTCATGGGCGACATGTGATCACCTCATGGGTGTCATGCCCCTCAAGGCAGGGCCCCTGCATGAGCTTATGCAATGGTGTGGCTACTATTTCAGACTTGGCAACAGGCTAGAGGTCAGTCTGGATCTATTTGTAGCTTTGGCAGACTGCCAACTGTTACAGATTAGGCAACAGGTCAAGAGTTCACTCAGTGCAGCCAGGTATGGGTCAGGAGTTCACTCAGTGCAGTAGCTGCATTCTATTAATAGTGTTAGCTGCCCTCTGCATCAGATTTGGCACTAAAGTTCAGCCTGGATCTATTTATAGCTTTGGCAGACTGCCAACTGTGTCAGATTAATGCAACAGGTCAAGAATTCACTCAGTCTAGCCAGGTGCAGGTCATGAGTTCACTAAGTGCAGTAGCCTGAGCCATAAAATTTGTCACAGTTCACTCGGGGCAACTGCCTTTCTCACCTAAGTCTGGTCAGCCCCATGCATCAGACTCAAGGTAAGTTTGATGTATTTGCCTGATATTTTGACCTGTCTATGTGTCTTTGATGGCTTTCTCGTTCACAAGACAGGTGTCGCCACCTACAATGACTTTTGCACAGTGTATGTGCCTGCTTATTTCTACAGAGGAATTTGATATATCAGCCTGAAATTGGGCATATATATACATATCGAATAGCTTTGTTGTATACAAGACTGGTGGTGCCACTTAAAATAATTTTTGCACAGTGTGTGTCCCTGCTTATTTTCAGAAGGGGTTTGATGTATCAGTCTGAAATTGGGCATATGTCTATATCTCTGATAGCTTTGTTGTATACACGGCTGGTGGTGCCAGCTACAATCATTTTTAGCTCAGCTGACTATAAGTCATCTGAGCTATAGTCGTGGTCCTTTGTCCGTCGGCTGTCCATCCGTCCGTCCGTCCGTTAAACTGGCACATTTTGAAACCGTAACCTAGGAATCCAAAATTCGACATAATGTTAGATATCCCCAAGATCTCCTACCAAGCCTAAAACTGGGTCTTTGCAACTTCGTTCCTTTGAGAAATTAAGGAAAAAACCTCTAGTTTCCATAAAAAAGCCATTGTTACACTTCAAGGCTGCCTAATATCAAAACCACTGATCTGTTATGGATCATATTTAGTATTCACATTCTTTCATACATTTTCTATGAACATACAAAAAATTAGGTAATTGTTAGGTATTATTTTGAAGTTATGGGCCAAAATATAATGCAGTTTTAAAAAAAATCAGGAAATATATTTACTCACTTAACATGAGAATTGCTGAAGCTAGAGACTTTTTTCAGGAATGAAACTTTATCTAATCAAGATTCAGTTGTTTACCCAAAATTAGATCTGAATTTTGCAAATTTTGCAAGTTATTAGCATAAATAAAAAAGAAAAACCTTAAATTTTGTCCAACTTTGGTAATGGCTGATTTTTTCCCTGTAAGCACTGTTGATTTAATTTTCACAGCATATATACATAAGGATTTAATCTTTTAAAATCTGAAATATCAAAGGAATTGATTGAAAAGAGTAGCTTTTATTCAAGTTTTCATACACCATGTCAAGTGTTGTTTACATCTAGCCAACCTAGTAGTACAGCCTTCACTTGCATTATGTAACCCACCCCAGGCAGCTTGCCTTGGCTCAGCTTGGCCACTACCAGAAGGCTTCCCCTCTACCCTGCACTGCCCCCCCCCCCCCCCCCCCCCGATGGTCCATAAACAAGATGAATGTTATTATTTTCTTCATTTGATTCATTCTTATTCTAGGCTATGCTACATTTTAGATTTTGTATTGTACCACCAGGGTTACAGTGATTAAAGTGCACATTTAATTGTGCCCACAAAGTGGTGTATTGCTCTGAAAGTGTGGATGTTCATAATTCCTTACATCAGAGGAGTAAAAACTTCACCAGGTGTGAAATTGACTATTAATTCCAGTAATAAATTAAAGCTGGGATAGTAATTAGCACAATGATATTGTTTGTCCCTCATTCAACCAACAGTGTGTATACTTTATTTGAAAAGATGTTTTATTTTATCAAATTTACTGAATCTTTTATTTATTCCGGTGAATAAAATTAAGCATATACTGTAAACTCCAGTGTGCAAAACTTTTTAATAGTGATTCAAGGAATAATCTTGTAGATGCCATGTTGTGGCATTATTTTCTTTTAAATTCAGTTTAAACATTTGTAATTTAAAAATAATAAAATATATGTGTATGCATAATATGACCCAATATGAGCTACACTCTGGATCTATGATGATTGCAACTTTTGCAACAATTCTAATATTTTAACTTATATTTTCAATTTTTTATTAAAAATATATAAAACTTGTAAATTAAAAAAAGATGATTCAGATAAAAATTTCTTAATGAAAAAAGTGGATATGCTAAAAAAATAGGCTTATATATAGACTTAAATGCATTATTCCCTTGAAAGTGAAATAAAGGTATTAGTCCATTCTGTCCACTTGCCTGTCCATCTGTAAATTTTCATATGCATCACACTATCTCAAAACTTTACTGTTTTTCTTCATGACAGTCTTGTCAGAGTATTAGTTTGCAATCATATATTTAGAACTTTACTATAACCAAGTAGGAGGGCCCCTTTCCTCTTGGCTTCTCATATTCTTATATAAATGAAAAACTTTACAATAGAATATTTCTACATCCACCTTTGTGCTGCCCTCACTTTTCCCTTCTCCGAACCCCATCCCAAAGTCAGAGTTGGTAAACAAGAACAAGATGAATCAGATATATTTATACTTTAAAATTTTGTATTACTATTCGTCCATAGGTACCTATGTACATGCCAGAAATTATGTCAATATTGTGTAATATGTAGACACAGTGGGCATCACAATAATGTACCTTGTCAAGACTAAAGAGATATTGTGTCATACAGTCACAAATTCATAAATCCCTTTATCAGAATAGTTAATCATAACATCATATCTGTCAAATTGAAAGCTTGCAGACTTCCATACACTTAAGATCCTTCAACAAATGGCCTTATCATCATTCTACTACTGCTTATTACTGCTGTCATTGTATTCATATTTGCTCAAATATATCACAGTTTTCAACCCCTCCTAAATAAATAAAAAATAAACCACTATATTTTACTCTATTAATCCATCAGTCAGGTAATTCCCCTTACGGTAAAAAGCATAGTTTAAGCACAGTCAAGAAGCACAGAAAAAGCACAATAGAAGTATAAATGGAGCATGCTTAAAGCACAGCTGTGGCATATAAAAAGCACCTTTTAAGCATATTCAGAGTGTGCTTAAATGTTACTGCAATTAAAATGGCACTTAGAAAATATTTGAGCGGGAGCACTATAAAAGCACAAAAAAGGCATACTTAGAGCACTTTTAAAGCATAGTTTAAGCACATGAGAAGTATTCACTGAAGCACAGAAAAAGCACACCTGGAGCACTTTTGAAGCACAGTTTCAGCACATGAGAAGTATTCATGGAAGCACAGAAAAAGCATACTTGGGGCACTTTTAAAGCACAGTTTCAGCACATTAGAAGTATTCACTGAAGCACAGAAAAAGCACACCTGGAGCACCTTTGAAGCACAGTTTCAGCACATGAAAAGTATTCATGGAAGCACAGAAAAAGCATACTTGGGGCACTTTTGAAGCACAGTTTCAGCACATGAAAAGTATTCATGGAGGCACAGAAAAAGCACATTTGGAGCACTTCTGAAGTACAGTTTCAGCACATTAGAAGCAAACCTGAAGCACTAATAGAAGCACAGAATAAGCACAATTGGAGCACCTCTGAAGTACAGTTTCAGCACATTAGAAGCACATGTGAAGCACCCATGAAAGCACAGATTAAGCACAGTTGGAGCACTTCTGAAGTACAGTTTCAGCACATAAAAAGCACAGTTGAAGCACCCATGGAAGCACAGAATCAGCACTTTTGGAACACTCCTGAAGTACAGTTTCATATAAGAAGCACATCTGAAATCATACAAGATACAACAAGAATCAACAAACCATGAGCACTTAAAACATGATATTTAGCATACAAACACATTCATCTAAAGAAAAGGACAAACTGAATGCAAGATGTTATTAAGTCTATTCCAAATTATCATGGTTTAAGATGAACTCTGGTTTTTTGAAGGCTGAATTGTTATCTGGCTTTCCAGTACAGCCTATCACCTCACAAAATACCCAGCATCTTCATTTTTGGCAAGCATTTCCTGCATTATACATCTTTTTTTTCAAACTGTATGCATTAACTATTGAATATATCAAAGTCTTTAAAACATTGAAGCTGTCCCTCATTTTGTGCACTGTTTATAACAGAAAAGACACTATTTTGAACAGTGATGACCATGTCATTTGAAGCCATATTTGAATTTATGAGTATTCATTCTTTTTATATTTTTAAAAGTGTCACACACTGGGAAATAAGTAATCATATACCTTAATTCTTTAGGTTTCAAGGCATGTTTGGAAACTAATGGTAAACACAAAAGATCTGTTTTTCATTTAGTAATGTTTAACTCACTTCAGTTGAAAAGGTTTTCCCTTCTGTTTAGAATACACATGTTGCTGCGTGGCCTTGACCTTTTCATATGCTGCCCTCTACCAGGGTGCAAACTAAATTATGATATTCCATACTTTACAAAAAGCACAATTTCAGCACAACAGAACTTAAAATTATACACATCAGTACAAGCCTTTTCACTTGCTCGTATCTTAAGGACAATATTGGAAGCACACAGGAAGTACAAATGAAGCATATTTGAGGTATGTTTTGGACTTAGCTAGCAGATTGTCGAGTTTATTTTCAAGTATGTTATTCATATTCGAAGTACTTCTGAAGCACACTGGAAGCATGGTCCCACTTTGTCTTATTCCATTCTCTGTCAAGGAGCACAATTTAAGCACAGTAGGACTCATATATTACATGTCAGAACAATGCATTTCCGTTGCTCATTTGTACAGGAAAATTTTGGAAGTACAAAATAAGTTCTAATGAAGCATATTTTAGGTACATTTTGAACTTTTTAGTTTTAGGTATTGATGATAAAGTATGAATGAAGCAGTTTAAGAAGCACAAATTAAGTACTATTGGAGCACATAATAGGTAGGTTTTATACTTAAACAGTTTGTGGTGTTCACTGAAAGCTCATTTGTACAGGAAAATTTTGGAAGTACAAAATAAGTTCTAATGAAGCATATTTTAGGTACATTTTGAACTTTTTAGTTTTAGGTATTGATGATAAAGTATGAATGAAGCAGTTTAAGAAGCACAAATTAAGTACTATTGGAGCACATAATAGGTAGGTTTTATACTTAAACAGTTTGTGGTGTTCACTGAAAGCACAAATGGGGTACATTTAAAGCATAGTTCGAGCATCCAGTAAAATTTCTAAGTTCTCAAAAAGCACACTTAAAGCACTTTTCAAGACTGAATTTTGCTGAAAAGCACAAAATAAGCACTAATGAAGCACACTTTAAGTATACTCCAAGCCCGAAAATTTCTGTAAGGGTCCATTTATCATTTACTCACATATTACATTACATTCCTTTTTAATTGCCCAACATGTCCATGATATTCATAAGCTTTATCGACTCGATATAGTATCACAGTGGAGAAACATTTATAGTCCAATCACGATCAGATGAGCGCCGTGACCCATGGGTCCCTTGTTTTAAATCAGGAAAGATATTTGATCACTTAACACAAAACATGTTAAAGCTAAGGACTTTTTTCCAGAAATATAACTTTAATTAACCAAAATTAAATTGTATACCCAAAATTAGATCAAAATCTTTTAAATTTTTAGCTCAGCTGACTATAAGTCATCTGAGCTATAGTCGTGGTCCATTGTCCGTCGTCCGTCCGTCTGTCTGTCCGTCCGTCCGTAAGACTGGCACGTTTCGACACTGTTGGACCTACGAGTCTGAAATTCGTCATACAGTTAGATGTCCCCAAAATCTCCTACCATGCCGAAAATTGGGTCAATAGGACTTCGTTCCTTTGAGATATTAAGGAAAAACCTCAATTTTTTATTAGAAATCTATTTTCACACTTCAGGACTGCCTAATATCAAAACCACTCATCTGGTTTTCTTCATATTTACTATAAATATTCCTCTATATAGTTCCTATGTACATGCCAGATATTAAGTCAGTATTATATAATTTAAAAAAGTTATGGGCCCAAACATAATGGACTTTGTAAAAAAATCAGGAAGATATTTGGTCACTTAAGACCAAAAGTGATAAAGGTAGGGACTTTTTTTTCAGTAATACAACTTTAATTAATAAAAATTTAATTGTATACCAAAAATTAGATCAAAATTTGTTAAATTTTTTTAAATATTGGCAAAAATATAAAATTGGTACCTTAAATTTTGCCCAACTTTGGCCATGGCACGTCTTTTTCCTGTAAGTACTGTCCCTTACGAAAATGGAAAGTACTCACATATATGTGCCTTATATGCCCCTTATAAGGGCCTTATATGTCCCTTATATTTCCCATATAAGTGCTGTGTATGTGAGTTATATGTATATTGCAGCTATATGTTTAGTCAGGCATTGTTATATGTGAGTTATAAGGGAGTTGTATGTTTGTTATATGTCAGTTATAAGGGAGTTGCACATGAGGCCATTCTGTACATTTCATTTATATGTGACTTGTATGGGAGATATAAGGGAGGTGAATGTGAAGGGGTTCTGTATATGTCAGTTATATGTCAGTTATAAGTTTATATACTGTGAGCTTACTGTTCTATAAGATAGGACTTAGACATTTTCCAAGGGAACACAAATGCTGCAGAAACTTCTAAGTCCCAGCTCCATTATGGTTTTAAGAAAATGAATTATAATTGAATAATAAATACTGAAGAAGTATATTAAAATGGGTATCAAAATAACCAGCTTCCTCAGAACTTTATGTATATTAGAAAAATAATACTATAAATAATTTTTTTTTCATCCGACTTATTCATTAAGAAGTGTAAAATATAGTATTCATGCATGCAGTAAAACATCATTTACACAAAACACAATACAAAAAAATAATTTGACTATATTTCACATTGGTTATAATTTGTGCCCTTGATAATTATAAGAAAAAATAATTCTTTTGGAATGTAGTGTATATACAAGTACTTCAGCATCTAATTGCAATTGATAACTACTTCATAAATACAGAACAAAGGGTACTGATGTAGTGTGCCACTGACCAATTTTGGGAATACATAGGCATTAACCTAATATCATATTGGTTTTAGAAACAGCTCAGCACCCACACATTTTAGCAGTAAAATATTGCCACTGAAAATCAACAGCATTGATAAAAGCAGAGGTACTTAAAAAGAATAAGTATCTGCATTCTTATTGTGACAATAACCAGCATTCTAATCAGTAAATTTCACTAGTATATGTAACTACCCCCCCCCCCCCCCAGCAGACAAGCTTGCTGTACAAGCACTCTCTGCAATGGGCCATTGACCTTACTGTACCCTGCCCTGGAATAGTGGTGACGTCACATGAATACTGTACAGGCTGTGCACAACTAAGGCATGCAGAGTCAGTTTACATCTGTGTGATAACATCCGGTAACCGTTAAGGGAGTACACACTTTGAAGAGAAGTTCTTTGTCAAGCTGCTCAAGCAGAAGGGGAATGTATAGCTGAAAAAATGTCTCATTGGTGAGTAATCTTGCATTATTTAAGTTATTTTTGCATAGTAAACCAGTGATTGCATAAAGATGACTTCACCTATCTTGGTTTGCACTGCAAAAACAGAATTTGTGTGTTTCAAGATAACATTTCCTATTTGGTGGCCCATTTTTACAAAATACCACATTTTCTACAAAAAGCTGATGCTGTTGCCCCTATATAGTGACAATGTGCATGTTCTATGCACCAACAGGAAGCTAAGAACATATTCTTTTCAGTGGTGCTATTTGCAATAGGGTGTGGAAAAATCAAGAGTCAGCAGCAGGCCCTAAAGTTACATATTGATTTAATTTCTGAATGTCCCCTACCTGTGAAGGGTTGATCAGTTAACCTACATAAAGCTTAATCGGCACACAAATGCTATGAGTACCACATACTACCATTTTATTTGTTGAACCTATACATGGCTATTGACCATGTTATTATTTAACTGAACTCTGGGTCATGAAAAGAAAAGCTTCTACAAGGTAATTATGTTCCTTTCCAATTTCCAAATTGACTTGAATTTTTCTGTCTTGCTAGAGTGCCCAAAAGTTATAATATGATTAAAAATGTTTAATTATACAATATTTATAAGTTTTTTTTCAGGCAAAGTAAACATTAACACTGTTGATCATTGCTGAATTTACAGCCACTGTCTCAATTTTGATGAATGCTTTTTTTATAAAATTGAAGAGAGGTTTGCTTTACTCAACCAAAACATATCAACTAATCAAATATTTTTTTACTATTGGAGTCTATCACACAAAAGCTCCTAAATTAAGCTTTAATTTGGTAAAATGCCTTTCTACATGTCATTTACATATACTGTAAACACCAATTAATTAACAATTTGACACATAACACACTATGTTTCATAACAACCCATAAACCATTCATAACCATATGTATGAATTTAATCTGAATTTGACATCAGAAGATCAAGAACACTCTTTATAAAGGTCATGAGCACTTTAAAGGGCTTGGTCCTCTGACTTTTCTTTTCCTTTGAAGTTTTTCTGACATATTCACTTTCATCACAAAAGAAAAAGCATAATAATTTGGGAATTTGTTTCACTAAGGATCAGATGATTTCATTAGGTACTGTTTTGATTCCCAAAGAGAAATCAAATCCGGTTCAATTTACAGGTTAATCAAGAGTGGGTTTTTAGTCCACCTTGAATGATTTCTTTTTACATGTACATGTATTAGTGCCATTTCACCATAAAAGATCAAGACGTCATTTTGAACATTACTGACCACCAATATATCATTGATGTACTGTTTTAGTAATATTATTGATGTGAGGCCCTTTTTTAGTTAAATAATTTGTCTACTTAAATGTCAAAGTATGCAAGACTCCATGTTCTTAATTATTTATTTCCAACAACCTTTGTTTCTTTGATTTGTAATGATTTCTTTACTTTTCTTAGAACCAGTATGAAGAAATGGTGCAGAAAGTATAAGGAGAGCCCAGATATCTCCAGCCCTTGCAAGAATTGTCTGGTAAGCATATTCAGTTTATCATATAAAGGAACATTTAAATCTTTTAGCAAATGGGAAATGTTATGAATTGTAAGGTTTTTTTTATCAAATAGCTGGAACTTACCATATTTGAAGTGCAAATTTGGTGGTTAACATTTATTGTGCATATGGGATATTAATATAACTGCTTACATGTTAAAATTGTTTCAACTGAGTAACCTACTTTCTGAACCTATTAGCATCTTTAGGCCACAGTGTCTGTCCCGTGACCAGTATATTTAATAATCTGTACGTTTGTATATACTCTGTATAACTGGAAAACTCTTCCTCTGTTAGTAATTGAGAAGTCCAACTGTATTAAATTATAATCCTAAATGTTAAACAGGCATATTTTCAGAACATTTAAAACCCCTATATAGAGAGCAGATGTACTTTCAGTGAAATAAATTCTTTTCATTTTTTGACTTGTGTGTTGCCTCCAGATATGGTAAACTAATGTTAATGTTAAGAAAAGCAATACTAAGCATCAATGTCAAAAGATTATCTTTAAACTTATGTAAAAAAATAATTAATTTGAGCAATAATGACTATATGTGTATACTTAGACTGGTAACATTTGTTTTTGCAGGTCAAACAGGAGAGGACAGAAAAGGATTTAGAGTGTGGCAAGGCTGTATATTTCCTTCCAGCCTTCATTCCCTAAAATGACAACACTCTCAAATCTGACTGAACCAGGGAGTTTTAAAAATCTTATGAAAATATTATTTTCAGTTTACAAATGTGTAAATAAACATTAATTTTGGCTATTGTATTTTCTTACTTTTATGTTTCATGTGTTTGCGTCCATGTGACTGTGTGAAGTTGATGACCCCCAGTGTGACTGCAGGCCAGCATTGATTTCAAGGAATTGCACAGTGCAGGAAGCTCACCACACACACACACAAAGCTTAATTTCTATCATCTAACGTAATTGCTTGTGGAATAAAGAAAAGAGTTAACACCTTTCAAAACAGAACATACAACAGATAGTAACTGAGCTATTGACAAACAGCACAGAAGGTGCATACACTGGACTTGTATGTGAGTTATATGTCATTTATAAGGGACATATATGGCACTTATAAGTCCCATATATGTCACATATATGTCACATATATGGGAGTTATAAGGCACATATATGGGAGTTATAAGGCACATATATGGGACATATATGGGAGTTATAAGGGACATATATGGGATATATGGGAGTTATAGGGGACCTATATGTGGAAGCCTTATAAGTGACATATAAGGCCCATATATGTGACATATAAGGCTCCTACCTAATTTGCATATAAAATCCATATACCAGACATATATGTGACATATATGGGAGTTATAAGGTTGGATATAAGGGACATATATGGCACATATATGTGCCTTATATGTGCCATATAACTTTCACATATATGGCACTTATAAAAATTTTCGGTAAGGGGTGGGTTTAATTTTCACACCATGTATACATAAGGATTTAATCTGTAAAAATCTGAAATTTGAAAATAAAAGCTGCAAAATTAGGCTAGTTATTGAATTTTTTTGGAGGCTCTTGTTGTATTCCCTTACATTGTCAGGCAGTCCACTTTGATGACTGTAGGTCATTCAGTGCACATCTCTATGCTCCCCAGGCTGTTGACATAATTTTAGATGTCCCCAAAATCTCCTACCATACCGAAAATTGGGTCATTAGGACTTTGTTCCTTCGAGATATTAAGGAAAAAAACTCTGTTTTCCATAAAAAAGCCATTGTTACACTTCAAGGCTGCCTAATATCAAAACCACTGATCTGTTTTTGATCGTATTTAGTAATCACATTCTTTTATACATTTTCTATGAACATACCAAAAATTAGGTCAGTATTGGGTATTATTTTGAAGTTATGGGCCAAAACATAATGCAATTTTTTTAAAAATCAGGAAATATATTTACTCACCTAACATGAGAATTGCTGAACCTAGAGACTCTTTTTCAGGAATATAACTTTATTTAATCAAGATTCAATTGTTTACCCAAAATTAGATCTGAATTTTGCAAATTTTTCAAGTTATTAGCATAAATAAAAAATCAATACCTTAAATTTGTCCAACTTTGGCACTGTTGATTTAATTTTCCCAGCATATATGCATAAGGATTTAATCTTTTAAAATCTGAACCTTCAAAAGAAAATTGATTGGAATGAATAGCTTTTATACATGTTTTCATACACCATGTCAAGTGTTGTTTACATCTAGCCCACCTAGTAGTACAGCCTTCACTTGCATTATGTAACCCACCCCAGGCAGCTTACCTTGGCCCAGCTTGGCCACTACCAGCAGGCTTCCCCTTTGCCCTGCACTTATCCCCCCCCCCCCCCAGCTGGTGCATAAACTAGATGATTGTTATAATTTTTCTGTATTTTAATTTTATTCTTGGACATGCTACATTTTAGATTTTGTATTGTACCACCAGGGTTACAATGATTAAAGTGTACATTTAATTGTGTCCACAAAGTGGTGTATTGCTGTGAAAGTGTGGATGTTCATGAGTTAAGTAATTCCTTACTTCAGAAGAGTAAAAACTTCACCAGGTGTGAAATTGACTATTAATTCCAGTAATAAATTAAAACTGGGATAGTAATTAGCACAATGATATTGTTTGTCACTCATTCAACCAACAGTGTGTATACTTTATTTGAAAAGGTTTTTATTTTATCAAATTTACTTTTATTTTATTTTGGTGAATACAATTAAGCATGTCCTGAAAACTCCAATGTGCAAAACCTCTTAATAGTGATTCAAGGAATATTCTTGTAGATGCCATGTTGTGGCATTATTTTCTTTTAAAATCAGTTTAAACATTTATGATTTAAAAATAATAAAATATATGTGTATGCATAATGTGAACCAATGTTTTTTACTATGTATATATGATTGCAACTTTTGCAACAATTCTAATATTTTAACTTTTATTTTCAGGTTTTTTAATTAAAAATTTATAAACCTGTAAATAAAAAAATGATTCAGATAAAAACTTCTTAATGGAAAAAGTGGATCTGCTAAAAAAAATAGGATTATATTTAAACTTAAATGCATTATTCTCTTGAAAGTGAAATAAAGGTATTAGTCCATTCTGTCCACTTGCCTGTCCAACTATAAATTTTCATATGCAACACAGTATCTCAAAACTTTTACTTTTTTTCTTCATGACAGTCTTGTCAGAGTATTAGTTTGCAATCATATATTTAGAACTTTATTATAACCAAGTAGGAGGGCCCCTTTCCTCTTAGCTTTTCATATTCTTATATAAATGAAAAACATTACAATAGAATATTTCTACATCCACCTTTGTGCTGCCCTCACTTTTCCCTTCTCAGAACCCCATCCCAAAGTCAGCTTCAGTAAGCAAGAACAAGATGAATCAGATATATTCATACTTTAATATTTTGTATAACTATTCGTCCATAGGTACCTATGTACATGCCAGAAATTATGTCAATATTGTGTAATATGTAGACATAGTGGGCATCACAATAATGTACCTTGTCAAGACTAAAGAGATATTGTGTCATACAGTCACATATTCATAAATCACTTCATCAGCATAGTTAATCATAACATCATATCTGTCAAATTGAACGCTTGCAGACTTCCATACACTTTAGATCCTTCAACAAATAGCCTTATCATCATTCTACTACTGCTTATTACTGCTGTCATTGCATTCATATTTGCTCAAATATATCACAATTTTCAACCCCTCCTAAATAAATAAAACTTTATTTGACTCTATTAATCCATCAGTCAGGTAATTTCATTTATCATTTACTCACATATTACATAACATTCCTTTATAATAGCCTAACATGTACATGATATTCATAAGCTTTATCGACTCGATATAGTATCACAGTGGAGAAACATTTATAGTCCAATCACGATCAGCTGAGCGCCGTTACCCATGGGTCCCTTGTTTGACCTACCATTGCTATTTCATCAATAATCAAAACTGTCTCTCTCTTCATTAAACAACACATTTTAAACTAACAAACTTACATACCTTAAATTAAACTTACCATAACATGTTACCAACAAAACCTATTAAATCTAAGACAAAAACACCCTAACTTCTTTCCTTCAACACATTAACCAAAAACTATCATTTACCACATATCACCACTACCTATTATAAACACCATTAACCTTTACCCTTCCCATTTACCTTAATACACCCCTGCAACTAACTACACATTATCACCACTTTAAATATCCTTCATTTTACCTTATCCATTCAAAAATTATAGGTGAACAAAATATATACAAAATAAATTCCTATAATCAATTAACACACATATATAACAACATTCTTCACATCTTAACCTTACAATTACAATTATTACTTTATCTAACATTACCTTCAAACCCTATACACTATCATACACTAATTATAATAACAAATCAACCTACCTTGATTCATCCAACTGTTCCCCTTAGTTGTCTACACATCTCAGGTCAAACCCTCTCATACAACAGCACATCTTTCTCTCTCAAAATTATAAACTCTCCATCATATATACACCCCTCAACAAAGAAACTGATCAGACAAATTTATCATCCACTCATCAGCATTTGTCAATCAACATTTCCTATACATAGCCATGTAGCAGCCTTCATATCCACCCCTCTAATTACCCAACCCACTTCACACTCCTCAACCAGCAACTCCATCACCCCCCTACTCGTTAAAGATAATTATCAACCCCCTGTTACAAACTTACACTAACCATTATCATATCTCTCCATCTCTCTGAAATCCTGTCTATCCATCTCTTTCTCTTTCTTTCTGCTTTACTCTATGTTATTCTCAAACAGGTTACTCCAAACATACATATACAACTCAATACATCATTAAATATATACTTCTATTTATACATAACCTTTTACATAACAATTGCCTTCACTTTAAATATTCCTATATTTTGTACAAATGTTTTTCACATTCATTGCTAAAATACAAATACATCACATTATATCAACAAAATACCACAAAACCTCATTTGTCTGGCGATACTATGGCACCAGCGGTGCCAAGAAATGTCTAGTTTAATCAAGATTCAATTGTTTACCCAAAATTAGATCTGAATTTTGCAAATTTTCAAGTTATTAGCATAAATAAAAAATCAATACCTTAAATTTTGTCCAACTTTGGCACTGTTGATTTAATTTTCACAGCATATATACATAAGGATTAAATCTTTTAAAATCTGAAATTTCAAAGAAATTGATTGGAAAGAATAGCTTTTATTCATGTTTTCATACACCATGTCAAGTGTTGTTTACATCTAGCCCACCTAGTAGTACAGCCTTCACTTGCATTATGTAACCCACCCCAGGCAGCTTGCCTTGGGTCAGCCTGGCCACTACCAGCAGGCTTCCCCTCTGCCCTGCACCCCCCCCCCCCCCAGATGGTGCATAAACTAGATGAATGTTATTATTTTCTGTATTTGATTCATTCTTATTCTAGGCTATGCTACATTTTAGATTTTGTATTGTACCACCAGAGTTACAATGAATAAAGTGTACATTTAATTGTGTCCACAAAGTGATGTATTGTTATGAAAGTGTGGATGTTCATCAGATAAGTAATTCCTTACTTCAGAAGTGTAAAAACTTCACCAGGTGTGAAATTGACTATTAATTCCAGTAATAAATTAAAACTGGGATAGTAATTAGCACAATGATATTGTTTGTCCCTCATTCAACCAACAGTGTGTATACTTTATTTGAAAAGATGTTTTATTTGATCAAATTTACTTTTATTTTATTTTGGTGAATAAAATTAAGCATGTACTGAAAACTCCAATGTGCAAAACTTTTTAATAGTGATTTAAGGAATATTCTTGTAGATGCCATGTTGTGGCATTATTTCCTTTTAAATTCAGTTTAAACATTTATGATTTAAAAATAATAAAATATATGTGTATGCATAATATGACCCAATATGAGCTACACTCTGAATATATGATGATTGCATCGTTTGCAACAATTCTAATATTTTAACTTATAGTTTCAGTTTTTTACTTTGTATATATAATGATTGCAACTTTTGCAACAATTCTAATATTTTAACTTATATTTTCAGGTTTTTTATTAAAAATTTATAAAACCTGTAAATAAAAAAATGATTCAGATAAAAACTTCTTAATGGAAAAAGTGGATATGCTTAAAAAAATATAGGATTATATATAAACTTAAATGCATTATTCCCTTGAAAGTGAAATAAAGGTATTAGTCCATTCTGTCCACTTGCCTGTCCATCTGTAAATTTTCATATGCATCACAGTATCTCAAAATTTTACTGTTTTTCTTCATGACAGTCTTGTCAGAGTATTAGTTTGCAATCATATATTTAGAACTTTACTATAACGAAGTAGGAGGGCCCCTTTCCTCTTAGCTTTTCATATTCTTATATAAATGAAAAACATTACAATAGAATATTTCTACATCCACCTTTGTGCTGCTCTCACTCTTCCCTTCTCCGAACCCCATCCCAAAGTCAGCCTCAGTAAGCAATAACAAGATGAATCAGATATATTCATACTTTAATATTTTGTATAACTATACATCCATAGGTACCTATGTACATGCCAGAAATTATGTCAATATTGTGTAATATGTAGACATAGTGGGCATCACAATAATGTACCTTGTCAAGACTAAAGAGATATTGTGTCATACAGTCACAAATTCATAAATCACTTCATCAGCATAGTTAATCATAACATCATATCTGTCAAATTGAAAGCTTGCAGACTACCATACACTTTAGATCCTTCAACAAATAGCCTTATCGTCATTCTACTACTGCTTATTACTGCTGTCATTGCATTCATATTTGCTCAAATATATCACAATTTTCAACCCCTCCTAAATAAATAAAAAATAAACCACTATATTTGACTCTATTAATCCATCAGTCAGGTAATTTCATTTATCATTTACTCACATATTACATTACATTCCTTTATAATGGCCCAACATGTCCATGATATTCATAAGCTTTATCGACTCGATATAGTATCACAGTGGAGAAACATTTATAGTACAATCACAATCAGCTGAGCGCCGTGACCCATGGGTCCCTTGTTTAAAATGTTAGCAAAAATAAAAAATTGGTACCTTAAATTTTGCCCAAATTTGACCATGGCACATTTTTTCCTGTAACTGCTGTTGATTTAATTTTCACAGCATGTTTTTGTTAGGATTTCATCTGTTACAACCAAAAATTTGAAACCAGTTGATCAAAAACTGTAGATTTTATTCAAGTTTTCAAGCACCATGTCACATATTGTGTACATCAAGCTAGTGTTATGCAGTTTGCTAGAGCTCAGCTCCCCAGCTTCGACCCTCAGTTCCTAAAATTTGGCATACAGTTAGATGTCTCCAAAATCCCCTACCATGCCAAGAATTTGGACACTAGGACTTAATTCCTTTTATATATTAATGAAAAAATTCATTTTTCCATTAAAAACCCATTGTTACACAAGACTGCCTAATATCAAAACCACTGATCTGACTTTGATCATATATAATATACATATTTTATATACATTAACAATGCACATGCCATAAATGATGTCAGTATTGCGTAATTGTTTTAAGTTATGGGCCCAAACATAATGCACTTTGTAAAATATCAAGAAATATATTTACTCCCTTAACAAGAGGATTTGCTGAAGCTAGAGATTTTTTGTCAGGGATGTAACATTATTTAATCAAGATTCAATGGAATACCCAAAATTAGTTCTGAATTTTTCAAATTTTATAAGTTATAAGTATAAATATCAAATTAGTACCTTAAATTTTGCCCAACTTTGACCATGGCACGTTTGTTTCCTGTGAGCACTGTTGATATAATTTTCATTTCATGCACACATAAGGATTTCAGCTTTTTAGTTTAGAAAGCTGAAAGAAATTTGCCAGACATTGTAGCTTTTATTAATGTTTTTATGAGACCATGTCAGACCCAGGCTCTACCCAGCCCCTCTTCAGTCACCTGTATGTTTACCTTATTGACCTTTCAGCAAATTATGCACGCTTTAGGCGAGGCATACATTGGGGCAGCCAGGCAGCTTATGGCCAGCCACAGTTGATCCAGGTGTCCAACCCAATTTATCTAGTAGTTGATTTGACCAACAACATAAAAATAAACTATAAATTAATAAATTTTTATTGGTTTTTAATAACAAATCAAAGAAAAATGAATAGGAAAGGAATTGTTAGTTGTTGAGTAACAGGAAATTAACTTGCAGTTACTGATGATGTAAGAAAATTGTATGGATGGATAGAATGTCAAGTATTCCAAATAACACCATGCAGTCACCTATGGTATTTTTCAGTTCAATTTTAATGATAACAAAAATAAATCATATTATTCATTACTAATCATTAGGGGTCATATGAAGGAAATTAATGATAGACAAAGATGCAGTTGATAATGTTAATCAAGATTCCTACTGTTTCTAGTATGTAGATTGATGTGAAAGTAGTCCAAAGTGAATATATTACATTTATTTTTTTTAATATAAATAAAAGCCATAAACCTGGTACTTATGATCATTAATTAAATTTGTGAATTTTGTATATTCTGGATTCTCAACATCATTGTTTGGCTAAAACTGAATAAATACCAGACATAGTGCAAATACTTTGCAAATGTATTTGTATACGCATATGAATCATTATAAAATTTCTTGCATAAGAATGGGAGTTCAGGTAAAAATGAAAGTATTTGAATACCAGTGCAAATACTTTCAAAATGTATTCATGAATGCATTCATGAATATATTCTATAATATTATTTCAATAATCATTTCAGTTATATTTTATTTTAAAAATTCATATGATTCTCTTATTATTTTTAATAAAAATTATATTTGGCACAATATTTGTTATTAAATTTTAATAAAAAGTTGAACTCTTATATTATATGTGCTGCTCATAAGTTATATGGCCAAGTCAAAATCTGTGTGACAATAGCACTCCATTTGTCAATAAAATAAATGAATCAGTTCTCTTCCCTGTCTCCAAAGATACTATCAAAATCATATATGAGCTAAACACCAACAACTCATAATACAGCTTTTATTTATTTCCACACAAAACCAGCACGTGCCTCATTACCAAATTTTTTTTTTAATATATAAGAGCTGAGCGCTGTGACCCATGGGTCCCTTGTTGTGTTGTGTGCACCCATGCCAGAATTTCAGCAGTGATATTTGTGTAATTGTTTCTTATTCAAAATGATTAGAACTTGCATTGTTCATATACATGAGAAGAAATGGTCCAGCATTGAAGCATTATACCTGGTGTATTTCCCAATGCACAGGTTCGCATTAGGCCTGTAGGCCTTGTTTCTATTTTAAGCTCAGCTGACTATAAGTCATCTGAGCTATAGTCGTGGTCCATTGTCCGTCGTCCGTCCGTCCGCCGTCCGTAGATGTGGCACGTTTTGAAACTGTAAGACCTAGGAATCCAAAATTTAGCATAATGTTAGATGTCCCCAAGATCTCCTACCAAGCCGAAAACTGGGTCTTTGCGACTTTGTTCCTTTGAGAAATTAAGGAAAAACCTCAATTTTTTATTAAAATCCTATTTTCACAATATTTACATAGTTCCTATGTACATGCCAGAAATTAAGTTTGTAAAGTATAAATTCTTTAAGTTATGGGCCAAAACATAATGGACTTTGTAAAAAATCAGGAAAAATAATAACTCACTTAACATGAAAAATTTTGAAACTAGAGTCTATTTTCTCAAGTATATTACTATGTTTAATTAAGATTCAATTGTTTACCCAAAATTAGATCTGAATTTTGTAAATTTTTTAAGTTATTAGCATAAAAAAAATAATCAGTTCCTTAAATTTTGCCCAACTTTGACCGTGGTACGTTTTTTTCCTGTAAGCACCATTGATTTAATTTTCACAGCATGTAAACAAAAATATTTAGTTTGTCTAAATCTGAAATTTGAATATAAAAGCTTGAAAATTAAGCTAGTTATTGATTTTTTTTCTGTAGTCACTTGCTTTGATTACAGATGCAGGGTCCCACTCCAGGTCACTGGAAGTCAGCTATGCCAAGGTTTCTGATTTGTTACAGTCACTGGGGGAGATCCCCTGCTGTGACAGTTGTACAGTCATTCTCATCATATCACCATCCCAATCATTATACAAAAAAATCGATGCAATTGAACAAATGTGTAAACTACTGAAATGTCAACAGTTAATCGAAAAACCAACTAATGATCATGGTAATAGTACAGATCATTTGTTCACAAACTGCTCACATGCTTTAGTTTCAACATTAGGAAACACATGGTCAGGTCACAAAATATTTTTTGCATCAATTTCTTGCTCATCAATACAAACCAATCATATAAACCAACCATGGCCTTTATTACCTCTTTCTCTTACACCTTATCTCCATTAGATATTATTTTAGATTTTTACCTTCAAGGTTAACGTCAGCTGAGCACAGTGACCCATAGGTCCCTTGTTTATAATTTTTTATCTGTTTTTGCGACCTTAAAAGATGCGGTCATCTATTAACAGGGCACAAATTGTAACGGCTAGACCTAGAATCTTCTTTCTTGACATGCTGGGAGGCCCATGAAAAGTCTCCTGGGAAACCTGAAATTAGGTCTCTGTCACCCATATTATCCGAGCTATGGGGCTCTGAATTACCCCCCAGAATAATTGAAAATTTGATACCAAAGTAGGGCACAAAGCGTAACCATGTAACTCCCACCATTCCACAACCCCCCTCCCCCCCACCCCACCCCGGCCAAGTCCTTTCATCTGTGGACTTGGGACATATTTCAACTGTATACATTTCATAAAATAAAAAATACATATATTTAATAATATATATTATAAAAAAATAGATTCAATTGAACAAATGTGTAAACTACTGAAATGTCAACAGTTAATCATAAAGCCAACCAAGGATCATGGTAATAGTACAGATCATTTGTTCATAAACTGCTCACATGCTTCAGTTTCAACATGAGGAAACACATGGTCTGGTCACAAAATTTTATTTGCAACAATTTCTTGCTCAACAATACAAACCAATCATATAAACCAACCATGGCCTATATTACCTCTTCCTCTTACACTTTATCTCCATTCGATATTATTTTACATTTTTACCTTCAAGGTCAACTTCAGCTGAGCACAGTGACCAATGGGTCCCTTGTTGAGACCTTCATAGATGCAGTCGTCTGTTAACAGGGCACAAATCAAAGTACCCCCCCCCCCAGAATAATTAAAATTTTGATACAAAAGCTCCAGTATCTGAAAAACTAATACATTGATCACCATGATTCCTTGCATGCATATTAATCATGTAGTGTTTTATCAGTTCCTGCAGACTGGTGGCACCACCTTGATTTTTTAGCTCAGGTGACTATAAGTTATCTAAGCTATAGTCGTGGTCCATTGTCCATCGTACAGTCTGTCTGTCAATCTGTAGATATGGCCTGTTTTGAAACCATTAGACCTAGGAATCTAAAATTTGGCATAATGTGAGGCGTCCCCAAGATCTCCTACCAAGCCGAAAACTTGGTCTTTGCAACTTCATTCCTTTGAGAAATTAAGGAAAAACCTCAATTTTTTTATTAAAAACCTATTTTCACACTACAGGACTGCCAAATATCAAGACCACTCATCTGTTTTTCCTCATATATTCCAAAAATATTCCTCTATATAGTTCCTATGTGCATGCCAGTCCAGTCCGCCATCCAGGGCTGGCCCGTCCGCCGTCCACGGCTGTGAGTCAGAAACCGTCGGAGCTAGCAGCTCCAAATTACATGTAAGAATTAGTCACATGTGAAACTTGGTGCCCTTTAGCTTATTATTGGGTATCTGCATTAATTAAGATTTTATAGAGAAAATGCTTAAAAACCTTTAAAAATCTTCTGAAAATCAATCTGAAACTGTCCAGCCAAATTGTCCAATATTTCACAGAAATGTTCCCTGGAACAATCTCTCTCAATTTTGTTGGAATGGTTTAAGTTTGGTGATTTTTGGCCCAGTTACAGGAAGTTGATCTTAGTCATCTGTCAAAAAAAGCATACTAAAATTACAATCTCAGAAATGGCTGGAGCTTTCATCACCAAATTATATGCCAATGTTGGTCAATTGAGTCATATCTGAAATTGAGGTACTGGTGACGCAACCTGCATTGGCCCTTTTTGTACGGGGGTCATCAGTGCCTGTATCATACTGACGGCTACAAAAAACTTCTTCTCTGAAACCATATAGCCAAATTGTTTAATATCGCACAGAAATTATCCTAGGGTAGTTCTTTCTGAAGTTTGTTCAAATGGTCTAAGTTCAGTGACTTTTGGCTGAGTTATGGGAAGCTGAATTTAGTCATATGCCATAACAGCCCATTTTAGCTCAGTGGCCAAATATGCCATAACAGCCCATTTTAGCTCATTGGCTACAATATAAACGAAGTTTTGCGGATACTATGTATTTGACCGGGTTCCGCTGCTGCCCCGTTTCTTTCTGGAGAACTCCTCTGAGACTACTGGACAGATTTTTCCGAAACTTACACCAATTATCGGGTCACATGTGAACAGGTGTATAACCAACTTGCGTTGACCTCTGACCTTTCCTCTCTGCACAGCGTCCATTTGTGCGTGTGTTTTCACACAAAAACCCACATATCTCGGGAACCATTTTACTGATCAGGAAAAAAATAAATTGTACAAATGTAGCCCTTGGATAGCTTTATAACATACCTAAAAAATGGTGGCGCCACCTGCAACCATGTTTGCACAGTGTCCATCTGTTCGTCTGCCTTGGGTTAAATTCACTCATATCTCTGCAGTGGTTTGACTGATTAAAAGTCTGGAGGGCCACCTTCAACCATTTTTGCACAGCGTCCGTCTGTTTGTTTGCCGTGGGCTAAAATCACTCATATCTCAGTAGTGGTTTGACTTATTTGCCTAAAATTTTGCGTGTTTATACATATTGGTTGGCTTTCTGGATTTTTTTGGCAGGTGGCACCACCTACATTTCAGCTGCAGACATCCATGCTAATATGCAACACACCTCACTCTATTTCCCCTTGCCACTCAATCCATGCCTCACTTCACGGGTTCCACTCTGATTTTGGCGGATACACATAATCGCTTGTCGACTACCCGTATTCTAGTTGTCATTTATGGTTCCAAAGAATGAATTTTTGCTGAATTATAAAGATTGAATTGAGTCATTTTACAATACATGTTAGCTGTGTGAAGCAGATACATCAGGCCTGGCACCATTTTATCAGCATCCGTTACATCATGCCTCTAGACATTTAGATTTCAGGTTTTCTATGGTTAATATTGACAAAATTGATTTATTAAAAGCTTTTAAGAATTGTAGAGTTATGATTTTAGATATTCCTCATGCCAGGCAATGTTTACAATCACAGGTATACAGCTCTCTGTGGGTATATAAAGATGGCTGTACATGGATTATAAATAATTGGTATCCATACTCAACTTAATTCAAGATTTTGCCATCAGTGAGATGTACCTGTATTATAATTTTGCATTCAGTATGCATCTGTAGTAATTTTTAGCCAACCTGTGAGCTAATGCGATGGTGTGGCAGTGTCCGTCGTCCGTTGTCTGTATGTTAACTCATACTATTTCGAAAACGACTGGAGCTAGCATCATAAAATTTAATGCAAAAAATAAGCAATCTGAAAAACTGCATTTTCTTAGATTTTATAGAGAAAAAGCTAAAAAAAACTTTAAAAATCTTCCCCTCCTAAACAGTCAAGCCAAATTGTTCAATATTTCACAGAAATAATCTTTTATACCATCTCTCTCAAGTTTGCTCAAATGGTTCAAGTTTGGTGAATTTTGGCTGAATTACAGGAAGTTGAACTTAGACATATGTCCAAAAAAGCATACTAATGAAAAGTCTCCATGGAAACCTGAAATACGGTCTCTGTTACCCATATCCTTTGAGCTGTGGTGCTTCCAATTACCCCCCAGAATAATGGAAAATTTCATATAAAAACTTCAATATCTCATTTACTACAACACTGATGGTGATGATTTTTAGCTCAGCTGACTTTCAGTCATGCTGGGCTATAGCGATGGGTCTTTGTCCGGCGTCCTTCCGTCTGTCCGTCCGGCCGTCCGCCCGGCCGGCCGTCCGTTAGCAGGGCACAAATCGTAACCCTAGGGGCTAGAGCCATGAACCCTATGCAGTCTTAGAGGTTATAAAAAGATCTCCTTGCAAACCTGAAATTAGGTCACTGCGACCTATATTCTCGAAGTTATGGGGTGTGTTTGCACCCCCCAGAAATAACTCTTTGAGACAAAATTTTCATCCCAAACCTTCCATCTTTCACATACAGCTCACCTACCAACAGGGGAAAAACCATAATTTTTTTTAGGTTCAAAGGTCAAGGTCACAGGAGCCTCTTCTTTGAAAAGCCTGTGGATGCATTTTAAGCCAACCCTTTCATCCCAATTCTTTGATCTTTCACATATAGCTCACCTGCTAAGTTGGAGAAGAATCCTATAGATTTTGAGGTCACAAGGTCAAAGGTCAGGGTCACAGGATCCACTTCTTTGAAAAGGTAGTGGACACATTTCAAGCTAGACTTTTCATTCCAAACCTTCCAGCACTGATATCGCTTCTCTGCCAACAGGGGAAAAGACCTGTCGATTTCGAGGTCAAAGGTCAAGTTCACAGCACCCACTTCTTGCGTGGAGTCATTTTCAGGCAAACTTTTCAATCTGTACCTTCCATCTGTCATATATGGCTTACCTACCAATAAGGGAAGAAGCCTATTGATGTTGAGGTCAAAAAGTCAAAGGTCAAGGTCACAATATTTAATTGTTCTAAATGCTTGTGAGCATATTTCAAGTGTAACTGTTCAACCCAAACCTTCAGTCTTTCACATATGCCACATCTATGCATCACTCAGTTTGACTCAAACTTCATATTTATGGGTCTTTTTGCTTGAATAAATAACTTATTGATTTTGGGGTCAGCTGGTCAGCAGGTTAAAGATTGCAGGTCAAAGTTATTCACCCATTGGTTGCCAAGTAATTACACCAGATTTAAGTGGTCAGTATTTACCCATCATTTAGAAAGAATCCAGTTGATATATGGGCAAAAGGCCAAGGTCATTGGTCAGGGATGTTCACAATTACTTATTTTATAGACCATCTCTATTTTTCTTGTATATATAACCATCCCACCCCAGCTGGTACATCTCCCTGTGTGGCTGTAATTGTGAGTGACACTGGTGACATATGACTCCCTTTTGTATCAGCCTATTAAGTGATAAGGCTCAGTGATAAGTACCTCGTTACTTCATAACAAAAACACTGTTGTCAGAATGCTTCAGCCAGGCATTAAGACTATAAGAGTACAGTATTAAGGTTTAGCTACTGATTTATAAGATGATGGGAACATTTTGCAGTTTATTTTATGGAATCCTAGCAATAAACTTAGTTTCCTAGATATCTGAATATTTTAATATATATCACCACATATAAAAGCAAGTGTTTGTTCTCATAATATGTGGATGTGTACCTTGATTTAGGATGGCTTTTTGTTTTATTTCAAAACTCTTAGTCATGCTTTCTGCATTTCTTTTCTTTCAGGTCTGGCAGTTTACCTACCCTGCTGACCCCATTGAAAAGCAGAGTGATAATAAAAAATATTTGACTTACACTTTTTACAATTGCATATCTTATTATCTATAAATCTGATATGAGGGCCTGGACATGCCTTTTGAATTATTTTGGGCATTTATTACTGGATAATTTGCCCCAAGTTTGGTCTCTTATTGGAGAATGTGGGATATCAAATGTCATACTTGTCAGAAATCCATTATGTCTGCCAGTTAGCCACCTTAGAAATTCTTTCTTCAGGGCAGTTTCAGTAATTTTTCTTTAATGTTTGGTCCAATTTAGAGAATGTTTGTTGTCTGATTTCAGACTTGTCAGAAGTCCAATATGGCCACCAGGCAACCATCTTTTAATTCCTTTTGATCATATTATCTCAAGAACAGTTAAAGTGAATGCAGTTGGATGTATATTTATGTAATCTTGTAAAGGATTGGGTCAAATATTTCTGAATAAATATTACCATCATTTATAAAAGTGCAGTACAGTTGGCTTGTATTGAATAAAAATTCATACAGAAGCACCTGTTTCTCAATAATTCTTGCATGTATTTCCTTGATTTTTGCTATATATTTTGATCTTATATTTGCCCTTTGTGGTGTTCCTTTTGAGACTGACAGGTTTCAAGCAAGCTGTTGGAATAGTTCCTGATAGCTTAACAATCATGCATTTTCCTCAGACCATCAATTCACTGTGTTTTAACCAGAAATAGGTGATATATATTTCTGTTGTCATAGACAGTTTTCAACATATTGGCAAATTGGTTCTTCAAAATTTGACTGGAAGTTGTGAATCTCAGTCCATGATGTCACAGGTCATGCTTGGCAGCTGAGCATCATGACCCATGGGTCACTTGTTTACATACATATTGATCAAGAGGTGTTCCATCAGATCCTGCAGACTGGTGGAACCACCTGTATTTTTTCAAATTTTTACAATTTTTTTTCTCTATTTTTGAGATCTTTAAGGATGTAGTTATCTGTCAACAGGGTACAAGTCGTAACAACTTGACCTAGAATCTTCATTCTTGACACACAGGGAGACCCATGAAAAGTCTCCATGGAAATCTGAAATTAGGTCTCTGTTACCCATATCCTTTGAGCTATGGCACTCCAAAGTACAGCTCAGAATAATGGAAAATTTGATATAAAAGCTGAAGTATCTGAACAACTAATGCAGAGATCACCATAATTGTTTGCATGGATATTGATCATGGAGTGTTTCATCAGTTTCTGCAGACTGGTGCCACCACCTGTATTTGTTCGGGTTTTTTTACAAATATTTTTCTCTATTTTTGAGACCTTTAAAGATATGGTTATCTGTCAACAGGGTACAAATCGTAACAACTGGACCTAGAATCTTCATTCTTGTCAAGCAAGGAGGCCCATGAAAAGTGTCCAAGGGAACCTGAAATTAGGTCTCTGTTTCCCATATCCTTCAAGCTATAGGACTCGGAAGTATCCCTCAGAATAATGGACAATTTGATACAAAAGCTGAAGTATCAAAAACAACTAATGCAGAGATCATCATGATTCTTTGCATGGATATTGATTTTGGAGTGTTTCATCAGTTTCTTCAGACTGGTGGTGCCACCTATATTTTATTCAATTTTTCGAATTTTTTTTCTCTGTTTTTGAGACCTTTATAAGGATGCTGTCATCTGTTAACGTGGCACAAATTGTAACAACTTGACCTAGAATCCTCTTTCCTGTCATGCAAGGAGGCCCATGAAAAGTGTCTGTGGAAACCTGAAATTAGGTCTCTGTTACCCATATCCTTCAAGCTATAGGACTCCAAAGTATCCCTCAGAATAATGGAAAATTTGATACAAAAGCTGAAGTATCAGAAACAACTAATGCAGAGATCACCATGATTCTTTGCATGGATATTGACCATTAGGTGTTTTCAGTTCTGCAGACTGGTGAAGCCACCTGTATTTTTTTTTAAGTTTATGCATTTTTTCTCTATTTTTGAGATATATAAATACAGACACAATCTTGGCCTGTTGGTTAATCTGTTTGATGCTTCAGTTGAATGGGTATATACTACCATTCAGATGATAAAATTTCCTTTTGCTAATTTCTTCCCAGTCAGCTGAGCGTCATGACCCATGGGTCATTTGTTGTAGTAAAAAATAAATAATGTGTATGCTTAATGTGTTATCTGACCAAATTAGGGAAAAAATTGTGATCTAATTGAGAATTGTGAATCAGCTTATATATTCAGATACATATGTTATATTGCAAATGTATAAAATTTATAAAAATTAAAAAATGATTTCATGAAAAGAATGAGGATCTTATGCAAACATTTGTTCATTATTTTCCTGCCTCAGCAGAATATGAAATCAATTGAATTGCTTTGTTTGTCCATCTCTGTCTGTTTATAACTGTTTATAATGTTTAATAACTATGAATAATCTTTTCCTTTTTTAACCACTGTTGCTTAAATTTCACATTGTTTTTTTTCTTATTGCATAATTAAATAGTTTCAGGTCACAATTTTCATTATTACACAGTAAAATATATTCTTATCAGATTTAGTTTTTGCAAATTTAAAATGGAATTAAAAAAAATTACAGCATTTTATTTCAGTAAATAGATTAAATGTGTGTATTATACTTCAGTTTATAAATCTCCACTATCTGCCTTATTGTCCCCTACTCCGCGGAAGTGGGGGACTTTGATTTGGGTTTGTCTATCAGTCTGTCTGTCTGTTTGCCCATCAGGTTTTTGTTTTGGTGCAATAACTTTCTTAAATTTTATCCTATTTCATTCAAATCTGGGTCAGTGATTGCTTTCATGCATACCTTGGTTGGGATGGGTTTTTGGCTGTATAACTGAAAAATAATTCTCTCCAGCTCAAAAACAAAATTATCAAATTTTGTTCCAATTTCTCAATGTGTGCTAGTTTTTATGTTCACCTGCAGATGTTTCCACATGTCATTGTGGGTTTTGGTCCTATTTCTCAGCGTGTTTTAGTTTTTATGTTCGCCTGCAGATGTCTCCACATGTCATTGTGGATCTCTTTTAAGTTTCCATGTGCCCTGAAGATTTTCTCCACTTGTCATAATTTTGGTTGCTTATCAAGCATGAAAGACAACAAGAGGCCAAAGTGGGGGCCATTAATTCCACGAATTTGCTTTTTCAATAATTGACAGGTATTCAAACATTTCCATGGTTATTTTATGGACATAATTGTCACATTGCTGAAATAATGATACATCTAGAAATAATTGATCATGAGAGACTCCTGCACCTTTGATATAGTCCATAAAAAGTGCACAGTATTAGTTTGCCATATATATATTTAATATGATAATTACCAGTTAGCAAGACCATTTCCTCTTAGCTTTTAAATGCTAATGTACATATAAAGAAATAAGTAATATTTTGCATTTGCTAAAATTTTTCCAAAATTCAGTTGAGAGACTTGACTCATTTGTCCCTTGTTAGTACTTGCTTTGTACATGGACTTGTTTCCAAAAATAATCAAGTATTTTTCAAATAATGGTCAAGTATATTATCAGTGGAGGATTAATCCTGCAGTATATTCCATTACACAGGTCATATTAATACTGTAGGCTTTAAATAAATGTTTTAAATGTGTTAAATTTCCTCACTAAAATTAAAGTTTAGACGTCTTTAATAATTAGCATGATGATATTGTCTATACTTGACCCCCCCCACCCCCCTTTTAATTGACTGTCTATAACAGACTTGTATGTTTCGTACACATGGCTTATTTAGTATCATATTCATACTACTGGCATGAGTAATGGCTTTCTTGATGTTGTAGGTATCTTACCGTGTGGCCTCATCCCTGACCGATGTCATCGTGGAGGCACACCGCAGGAAACACCTGGCATATCTGATGGCAGATCAGGGGGCTCTCTTGAATCCAGAATCTACAAGAAATCTGCCCAAACAGGTCAGGAAAATTTGTATACTGACCACCCTGATCCTCTAAGACATACCTTGTAAATCATGCATTGTATTTGTAAGCTCCCTGTCAGCTGTGGCTTTGGCATTTGGATTTTAACTACAAGTCCATTTTCATTAGAAGACAATGTCATATTTAACTGCATTATTTACATATGGCTTACCGTTTTCAATGTAATAAGTGCCCCAGGGCTCTCAAAATTGAATTTTTTAGCTCAGCTAACTGTAAGTCATCTGAGGTACAGGTATGGCACTTTGTCCGTCATCTGTCCAATTGTGTGGCCTTCTGGTCATCCATTAGCAGGGCACAAATTGTAACCATTGACCCTAGAAGCCTGTAACTAAAATTCTAGGGAGGTCAATAAACTCTGTGGTAACTTGAAATTAGGTCACTGCAACCTATATCCTCCGAGCTATGGGGCTTGTAAGTACCCCCCAGAATAATAAAATATTTGATACAAAACCTTTAATATCTTGATAACTAATGCATGAATTGTTATGAATCTTGCCTTGAATATTGACCATGACCAGTTTTGTCAGTTCCTAAAAAGTGGTGGCATCACCTGTATTTTTAGTGAGCCTAAACCTGTGAGCTTATGTTATGGTGTGGCGTTGTCTGGCGTCCGTCACCTGTACATTAACCCATACTTTCTTGAAAAAGGATAGGTGCAAACATCACAAAATTTTATGCAAAAAATTAGCCATCTGAAAAACCTTATCGGATTTTGCTTATTTTTTGGCTAACCGCATTTTCTTAGATTTTATAGAGAAAAAGCTAAAAAAAAACTTTAAAAATCTTATCCTTAAAAAAGGCCCAGCCAAATTGTTAAATATTTCACAGAAATAATCTCTTATACCATCTCTCTCAAGTTTGTTCAAATGGTTCCAGGTTGCTGATTTTTGGCCAAGTTACAGGAAGTTGAACTTAGTCATCTGTCAAAAAAGCATACTAAAATTTCAATCTCAGAAATGGCTGGAGCTATCATCACCAAATTTTATGCCAGTGTTGATCACATGAGTCTTACTTGAAATTGAGGTATTGGTGGCGCCACCTGCATTGGCCTTTTTTTTACAGGGGTCATCAGTGCCTGTATCATACTGAGGGCTACAAAGAACTTCTTCTCTAAAACCATATGGCCAAATTGTTTAATATCACACATTTATTATCCTTAGATGTTGATTATTCAAGTTTGTTCAAATGGTTTTAGTTCAGTGATTTATAACTGAGTTATGGGAAGCTGAACTTAGCCAGTTTGCTGTATCTTCCTATATGAGTGATGAACCTGCAAAACGATTTTTAGCTCAGCTGACTATAAGTCATCTGAGCTATAGTCGTGGTCCATTATCAGTCGTCCGTCCGTCTGTCCGTCCGTCCGTCCGTCCGTCCGTCCGTCCGTCCGTAGATGTGGCACGTTTTGAAACCGTAAGACCTAGGAATCCAAAATTCCGCATAATGTTAGATGTCCCCAAGATCTCCTACCAAGCCGAAAACTGGGTGTTTGCAACTTCGTTCCTTTGAGAAATTAAGGAAAAACCTCAAATTTTTATTAAAAACCTATTTTCACACTTCAGGACTGCCTATTATCAAAACCACTCATCTGTTTTATCTCATATTTACCATAAATATTTCTCTATATAGTTCCTATGTACATGCCAGAAATTATGTCTGTATTATTTAATTTAAAAAAGTTATGGGCCCAAACATAATGCATTTTGTAAAAAATCAGAAAAGATATTTGATCAATTAACACAAAAAATGTTAATGCTATGGACCTTTTTTCCAGTAATATAACTTTAATTAATCAAAATTAAATTGTATACCCAAAATTAGATGAAAATCTTTTAAATTTTTTAAAATATTAATAAAAATAAAAAATTGGTACCTTAAATTTTGCCCAACTTTGACCATGGCACGTTTTTTTCCTGTAAGTACTGTGGATTTAATTTTCACAGCATGTTTTTGTTAGCATTTCAACTGTTAACACCAAAAATTTGAAACCAGTTGATCAAAAACTGTAGATTTTAATCAAGTTTTCAAGCACCATGTAACATATTGTTTACATCAAGCTAGTGTTATGCAGTTGGCAAGAGCTCAGCTCCCCAGCTTCAGCTCTAAGTTCCTTAAATTCGGCATACAGTTAGATGTCTCCAAAATGCCCTACCATGCCAAGAATTTGGTCACTAGGACATTCGAGATATTAATGAAAAACTTCATTTTTCCATTAAAAAACCCATTGTTACACTTCAAGACTGCCTAATATCAAAACCACTGATCTGACTTTAATCATAAATAATATACATATTTTTCATTCTCTATGCACATGCCAGAATGATGTCAGTATTGTGTAATTGTTTTAAGTTATGGGCCCAAACATAATGCACTTTGTAAAAAATCAAGAAATATATTTACTCCCTTAACAAGAGCATTGCTGAAGCTAGAGATTTTTTTGTCAGGGATGTAACATTATTTAATCAAGATTCAATTAAATACCCAAAATTAGTTCTGATTTTTTCAAATTTTATTTAGTATAAATATAAAATTAGTACCTTAAATTTTGCCCAACTGTGACCATGGCACGTTTGTTTCCAGTGAGCACTGTTGATATAATTTTCATATCATGCACACATAAGCATTTCAGCTTTTTAGTTTAGAAAGCTGAAAGAAATTGGCCAAAAATTGTAGCTTTTATTAATGTTTTTTATGAGACCCTGTCAGACTTTGGCTCTCTCCAGCCCCTCTTGAGTCACCTGTATGTTGACCTTGTTGACCTTTCATCAAATTATGCACGCTTGAGGCGAGGCATACATGGAATCCAGGCAGCTTATGGCAAGCCACAGTTGATCCAGGTGTCCAACCCAACTCATCTAGTAGTTTTAACCAAGAACATAACAAAAAACAATAAATTAATAAATTTTTATTGGTTTTTAATAACAAATTAAAGAAAAATAGAAAAGGAATTTGTTAGTTTATAATAACAGGAAATTAACTTGCAGTTACTGATGATATAAGAATCTTGTATCGATGGGTAGAATGTCACATATTCCAAATAACACCATGCAGTCACCTATGGCATTTTTCAGTTCAATTTTAATGATAAAGAAGTAAATCATATTATTCATTACTAATCATTAGGGATCATATGAAGGAAATTAGACAAAGATGCAGTTGATAATATTAATCTAGATTCCTGCTGTGTCTAGTGTGTACATTGATGTGAAATTAGTCCAAAATGAATTTTTTACAGTTATTTTTTAATATAAATAAAAGCCATAAAACCAGGTACTTACGATCATTATTAAAATGTGTGAATTTTGTATATTCTGGATTCTCAACATCATTGTTTGGTGAAAACTGAATAAATTCCAGACATGGTGCAAATACTTTGTAATTGTATTTAAATACGAATATGATTTTGTACTCCATTATAAAATTTCTTGCATAAAGAATGGGAATTCAGGTAAAAATGAAAATATATGAATACTCGTGCAAATACTTTCAAAATGTATTCATGAATGCATTCATGAATATATTCTTTAATATTATTTTAATAATCATATCAGTTATATTTCATTTTAAAAAATCATATGATTCTCTTATTATTTTTAATAAAAATTATATTTGGGACAATATTTGTATTTTTTTTAATAAATAGTTAAACTCTTATATTATATGTTCTGCTTATAAGTTATATGGCCAAGTCAAAATCTGTGTGACAATAGTACTCCATTTGTTAATAAAATAAATGAAATCAATCCTCTTCCCTGTCTCCAAAGGTACTATCAAAATCATACATAAGCTAAACAACAACAACTCATAATACAGCTTATATTTATTACCAGCATGTGCCTCATTTCTAAATAATATTTTTTTATCATATATAACAGCTGAGCGTCGTGACCCATAGGTCCCTTGTTTGACTGATGCCACTGAAGCCAATTTGTTAAATATTTCACAAGAATAATCCCCACAGTAATTCTTATTATGATTGTATCCCCAGACAAAGTCAGGATATTTTGGTTTAAGCACTTTCGCGCCGCCGCCGCAGAGATTTCGTTTTGACGCCATAACTCAAAAAATATTTTACGGATCTTTACCAAACTTGACATGTGCATAGATATCGGTGAGAGGGGTCATGACCTTTACTAGGAGAGTGACCTGACCTTGAATATTGTCATATATGGTGAAAATCACACAAAATCATTAATATCTCAATAAGTGATGCATGGATTGGTCCAAAAATCAACTTGACCAAAGATCTTGGATAGTGTTGTCATGTACTGGAAACTGGTGGCGCCGCCTTTTATTCTTTTACTTGTTTTCATGCCGTTTAATCAGTTAATCAATTTTCTTTTAAATGATTATAACAAATTAAAATATAATTAAATCCATCAGTATGCATAAATTTATAAAAAATGAAGCAAATTATGGATAAATAAAGGCACAATTTAAAATTGTGAAATCTGAATCAAGTATTTATAGATATTAATTGTTTTGCAAATTTAAAAGATATTTTTTTGTGGTAAAACATAAATATATACATTTGTACACATGATGTGGTGTTATCTGATTGAGATTTATGATGATGCAATTTAGAATTATGAATCAACTTTTATATTCAGATGTATATATTATATTTGAAATGTATAGCAATATAAACTTAAAATAAAAAAAAAGTGATGTGATAATAAAATCAGGATCTTATACAAACATTTGTTCATTATTTTCCTGCCTCAGCAGAATTTGAGATGAGGCTTTGTTTGCCCTGTATGTATATGCAGAAATTTTGTTAATCCCACCGTCCCCCTTCCCCTGCTGCCATTTATTCCTATGCACCTGTGCACTGGGACATTAGTTTTTATTGGAAATGTGTAAAATTTATTTAATTAAAAAAATAATTGGATCAGGAAGAAATTAATATCTAATTGAATCATATTCTTGCCTCAGGAGAATGTTTTTATCTCCAGTTGATATTATTTTAGAATTTTACCTTCAAGATCAACTTCAGCTTAGCACAGTGACCCATGGGTCCCTTGTTACATAGAACTTTAGTGCTTGTGCTTGACATGCAGATTGTAAAACACAGGGCAAAATCATCATCAACACTGACAGAAGGATCGAGGCCAATGATGATGATCCTCTTATTATCTGTTCTTTACAGTCCTGTTGCATCAATCAGTAAATTAAAACCTTGTGCGGTGCCTGGTTGCTTCCATCCTAATTATCTACAATTTTAAAAGTGGTTTCTGCATCATCATGGAGTTTGTTTATTTGATTACAGAAAATAAACAAACGCCATCTGAAACGTTCCAAGTCGGTGATCTCCTTGCTGTTGTGGGGTGAGGGGAGTGAAGATGATTATGGTAAAGCCAAAAACATCCACCAAACAGAGCTACTGGTTGACCTGAGGGAAGCCATCCTCCAGGTGGCCAGACACTTCCAGTCACTGGATCCCAAGAATAGCAAACTGGTAAGGTTAAACAGGAAATAACATGCTTCAGGTCTGTGACATATTTCAGACATTAAAAACCTATTTACACTCTTCGGGACTGCCTATCAAAACCACTTATCTGTTTTCCTTTGTATTTACCATAAAATTTTCCTATATAGTTTCTATGTACATGCTTGGAGTAAGGTCTGTATTAAGAAATTTGAAAAGAATTGGTGGAAAAGGATAGCTTTTATTCAAGTTTTCAAACACCGTGTCAAATGTTGTTAACATCAAGCCAACTGAGTCCAGTGATCTTGATAATTACCTAAAAATACAGAAAAGTATACTGAAAAGTATACTGAAAAGAACCAAAAAGTAAACCAAAAAATACCAAAAAATACTGAAATTTTGACTGAAAAGTACCAAAACTGTCTGGTATGCTTTTAAGTAATTTTCAGTATATTTTTGTATTTTTAGCTCAGCTGACTGTAAGTCAACTGAGGTATAGGAATGGCCCTTTGTCCATTGTCCATCCAGGCATCCAGCCATCCGGTCATCTGGTCATCTGTTAGCAAGGCACAAATCGTAACTGCTGGTCCTAGAAACTTCTAAGTGAAAATCCTGGGAGGTCAATAAAAAATCTCCTTGGAAACCTGAAATTAGGTCACTGTGACATATATTCTCCAAGCTATGGGGCTTGAAAGAACCCCCCAGAATAATGAAACATTTGATACAAAACCTCCAATATCTTTATAATTATGTCTCTCCTTCCTGTGGGGGGAGACATAGTGTTTGGTCTGTCATCGTCGGGGTCTGTGTCATATCTTGTGAACGCGATAACTTGTGAACAACTCATCATTTTTAGCTCAGCTGACTGTAAGTCATCTGAGCTATAGTTGTGGTCCTTTGTCCGTCGGCTGTCCATCCGTCCATCGGTCGGCTAAACTGGCACGTTTTGAAACCGTTGGGACCTACGAATCTGAAATTCGGCAAACCTTTACATGTCCCCAAAATCTCCTACCATACCAAAAATTGGGTCAAGAGGACTTTGTTCCTTCGAATTATTAAGGAAAAACCGTTTTCCATTAAAAACCCATTGTTACACTTCAAGACTGCCTAATATCAAAACCACTGACCTTATATTGATCATTTTTAGTGAATCTGTGAGCTTATGCGCTGGTGCGGCGTCGTCTGTTGTGTGTCGTGCGTCGTCTGTACGTTAACCATAGCTATTTCAAATACGGCAGGAGCTAGCATCACCAATTTTTAGCTCAGCTGACTATAAGTCATCTGAGCTATAGTCGTGGTCCATTGTCCGTCGTCCGTCTGTCTGTCTGTCCGTCCGTCCGTCCGCCCGTCTGGATGTCCGTCCGTAAGACTGGCACGTTTCGACACTGTTGGACCTACGAATCTTAAATTTGGCATACAGTTAGTTGTCCCTTAAATCTCCTACCATGACGAAAATTGGGTCAATAGGAATTCGTTCCTTCGAGATATTAAGGAAAAACCTCAATTTTTTATTAGAAATCTATTTTCACACTTCAGGACTGCCTAATATCAAAACCACTCATCTGGTTTTCTTCATATTTACCATAAATATTCCTCTATATAGTTCCTATGTACATGCCAGATATTAAGTCAGTATTATATAATTTTAAAAAGTTATGGGCCCAAACATAATGGACTTTGTAAAAAAATCAGGCAGATATTTGGTCACTTAAGACCAAAAGTGTTAAAGGTAGGGACTTTTTTCCAGTAATACAACTTTAATTAATCAAAATTTAATTGTATGCCAAAAATTAGATCAAAATCTGTTAAATTTTTTTAAATATTGGCTAAAATATAAAATTGGTACCTTAAATTTTGCCCAACTTTGGCCACGGCACGTTTTTTTCCTGCAAGTACTGTGGATTTAATTTTCACAGCATGTATACATAAGGATTTAATCTGTTAAAATCCGAAATTTGAAAATAAAAGCTGCAAAATTAGGCTAGTTATTGAATTTTTTTGGAGGCTCTTGTTGTATTCCCTTACATTGTCAAGCAGTCCACTTTGATGACTGTAGGTCATTCAGTGCACATCTCTATGCTCCCCAGGCTGTTGGCATAATTTTAGATGTCCCCAAAATCTCCTACCATACCGAAAATTGGGTCATTAGGACTTCGTTCCTTCGAGATATTAAGGAAAAAAACTCTGTTTTCCATAAAAAAAGCCATTGTTACACTTCAAGGCTGCCTAATATAAACCACTGATCTGTTTTTGATCATATTTAGTATCCACATTCTTTCATACATTTTCTATGAACATACCAAAAATTAGGTCAGTATTGGGTATTATTTTGAAGTTATGGGCCAAAACATAATGCAGTTTTTTAAAAAATCAGGAAATATATTTACTCGCCTAACATGAGAATTGCTGAACCTAGAGACTTTTTTTTCAGGAATATAACTTTATTTAATCAAGATTCAATTGTTTACCCAAAATTAGATCTGAATTTTGCAAAAGTTATTAGCATAAATAAAAAATCAATACCTTAAATTTTGTCACACTTTGGCACTGTTGATTTAATTTTTACAGCATATATACATAAGGATTTAATCTTTTAAAATCTGAAATTTCAAAGAAATTGATTGGAAAGAATAGCTTTTATTCATGTTTTCATACACCATGTCAAGTGTTGTTTACATCTAGCCCACCTAGTAGTACAGCCTTCACTTGCATTATGTAACCTTGGGTCAGCTTGGCCACTACCAGCAGGCTTCCCCTCTGCCCTGCACTCCCCCCTCCCCCCCCAGATGGTGCATAAACTAGATGAATGTTATTATTTTCTGTATTTGATTCATTCTTATTCTAGGCTATGCTACATTTTAGATTTTGTATTGTACCACCAGGGATACAATGTGTACATTTAATTGTGTCCACAAAGTGGTGTATTGCTATGAAAGTGTGGATGTTCATGAGATAAGTAATTCCTTACTTCAGAAGAGTAAAAACTTCACCAGGTGTGAAATTGACTATTAATTCCAGTAATAAATTAAAACTGGGATAGTAATTAGCACAATGATATTGTTTGTCCCTCATTCAACCAACAGTGTGTATACTTTATTTGAAAAGATGTTTTATTTTATCAAATTTACTTAATCTTTTATTTTATTTTGGTGAATAAAATTAAGCATGTACTGAAAACTCCAATGTGCAAAACTTTTTAATAGTGATTCAAGGAATATTCTTGTAGATGCCATGTTGTGGCATTATTTTCTTTTAAATTCAGTTTAAACATTTATGATTTAAAAATAATAAAATATATGTGTATGCATAATATGACCCAATATGAGATACACTCTGGATATATGATGATTGCAACTTTTGCAACAATTCTAATATTTTAACTTATAGTTTCAGTTTTTTACTCTGTATATATAATGATTGCAACTTTTGCAACAATTCTAATATTTTAACATATATTTTCAGGATTTTTTATTAAAAATTTATAAAACCTGTAAATGAAAAAATGATTCAGATAAAAACTTCTTAATGGAAAAAGTGGATATGCTTAAAAAAAATAGGATTATATATAAACTTAAATGCGTTATTCCCTTGAAAGTGAAATAAAGGTATTAGTCCATTCTGTCCACTTGCCTGTCCATCTGTAAATTTTCAAATGCATCACAGTATCTCAAAATTTTACTGTTTTTCTTCATGACAGTCTTGTCAGAGTATTAGTTTGCAATCATATATTTAGAACTTTACTATAACGAAGTAGGAGGGCCCCTTTCCTCTTAGCTTTTCAGATTGTTATATAAATGAAAAACATTAGAATATTTCTACATCCACCTTCGTGCTGCCCTCACTTTTCCCTTCTCTGAACCCCATCCCAAAGTCAGCCTCAGTAAGCAAGAACAAGATGAATCAGATATATTCATACTTTAAGATTTTGTATAACTATTCGTCCATAGGTACCTATGTACATGCCAGAAGTTATGTCAATATTGTGTAATATGTAGACACAGTGGGCATCACAATACATACCTTGTCAAGACTAAAGAGATATTGTGTCATACAGTCACAAATTCATAAATCACTTCATCAGCATAGTTAATCAACATCATATCTGTCAAATTGAAAGCTTGCAGACTACCATACACTTTAGATCCTTCAACAAATAGCCTTATCATCATTCTACTACTGCTTATTACTGCTGTCATTGCATTCATATTTGCTCAAATATATCACAATTTTCAACCCCTCCTAAATAAATAAAAAATAAACCACTATATTTGACTCTATTAATCCATCAGTCAAGTAATTTCATTTATCATTTACTCACATATTACAAAACATTCCTTTATAATAGCCCAACATGTCCATGATATTCATAAGCTTTATTGACTCGATATAGTATCACAGTGGAGAAACATTTATAGTCCAATCACGATCAGCTGAGCGCCGTGACCCATGGGTCCCTTGTTTTGTAAATAATCAGTCATCCAAAAACCTATATCGTATTTTGTTTATTTTTTATGCCCCCGCCACAAAGTGGCCGGGGCATATAGTTTTACCCATGTCCGTCATTCCGTCCTTCTGTCCGAAATCAACCAGTTGTACGGACTTTTTTTCGCAATGCCTGCAGATATTGGCCTGATTTTTGGTGTGTGGGCAGATAATGACCAGTTACAGATCATGTTCGCTTTTCGTCCCGTTGACCTACTTTTGACCATTATACGGCTCCTAAACTTAGAAAATTTCATGAAAAATAGAAATTTTCATGACAAATACACATGTAATATTCTAGTTTCGCAATGCAATGCTTACAGATACTGGCCCAATGTTTGGTCTGTGGGCGCATAATGACCACTTACAGATCGAGTTCGCGTTTTGTCCCAGTTTACTTATTTTTGACCATATGACAGATCCTGAACATAGAAAATTTCATGAAAGACAGAAATTTTTATGAAAAATGCACATGTATGGACTTTTTTTCACAATGCCTGCAGATATTGGCCTGATTTTTGGTGTGTTGCTTGATAATGACCAGTTACAGATCGAGTTCGCGTTTCGTCTCGGTTGACCTACTTTTGACCATTTACGGCTCCTTAACGTAGAAAATTTCATGAAAAATAGAAATTTTCATGACAAATACACATGTACGGACTTTTTTTCGCAATGCCTGCAGATATTGGCCTGATTTTTGGTGTGTGGGCAGATAATGACCAGTTACAGATCGAGTTCGCGTTTCGTCCCGGTTGACCTACTTTTGACCATTTACGGCTCCTTAACGTAGAAAATTTCATAAAAAATATAAATTTTCATGACAAATACACATGTACAGACTTTTTTTTGCAATGCCTGCAGATATTGGCCTGATTTTTGGTGTGTAGACAGGTAATGACCAGTTACAGATCGAGTTCGCGTTTTGTCCCGGTTGACCTACTTTTGATTGTACGGCTCCTATACATAGAAAATTTCATGAAAAATATAAATTTTCATGACAAATGTACATGCACAGCCGTTTTTAGCCCTCAGCTAATAGGCTTTTGGGCTATTGTCGTCACCCAAGCTGTCCGTCTATCCGTCCGTCCATCTGTCTGTCGGGTGTCCGTCCATCCGTCCGTTCCGCATCTGTTAACTTTTACCTTGTGAGCGGGATATCTCTAAAAGGATTCCCTGTTGGAATTTTATTTCATCAGTGAAGATGTATATCGATAAAATCTCGGTCAAGTTTGAAGATGGATGACCTTGACCCATTTTTTCTACATTTTAGAGCTGATTATAAAAAAACACTCAGAAGCTTATATCTCAGGAACCATTGTGTGGATTTTCACAAAACTTGCTATGATCTTTGGGACTGATGGTCTGTACGTGCTGCACAATTTTGGTGGCGTCATCTGCAATTTCTGATTTTTTCAGGAAGCACTTGGTGGATTGTTATAAAACATGGTACACACCTCTCCAATATAAATTTATAACTGATTATCAGCTTTTGCTAATATTGTAGTTTCGCAATGCAATGCTTACAGATACTGGCCCAATGTTTGGTCTGTGGGCGCATAATGACCACTTACAGATCAAGTTTGCGTTTCGTCCCAGTTAACCTATTTTTGACCATATGACAGATCCTGAACATAGAAAATTTCATGAAAGACAGAAATTTTTATGAAAAATGCACATGTATGGACTTTTTTTCACAATGCCTGCATACTGGGCTGATTTTGGTGTGTTGCTTGATAATGACCCGTTACAGATCGAGTTTGCATTTTGCCCTTCTTGACCTACTTTTGACCATACAACACCCCCTGAACTAAAAAAAATTTACAAAATTTAACAAATGTTTCTAATTTGTCCCAGGCGTGGGCATTCGTGTCGTTCCGACACATCTAGTTTTTTAACTGAATTTTCTTAGATTTTATAGGGAAAAAGCTAAAAAAGCTTTAAAAATCTTCTTCTCCGAAACTGTCCAGCAAAATTGTTCAATATTTTACAGAAATGATCCCTGGAACAATCTTTCTCAAGTTTGTTCGAATGGTTCCAGTTCGGAGATTTTTGGCCGAGTTACAGGAGGTTGAACTTTGTTAACTTTGCAAAAAAGCATATTAAGATTTAAATCTCAGAAACAGCTGGAGCTATCATCATCAAATTTTATGCCAATGTTGGTCACATAGGTCATATCTGAAATTTAGGTAATGGTGGCGCCACCTGCATCGGTCTTTTTTGTATGGGGTCATCAGTGCCTGTATCACACTGAGGGCTACAAAAAACTTCTTCTCTGAAACCATATGGCCAAAATGTTTAATATCGCACAGAAATGATCCTAGGGTAGTGCTTTCTGAAGTTTGTTCAAATGGTCTCTTATTAGTGACTTTTGGCTAAGTTATGGGAAGCTGAATTTAGTCATATGCCATAACAGCCCATTTTAGCTCAGTGGCAACAAAGATCTTCTTCTCAAAAACCACTGGGCCAAATTCTTAAATCTCACACATTAAATATCCTCAGATGTTGATAATTCAAGTTTGTTTAAATAGTCTTGGTTCAGTGCTTTTTGGCTGAGTTACAGGAAGCTGAACTTAGCCAGTTTGCTATATATTCCTATATGAGTTAAAACCTATATATTCCTATATGAGTTAAAACCTGCGAAACATTCTTGGACTGATGCCACTGAATCCAGTTTGTTAAATATTTTACAAGAATAATCCCTACAATAATTCTTATAATAATTGTCATTAATGGTTCCACATGAATGATTTTTGGCTGAATTATGGAGATTGAATTGAGTCATTTTACCATATATGTTAGCTGTGTGATGCTGTTACAACTAGCACCAGTTTATCAGCATCTAATACATCATGCCACTAGACATTTAGATTTCAGGTTATCTTTGGTTAATATTGACAAGAAAGTTTTTTTAAAAGCTTTTAAACAATTTAGATTATGATTTAAGTTATTCATCATGCCAGGCAATGTTACAATCATGGATATTCAGCTCTCTGGAGCTATATAAAGACAACTGTATGTGGATTATAAATTATTGGTATCCCTACTCAAATTAATTCAAGAATTTGCCATCAGTGAGATATATCTGTATTTTAATTTTGCATTCAGTATGCATCCATAATAATTTAACATATATTCCTGATTACTTTTTTTAAAAAAAGTCAGCTGAAAAGCATTTTGTATTGCGAAAATAAATTTCAAAGTTATTTCAAGTAGGGACCACTTTTGTGTACAGATGGCAGCACTTGGTTTACCATTGGCAGATTGCCAGTGCCTTGATGTTGGCCATTAGCCAAGATGATGTCAGCTCTATAAATAGTTTTGGCACAGTGCCAAGATTGGAAGAAGTATAGGTCAAGAGTTCACTCATTGCAGTAGCTGCTTTCTATTTATAGCTTTGGCAGACTGCTCACTGCATCATATTTGGCACCAAAGTTCAGCCTGAATCTATTTATAGCTTTGGCAGACTGCCAACTGTGTCAGATTATGCAACAGGTCAAGAGTTCACTCAATGCACCCAGGTACAGGTCAAAAGTTCACTCAGTCTAGCCAGGTGCAGGTCAAGAGTTCACTCAGTGCAGTAGCGTCACGCAGCAATTTGTCACAGGTCACTTGGGGGCAACTGCCTTACTCAACCAAGCCTTGTTGGCCAAGTGCATCAAACTCTTGGAAAGTTTGATGTATTGGCCTGATATTTTGACCTATCTATGCGTCTTTGATGGTATTCTCATTTGCAAGACAGGTGGTGCCACCTACATTGACTTTTGCAGTGTATGCGCCTGCTTATTTCTACAGAGGAATTTGATACATCAGCCTAAAATTGGGCATGCTTATACATAACGGGTAGCTTTATAATGTACAAGACTGGTGGCGCCACCTACAATAATTTTTGCACAGTGTATGTCCCTGCTTACAGGAGGGGTTTGACGTATCAGTCTGACATTGGGCATATGTATATATCTCCTCATTGTATATAAAACTGGTGGTGCCAGCTTCAATCATTGTATCTGCCAAAACAGAGTTTTGCGGATACTATGTTTTCAGTCGGACGCCAACACTGCCGCTATTGCCGCATAGGTTTCCGGAGAACTCCTCCATAACCACTGGGCAGAATTTTTTAAAATTTGGAATTATGTTCGGTCACATGTGAACTGCTGTGCCCTCATTTTTGGTTGACCTCTGACCTTTCCTCTCTGCCCAGCGTCCATTTGTGTGTCTGTTTCCACACATAAACCCACATCTCTGGAACTGTTTGACTGATAAGGCTAAAGATTTTGAACAAATGTAGCCCTTGGAAAGCTTTATAACTTACACTAAAAATGGTGGGCCACCTTCAACCATTTTTGCACAGCGTCCATCTGTTCATCTGCCTTGGGATAAAATCTCTCATATCTCGGCAGTGGTTCAACTTATCCACATGATATTTTTAGGTGTATTCATCCTTGACAGCTTTCTTGATTTTATGACAGGTGGCGCCACCTACATTCAAATTTACGCTGCAGACATCAAAGCTCATCTCAGGAACCATTGGACCAATTGGGCAAAAATTTTGCATGTTTATAGATCTCACATAGCTGTTTATCATACGCAAAACTGGTGGCGGCACCTGCAATTATTCTTGCACAGCATCCGTCTGTTTGTTTGCCGTGGGATAAAATCACTCATATCTTGGCGATGGTTTGACATATCTGCCTAAAATTTTGCATGTTTATACATCTTGGATAGCTTTCTAGATTTTTTCGCAGGTGGCACCACCTACATTTATGTATATGCTGCAGACATTCAGGCTTATATCTCAGGACTGGTTTGACATATCCCCCTGAAATTTTGCATGTGTATAGATCTCACATATCTCTTAATTATACATAAATTTTGGTGGCGCCACCTGCCACCATTTTTGCACAGCGTCCGTCTGTTCATCTGCCTTGGGATAAAAACACTCATATCTCTGCATTGGTTGGACTTGTCCACCTGAAATTTTGCATGTGTATACATCCTTCCTTGATGTTATGACAGGTGGCACCACCTACATTCACGTTTAAGCTGCAGACATCCAAGCTCATATCTCGGGAACCGTTTGACCAGTTGGGCCAAAATTTTGCATGTGTATAGATCTCCCATAGCTCTTTATCATATTCAAAACTGGTGGTGCCACCTGCAACCATTTTTGCACAGCATCCATCTGTTCATCTGCCTTGGGATAAAATCACTCATATCCTGGCAGTGGTTTGACTTTTCCACCTAAAATATTGCAGGTTTATACATCTTGGATAGCTTTCTGGATTTTGTGGCAGGTGGCCCCCCCATGTTTATGTTTAAGCGGAAGACATCCAGGCATATATCTCAGGACTGGTTTGCTGTATCCTCCTGAAATTTTGCACGTGTCTAGATCTCACATAACTCTTTATCAGACACAAAACTGGAGGCACCACCTGCAACCATTTTGGCACAGCGTCTGTCTGTTTGTCTGCCGTGGGCCAAAATCACTTGTATCTCAGTAGTTGTTTGACTTGTCTGCCTAAAATTTTGCATGTTTATACATCTTGGATAGCTTTCTCAAATTTGTGGCAGGTTGAGCCACCTACATTTATGTTTACGCTGCACACATTCCGGCTTATATCTCAGGACTGGTTTGACATACCCCCCGGAAATTTTGCATGTGTATAGAGCTCGCATAGCTCTTAATCATACACAAGATTGATGGCGCCACCTGCCACCATTTTTGCACAGCGTCCTTCTGTTTTCTGCTGTGGGATAAAATTACTCATATACAAGTATTGGTTTGACTTATCTGCCTAAAATTTTGCATATGTATACAACTTGGACAGCTTTCTTGATTTTGTGGTAGGTGGCACAACCTACATACACATGATGCCTGCAGAAATCCATGCTTATATGCAACACACCTCACTCTATTTCCTTTTGCCACTCAATCCATGCCTCACTTCACCCGTCCCACTCTGATTTGGGCGGATACACATAGTTGCTTGTCGACTACCTGTATTCTAGTTAGCGAACCTGTGAGCTTATGCGATGGTGCGGCGTCGAGCGTTGTGCGTTGTGCGTTGTCTTTATGTTAACCATAGCTATCTCAAAAAGGGCAGGAGCTAGCATCACCAAATTTTTTGCAAATATTCAGTCATCCAAAAAACTATATCAGATTTTGTTTATTTTTTTTCTAATTGCATTTTCTTAGATTTTATAGGGAAAAAGCTAAAAAAAACTTTAAAAATCTTCTTCTCCGAAAATGTCCAGCCAGATTGTCCAATATTTCACAGAAATGATCCCTGGAACAATCTTTCTCAAGTTTGTTCGAATGGTTCCAGTTCGGAGATTTTTGGCCGAGTTACAGGAGGCTAAACTTTGTTAACTGTGCAAAAAAGCATATTAAAATTTAAATCTCAGAAGCGGCTGGAGCTATCATCACCAAATTTTATGCCAATGTTGGTCACATAGGTCCTATCTGAAATTGAGGTATTGGTGGCGCCCCCTGCATCGGTCTTTGTTGTACGGGGTCATCAGTGCCTGTATCACACTGAGGGCTACAGAAAACTCCTTCTCTGAAACCATATGGCCAAAATGTTTAATATCGCACAGAAACGATCCTAGGGTAGTGCTTTCTGAATTTTGTTCAAATGGACTCTTTTCAGTGACTTTTAGCTAAGTTATGGGAAGCTGAAATGAGTCATATGCCATAACAGCCCATTTTAGCTCAGTGAATACAAAGATCTTCTTCTCAAAAACCACTGGGCCAAATTCTTAAACCTCACAAATTAATTATCCTCAGATGTTGATAATTCAAGTTTGTTCAAAAGGTTTTGGTTCAGTGCTTTTTGGCTGAGTTACAGGAGCTGAACTTAGCCAGTTTGCTGTATCTTCCTATATGAGTTATAAACCTGGGAAACGTTTTTCAACTGATGCCACTGAAGCTAGTTTGTTACATATTTTACAAGAATAATCCCTACAATAATTCTTATAATAATTGTCATTAATGGTTCCACATGAATGAATTTTGGCTGAATTATGGAGATTGAATTGAGTCATTTTACCATATATGTTAGCTGTGTTATGCTGTTACATCTAGCCTGGCACCAGTTTATCAGCATCTATTACATCATGCCACTAGACATTTAGATTTCAGGTTATCTTTGGTTAATATTGACAAGAAAGTTTTTTTAAAAGCTTTTAAAAAATTTAGATTTATGATTTTAGTTATTCATCATACCAGGCAATCATGGATATTCAGCTCTCTGTGGCTATATAAAGACAACTGCATGTACGTGGATTATAAATTATTGGTATCCCTACTCAACTTAATTCAAGAATTTGCCATCAATGAGATATATCTGTATTTTAATTTTGCATTCATTAAGCATCCATAATAATTTTACATATATTCCTGATTTCTTTTTAGCTCAGCTGACTATAAGTCATCTGAGCTATAGTCTTGGTCCATTGTCCGTCATCAGTCCGTCTGTCCGTCAATCCGTCCGTCTGTCTGTCCGTCCGTCCGTCCGTAGATCTGGCACATTTTGAAACCGTAAGACCTAGGAATCCAAAATTCGGCATAATGTTAGCTGTCCCCAAGATCTCCTACCAAGCTGAAAACTGGGTCTTTGCGACTTCGTTCCTTTGAGAAATTAAGGAAAAACCTCAATTTTTTATTAAAAACCTATTTTCACACTTCAGGACTGCCTAACATCGAAACCACTCATCTGTTTTTCCTCATATTTACCATAAATATTCCTCTATATAGTTCCTATATACATGCCAGAAATTGGGTCTGTATTATATAATTTAAAAAAGTTATGGGCCCAAACATAATGCATTTTGTAAAAAAATCAGGAAAGATATTTGATCACTTAACACAAAACATGTTAAAACTATGGACTTTTTTTCCAATAATATATCTTTAATTAATCAAAATTAAATTGTAAACCCAAAATTAGATCAAAATTAAAAAAATTTTTAAAAATATTAACAAAAATAAAAAATTGGTACCTTAAATTTTGCCCAACTTTGACCATGGCACGTTTTTTTCATGTAAGTACTGTGGATCTAATTTTCACAGCATGTACAAATAAGGATTTAATCTGTTAAAATCTGAAATTTGATAATAAAAGCTGGAAAATTATGGGAGGTATTGAATTTTGTTGGAGGCTCTTGTTGTATTCCTGTAAATCGTCAAGCAGTCCACTGTTGTTACTGTTGGTCATTTCAGTGCAGCTCTTTATGCTCCAAAGGTTGTTGGCATAATGTTAGATGTCCCCAAGATCTCCTACCAAGCCGAAAACTGGGTCTTTGCGACTTCGTTCCTTTGAGAAATTAAGGAAAAACCTCAATTTTTTATTAAAAACCTATTTTCACATTTCAGGACAGCCAAACTACGAAACCACTCACCTGTTTTTCCTCATATTTACCATAAATATTCCTCTATATAGTTCCTATGAACATGCAAGAAATTAGGTCTGTATTATATGATTTAAAAAAGTTATGGGCTCAAACATAATGCATTTTGTAAAAAATCAGGAAAGATATTTGATCACTTAACACAAAACTTTTTAAAGCTATGGACTTTTTATCCAGTAATATATCTTTAATTAATCAAAATTAAATTGTATACCCAAAATTAGATCAAAATCTGTTAAATTTTTTAAAATAGCAAAAATAAAAAATTGGTACCTTAAATTTTACCTTAATTTGACCATGGCACGTTTATTTCTTATAAGTACATTTGATTTAATTTTCACAGCCAGTTAACATACAGATTTAATCTGATGAATTTTGAATTTGAAAGTATAAGCTTAAAAATTAGTCTAGCTATTGAAGTTTTTTAGAAGCCTTAATGTATTTGTATTTTCTAGCATCATGACCCTACTTTTGTTTACCTGGTAATCCAAAAATTGGCATAATGCTAGATGTTATTGTAAAAATTCATATTCTTCCATACATTTCCTATGTACATACAAAAATTTAGGTCAGTATTGCATAATTTGTTGAAGTTATAGGCCCAAACAAAATGCACCTTGTAAAAAATCAGGATATATATTTACCCACTTAACATAAGAATGGCTGAGACTTTTTTTCAGGAATATAACATCATTTAATCAAGATTCAATTGTATACCTAAAATTAGATCTGAAATTTGCAATTTTTTTAAAGTAATTAGCATAAATATAAAATCAGTACCTTAAATTTTACCCAACTTTGGCCACGGCATGATTTTTTAGCTCAGCTGACTATAAGTCATCTGAGCTATAGTCGTGGTCCATTGTCCGTCGTCCGTCCGTCCGTCTGTCCGTCCGTCTGTCCGTCCGTAGATGTGGCATGTTTTGAAACCATAAGACCTAGGAATCCAAAATTCAGCATAATGTTAGATGTCCCCAAGATCTCCTACCAAGCTGAAAACTGGGTCTTTGCGACTTCGTTCCTTTGAGAAATTAAGGAAAAACCTCAATTTTTTATTAAAATCCTATTTTCACACTTCAGGACTGCCTAATATCAAAACCACTCATCTGTTTTTCCTCATATTTACCATAAATATTCCTCTAAATAGTTCCTATGTACATGCCAGAAATTAAGTCTGTAAAGTATAAATTCTTTAAGTTATGGGCCCAAACATAATGGACTTTGTAAAAAATTAGGAAAAATAATAACTCACTTAACATGAAAAATTTTGAAACTAGAGTCTATTTTCTCAAGTATATAACTATGTTTAATTAAGATTCAATTGTTTACCCAAAATTAGATCTGAATTTTGTAAATTTTTTAAGTTATTAGCATAAAAAAAATCAGTACCTTAAATTTTGCCCAACTTTGACCATGGCACGTTTTTTTCCTGTAAGCACCATTTATTTAATTTTCACAGCATGTAAACATAAATATTTAGTTTGTCTAAATCTGAAATTTGAAAATAAAAGCTTGAAAATTAAGCTAGTTATTGATTTTTTTTTTCTGTAGTCACTTGCTTTGTTTACAGATGCAGGGTCCCACTCCAGGTCACTGGAAGTCAGCTATGCCAGGGTTTCTGGTTTGTTACAGTCACTGGGGGAGATCCCCTGCTGTGACAGGTGTACAGTTATTCTCATATCACCACCCCAATCACCCCCCCCCCCCCCCAAAAAAAAAAAAACCCAACCCACCAAGTGTTATGCAGTAATTGTTATTGTTTTCACTGTATCTCCTTAATTGTAATGCTGTTTCCACTCCAATATGCAAAAACTTTCCTTGAAAAAATAATTCAAGGTGTAATCCAGAAGATGTACTGTAGCATTTTTAAAGAAATCAATTTTCTTTTAAATGATTTTAACAAATATAAATGAACCCATCAGTATGCTTAAATTATTATAAAATATGAAGCACATTATGGATAAATAAAGACACAATTAAAAATTGTGAAATCTAAATCAAGTATTATTTTTAGATATTTATTGTTTTGCAGATTTAAAAGATATATTTTTGTGGTAAAAAATAAATAAACATTTGTATGCATGATGTGGTGTTATCTGACAAGATTGAGATTTATGATGATGCAGTTGAGAATTATGAATCAACTTTTATATTCAGATATATATATATGTTAAATTGGAAATGTATAGAAATATAAACTTAAATTAGAAAATAATTGATGTGATAAAAAAATCAGGATTTAATACAAACATTTGTTCATTATTTTCCTGCCTCAGCAGAATTTGAGATCAGGCTTTGTTTGCCCTGTTTTATGTTGTTAGTTAGCTAGATTTCAACTGTATACATTTCATAAAAAAAATACATATATATTTAAAATATATATTATACAAAAAATAGATATAATTGAACAAATGTGTAAACTACTGATATGTCAACAGTTAATCGTAAAACCAACTAATGATCATGGTAATAGTACAGATCATTTGTTCACAAACTGCTCACATGCTTTAGTTTCAACATTAGGAAACACATGGTCAGGTCACAAAATATTTTTTGCAACAATTTCTTGCTCATCAATACAAACCAATCATATAAACCAACTACGGCCTTTATTGCCTCTTCCTCTTACACTTTATCTCCATTAGATATTATTTTAGATTGTTACCTTCAAGGTTAACAACAGCTGAGCACAGTGACCCATAGGTCCCTTGTTTCCTGTAAGTACTGTGGATGTTATTTTCACAGCATGTACACATAAGGATTTAATCTGTTAAAATCTGAAATTTGAAAAATAAAAGCTGCAAAATTAGGCTAGTTATTAAATTTGTTTGGAGGCTCTTGTTGTATCCCCTTACATTGTCAAGCTGTCCACAGAGGTCACTGTAGGTTATTCAGTGCAACTCTCTATGCTCCCCAGGCTGTTATGTAATCCCATCACTCAGGCAAGCCCTCTCTCTTGTTGAGCTTGATCAGGCTGCCAGCATAAATACCACAGGGAGCCTTTCTCTCCCCCCCCCCCCCCCCACCCCATTCTGTTGACAGACCTGTACTCTAAACAAGATGAATCTTATAATTTCACATTTTTTCAGTGATGAACAGTAACAACAGAGACCCCTCCCTGACCCACCGCTTCGATACACAGGACTAATGTACAAGACAAAGCTTATAATTTTTGTGTTAAAAAATTTTTTTTGTTGAGACTTGGACAATTTTGATTATTTTAAAAGAAAAAAATGTTCAGGAATTTAATCCTAATATTCAAATATGGTAAAATATTAGGACCTAATGTAAGTGCTAACTGACAAGATTTAAGAAGATATAAATACTTGGTAGCATTTCATTCATATCTCTTAAAGTTGGAGGGGCCTCGGTGTGAATAACACTGTTAAACCTAGTTTTTTAAAATTAGGAATATTGATCAAACTTACTGGGATTAATTTTTAACTCATATGGCCATATATTTAACTTTTGAAAACTTAATTACCTTCACACATTATTTGTTTATGAAATGGAACTTTTATATGACACTTACCGTAGGCCCATTTTTAGCTCAGCTGACTATAAGTCATCTGAGCTATAGTCATGGTCCATTGTCCGTCGTCCGTCCGTCTGTCCGTCCGTCCGTACGTAGATGTGGCACGTTTTGAAACCGTAAAACCTAGGAATCCAAAATTCTGCATATTGTTAGATGTCCCCAAGATCTCCTACCAAGCCGAAAACTGGGTCTTTGCGACTTTGTTCCTTTGAGAAATAAAGGAAAAACCTCAATTTTTTTATTAAAAACCTATTTTCACACTTCAGGGCTGCCTAATATCAAAACCACTCATCTGGTTTTCCTCATATTTACCATAAATATTCCTCTATATAGTTCCTATGTACATGCATGAAATTATGTCTGTATTATATAATTTAAGAAAGTTATGGGCCAGAACATAATGCATTTTGTAAAAAATCAGGAAACATATTTGATCACTTAACACAAAACTTGTTAAAGCTATGGACTTTTTTTCAAGTAATATAACTTTAATTAATCAAAATTAAATTGTATACCCAAAATTAGATCAACATCTTTTAAATTTTTAAAAATATTAACAAAAATATTAAATTGGTACCTTAAATTTTGCCTAACTTTGACCATGGCACGTTTTTTTCCTGTAAGTACTGTGGATTTAATTTTCTCAGCATGTTTTTGTTAGCATTTTGTCTGTTAACACCAAAAATTTGAAAGCAGTTGATCAAAAACTGTAGATTTTATTCAAGTTTTCAAGCACCATGTAACATATTGTTTACATCAGGCTAGTGTTATGCAGTTTGCAAGAGCTCAGCTCCGCAGCTTAAGCTCTCAGTTCCTAAAATTTGGCATACAATTAGATGTCTCCAAAATCCCCTACCATGCCAAGAATTTGGTCACTAGGACTTAATACCTTTGAGATATTAATGAAAAACTTCATTTTTCAATTAAAAACCCATTGTTACACTTCAGTACTGCCTAATATCAAAACCACTGATCTGACTTTAATCATATATAATATACATGTTTTTCGATACATTCTCTGTGCACATGCCAGAAATGATGTCAGTATTGCGTAATTGTTTTAAGTTATGGGTCCAAACATAATGCACTTTGTAAAAAATCAAGAAATATATTTACTCCCTTAACAAGGGGCTTGCTGAAGCTAGAGATTTTTTGTCAGGGATGTAACATTATTTAATCAAGATTAAATTGAATACCCAAAATAAGTTCTGAATTTTTAAAATTTTATAAGTTATTAGTATAAATATAAAATTAGTACCTTAAAATTTTGCCCAACTTTGACCATTTCACTTTTGTTTCATGTGAGCTCTGTTTATATAATTTTCATATCATGCACACATAAGGATTTCAGCTTTTTAGTTTAGAAAGCTGAAAGAAATTGGCCAAAAATTGTAGCTTTTATTATTGTTTTTATGAGACCATGTCAGACCTTGGCTCTCTCCAGCCACTCTTGAGTCACCTGTATGTTGACCTTGTTGAACTTTCAGCAAATTATGCACGCTTAAGGCGAGGCATATACTGGGGCAGCCAGGCAGCTTATGGCCAGCCACAGTTGATCCAGGTGTCCCACCCAACTCGTCTAGTAGTTTTAACCAACAACATAACAATAAACAATAAATTAATCAATTTTTATTGGTTTTTAATAACAAATTAAAGAAAAATAGAAAAGGAATTTGTTAGTTTATAATAATAGGGAATTAACTTTCAGTTACTGATGATATAAGAATCTTGTATCGATGGATAGAATGTCACATATTCCAAATAACACCATGCAGTCACCTATGGCATTTTTCAGTTCAATTTTAATAATAAAAAAGTAAATCATATTATTCATTACTAATCATTAGGGATCATATGAAGGAAATTAATGCTAGACAAAGATGCAGTTGATAATATTAATCTAGATTCCTACTGTGTCTAGTGTGTACATTGATGTGAAATTAGTCCAAAATGAATATATCACATTTATTTTTTTTTAATATAAATAAAAGCCATAAAACCAGGTACTTATGATCATTATTTAAATGTGTGAATTTTGTACATTCTGGATTCTCAACACCATTGTTTGGTGAAAACTGAATAAATACCAGACATGGTGCGAATACTTTGCAATTGTATTTAAATACGAATATGAATATGTACTCCATTATAAAATTTCTTGCATAAAGAATGGGAATTCAGGTAAAAATGAAAGTATATGAGTACCAGTGCAAATACTTTCCAAATGTATTCATGAATGCATTCATGAATATATTCTTTAATATTATTTTAATAATCATTTCAGTTATATTTCATTTTAAAAATCATACGATTCTCTTATTATTTTTAATAAAAAATTATATCTGGGGCAATATAGATCACTCTTTGTCCGTCGTCCGTCTGTCTGTCTGTCTGTCCGTCTGTCTGTCCGTCAGTCTGTCCGTTAACCAGGCACAAATCGTAACCGCTAGAACTGGAATCTCCTTACTTGACATCCTGGGAGGTCCATGAAAAATCTCCTTGGAAACCAGAAATTAGGTCTCTGTTACCCATATCCTTCGAGCTATGGGGCCCCAAAGTACCCCCCAGAAAAGTCCAAAATTTCCTACAAAAACTTCAATATCTCATTAACTACTTGACTGATGGTCATGATTTTTGGCATACATATTGATCATGAGAGGTTCCATTAGTTCCTGAAGACTGGTGGCGCCACCTGTATTTTTCGATTTTTTACAAATTTTTTTCTCTTTTTGAGACCTTTAAAAATGTGAACATCTGTTAACAAGGCACAAATCGTAATGACTGGACTTAGAATCTTCAGTCTCGACACACTGAGAGACCTATGAAAAGTCTCCATGGAAACCAGAAATTAGGTCTCTGTTACCCATATCCTTCCAGCTATGGGGCCCCAAACTACCCCCCAGAAAAGTAAAAAATTTCAAACAAAAACTTCAATATCTCATTAAATACTTGACTGATGGTCATGATTTTTGTCATACATATTGATCATGAGATGTTCCATCACTACCTGCAGACTGGTGGCGCCACCTGTATCGTTCAATTTTTTACGAATTTTTTTCTCTTTTTTTGAGACCTTTCAAAATGTAAACATCTGTTAACAAGGCACAAATCGTAAAGACTGGACCTAGAATCTTCATTCTTGACACACTGAGAGACCTATGAAAAGTCTCCATGGAAACCAGAAATTAGGTCTCTGTTACCCATATTCTTCGAGCTATGGAGCCCTAAAGTACCCCCAAGAAAAGTAAAAAATTTCATACAAAAACTTCAATATCTCATTAACTACTTGACTGATGGTCATGATTTGTGGCATCACTATTGATCTTGAGATGTGTCATCACTTCCTGCAGACTGGTGGTGCCACCTTTATTGTTAGATTTTTTATGATTTTTTCCTCTTTTTTTGAGACCTTTAAGGATGCTGTCATCTGTTAGCATGGCACAAATCATAACGACTAGACCTAGAATCTTCATTCTTGACACACTGAGAGGTCCATGAAAAATATCCTTGGAAACCAGAAATTAGGTCTCTGTTAACCATATCCTTCAAGCTATGGGGCCCCAAAGTAACCCCCCCCCCCCCCCCGAGTAGTCAAAAATTTCATACAAAAACTTCAATATCTCAATAACTACATCACTGATGGTCATGATTTTTGGCATACATATTGATTATGAGATGTTCCATCAGTTCCTGCAGACTGGTGGCGCCACCTATGTTATCTATCAAGAGGGTACAAATTGCAACAACTGGACCTAGAAATTTCATTCTTGTCATGCAAGGAGGCCCATGAAGAGTGCCTGTGGAAACTTGAAATTAGGTCTCTGTTACCCATATCCTTCAAGCTATAGGACTCTGAAGTATCCCTCAGAATAATGGACAATTTGATACAAAAGCTCAAGTATCTAAACAACTATTGCAATGATCACCATGATTCTTTGCATGGATATTGATCATGGAATGTGTCATCAGTTTCTGCAGGATGGTGGCGCCACCTGTATTTTTTTTATTTCTACGAATTTTTTTCTCTATTTTTGAGACCTCATAAGATGCGGTCATCTGTTAACATGGCACAAATCGTAACAACTGGACCTAGAATCTTCTCTCTTGACATGCTGAGAGGCCCATGAAAAGTTTCCTTAAAAACTTGAAATTAGGTCTCTGTTACCCATAACCTCTGAGCTATGGGGCTCAGAAGTACCCCCCAGAATAATGGAAAATTAGATACAAAAGCTCAAGTATCTGAACAATTATTATATTGATCACCATGATTCTTTGCATGGATATTGATCACGAAATGTTTCATCAGTTTCTGCATTCTGGTGGCGCCACATATATTTTTTCAATTTTTAGCTCAGCTGACTGAAAGTCATCTGAGCTGTAGGGATCACCTTTTGTCCGTCGTCCGTCCGGCCATCCAGGCGTCTGTCTGTTAACAGGGCACAAATCGTAACCGCTAGACCGGGAATCTTCTTACTTTAAATCCTGGGAGGTCTATGGAAATTCTCCTTGTAAACCTGAAATTAGGTCACTGTGACCTATATTCTTTGAGCTATGGGGTTCTGAAGTACCCCCCAGAATAATGCAAAATTTAATACAAAAGCTCAAGTATCTGAACAACTAATGCATTAATCACCATGATTCTTTGCATGGATATTGATCATGGAGTGTTTCATCAATTTCTGGAGATTGGTGGCGCCACCTATATATTTTTTTTTTTTTACGATTTTTTTTCTCTACTTTTGTGATCTTTAAACATTTGGTCATCTGTAAACAGGGCACAAATCATAATGACTGGACCTAGAATCTTCTGTCCTCACCTCCAGGGAAGCCCATAAAAGGTCTACATGGAAACCCGAAATAAGGTCCCTGTTACCCATATTCTGTGAGCTATGGGGCTCTGAAGTACCCCCCAGAATAAAGATTTGGTCATATATTAACAGGGCACAAATCATAATGACTGGACCTAGAATCTTCTGTCCTCACCTCCAGGGAAGCCCATAAAAGGTGAACATGGAAACCCGAAATAAGGTCCCTGTTACCCATATCCTTCATGCTCTGAGGCTCCGAAGTACTTCCCAGAATAAAGATTTGGTCATCTGTTAACAGAGCACAAATTATAATGACTTGACCTAGAATCTCCTTTCTTGATATGCTGGGAGGCCCCTGAAAAGTCTCCTTGTGCACCTGAAATTACATCTCTGTTACCCATATCCTTCATCCTATGCGGCTTTGAAATACCCCCCAGAATAAACATTTGGATTTGTTAACAGGGCACAAATCATAATAACTGGACCTAGAATTTTATTTTTTGACATGCTGGGAGACCCCTGAAAAGTCATCTTGTAAACCTTGAAAATAGGTGTCTGTTACCCATATCCTTCATGCTACAGAGCTCCATAGTACCCCAATGAATATTGGATGATTTTATACAAAAGGTCAAGTTTGGAAAAAGTATTTCATTCAAATTTGACATTCAGATGATAAAATTACTTTTGTCAATGTCTTCCTGGTCAGCTGAGCGTCATGACCCCTGGGTCACTTGTTTTTAATAAATAGTTAAACTCTTATATTATATGTTCTGCTTATAAGTTATATGGCCAAGTCAAAATCTGTGTGACAATAGTACTCCATTTGTTAATAAAATAAATGAAATCAATTCTCTTCTCTTTCTCCAAAGGTACTATCAAAATCATACATAAGCTAAACAACAACAACTCATAATACAGCTTATACTTATTACCACACAAAACCAGCATGTGCCTCATTTCTAAATCATATTTTTTATCATATATAACAGCTGAGCGCCGTGACCCATAGGTCCCTTGTTTCCCTTGTTGCATCACTAAATGGTTTCAGGCCAAAGGTTTCATTTATTACACAGTCCATATGCTTTAGCTCATGTCCATTATTCTATAATTTACAGAGTTTCATTTAAGCTGGGCCATTTACTCTTAGCTTTTCAAATGGTAATATACATGGAAAAACCATAAGAAATAAACATATTATGCAGTTATTAATATTTTCCAAAATTCAGCTGAGTGACGCGACCCATAGGTCCCTTGTTTTATAAAAAGTCAGCTGAAAAGCATTTTGTACTGGGAAAATAAATTTCCAAGTGATTTCAAGTAGGGACGACTTTTGTGTACAGATGGCAGCACTTGGTTTACCATTGGCAGATTGCCAGTGCCTTGATGTTGGCCATTAGCCAAGATGATGTCAGCTCTATAAATAGTTTTGACACACTGGCAGGATTGGAAGAAGTGCAGCCAGGTATAGGTCAAGAGTTCACTCAGTGCAATAGCTGCATTCTATTATAGCTTTGGCAGACTGCTCACTGCATCATATTTGGCACCAAAGTTCAGGCTGAATCTATTTATAGCTTTGGCAGACTGCCAGCTATGTCAGATTATGCAACAGGTCAAGAGTTCACTCACTGCAGCAAGGCACAGGTCAGAAGTTCACTCAGTCTAGCCAGGTGCAGTTCAAGAGTTCACTCAGTGTGGTAGCTTGAGGTAGCAATTTGTCACAGGTCACTCGGGGGAAACTGCCTTACTCACCTAAGCCTTGTCAGCCTAGTGCATCAAACTATGGGGAAGTTTGATGTATTGGACTAATATTTTGACCTGTCTATCTCATTTACAAGACAGGTGGTGCCATGTACATTGAATTTTGCACAGTGTATGTGCCTGCTTATTTCTACAGAGGAATTTGATATATCAGCCTGAAATTGGGCATATTTTTACATATCAAATAGCTTTGTCGTATACAAGACTGGTGGTGCCACCTACAATAATTTTTGCACAATGTGTGTCCCTGCTTATTTCTCAGGAGGGGTTTGATATATCAGTCTGAAAATTGGCATATGTGTATATCTCTGATAGCTTTGTTGTATACAAGACTGGTGCACCCATGCCAGAATTTCAGCAGTGATGTTTGGGTAATTGTTCTTATTCAAAATGATTAGTACTTGCATTGTTCATATACATGAAAAGTAATGGTCCATCATTGAAGCATTACGTCTGGTGTATTTCCAAATGTACAGGTTTGCATTAGGCCTGTAGGCCTTGTTTTAAAATGTTCTAGTAGTTCTAGTAGTTTAGCATTTTGCTGAAACCATAATGACAAAGGTAGATATGCAGGACATTAGAGGATCAATATTAAATTTTAAAAATAAACCTCCATTCATACTCCCAAAATTTGCACAGGTTCGCATTAGGCCTGTAGGCCTTGTTCAAATTAATAGCATAAAAATAAAATCAGTACCTTAAATTTTGCCCAACTTTGACCTTGGCATGTTTTTTTCCTGTAAGTACCATTGATTTAATTTTCACAGCATGTAAACATAAGTATTTAATTTGTTTAAATCTGAAATTTGAAAAATAAAAGCTTGAAAATTAGGCTAGTTATTGATTTGTTTCTCGAGGCTCTATTGTAGTCATTTGCTTTGATTACAGATTACAGATGCAGGGTCCCACTCTAGACTGGTACCCCCGCTCTATTATGGCACCGTTGCTCTTGGCCAATCATAGAGACAGCGTACAACGCCATCTTATGTACTCCCGGCAGACTGGTTCCAACTCCAGTATGTATTATATATGTTAAAAATAGGCATTTCGTTTGCTCAGAGAAGTTGCCAAAAGTTGGTTGTACATTACGTGTGACTTTAATGATTAGATCAATAGATATTAATAATAAATCCATGCTAAATGCAGTGGAATATCAAAGATTCAGTATATCGTATTATCTATACATCCACGTTTCAATTTTTGTGCAACCAATCATATTTCAATATTAGAAAACTAGAAATATATAAAGGAAATTATTTTATAAGATATCTTCACGGATAATCAGCGAGGATCGCGTGAACGTCCATGACAACCGGTATGAGCGTGCATACTGGAGTTGGAACCAGTCTTTAGGTAAGTTAGGAGTTGCAACTGGGAGTACTTAAGATGGCGTTGTACGCCTGTCTCTATGCTGGGCTGAGGGCCATAATAGAGCAGGGTACCAGTCTAGGTCCCACTCCAGGTCACTTGAAGTCAGCTATTCCAGGGTTTCTTATTTGTAACAGTCATGCACTGGGGGATACCCCTGCTGTGACAGGTGTACAGTTATTCTCATATGACCACCTCAACCCCCCCCCCCCCCCTGCAAACCCAACCCACCAAGTGTTATGGAGTAATTGTTATTGTTTTCACTGTATCTCCTTAATTGTAATGCTGTTTCCACTCCAATATACAAAAACTTTCCTTGAAAAGGTAATTCAAGGTTTAATCCAGAAGATGCCATGTTTAAATGATTTTTACAAATATAATTAAACCCATCAGTATGCTTAAATTTATAAAATATGAAGCACATTATGGATAAATAAAGACACAATTTAAAATTGTGAAATCTAAATCAAGTATTATTTTTAGATATTTTTTGTTTTGCAGATTTAAAAGATATATTTTTGTGGTAAAAACTAAATAAACATTTGTATGCATGATGTGGTGTTATCTGACAAGATTGAGATTTATTATGATGCAATTTAGAATTATGAATCAACTTTAATATTCAGATATATATGTTATATTGGAAATGTATAGAAATATAAACTTATAATAAAAAAAAATTGATGTGATAAAAAAATGAGGATCTAATACAAACATTTGTTCATTATTTTCCTGTCTCAGCCGATTCGAGGTCAGGCTTTGTTTGACCTGTATGTATGTTGTTAATTAGTATATTAGTTTTAACTGTATACATTTCATAAAATAAAAAAATACATATATATTTAATAATATATATTATAAAAAATAAAAATAGATTCAATTGAACAAATGTGTTAACTACTGAAATGTCAACAGTTAATCAAAAAGCCAACTAATGATCATGGTAATAGTACAGATCATTTGTTCACAAACTGCTCACATGCTTCAGTTTCAACATTAGGAAACAAATCTTCAGGTCACAAAATATTATTTGCAACAATTTCTTGCTCATCAATACAAACCAATCATATTAACCAACTATGGCCTATATTACCTCTTCCTCTTACACTTTATCTCCATTTAATATTATTTTAGATTTATACCTTCAAGGTCAACTTCAGCTGAGCACAGTGACCCATGGGTCCCTTGTTACCTTCAAGGTCAACTTCAGCTGAGCACAGTGACCCATGGATCCCTTGTTACCTTCAAGGTCAACTTCAGCTGAGCACAGTGACCCGTGGATCCCTTGTTTCTCTTTTTTTGAGATCTTCAGATGAAGCAGTCTGTCCATTAACAGGGCAAAAATTGTAACTGTTGGACCTAGAAGCTCCAGGGAGGTCCTAGGCAAATCTCCTTGGAAACCTGAAATTTGACCATGGTTACCTATATTTTGCAAACTACAGGCTTAAAACATGTTTTCGAGAACCCAGTCTGTCAGATTGCATGGACACAAATTGTATCCACTAGACCTAGAAATTCTAATTTTACACCCATGGAGTTCCATAAAGAATCTCTATGGAAACATGAAATTAGGTCATGGTGACCTATATTACTGGCCAAAAACATTTCAAGCACCCAGACAGTCAGACAGGCTATAAAACTTTACTGTTAGACCTATAATCGTCTGTCTTGACATCAAGGGATGTCCATAAAAAATGTGCATGGTCACTTTTAGCTCAGCTGACTGCATACAAAAAGCTAGATGTAATGGGAATGGCTAGACATATTATCATGAATCTTTTTCTTCTTGCTGATTTTGAAGAACTTTAATTGCTACAGTTAATTGGAGATACAACCTACAAAATATGGCATTCAGATGATAAAATTCCTTTTGTGAATGTCTTCCTAGTCAGTGGAGCGTCATGATCCATGGGTCATTTGTTAATAAATGGACCAGACCGCTAGGACTGGTCCACCTTCTTGACCGGACCACCTGCAGCTGGACCGAACCAGGACTGGACCGCTAATGTGATGGACTGGACCACCAAGGGGTTATTCCCGTTTGGTCCACACCTCTAATCTTGATGTGGTCTCGAGGCGAGAGAGCTTAATTACTTTGTGATGGCTCTAATTTGGTCAGAGGTTTTTGGTGCTTCCTCTTTGTGTACACAAAGAGTGAGATGCACGTCTGCCCTGTTATAATGGTGTTATGAGACTGGATCTTGTATTTTCAGAACCTGCAACCTGACTACACAATGGAGAGCCATGCAAGAGACTTGGAAAATTACGTTAATGTGGCAAGGAACAAGCGGCGCAGGGCCAAAGCATTGTTAGACTTTGAAAGACATGATGATGATGAACTGGGATTCAGAAAGAATGATATCATCACCGTAAGTGACTGACAGTAACGCTGATTAAAATCTATTTAAAATACTTACAAAGGAACTTTCAACAGAGAAAAGTTTCAACTGTGGTGTTCTTGTACCCCATTATGATTCAAATTTCAGAAAGCTTCAGAAAGTAAAAAAATAGCCTGACTTATGTGCATGGAACTCTTTAAATTTGCAAGTTCTTCATCATGTTTGAGCACACTTGTATGCCATTTGTATTTTAAGCTCACCTGTTAGCTGTTTCTAGGGTGCAACATTTCTCCTCCATTTTGTGTCATTTTTAGCTTAGCTGACTATAAGTCTACTGAGCTATAGCGATGGTCTTAAGTCAGTCCGACAATCTGTTCTTCCATTAAACTGGCACATTTTAAAACCATTGGACCTATGAATCCAAAATGTGGCATACTCTTAGATGTCTGCAAAATCTCCTACCATACCTAAAAATTAGATCAATATGACTTTGTTCCTTCGAGATATTAAACAAAACCTAAATTTTCCATTAAAAACCCATTGTTACATTTCAAGACTGCCTAATATCAAACCACTTATGGCTGTGTTATGGGAAGCTGAATTTAGTCATATGCCATAACAGCCCATTTTAGCTCAGTGGCTACAAAGATCTTCTTCTAAAAACCACTGGGCCAAATTCTTAAATCTCACGCATTAATTTTCCTTAGATGTTGATAATTCAAGTTTGTTCAAATGGTTTTGGTTCAGTGATTTTTGGCTCAGTTATGGGAAGCTTAACCATTTGCTGTATTTTTGCATATGAGTTATAAACCTGCAAAATTTTTTTTGACTGATGCCACTGAGGCAGATTTGTTTAATATTTTACAAGAATAATCCCCTGAATAATTCTTATAATAATTGTCATTTATGGTTCCATAGAATGAATTTTGGCTGAACTATAAAAATTGAATATAATCATTTTACCATATATGTTAGCTGTGTGAAGCAGGTACATCTAGCCTGGCACCAGTTTATCAGCATCTGATACATCATGCCACTAGACATTTAGATTTTAGGTTATCTATGGTTAATATTGACAAGAATGTTTTTAAAAGCTTTTAAAAAATGTAGATTTATGATTTTAGATATTCATCATGCCAGGCAATGTTTACAATCACAGGTATACACTATACAGCTCTCAGTGGGTATATAAAGACAGCTGTACATGGATTATAAATAATTGGTATCCATACTCAACTTAATTCAGATTTTGCCATCAGTGAGATGTATCTGTATTATAATTTTGCATACAATATGCATCTGTAGTAATTTTTAGCGAACCTGTGAGCTAATGCGATGGTGTGGTGGCGTCTGTCGTCTGTAAATTAAACCATATTATCTCGAAAACGACTGGAGCTAGCATCATGAAATTTAACACAAAAAATTAACCATCTGAAAAACTCTGCATTTTCTTAGATTTTAAAGAGAAAAAGCTAAAAAACTTTCTCCTCCAAAACAGTCAAGCCAGATTGTTTAATATTTCACAGAAATAATCTTTTATACCAACTCTCTCAAGTTGGTTCAAATGGTGCAAGTTTTGTGAATTTTGGCCGAGTTACAAGAAGTTGAACTTAGACATATGTCCAAAAAAGCATACTAAAATGACAATCTCAGATACGGCCGGAGCTATCATCACCAAATTTTATGCCAGTGTTGGTCACATGAGTCATATATGAAATTCACCAAATTTTTTGCCAGTGTTGGTCACATGAGTCATATATGAAATTCAGGTATTGGTGGCGCCACGTACATTGACCTTTTTCGTACGGGGGTCATTGGTCATCTGTACATTAACCCATAATTTCTCAGGAATAGCAGGAGCTACCATCCCCAGATTTTATGCAATTATCTGTCACACATCAAATTTTGTGGGATTCAGCTTATTTTTTTGCTATCTGTATTTACTTAGATTTTATTGGGAAAAAGTTGAAAAACCTTTAAAAGTCTTCTTCTTGTAAAATGTCTAGCCAAATTGTTCAATATTTTACAGAAATGATCCCAGAGGTAAGCCCTATCAAGTTTGTTCAGATGGTTTGCATTTGATTAATTTTAGCAGAGTTACATGAATATGAACTTTTGTCATTTGGCCAAGTAAGCATACTGACATAGTAATCTCAGAAATGACAGAAGCTAGCATTACAAAGTATTGTGCAAATGTTGGTCACATGACTTATATTTGAAATTGCAAATTTTGTGGTGCCACCTACATTGACCTGTTTTTTTATGGGCAAAAACCTCATAATTTTAGCCTCTTTCAGCTTAAAATGTTTATGATGAAACTGTCAAGTTAAATTGTTCAATTTTTCAAAAGAATTATTCTAGGATATGGTTCTTTCAATCATATCAGAATAGACTGAGTTTGTTGATTTTTGGTTGAGTACTGAAAAGCTTAAGGACATGGTTCTTTCAGTAGTATCAGAAAAGCTTAAATTGGTCTTTTAGCCATTATTATGTCTATTTCAAACTGAGGACTGCAATAGTTTTCTTCTTCAAAATTATTGTTTCAACTATTACTTCTGTAACATTGCACAAAAATTATTACTTGAATGATTTTTTGTAGAATTATTGGACCTTTAACAATGAAAGGACTGCATCTTTTATTATTCTAGATATTTTAATAAAAATTTCATGAATATGTCAGCTTGGGAAAAAAAGCATTTTAGCCAAAGTCTTTCAGTATGTGTAAACAGATTAATCAACAGGCCAAGATTGAATCTGTATCTTTAAATAGGTTGAGAAACTGGCAACTGTTTCAGATTTGGCAACAGATCAAGAGTTCATTCAGTGCAGCCAGATATAGGTCAAGAGTTCAATCAGTGCAGCCAAGCACATGGCATGTGATCACCTCATGAGTGACATGTGAACACCTCATGGGCACCATGTGATCACTTCATGGGTGTCAAGCCCCTCAGGGCAGGGCCCCTGCATGAGCTTATGCAATGGTGTGGCTACTATTTCAGATTTGGCTACAGGCTAGAGGTCAGTCTGGATCTATTTATAGCTTTGGCAGACTGCCAACTGTATCAGATTAGGCAACAGGTCAAGAGTTCACTCAGTGCAGCCAGGTATGGGTCAGGAGTTTACTCAGTGCAGTAGCTGCATTCTATTTATAGCTTTGGCAGACTGCCAACTGTGTCAGATTATGCAACAGGTCAAGAGTTCACTCAGTGCAGCCAGGTACAGGTCAAAATTTCACTCAAGCTAGCCAGGTGCAGGTCATGAGTTCACTCAGCCCCATGCATCAGACTCAAGGTAAGTTTGATGTATTGGCCTAATATTTTGACCTGTCTATGTGTCTTTGATGGCTTTCTCGCTCACAAGACAGGTGTCGCCACCTACCATGACTTTTGCACACATTTTTCTCAGGAGGGGTTTGATATATCAGTCTGAAATTGGGCTTATGTATATATCTCTGATAGCTTCGTTGTATACAAGACTGGTGGTGCCAGCTACAATCTTTTTGGTGTTGTGTGCACCTATGCCAGAATTTCAGCAGTGATGTTTGTGTAATTGTTTCTTATTCAAAATGTTTAGTACTTGAATAGTTCATATACATGAAAAGTAATGGTCCAGCATTGAAGCATTATACCTGGTGTATTTCCCAATGCACAGGTTCGCATTAGGCCTGTAGGCCTTGTTTTTTGTGTTGTGTGCACCCATGCCAGAATTTCAGCAGTGATGTTTGTGTAATTGTTTCTTATTCATAATGTTTATTACGTGCATTGTTCATTATATGAGAAGTAATGGTCCAGCATTGAAGCATTATACCTGGTGTATTTCCCAATGCACAGGTTCGCATTAGGCCTGTAGGCCTTGTTATTTGTTAACAAAAACCACTGACTTTTTTATTCATTCCCCTAGACATTTTAGCTGCCTAGTGTTATGGAATCTGATTTTTAGCTCAGCTGACTATAAGCCATCTGAGCTATAGTCATCGTCCATTGTCCGTCGTCCGTCCGTCTGTCCGTCCGTCTGTCTGTCCGTCTGGATGTCCGTCCGTAAGACTGGCACGTTTCGACACCGTTGGACCTACGAATCTGAATTTCGGCATACAGTTAGATGTCCCCATAATCTCCTACCATGCCAAAAATTGGGTCAATAGGACTTCGTTCCCCTGAGATATTAAGGAAAAACCTCAATTTTTTATTAAAAATCTATTTTCACACTTCAGGACTGCCTAAAATCAAAACCACTCATCTGGTTTTCTTCATATTTACCATAAATATTCCTCTATATAGTTCCTATGTACATGCCAGATATTAAGTCAGTATTGTATAATTCAAAAAAGTTATGGGCCCAAACATAATGGACTTTGTAAAAAAATCAGGAAGATATTTGGTCACTTAAGACCAAAAGTGTTAAAGGTAGGGACTTTTTTCCAGTAATACAACTTATATTAATCAAAATTTAATTGTATACCAAAAATTAGATCAAAATTTGTTAAATTTCTTTAAATATTGGCAAAAATATAAAATTGGTACCTTAAATTTTGCCTTACTTTGGCCATGGCACGTTTTTTTCCTGTAAGTACTGTGGATTTAATTTTCACACCATGTATACATAAGGATTTAATCTGTTAAAATCTGAAATTTAAAAATAAAAGCTGCAAAATTAGGCTAGTTATTGAATTTTTTGGAGGCTCTTGTTGTATTCCCTTACATTGTCAAGCAGTCCACTTTGATGACTGTTGGTCATTCAGTGCACATCTCTATGCTCCCCAGGCTGTTGACATAATTTTAGATGTCCCCAAAATCTCCTACCATACCGAAAATTGGGTCATTAGGACTTTGTTCAGGACTTCGAGATATTAAGGAAAAAAAACTCTGTTTTCCATAAAAAAAGCCATTGGTACACTTCAGGGCTGCCTAATATCAAAACCACTGATCTGTTTTTGATCGTGTTTAGGATTCACATTCTTTTATACATTTTCTATGAACATACCAAAAATTAGGTTAGTATTGGGTATTATTTTGAAGTTATGGGCCAAAACATAATGCAATTTGTTAAAAAATCAGAAAATATATTTACTCACATGAGAATTGCTGAACCTGGAGACTTTTTTTCAGGAATATAACTTTATTTAATCAAGATTCAATTGTTTACCCAAAATTAGATCTGAATTTTGCAAATTTTTCAAGTTATTAGCATAAATAAAAAATCAATACCTTAAATTTTGTCCAACTTTGGCACTGTTGATTGAATTTTCACAGCATATATACATAAGGATTTAATCTTTTAAAATCTGAAATTTCAAAGAAATTGATTGGAAAGAATAGCTTTTATTCATGTTTTCATACACCATGTCAAGTGTTGTTTACATCTAGCCCACCTAGTAGTACAGCCTTCACTTGCATTATGTAACCCACCCCAGGCAGCTTGCCTTGGGTCAGCTTGGCCACTACCAGCAGGCTTCCCCTCTGCTCTGCACTCCCTCCCCCCCCCCCCCCCCCAGATGGTGCATAAACTAGATGAATGTTATTATTTTCTGTATGTGATTCATTCTTATTCTAGGCTATGCTACATTTTAGATTTTGTATCGTACCACCAGGGTTACAATGATTAAAGTGTACATTTAATTGTGTCCACAAAGTGGTGTATTGCTATGAAAGTGTGGATGTTCATGAGATAAGTAATTCCTTACTTCAGAGGAGTAAAAACTTCACCAGGTGTAAAATTGACTATTAATTTCAGTAATTAATTAAAACTTGGATAGTAATTAGCACAATGATATCGTTTGTTTCTCATTCAACCAACAGTGTGTATACTTTATTTGAAAAGATGTTTTATTTTATCAAATTTACTGAATCTTTTATTTTATTTTGGTGAATAAAATTAAGCAGGTACTGAAAACTCCAATGTGCAAAACTTTTTAATAGTGATTCAAGGAATATTCTTGTAGATGCCATGTTGTGGCATTATTTTCTTTTAAATTCAGTTTAAACATTTATGATTTAAAAATAATTAAATATATGTGTATGCATAATATGACCCAATATGAGCTACACTCTGGATATATGATGATTGCAACTTTTGCAACAATTCTAATATTTTAACTTATTGTTTCAGTTTTTTACTCTGTATATATATAATGATTGCAACTTTTGCAACAATTCTAATATTTTAACTTATATTTTCAGGTTTTTTCATTTCAAATTTATAAAACCTGTAATAAAAAAAATGATTCAGATAAAAACTTTTTAATGGAAAAAGTGGATATGCTTAAAAAAAATAGGCTTATATATAAACTTAAATGCATTATTCCCTTGAAAGTGAAATAAAGGTATTAGTCTATTCTGTCCACTTGCCTGTCCATCTGTAAATTTTCCATCTGTAAATTTTCATACATTACAGTATCTCAAAACTTTTACTGTTTTTCTTCATGACAGTCTTGTCAGAGTATTAGTTTGCAATCATATATTTAGAACTTTACTATAACCAAGTAGGAGGGCCCCTTTCCTCTTAGCTTTTCATATTCTTATATAAATGAAAAACATTACAATAGAATATTTCTACATCCACCTTCGTGCTGCCCTCACTTTTCCCTTCTCCGAACCCCATCCCAAAGTCAGCCTCAGTAAGCAAGAACAAGATGAATCAGATATATTCATACTTTAATATTTTGTATAACTATTCGTCCATAGGTACCTATGTACATGCCAGAAATTATGTCAATATTGTGTAATATGTAGACATAGTGGGCATCACAATAATGTACCTTGTCAAGACTAAAGAGATATTGTGTCATACAGTCACAAATTCATAAATCACTTCATCAGCATAGTTAATCATAACATCATATCTGTCAAATTGAAAGCTTGCAGACTACCATACACTTTAGATCCTTCAACAAATAGCCTTATCATCATTCTACTACTGCTTATTACTGCTGTCATTGCATTCATATTTGCTCAAATATATCACAATTTTCTACACCTCTTTAATAAATAAAAAATAAACCACTATATATGACTCTATTAATCCATCAGTCAGGTTATTTCATTTATCATTTACTCACATATTACATTACATTCCTTTATAATAGCCCAACATGTCCATGATATTCACAAGCTTTATCGACTCGATATAGTATCACAGTGGAGAAACATTTATGGTCCAATCACAATCAGCTGAGCGCCGTGACCCATGGGTCCCTTGTTTTATCTCTGTTACAGAATTTGTGTTCATCACGCATACGTGCTCTGTTCATATTAGGTTCCGTAACATAAAATTGGGGGCTGTCGTCGGGATGCTTAATAGTTTTCAAATTTATTAGGCCTTGACCTGGACACATTGTTTTATCATACATTGTTTACAAGATTACATATTGTTTACAGTACATTGTTTACAGGATTTATCTCAGTGTTTTTAGCTCAGCTGACTATAAGTCATCTGAGCTATAGTCGTGGTCCATTGTCCGTCGTCCGTCCTTCTGTCCATCCGTCCGTCCGTCCGTAGATGTGGCACGTTTTGAAACCGTAAGACCTAGGAACCTAAAATTCGGCATAGTGTTAGATGTCCCAAAGATCTCCTACCAAGCCAAAACTGGGTCTTTGCGACTTTGTTCCTTTGAGAAATTAAGCAAAAACCTCAATTTTTTATTAAAAACCTATTTTCACACTTCAGGGCTACCTAATATCAAAACCACTCATCTGTTTTTCCTCATATTTACCATAAATATTCCTCTATATAGTTCCTATGTACATGCCTGAAATTATGTCTGTATTATATAATTTAAGAAAGTTATGGGCCAGAACATAATGCATTTTGTAAAAAATCAGGAAAGATATTTGATCACTTAACACAAAACTTGTTAAAGCTATGGACTTTTTTTCAAGTAATATAACTTTAATTAATCAAAATTAAATTGTATACCAAAAATTAGATCAAAATCTTTTAAATTTTTTCTAAAATATTAACAAAAATAAAAAATTGGTACCTTAAATTTTGCCTTACTTTGACCATGGCACTTTTTGTTCCTGTAAGTAATGTGGATTTAATTTTCTCAGCATGTTTTTGTTAGCATTTTGTCTATTAACACCAAAAATTTGAAACCAGTTGATCAAAAACTGTAGATTTTATTCAAGTTTTCAAGCACCATGTAACATATTGTTTACATCAGGCTAGTGTTATGCAGTTTGCAAGAGCTCAGCTCCCCAGCTTAAGCTCTCAGTTCCTAAAATCTGGCATACAATTAGATGTCTCCAAAATCCCCTATCATGCCAAGAATTTGGTCACTAGGACTTAATACCTTTGAGATATTAATGAAAAACTTCATTTTTCAATTAAAAACCCTTTGTTACACTTCAATACTGCCTAATATCAAAACCACTGATCTGACTTTAATCATATATAATATACATGTTTTTCTATACATTCTCTGTGCACATGCCAGAAATGATGTCAGTATTGCGTAATTGTTTTAAGTTATGGGCCCAAACATAATGCACTTTTTAAAAAATCAAGAAATATATTTACTCCCTTAACAAGAGGATTGCTGAAGCTAGAGATTTTTTGTCAGGGATGTAACATTATTTAATCAAGATTCAATTGAATACCAAAAATTAGTTCTGAATTTTTAAAATTTTATAAGTTATTAGTATAAATATAAAATTAGTACCTTAGATTTTGCCCAACTTTGACCATTTCACTTTTGTTTCATGTGAGCTCTGTTTATATAATTTTCATATCATGCACACATAAGGATTTCAGCTTTTTAGTTTAGAAAGCTGAAAGAAATTGGCCAAAAATTGTAGCTTTTATTAATGTTTTTATGAGACCATGTCAGACCTTGGCTCTCTCCAGCCACTCTTGAGTCACCTGTATGTTGACCTTGTTGAACTTTCAGCAAATTATGCACGCTTGAGGCGAGGCATATACTTGGGCAGCCAGGTAGCTTATGGCCAGCCACAGTTGATCCAGGTGTCCAACCCAACTCATCTAGTAGTTTTAACCAACAACATAACAATAAACAATAAATTAATCAATTTTTAGCTCAGCTGACTATAATTCATCTGAGCTATAGTCGTGGTCCATTGTCCGTCGTTCGTCCGTCCGTCCGTCAGTCCGTCCGTCCGTCCGTCCGTCCGTAGATGTGGCACGTTTTGAAACCGTAAGACTTAGGAATCCAAAAAATTTTGCATAATGTTAGCTGTCCCCAAGATCTCCTACCAAGCCGAAAACTGGGTCTTTGCGACTTTGTTCCTTTGAGAAATTAAGGAAAAACCTCAATTTTTTTATTAAAAACCTATTTTCACACTTTAGGGCTGCCTAATATCAAAACCACTCATCTGTTTTTCCTCATATTTACCATAAATATTCCTCTATATAGTTCCTATGTACATGCCTGAAATTATGTCTGTATTATATAATTTAAGAAAGTTATGAGCCAGAACATAATGCATTTTGTAAAAATTCAGGAAAGATATTTGATCACTTAACACAAAACTTGTTAAAGCTATGGACTTTTTTTCAAGTAATATAACTTTAATTAATCAAAATTAAATTGTATACCCAAAATTAGATCAAAATCTTTTAAATTTTTTAAAATATTAGCAAAAACAAAAAATTGGTACCTTAAATTTTGCCTAACTTTGACCATGGCACGTTTTTTTCCTGTAAGTACTGTGGATTTAATTTTCTCAGCATGTTTTTGTTAGCATTTTGTCTGTAAACACCAAAAATTTGAAACCAGTTGATCAAAAACTGTAGATTTTATTCAAGTTTTCAAGCACCATGTAACATATTGTTTACATCAGGCTAGTGTTATGCAGTTTGCAAGAGCTCAGCTCCCCAGCTTAAGCTCTCAGTTCCTAAAATTTGGCATACAATTAGATGTCTCTAAAATTCCCTACCATGCCAAGAATTTGGTCACTAGGACTTAATACCTTTGAGATATTAATGAAAAACTTCATTTTTCAATTAAAAACCCATTATTACACTTCAATACTGCCTAATATCAAAACCACTGATCTGACTTTAATCATATATAATATACATGTTTTTCAATACATTCTCTGTGCACATGCCAGAAATGATGTCAGTATTGCGTAATTGTTTTAAGTTATGGGCCCAAACATAATGCACTTTGTAAAAAATCAAGAAATATATTTACTCCCTTAACAAGGGGCTTGCTGAAGCTAGAGATTTTTTGTCAGGGATGTAAGGTTATTTAATCAAGATTCAATTGAATACCCAAAATTAGTTCTGAATTTTTAAAATTTTATAAGTTATTAGTATAAATATAAAATTAGTACCTTAAATTTTGCCCAACTTTGACCATTTCACTTTTGTTTAATGTGAGCTCTGTTTATATAATTTTCATATCATGCACACACAAGGATTTCAGCTTTTTAGTTTAGAAAGCTGAAAGAAATTGGCCAAAAATTGTAGCTTTTATTAATGTTTTTATGAGACCATGTCAGACCTTGGCTCTCTCCAGCCACTCTTGAGTCACCTGTATGTCGACCTTGTTGAACTTTCAGCAAATTATGCACGCTTGAGGTGAGACAGACACCGGGGCAACAAGGCAGCTTATGGCCAGCCTCAGTTGATCCAGGTGTCCAACCCAACTCATCAAGTAGTTTTAACCAACAACATAACAATAAATTAATCAATTTTTATTGGTTTTTAATAACAAATTAAAGAAAAATAGAAAAGGAATTTGTTAGTTTATATTAATAGGGAAATAACTTGCAGTTACTGATGATATAAGAATCTTGTATTGATGGATAGAATGTCACGTATTCCAAATAACACCATGCAGTCACCTATGGCATTTTTCAGTTCAATTTTAATAATAAAAAAGTAAATCATATTATTCATTACTAATCATTAGGGATCATATGAAGGAAATTAATGATAGACAAAGATGCAGTTGATAATATTAATCTAGATTCCTACTGTGTCTAGTGTGTACATTGATGTGAAATTAGTCCAAAATAAATATATCACATTTATTTTTTTTTTAATATAAATAAAAGCCATAAAACCAGGTACTTATGATCATTATTTAAATGTGTGAATTTTGTACATTCTGGATTCTCAACACCATTGTTTGGTGAAAACTGAATAAATACCAGACATGGTGGGAATACTTTGCAATTGTATTTAAATACGAATATGAATATGTACTCCATTATAAAATTTCTTGCATAAAGAATGGGAATTCAGGAAAAAATGAAAGTATATGAATACCAGTGCAAATACTTTCCAAATGTATTCATGAATGCATTCATGAATATATTCTTTAATATTATTTTAATAATCATTTCAGTTATATTTCATTTTAAAAATCATACGATTCTCTTATTATTTTTAATAAAAATTATATCTGGGACAATATTTGTAATTTTTTTAATAAATAGTTAAACTCTTATATTATATGTTCTGCTTATAAGTTATATGGCCAAGTCAAAATCTGTGTGACAATAGTACTCCATTTGTTAATAAAATAAATGAAATCAATTCTCTTCTCTGTCTCCAAAGGTACTATCAAAATCATACATAAGCTTAACAACAACAACTCATAATACAGCTTATACTTATAACCACACAAAACCAGCATATGCCTCATTTCTAAATCATATTTTTTTATCATATATAACAGCTGAGCGCCGTGACCCATAGGTCCCTTGTTATTGGTTTTTAGCTCAGCTGACTGAAAGTCATCTGAGCTATAGCGATCACTCTTTGGATGTGTCCGTCTGTCCGTCCGTTAACCAGGCACAAATCGTAACCACTGGACCTAGAACCTTGTAACTTGGCATTCTGAGAGGTCCATGAAAAATCTCCTTGGAAACCAGAAATTAGGTCTCTGTTACCCATATCCTTCGAGCTATGGGGCCCTAAAGTACCCCCCAGAAAAGTAAAAAATTTCATACAAAAACTTCAATATCTCATTAACTACATCACTGATGGTCATGATTTTTTGCATACATATTGATCATGAGATGTTCCATCAGTTCCTGCAGACTGGTGGCGCCACCTGTATTTATTTATTTTTTATGAATTTTTTTCTCTATTTTTGAGACCTTTAAAAATGTGAACATCTGTTAACAAGGCACAAATTGTAAAGACTGGACCTAGAATCTTCATTCTTGAGACATTGAGAGGTAAGTGAAAAAATGTCCATGGAAACCAGAAATTAGGTCTCTGTTACCCATATCCTTCGAGCTATGGGGCCCCGAAGTACCCCCCAGAATAGTAAAAAATTTCATACAAAAACTTCAATATCTCATTAACTACATTACTGATGGTCATGATTTTTTGCATGGATATTGATCATGGAGTGTTTCATCAGTTCTGCAGACTGGTGGCGCCACCTGTATTTTTTCAATTTTTACGAATTTTTTTCTCTATTTTTGAGAATTCTGAAGATGCAGTCATCTGTCAACAGGGCACAAATCGTAACGACTGGACCTAGAATCTTCTCCCTTGACATGCAGAGAGGCCCATAAAAAGTCTCCTTGGAAACCTGAAATTAGGTCTCTGTTACCCATAACCTCTGAGCTATGGGGCTCCGAAGTACCCCCCAGAATAATGGAAAATTTGATACAAAAGTTCAAGTAACTGATCAACTATTGCATTGATCACCATGATTCTTTGCATTGATTTTGATCATGGGGTGTTTCATCAGTTTCTGCAGACTGGTGGTGCCACCTGTATTTTTTCGATTTTTACGTGTTTTTTTCTCTATTTTTGAGACATTAAAAGATGCGGTCATCGGTTAACAGGGCACAAATCTTAATGACTGGACCTAGAATCGTCTCTCTTGACATGCAGGGAGGCCCATGAAAAGTCTCCTTGGAAACCTGTTACTAGGTCTCTGTTACCCATAACCTCTGAGCTATGGGGCTCAGAAGTAACCCCCAGAATAATGGAAAATTTGATACAAAAGCTCAAATATCTGAACAACTATTGCATTGATCACCATGATTTTTTGTATGGATATTGATCATGGGATGTTTCATCAGTTTCTGCAGTCTGGTGGCGCCACCTGTATTTTTTCGATTTTTACGAATTTTTTTCTCTATTTATGAGACCTTAAGATGGGGTCATCTGTTAACAGGGCACAAATCGTAACGCCTGGACCTAGAATCTTCTCTCTTGACATGCAGGGAGGCCCATTAAAAGTCTCCTTAGAAACTTAGAAAAAGGTCTCTGTTACCCATTTTCTTCGAGCTATGGGGCTCCGAAGTACCCCCCAGAATGATGGAAAATTTAATACAAAAGCTCAAGTATCTGAAAAACTATTGCAATGATCACCATAATTCTTTGCACGGATATTGATCTTGGAATGTTTCATCAGTTTCTGCAGTCTGATGGCGCAACTGTTATTTTTTCGATTTTTACGAATTTTACAGGGCACAAATTGTAATGCCTAGACCTAGAATCTTCTGTCTTGACATGCAGAGAAGCCCATAAAAAGTTTTCTTGGAAACCTCAAATTAGGTCTCTGTTACCCATATTCTTCGAGCTATTGGGCTCAGAAGTACCCCCCAGAATAATGGAAAATTTGATACAAAAGCTCAAGTATCTGAACAACTAATGCATTGATCACCATGATTCTTAGCATTGATATTGATCATTGGGTGTTTCATCAGTTTCTGCAGTCTGGTGGCGCCATCTGTATTTTTTTCAATTTTTAGCTCAGCTGACTGAAAGTCATCTGAGCTAGAGCGATCACTCTTTGTCCTTCGTCCGTCTGTCCGTCCGTTAACCAGGCACAAATTGTAACCACTGAACCTAGAACCTTGTAATTTGGCATTCTGAGAGGTCCATGAAAAATCTCCTTGGAAACCAGAAATTAGGTCTCTGTTACCCATATCCTTCGAGCTATGGGGCCCCAAAGTACCCCCCAGAAAAGTAAAAAATTTCATACAAAAACTTCAATATCTCATTAACTACATCACTGATGGTCATGATTTTTTGCATACATATTGATCATGAGTTGTTCCATCAGTTCCTGCAGACTGGTGGCGCCACCTGTATTTTTTTATTTTTTACGAATTTTTTTCTCTATTTTTGAGACCTTTAAAAATGTGAACATCTGTTAACAAGGCACAAATCGTAAAGACTAGACCTAGAATCTTCATTCTTGAGACATTGGGAGGTCAATGAAAAAATCTCCTTGGAAACGAGAAATTAGGTCTCTGTTACCCATATCCTTTGAGCTATGGGACCCAAAAGTACCCCCTTGATTAGTCAAAAATTTCTTACAAAAACTTCAATATCTCAATAACTACATCACAGATGGTAATGAATTTTGGCATACATATTGATCATGAGATGTTCCATCAGTTCCTGCAGACTGGTGGCACCACCTGTATTGTTAGATTTTTTACGATTTTTTCCTCTATTTTTGAGACCTTTAAGGATGCTGTCATCTGTTAATGTGGCACAAATCGTAACGACTGGACCTAGAATCTTCATTCTGGAAACACTTAGAGACCTATGAAAAGTCTCCATGGAAACCTGAAATTAGGTCTCTGTTACCCATATCCTTTGAGCTATGGGGCCCCAAATTACCCCCCAGAATTGTCAAAAATGTCATACAAAAACTTCAATATCTCATTAACTACATCATTGATGGTCATGATTTTTGGCATACGTATTGATGATCAGATGTTCCATCAGTTCCTGCAGACTGGTGGCGCCACCTGTATTGTTAGATTTTTTTTATGATTTTTTCCTCTATTTTTGAGACCTTTAAGGATGCTGTCATCTGTTAACATGGTACAAATCGTAACGACTGGACCTAGAATCTTCATTCTCGACACACTTAGAGACCCATGAAAAGTCTCAATGGAAACCTGAAATTAGGTCTCTGCTACCCATATCCTTCAAGCTATGGGGCCCCAAATTACCCCCAAGAATTGTCAAAAATTTCATACAAAAACTTCAATATCTCATTAACTACATCACTGATGGTCATGATTTTTGGCATACGTATTGATGATGAGATGTTTCATCAGTTTCTGCAGACTGGTGGCGCCACCTGTATTTTTCAATTTTTACAAATTGTTTTCTCTATTTTTTAGACCTTTAAAAATGTGAACAGGGCACAAATCATAAAGACTGGACCTAGAATCTTCATTCTTGACACACTGATAGGTCCATGAAAAGTCTCCATGGAAACCTGAAATAAAGTCTCTGTTACCCATATACTTTGAGCTGTGTGATGGGCTTCCAATTAGCCCCCAGAATAATGGAAAATTTGATAAAAACAAACTGCAACATCTCAATAACTACAACACTGATGGTCATGATTTTTTGCATACATATTGATCAAGAGGTGTTCCATCAGTTCCTGCAGACTGGTGGTGCCACCTGTATTTTTTCAAATTTTCACAATTTTTTTTTCCCTAATTTTGAGACCTTTAAGGATGTAGTTATCTGTCAACAGGGTACAAATTGTAACGACTGGACCTAGAATCTTCATTCTTGACAGACAGGGAGACCCATGAAAAGTCTCCATGGAAACTTGAAATTAGGTCTCTGTTACCCAAAATCTCTGAGCTATGGGGCTCCGAAGTACCCCCAAGAATAATGGAAAATTTGATACAAAAGCTTAAGTATCTGATAAACTAATGCATTGATCACCATAATTCTTTTCATGGATATTGGTCATGGAATGTTCCATCAGTTTCTGCAGACTGGTGGCACCAACTGTATTCTTTTGATTTTTTAAGATTTTTTGGTTCAGCTGACTGAATGTCATTAAAGCTATAGTGACCACTCTTTGTCCGTCGTCCGTCTGTCTCTCTGTCTGTTAACCAGGCACAAATCATAACCATTGACTTGGAATCTTCTATATTTACATCCAGGGAGGTCCATGAAAAAAATCTCCAAGAAAACCTGAAATTAGGTTTGTGTTACCCATATCCTGCGAGATATGGGGCTCTGAAGTACCTACCAGAATAATCAAAATTTTATACAAAAGCTCCAGTATCTGAAAAACTTATGCATTGATTACCATGATTCTTCACATGCATATTCATCATGGAGTGTTTCATCAGTTCCTGCTGAGTGGTGGTGCCACCTGTATTTTTTCGAATTGTTATGCATTTTTTTCTCTATTTATGAGACCTTCAAAGATGCAGTCATCTGTAAACAGGGCACAAATCATAACCATTGGACGTAGAATCTTCCAACTTGAATTCAAGAGGGGACCATGAAAAATCTCCTTGGAAACCTGAAATAGGTCTCTGTTATGCATATCCTTCGAGCTATGGGGCTCAGAAACATCCCCCAGAATAATTAAAAATTTGACACAAAGGCCCCAGTATCTGAATAACTAATGGATTGATCACCATGATTCTTTGCATGCATGTTGATCATGGAGTGTTTCATCAATTCCTGCAGACTGGTGGCACCACCTGTATTTCTTTCGAATTGTTATGCATTTTTAGCTCAGCTGACTGTAAGTCATCTGAGCTATAGTCGTGGTCCTTTGTCCGTCGGCCGTTCGGCCGTCCGTCCGTTAACAGGGCACGTTTTAAAACCGTTAGACCTACGAATCCAAAATTCTGCATACCATTAGATGTCCCCAAAATCTCCTACCATACCGAAAATTGGGTCATTAGAACTTCGTTCCTTCGAGATATTAAGGAAAAACCTCCGTTTTCCATAAAAAAGCAATTGTTACACTTCAAGTCTGCCTAATATCAAAACCACTGATCTGTTTTTGATCATATTTAGTATTCATATTCTTCCATATATTTTCTGTGCACATACCAAAAATTAAGTCAGTATTGGGTATTATTTTGAAGTTATAGGCCCAAATATAATGCAATTTTTTAAAAATCAGGAAATATATTTGCTCACTTAACATGAGAATTGCTGAAGCTGAAGACTTTTTTTCAGGAATATAACTTTATTTAATCAAGATTCAATTGTTTGCCCAAAATTAGATCTGAATTTTGCAAATTTTTCAAGTTATTAGCATAAATAAAAAATCAATACCTTAAATTTTTTCCCTGTAAGCACTGTTGATTTAATTTTCACAGCATATATACATAAGGATTTAATCTTTTCAAATCTGAAATTTCAAAGAAATTGTTTGAAAAGAGTAGCTTTTATTCAAGTTTTCATACACCATGTCAAGTGTTGTTTATATCTGGCCCACCTAGTAGTACAGCCTTCACTTGCATTATGTAACCCACCCCAGGCAGCTTGCCTTGACCCAGCTTGGCCACTACTAGCAGGCTTCTCCTCTGCCCTGCACTCAACCCCCCCCCCCCCCCCCCAGCGTGTGCATAAACTAGATGAATGTTATAAATTTCTGTATTTTACTTTATTCTTGGACATGCTACATACTTTACAATGATTAAAGTGCACATTTAATTGTGTCCACACAGTGATGTATTGCTATGAAAGTATGGATGTTTATCAGATAAGTAATGCTTTACTTCAGAAGAGTAAAACTTCACCAGGTGTGAAATTGACTATTAATTCCAGTTATTAATTATAGCTTAGATTGTAATTAGCATAATGATATTGTTTGTCCCTCATTCAACCAACAGTGTGTATACTTTATTTGAAAAGATGTTTTTATTTTATCAAATTTACTGAATCTTTTATTTTATTTCAGTGAATAAAATTAAGCTTGTCCTGAAAACTAGAATTCTAATATTTTAACTTGTATTTTCACTTTTATATTACAAATTTATAACACTTGTAAATAAAAAAAAAAATGAATCAGATAAAAACTATTAATGAAAAAAGTGGATATGCTAAAAAAATAGGCTTATATATAAACTTAAATGCATTATTCCTTTGAAAGTGAATGAAGGTATTAGTCCATTCTGTCCACTTGCCTGTCCATCTGTAAATTTTTCATATGCATCACAGTATCTCAAAACTTTTACTGTTTTTCTTCATGACAGTCTTGTCAGAGTATTAGTTTGCAATCATATATTGAGAACTTTACTATAACCAAGTAGGAGGGCCCTTTCCTCTTAGCTTCTCATATGCTTATATAAAAATAAAATATTACAATAGAATATTTTTCATATTTTGTATTTGCAAAAATTTAAAACTTTTGTCATGATCCATGGGTCCTTTGTTTATATTCTGGATTCTCAACATCATTGTTTGGCTAAAACTGAATAAATACCAGACATGGCGCAAATACTTTGCAAATGTATATGAATATGAATATGAATATGTACTCCATTATAAAATTTCTTGCATAAGAATGGGAATTCAGGTAAAAATGAAAGTATTTGAATACCAGTGCAAATACTTTCAAAATGTATTCATGAATGCATATATTCTATAATATTAATTTAATAATTAGTTCAGTTATATTTTATTAAAAAAATCATATGATTCTCTTGTTATTTTTAATAAATATTATATTGGCACAACATTTGTTATTAAATTTTAATAAATAGTTAAAATCTTTTATTTTATGTGCTGCTTATAAGTTATATGGCCAGGTCAAAATCTGTGTGACAATAGCACTCCATTTGTTAATAAAATAAATGAAATCAATCCTCTTCCCTGTCTCCAAAAATACTATCAAAATCATACATAAGCTAAACACCAACAACTCATAATAAAGCTCATATTTATTACCACACAAAACCAGCATATGCCTCTTTCCCAAATCATATTTTTTATCATATATAACAGCTGAGCACCGTGACCCATGGGTCCCTTGTTTTCTCTATTTTTGACACCTTCATATCCTTTGAGCTATGGGGATCATAAGTACTGCCCCAACAATAATTAAAAATATGATACATAAGCTCCAGGATCTGAATAAGTAATGCATTGATTCCCATTTTTTTTTTTTTTTGCATATTAATCATTGAATGTTTCATAAGTTCCTTCAGACTGGTGGTGCCAGCTAATTTTTTTTATTTTTACATATTTGTTTCACTATTTTTGACACCTTCAAATAAAGTGGTCATCCATTAACAGGGCACAAATTGTAACAGTTGGACCTAGAATCTTCTTACTTGATATCCTGGGAGGTCCATCAAAAATCTCCTTCCAAACCTGAAATTAGGTCTCTGTTACCCATATCCTTCAACCTATTGGGCTTGTAAGTTCCCCGAGATAGATGATTGAAAATTTTCTGAATAACTAATACATTGATTGCCTTGATTCTTTCCATACATATTGATCATGGAGTGTTTCATCATTTCCTGTAGAGTGGTGGCACCACCTTCATTTTTCTAATTTTTACAGATACATATATTCCATGGTGACAAGATAAATGAAATAGTTAATCAAGTTTTTTTTTTAATTGGTGAATTGAACAGAGTAATTGACCATTTTATGATGTTTATTAAAGATTTTTTATATTGTAGTTTGTTCGGTTTTTTTCCAGGTTCTTCATTGCCTTCAGTTAATATAAGTTGAATATGGTTAAAATTTAATTCTTGCAATACCAGTTAAAACTAATGTCTGATGACTACATATTCATTAGATTTTGCATGCAAAACATGCTTGTAATTCAAGTTCAGCTGAGCGTCATGGCCCATGGGCCTCTTGTTAATAACAAATCAAAGAAAAATAGAAAAGGAATTTGTTAGTTTATAATAATAGGGAATTAACTTGCAGTTACTGATGATATAAGAATCTTGTAACGATGGATAGAATGTCACGTATTCCAAATAACACCATGCAGTCACCTATGGCATTTTTCAGTTCAATTTTAATAATAAAAAAATAAATCATATTATTCATTACTAATCATTAAGAATCATATGAAGGAAATTAATGATGGACAAAGATGCAGTTGATAATATTAATCTAGATTCCTACTGTGTCTAGTGTGTACATTGATGTGAAATTAGTCCAAAATGAATATATCACATTTATTTTTTTTTAATATAAATAAAAGCCATAAAACCAGGTACTTGTGATCATTATTTAAATGTGTGAATTTTGTACATTCTGGATTCTCAATACCATTGTTTGGTGAAAACTGAATAAATACCAGACATGGTGGGAATACTTTGCAATTGTATTTAAATACGAATATGAATATGTACTCCATTATAAAATTTCTTGCATAAAGAATGGGAATTCAGGTAAAAATGAAAGTATATGAGTACCAGTGCAAATACTTTCCAAATGTATTCATGAATGCATTCATGAATATATTGTTTAATATTATTTTAATAATCATTTCAGTTATATTTCATTTTAAAAATCATACGATTCTCTTATTATTTTTATTAAAAATTATATCTGGGACAATATTTGTAATTTTTTTTAATAAATAGTTAAACTCTTATACTATATGTTCTGCTTATAAGTTATATGGCCAAGTCAAAATCTGTGTGACAATAGTACTCCATTTGTTAATAAAATAAATGAAATCAATTCTCTTCTCTGTCTCCAAAGGTACTATCAAAATCAAACATAAGCTAAACAACAACAACTCATAATACAGCTTATACTTATTACCACACAAAACCAGCATGTGCCTCATTTCTAAATCATATTTTTTTATCATATATAACAGCTGAGCGCCGTGACCCATAGGTCTCTTGTTTTGTTATTGTTTTGACATTTTAACATGGCAGATTTCAAACCTGAGACATTTGTTGACGATCCGGACCCTGATCAACTTGAACAGTTGTCAAAAGACCAGTTGTTGCGTTTGGGACAACACTTAGGGCTAAATGTGAAAAAAAGCTTTGATAAAGCCTGAAATCATTGCTAAAATCATGCAAGATCTTATTAGCAAAGGTTTAATTGAAGAGACTGAAGTTAAAACACAAAAAAAATGATAGCCTTGCTATGCAATTGGATTTAAAGAAATTAGAAATGCAACATGAGCTAGCATTAAAAAAGAATTAGATAAAGAAAAAGAAGTTGAGTTAAAACGACTGGAGCTAGAAAGACTTAAAGTAGAACGTAGTTTAAGTGCTGCCCCAACTCACAGTTTTAATGTTACTAAACACATTAGACTTGTCCCACCTTTTCAAGAAAAAGAGGTTGATAAATATTTCTTACACTTTGAGAAGGTAGCTGAAAATTTAAAAAGGCCTAAGGAAAATTGGACTATGCTGTTACAAAGTGTATTGACTGGCAAGGCCAGAGAAATTTATGTAGAGCTTTCAGTGGAAGCTGCTGCTGACTATGACCTGGTAAAAGGGTTAATCCTAAAAGGTTATGAGTTAGTTCCAGAGGCTTACCGCCAGAAATTCAGAAATTGGGAAAAGCGCAAAGAACAGACCTATGTAGAATTTGCTAGGACAAAAGAGCAGTTGTTTGATCACTGGTGTAATTCTAAAAATGTAATGAAAGATTATGACAATTTGCGCCAGTTGATTTTGCTTGAAGAATTTAAGCGATGCATTTACGCAGATGTTTAAACTTTTCTTGATGAGAAAAGTCCTGAAACACTTGACATTGCTGCTCAATTAGCTGATGATTATTCATTTACACACAAAATGTCCTTTACTAGCAAATCAAATAAGTCATTCACAAATAAAAATGTAAAACAGTATGGTCAAAAGAAGTTTACAGCACAGTCACCCAGTACTAGTAGTCCTGATAGTTCAGCAAAGCCCACAGCTACACCTCAGTCCACGTCCACTGTGTCTAAGTCCAACAAAGACCAGTCATTTTCAAAGAAAATCTGTAATTACTGCAAGAAGGAAGGTCATCTAATATCTGACTGCTGGAAATTTGCGAATAGACCAAATAGCAAACTTTCTGGTTTTGTTTCAAAATCTATGCACAGCATAGTACAAGAGCCAGGCTCTTTTCATGTAAATAAGGGGTACAACTCCTTTGTTGACTCAAATAAAGAGTTTGATGCTACAGAGGCCCAAGTGCCCTCTAAATCCAAAGAAGAATCCATAGATTGCGGGGTAAAAACCTCAGTTGATTCCTGTAAGGAATTAAATAAGGCTAGGTCCTTTCAAGATTCCTGCAAGGAGTGTTCTCTAAATGAGGCTAAGTCCGTTTATGACTTTTGTGAGAGTATTTCAAATGAGGCCAGGTCCTCTTATGACAAACAAAAGTTTGTTTCTGCTGAGGAAAATTCCTCTGTTGACTCCCATGAGGAGTTTGGTAAGGATGAAGATTCCTTAAATGACTCTGAAACAGAGTTTATGACTGACACCTTCAATGTCAGTTCTTTGTTTGACGAGGTTGAGGTAGTAGATTCCTCTCTTGACTCTGAAATGGAGTTATTTGAGCCATTCATACATGATGGTTTTTTATCACTTTCAAGTGATTTTTCAGATTCTACCCCTATTAGAATTTTTAGAGACACTGGTTCAGACCAGACTCTCATGTTAGCAAACACTTTGCCTTTTCTAATAGGTCCTTTACTGGTGCACATGCACTTGTTAATGGTGTGTTTTCAGACAGGCACACTTCAGTTCCGCTTCACAGTATCCATTTAAAGCCAGATTTGATTTCTGGGAATATTACTGTAGGCATAAGAACTACTTTACCCTTTAAGGGAATTCAGTTGCTACTAGGCAATGATGTTGCAGGTGATAAAGTACAGCCTGTACCAATAGTGACAGAAAAGCCATCACTTGATCAGGACACCGATCCGGAAAGTCAGGAAATTTCTGGTTTGTATCCTTCATGTGCTATTACTAGATCTATGGCCAAGAAAAACACACATGAGGATAATGGTCCAGATAATAACACTCAGGGAGTCACTAGTGACTCGTCTAATGACTCGCCTGTACAGGATGCAGCATTCTCAAGGTCAGAACTTATTGCTGAACAGCATAAGGACCCTGATATTTCATGTTTGTTTCCCAGGGCAGTTTCTAAAGATGAGCTGTCACAGAACCCAGTTTGTTTCTATGTCAAAAATGGAGTGCTTATGCGTAAATGGCGACCACCTGACGTATGCGCTGATGATGAGTGGGCCATCAAACATCAAATAGTTATGCCCAAAAGCTTTCGCAGTGAAGTTTTAAGCATGGCACATGAGGCTCCTTTGTCTAGCCATTTAGGTATAAAAAACTTATCAGAAAGTTAGTACACACTTCTATTGGCCTAACCTCAGGAAAGATGTTGTACAATATTGTAAGTCATGCCATACATGCCAAATGGTAGGCAAGCCCAATCAGAATCCTCCTAAGGCCCCACTTAGGCCTATTCCTGCTTTCGAGGAACCATTCAGTAGGATTATTGTTGATTGTGTTGGACCACTGCCAAAAACAAAATCTGGACATGAGTACTTGCTGGCAATTATGTGCGCATCTACCAGGTTCCCTGAGGCAATACCATTGTGCAAAATTAATGCCAAAAGTGTTATCAAAGCTCTGACCAAGTTTTTCACAACTTTTGGACTACCAAAATCTGTCCAGTCTGACCAAGGGTCTAATTTTATTCCAACAAGTCTCCAAGTTTGACTTGCTTAAAGGATTCTGGCTAGTTCCACTGACAGAACGAGCAAAAGAAGTGTCCGCATTTGTGACGCCGCAAGGACTGTACCAGTATAAAGTTATGCTGTTTGGCATGAAGAACTCGCCAGCCCCGTTCCAGCGCGTCATCCATATTGTTGTCAAGGACATTCAGGGCTGCGATGCATATATTGATGACCTCATCGTGTACAGCGACACCTGGGAGAAACATCTGCAAATTCTTCGCAACCTCTTCGAAATACTCAGTGAAGCACGTCTGACCATCAACTTAGTCAAATCTGAGTTTTGTCATGCACAAGTAACAGTTTTGGGTCATATTGTAGGGCAGGGTCAGGTAAAACCTGTTGATGTTAAGATAAATGCTATTTCTGCATTTCCTAGACCAGAAAACAAACAGCAAAAATGCATTTTCTTGGTATGGTTGGATAATACAGAAAGTTTTGTCCAAATTTTGCTGCTGTAGCTGAACCTTTGACTAATTTGTTAAAGAAGAAACAAAAGTTTGTATGGACTGTTCAGTGTGAAAATGCATTTCAGTATTTGAAAGCCATTCTGCAAAGTTCACCAGTTTTAGCAGCTCCAGACTTTTCTGTACCTTTTAAGTTGGCTGTGGATGCTAGTAATACTGCTGCTGGTGCTGTGTTGTTACAAGAAGGCAATGATGGCATAGATCACCCAAACTGTTATTTCTCAAGAAAGTTTAATGCAAACCAGAAAAACTACTCCGCTGTTGAAAAAGAATGTTTGGCTTTGATTTTGGCGTTGCAACATTTTGAAGTTTATGTTACTTCATCAGTCAGGCCTATCATTGTCTTCAGTGATCACAATCCCCTCACGTTCATGAACAAGTTGAAGTGTAAAAATCAAAGATTGTTGAGATGGAGTTTGTTCTTACCGAATTACAATCTTGATATTGTACACATTAAAGGGAAAGATAATGTACTTGCTGATTGCTAATCGAGATGTTTATGAAATGTTGTAAACAGGATGTTTATGTGATGTTGTAAATAAGATGATTTTTAGCTCACATGACTATAAGTCATCTGAGATATAGTCGTGGTCCATTGTCATGGTCCGTCCGTCCGTAGATGTGGCACGTTTTGAAACCGTAAGACCTAGGAATCCAAAATTCAGCATAATGTTAGATGTCCCAAAGATCTCCTACCAAGCCGAAAACTGGGTCTTTGCGACTTCGTTCCTTTGAGAAATTAAGGAAAAAACCTCAATTTTTATTTAAAACCTATTTTCATACTTCAGGACTGCCTAATATCAAAACCACTCATCTGTTTTTCCTCATATTTACCATAAATATTCCTCTTTATAGTTCCTATGAACATGCCAGAAATTAAGTCTGTTACATATAAATCCTTTCAGTTATGGGCCCGAACATAATAGACTTTGTAAAATATCAGGAAAAATATTTACCCACTTAACATCAAAAAGTTTGAAACTAGAGTCTATTTTCCCAAGTATATAACTATGTTTAATTAAGATTCAATTGTTTACCCAAAATTAGATCTGAATTTTGTAAATTTTTTAAGTTATTAGCATAAAAATAAAATCAGTACTTTAAATTTTGCCCAACTTTGACCATGGCACGTTTTTTTCCTGTAAGTACCATTGATTTAATTTTCACAGCATGTAAACATAAATATTCAATTTGTTAAATCTGAAATTTGAAAATAAAAGCTTGAAAATTAAGCTAGTTATTGATTTTTTCCCTGAGGCTCTATTGTAGTCATTTGCTTTGATTACAGATTACAGATGCAGGGTCCCACTCCAGGTCACTGGAAGTCAGCTAACCCCCCCCCCCCCCCCCCCAACCCAACCCACTAAGTGTTATGCAGTAATTGTTATTGTTTTCACTGTATCTCCGTAATTTTAATGCTGTTTCCACTCCTATAAGCAAAAACTCTCCTTGAAAAAGTAATTCAAGGTGTAATCCAGAAGATGCAATGTTGTGTAATGTAGCATTTTTAGCTCAGCTGACTTTCACAGGGTTCCTTGAAAAAGTAATTCAAGGTGTAATCCAGAAGATGCAATGTTGTGTAATGTAGCATTTTTAGCTCAGCTGACTTTCACAGCTTGAAAACCTTGAAAAGTGCTTGAATTTAGTCATTTCAATTTCAAGGGCTTGAAAAGTGCTTAAAAAGAGAGAGTGGTTTGGAAAAGTGCTTGAAAAATAAAATTTTGTGAAGGAGTTTGGTGTATGTTGTGTGTATGCATACCTGGTATTTTAATATCGACTTTCGGGCATCTCTACGTCAATCAAGGCAGTGTGTAAAACCCGGACCCCACGGATCCCGGACCCCGGACCCCCAAAACCTATTTCCACACTGTCGATTTTATATACAGATAAAAGCACCCCTGTTGCTGATATAAGAACAAAGTAAAGTCCCCTAATGTTAAAACTTTGTAAATAACCATTTCAATGAAAGATTTAAGGATACAAAATATTTTGCTGGAGACGGACCCCAACTGCTTGACTTAGGTGAATGTTACATTTTGACGGACCCTAGTAAACGCCGCTCATATTTTCATTTATGACTCCATGAGAAAGAATAAACACTCGTGTCAAACATTAAATATGATTATTTGTTATTTTACGTGAAAATATTATATAGTGCAGGCACACTCGGAGAGATTTATTTGAAGTGCGCCAGCGGTCATTGCATGCGGACCTGAGACTGATAGAATATATCGATATAAGAGCTCTTCCACATAATACAGGTTTCGTGTTCCATTCATGAACAACCATCCGATTTAAAGTTGGTAATAATATAATTACCCAAAGGAATTGTTGATTACTTGCATTGTAAGAAACTCCAGGTACAAACATAATGATTTTATAAATGTTCTTATTATTTTTTTATTACGATAAACATGAAACAAATAGCAAATATAAGAATATGAAGAAAAAGTAAGACAACATGAAAATATATGAAGAAATAAAAACAGAATAACTAAATCACATGGGTGTTATGCCTAAACGTGATGTTAAAATATGTACTAAAGAAATGGTAAAATAACGAGTAAAAGCAAGGGTCCTTGGGATCCGTGAGGTCAGTGCGCCAGGGTCCGTAAGTGTTAATTATAATTTTTTTGCAAAACTTGCCATTTTTATGGATTTTTAACACACATAATATAAATTACGTCTTTAGATACCATTCTGCTAAATATCTCGACAAATTACCCTGAAAGTTTTAAGAATTATAAATCTTTCTTGGGGTCCGGGATCCGGGGTCCGTGGGGTCCGGGTTTTACACACTGCCATATATAAATGTATGAAATAGAATTAACCCAATCGTGGATGAATGAGACCGGGCAGTGAAAGTGACGATGTAACAAGTTAACATACGAGGGTAATAACCATGTTTATTATCAAATAGTAAGTGAGCTGCTTTACTGGAAAGATCGTGGAGATTTCCCCCGAGGTACGTATAAAAGCTCTTTAATTGAAAACTCAATCCACGCTAGGCGAGTTCACGTAAGTATTTTCGCAAGATTTATAATTTAAATTTTAAAGTAATACTACAGAGATTATTAATAGCTATTGAGAAGATCTGTCCAAAGGAAATAATTATCTGGGAACAAACCAGGGGAATAAAATGTGTGAAAAATACATGATGGGAACATTTCGAATCTGAGGGATAATAATAATATAAAACTAATTCGCTCAGTAGAATATGTCGTTTAAATCAAGTTAACTTTACGTTTTACATTGGTAACTCGGCGATAATAATTATATCAGAGGGGTCATATTTCCCCAACGAACCCAATCCGACTTTGTTTTGGTTAAAGATTTTTCAGTTTATCCAAGGGTTGCGTGTTTTTTATTATCTTCGTACCTGCGCATTTCACGCGTACGCGCTGTGATCGTCATTTGTTAGCTCCATAAGACCACTGATCAGCGAAATACAGTTTACACGCGGGGTCAATCCAATTAAGGATAAATACTGTTTGTCCGAAATAGGTTAAGGTGTTTGGCAGGTACTGATGTATATTCACATACTCTGGCGTCAGTTTGTAAAAGGCTGGGATCCATGGGGGAAATCACATTTTTGTTGCGATGTGATAGCCGTTTGTAAGCGAAGTACGCTGGCAGTTTAAAGAGTGATCAGCGACATATACAACTTCCAGCATCGGCCCCCTCCCTGCCCTGCATAACGATTGCATAAAGGTCACCAACAAGAGTTTTTTTTTTTAAATAAGATTTCACATTTTTAGTTTTAATCAACTGTTGGACATGTTTGAATAGAAATTTGGCTGCGTCTGTGATCGTTAGATAACGACCTTCTCAGGTGTTGCCCGGCCATTTGTTGACACGTGCGGCCAGTGACTTAGCGGTAAACGGCAGAAACCTCATGACGACAAGGTCGTCATATCAAACGTGCTGATACGAAGTTTGACTAGTATTGTTTTGAATAATTTGATAATACTGTACCAAAATATCGTATAAGGGTAACATATTACAGGCTTTTATTTATTTATTTTTTTTGCCGTTGAAAACTTGAATGAATATCCCCCACGATCGCCGAACTGTCAGAGTTTTTCGGCACCCTTTCTGCCGGAGCATATAATTTGCTAAAGTTTGAGCTAGTCGGCAAATCAGAGATCCCTATTCAAGATATTTTAGGTTTTAGACCCTCGTTATCAGATTAGTTAAATCTGTCAAGGTCATGCCAAAGATGAGTGATCATTTTGAATGTAAAACTAAAACAATTGGCCGCTGTGTATTAAACCGCGACTGGCTTTACCGAAGGGTATTTCACAAGCGCTTCAATTGCTGTTAGTGTAGATTTCGGCTAAATTTGATATTTTCTGAGTCATTTCCTTATAACTATTATTTATTTTACATTTCCTAGCCTTTTTTTATCACACTATATGGTCCATCTCATTACAAATATTATTTTGCATTTTGTGTTACAAGCCTTTCGATGTCGGCAACATGCATGGGTGAAGGTGCACTGACCGTCCATAAATTTTGATGTCCTTGAAAATACTTTTCAGGTCCTTGAAAAGTGCTTGAAATTTTTCTCATGATAAGTGTACGAACCCTGTTTCAGTCATGCTGAGCTATAGGATCACTCTTTGTCCGTCGGTCCGTCTGTCCGTCTGTCCGTTAACCTGGCACAAATCGTAGGACTTAGAATCTTGTAACTTTACATTCTGAGAGGTCAATGAAAAATCTCCTTGGAAACCAGAAATTAGGTCTCTGTTACCCATATCCTTCCAGCTATGGGGCCCCAAAGTACCCCCCAGAAAAGTAAAAAATTTCATACAAAAACTTCAATATCTCATTAACTACTTGACTGATGGTCATGATTTTTGGCATACATATTGATCATGAGATGTTCCATCACTTCCTGAGGACTGGTGGCGCCACCTGTATTTTTCGATTTTTTACGAATTTTTTTCTCTATTTTTGATACCTTTAAAAATGTGAACATCTGTTAACAAGGCACAAATCGTAACGACTGGACCTAAAATCTTCATTCTCGACACACTGAGAGACCTATGAAAAGTCTCCATGGAAACCAGAAATTAGGTCTCTGTTACCCATATCCTTGCAGCTATGGGGCCCCAAAGTACCCCCCAGAAAAGTCAAAAATTTCATGCAAAAACTTCAATATCTCATTAAATACTTGACTGATGGTCATGATTTTTGACATACATATTGATCATGAGATGTTCCATCACTTCCTGCAGACTGGTGGCGCCACCTGTATTTTTCGATTTTTTACGAATTTTTTTCTCTATTTTTGAGACCTTTCAAAATGTGAACATCTGTTAACAAGGCACAAATCGTAAAGACTGGACCTAGAATCTTAATTCTTGACACACTGAGAGGTCCATGAAAAATATCCTTGGAAACCAGAAATTAGGTCTCTGTTAACCATATCCTTCGAGCTATGGGGCCCCAAAGTACCCCCCAGAGTAGTAAAAAATTTCATACAAAAACTTCAATATCTCAATAACTACATCACTGATGGTCATGATTTTTGGCATACATATTGATTATGAGATGTTCCATCAGTTCCTGCAGACTGGTGGTGCCACCTGTATTGTTCGATTTTTCACAATTTTTTCCTCTATTTTTGAGACCTTTGAGGATGCTGTCATCTGTTAGCGTGGCACAAATCGTAACGACTGGACCTAGAATCTTCATTCTCGACACACTGAGAGACCTATGGAAAGTCTCCATGGAAACCAGAAATTAGGTCTCTGTTACCCATATTCTTTGAGCTATGGGAACCCAAAGTACCCCCAAGAAAAGTAAAAAATTTCATACAAAAACTTCAATATCTCATTAACTACTTGACTGATGGTCATGATTTGTGGCATAACTATTGATCATGAGATGTGTCATCACTGCCTGCAGACTGGTGGCACCACCTGTATCGTTGGATTTTTTATGAATTTTTTTCTTCTATATTTTTGAGACCTTTCAAAATATGAACATCTGTTAACAAGGCACAAATCGTAAAGACTGGACCTAGAATCTTAATTCTTGCCACACTGAGAGGTCCGTGAAAAATCTCCTTGGAAACCAGAAATAAGGTCTCTGTTACCCATATCCTTCGAGCTATGGGGCCCCAAAGTACCCCCCCCCCAGAGTAGTCAAAAATTTCATACAAAAACTTCAATATCTCAATAACTACATCACTGATGGTCATAATATTCGGCATACATATTGATCATGAGATGTATCATCAGTTCCTGCAGACTGGTGGCGCCACCTTAATTGTTTGATTTTTTTACGATTTCTTCCTCTATTTTTGAGACCTTTAAGGATGCTGTCATCTGTTAACGTCCCATCAATCGTAACAACTGCACCTAGAATCTTCATTCTTGACACACTGAGAGACCTATGAAAAGTCTCCATGGAAACCAGAAATTAGGTCTCTGTTACCCATATCCATCGAGATATGGGGCCCCAAAGTACCCCCCAGAGTAGTCAAAAATTTCATACAAAAACTTCAATATCTCAATAACTACATCACTGATGGTCATGATTTTTGGCATACATATTGATCAAGAGATGTTTCATCAGATCTTACAGACTGGTGGCACAACCTGTATTTGTTCGAGTTTTTTTTTTTTACGATTTTTTCCTCTATTTTTGAGACCTTTAAGGATGCTGTCATCTGTTAGCGTGGCACAAATCGTAACAACTGGACCTAGAATCTTCATTCTCGAAACACTGAGAGACCTATGAAAAGTCTCCATGGAAACCAGAAATTAGGTCTTTGTTACCCAACCCTAGAGCTATGGGGCCCCAAAGTACCCCCCAGAGTAGTAAAAAATTTCATGCAAAATCTTCAATATCTCAATAACTACAACACTGATGGTCATGATTTTCGGCATACATATGGATCATGAGCTGTTCCATCAGTTTCTGCAGACTGGGTGCGCCACCTCTATTTTTTTCAAATTTTTACGAATTTTTTTTCTCTTTTTTTGAGACCTTTAAAGATGTGGTTATCTGTCAACAGGGTACAAATTGCAACAACTGGACCTAGAAACTTCATTCTTGTCATACAAGGAGGCCCATGAAGAGTGCCTGTGGAAACTTGAAATCAGGTCTCTTTTACCCATATCCTTCAAGCTATAGGACTGAAGTATCCCTCAGAATAGTGAACAATTTGATACAAAAGCTGAAGTATCTGAACAACTAATGCAGAGATCACCATGATTCTTTGCATGGATATTGACCATTAAGTGTTTTTATTAGTTTCTGCAGACTGGTGGAGCCACCTGTATTTTTGTATCCTCCAAAACGAAGTTTTGCAGATACTATGTTTTTGACCGGGTTCCTCCGCCGCCGCCACGTTTGTTTCCAGAGAGCTCCTCTGAGAAAAATGGACCGATTTTTCCGAAACTTACACTTATTATCTAGTCACATGTGAACTAGTGCCTAACCAATTTGTGTTGACCTCTGACCTTTCCCCTCTATCCAGCGTCCATTTGTGCGTCTGATCCACACATAAACCCTCATATCTTGGGAACCGTTTGACCAATCAGGAAATAAAATTTATACAAATGTAGCCCTTGGATTGCTTTATAAAATACACAAAAATGGTGGCGCCACCTGTAACCATGTTTGCACAGTGTCCATCTGTTCATCTGCCTTGGGTTAAAATCACTCATATCTCTGCAGTGAATTGACTAATTCACCTGAAATTCGGCATGCATATACATCCAGGATAGCTTTCTTGATTTTATGACAGATGGCGCCACCTACATTCACGTTCACGCTGATCACATCCAAGCTCATATCTCACGAACCGTTTGACCGATTGGGCCAAAATTTTGCATGTGTATAGATCTCACATAGCTCTTAATCATACACAAAATTGGTGGCGCCACCTGCCACCATTTTTGCACAGTGGTCGTCTCTTTGTCTGCCGTGGCCTAAAATCACTCATATCTCAGTAGTGGTTTGACTTATCTGCCTAAAATTTTGCATGTTTATACATCTTTGATAGCTTTCTCGATTTTGTGGTAGGTGGCGCAACTGACATACACATTTTTGCTGCAGACATCAAGGCTATTATGCAGCACACCTCACTCTATTTCCCCTTGCCACTCAATCCATGCCTCACTTCACCTTTCCCCCTCTGATTTTGGCAGATACACGTAGTCCCTTGTTGACGACCCATATTCTAGTTTTTGTGTTGTGTGCACCCAAGCCAGAATTGCAGCAGTGATGTTTGTTTAATTGTTTCTTGTTCTAAGTGTTTAGTACTTGCATTGTTCATATACATGTTACACATGTTCTTGAAAAGTAATGGTCCAGCATTGAAGCATTATACCTGGTGTAATCTCATTGCACAGGTTCGCATTAGGCCTGTAGGCCTTGTTCAGTATGCCAGGATTTATGCACATACCCCCATAGAAAACTTGCAGTTCCTGTAAGCAGAGTAAAAGTAAGTGACATTTAAACTTTTGTTACAGATCATATCACAGAAGGACGAGCACTGCTGGATTGGGGAGCTAAATGGTTTGCGGGGCTGGTTTCCTGCAAAGTTTGTTGAACTTCTAGATGAGAGGAGCAAAAATTACTCCATGGCAGGAGATGACACCATAACCGAGACCGTGACGGACCTCGTCAGAGGAGTGTACGTCTAAACCCTCATTAGAGTTCACCAATCAAAGTAACCAGTCACTAACCATAAAGTTTGAAGGTTTATTAATATTTTAGCTGATAATAATGTTAGATTATAGCTGTACATGAAGCAGTTTACTTTCTGATAAAAAATTCAGGATGGCATGGTCCAGGTGTTACATTGTATCCCAAGACAAAGTCCGGGATACTATGGTTTTAGCAAGGTCCAGCCACCACCACATATAAATCTAGTCTGTGGGATAACTCAAAAATATTTCACGGATCTTTACCAAACTTAATATGTGCATATAGATATGGGTGGGAGGACAAAGCATATTCAAAAATGGGTCATGACCTCTTCTAGGAAAGTGACCATGACCTTAAATAGGTCAATTTTAGGTCAAAATAACACAAAATCTTAAATATCTCAAGAAAGATTGCATGGATTGGTAAAAAAATCAAGTTGACTGAAGATCTTGGATAACTTTGTCTTGTACCTAATGGCTGCACCACCTATTGTCCATTTCTTGTTTTTGCTGCTTTAAATAACCCCATCATTGCCACTTTACAGTTCTTTGAGTCAAAAACTAATGGACAGATTTCTTTCATATTATGCACATGCATAGATAAGGGTTATGCAATGAAGTCTTTTAAATTCAGGTCCTGACTATGAGAGTGGCCTTGACCTTTGATATTTCCATATTTGGTGATAATCAGTCAGATCTTAATATACCAAGAAAAGATGCATGGATTGGTCCAAAAATCAATTTGAATTAAGATCTTGGATAACTTTGTCTTGTACGTGAGATTAGTGGCGCCACCTGATATGATTATGAGCTGACTGCTAGTCATCTTAAGCTATAGTGATCACTCTTTGTCCGTTGTCCGTCCATTTTAGCATCCAGCCATCTGGGCAGTAACCGTTATACCAAGAAACTTCTCACTGTACATCAAGGAAGGTCCATGAAAATCTCCTTGGAAACCTGACATTAGATGTCTGTTTCCAATATCCTCCAAGCTATGGGGCTCTTAATTACCCCCCCCCCCCTCCCAGAATGATTAAAAATTTGATACAAAGGCTGCAGTATCTGCATAACTAATGCATTGATCACTGTGATTCTTTGCATGCATATTGATCATGGAATATTTCATGAATTCCTGCAGACTGGTGGCACCAGCTGTATCTTTTCAAATTTTTACGCATTTTTAGCTCAGTTGTCTGTCTGTCTGTCTGTCTCTCTGTCTGTCCACCCTTCCGCACATTAGACTTGCAAGTTTTGACACCATTGAACCCAGGAACCTGTAACTTAATATCAAAGGAGGTCTATAAAAATCTCCTAGGAAACTCGAAATTAGGTCACTGTGACATTTATCCTTTCAGCAATGGGGCTTGTAAGTAACCCCCCCCCCCCTCCCAGAATATTTTAAAATTTGATACAAAACCTCCAGTATCTTGTTATTAATGCATGGATTGTCCTGATTCTTGCCTTGAATATTGACCATGACTAGGATTGTCAGTTCTCAAAAAACTGGTGGTGCCACCTGCTTTATCAGCAAACCTGTGAGCTTATGCAATGGTGTTGTGTCTTCTGTGATCAGCTGTCTGTTGTCTGTACGTTAACCATACTACTTGAAAAACAGCAAGAGCTACCCTTACCAAAAATTTTTATAAGTGCCATATGTGTGAAAGTTATATGGCACATATAAGCCACATATATGTGCCATATATGTCCCTTAAATCCAACCTTATAACTCCCATATATGTCACATATATGTCTGGTATATGGATTTTATATGCAGATTAGGTAGGAGCCTTATATGTCACATATATTGGCCTTATATGTCACTTATAAGGCTTCCACATATAGGTCCCCTATAACTCCCATATATGTCCCATATACGTCCCTTATAACTCCCATATATCTCCCATATATGTGCCTTATAACTCCCATAAATGTGCCTTATAACTCCCATATATGTGACATATATGGGACTTATAAGTGCCATATATGTCCCTTATAAGTGACATATAACTCACATATAAGTCCAGTGTATGGTGCACCTTCTGTGCTGTTTGTCAGTAGCTCAATTACTGTCTGTTGTATGTTCTGTTTTGAAAGGTGTTTACTCTTTTCTTTATTCCACAAGGAATTACAGTAGATGTTAGAAATTAAGGTTTGTGTGTGTGTGTGTGTGTGTGTGTGTGTGTGTGTGTGTGTGTGTGTGTGGTGAGCTTCCTGCACTGTGCAATTCCTTGAAATCAAAGCTGGCCTGCAGTCACACTGGGGGTCATCCACTTCATACAGTCATCTTGACGCAAACACATGATACATAAAAGTATGAAAACACAGTATCCAAAATAAATGTTTATTTACACATTTGTAAACTGAAAATAATATGTTCAAAAGATTTTTTAAAACTCCCTGGTTCAGTCAGATTTGAGAGTTTTGTCATTTTAGGGAATGAAGGCTTGAAGGAAATATACACCCTTGCCACACTCTAAATCCTTTTCCGTCTATTCTTGTTTGACCTGTAAAAACAAATGTTACCAGTCTAAGTGTACACATATAGTCATTTTTGCTCACATTAATAATTTAATTAAATAAGTTTAAAGATAATCTGTTAACATTGATGCTTAGCAGTGCTTTTCTGAACATTGACATTAGTTTACCTTATCTGGAGGCAACACACAAGTCAAAAAAGAAAAGAATTAATTTCACTGAAAGTACATCAGCTTCTATAAAGGGGTTTTAAATGTTCTAAAAAAATATGCCTGTTTAACATTTAGGATTATAAGTAAATACAGTTGGACTTCTCAATTACTAACACAGGAAGAGTTTTCCAGTTATACAGAGTATATACAAACACTACAGATTATCAAATATACTGGTCACAGGACAGACATTGTGATGTAAAGATGCTCATAGGTTCAGAAAGTAGGTTACTCAGTTGAAACAATTTTAACATGTAAGCAGTCATATGAATATCCCATATGCAAAATAAATGTTAACCACCAAATTTGCACTTCAGATATGGTATGCTCCAGCTATTTGATAAAAAAACCTTACAAATCATAACATTGCCCATTTGCTAAAAGATTTAAATGTTACTTTATATGATAAACTGAATATGCTTACCAGACAATTCTTGCAAGGGCTGGAGATATCTAGGCTCTTCTTATACTTTCAGCACCATTTCTTCATACAAGTTCTAAGAAAAGTAAAGAAACCAATACAAATCATAGAAACAAAGGTTGTTGGAAAAAAAATAATTAAGAACATGGTGTCTTGCATATTTTGACATTTAAGTAGACAAATGGACTAAAAAAGGGCCTCACATCAAATCATATTACTAAAACAGTACATCAATGATATATTGGTTGTCAGTAATGTTCAAAATGACATCTTGACCCTAATTGATGAAATGGCACTACAACATATAAAAAGTAATCATTCAAGGAGGACAAAAAAATCAACTTTTGATTGTCCTGTAAATTGAACCAGATTTGATTTCTCTTTGGGATTCAAAATAGTACCTCATGAAATCATCTGATCCTTTGTGAAACAAATTCCCAAATTTGTATGCTTTTCCTTTTGTAATGAAACTGACCATGTCAAAAGAAACCTCAAATGAAAAAAAAGTCAGAGGACCAAGCCCATTAAAGTTAAAGTGCTCATGACCTGTGTAAGAGGTTGTTACTTAAACGCGTGCACGCATGCGTGCACGCGCCCGTGCACGCAGATTCACACTGTTAAAAAATATGCTAAAACGCGTGCGGCCCTGGGTGCGGACGGTGTACAAATTAATTTAAATTTTGCAAAAATCAACTTAATTATTATAAATGATCAAAATACCATATAAGGGCATGATGAAAGTAATTATTCAACTACAACCCAATTTGTTTTTCGATCGTTTTACCGCATGGGGTCCTGGACTGTAGCAAGATACTTCCGGGATTGTTACATCTAAAACATTAAAATTTTTGACATCTTCAATTTTTTTTTTAAAGTATTCCGCCTGCGGTTAGTCCTGTTCTTTCTATGATTATGGATGAATGTGTATTTAAGAGTTTTTAAAGGCCTATTTACAATATATAACGCAAATTGTAAACAAAAGAAATATATTCTGTAATATAAAGGGAAAGTATACTTCTAGAGAAAAAAGGTTATATAATGAAAGATGGTATTGCTTGAGAGTTTATTTTTTTCCTTAGTTGACTTTAACGGCTTAATTTTTTTTGTTTATAAAGTTATAACATTGATGACGTCGCCAAGAAAACGTTGCACTTTAGCATTTACTTGAGCATTTTGGTCATACATATTACATATATTGGATATAAAACTCTACAAGCCTTATCCATTATATTAATCTTTTCTTATAATAGATTAACAAAATTTTGGAATAATGCGTTCAAGATAGTAAAATAACTCTTTAAACCCCCTCTTAAACACACATTTACTGATTTATGAATAATAAATACATAAGTGAAATATACAATCATATCAGACAATTTCTTCAAGAACCGTTTAATTTTTAAAAAAAAATTGTTATATCCAGCATCAAGAGTCAAAGAATTACTAAATGGTAACTAAAATTGCAATAATAACATTTGAACAAAGGGATATATACACACTTGCATACGGATGGTGTACATTATTATAATTATAATTATTAACGAACGTAAATATTTATGGGGGGATTGTCATGTACACCGTATTAAGACAATTTCTTAAAGTACAAATTAAATGTATTTCTGGGTGATATTCAATGTTTAGGGTTAGAGAAATTCATGTGAAGATCACTATTTGTTATTGGAACTAATATTCTAGTGGTCAAGAATAACTTGCATAAAACATGCAAAATAAAACAAATAAACACCAACGTATCACACAAAACTTGATTGTAGCAAACATTCTCGGCCAAAGTAACAACAATACAAAAACTTAAAATACACAAAATAACAGGATCTCGCTAACTTTCAAATAAATAATTATATCACTTAATTATTTCAAGAAGAATATTTGATGTGTCTGTTTTTTTAAATGAAAAAAAAAGTATATGCTAGAGTCACAAAGAGGCGATTTTGTAAAAGCCCATTCTGTTTACTTTAAAACATGTATTTGAATTATTTTTTCCCTGTGCTTGGCTATGCCCATTTACAATTTACAAATAGCACGTACATCTATGTTTTCATTGCATCTTACATGAATTTATTTTGCAATAAATTATATTAAAAAATATATCTGGTAGATATATTTATATATACTTAAAATTTGACATAAGTTCACCACGGGTATATTTCTAATTCTCTTAGAAAAAAAAACAACAAATATCAAATAAAAAGTAATAAGATGAATAATTTAAAATTTGTTCTAAATGTCAGGAGGTGAACATAGCCAGGATTTAAATTAATATAAAACTGATTTATTGGTCCTCTTAATGCTGTAAGCTACAAATTTTGTATGTTGAATCGGTATTCACGAGGCCTGATAACATGAATTCATAATAAAATACGTATTTTTTTATTTAAAAATTGTATTTTTTTACACATTAAATTACCATTTACAATAAAACTATACAAAAACACAATAAATGAAACTAAAATAGAATATGAACTTAGCGTATATGAATCTTTCAGTCAAATCAATAGGGTATTACTTGTATGATGACCTGTAATATGTCTTTCACTATGGCGGTGTTCTAAATGTCAGGAAGTGAACATAGCCAGGATTTAAATTAATATTAAACTGATTTATTGATAACATGAATTCATAATAAAATAAGTATTTTTTTGTTTAAAAATTGTATTTTTTACACATTCAATTACCATTTACAATAAAACTATACAAAAACACAATAAATGAAACTAAAATAGAATATGAACTTATGAAATATATGAATCTTTCAGTCAAATCAATAGGGTATTACTTGTATGATGACCTGTAATATGTCTTTCACTATGACAGTGTGGTAATATACAAGATTTAAGTTGATTTATGCTTGATTTAAGTTCATTTGTACACCGTCCGCACTTTGGGCCGCACGCATTTTAGTAGGTTTGTTAACAGTGGAATTCTGCGTGCACGTGTGCGTCCACGCGTTTTAGTAATAACCTATGTAAGAGTGTCCTTGACCTTCTGTTGTCAAATTTGGATTAAATTCATACATATGATTATGAATAGTTTATGGATTGTTATGAAACATTCAATTTAATAAAAAAAAGCATTCACCAAAATTGAGACGGTGGCTGTAAATTCAGCAATGATTAACAGTATTTAATGTTTACTTTGGCTGAAAGAAAAACTTATGAACATTGTATAATTAACAATTTTTAACCATATTATAACTTTTGAGTACTCAAGCAAGACAGAAGTCAATTTGGAAAATGAAAAGGGACATTACCTTGTAGGGCTTTATGGGTTGCAGCTTTTTCTTTTCATGACCCAGAGTTCAGCTTAATAATAACATGGTCAATAGCCATAGTTTCAACAAATAAAATGGTAGTATGTGGTACTCATAGCATTTGTGTGCTGAATAAGCTTTATGTAGGTTAACTGATCATCCCTTCACAGGTAGGGGAGATTCAGAATTTACATCAATATGTAAATTTGAGGCCTGCTGCTGCCTCTTGATTTTCCACACCAAATTGCAAATAGCACCATTGAAAAGAATATGTTCTTAACTTCCTGTAGGTGCATAGAACATGCAGATTGTCACTATATAGGGGCTACGGCATCAGCTTTTTGTAAAAAAAAAAATGTGGTATTTTGTAAAAATGGGCCACCAAGTAGGAAATGTTATCTTGAAACACACAAACTGTGTTTTTGCAGGGCAAACCAAGATGGGTGAAGTCATCTTTATGCAAACACTGGTTTACTATGCTAAAATAATGTAAGTAATGCAAGATTACTTACCAATAAGACATTTTTCCGCTATACGTTCCCTTTCTGCTTGACAAAGAACTTCTCTTCAAAGTGTGTACTAGTACTCGTTAACAGTTCCCGGATGTTATCATTCAGATGTAAACTTACTCTGCATGCCTTTGTCCTGCTTGTGTGCACAGCCTGTACAGTATTCATGTGACATCACCACTATTCCAGGGCAGGGTACAGTAAGGTCAAATTAAGGTCCACTGTTGAGAGTGCTTGTACAGCAAGCTTGTCTGCTTTGTGTGTGGGGGGGGGGGGGGGGGGGGTTACATGTGGAAATTACTGATTAGTGCATCTGAAGAATGTTGGTTATTGTCACAATAAGAATGCAGATACTTATCTTTAGCTCAGCTGACTATAGTCGTGGTCCATTGTCCGTCGTCCGTCCGTCTGTCTAGCTGTCCGTCCATCTGTCTGTACGTCCGGATGTCCGTCCGTAAGACTGGCACGTTTCGACACCATTGGACCTATGAATCTGAAATTTGATATACAGTTAGATGTCCCCAAAATCTCCTACCATGCCGAAAATTGGGTCAATAGGACTTCGTTCCTTTGAGATATTAAGGAAAAACCTCAATTTTTTATTAGAAATCTATTTTCACACTTCAGGACTGCCTAATATCAAAACTACTCATCTGGTTTTCTTCATATTTACCATAAATATTCCTCTATATAGTTCCTATGTACATGCCAGAAATTAAGTCAGTATTATTTAATTTAAAAAAGTTATGGGCCCAAACATAATGGACTTTGTAAAAAAATTAGGAAAGATATTTGGTCACTTAAGACCAAAAGTGTTAAAGGTAGGGACTTTTTTCAGTAACACAACTTTAATTAATCAAAATTTAATAGTATACCTAAAATTAGATCAAAATCTGATAATTTTTTTTAAATATTGGCAAAAATATAAAATTGGTATTTTAAATTTTGCCCAAGTTTGACCATGGCACGTTTTTTTCCTGTAACTGCTGTGGATTTAATTTTCAAAACATGTTTTTGTTACCATTTCAACTGTTAACACCAAAAATTTGAAACCAGTTGATCAAAAACTGTAGATTTTATTCAAGTTTTCAAGCACCATGTCACATATTGTTTACATCAAGCTAGTGTTATGCAGTTTGCTAGAGCTCAGCTCCCCAGCTTCAGCTCTAAGTTCCTTAAATTTGGCATACAGTTAGATGTCTCCAAAATCCCCTACCATGCCAAGAAAACTTCATTTTCCCATTAAAAACCCATAGTTCCACTGTAAGACTGCCTAATATCAAAACCACTGATCTGACTTTGATCATATATAATATACATATTTTTCAATACATTCGCTATGCACATGCCAGAAATGATGTCAGTATAGCGTAATTGTTTTAAGTTATGGGCCCAAACATAATGCACTTTTTAAAAAATCAAGAAATATATTTACTCCCTTAACAAGAGGATTGCTGAAGCTAGAGATTTTTTGTCAGGGATGTAACATTATTTAATCAAGATTCAATTGAATACCAAAAATTAGTTCTGAATTTTTCAAATTTTATAAGTTATTAGTATAAATATAAAATTAGTACCTTAAATTTTGCCCAACTTTGACCATGGCACATTTGTTTCCCGAGAGCACTGTTGATATAATTTTCATATTATGCACAAATAAGGATTTCATCTTTGTAGTTTAGAAAGCTGAAAGAAATTGGCCAAATATTGTAGCTTTTATTAATGTTTTTATGAGACCATGTCAGACCCAGGCTTAATCTAGCTCCTCTTCAGTCACCTGTATGTTGACCTTGTTGACCTTTCATCAGATTATGCATGCTTGAGCGGAGCATACACTGGGGCAGCCAGGCAGCTAATGCCCAGCCACAGTTGATCCAGGTGTCCAACCCAACTCATCTAGTAGTTGTTTTGAAAAACAACATAACAATAAACAATAAATTAATAATTTTGTATTGGTTTTTTTATAACAAATTAAAGAAAAAATTATAGAAAAGGAATTTGTTAGTTGATGAGTAACAGAAAATTATCTTGCAGTTACTGATGAATCTTGTATGGATGGATAGAATGTCAATGTCAATGTTATTCCAAATAACACCATGCAGTCATCTATGGTATTTTTAAGTGAAATTTTAATGTTAAAAATGATACTTATCATTAGGGATCATATGAAGGAAATTAATGATAGACAAAGATGCAGTTGATAATGTTAATCTAGATTCCTACTGTGTCTAGTGTGAAGATTGATGTGAAAGTAGTCCAAAGTGAATATATTACATTTATTTTTTTTTAACATAAATAAAAGCCATAAAACCAGGTACTTATGATCATTATTTAAATTTGTGAATTTTGTATATTCTGGATTCTCAACATCATTGTTTGGCTAAAACTGAATTAATACTAGACATGGTGCCAATGCTTTGCAAATGTATTTGAATACAAATATTAATATGTACTGCATTAAAAAAATTTATTGCATAAGAATGGGAATTCAGGTAAAAATGAAAGTATTTGAATACCAGTGCAGATACTTTCAAAATGTATTCATGAATGCATTCATGAATATATTCAATAATATTATTTCAATAATCATTTCAGGTATATTTTATTTTAAAAAATCATATGATTTTCTTATTATTTTTTTTTAATAAAAATTATATTGGCACAATATTTATTATCAAATTTTAATAAATAGTTATTCTTTTATTATATGTGCTGCTTATAAGTTATATGGCCAAGTCAAAATCTGTGTGACAATAGCACTCCATTTGTTAATTAAATAAATGAAATCAATCCTCTTCCCTGTCTCCAAAGATACTATCAAAATCATACATAAGCTAAACACCAACAACTCATAATAAAGCTTATATTTATTACCACACAAAACAAGCATGTGCCTCTTTCCCAAATCATATTTTTTATCATATATAACAGCTGAGCGCCGTGACCCATGGGTCCCTTGTTTAGAGAAACTGAGAGACTTGCCAAAAGGATGAAAAGAGCCGATCCATTACATAAGAGAACTGAGACTATGAAAAACACAGCTACTAGAGCACAAAAAAGAACTGATGAATCATACAGACAAAATGAAAAAGCAGTTAATCTGAAGAGAAAACAAGGTGCAGATCTCAGAGAATGTATACAGAAATTTCATACTTCAATATCTGAAGGTCCCATATATGCTTGTTGTTGCTGTAATCAGACATGGTTCAAACACTCTGTAAAGAATTCTGATAGCTGGCCAGACAGACTAGATTCCACTTTCCTAGTAACACACATTACAGATGTAAAATCAGTGGACAATAAAAAGTGGTTATGCACAACTTGTCTTGATGCTCTCAAATGCCACAAAACGCCAAAACTTTCTGTATTAAATGGAATGCAGTTTCCTGATAAGCCACCTGAATTGAACTTGTGTCCCCTAGAGAAAAGGCTTGTTGCATTATGGATACCATTCATGCAGTTACGAGAATTACCTAGAGGTTCACAGTTGTCACTGAAAGGATCACTGGTCAACGTACCTACTCAGATTGAAACAACCGTGGATATGTTGCCACGTACGTCAGACTCCACGGCTACTGTACCAATAAGTTTAAAACGTAAACTTGAGTACAAAAAAGTAGAGTGCACCCAAAATGTACGTCCAGCTGTAATACTGAGTGCACTACACTACTTGATGAGACATAGTCAGTTGTATAAAGATGCATACCGTAAAATCTCCACTTAAAACCGCGGTTTAATCAAGAAATTCAAAATCTTGAAATCGGGTTGATTTCCTGAAAGCACTGTGCAGTTTATACTAGAAGGGTTTCCTGAATATCTTCCTGACAGACATCGTTTTTGGGCCGGCGAATGGGGATAATATCGCAACTTTCGAAGGCCGTTCTTAGCAGCAGTCTCGCATGCATGGCAGCCGTGTGTAAATGTGTTATTTACGATTATTTGTTATTTATAGATTAAATATTGCTGATTAGTTTTCGTGTGATATATAACTTGTAATAAAATCTTGGTAATTGTCACCAAATAATACGTTTACAACAACCCTGCTGTAACACACAGCGGCCCACTTCGTTGGGCATGGTCAAGCAAAATTGAAATAAAAGCCTACTTTAAACCCATTTGCGGCATTATTTAGCAATAATTATTTGTTTCAAACGTAAAATGAATAAAAGGCTGACATCGTAAAGAGTCACACAATGGCAGACGATCGTTTTAAAATTAAGTTTGAGTGCCGCCATGTGCTGAAACGCCCTGGTATTCTGCCAAGAATATTTTGAACGGCTGTACGCTGTGGATGGTAAACAGAACAGCCACCTATTTCGTCCCATCGTGCCTTGCGCGAACACTGCCTTGACAAAATGGCTCCCCACACGGAAACTTTCTTCAGGAAAAAACTTGCTTACCCGGACTGGCCACTTTAATTTTACCTTAAAATCACTCGTTTTCAAGCGTCATGTTTCCTATACGTGCGTATCTCGACAAGGTAACTTCAGTTACTTTGATTTTTAGTTAAGTAGACCAGCGATGTTTTCAAACGCACCAGCAAATTGTGATATGGAGCGATGTCAACGTACGATGTGAGGATGATAATACCGAAGTAACCGGTATGAAAATGATTTGAATCTTCCGAGTAATTCCAGAAAATGGAATTTTCATCAAAAATTAAGATTTCAAAATATAACTTTTAGAATTAAAATATACAGTGACTTGAAATGCATCAGCAGAATATTTTTTTTTCCAAAATACAATGACAAATCGGTAGTAAACAAGAATACGGCACGGAATATAAAATCTGGATAAACAGGCAGAGGTTCATCGGCCCTTACGTCTTCCCAAACTTCATGCTTGAGTGACCCTGCAAAAAAAAAGTGTTATGATGTGTTTAAATAATATGCCCAAGGAATTTTAATGTTGACAGGAATGGCCAAGTCGCAACCTACGCCTGTTCATTTCTAGATGATAGCTTGATTGTGTCTTTTGTCAAATCATTCCGTAGCAAAAGTTGGTGCGGTTTTAAAGGGGGGTTCTTAGTATTTGAGCCTCTCGCGGTGTCTCACCTGGAATTTCGGCGAAGTCTGGGTGCGGTTTTAATCGGAAGTGCGGTTTTAAGTGGAGATTTTACGGTACATTACAATAAATAGCAATTGGCTTCAGACTTTCAAAAATTCACAAGAGCATGAACCTCTTGCCACAACTGACAATTCTGTGGATGATAGTCTATCTGATGATGACAATTTTGAAGAAATACATGAAGATGAACAAGGAGGAATTCTAGATACCATGCTTGATGATACTGAACTCACAGGGAATGATATAATATCAGTGGCTCCTGGTGAAGGACAGAAACCTTTGAATCTGTTTCAAGACAAAGATGCAGAATATATGTCATTTCCGTCAATATTCTGTGGGCAAAGGAGATTAGATAATGCTGAAAGAAAAACTTCTGTTCATTACAGTGACATTTGCAAATGGGAACTCTGAGCACTTGATCGCAGAGTTGCTGCAAATGTTCCAAATCTTTTCTACAAAATGAAGAAATTACAAATAGAACAAATTACAGGAAAAGTTAGCCTAGCAATTTGTTGAATCAAAACTAAAGGGAAGAAGTATTCTGTCCAGGATGTCTTAAATGAAAGCAAAGTTCATGAGTTGACAAGATTGGATGAAGGCTACAGGATTTTCAGATCCATACAAGGCTCCCCTCCATATTTTGAAGCACGGAAAAAAGATCTCTTTGCAATGATTAGACAACTAGGATTGCCAACATGGTTTATATCTCTTTCTGCTGCAGACACACATTGGGAAGACCTACTGGTCATGCTTGGAAAACTGATTGATGGCAAAAGTTATTCAAGTGATGATATTAGACAAATGGATTGGGTAGATAAAACACGCTTGGTTAAAGCAGATCCTGTAAACTGTTTGCGGTATTTTGATCACAGAGTTCATTCCTTCATTCACACCATCTTACAAAGTGCACATTCACCTCTTGAAAAGCTGAAAGATTTTTTGTTTACAGAATTGAATTTCAGCAACGTGGCTCCCCACATATTCATATGCTTATGTGGATTGAGGATTCACCGATATATGGTCAACATGAAGAAGATACTGTCATCAAGTACATTGATGATCATGTGACCTGCTGCAAGAATGATGAGGACCATCAAGATCTGATAGTTCTACAAATACACAGACACTCCAGGTCTTGTAGAAAGAATGGAAAGCCAATTAGTCGTTTTAACTTTCCATTGCCACCCATGCCACAAACTAAAATCCTTACACCTCATGACACAGAAATTGATGAAAAACACAAAGAGAACTACCACAAGATCTCTCAGGCACTTGCAAACTTAAATGTTGACAATGACCTGTCCTTTCATGATTTCTTAAACTCTCTAGAACTCTCTCTAGATGACTACTACATGGCCTTGTATACATCCATTAAAGGTCCAAAAGTATTCCTTAGAAGGTCACCATCTGAAATAAAAACCAATGGATACATGAGACTTTTGTTTACTGCATGGAAAGCTAACCATGACCTTCAGTTTATTCTTGATCCTTATGCATGTGCAACATACATAGTTTCCTATGTCAGTAAAAGTCAAAAGGGAATGAGTGCTTTGTTAGATGCTGCTTGTAAAGAAGCTAGAAAAGGGAATAAAACTCTCAGACAGCAGGTGAGAGATATGGGAAATCAGTTTTTAAATGCTGTCGAAATAAGTGCTCAGGAAGCAGCATATCTGGTATTACAACTTCCAATGACAAGAGCCACCAGGGATGTAATATTTGTACCCACTGCCCCTCCAGATGAAAGAACTTTTCTACTCAAGAGTAAAGAACAGCTTGAGCATCTCCCACATGATTCAACAGACATAGCAGCAAATAATATCATTGACAGATACTCGAAGAGACCAAAAGCATTTGAAAATTGGTGTCTTGCTGATTTTGCATCACAGATTAATATTAAATACCCCTCGGAAAGAGCAGATGATGCATTCCATGACAACACTGATGATAACATCATCACTGATCAAAATGAAGCAATTGCTAATATAAACACAGGTGAAAAGCTCAGTATCACCTTACCAAATGGTACAACATACACTCTCAGACAAATTCCAAGAGTTCTAAGATATGTTCGTTATACTGAGAAAATAGACCCGGAAAACTGCTTTCGTGAAAGGCTGCTGCTGTTCACATCATGGAGAGATGAAACCAAAGACCTTTTGAATGGTTCACTCACATACTCGGAACAGTATAACAAGAAAAAAATACAAATTGAATTTAAAAGAAAACAGTATGAGCACAATGCAGATGTCCTACAAGAAGCACAGGACCAAGCTGAGTATGACCATGAAACTGAATATGCACGAATAGCTCCTACAACAGAACATACAGAGAATCAGGATTCAATTCAACAGCCAGTTCCCAGTGAAGAATTTGCTTTTTTTGACCCAGAAAGGTCAGATCATCTGAGAAACTATGATTTGACAACTGATCTTGGACTACCACCAAGAACCACTGCACAAGAACCACTTACATTGCCTGGTAGAATACCTGAAGTAGAATACAGACAGTTAATACAGGGTCTGAATGAGAAACAACTCACTGTCTTCAAACACATCAAACATGTAAAATGTTCTACTAAGCCTTTACACTTATTCCTTACTGGTGGGGCAGGTGTTGGTAAATCAGTTTTGCTCAAAGCTCTCTTTCAAGCATTACATCGTCACTTATGTGGGAATGAAGGTGAAAATCCATTGGAGTGCAAGATACTGATCACTGCACCTACAGGAAAGGCTGCTTACAATGTTCAAGGATCCACATTACATAATGCTTTTCGAATCGATCCAAATAAAGGATTTGATTACAGAAAATTGTCATCTGACATCCTGAATACACTGCGAACACAGTATAGGCACCTTCATATATTAATGATTGATGAAATAAGCATGGTAGGAAATCGCATGTTCAATTTTGTTAATTTGCGCCTCCAAGAAATTAAAGGCAACAAAGAACCATTTGGTGGTATCCATGTAATTGTTATTGGAGACCTCTTCCAACTTCAACCAGTAATGGACAATTGGATTTTCAAGAACTTTCTGATAACTATGGACCTCTTGCACTCAACCTTTGGGTAGACACTTTTCATATGTATGAGCTTACTGAAATCATGCGGCAAAAAAATGATCATGATTTTGCAGAACTTTTGAACAGGCTACGTGAAGGACAACACACACAAGCTGACATTGATACCCTAAAATCTCGTTTTGTTGGTGATACCAGTTCATATCCATCAGGAACTACTCATTTGTTTATAAACAACACCTCTGTGGACAGTCATAATATGCAAATTTTCCAGTGTACAAACACAACTAAAGTAATAATTCCTGCAATTGACACAGTAATAACAGATGTGACAGATGATGTGAAGAAAGATGTACTTTCAAGAATACCACATAACCCATCAAAAACTGCAGGACTGCTGAAACGCTTCAGATTGCTGTTGGTTTACCATATGATATCACCTGCCATGTTGCAGTACAAGATGGAATCACCAACGGTTGTTCTTGTATATTGAAGCACATACAGTATCTGCATAGCAAAACTGTGCCAAGCATTCTTTGGGTTCAGTTTGAAGATTCAAACATTGGCTCAGACACCAGGAGAAATTATGCTGCCTTTTACACTCCATCTATATCCAAAGAATGGACACCACTATTCTTCACCAAGCGCACATTCCATACAGGCCAGAGACATATTCTGGTAACTCGTTCTCAGTATCCATTAAAAATTGGTGCAGCAAAAACGATAAGGAAAGCTCAAGGTAGTTCACTTGATCAGGTGGTTGTGGATATGACAAGTACCAGAAAACTGAGGCATGCACATTATGTTGCATTGAACAGGGCAAGAAATATGGATGGCTTGCATGTATTAAATTTAGATGAAAACAAAATATCAACTGATCCACAAGTAACAAATGAAATGGCCAGACTACGTCATGGTGCCAAACTTGCTCTTAATTTCTTACCACCAACTTCTGTACCAACTGATACACTGAAGATAATATACCATAACACAAGATCTCTTCATTTGCGTTTCAAAGATGTGATTTCTGATTGTCATATCCTTAATACCCATATCATTGGTTTGGCTGAAACTTGTTTGTGTTCTGTTGATACTGATGATTCATATTGTATACCAAATTTCCAACTGATATGAAATGATCATCAAACAACAAGTTCAACATGCCTATCAAAAAGACCACACTTTGGATTAGCATTCTATGTCCACAAAGACCTCTACCCATTCATTGAAGTGCATCATCAGTCTAATGGAAACATTGATGCATCTGTATTATTGGTAAATACACCAAGCTCTTCCTTACAACTGATTAGTGTGTACAGATCCCCTCAGTCAAAACTGTCTGACTTTAGGTCAAAGCTTTCCCAGCTTATGACACATGTTGATATCCAAAAACCATTGTTAGTAATGGGAGATTTTAATATAGATGTTAGTAAACAAAACAATATGTCGGCGTTGAATGATCTTTCACATCTTTTACACTGTCAACAACTTTTAACAGAAAAGTCAACTGATTATGGCAGTCTTATTGATCTGGTGTTTTCTAACTTCCCTGATGCTACAACTTTAACAATAGAGGCCACATGGTCTGATCATAAAGTCTTGTTCACTGTTGTTCCAAAGAGTGTTTTCCAGTTTCATACTGATTGATCATTTTTATTTTGGTTCAGAATGAATTTAACTTCCAATTTCTTAGTAATGGTTTGATATATTTTAACAGATATAAACTTACCCAAATGAAGTTGCTGTTAATGTGGAAAAATTTGTCTTTTCAACAACTAGAGAATCTCTAATTCAGAATCTATGCAGATAATGAAAGACAGAAACTTATAATAGTAAGATATTATTCACCCTACACAGAGACAGGTCCCGACCTCTGTGCTGTGAATACAGACTTCTTATCATCATATTTATATTCAAACTTGTCAGCCACATGCATCAGTAACTGTATGTGATATGAGTTGGACCTCCCCATCAAACCTTGTAACAAAAGAACATGCCTTTAGCAGTCTATTAGGCAGATGATGAGAACAAATTGTAGCAGTTTGACAAAGCAACTTCTAACTTTCTTTGGAGTACTAATCTATTTGGAAAACCTGAATAAGGTTACCGTAACTTATGGACTATTGGCAAAATGCATGATTTTCAGCACTCTGCAAGTCATTTTGCTCGTTGTTCAAGGTTTCTTGAATTCAGCTGAGCGTAATGGCCCATGGGCCACTAGTTGTGTTGTGTGCACCCGTGCCAGAATTTCAGCAGTGATGTTTGTGTAATTGTTTCTTATTCAAAATGTTTAGTACTTGCATTGTTCATATACATGAGAAGTAATGGTCCAGCATTGAAGCATCATACCTGGTGTATTTCCCAATGCGCAGGTTCATATTAGGCCTGTAGGCCTTGTTTTAAATTAAAATAATTCACAGGTTATAACATCTGTGCAGTGTAAACTAGTTCTACATGTTCAGCTTAATAACGTGGAATCTAAAAGAAATTTGCTCAACTTACTCGGAATGTTTCTTTTTTAATCACTCATTTTTTTGATACTGTGGAAGTGGTTAATTTTGCACGTCTGAATTTTTGTGCTTTTTCCATTTTACAACAGTTGCACGTGGTAAACATTAAGTAATTACCCGGACTAATTATGTTTGATGTTATGGTACTGCACCCAGACATATGAGTTAACTGTAGAACTGCTCAACAACAGCAACTGTGATTACTTACTAGAAGAAGCCTGCTATATGTGAACAACAAACAAAGCTGACCATGATCGTGGTTGGCTCTCAGTCGTTCTTCTAAGACATTTTGAGGGCAGTTCTAAAGGGCTTCAAAGGCTATTTGTTTCACAGTTGTTTCTACAAATCTCTATTAAGCGGAGTAGTTTTCGGCTTAGATATCACTTGCTATGAAATCTTATAAAAAGCAACATGACAACTCCTAACATCCTGGTTGAAAATCCCTAAACTCAAACGAACCCGCAAGGAGGGATTCCCAGACTCACTTGACTGTGTGTCAAGCGGGAACTCTGCAGGCTTTCAAGTGGCGAACGATCGCATCAATCAGCTAGCAACATCACAACCTTCCAAGCGCCGCCGGAGTGAATACCAAATTTATTATGCAAACACTAGACTTTTGTACATACAAAATAAATTTTGTATATAAACCGGTGTTGTTCAATTTCTGAGTGCCCCATCAAACATTAACGATCTTTATGATAAAGGATCATCTATTCAATTCGCCATTACTCTTTATTTGTATCTAACAATAGTGTAGGCACCTGACATTAAAAAAGTAAACAACACAGACATGTCTGGGTTGTTGGAAATAATGTATGTTCTTATTTAAGAGCAAAACTTTGCTCCCGCGAAAAGCACAAAAATAAAAACCCAACTAACAAAACCACTTCCACAGTATTTTCACACACTCCTGTTCAGTTCAAGGTGAAGTCTCTAATAGAAGATGCAGGTAGACTCCATAAAAAAATATTTAAGCAGAATACACATTCTTTGGAAAATTTTGCAGACTTAGGGGAATTTATAGTGCAAACTTGTCCAAGCAAAAAGTTGTTTTGTGAATTTCAGGTTATGCCCAGCTCTAAAAGCAGTATTTGAACATGGCCTCAAGAAAAACTCTCTCCTTGGAGCTGCCTGTCATCCATGGTTATTTGTTGAGGAGGTAACTATCAATTTGTTCAGTGCATGTCAGTGTGAGCAAAACCTTATCCATAAACAAATGAAGCTTCCTTGAAACTGATTAAACTTGAATAGAAACTGCTGTATTTATTTGTGTACAGGACGATAAATTTTATCTTAAAAATATTAGGCAAAGAAGGGGGGCCGTCTTATACAAGGGCACAAGTTTTTAGCTCAGCTGACTGAAAGTCATCTGAGCTATAGGGATCACTCTTTGTCCGTCGTCCGTCTGTCCGTCCGTTAACCAGGCACAAATCGTAACCACTGGACCTAGAATCTTGTTACTTGGCATTCTGAGAGGTCCATGAAAAATCTCCTTGGAAACCAGAAATTAGGTCTCTGTTACCCATATCCTCGAGCTATTGGGCCCCAAAGTAACCCCCAGCATAGTAAAAAATTTCATACAAAAACTTCAATATCTCATTAACTACATCACTGATGGTCATGATTTTTGGCATACATATTGATCATGAGATAATCCATCAGTTCCTGCAGACTGGTGGCGCCACCTGTATTTTTCGATTTTTTTACGAATTTTTATGCCCCCGCCACAAAGTGGCCGGGGCATATAGTTTTACCCATGTCCGTCATTCCGTCCTTCCGTCCTTCCGAAATCAAACAGTTGTACTGTTTTACGGCTCCTAATCTTAGAAAATTTCATGAAAAATAGAAATTTTCATGACAAATACACATGTATGGACTTTTTTTTCGCAATGCCTGCAGATATTGACCTGATTTTTGGTGTGTGGGCAGATATAGACCAGTTACAGATCGAGTTCGCGCTTCGTCCAGGTTGACCTCCTTTTGAACGTTTAACGCCTCCTTAACTTAGAAAATTTCATGAAAAATAGAAATATTCATGACAGATACACATGTACGGACTTTTTTTCGCAATGCCTGCAGATATTGGCTTGATTTTTGGTGTGTGGGCAGATATAGACCAGTTACAGATCGAGTTCGCGTTTCTTCCCGGTTGACCTACTTTTGACTGTTTTACGGCTCCTGAACATAGAAAATTTCATGAAAAATATGAAATTTCATGACAAATACACATGTACGAACTTTTTTTCGCAGTGCCTGCAGATATTGGCCTGATTTTTGGTGTGTTAGCAGATATTGACCAGTTACAGATCGAGTTCGCGTTTTGTCCCAGTTGACTTACTTTTGACCATTTGAAGTCGCTCTAACATAGAAAATTTCATAAAAAAGTGCACATGTATGGATTTTTTTTCGCAGTGCCTGCAGATACGGGCCTGATTTTTGGTGTGTAGGCAGATATTGACCAGTTACAGATCGAGTTCTTGTTTTGTCCCAGTTGACCTAATTTTGACCATTTGACTCCTCCTGAACATTGAAAGTTTCATGAAAAATCGAAATTTTCATAACAAATGCATATGTACTGACTTTTTTTCCTCAATGCCTGCAGATACCACCTTGATTTTTTATGTGTGGGCAGATAATGACATTTACAGATCGAGTTCGTGTTTCGTCCCGGTTGACCTACTTTTCATTGTTTTAAGGCTCCTAAACATAGAAAATTTCATGGAAGACAGACATTTTTATGGAAAATGCACATGTATGGACTTTTTTTCACAATGCCTGCATATACTGGCATGATTTTTGGTGTGTTGCTTGATAATGACCCATTTCAGATCGAGTTTGCATTTTGCCCTTGTTGACCTGCTTTTGACCATACGACACCTCCTGAACTTAAAAAATTTTTCAAAATTTTACAAATGTTTCTAATTTGCCCCAGGCGGGGGAATTCGTGTCGTTCCGACACATCTAGTTTTCCTCTATTTTTGAGACCTTCAAAAATGTGAACATATGTTAACAGGGCACAAATCCTAAAGACTGGACCTAGAATCTTCATTCTTGACACACTGAGAGACCTATAAAAAGTCTTCATGGAAACCAGAAATTAGGTCTGTGTTACCCATATCCTTTGAGATATGGAGCCCCAAAGTACCCCAAAAATAATGGAAAATTTGATAAAAACAAACTGCAACATCTCAATAACTACAACACTGATGGTCATGATTTTTGGCATACATATTGATCATGAGATGTTTTGTCAGTTTCTGCAGACTGGTGGCGCCACCTGTTTTTTTTCAAATTTTCACAATTTTTATGCCCCCGCCACAAAGTGGCCAGGGCATATAGTTTTACCCATGTCCGTCCTTCTGTCATTCTGTCATTCCGAAATCAAACAGTTGTACAGACTCATTTTCGCAATGCCTGCAGATATTGGCCTGATTTTTGGTGTGTGGGCAGATAATGACCAGTTACAGACCAAGTTCGCGTTTCGTCCCGGTTGACCTATTTTTGACCGTTTTACAGCTCCTAAACTTAGAAAATTTCATGAAAAATAGAAATTATCATAATAAATACATATGTACGGACTTTTTTTCGCATTGCCTGCAGATATTGGCCTAATTTTTGGTGTGTGGGCAGATAATGACCAGTTACAGATCAAGTTCGCCTTTCGTCCAGGTTGACCTACTTTTGACCGTTTTATGGCTCCTAAACTTAGAAAATTTCATGAAAAATAGAAATTTACATGACAAATACACATGTACAGATTTTTAGCTCAGCTGACTATAAGTCATCTGAGCTATAGTCGTGGTCCATTGTCCGTCGTCCGTCCGTCTGTCCGTCCGTCCGTCCGTCCGTCCGTCCGTCCGTCCGTCCGTCCGTCCGTAGATGTGGCACGTTTTGAAACCGTAAGACCTAGGAATCCAAAATTCAGCATAATGTTAGATGTCCCCAAGATCTCCTACCAAGCCGAAAACTGGGTCTTTGCGACTTCGTTCCTTTGAGAAATTAAGGAAAAACCTCAATTTTTTATTTAAATCCTATTTTCACACTTCAGGACTGCCTAATTTCAAAACCACTCATCTGTTTTTCCTCATATTAACCATAAATATTCTTCTATATAGTTCCTATGTACATGCCAGAAATTAAGTCTGTTAAGTATAAATTCTTTAAGTTATGGGCCCAAACATAATGGACTTTGTAAAAAATCAGGAAAAATATTTACTCACTTAACATGAAAAATTTTGAAACTAGAGTCTATTTTCCCAAGTATATAACTATGTTTAATTAAGATTCAATTGTTTACCCAAAATTAGATCTGAATTTTGTAAATTTTTTAAGTAATTAGCATAAAAATAAAATCAGTACCTTAAATTTTGCCCAACTTTGACCATGGCACGTTTTTTTCCTGTAAGTACCATTGATTTAATTTTCACAGCATGTAAACATAAATATTTAATTTGTTTAAATCTGAAATTTGGAAGTAAAAGCTTGAAAATTAAGCTAGTTATTGATTTTTTTCTTGAGGCTCTATTGTAGTCATTTGCTTTGATTACAGATTACAGATGCAGGGTCCCACTCCAGGTCACTGGAAGTCAGCTATGCCAGGGTTTCTGATTTGTTACAGTCACTGGGGGAGATCCCCTGCTGTGACAGGTGTACAGTTATTCTGATATCACCACCCCATTTCCCCCCCCCCCCCCACCCCACAAACCCAACCCACCAAATGTTATGCAGTATTGTTATTGTTTTCACTGTATCTCCTTAATTGTAATGCTGTTTCCACTCTGATATGCAAAAACTTTCCTTAAAAAAGTAATTCAAGGTATAATCCAGAAGATGCAATGTTGTGTAATGTAACATTTTTAAAGAAATCATTTTTCTTTTAAATGATTTTACCAATCATAATGGAACCCATCAGTATGCTTAAATTATGATAAAATATGAAGCACATTATGGATAAATAAAGACACAATTCAAAATTGTGAAATCTAAATCAAGTATTTTTTTTAGACATTTATTGTTTTGCAGATTTAAAAGATATATTTTTGTGGTAAAAAATAAATAAACATTTGTATGCATGATGTGGTGTTATCTGACAAGATTGAGATTTATGATGATGCAATTGAGAATTATGAATCAACTTTTATATTCAGATATATATGTTATATTGAAAACGTATAGAAATATAAACTTAAATTAAAAAAAAAATTGATGTGATAAAAAAATGAGGATTTGTTACAAACATTTGTTCATTATTTTCCTGCATCAGCAGAATTTGAGATCAGGCTTTGTTTGCCATGTATTATGTTGTTAATTAGTTATATTTCAACTGTATACATTTCATAAAAAAAAAAACATATTTAATAATTTATATTATACAAAAAAAAGATTTGATTGAACAAATGTGTAAACTACTGAAATGTCAACAGTTAATCGAAAAGCCAACTAATGATCATGGTAATTGTACAGATCATTTGTTCACAAACTGCTCACATGCTTCAGTTTCAACATTAGGGAACACATGGTCAGGTCACAAAATATTATTTGCAACAATTTCTTGCTCATCAATACAAACCAATCATATAAACCAACCATGGCCTTTATTACCTCTTCCTCTTACACTTTATCTCCATTTGATATTATTTTAGATTTTTACCTTCAAGGTTAACGTCAGCTGAGCATAGTGACCCATAGGTCCCTTGTTTTTCACAATGCCTTCAGATATTGGCCTGATTTTTGGTGTGTGGTCAGATAATGACCAGTTACAGATCGAGTTCATGTTTCCTCCAGGTTGACCTACTTTTGACCGTTTTACGGCTCCTAAACTTAGAAAATTTCATGAAAAATAGAAATTTTCATGACAAATACACACGTACGGACTTTTTTTCACAATGCCTGCAGATATTGGCCTGATTTTTGGTGTGTGGGCAGATAATGACCATTTACAGATCAAGTTCGCCTTTCGTCCAGGTTGACCTACTTTTGACTGTTTTACGGCTCCTGAACATAGAAAATTTCATGTAAAACATAAATTTTCATGACAAATACACTTGTACAGACCTTTCTTCACAATACCTGCAGATATTGGCCTGATTTTTGGTGTGTGGGCAGATAATGACCAGTTACAGATCAAGTTCACGTTTTGTCCCAGTTGACCTATTTTTGACCGTTTGACGGTGCTCTAACAAAGAAAATTTTATAAAAAGGTGCATATGTATGGACTTTTTTTCGCAGTGCCTGCAGATACGGGCCTGATTTTTGGTGTGTAGGCAGATAATGACCAGTTACAGATCAAGTTCTTGTTTTCTCTCAGTTGACCTACTTTTGACCATTTGACTACTCCTGAACATAGAAAATTTAATGAAAAATAGAAATATTCATGACAGATACACATGTACGGACTTTTTTTCGCAACGCCTGCAGATATTGGCCTGATTTTTGGTGTGTGGGCAAATATAGACCAGATACAGATCAAGTTCGTGTTTCGTCCCGGTTGACCTACTTTTGACCGTTGTACAAACATAGAAAATTTCATGAAAAATAGAAATATTCATGACAGATACACATGTACAGACTTTTTTTTCGCAATGCCTGCAGATATTGGCCTGATTTTTGGTGTGTGGGCAGATATAGACCTGTTACAGATCGAGTTCACGTTTCGTCCTGGTTGACCTACTTTTGACCGTTTTACGGCTCATGAACATAGAAAATTTCATGAAAAATATGAAATATCATGACAAATACACATGTACGGACTTTTTTTCGCAATGCCTGCAGATATTGGCCTGATTTTTGGTGTGTGGCCAGATATTGACAAGTTACAGATTGAGTTCGCAATTCCTCCTGGTTGACCTACTTTTGACTGTTTTACGGCTCCTGAACATAGAAAATTTCATGTAAAACATAAATTTTCATGACAAATACACTTGTACAGACTTTTCTTCACAATACCTGCAGATATTGGCCTGATTTTTGGTGTGTGGGCAGATAATGACCAGTTACAGATCAAGTTCACGTTTTGTCCCAGATGACCTATTTTTGACCGTTTGACGGTGCTCGAACAAAGAAAATTTTATAAAAAGGTGCATATGTATGGACTTTTTTTCGCAGTGCCTGCAGATACGGGCCTGATTTTTGGTGTGTAGGCAGATAATGACCAGTTACAGATCGAGTTCTTGTTTTCTCTTAGTTGACCTACTTTTGACCATTTGACTGCTCCTGAACATAGAAAGTTTCATGAAAAATATAAATTTTCATAACAAATGCATATGTACTTACTTTTTTTCCTCAATGCCTGCAGATACCACCCTGATTTTTTATGTGTGGGCAGATAATGACAGTTACAGATCGAGTTCGCGTTTCATCCCGGTTGACCTACTTTTGATTGTTTTACGGCTCCTAAACATAGAAAATTTCATGAAAGACAGAAATTTTTATGGAAAATGCACATGTATGGACTTTTTTTCACAATGCCTGCATATACTGGCATGATTTTTGGTGTGTTGCTTGATAATGACTTGTTACAGATTGAGTTTGCATTTTGCCCTTGTTGACCTACTTTTGACCATACGACACCTCCTGAACTTAAAAAAATTTTCAAAATTTTACAAATGTTTCTAATTTGCCCAAGGCGGGGGCATTCGTGTCGTTCCGACACATCTAGTTTTTTCTCTATTTTTGAGACCTTTAAGGATGTAGTTATCTGTCAACAGGATACAAATTGTAATGACTGGACCTAGAATCTTCATTCTTGACACAGGGAGACCTAGAAAAAGTCTCCATGGAAACCTGAAATTAGGTCTCTGTTAACCATATCCTTTGACCTATGGCACTCCAAAAGTACAGCTCAGAATAATGGAAAATTTGGTACAAAGCTGAAGTATCTGAACAAATAATGCAGAGATCACCATAATTGTTTGCATGGCTATTGATCATGGAGTGTTTCATCAGTTTCTGGAGACTAGTGGCAGCACCTGTATCTGTTCCGGTTTTTTTAACCGTTTTTTTTCTCTATTTTTGAGACCTTTAAAGATATGAACATCTGTTATTAGGGCACAAATCATAAAGACTGGACCTAGAATCTTCATTCTTGGCACACAGGGAGACCCATGAAAAGTCTCCATGGAAACCTGAAATTAGGTCTCTGTTACCCATATCCTTTAAGGTAGAAGGACTGGTCAAAATCCTTAAAATTGGTGTTTTTTCAATAAAAGGTATACATAATATTGAATACTGGGCAGATCTAATGCAGCTGAGCACATTTTGGGTCGCTGGTTGCATTTTGTGGAAAATGGTGATTTCTATTCAGTAAACATCAAGATGTGTTGACAGGGTGTTTGTAAACTAACTCCAGCCCTGCCACAGCCCTGTCAATCAGGTTGCCCCCAAACCTCACCTGGGTCAATCAGCCAATCGCGAGGTGCAGAGTTTAATTAATGCATGGGCCAAATACCTCCGTGCAGGAGGTGGCAAGTACTGAAGGTCGATGTTTGTTTGCCCAATCTAATTAGCTGAGCATACAACTGATTGGCGTTGGAGAGCAACCCTAACTCTAGCTAATTAGTGTGCAAACAAACCCGTCCTTGTGAATGATCTGTTAGTGTCATTGGCCTTATGTCGGGTATGTTACGCCGAAGCACAAATTTTCACTTGACATCATGTTATTTCTGCTATATCCTGAGCCTATCGACAGATACGTAAAATTACATTATAATAAGCTGCTGCATATCCCAACCGTAACCATTATGATATTCATACTGTCAACACCGCAAAAAATAAATATTACGCCAATACCAAACGAAACTACGAGGGGCCGACGACGCAAATCCCTAATGCCACTTAAAAAACTGCAACAGTTGAATGATATCAAGAAGTCTCAGCGGGCCAAACCTACTTCTGTGATCAAACTGATGGCCAGTGACGATGAATCGTCAGATGACGGCATCTCTATGATTATGCATGGAGGAAAACCGGAGGCCGACACCTATCGACTCTGGCAATGTTATCAACTAAACGTACTATTGTCAGCCGCTGTTGCACTTCCCTCCAATAAACAAGTCCAGATTTCACATATGACTTGTATGTGTATGTGAGATTTAAATATAAACTTAATATATTTTACATGGATTGTACAACTATTTATAATAACTAATACGAGGCACTTTCCATGACACGGATGTTGGCGCTCGGTAGTCGGTAAATATATAATTTATTTTATACGAGATTTGTATGATTGTTATAAACTCGTCTCTATTGTCAACTCGAAAATACCTATAATGTATGTTAACCGTGATAAGTAAATCAATCTTCGTTCTCCTTGAATGGCCATAGATCCCGCTCCCCTTGTTCCTGTGTAAACACGTGGTTACCTATTAGGCCCGGCTGTGCACCTGTTCAGCTGCGGGTCCCGGTTGTCGAGTGCTCAGCGCACCTTGGCACTCGGCCAAAACTGTAAGCTCCGCCTACTGAAGTCCATGCACGTGGTGTTTGACAAGTCGCTGGTGTGACAGTACAAACTTTAATCGTTTTAATACGTTTTTAAAGCAAAATAGTCAATTAATCCATGTTATTATAGCATGGTTTGATAAGAACCACCATCTTGACCAAATTCATGTGACTGTCAACATGTAGTTGTGGTTAGTTACGTGTGTAGGACGAATGATCTCTATGAATATAGTTTTTGGCCATTTTCTCGAAACATCATTTCACCTGAACACCTTATCTATAGAGCGTTATTTCTCAGTAATCACTTGTCCAAAACATACCATCTTTGAGATATATAATTGTTAATATGTGTTCTAAAAGTGTTTTTTTATTTTACGCCTGTACTAAATTTGAAGGATTCTATTAAGGTAAAAGTAAAAAATGAAATGATTTGTGAAGATTTCAAAATTAACTACTCTGTAAAATCGTAATTTTTAAACTTAACTCATTAAACAAAAAAAAGCCTGGGAATTATTATCTAAATTCTCGATTTATTTAAGAAGATTTTCTGTATCTGCTTTAGTTGTGCTAGAACAAAATGATTTTTTGTTAAAATTAAAATTAAATTAAAATTCTTACAAATTCAAACCTGTTCCTCGGAAACTGTTTTTTATGGGCAAAAACCTCATAATTTTTGCCTCTTTCAGCTTGAAATGTTTATGATGAAACTGTCAAGTTGAATCGTTCAATTTTTCAAAAGAATTATCCTAGGACATGGTTCTTTCAATCATATCAGAAAAGCTTAACTTGGTCTTATGGCCATTATTATGTCTATTTCAAACTGAGGACTGCAAAACTGTTCTTCTACAAAATTATTGTAACACTTAATACTTCTGTAACATTGCACAAAAATTATTCTTAGGTGGCCTTTGTTCAAGTTTACTTGAATGATTTTTGGCAGAATTATTGGACCTTTAACAATGAAAGAACTGCATCTTTTATTACTCTAGATATTTTGATAAAAAGTTTATGAATATGTCAGCTTGAAAAAAAAAACATTTTAGCCAAAGTCTTTCAGTATGTGTAAACAGATTTACCAACAGGCCAAGATTGTGTCTGTATCTTTTAATTTGGTTGAGAAACTGCCAACTGTTTCAGATTTGGCAACAGATCAAGAGTTCATTCAGTGCAGCCAGATATAGGTCAAGAGTTCAATCAGTGCAGCCAAGCACAAGGCATGTGATCACTTCATGGGTGTCATGTGAACACCTCATGGGCACCATGTGATCACCTCATGGGTGTCATGCCCCTCAGGGCTGCATGTGGAGCCAATCCATGAGCTTATGCAATGGTGTGGCTACTATTTTAGATTTGGCAACAGACCAAAGGTCAGTCTGGATCTATTTATAGCTTTGCAGACTGCCGACTGTATCAGATTAGGCAACATATCAAGAGTTTACTCAGTGCAGCCAGGTATAGGTCAGGAGTCACTCAGTGCAGTAGCTGCATTCTATTTATAGCATTGGCAAACTGCCCAGTGCATCAGATTTGACACCAAAGTTCAGCCTGGATCTATTTATAGCTTTGGCAGACTGCCAACTGTGTCAGATTATGAAACAGGTCAAGAGTTCACTCAGTGCAGCCAGGTACAGGTCAAATGTTCACTGAGTCTAGCCAAGTGCAGGTCAAGAGTTCACTCAGTGCAGTAGCTTGAGCTAGCAATTTGTCACAGTTCACTTGAGGCACGTTTGATGTATTGGCCTGATATTTTGACCTGTCTATGTGTCTTTGATGGCTTTCTTGTTCACAAGACAGGTGTCGCCACCTACAATGACTTCTGCACAGTGTATGTGCCTGCTTATTTCTACCGAGGAATTTTATATATCAACCTGAAATTGGGCATATTAATACATATTGGATAGCTTTATTGTGTACAAGACTGGTGGGGCCACCTACAATTACTTTTTTACAGTGTATGTTCCTGCTTATTTCTCAGGAGGGGTTTGACATATCAGCCTGAAATTGGGCACATGTATACATCTCTGATAGCTTCCTCGTATACAAGACTGGTGGTGCCAGCTACAATCATTTTTAGCCCTCAGTCCTTAGGCTGATGGGCTGTTGTTGTCACCCAAGCTGTCTGTTATTCTGGCGTCTGTTAACCTTTACAATTTGAGCAGGATATCTCTAAAACGATTCACGGTAGGAATCTTATTTATTCAGTGAAGATGTATAGCGACAAAATCTTGGTCAAGTTCAAAGATTGGTGACCTTGACCTATTTTTTCTATGTATTAGAGCTGATTATAGAAAAACACTCAGAAGCCACCTTTAATGAATTTTTATCGGATTTTTTTTACTTTGGCCTTGTTAGCTGGATATCTCCAAAGGTATTCAACACAGGAACTTCATTCTTTGATGCTGATGTATATTAACAAAATCTTGGTGAAGTTCAAAGATGGGTGACCTTGACCTACTTTTCAAGGTCACAGAGCTTAGAATAGAAAAAAACTTAGGAGCTTATTTCTCAGGAACCACTAATGATATGCCTTGATGATCTCTAAGTCCTGCACGAGATCGGTCTTACCATACTTGCAAAAGTACAACATACCTGTCCATTTTAATTATAACTGAGACATGTACAGATATACATCTATGTGAGAACAAATATTTTATACTTGTTACTGTTACCACCTATAAAGTCTGTTCTTTTGGCTGAGGGCTTTTGTCAGCTTCTGCTGATATTCTAGTTGTGTTGTGTGCACCCATGCCAGAATTTCAGCAGTTTGTGTAATTGTTTCTTGTTCAAAATGTTTAGTACTTGCATTGTTCATATACATGTTACAAATATACTTGAAAAGTAATGGTCCAGCATTGAAGCATTATACCTGGTGTATATCCCATTGCACAGGTTCGCATCAGGCCTGTAGGCCTTGTTTACTCATCTATCCAAACAAATCATACCAATCAGCCTTAGCTTATATTACCTTATAATGTGTGCAAAGGTTTTTAATAATATATATATTCACCTTACATTATACCTTTCTGCTTAAACATTCTCTGGTCAACTCTACATCCCCTCATGTTCCCAAATATTTCAAGCATCTTATTGTGTAAAAGTGCAATATATTGACTGTTGAATAACATTATCTCCATTTGTCATTATTTTTAGACTTCAAGGACAACTTCAGCTGATCACTGTGACCCCTGGGTCTCTTGTCTGTTAAATTATTAGCCCCATTTACACACGTTTTTCTAGAGTGCTCTACATCGTTTAGCGCACGCCAAATCCACAAAACGTGCCAGATTTCGAGGATTTTCAGTCTGGAGGGTGCTACATTTTGATCACCAGTTTGAGTCTGTTCTACATTCTAGTGCGGGCCAGACGCTTATGGCACGGCCTACATTTGTGCTTAGAATGTGTGTAAACAGAAGTGGGGCGTGCTACCTATATAGCTTGCTCCAGCAAGACTCGGCTTTCATGCGACTGGGATTTTACCCATGTGGGTAAGGGGTAATCCAATCTAGACCGTGCTAGATTGCAGTATTTATCTGCTTGTAAATGCAATGCAGATTATAGACCGGGCCAACTGCCATGTGGCCTAACTTGACAGGGTAGCATGCTCTACATGGTCACTCAAACCAGCACAGTGTGAACCAAAGTTAAAATGTAGCCCGCTCCACATTTATTTCTGGACCCATTTAGCGTGCACCACATTTTTCTAGTGTAAATAGGGCTATAGTTTATACACATCTTATATATTTCACAATATCTAAAACAACTTCCAGTAGTTCTAATACCCACTTCTAAATAATTAGCAAGTGTATCTTATATGTCTCCTGACCTGATAAGGTTTTGGTCACACATGAATGATTTCTTATGAATTTTTAAATTCTAAATTATACATTTTCATGAAGACATTGCAATATCTAAAATAAATTTATTTAAACCCACATATTAATATGGCAATTGAAGTGTCTCTTTTGTGTCTCCTTAACTGATTAGGTTTTTGTAACATCTGAATGATTTCTGGATTTTAATGACTTTTCCTTGTTGACTTGTATATTTCATATATGTCATACAATATCTAAAAAGGGTAATTGAGATCCACCTATAATTCACAAGCCATGTGCCTCTTATATGAAACTCCTCACCTTGCGGGGTAAATGTGTATTCTTTGTTCATTTAGTGATTTCTTTGAATTCTGATTTGGTAATTTTGTTTAATCCCTATTTGGCAGGGGATTTGGTCCTCTGTATATTTTCTAGTTAAAAATGCTTAAAATGTCATTTTAAAATGCTATTATAAAATGCCAGTAAAGACTTTTATAATCCCTACATGTTATTAACCAAACAAATCTCCCCTCTAATAAATCATATGGTATGATCAAATTTTACAGGCAGCAACCAAAGAGGTGGAAAAGGACTTCAACTCTGTGTACTCAAGACTAGTGCTATGTAAAACATACAGGTGAGTGCCAGAGGTTACTCTGTGTAAAACATACAGGTGAGTGCCACAGGTTACACTCTGTGTAAAACATACAGGTGAGTGCCACAGGTTCCTCTGTGTGTAAAACATACAGGTGAGTGCCACAGGTTACACTCTGTGTAAAGCATACAGGTGAGTGCCACAGGTTACTTCAAACATACAGGTGAGTGCCACAGGTTACATTGTGTAAAACATACAGGTGAGTGCCACAGGTTACACCCTGTGTAAATCATACAGATGAGAGCCACAGGTTACTCTAAATGTAAAACATACCAGTGAGTGCCACAGGTTACACTGTGTAAAACATACTGGTGAGTTCAACAGGTTACTCTGTGTAAAACATACTGGTGAGTGCCACACGTAACTGTACACGTAAAACATACAGGTGAGTGCCACAGGTTCCTCTATGTGTAAAACATACAGGGGAGTGCCACAGGTTACTATCTGTGTGAAACATTCAGGTGAGCGCCACAGGTTACTCTAAATGTAAAACATACCAGTGAGTGCCACAGGTTACACTGTGTAAAACATACAGGTGAGTGCCACAGGTTACTCTGTGTAAAACATACTGGTGAGCGCCACAGGTTACACTCTGTGTAAAACATACAGGTGAGTGCCGCAGGTTACTCTAAATGTAAAACATACCAGTGAGTGCCACAGGTTACACTCTGTGTAAAACATACAGGTGAGTGCCACAGGTTACTCTTTGTATAAAACATACCGGTGAGTGCCACAGGTTACCCTCTGTGTAAAACATACAGATGAGTGCCACAGGTTACTCTGTGTAAAACATACCGGTGAGTGCCACAGGTTACACTGTGTGAAACATACAAGTGAGTGCCACAGGTTACTCTATGTGTAAAACATATCAATGAGTGCCACAGGTTAAACTCTGTGTAAAACATACAGGTGAGTGCCACAGGTCACTCTGTGTAAAACATACTGGTGAGTGCCACAGGTTACACTATGTGTAAAACATACAGGTGAGTGCCACAGGTTACTCTAAATGTAAAACATACCGGTGAGTGCCACAGGTTACACTGTGTAAATCATACAGGTGAGTGCCACAGGTTACTCTGTGTAAAACATACAGGTCAGTGTCACAGGTTAATCTATAAGTGAATGATTGATCCAGGGGTCTCTCAAAACATAGACCATTGTATCTGTTGCATGAACATTTATGCTTCTGACTATGAAATTATGGCAGTCACATAACAAGGCAGCTGCAATAAGAAATATTATCATATTGATTCTGAGAAATACATAGTTTGCTCTGTTGTACTGAACCGTTTGCAGTGTTTAACTGAAGTACATAAACTTAATTAGCAAACCTGCATCTGTCTGCCATCATCCGTACATTTACATATTTAAAAAATCATCTGAGTTAGCAGCACCACATTAGTGGAAGAATTGGTCACATGTCAAACTTTATCAGATTGATCCTTTTTTTTAACCTCAGCTGACTGAAAGTCATTTGTGCTTAAGCTATCACTCTTTCTCCGTCGATCATCTGTCTGACTGTCTGTCTCTTCTTCTGTCTGTGAACCAGGCACAATCATAATGGCTTGATCTGGAATCTTCTAACTTGACATCCTGTCCTGGACAGCTGAGTAAAACGCTCGGCCTTCTCCGCTGGCGACCCGGGTTCGATTCCCGGTGTGGCTATGATAATGGGTTGTAGTGGCCCGTCCAAGGTCGGTGGTTTTCTCCAGGTCCTCCGGTTTCCTCCACCCTTACCGACTAAAGAGCGCCAACATCCGCACCATGGAGAGTCCCTTGTATTAGTTATTATAACTAGTTGTACAATCCATGTAAAATAAATAAAGTTTATATTTTTATCCAGGGAGGTCCATGAACGATCTCTTGGAAACCTGAAATTGGGTCTCTGTTACCCATATCCTCCGAGCTATCGGGATCCCCAGACAAAGTCGGGATACTATGGTTTAAGCACGATCATGCCCCCCCCCCCCCCAAGAGATTTCTTTTTGACATGATACCTCAAAAAATATTTCACGGATCTTTACAAAACTTGACATGTGCATAGATATTGGTGAGAGGACAAAGCCTTTTTAGCCCTCAGCCCTTAGGCTGATGGGCTATTGTCATCACCCAAGCTGTCCGTCCGTCCGTCCGTCCGGCGTCCGTTAACTTTTACCTTGTGAGCGGGATATCTTGAAAAGGATTCACCATCAGAATTTTATTTCCTCGGTAAAGATGTATATCGACAAAATCTCGGTCAAGTTCGAAGATGGGTGACCTTGACCTATTTTTAGCTCAGCTGACTATAAGTCATCTGAGCTATAGTCGTGGTCCATTGTCCGTCGTCCGTCCGTCTGTCCGTCCGTCCGTCCTTCCGTCCGTAGATGTGGCACGTTTTGAAACCGTAAGACCTAGGAATCCAAAATTCAGCATAATGTTAGATGTCCCCAAGATCTCCTACCAAGCCGAAAACTGGGTCTTTGCAACTTCGTTTCTTTGAGAAATTAAGGAAAAACCTCAATTTTTTATTAAAAACCTATTTTCACACTTCAGGACTGCCTAATATCAAAACCACTCATCTGTTTTGCGTCATATTTACCATAAATATTCCTCTATATAGTTCCTATGTACATGCCAGAAATTATGTCTGTATTATATAATTTAAAAAAGTTATCCGCCCAAACATAATGCATTTTGTAAAAAATCAGGAAAGATATTTGATCACTTAACACAAAAAATGTTAAAGCTATGGACCTTTTTTCTGGTAATATAACTTTAATTAATCAAAATTAAATTGTATACCCAAAATTAGATGAAAATCTTTTAAATTTTTTAAAATATTAATAAAAATAAAAAATTGGTACCTTAAATTTTGCCCAACTTTGACCATGGCACTTTTTTTTCCTGTAAGTACTGTGGATTTAATTTTCACAGCATGTTTTTGTTAGCATTTAAACTGTTAACACCAAACATTTGAAACCAGTTGATCAAAAACTGTAGATTTTAATCAAGCTTTCAAGCACCATGTAACATATTGTTTACATCAAGCTAGTGTTATGCAGTTTGCAAGAGCTCAGCTCCCCAGCTTCAGCTCTAAGTTCCTTAAATTCGGCATACAGTTAGATGTCTCCAAAATCCCCCACCATGCCAAGAATTTGGTCACTAGGACTTAATACCTTCGAGATATTAATGAAAAACTTCATTTTTCCATTAAAAACCCATTGTTACACTTCAAGACTGCCTAATATCAAAACCACTGATCTGACTTTAATCATAAATAATATACATATTTTTCATTCTCTATGCACATGCCAGAATGATGTCAGTATTGCGTTATTGTTTTAAGTTATGGGCCCAAACATAATGCACTTTGTAAAAAATCAAGAAATATATTTACTCCCTTAACAAGGGCATTGCTGAAGCTAGAGATTTTTTTGTCAGGGATGTAACATTATTTAATCAAGATTCAATTGAATACCCAAAATTAGTTCAGGACAGAATTTTTCAAATTTTATAAGTTATTAGTATAAATATAAAATTAGTACCTTAAATTTTGCCCAACTGTGACCATGGCACATTTGTTTCCCGTGAGCACTGTTGATATAATTTTCATGTCATGCACACATAAGGATTTCAGCTTTTCAGTTTAGAAAGCTGAAAGAAATTGGCCAAAAATTGTAGCTTTTATTAATGTTTTTTATGAGACCCTGTCAGACTTTGGCTCTCTTGAGTCACCTGTATGTTGACCTTGTTGACCTTTCATCAAATTATGCACGCTTGAGGCGAGGCATACACGGAATCCAGGCAGCTTATGGCCAGCCACAGTTGATCTAGGTGTCCAACCCAACTCATCTAGTAGTTTTAACCAACAACATAACAATAAACAAATTAATAAATTTTTATTGGTTTTTAATAACAAATTAAAGAAAAATAGAAAAGGAATTTGTTAGTTTATTATAACAGGAAATTAACTTGCAGTTACTGATGATATAAGAATCTTGTATCGATGGGTAGAATGTCACATATTCCAAATAACACCATGCAGTCACCTATGGCATTTTTCAGTTCAATTTTAATGATAAAGAAGTAAATCATATTATTCATTACTAATCATTAGGGATCATATGAAGGAAATTAATGATAGACAAAGATGCAGTTGATAATATTAATCTAGATTCCTACTGTGTCTAGTGTGTACATTGATGTGAAATTAGTCCAAAATGAATTTTTTACAGTTATTTTTTAATATAAATAAAAGCCATAAAACCAGGTACTTATGATCATTATTTAAAATTTTGTATATTCTGGATTCTCAACATCATTGTTTGGTGAAAACTGAATAAATACCAGACATGGTGCGAATACTTTGTAATTGTATTTAAATACGAATATGATTATGTACTCCATTATAAAATTTCTTGCATAAAGAATGGGAATTCAGGTAAAAATGAAAGTATATGAATACTTGTGCCAATACTTTCAAAATGTATTCATGAATGCATTCATGAATATATTCTTTAATATTATTTTAATAATCATATCAGTTATATTTCATTTTAAAAAATCATATGATTCTCTTATTATTTTTAATAAAAATTATATTTGGGACAATATTTGTAATTTTTTTTAATAAATAGTTAAACTCTTATATTATATGTTCTGCTTATTAGTTATATGGCCAAGTCAAAATCTGTGTGACAATAGTACTCCATTTGTTAATAAAATAAATGAAATCAATCCTCTTCCCTGTCTCCAAAGGTACTATCAAAATCATACATAAGCTAAACAACAACAACAACTCATAATACAGCTTATAATACCACACAAAACCAGCATGTGCCTCATTTCTAAATAATATTTTTTTATCATATATAACAGCTGAGCGTCGTGACCCATAGGTCCCTTGTTCTACATTTTAGAGCTGATTATAGAAAAACACTTAGATGCTTATTACTCAGGAACCATTTGGTGGATTTTCACAAAACTTACTATGATTATTGGGACTGATAGTCTGTACCTGCTATACAAGTTTGGTGGCACCACCTACAATTTCTGATTTTTTATGAATTTTTATCGGATTTTTCAACTTTGGGCTTGTGAGCGGGATATCTCGAAAAGGATTCACGGTAAGAATTTTATTTTTTCGGTGAAGATGTATATTGACAAAATCTCGGTCAAGTTTGAAGATGGGTGACCTTGACCTATTTTTCTACGTTTTAGAGCTGATTATAGAAAAAACATTTAGAAGCTTATTTCTCAGGAACCATTGGATGGATTTTCACAATACTTACTATGATCATAGGGACTGATGGTGTGTAACTGCTGCACAAGTTTGGGGGCGCCACCTGCAATTTCTGATTTTTTATTGAATTTTTCTTGGATTTTTCAACTTTGGCCTTGTGTGCGGGATATCTCTAAAAGGATTCACAATAGGAATTTATTTCTTTGGTGAAGATGTATATCGACAAAAATCTCGTTTATGTTAGAAGATGGGTGACCTTGACCTACTTTTCAAGGTCACAGAGCTTATAATAGAATAAAACTTAGAAGCTTATTTTTCAGGAAGCATTTGGGGGATTGTTATGAATCATGGTACATACCTCTCCATTTTAAATTTACAACTGAGACATGTACAGATATACATCCATGTGAGAACAGATATTTAGTACTTGTTACTGTTACCACCTCTAAACACTGTTCTTTTGGCTGAGGGCTTTTGTCAGCTTTTGCTGATATTCTAGTTAAAATTGGGTCATGACCTTTACTAGGAGAGTGATCTTGACCTTGAATAGGTCCATTTTGGGGGAAAATCACATGTTAGATGTTTCCAAAATCTCCTACCAAACTGAAAACTGGGTCACTGTAACTTCATTCCTTTGAGAAATTAAGGAAAAACCTCAAATTGCCATTAAAAATCTATTATCACACTTACGGACTGCCTAATATCAAAACCACTTATCTGTTTTTAGCTAAGCTGACTATAAGTCATCTGAGCTATAGTCGTAGTCCATCGTCCGTCGTCCGTCCGTCCATCTGTCTGCCCGTCTGTCCGTCTGTTAGACTGGCACTTTTTGAAACCGTTAGCCTTACGAATCCAAAATTCAGCATTCTGTTAGATGTCCCCAAAATCTCCTACCACACCAAAAATGGGTCAGTATGACTTTGTTCCTTTAAGATATTTGGGAAAAATCTCAAGTTTCCATTAAAAACCTATCATCACACCTGAAGACTACCTAATATCAAAACCACTCATCTGCTTTTAGCGAACCTGTGAGCTTATGCAATGGTGTGGCGTCATCCAGCGTTAGTCGTCCGTTGTCTGTACGTTAACCCATACTATCTTGAAAACGGCAAGAGTTAGCATCACGAAGTTTTATGCAAAAAATTAGACATCTAAAAAACTCTATCGGATTTTGCTTATTTTTTGTCTAAATGAATTTTCTTAGATTTTATAGGGAAAAATCTAAAAAAGCTTTAAAAATCTTCTTCTCCAAAACTGTTCAGCCAAATTGTCCAATGTTTCACAGAAATTATCCCTGGAACTATCTCTCTCAGGTTTGTTCGAATGGTTAAGTTTGGTGTTTTTTGGCCGAGTTACAGGAAGTTGAACTTAGTCATCTGTCCAAAAAAGCATACTAAAATTACAATCTTAGAAACGGCTGGAGCTATCATCATCAAATTTTATGCCAATATTGGTCACTTGAGTCATATCCGAAATTGAGGTATTGGTGGCGCCACCTGCATCGGCCTTCTTTGTACAGGGGTCATCAGTGCCCGTATTATACTTACAGCTACAAAAAACTTCTTCTCTGAAACCATATGGCCAAAATGTTCAATATAGCACAGAAATGATCCTAGGGTAGTGCTTTCTGAAGTTTGTTCAAATGGTCTCAGTTCAGTAACTTTTGGCTGAGTTATGGGAAGCTGAATTTAGTCATATGCCATAACAGCCCATTTTAGCTCAGTGGCTACAAAGATCTTCTTCTCAAAAACCACTGGGCCAAATTCTTAAATCTCACACATTAATTATCCTTAGATGTTGATAATTCAAGTTTGTTCAAATGGTTTTGGTTCAGTGATTTTTGGCTGAGTTATGGGAAGCTTAACTTAGCGTTTTTGCTTTATTTTCCCATATGAGTTATAAACCTGCAAAACGTTTTTTGACTGACGCCACTGAGGCTAATTTGTTTAATATTTTTCAAGAATAATCCCCTGAATAATTCTTATAATAATTGTCTTTTATGGTTCCAAAGAATGAATTTTGGCTGAATTATAAAGATCGAATTGAGTCATTGTACCATATATGTTAGCTGTGTGAAGCAGATACATCTATCCTGGAACCAGTTTATCAGCATCCGTTACATCATACCTCCAGACATTTAGATTTCAGGTTATCTGTGGTTAATATTGACAAGAATGTTTTTTAAAAAAACTTTTTAAAAAATGTAGATTTATGATTTTAGATTTTCCTCATGCCAGGCAATGTTTACAATCACAGATATACGTTCACCTATACTATTTCTAAAACGACTGGAGCTTGCATCATGAAATTTAATGCAAAAAATTAGCCATCTGAAAAAATCTGCATTTTTTCAGATTTTATTTAGAAAAAGCTAAAAAAAAAACCTTTAAAAATCTTCTCCTCCAAAACTGTTCAGCCAAATTGTCCAATGTTTCACAGAAATGATCCCTGGAACTATCTCTCTCAGGTTTGTTCGAATGGTTAAGTTTGGTGAATTTTGGCCGAATTACAAAAAGTTGAACCTAGTCATCTGTCCGAAAAAAGCATACTAAAATGACAATCTCAGAAACGGCCAGAGCTATTGTCACCAAATTTTATGCCAGTGTTGTTCACATGAGTCATATATGAAATTCAGGTATTGATCGCCACCTGCATTGACCTTTTTTGGTACGGGGGTCATTGGTCATCTGTATATTAACCCATAATTTCTTATGGCCAGTATTATGTCTAACTCAACCTGAGGACTCCAAAACTGTTCTTCTACAAAATTATTGTTTCAATTATAACTTCTGTAACATGGCACAAAAATTATTCTTAGTTGGCCTTGTGTCTGTATATTTAAATAGGTTGAGAAACTGCCAACTGTTTGGGATTTGGCAATCGATCAAGAGTTCATTCAGTGCAGCCAGATATAGGTCAAGAGTTCAGTCAGTGCAGCCAAGCCAAAGGCATGTGATCCCCTCATGGGTGACATGTGAACACCTCATGGGCACTATGTGATCACCTCATGGGTGTCATGCCCCTCAGGGCTGCATGTAGAGCAAATCTATTTATAGCTTTGGCAGACTGCCAACTGTATCAGATTAAGAAACAGGTCAAGAGTTCACTCAGTGCAGCCAGGTACAGGTCAAAAGTTCACCCAGTCTACCCAGGTACAGGTCATGAGTTCACTCAGTGCAGTAGCCTGAGCTAGCAAATTTGTCACAGTTCACTCGGGGCAACTGCCTTTCTCACCTAAGCCTGGTCAGCCCAATGCATCAGACTCAAGGTAAGTTTGATGTATTGGCCTGATATTATGACCTGTCTGTGTCTTTGATGGCTTTCTCGTTCACAAGACAGGTGTCGCCACCTACAATGACTTTGCACAGTGTATGTGCCTGCTTATTTCTATAGAGGAATTTGATATATCATCCTGAAATTGGGCATATTTATACCTATCGAATAGCTTTGTCATATACTAGACTGGTGGTGCCACCTACAATAATTTTTGCACAGTGCGTGTCACTGCTTATTTCTCAGGAGGGGTTTGATATATCAGTCTGAACTTGGGATATGTATCTATCTCTGATAGCTTTGTTGTATACAAGACTGGTGGTGCCAGCTACAATCATTTTTAGCTCAGCTGACTGTAAGTCAACTGAGGTATAGGAATGGCGCCTGTCTGTCATCCGTCCGGACGTCCAGGCTTCCGGCTCTACATTAGCATGAGCACAAATCATAACGGCTGGTCCTAGAAGCATCTTAGTGAAGATCCAGGGAGGTCAATAAAAAATCTGATCAGAAACCTGAAATAAGGTCACTGCGACCTATATCCTTCGAGCTATGGGGCTTGAAAGTACCCCCAGAATAGTAAGAAAATTGATACAAAACCTCCAATATCTTGATAATTAGTGCATGGTTTGTCATGAATCTTGCCTTGAATATTGACCATGACCAGTTTTGTCAGTTCCTGAAACGTGGTGGCGCAACCTGTATTTTTTCCTATTTTAACGAATATTTTTCTATTTATTTACTATAAAATGACAAAAATCATGTCAGTTTCTCAGCTGTGATTACATCTGGTGTCCCAAAACCTGGTGTGTTTATTGATCACTAAGGATGCCCTATCACCTTGTCTGTCTGTCTGTTTGTATGTCTGTCTGTCTGTCAATCCGTCCATCCTCACAAATTTGTTTCCAGATGATAACTCCAGGTTGGATTGGCCCACCACAAAAGCAAGAACCTATATGATTTTGGGGTCATGAGGTCAATGGTCACAGGGCCCATCCGTTCAAAAATTAGTTTATGGATGATAATTCTGCTTTGGATAGACAGACTGGCTTCAAACTTGATTTAATAATGACCAACCTCTTAAGTAAATTCATTTTGATTTTCAGGGTCCAGCGATCTATGTTGAAGGTCACAGAAGCTGTGTCTTTTAAAAGATTGTGGATGCGCTGTAAATCAAACTTTTCATCCTGAACTTCCCAACGTTCACACATGGCTTACTTGCCCAAAGTGAGGAAACCTGTAGAAATTGAGGTTATCTGGTCAGAGGTCAAGGTCACTTTTTAAAAGATTGTTACAATAATCCTAATGCTGCAAGTTCAAGGATATTAAGTTCTAAGATTTTTTGGTCACAGGGTCATTGGTTAAGGTCACAGGACTGTCATTCTGAAAAATTTCTTTAAAAATATCCTTATAGACAAATTCAACTGAGCGTCGAGACCAATGGGTCCCTAGTTTGTACGGGGGTCATTGGTCATCTGTACATTAATCCATAATTTCTCAGGAATAGCAGGAGCTACCATTCCCAGATTTTATGCAATAATCTGTCACATATCAAATGTTGTGGGATTCAGCGTAATTTTTTGCTATCTGCATTTACTTAGATTTTATAGGGAAAAAGCTGAAAAACCTTTAAAAGTCTTCGTCTTGTAAACGGTCCAGCCAAATTGTTCAATATTTTACAGAAATGATCCCAGAGGCAAGCCCTCTCAAGTTTGTTCAAATGGTTTGCATTTGATGAATTTTAGTGGAGTTACACAAATTTGAACAGTCATTTGGCCAAGTAAGCATACTGACATAGTACTCTCAGAAATGACAGAAGCTAGCATTACCAGATATTGTGCAAATGTTGGTCACATGACTCATATTTGAAGTTGCAGATTTTGTGGTGCCACCTACATTGACCTGTTTTTTATGGGCAAAAAAATTTTAGCCTCTTTCAGCTTAATGATGAAACTGTCAAGTTGAATTGTTCAATTTTTCAAAGAATTATCCTAGGACATGGTTCTTTCAATCATATCAGAATATACTGAGTTTGTTGATTTTTGGTCGAGTTGTGAAAAGCTTAAGTTGGTCTTATGGCCATTATTATGTCTTTTTCAAACAGAGGACTGCAATAGTGTTCTTCTACAAAATTACTGTTTCAATTATATTTTCTGTCACATTGCACAAAAATTATTCATAGGTGGCCTTTGTTCAAGTTTACTAGAATGATTTTTGGCAGAACTATTGGACCTTTAACAATGAAAGTACTGCATCATTTATTATTCTAGATATTTTGATAAAAAGTTTATGAATATGTCAGCTTGAAAAAAAAACATTTTAGCCAAAGTCTTTCAGTATGTGTAAACAGATATACCAACAGGCCAAGATTGAATTCATATCTTTAAATAGGTTGAGAAACTGCCAACTTTTTCAGATTTGGCAACAGATCAAGAGTTCATTCAGTGCACCCAGATATAGGTCAAGAGTTCAATCAGTGCAGCCAAGCACAAGGCATTTGATCACCTCATGGGTGACATGTGAACACCTCATGGGCACCACATGATCACTTCATGGGTGTCAAGCCCCTCAGGGCAGGGCCCCTGCATGAGCTTATGCAATGGTGTGGCTATTATTTCAGATTTGGCAACAGGCTAGAGGTCAGTCTGGATCTATTTATAGCTTTGGCAGACTGCCAACTGTGTCAGATTAGGCAACAGGTCAAGAGTTTACTCAGTGCAGCCAGGTATGGGTCAGGAGTTTACTCAGTGCAGTAGCTGCATTCTATTTATAGCTTTGGCAGACTGCCAACTGTGTCAGATTATGCAACAGGTCAAGAGTTCACTCAGTGCAGCCAGGTACCGGTCAAAAGTTCACTCAGTCTAGCCAGGTGCAGGTCATGAGTTCACTCAGTGCAGTAGCCTGAGCAAGCAATTTGTCACAGTTCATTCGGGGCAACAGCCTTTCTCACCTAAGCCTGGTCAGCCCCATGCATCAGACTCAAGGTAAGTTTGATATATTGGCCTAATATTTTGACCTGCCTATGTGTCTTTGATGGCTTTCTCACTCACAAGACAGGTGTCGCCACCTACAATGACTTTAGCACAGTGTGTGTCCCTGCGTTTTTCTCAGGAGGGGTTTGATATATCAGTCTGAAATTGGGCATATGTATATATCTCTGATAGCTTCATTGTATACAAGACTGGTGGTGCCAGCTACAATCTTTTTAGTGTTGTGTGCACCCATGCCAGAATTTCAGCAGTGATGTTTGTGTAATTGTTTCTTATTCAAAATGTTTAGTACTTGCATGGTTCATATACATGAAAAGTAATGGTCCAGCATTGAAGCATTATACCTGGTGTATTTCCCAATGCACAGGTTCGCATTAGGCCTGTAGGCCTTGTTCCTAATAATTACCAGAAGTCATCTCCTATATATTTCCTATATACATGCCAGAAATTAAGTCTGTTAAGTAAAATTTACTAAAGTTATGGGCCCGGATTTAATGGACTTTGTAAAAAATCAGGAAAAATATTTGAAACTAGAGAATATTTTCCCCAAGTATATAACTTTGTTTAATTAAGATTCAATTGTTTACCCAAAATAAGATCTGAATTTTATAAATTTTTAGCTCAGCTGACTATAAGTCATCTGAGCTATAGTCGTGGTCCATTGTCAGTGGTCCGTCCGTCTGTCTGTCCGTCCGTCCGTAGATGTGGCACGTTTTGAAACCATAAGACTTAGGAATCCAAAATTCAGCATAATGTTAGATGTCCCCAAGATCTCCTACCAAGCCTTAAACTGGGTCTTTGCGACTTCATTCCTTTGGAAAATTATGGAAAAACCTCAAATTTTTATTAAAAACCTATTTTCACACTTCAGGACTGCCTAATATCAAAACCACTCATCTGTTTTTCCTCATATTTACCATAAATATACTTCTATATAGTTCCTATGTACATGCCAGAAATTAAGTCTGTTTAGTATAAATTCTTTAAGTTATGGGCCCGAACAAAATAGACTTTGTAAAAAATCAGGAAAAATATTTACTCACTTAACATGAAAAATTTTGAAACTAAAGTCTATTTTCCCAAGTATATAACTATGTTTAATTAAGATTAAATTGTTTACCCAAAATTAGATCTGAATTTTGTAAATTTTTTAAGTTATTCGCATAAAAATAAAATCAGTACCTTAAATTTAGCTCAACTTTGACCATGGCACGTTTTTCTTCTGTATGTACCATTGATTTAATTTTCACAGCATGTAAACATAAATATTTAATTTGTTTAAATCTGAAATTTGAAAATAAAAGCTTGAAAATAAAGCTAGTAATTGATTTTTTTCTTGAGGCTCATTTGCTTTGATAACAGATTACAGATGCAGGGTCCCACTCCAGGTCACTGGAAGTCGGGCTATGCCAAGGTTTCTGATTTGTTACAGTCAATGGGGGAGACCCCCTGCTGTGACAGGTGTACAGTTATTCTAATATCACCACCCCGATCCCCCCCCCCCCCCCCCCCCCCCGGCAAACCCAACCCACTAAGTGTAATGCAGTAATTGTTATTGTTTTCACTGTATTTCCTTAATTGTAACGCTGTTTCCACTCCAATATACAAAAACTTTCCTTAAAAAAGAAAGTCAAGTGTAATCCAGAAGATGCCATGTTGTGTTAATGTAGCATTTTTAAAGAAATTAATTTTCTTTTAAATGATTTTAACAGATATAATTGAACCCATCAGTATGCTTAAATTTATAAAATATGAAGCACATTATGGATAAATAAAGACACAATTAAAAATTGTGAAATCTAAATCAGGTGTTATTTTTAGATATTTATTGTTTTGCAGATTTAAAAGATATATTTTTGTGGTAAAAACTTAATAAACATTTGTATGCATGATGTGGTGTTATCTGACAAGATTGAGATTTATGATGATGCAATTGAGAATTATGAATCAACTTTTATATTCAGATGTATCTGTTTTATTAGAAATGTATAGAAATATAAACTTAAATTAAAAAATAATTGATGTGATAAAAAAAATGAGGATTTAATACAAACATTTGTTCATTATTTTCCTGCCTCAGCAGAATTTGAGATCAGGCTTTGTTTGCCCTGTTTTATGTTGTTAATTAGCTATATTTCAACTGTATACATATCATAAAAAAAATACATATATATTTAATAATATATATTATACAAAAAAATAGATTCAATTGAACAAATGTGTAAACTACTGAAATGTCAACAGTTAATCGAAAAACCAACGAATGATCATGGTAATAGTACAGATCATTTGTTCACAAACTGCTCACATGCTTTAGTTTCAACATTAGGAAACACATGGTCAGGTCACAAAATATTTTTTGCAACAATTTCTTGCTCATCAATACAAACCAATCATATAAACCAACCATGGCCTTTATTACCTCTTCCTCTTACACTTGATCTCCATTTGATATTTTTTTAGATTTTTACCTTCAAGGTCAACTTCAGCTGAGCACAGTGACCCATAGGTCCCTTGTTTAAGTTATTAGCATAAAAATAAAATCAGTACTGTAAAAACTGGTGTATAAGTCGAAAAATTTATACCTCAAATATCGATTGAGAAATGCTACCCCGACTTATACACCAAAACTTATAAATGAAGCCCTGGATCTACCCGAAACTACGACTTACTTTTGTCACGATGTCAAAAATGGTGGCCAATGGGAGATCGACAGTATTCTGTTATTGTATTGTCTTTTTTAGCGAACCTGTGAGCTAATGCAATGGCGCAGGGTCGTCCCTCCATCGTCAGCCGTCCGCCGTCCAGGGCTGGCTTTCCGCCGTCCATGGCTGTAAGTCAGAAACAGTCGGAGCTAGCAGCTCCAAATTATATGTAAGAATTAGACACATGTGAAACTTGGTGCCCTGGAGCTTATTATTGGTTATCTGCATTAATTTAGATTTTATGGAGAAAAAGCTTAAAAACATTTAAAAATCTTCTCTGAAACTGTCCAGCCAAATTGTCCAATATTTCACAGAAATGATCCCTGGAACAATCTCTCTCAAATTTGTTCAAATGGTTCCAGTTTGGAGATTTTTGGCCGAGTTACAGGAGGTTGAACTTAGTCATCTGTCCATAAAAGCACACTAAAATTTAAATCTCAAAAACGGCTTGAGCTATATTTACCAAATTTTTTACCGATGTTTGTCACATATGTCATATCTGATTTTGAGGTATTGGTGGCGCCACCTCATTGATGTGTTTTTTACAAGTGAAAATGTAATTTTAAACTCTTCTAGCTTATACACTGATTTATGATGAAACTGTTAAGCTGATTGGTTTAAACTTTACAAGAATTATTCTATGGTAGGGTTCTGCCAGTTTTATAAGAATAGATTGGGTAAATACAGTTTTAAAAAAAAACGTAGCCAATTGAAAAAGGCTTTCTGTATTTGAAAACAGATTTGAGTTTCAGCAGCCAAGTCAAGAGGTCACTCAGTACAAACAGGTGGGGTCCAGACATCACCATGGCAACTGACCTGGCTCTGGGGGAGTGTCTAGACAATGTGTCTAGACGTCTAGACACAGCGTCTAGACGTCTAGACAATGTTTAGATGCAGAATTCCCAGATTATTGGAACTATGTCTTTCAACTGTTTGAAAAAACTTGGTTTGCATTTTAAGTGAATTTGGTTTATCATCAGGTCACATGTGAACTGCTGCACCCTCATTTTTGGTTGACGTCTGACCTATCCTCGCTGCCCAGCGTCCATTTGTGCGTCTGTTTCCAAACATAAACCCGCATTTCTCGGGAACTGTTTGACCGATCAGGCTAAAAATTTTGCACAAATGTAGCCCTTTGATAGCTTTGTAACATACACTAAAAATGGTGGCGCCACCTGCAACCATTAATGCACAGCACCCATCTGTTCATCTGCCTTGGGATAAAATCACTCATATCTCAGAAGTGGTTTGACTTATCAACCTGAAATTTTGCAGGTTTATACATCCTGGACAGCTTTCTCAATTTTATGACAGGTGGCGCCACCTACATTCACGTTTACTCTGCAGACATCCAAGCTCATATCTCGGGAACCATTTGACTGATTGGGCCAAAATTTTGCATGTGTATAGATCTCACATAGCTCTTCACCATAGTCAAAACTGGTGGCGCCACCTGCAACCATTAATGCACAGCACCCATCTGTTCATCTGCCTTGGAATAAAATCACTCATATCTCAGCAGTGGTTTGACTTATCCACCTGAAATTTTGCAGGTTTATACATCCTGGACAGCTTTCTCGATTTTATGACAGGTGGTGCCACCTACATTCACGTTTACTCTGCAGACATCCAAGCTCAAATCTCGGGAACCGTTTGACCGATTGGGCTAAAAATTTGCATGTGTATAGATCTCACATTGCTCTTCATCATAGGCAAAACTGGTGGCGCCACCTGCAACCATTAATGCACAGCACCAATCTGTTCATCTGCCTTGGGATAAAATCATTCATATCTCAGAAGTGGTTTGACTTATCCATCTGAAATTTTGCAGGTTTATACATCCTTGACAGCTTTCTCGATTTTATGACAGGTGGTGCCACCTACATTCATGTTTACTCTGCAGACATCCAAACTCATATCTCGGGAACCATTTGACTGATTGTGCCAAAATTTTGCATGTGTATAGATCTCACATAGCTCTTCACCATAGTCAAAACTGGTGGCGCCACCTGCAACTTTAATGCACAGCACCCATCTGTTCATCTGCCTTGGGATAAAATCACTCATATCTCAGCAGTGGTTTGACTTATCCACCTGAAATTTTGCAGGTTTATACATCCTGGACAGCTTTCTCGATTTTATGACAGGTGGCGCCACCTACATTCACGTTTACTCTGCAGACATCCAAGCTCATATCTGGGGAACTGTTTGACCGATTGGGCTAAAAATTTGCATGTGTATAGATCTCACATTGCTCTTCATCATAGGCAAAACTGGTGGCGCCACCTGCAACCATTAATGCACAGCACCCATCTGTTCATCTGCCTAAGGATAAAATCACTCATATCTCAGAAGTGGTTTGACTTATCCACCTGAAATTTTGCAGGTTTATACATCCTGGACAGCTTTCTTGATTTTATGACAGGTGGCGCCACCTACATTCACGTTTACTCTGCAGACATCCAAGCTCATATCTCGGGAACCATTTGACTGATTGCGCCAAAATTTTGCATGTGTATAGATCTCACATAGCTCTTCACCATAGTCAAAACTGGTGGCGCCACCTGCAACCATCAATGCACAGCACCCATCTGTTCATCTGCCTTGGGATAAAATCACTCATATCTCAGCAGTGGTTTGACTTATCCATCTGAAATTTTGCAGGTTTATACATCCTGGACAGCTTTCTCGATTTTATGACAGGTGGCGCCACCTACATTCACGTTTTCTCTGCAGACATCCAAGCTTATATCTCGGGAACCGTTTCACCGATTGGGCTAAAAATTTGCATGTGTATTGATCTCATAGCTCTTCATGATAAGCAAAACTGGTGGCACCACCTGCACCCACTTATGCACAGCGTCCCTCTGTTCATCTGCTTTGGGATAAAATCACTCATTATCGCAGCAGTGGTTTGACTTATCCACCTGAAATTTAGCAGGTAAATACATCCTGGAACGCTTTCTCTATTTATGACAGGTTGTGCCACCTACATTCAGGTTTACTCTGCAGACATCGTCGCTGATATCTGGGAAACCGTTTGACCGATTGGGCAAAAATTTTCCATGTGTATAGATCTCACATTGCTCTTAATCATAGGCAAAACTGGTGGCGCCACCTGCAACCATTAATGCACAGCACCCATCTGTTCATCTGCCTTGGGATAAAATCACTCATATCTCAGCAGTGGTTTGACTTATCCATCTGAAATTTTGCAGGTTTATACATCCTGGACAGCTTTCTCGATTTTATGACAGGTGGCGCCACCTACATTCACGTTTACTCTGCAGACATCCAAGCTCATATCTCGGGAACCGTTTCACCGATTGGGCTAAAAATTTGCATGTGTATTGATCTCACATAGCTCTTCATGATAAGCAAAACTGGTGGCGCCACCTGCACCCACTTATGCACAGCGTCCCTCTGTTCATCTGCTTTGGGATAAAATCACTCATTATCTCAGCAGTGGTTTGACTTATCCACCTGAAATTTAGCAGGTTAATACATCCTGGAAAGCTTTCTCTATTTATGACAGGTGGTGCCACCTACATTCACGTTTACTCTGCAGACATCCAAGCTCAAATCTCGGGAACCGTTTGACCGATTGGGCAAAAATTTTCCATGTGTATAGATCTCACATTGCTCTTCATCATAGGCAAAACTGGTGGTGCCACCTGTAACCATTAATGCACAGCACCCATCTGTTCATCTGCCTTGGGATAAAATCACTCATATCTCAGAAGTGGTTTGACTTATCCACCTGAAATTTTGCAGGTTTATACATCCTGGACAATTTTTTGATTTTATGACAGGTGGCACCACCTACATTCACGTTTACTCTGCAGACATCCATGCTCATATGCAACACACCTCACTCTATTCCCCATGCCACTTAATCCATGCCTCACTTCACCGGTCCCACTTTGATTTCTGCAGATACACATAGTCGCTGGTCGACTACCCATATTCTAGTTTTAAAATGTCCTAGTCTGAAACTTGCAGGTCCCAAATGTCCATTTTGCTGAAATCATAATGACTAAGGAAGATATGCAGGATTTAAAAGGATCAATATTAAATAAAAAAAAAAAAACTCCATTCATACTCCCAAACTTTGCACAGGTTCGCATTAGGCCTGTAGGCCTTGTTAAATCCTATTACAATATTATTATTAGCATTCAAATATTGATATAAACAACAACAAGAAACAAAAATGTTCAATCTTTTTATTTGTTCAAGTAACACTCAAGTCAAAGTAAAACATCTCACTTACCTTCACTTCCTCAGTCGGAATGGTCTCAACCTGTCTCCTACTTTATTTGGCTAAAAATAATTTTTACCCCATTTTTGATGCAAAAAATCCACCTCGTCTTATACACTAGTTTTTACAGTACCTTAAATTTTGCCGAACTTTGACCATGGCACATTTTTTTCCTTGTAAGTACTATTGATTTAATTTTCACAGCATGTAAACATAAGTATTTAATTTGTGTAAATCTGAAATTTGAAGATAAAAGTTTGAAAATTAGGCTAGTATTGTATTTTTTTCTTGAGGCTCCATTGTAGTCATTTACTATGACTAGATGCAGGGTCCCACTCCAGGTCACTGGAAGTCAGCAATGTCAGGGTTTCTGATTTGTTACAGTTACTGGGGGAGATCCCCTGCTGTGACAGGTGTACAATTATTCTCATATCACCACCCCAGTCCCCCCCTCAGAATTGTGAAATCTGAATAAAGTATTTTTAGCGAACCTGTGGGCTTATGGGATGGTGTGGTGTCGTCCGGCGTCCGTCTTCTGTACGTTAACCCATACTATCTTGAAACAGCAAGAATGAGCATCACGAAATTTTATGCATAAAATTAGTCATCTAAAAAACTATCGGATTTTGCTTATTTTTTGGCTAGATTTTCTTAGATTTTATAGGGAAAAAGCTAAAAAAGCTTAAAAAATCTTCTTCTCCGAATCTGTTCAGCCTAATTGTCCAATATTTTACAGAAATGATTCCTGGATCAATCTCTCTCAAGTTTGTTCGAATGGTGTAAGTTCGGTGATTTTTGGCCGAGTTACAGGAAGTTGAACTTAGTCATCTGTCCAAAAAAGCATACTAAAATTACAATCTCAGAAATGGCTTGAGCTATCATCACCAAATTTTATGCCAATGTTGGTCACATGAGTCATTTCTGAAATTGAGGTATTGGTGGCGCCACCTGCATCGGCCTTTTTTGTACGTGGGTCATCAGTGCCTTTATCATACTGACAGCTACAAATAACTTCTTCTCTGAAACGAAATGGCCAAATTGTTTATTATCGCACAGAAATGATCCTAGGGTAGTGCTTTCTGAAGTTTGTTCAAATGGTCTCAGTTCAGTGACTTTGGGCTAAGTTATGGGAAGCTGAATTAAGTCATATGCCATAACAGCCCATTTTAGCTAAGTGGCTACAAAAATCTTCTTCTCAAAAACCACTGGGCCAAATTCTTAAATCTCACACATTAATTATCCTTAGATGTTGATATTTCAAGTTTGTTCAAATGGTCTCATTTCAGTGACTTTTGGCTGAGTTATGGGATGCTGAATTTAGTCACATGCCTTAACAGCCCATGTAAGCTAAGTGGCTACAAAAATCTTCTTCTCAAAAACCACTGGGCCAAATTCTTAAATCTCACACATAAATTACCCTTAGATGTTGATAATTCAAGTTTGTTCAAATGGTCTCAGTTCAATGACTTTTGGCAGAGTTATGGGAAGCTGAATTTAGTCAATTGCCATGACAGCCCATGTTAGCTAAGTGGCTAAAAAAAATCTTCTTCTCAAAAACCACTGGGCCAAATTCCTAAATCTCACACATTAATTATCCCTAGAAGTTGATAATTCAAGTTTGTTCAAATGGTTTTGGTTCAATGATTTTTGGCTGAGTTATGGGAAGCTGAACTTTTCCATTTTGCTGTATTTTCCCATATGAGTTATAAACCTACAAAACGTTTTTCGACTGATGATACTGAGGCCAGTTTGTTTAATATTTTGCAAGAATAATTCCCTGAATCATTCTAATAATTATTGTCATTTATGGTTCCAAAAAATGAATTTTGGCTGAATTATAAAGATTGAATTGAGTCATTTTACCATATATGTTAGCTGTGTGAAGCAGATACATCTAGCCTAGCACCAGTTTATCAGCATCCATTACATCATGCCTCTAGACATTTAGATTTTAGAATATCTATGGAAAATATTGACAAGAATGTTTTTTAAAAGCTTTTAAAAAATGTAGATTTATGATATTACATATCATCTGTACACTATTCATAATTTCTCAGGAATAGCAGGAGCTACCATCCCCAAATTTTATGCAATTATCAGTCACATATCAAATGTTGATGGATTCAGCTTATTTTTGCTATCTGCATTTACTTAGATTTTACAGGGAAAAAGCTGATAAAAACTTCTTCTTGTAAAGAGTCCAGCCGAATTGTTCAATATTTAACATTAATTATCCCTAGAAGTTGATAATTCAAGTTTGTTCAAATGGTTTGTGTTGGATAAATTTTAGCAGAGTTACATAACAGGCCAAGATTGTGTATGTTTCTTGAATAGGTTGAGAAACTGCCAACTGTTTTAGATTTGGCAACAGATTAAGAGTTCATTCAGTGCAGCCTGATTTAGACCAAGAGTTCAATCAGTGCAGCCAAGCACAAGGCATGTGATCACCTCATGGGCAGCATGTGATCATTTCATGGGTAGCATGTGATCACCTCATGAGTATCATGTGATCACCTCATGTTCATTCAGTGCAGCCAAGTACAGGTCAAAAGTTCACTCAGTCTAGCCAGGTGCAGGTCAAGAGTTCACTCAGTGCAGTAGCCTGAGCCAGTAATTTGTCACAGTACACTCGGGGCAACAGCCTTTCTCACCTAAAGCTGTGTTTCCATGTATCCGCAAAAAACGTATCCGTTAAAGACGTACGTACGTTCCATAGTGCGCAGTCGTAAAAACTGTTTCCATAAGTACGTACGTTTTTCTTGCGGATACCCTTTAACGTGCCTCTTTTTAAACTGCAAGGATGACAGGCATGAAGAAGGTCAACATGTCTCATCACACCTGGCGCCGGGGCACTGTTGGGAAATGTAGGCATTTTTGCCATCCGCAAAACAGATGAATCGCTCGACGATCCATTTTGATGCTGTCCGTTTAAACATACATTTGGAAACAGTTCATCTTAAAAAGAGGGATCCGATTTTTTGCGTACGAGACGTACGAGATTTACGGATGACTGGAAACACAGCTTAAGCCTGGTCAGCCCGGTGCATCAGACTCAAGGCCTGATATTCTGACCTGTCTATTGTTGTATTAGTTGTATTTAGTTGTAGGACACACAGACTTGACGATCACAGACTCACTTGAAGAGAACAACGCTTTGTCAGCTACACATGTTTTTTATTACTGCAGCCTGTATGTCACAACCAGTCGACACTGCTCCTTATAGTGTCACATTACACCGAAAGCATGCTTACTGCAAGTACACGTATTTACTTACACTATTGGGCTTATAGTAATACTACGGTAATAGAACATCCCCCTCATTAAAAAAAAATAATGTAATGTGGGTACTATTCTGGTCAGCAATTACAAATATCTAATAAAATATTGCCATGCACTAATGTGACTAAAAATGATAACATATAATACAAACAAAAATGCATGTAATATATATATATATATATATATATATATATATATATATATATATATATATATATATATATATATATATATGCTGTTAAGATACACGAGTCCATGATAAAAGTTCTAGGTATCTATATATCTATTCTTGGGTATTAAGATATATGTATTTATAACTGAACATTACTGTTTACATTTGTTCAATCAGGCGTTCAGGTGGTTTGATTACTCTGCCAAAACGAGTAGTGCTTCTTGGTTTCTCTCGCGTTTGGGGAATATCGGGTCTCGAGATGGTGCCGGTGCCTGATGGCATAATTGAGGTATTCATTGGTTTGAAAGGCTCTTGGAAAGTTGGCGTCAAGTTAGAAACAGTCGCTGGCATTGAACGTGTTGTGAAGTTTAGTTTCTGTGTTCTCTCTTCAGAGAACGTAACTGATCTTGGCCTAATTAGTACTCTGTTTCGTCTCAAGTGCCTTCCTGTTGTACAACACTTTATTGTGTATGAACGAGGTTCAGGCCCAATGCCTATGACTTCTCCTGGTGACCATGTTCGTTGGGTGACGTCCTGGTAGAAAACTGGTTGGTTCATACTAAGGTCTGATAAGTCAGAGCTGGTTTGGTTGTATCTGTTGGCAGATTTGCCTTGCATGTCTGCCATCTTTACTTTGTATTTGTCGGTCACGGATGCTTTCGTGTGTATGGGCATGTTGCACTGGATTTGTCGTTTGAATAGGATTTCTGCAGGTGATGGCATCTGCGGACCTAGTGGAGTAGTGCGATAAACAAGGATGGCATAATCTGTATTTTGAGGCGTTTTCGTAATCAATGATTTGATGGTTCTGATCATTCTTTCTATGAAGCCGTGCGACTTGGGATGTAATGGCGAACTGGTGATGTGACTGATGCCATATTTCTGAACCATTGTTTTATACTGCTTTCCCATGAACTGAGGTCCGTTATCCGATATGATAGTGTTGGGGATTCCGAAGAGTGAGAAAGCTTTATTTGTCAACTCGGTGATTGTTTTGCTGGTTGTATCTTTGTCCAACCTTTCCACAAGGGGGAATTTTGAATGGTAATCGGCGTTATGAGATAATCTCTACCGTTTAGCGTGAACAGGTCCGTCCCTAGCGTATGCCAGGGTATGTTTGGCACATCTGGAATAATTTGCTCTAGTGGCTGTTTTGATTGAGATGCCTGGTGTTCTTGGCAAGGCGCACACAGTGATGTGATTTGTTCGATATCTTTGTTTATCCCAGGCCAGTAAATGCTGGACTTTGCTCTTTGCTGGCACCTGGTGATGCCCTGATAACCTTCATGTATGTTTTGTAAGTATTGTTGCCTGAGTGCCTTCGGTATTATGATTTGTGTGCCTTTGAGGATCAGGCCTTCCTCTATGCTAAGCTCGTCTCGAAAAGGCCAAAAATCTCTAAAAAGCTGTGGAGCGTCTTTGCGTTTCTCTGGGAAACCGTTTATAATGTACTTCATTAGTACATTCAGTTGTTCATCGTTTCTTGGGGCCTCTCGAAGCTCAATCAATCTTGGTTGGCTGAACTGCACAAAACACACGTGAAAATTCAGATTTATTTCCGTATCCTTTGTGTTGCTTTTATTTGGCAATCTTGACAAACTGTCAGGTAGTATCATTTGTTTTCCAGGTATGTATTTTATGTCAAAGTCGTACTTCTGCAAGCGAAGTAGCATTCTTTGCAGTCGAGCTGGGGCAGCAGTTAGATTTTTCTTTGATATCATCTCCAGAGGGCGGTGGTCAGATTGTATTACAAATGGCTTTCCATAGACGTATGTGTGGAATCTTTCTGCACCAAATACACACGCTAGGAGTTTGCGCTCAATGTTAGCATATCTTTTCTCTGTCTCAGAGAGTCTCTTTGACGCGTACGCTATTGGGCGTCCATCTTGGGTAAGAGCTGCGCCCAAAGCTTCTTGACTAGCATCCACTTGTAATACTGTTGGTTTGTTTGGGTCAAAATAGGCAAGGGTGCCTGCGCTGCAAATCAGGTTTTTGATTTGATCAAAAGCTGCCTCATGTTCTGGGTGCCATTGATATTCAATTTCCTTCTGCAGGAGTTGGCGAAGTGGTGCAGTGTGCTTGCTCAAGTGTGGCACATAAGGAGCCAGGTATGTTACCATACCAAGAAAAGACTGCAGCTCAATGACATTACCTGGTGCTTTCAGGTCTTTTATTGCTTGCACTTTAGCTGGATCCGGGCGTACACCATCTTTGCTATATATGTTGCCAAAGAAAGGAATTTCGTCTGCTTTGATGATACATTTGTTTGGATTGAAAACGAGGCCACTCTCTCTTGCACGTTTCGTTAGACCGTGTATGTTGCGGTCGTGCTCCTTTTCATCAGCACCGAATACTGTAATGTCGTCTGCTATCGAGACGACCCCGGGTAGTCCTTCAAAGATTTGATCCATCGCCTTCTGGAACACGTCTTGACTAGTCTTTAAGCCAAAAGGGAGCCGTTTGAAGCAAAATCTGCCAAACGGGCTGTTAAAGGTAGTCAACAGTTGACTAGCTGGATCGAGTTGTACACACCAGTATCCTGACTTAGCGTCGAGTTTGCTGAAGACTTTTGCGTTGGAGAACCGATGAGTCAGCTCTTCTAGTGTTGGTGTATGATGCTGAGCTCTTTTCAGGGCTTCGTTTATGTGTTTGGGATCGAGGCAGATCCTCAACGATCCGTCGGCCTTTTGGACGTATGTAATACTGGAGACCCAATCGGAAGGTTCCTGGACTGGACGAATTACGTCCAATGACTGCATTCGCTCGAGTTCGTCTTTGATCTTTTGTTGCAGCTGCACAGGTGCCCTCCTTGGAGGGTGTATTACCGGTTCGGCCTCTGCTGATAGCACAAGTTTGTGTTCCCCAGGAAATTTGCACAATCCAGAAAAATCTGTCTGGGTAGAATTCTTTCAGTTCCTGCAACGATGAGACGGGCTTGTCACCATTTTGCGTCTGAGACGAACAAAAGTTCATTGCACAGTTCATTGTGACCAAGCCTAATGTGCAAGTTGGGAGCCCAAAGATAACTGGGCCTGTGGTTTCTGCCACATAGAAGATAGTATCCTGCCATGTCGTTCTTTGGTACTGACATGGAATGTTGATCGTTCCATACTGCTGAATAGCAGTGCCATTATATGCAATCAGTTCGACATCAGAAGGTTGCGTGTTTGTAGGAAAACCTTGTTTGTTGATGAAAGTTGGGTATATGGCTTTGAAGGTTCTCAGGGGTATAATGTTTCCTTGTGCCCCTGTATCCACTTTACCCTGAAGGTTAGTTTGCCTGCCTGGGTATGGCTGTATCTGAATTGTTGCTTATGCCTCTGTTTCTTGTATTCCTGTGTAACTACTGTCGATTTTCACAGAGACAGTGTTGAATGTGAGGCTTTCAAAGTCTGCAGGAAGCTGATTGTAAGGTTCTGTGACGTCAACACTGTTGACTCTTCGGTCATCCTTTCTGCTGTTATGCTGGATTCTGCGTTTGGGTGACCTAGAGCGTCTGTCTTGGCCTCTTGGTTTCTCATTCATATCGTTCCTGTTCCTGGACTGTCCCCGCCGTGAATTACGGCAAACTTTGCCCCAGTGGCCAATTTTACCACATCGGTTACATTTTTGGTCTTTGGCAGGACAGTCGTCTCTCCTGTGTCTGGGACCACCACAAAAGTAGCAAGCATTGAACTGCGATTGTACTCGCCGCGAGGTAGTGTGTTTTTGGATAGCTCCAACTGTTGCAGTATTTTCAAACTGCTGTAAATGGGTCTGGGTGGCTTCATATGTCCTGGTTATGTCAAGTGCCTTATCCAGTGTGAGTTTGTTTGCATCATGATCAAGAAGTTGTTTATGAACGGGGCCATGGGCGAGCCCTTTGATGATCTGATCTATTAGATTGTCCTCCATGGCTGCCTGTGTATCAAAGTTGCACTTTTGTGCTTGCACTTTCAATCTGGTAATGAAGCTGTCAATTGGTTCATTCAGTTGTTGTTTCATGTCCCTTAACTGGAACCGTGATAGCCGGAAGTTTGATTTCGGCTCAAAATAAGTTTGAAAAGCAGCCCAAACGTCACTGGGTGTTTCCTTCTGTGTCTCAGACAGATGAGTCCAGTTGTCAAATATTTCTACTGCCTGTGGGCCCATCCACAGCAGGATGTAATTAACGATCTCACGACCGTTTTTTGAGGCAAAGGTTGGTGTTGAGAGCATTAGCTCACAATACCGACGGAATCCCTTGAACTGCTGTGGTAGCTCACTGGCCTCCCAGTTGAAACTTGGAGGTTTAATTCCAGCAAGATCATTAACACACACATAAGTAGCACTTGTTGAATCTCCGGATGCCATATTTCAGGCCTTGATTGTCCATACAGGCTATAGCCGAGAAAGTATATACACAGTGATACTAAACGATTCACTTTGTCTGGCCCGAATTACATGGTTTGTTATGGCGGGGTTATATTGTATCAGTATAAGGCATTGAGAGCAAAGAAAGTTAATACTCGCCAGTTTCCGCCGTTCTGGCGTATGTATCACCTGTGTTTGTAATGTTTAATGCTTCCTGACGTTGTTAGCAAACGTTCCGGGCTAGCATAACGGGCGGCAATGCTGGTGATTGTCCTGTAAGCGGCAGTCTGTTTTGGCCTGGTAAAAAGACAAACGTTCAGGGTGCGGCCTCTTGCGTGGCAGTATGCTCGTTTTTTACGGCGAAAAAACAACCGTGTTTGGACCACCAGTCCGACAATTAAAGTCCAGGAGGTTCCTGAGATCACGCACTGCGCTGCCACCATGTTGTATTAGTTGTATTTAGTTGTAGGACACACAGACTTGACGATCACAAACTCACTTGAAGAGAACAACGCTTTGTCAGCTACACATGTTTTTTATTACTGCAGCCTCTATGTCACAACCAGTCGACACTGCTCCTTATAGTGTCACATTACACCGAAAGCATGCTTACCGCAAGTACACGTATTTACTTACACTATTGGGCTTATAGTAATACTACGGTAATAGAACATCTATGTGTCTTTAATGGCTTTCTAGTTCACAAGACAAGTGTCGCCAGCTACAATGACTTTTGCAAAGTGTATGTGCCTGCTTAATTCTACAGAGGAATTTGATATATCAGCCTAAAATTGAGCATATTTATACATGTCAAATAGCTTTGTCGTATACAAGACTGGTGGTGCAACCTACAATAATTTTTGTGTTGTGTGCACCCATGCCAGAATTTCAGCAGTGATGTTTGTGTATTGTTTCTTGTTCAAAATGTTTAGTACTTGCATTGTTCATATATATGAAAAGTAGTGGTTCAGCATTGAAGCGTTATACCTGGTGTATATCCATATGCACAGGTTCGCATAAGGCCTGTAGGCCTTGTTTATATATTTATTGTTTTGCAAATTTAAGGGGATATATTTTTGTGGTAAAAAATATGTATACATTTGTATGCATGATGTGGTGTTATCTGACAAGATTGAGATTTATGATTATGCAATTTAGAATTATGAATCAACTTATATATTCAGATATATTAGTCCATGGGCTAGGAGGGGTCACCGTGACACCCTTTGGGATTTTATGACATAGGTATTTTTAGATCCCAAAGTATGTCCAATTAATGAATCAAGATGTTAACATTGATTATTTTGGGATACACTACCCTTTTAGGCCATTTAAAGACAACCATGTCTTTACGCACTGCGCCCGCGGAGAGGTAGCCTTGATAAGGGGTAGGGGTATGTAAATTCTTATAGCTCGCTTAATATTTGACATATTTACTTAAAATAAACTGCATTATGTTTGCAAATAGTGAGGAAAAGTAACTGACAACAATAATCATATGAATATATTATGTATTTTTGTTGATTAAGCAATTAATCCCTATACTTGTAAAATATCCAAAACAAAATTGTAATTGACAGCATTAACAACCTAATGCAGCTTTCCCAAATTCACAGGGATGATTGGTACCTATGAGGGCTCCAAACCTATTGAATTACAGGCCTGTCTGAATTCCAATATGGCTGCCACAGCCCGATCGCTGATTTTCTTTCATGCATGATAACTCAATAACAACACACTGCAGCTTTACCAAATTCACAGGGATGATTGGTACCTATGAGGGCTCCAGACCTATTGAATTACAGACCTGTTGGAATTCCAATATGGCTGCCACAGCCCGATCACTGATTTTCTTCCGTGCACGATAACTCAACAACAACCAACTGCAGCTTTCCAAAATTCACAGGAATGATTGGTACCTATGAGGGCTCCAGACCTATTAAATTACAGACCTGTTGGAATTCCAATATGGCTGCAACAGCCTGATCGCTGATTTTCTTTCGCACGATAATTCAACAACAACACACTGCAGCTTTCCCAAATTCACAGGGTTGATTGGTACCTATGAGGGCTCCAGACCTATTGAATTACAGACCTGTTGGAATTCCAATATGGCCACCACAGCCTGATCGCTGATTTTCTTTTGTGCGTAATACTCAACAACAACACACTGCAGCTTTCCCAAATTCACAGGGATGATTGGTACTTATGAGGGCTCTAGACCTATTGAATTACAGACCTGTCAGATTCCAATATGGCTGCCACAGCCAGATCGCTGTTTTTCTTTCAAGCACGATAACTCAACAGCAACCTACTGCGGCTTATATCCAAATTCACAAAGATGATTGATACCTGTGAGGGCTCCAGACCTGTTGAATTACAGACCTGTTGGAATTCCAATATGGCCACCACAGCCAGATCGCTGAATTTCCTTTGCGTGCGATAACTCAACAACAACCTACTACAGCTTTCCCAATTTCACAGGGATCATTGTTGACTATCAGGGCTCCAGACCAATTGAATTACAGACTTGCTCAAAATCAAATATGGCTAACAGACTACATTCGGTGATTTTCTGTTGCACACATTATTTCAGACATATCTTCTTTAATATTATTTGATCCAGTAGGATTTTTTTCCTCATGCATATGTATAAAAACCTGTTTTTGTTTGTCATATTTTTCAAATTTAACATAATTTTTCACCCACCTTTGTAAACTAGTCCAACACTACCAGAAATGCGGGGCCCTCTGAGGACCATTGTCTGACCACATCTGGTTTTTTAGCTCAGCTGACTGAAAGTCATCTGAGCTATAGCGATCACTCTTTGTCCGTCGTCCGTCTGTCTGTCTGTCCGTCCATTAACCAGGCACAAATCGTAACCGCTGGACCTAGAACCTTGTAACTTAGGATTCTGAGAGGTCCATAAAAAATCTCCTTGGAAACCAGAAATTAGGTCTCTGTTACCCATATCCTTCGAGCTATGTGGCTCCAAAGTACCCCCCAGAAAAGTCAAAAATTTCATACAAAAACTTCAATATCTCATTAACTACTTGACTGATGGTCATGATTTTTGGCATACATATTGATCATGAGATGTTACATCACTTCCTGCAGACTGGTGGCGCCACCTGTATTTTTCGATTTTTTACGAATTTTTTTCTCTATTTTTGAGACCTTTAAAAATGTGAACATCTGTTAACAAGGCACAAATCATAAAGACTGGACTTAGAATCTTAATTCTTGACACACTGAGAGGTCCATGAAAAATCTCCTTGGAAACCAGAAATTAGGTCTCTGTTACCCATATCCTTTGAGCTATGGGGCCCCAAAGTACCCCCCAGAATAGTAAAAAATTTCATACAAAAATTTCAATATCTCAATAACTACATCACTGATGGTCTTCATTTTTGGCATACATATTGATCATGAGATGTTCGATCAGTTCCTGCAGACTGGTGGCGCCACCTGTACTGTTTGATTTTTTACGATTTTTTCCTCTATTTTTGAGACCTTTGAGGATGCTGTCATCTGTTAGCGTGGCACAAATCGTAACGACTGGACCTAGAATCTTCATTTTCGACACACTGAGAGACCTATGAAAAGTCTCCATGGAAACCAGAAATTAGGTCTCTGTTACCCATATCCTTCGAGCTATGGGGCCCAAAATTACCCCCCAGAATAGTCAAAAATTTCATACAAAAACTTCAATATCTCATTAACTACATCACTGATGGTCATGATTTTCGACATACATATTGATCATGAGATGTTTCATCAGTTTGTGCAGACTGGTGGCGCCACCTGTATTTTTCAATGTTCACAAATTGTTTTCTCCATTTTTGAGACCTTTAAGGATGTAGTTATCTGTCAACAGGGTACAAATCGTAACGACTGGACCTAGAATCTTCGTTCTTGACACACAGGGAGACCCATGATAAGTCTCCATGGAAACCAGAAATTAGGTCTCTGTTACCCATATCCTTCGAGCTATGGGGCCCCAAAATACCACCCAGAATAGTAAAAAATTTCATACAAAAACTTCAATATCTCAATAACTACATCACTGATGGTCTTCATTTTTGGCATACATATTGATCATGAGATGTTCGATCAGTTCCTGCAGACTGGTGGCGCCACCTGTACTGTTTGATTTTTTACGATTTTTTTCCTCTATTTTTGAGACCTTTGAGGATGCTGTCATCTGTTAGCGTGGCACAAATCGTAATGACTGGACCTAGAATCTTCATTTTCGACCCCCTGAGAGACCTATGAAAAGTCTCCATGGAAACCAGAAATTAGGTCTCTGTTACCCATATCCTTCGAGCTATGGGGCCCAAAATTACCCCCCAGAATAGTCAAAAATTTCATACAAAAACTTCAATATCTCATAACTTCATCACTGATGGTCATGATTTTCGACATAAATATTGATCATGAGATGTTTCATCAGTTTGTGCAGACTGGTGGCGCCACCTGTATTTTTCAATGTTCACGAATTGTTTTCTCCATTTTTGAGACCTTTAAGGATGTAGTTATCTGTCAACAGGGTACAAATCGTAACGACTGGACCTAGAATCTTCGTTCTTGACACACAGGGAGACCCATGATAAGTCTCCATGGAAACCAGAAATTAGGTCTCTGTTACCCATATCCTTCGAGCTATGGGGCCCCAAAGTACCCCCCAGAATAGTAAAAAATTTCATACAAAAACTTCAATATCTCAATAACTACATCACTGATGGTCTTCATTTTTGGCATACATATTGATCATGAGATGTTCGATCAGTTCCTGCAGACTGGTGGCGCCACCTGTACTGTTTGATTTTTTACGATTTTTTTCCTCTATTTTTGAGACCTTTGAGGATGCTGTCATCTGTTAGCGTGGCACAAATCGTAACGACTGGACCTAGAATCTTCATTTTCGACACACTAAGAGACATATGAAAAGTCTTCATGGAAACCAGAAATTAGGTCTCTGTTACCCATATCCTTCGAGCTATGGGGCCCAAAATTACCCCCCAGAATAGTCAAAAATTTCATACAAAAACTTCAATATCTCATTAACTACATCACTGATGGTCATGATTTTCGACATACATATTGATCATGAGATGTTTCATCAGTTTGTGCAGACTGGTGGCGCCACCTGTATTTTTCAATGTTCACGAATTGTTTTCTCCATTTTTGAGACCTTTAAGGATGTAGTTATCTGTCAACAGGGTACAAATCGTAACGACTGGACCTAGAATCTTCGTTCTTGACACACAGGGAGACCCATGATAAGTCTCCATGGAAACCTGAAATTTGGTCTCTGTTACCCATATCCTTTGAGCTATGGCACTCCAAAGTACAGCTCAGAATAATGGAAAATTTGATACAAAAGCTAAAGTAACTGAACAACTAATGCAGAGATAACCAATAATTGTTTGCATGGATATTGATCATGGATTGTTTCATAAGTTTCTGCAGACTGGTGGCACCACCTGTATTTGTTCGTTTTTTTTTACGAAATTTTTCTGTATTTTTGAGACCTTTAAAGATATGAACATCTGTTAACAGGGCACAAATCATAAAAACTGGACCAAGAATCTTCATTCTTGACACACAGGGAGACCCATGAAAAGTCTCCATGGAAACTTGAAATTAGGTCTCTGTTACCCATATTCTTTAAGCTGTATGGGTCCAAAATACCCCCCCCCCCCCAGAATAATGGAAAATTTGATACAAAAACTGCAGTATTTCAATAACTACAACACTGATGGTCATGATTTTCAGCATACATATTGATCATGAGCTGTTCCATCAGTTTCTGCAGACTGGGTGTGCCACCTCTATTTTTTTTTCAAATTTTTACGATTTTTTTTCTTTTTTTTGAGACCTTTAAAGATGTGGTTATCTGTCAACAGGGTACAAATCACAACAACTGGACCTAGAATCTTCATTCTTGTCATGCAAGGAGGCCCATGAAAGGTGCCTGTGGAAACTTGAAATTAGGTCTCTGTTACCCATATCCTTCAAGCTATAGGACTCCGAAGTATCCCTCAGAATAATGGACAATTTGATACAAAAACTGAAGTATCTGAACAACTATTGCAGAGATCACCATGATTTTTTGCATGGTTATTGACCATTAAGTGTTTTTATTAGTTTCTTCAGACTGGTGGAGCCACCTGTATTTTTGTATCCACCAAAACGAAGTTTTGCGGATACTATGTTTTTGACCGAGTTCCTCCGCCGCGGGGGCGTTCGTTTCCAGAGAGCTCCTCGGAGACTAATGGACCGTTTTTCCCAAACTTACACCTATTATCGGGTCACATGTGAACTGGTGCCTAACCAATTTGCATTGACCTCTGACCTTTCCTCTCTATCCAGTGTCCATTTGTGGGTCTGTTTCCACTCATAAACCCTCATATCTCGGGAACCGTTTGACCGATCAGGAAATAAAATTGATACAAATGTAGCCCTTGGATTGCTTTATAACATACACAAAAAATGGTGGCGCCACCTGTAACCATGTTTGCACAGTGTCCATCTGTTCATCTGCCTTGGGTTAAAATCACTCATATCTCTGCAGTGAATTGACTAATTCACCTGAAATTCGTCATGTGAATACATCCAGGATAGCTTTCTTGATTATATGACAGGTGGCGCCACCTACATTCACGTTCACGCTGATGACATCCAAGCTTATATCTCGGGAACCGTTTGACCGATCAGGAAATAAAATTTATACAAATGTAGCCCTTTGATAGCTCTGTAACATACACAAAAAATGGTGGTGCCACCTGTAACAATGTTTGCACAGCGTCTGTTAGTCTGCTGTGGCCTAAAATTACTCATTTCTCTGTAGTGGTTCAACATAACTGCCTAAAATTTTGCAGGTTTATACATCGTGGACAGCTTTCTTGATTTTATGACAGGTGGCGCCACCTACATTCTAGTTAACGCTGGACACATCCAAGCTCATATCTCAGGAACCATTTGACCGATTGGGCCAAAATTGTGCATGTGTTTAGATCTCACATAGGTCTTTATCATACACAAAACTGGAGGGGTTACCTGCAAAGATTTTTGCACAGTGTTTGTCTGTTTGTCTGCCATGGGCAAAAATCGCTCATATAGATGTAGTGGTTTGACTTTTCTGCCTAAAATTTTGCAGGTGTATACAACTTGGACAGCTTTCTGGATTTGTGGTAGGTGGCACAACCTACATACACATTTAGGCTGCAGACATCCATGCTAATATGCAACATACCTCACTCTATTTCCCCTTGCCACTCAATCCATGCCTCACTATCCGATTTTGGCAGATACATGTAGTCACTTGTCGGTTACCCGTATTCTAGTTTTAAAAGTTTACACATTTTTCTCTATTTTTGAGATATATAAATACAGACTAAATCTTGGCCTGTTGGTTAATCTGTTTGATGCTTCAGTTGAATGGGTATATACTACCATTCTGATGATAAAATTTCCTTTTGCGAATCTCTTCCCAGTCAGCTGAGCGTCATGACCCATGGGTCACTTGTTATGAACCTGAAGTTGTTTATTGGTTTTAAAAATAATGGAAATGCTTTCTTGAGGTTTTTTAACATATAATAATCATACAAAAATAATCATATTTAAGCCATATTATGAAAACGGTTACTGTGCACCCCCTCTTGGATTTCATGACATTTTTAGATCCCCTAATATGTCCAGTTAATGATTTAACGTGTTAACACTGATTATTTTGGAATACACTACCTTTTTAAGCCATTCAAAGACAACCATATCATTACGCACGCACCAGCGGACAGGTAGCCTTGATAAGGGGGTAGCGGTATGTAAATGCTTAATATTATTATTAATAGCTCGGTTAATATTTGACATATTCACTTGAAATAAACTGCATTGTATCTGCGAATACTTGAGGAATTCACCAATGAATATAATTTGATCAGTGTTTTATATATATATTTGTTGATTAAGCAATTCATTATGATATTAATAAAATATTGTAAAGAATATTGGATACAGCTTTTCCCCACAGTAGTTTTGTTCGGGATGATGTTGACATTTTTAAAATTCTAGTGCTTAAAAACATTAGTTCTTGACGATTGTACAGACTCTTTTGATAAAATTATGACTATTTGATCATATACACATGCAGTGAATGACCCGTCCAGTATATAGTACTCTTTGTATATAAGATAAATGCGGTGTCCCATGTTCCTCTCCAGATACACTTGATTTACATTGTGATGCTTCCCTAATACTGAATGTGTTTATTGGCTTTAATGATAATAAGAGCCCTCTCTGGAACAAGATATGAAACAATAGTAATCCCAAATAATAATTATATGAAATTTCTAAAAGATAGAAAATCAGACTGTTTTGCTGATCTATCTAAAATATTGTGATGAATGTGCTCACAAAATGGAAGACCAAATTACAATTTACTTACTATAGCTCAGTGCATTAGACCCGTATACAGTGTAAGTAATGTCTTGTACCACAATATCAACACAAGGTGTCAAGTCATGTCAAAAGGAGAAAGAACAGGGAGGCATGTGCAACATTAATAATTACAGTGTATACAGCTTAATAACATTATTCGGTGTTGCTTGATTTTTTTTATGTATTTATTTATTAGATTTTCATATTTTTGTTACAATTATATTATGACTGAGTCATTAGTTGCCTTGTTATATATAAATGCCTTACCATGTCACTTTCTGATTTTCAAGCAAGGAAACCTACTTGATAGTTTAAATTGTAAACAAATCACAGATTCTAAACTAAATGTATATTGATGGATCAGAGTGAACACCTTTTATGATTTCTTTTCACTGCTGTCGTAAGTAATGAAAGGACGTGGTATAGGAGTACATGTATTTACAGTAGCGAGAAAGCAGAGGAGCGGAGGTATCACATTGACAGTACCATACAGGGAGGGGATCATATCTGTGCTGTTCATTTGGAAGAATCTAATTTAAAACATATGTATGATTTCTGATTGTAAAAAATACGAAAATTAAAGGAGTAAACAGAGAGAAGCTATGGGTTCTAAACAGAAATGGACAATGCCAGTGCCCTTATACCGGACACAGTATAATGGCACAGATACCACTGAGAAATTACTAATAAATATACAATTTCTGACGTCAGCAGTCAAGTGTAAAATATATTTTGTCTTATACATTTTATTCTACTTCGGTAAAATTTATTTTCTGTAAAATGGTGTTGTAGACATAAAATTGGCATTTGATTTCACCTCTTTATGGCACCTTTCAAAAGATATTGGTTTTATATATACCCCTTATGAAAATTCGAGAGGATTCAACCTCTAGCTCCAGTGCATAATTCGTTATTTATGATGAGGCATAATTTCAATGCTTACTTCTGGAATTATAAAACGGAAGACCATAGATATCATATTGCATTTAGAAGATAGATTAAGAAAAATCAATCATTCACGTTTTCACTCAAGACAGACTTTAAGGCCTATAACCTCAGAACGATTCAACATGTAGCGAGATTAAAATGCATGCTAACAATTTGGTAAAATATCCTTATCCTAAAAGTACAAATAAGTGTGAGCAAGACACAAATTCATTTCGCTCAGTTTACATGTTCACCCGCCTTCCTCCGCCAGTCCTCAAAATACTTGTTTTTATGAAGAATCAATTAGATGTCAGTCCTTACTTCTGGAATTATAAAATTGCAATGATCATGTATTTTTTTCGTCAAGTTAATGAAAAATGAATCACATATTTCTCCAGGTGGGGTCGAGGTTATGGAACTCCCAAGCTAAAATTCAATGCTAAATCATTCAAAGCTATGTATACAAGCAGGAAGTTAAAACCTAAAATTTTTTAAAGCATTCCATTCAGTTGTCAGGAGACAGTGCTGAGAATCCGCTTCCTAGTTTATGTTGTAGTTTAATATTATCTAACAGATAGGTGTTATAAAAAATGCCAATGTTTCTTTAAGGACCCTGCATAAACATCCGCTAATATGCACATAATGGCTTTTAGGGAGTACTCAATCTTAAATATTTAAATCCTCTACTGAAGTATCATTACAATTTTTCATTCAAAATAAAATTCATTGCTGATAAAATTACTTAAATCTCATAATATATATGGTCACTCGCGGGAATTCATCTTTGTCTAATCAATAAAATGTTACCAACAGGTCAGGATATTCTTTTCAATGCAAACCTGCATAGACATTTATTAAGGTTTATTTTTTTCATGTGAATTGAAATTTTCCTAAATATTAAGATAGGATTTCTTCTTTATCATATTGGCAGCTTTAATGCTGCATTAGGTCTTAGCTCAATCCATGTACCAGAATAGAGGTGTCACAATGGTCTATGTCTTCCATGATATTAAATGTATTTATCATTAGAGAATCACCATATTTTTCTTGAATGACATTTGTTCACAAGTGATTATTCACCCTCTTCATCATGAGCCCAGTATATGTCTTTATTTGATGTCCGCCAGGAATATAACCAGTAACCGTGATCAACATAGTATGATTTTGTTTGAAGGAATATTCGGTATTAAGAAATAATATTTTTGTCCTAGGAGGGGAAGAGACCATCGTCAGTCAAAATTACTTAGAGAAAAGTGCAAACTTCTGAATATGGAGAAAGTTTATCCCACTCGCATGCACAGTTGTGACTTATTTTTAGCCGCTTATGTGCTGGTTATCTGAGCTCTCCTGTGATGCAAGCATCCATTTGGTGAAACTTGAACCATTACTCTCAGCTAAAATTAATGTACTTCCTTGGTTCACAGACCACACCAAAAAATTTGACCAGGATCCGTCACTGATGATCCTTGTTATTCGCAGAATTATGCGTGTTATTTTCAGTGTTATTTATATACACTTTATACGAATTGATATTTAAAATTGTAAACGATAGACAATGTGCAATAAAGACAGATGCTTCAATATTAGGTATTACACAATGTACATTTCCCCATTTTAAAATTGCCCAAATGATGACACAATATGACAGAAAGGATTTACAAGGTATAAGGTCAAGGGGACGAAACCCTCACAACATTTCGGAAGGGTTAACATGACACGGGTTTGTGTTTATACTTGGAGAAACTTTTATCTTCTTTTACACTTATATATTCAAAATGATCTAGATAAAAAGACTAGTGTTTATACTCTTGTTTCAGAACAGTGACTATTTATGGTATTAGGGAGGTGTCACAGTAAGGTACAGTGAGAGAGGAACACCGAACACCTCGTATACATGTTATAAAAAGGGTGATCAAAACACAATGACACTCTCATTCATTGATGTCTACATAATTTTATTTTTGTTAAAAATGTTTTCTGGATTGACAAGGGCTTATATATTCGTAAACTAGAACTTCAGAAATGTCAAAATGTCTTGTAAAATCATCAACAGCGAAAAGTTTGAATGAAAATCTGTTTAATTTCTTCAGGATGTTTTATTAATATCATTATTAATTGCTTCATCACCAAACCCATGTAAAAATATATATGATTAAATCTATTAGTGACTTTTTCTGACTGTTTGCAAATACATTACAGTTTATTTGAAGTAAATTTGTCAAATATTAGGCGAGCTATAAGCATTTACATACCCCTACCCCCTTATCAAGGCTACCTGTCTGCGGGTGCGAGCGTAATGGTACGGTTGTCTTTGATTGGCTTAAAAAGGTAGTGTATCCCAAAATAATCAGTGTTAACATGTTAATTCATTAACTGTACATATTTGGGGATCTAAAAATGCCTATGTCATAAAATCTCAGAGGGGGTGCGCAGTAACCCTTCTCATAACATGGCTTAAATATGATTATTTTTGTATAACTATTATATGTTAAAAAAACTCAAGAAAGCGTTTCCATTATTTTTATAACCAATAAACACCTTCAGGTTCATAAAAAATAACAATTCATAGTATCAAGGATGCATCACAGTGAAAATCATTGCATCTGAGAGGAACATGGAACACCACATTCGTCTTATAAACAAGGGTTACCATAAAATACAATTAACAATGAGTCATTCATTGCAGGTATGTATGGTCAAATATTCATAATTTTATCAACAGAATTTGCAAGAATGTCAGGAGCTAATGTAAAAATGCACTAGAATTTTAGAAATGCAACATCATCTCGAAAATAAACTACTGTTGGGAAGAATAATAAAGAAAAAGCTGTTAAATTCAATTTTCGTTTCGATATTTTACAAGTATAGTGGTTAATTGCTTAATTAACAAAAATACATAATACATTCATATGATTATAGTGGTTAATTGCTTAATTAACAAAAATACATAATACATTCATATGATTATTGTTGTCAGTTACTTTTTCCCACTATTTGCAAACATAATGCAGTTTATTTGAAATGAATATGTCAAATATTAAGCGAGCTATAAGCATTTACATACCCCTACCCCTTATCAAGGCTACCTCTCCGCGGGCGCCGTGTGTAAAGACGCGGTTGTCTTTAAATGGCCTAAAAGGTTAGTGTGTCCCAAAATAATCAATGTTAACATCTTAATTCATTAATTTGACATACTTTGGGGTCTAAAAATACCTATGTCATAAAATCCCAGAGGGGGTGCACGGTGACCCCTCCTAGCCCATGGACTATATATGTTATATTGGAAATGTATTGAAATATAAACTTATAATAAAAAAATTGATGTGATAAAAAAATGAGGATCTAATACAAACATTTGTTCATTATTGATTTATCGTGCACTGGGACATAAGCTTTTATTGCAAATGTGTAAAATTTATTTAATTAAAAAAATAATAGGATTAGAAAAATTAAGATCTTATTGAAAATATTCTTGCCTTAGGAGAGTAGAACATAAAGTGATCAGCTCTGTCCATCATCTCTCCATTTTTATTAAATATATTATGAAATTTTTCCTATAAGCACTGTTGAAATAACTTTCATATGCTGTATGTGTTTGGAATTAAGCTATTTAAGTCTGAAATTTGAAAGCAAATTATATATTCAGTTCTGTATTATTGCAGACTAGCTGATAAACCCGGTATACCGGGCTTATTACCTGGGTTTGGAGATATATTAACTGAGATGTGGAATGTTGGCTCATTTTTAGCTCAGCTGACTATAAGTCATCTGAGCTTTAGTCGTGGTCCATTGTCCGTCGTCCGTCCGTCTGTCGTGCCGTCCGTCCGGATGTCCGTCCGGATGTCCAAGACTGGCACATTTCGACACCTTTGGACCTACAAATCTGAAATACGGCATACAGTTAGATGTCCCCAAAATCTCCTACCATGCCGAAAATTGGGTCAATAGGACTTCGTTCCTTCGAGATATTAAGGAAAAACCTCAATTTTTTATTAGAAATCTATTTTCACACTTCAGGACTGCCTAATATCAAAACCACTCATCTGGTTTTCTTCATATTTACCATAAATATTCCTCTATATAGTTCCTATGTACATGCCAGATATTAAGTCAGTATTATATAATTTAAAAAAGTTATAGGCCCAAACATAATGGACTTTGTAAAAAAATCAGGAAGATATTTGGTCACTTAAGACCAAAAGTGTTAAAGGTAGGGACTTTTTTCCAGTTATACAACTTTAATTAATCAAAATTTAATTGTATACCAAAAATTAGATCAAAATCTGTTAAATTTTTTTAAAATATTGGCAAAAATATAAAATTGGTACCTTAAATTTTGCCCAACTTTGGCCACGGCACGTTTTTTTCCTGTAAGTACTGTGGATTTAATTTTCACAGCATGTATACATAAGGATTTAATCTGTTAAAATCTGAAATTTGAAAATAAAAGCTGCAAAATTAGGCTAGTTATTGAATTTTTTTGGAGGCTCTTGTTATATTCCCTTGCATTGTCAAGCAGTCCACTTTGATGACTGTAGGTCATTCAGTGCACATCTCTATGCTCCCCAAGCTGTTGGAATAATTTTAGATGTCCCCAAAATCTCCTACCATACCAAAAATTGGGTCATTAGGACTTCGTTCGTTTGAGATATTAAGGAAAAAAAACTCCGTTTTCCATAAAAAAAGCCATTGTTACACTTCAAGGCTGCCTAATATCACCAGGTGTGAAATTGACTATTAATTCCAGTAATAAATTAAAACTGGGATAGTTATTAGCACAATGATATTGTTTGTCCCTGATTCAACCAACAGTGTGTATACTTTATTTGAAAAGATGTTTTATTTTATCAAATTTACTGAATCTTTTATTTTATTTTGGTGAATAAAATTAAGCATGTACTGAAAACTCCAATGTGCAAAACTTTTTAATAGTGATTCAAGGAATATTCTTGTAGATGCCATGTTGTGGCATTATTTTCTTTTAAATTCAGTTTAAACATTTATGATTTAAAAATAATAAGATATATGTGTATGCATAATATGACCCAATATGAGCTACACTCTGGATATATGATGTTTGCAACTTTTGCAACAATTCTAATATTTTAACTTATAGTTTCAGTTTTTTACTCTGTATATATAATGATTGCAACTTTTGCAACAATTCTAATATTTTAACATATAATTTCATTTTTTTTTATTAAAAATTTATAAAACCTGTAAATAAAAAAATGATTCAGATAAAAACTTCTTAATGGAAAAAGTGGATATGCTTTAAAAAAATAGGATTATATATAAACTTAAATGCATTATTCCCTTGAAAGTGAAATAAAGGTATTAGTCCATTCTGTCCACTTGCCTGTCCATCTGTAAATTTTCATATGCATCACAGTATCTCAAAACTTTTACTGTTTTTCTTCATGACAGTCTTGTCAGAGTATTAGTTTGCAATCATATATTTAGAACTTTACTATAACCAAGTAGGAGGGCCCCTTTCCTCTTAGCTTTTCATATTCTTATATAAATGAAAAACATTACAATAGAATATTTCTACATCCACCTTCGTGCTGCCCTCACTTTTCCCTTCTCCGAACCCCATCCCAAAGTCAGCCTCAGTAAGCAAGAACAAGATGAATCAGATATATTCATACTTTAATATTTTGTATAACTATTCGTCCATAGGTACCTATGTACATGCCAGAAATTATGTCAATATTGTGTAATATGTAGACATAGTGGGCATCACAATAATGTACCTTGTCAAGACTTAAGAGATATTGTGTCATACAGTCACAAATTCATAAATCACTTCATCAGCATAGTTATAATCATAACATCATATCTGTCAAATTGAAAGCTTGCAGACTACCATACACTTTAGATCCTTCAACAAATAGCCTTATCATCATTCTACTACTGCTTATTACTGCTGTCATTGCATTCATATTTGCTCAAATATATCACAATTTTCAACCCCTCCTAAATAAATAAAAAATAAACCACTATATTTGACTCTATTAATCCATCAGTCTGGTTATTTCATTTATCATTTACTCACATATTACGTTACATTCCTTTATAATAGCCTAACATGTCCATGATATTCATAAGCTTTATCGACTCGATATAGTATCACAGTGGAGAAACATTTATAGTCCAATCACGATCAGCTGAGCGCCGTGACTCATGGGTCCCTTGTTTAACTCAGCTGACTATAAGTCATCTGAGCTATAGTCGTGGTCCTTTGTCCGTCGGCTGTTCGTCTGTCTGTCCGTCCGTTAAACTGGCACGTTTTGAAACCATTAGACCTACGAATCCGAAATTTGGCATACAGTTAGATGTCCCCAAAATCTCCTACCATACCGAAAATTGGGTCATTAGGACTTCGTTCCTTCGAGATATTAAGGAAAAACCTCCATTTTCCATAAAAAAAAAACATTGTTACAGTATAAGACTGCCTAATATCAAAACCACTGATCTGATTTTTATCATAGTTGATATGCATATTCTTCCACACATTTTCTATGTACATACCAAAAATTAGGTCAGTATTGCATAATTTGTTAAGTTATGGGCCAGAACATAATGCACCTCATAAAAAAATCAGGAAATATATTCACTCACTTAACATAAGAATGGCTGAAGCTAGAGACTTCTTTTCAGAGATATAACTCCATTTAATCAAGATTCAATTGTATACTTAAAATTTTCACATAAATATGAAATCAGTACCTAAAATTTTGCCCAACTTTGGGCATGGCACATTTTTTCCCGGTAAATACTGTTGGTTTAATTTTCATATCATGCACACATAAGGATTTCAGCTTCTAAATTCTGAAATTTGAAAGGAATTGACCAAAAACTGTAGCTTTTATTACATTTTGTACGAGACCATGTCACACATAAGCTGTCCTCATATTGACCTTTCATGCTTGAAGCAAGGCATATACTGCAGCCAACCAGCTCTTGGGTGGCCTCAGCTGGATATAGCTATTCAACCCCCCTCCTCTTGTAATTGTTTGGCCAAAATCATAACAATAAACAATAATTTAAAAAAAATTATTGGTTTACAATTACAACTTTAAGAAAAATAAATGGAAAAGGAATTTTATGGTTAATGAGTAACAGGGACTTTGTTTTATGGATCTTTCATGGATTGCTGAAAATATATTTCAAATGACACCATGCAATCACCATTGGGTATTTTTTAATTTCAATCATAAAAATGATGTTAAATAATTAAATAAAATTGTTGGGATTATGTGAAGCAAGTTAATGATAGACAAGGATGCATTTGATCATATTAAATATTCTAAATTTCCAGGTCCTTTCCAGGTGTTTAATTTGTTGGTTTTTTTTTTAATTACAAAATTTAAAAAAAATGAAATATGTAAAAAATTTTAAAAAATTACTCAGACAAGTTCTCATTAAAGATGTCAGTATGTTTGAATAATAACATTCAGACTCATTTCTGTATCAGCTGTTACATGATACTGGGTAAATAATCAAAATTTATATTTCTGATAACTTTATTTCAGTTAATAAAGTTAAACATTCCCAACTCCAGTTTGCTCCTTGTATAATATATTGGTTTGTTTTGATCCTTGGGTTATTTTGAACACATGTATTAGTTTCGTAGTAGAGATTTTTTTTTCTGATACAAATTTAAAAAATAAAATAAAATTTTTGAAATGTGATAAAAATATCAGGTCTTAAAGACAAGTTCTCATTATGATGTCTATAATGTTAATAATTGTTATAAGTGTCTTGAAAGTGATGTGAAAGTATTTAAAATGAATATAATATTTTTTTTTATATAAATTAAAGCCATAAAACCAGGTAGTTACAATCATTATTAAATTTTGTGAAATTTGTATATTCTGGATTCTCAACAGTTTCGTTCGACTGAAACTGAATAAATATGAGACCTTGAGTGAATACTTAATAATTGTATTCAAATATGATTAAAAAAAATTCAATAGTTCAAATACAAATACTAATATAGTTAAAAAGAAAATTTGAGTGCAAATACTTTCAAAATGTATTCATTTATGCTTTCATGAATATATTTTATAATTTTATTTTAATCATTTATTTCAATTATATTATTAAAAGAAATCTTTTCAAATGTGACTGTTAATATTTTTTAATTAAAATTATATTTTGCCCAATAATTCCAATTAATTTTAATGAATAGTTAACTCTCATATCATTTGTGCTAGTGGTACTTTTGGCTATGGGCAACCTGAAATTATTGAATAACAGTTAACTCCTTTGTAAAAAGCATGCATGATAATTAACATGACTTACAGTGGACATTTATTTCCTGTTACTAGTGTAAGTGCTGTGGATTTAATTTTCACAGCATGTACACAATTTCAGATTTTCATCTGTTAAAATCTGAAATTTGAAACCAATTGATCAAAAACTGTAGATGTCATTCAAGTTTTCTAGCACCATGTCTTGACTGTTATATCAAGTCAGTGAAATGTGTGCTTGGGCAGTACCGGTATTACATAACTGGTTCAACTTCTGACCTTGCCACTGCTTCTGTGATTGTCTGGGTCAGGCTGGGCCAGGCAGTAATTACCAGAGAGCCTCTCTCTCTCTCTCTCTGGCAGTCTAGCTCTCTCTCTCTCTCTCTCTCTCTCTCTCTCTCTCTCTCTCTCTCTCTCCACGACAGTCTAGCTCACTCTCTCTTTCTCTCTCTCTTTCTCTCTCTCTTTCTGTCCCATTCTCTCTTACCCCTAAGCCTCCCATTCTCCCTTCACCCCATTCTGTTGACAGTAACTATAAACCAGCATAATTAGCTATGAATGTTGAAGCAATTTAGAAATGTGAATCAACTGAAATATTCATATATATATGTTATACTAAAAATGTGTAGTTACATTTATAATCCTTGAAAAAATGATGTATTGAAAAAAAGGAATAAAGGCAAATATTAATTTTTCCTGGCTCAGTAGAATGGGAATTAAAATGATTTGCTTTGTTTCTCCACCTTTCTGCCTGCTTAAATATTTAATAATTATGAATAAACATTTTTCTCTGTAAGCACTTGAATTAAATTTAATATCCTATATGAAGATGCAAGGGTGCTGTAATTTCCACCTTCCCCCACCCCATAGAGTCCTTGCTCTTTGGCACTGTGAACAATAGTTCTATTTCTATTCCATAAAATTAAATAATTAAAGATAATATATACAGAAAGACTGAGGCGTTGTAACTCCCATCATAACCCCCACCCCCCATCAATCCTTCCACCTGTTAAGTGGGGACTTTATGGCTACTGTATACATATGATAAAATAGAAAATAGGTTTATAAAAATAATTGGATCTCATTAAACAAATCTGTAAACTGTTGAACTGTCAACAGCTTTTCAAAAAGGTAACCACTAGAAACACATGGTCAGATCTCAAAATATTATTTGCAACAATTTCTTCAATCATATCAACCAACCATGGCCAAGATTACCTTTTCCGATCTTTTCATAATATTTTAGATTTTAACCTTCCAGGTGTTTAAGTACTGTTGAATGCTCCACCCCCTCTCTCTGTCTCTCTCTCTCTCTCTACATCCACCTCATAGCTGCCCTCACTATCCCCTTCTCTGAACCCCATCCCAATGTCAGCCTCAGTATAAACAAGAACAAGATGAATCATATATATTCATACTTTAATATTTTGTATAACTGTTCGTCCATAGGTACCTGCCAGAAATTATGTCAATATTGTGTAATAGCTAGACATAGTAGGCATCAAAATAATGTACATTGTCACGACTGAAGAGATATTGTGTCATACAGTTACAAATTCATAAATCACTTCATCAACATAGTAAATCATAACATCATATCTGTCAAATTGAAATCTTGCAGACTTCCATACACTATAGATCCTTCAACAAATAGCCTATTCATCATTCTACTACTGCTTATTACTGCTGTCTTTGAATTCATATTTGCTCAGACATATCGCAATTTTCAACCCCTAAATAAATAAAAAATAAACCACTATATATTACTCTATTAATCCATCAGTCAGGCTATTTCATTTATTATTTACTCACATATTACATTACATTCCTTTATAATAGCCCAACATGTCCATGTCCATATCGACTCGATATAGTATCACAATGGAGAAACATTTATGGTCCAATCACAATCAGCTGAGCGCTGTGACCCATGGGTCCCTTGTTATTCTAAAAGTTAACAGAAAATATAGGTTTTCAGTGGGAAACTGTCTCAATAAGATATGTATAAATATTTTTAGCGAACCTGTGAGCTTATGCGATGGTGTGGCGGCGTCCGTCGGCCGTCGTCCATCGTATGTAGTTAACCCATACTAACTTGAAAACGGCAAGAGTTAGCTTCACGAAATTTTATGCAAAAAATTAGTCATCTAAAAAACTCAATCGGATTTTGCTTATTTTTTGGCTAACTGCATTTTCTTAAATTTTATAGGGTAAAAGCAAAAAAAACTTTTAAAAATCTTTTTCTCCGAAACTGTTCAGCCAAATTGTCCAATATTTCACTGAAATGATTCCTGGAACAATCTTTCTCAAGTTTGTTCGAATGGTTTAAGTTCAGTGATTTTTGGGTGAGTTACAGGAAGTTGAACTAAGTCATCTGTCCAAAAAAGCATACTAAAATTACAATCTCAGAAACAGCTGAAGCTATCATCACCAAATTTTATGCCAGTGTCGGTCACGTGAGTCATAACTGAATTTGAGGTATAGGTGGCGCCACCTGTGTCGGCCTTTATTGAAGGGGGGTCATCAGTGCCTGTATCATACTGACGGCTACAAAAAACTTCTACTCTGAAACCATATGGCCAAATTGTTTAATATCGCACAGAAATGAGCCTAGGGTAGTGATTTCTGAAGTTTGTTCAAATGGTCTCAGTTCAGTGACTTTTGGCTGAGTTATGGGAAGCTAAATGTAGTCATATGCTGTAACAGCCGATTTTAGCTCAGTGGCTACAAAAATCTTCTTCTCAAAAACCACTGGGCCAAATTCTTAAATCTCACATATTAATTATCCTTAGATGTTGATAATTCAAGTTTGTTCAAATGGTTTTGGTTCAGTGATTTTTAGCTCAGCTGACTATAAGTCATCTGAGCTATAGTCGTGGTCCATTGTCCGTCGTCCGTCCGTCTGTCCGGATGTCCCTCCGTAAGACTGGCATGTTTCGACACCGTTTGACCTACGAATCTGAAATTGGGCAAATTGTTAGATGTCCCCAAAATCTCCTACCATGCCAAAAATTGGGTCAATAGGATTTTTTTCCTTCGAGATATTAAGGAAAAACCTCAATTTTTTATTAGAAATCTATTTTCACACTTCAGGACTGCCTAATATCAAAACCACTCATCTGGTTTTCTTCATTTTTACCATAAATATTTCTCTATATAGTTCCTATGTACATGCCAGATATTAAGTCAGTATTATAAAATTTTAAAAAGTTATGGGCCCAAACATAATGGACTTTGTAAAAAAAAATCAGGAAGATATTTGGTCACTTAAGACCAAAAGTGTTAAAGGTAGGGACTTTTTTCCAGTAATACAACTTTAATTAATCAAAATTTAATTGTATACCAAAAGTTAGATCAAAATCTGTTAAATTTTTTAGCTCAACTGACTATAAGTCATCTGAGCTATAGTCGTGGTCCATTGTCCGTCCGTCCGTCTGTCTGTCCGTCCGTCCGTAGATGTGGCACGTTTTGAAACCGTAAGACCTAAGAATCCAAAATTCAGCATAATGTTAGATGTACCCAAGATCTCCTACCAAGCCGAAAACTAGGTCTTTGCGACTCACTTAACATGAAAAATTTTGAAACTAGAGTATTTTCTCAAGAATATACCTATGTTTAATTAGGATTCAATTGTTTACCCAAAATTAGATCTGAATTTTGTAAATTTTTTAAGTTATTAGCATAAAAAAAAATCAGTACCTTAAATTTTGCCCAACTTTGACCATGGCACGTTTTTTACCTGTAAGCACCATTGATTTAATTTTCACAGCATGTAAACATAAATATTTAGTTTGTCTAAATCTGAAATTTGAAAATAAAAGCATTAAATTAAGCTAGTTATTGATTTTTTAGCCCAGCTGACTATTAGTCATCTGAGCTATAGTCGTGGTCCATTGTCCGTCGTCCGTCCGTCTGTCTGTCCGTCCGTCGGTCCGTCTGTCTGTCTGGATGTCCGTCCGTAAGACTGGCACGTTTCGACACCATTGGACAGACGAATCTGAAATTCGGCATACAGTTAGATGTCCCCAAAATCTCCTACCATGCCAAAAATTGGGTCAATATGACTTCGTTCCTTCGAGATATTAAGGAAAAACCTCATCTGGTCCGTCTGTCTGTCCGTCCGTCCGTCTGTCTGTCTGGATGTCCGTCCGTAAGACTGGCACGTTTCGACACCATTGGACAGACGAATCTGAAATTCGGCATACAGTTAGATGTCCCCAAAATCTCCTACCATGCCAAAAATTGGGTCAATATGACTTCCTTCCTTCGAGATATTAAGGAAAAACCTCAATTTTTTATTAGAAATCTATTTTCACACTTCAGGACTGCCTAATATCAAAACCACTCATCTGGTTTTCTTCATTTTTACCATAAATATTCCTCTATATGGTTCCTATGTACATGCCAGAAATTAAGTCAGTATTATTTAATTTAAAAAAGTTATGGGCCCAAACATAATGGACTTTGTAAAAAAATGAGGAAAGATATTTTGTCACTTAAGACCAAAAGTGTTAAAGGTAGGATTTTTTTTTCAGTAATACTACTTTAAATAATCAAAATTTAATTGTATACCAAAAATTAGATCAAAATCTGTTAAATTTTTTTAAATATTGGCAAAAATATAAAATTGGTACCTTAAATTTTGCCCAAGTTTGACCATGGCACGTTTTTTTCCTGTAACTGCTGTGGATTTAATTTTCAAAGCATGTTTTTGTTACCATTTCAACTGTTAAAACAAAAAATTTGAAACCAGTTGATCAAAAACTTTAGATTTTATTCAAGTTTTAAAGCACCATGTCACATATTGTTTACATTGAGCTAGTGTTATGCAGTTTACTAGAGCTCAGCTCCCCAGCTTCAGCTCTAAGTTCCTTAAATTTTGCATACAGTTAGATGTCCCCCAAATCCTCTACCATACTAAAAGTTTGGTCACTCGGACTGCATTCCTTCGAGATATTAAGAAAAAACTTCATTTTTCCATTGGAACCCCATTGTTACACTTTAAGATTGCCTAATATCAAAACCACTGATCTGACTTTGATAATATATAATATACATATTTTTCTATACATTCGCTATGCATATGCCAGAAATGATGTCAGTATTGTGTAATTGTTTTAAGTTCTAGGCCCAAACATAATGCACTTTGTAAAAAATCAAGAAATATATTTACTCTCTTAACATGAAATTGCTGAAGGTAGACATTTTTTGCCAGGGATGTAACATTATTTAATCAAGATTCAATTGTATTCCCAAAATTAGTTCTGAATTTTTCAAATTTTATAAGTTATTAGCATAAATATAAAATCTGTACCTTAAATTTTGCCCAACTTTGCCCATGGCATGTTTTTTCCCTGTAAGCACTGTTGATTTAATTTTCATATCTTGCACACGTAAGGATTTAAGCTTCTAAATTCTGAAGTTATAAAAGGAATTGGTAAAAAACTAGCTTTTATTAAAAAAAAATTTTTTTTGAGACCATATCATACCTTGGCTGTACTTAAGCCCTTCTTTTATGTCCCCACATTGACCTTTCAGGCAAATTATGCATGCTTGAAGCTAGGCACTCTCCAGCCAGCCAGCTCTTGGGTGGATTCAACTGGATCTGACTGTCCAACCCCTCCACTAGTATTTGTTTAGGCCATAAACATAACAATAAACTTTTTTTTTAATATTCGGTTTATGATAAGAACTTAAAAAAATAAATGGAAAAGGAATTTATAGTTAATGAGTTACAGGGAATTTACCTTGCAATTACTGATCATTTATGGATCTTCCATGGATGGCCAAAATTGTATTTCAAATGACACCATGCAGTTACCATTGGGTATTTTTCATTTCAACCATAAAAATGAAAAATAAATAATTAAAATAAATTGTTGTTTACTATTAGGGATTATATGAAGCAAGATAATGATAGACAAGGATGCAGTTGATTATATTAAATTAATCTAAATTTCCAGGTCTTTTCCAGGTCTTTAACTTGTTGGTTTATATTTATTACAAAATTAAAATAATAAATAAATATGTCAAAAATTTAAAATATTACTCAGACAAGTGTTCATTAAAGATTTTAATTTGTTTGACTTACACTCATGGTTGTATCAGTTGTTACATGAGACTGGCTAAATAATAAAATTTATATTGCTGGTCCTTTATTTCAGTTCATAAAATTAAACATTCCCAACTCCAGTTTGCTCCTGGTATGATATATTGGGTGTTTTGATCCTTGGATTAATTTTAACACATGTATTAGTTATATAGCTGAGAATACTTTTTTTTCTTGATACCATTAAAAAAATATAAATATTCAAATTTTTCCTGTTAGTGCTGTGGATATAATTTTCACGGCATGTACACATTAACATTTCATCTGTTAAAATCTGAAATTTGAAACCAATTGATCAAAAACTGTAGATTTTATTCAAGTTTCCAGGTACCATGTCTTCATTGTTTGCATCAGATCAGTATAAATGCAGTGTACTGGGCAGTTACATAACACCTTCAGGTCTGACCTACTGCCACTGTGAGTGACTGGGTCAGGCTGGGTCAGGCAGTAATTACCAGAGAGCCCCTCTTTCTCTCTCTCTCTCTCTCTCTGGCAGTCTAGGTCTCTCATTCTCTCTCTTTCTCATCTCTGCTTTTTCTCTTTCTTTCTCCATCTTTCTTTCTCTCTCTCTCTCTCTCTCTCTCTCTCTCTCTCTCTTCCCCCCCCCCTCCCTCCCTAATTGCCTCCCTCCCTAATTGCCTCCCTTCCTCCCTCCATTAGCTATAAATGTTGATGCAATTTAGAAATGTGAATCAACTGAAATATTCACAATCACATGTATGTTATACTGTAAATTTATAGTAACATTCGGAAACTTGGATTAAAATTATGTAATGAAAAAAAGGAATAAATGCAAATATTGTTAATTTTTTCTTGGCTCAGTAGAATGGGGAAAAAATTATTTGCTTTGTTTCTCCATCTTTCTGTCTGTTTTAAATATTTAATGTTCATGAATAAACTTTTTTTTTATAAGCACTGTTGAATTAAATTTCATATCCTTTATGTATATGCAAGGGTGTTGTAACTCTCACCATCCCCTTCTTCATCCCACTGAGGCTTTGCTCCTTGGCATTGTGAACAATAGTTCTATGGCTATAGCATAAAATTTAATAATTAAAGAAAATATCTACAGAGAGACAGAGGCATTGTAACTCTGATCATAACACAACACCCCTCCCCCCCCCCCCCTATCAAGTCATTGCACCTGTGGAATGAGGACCTTACGGCAACTGTATACATATCATAAAATTGATAAAAACGGTTTACCAAGTAAATTGAATCTCATCAGACAAATGGGTAAACTGTTGAACTGTCAACAGCTTATCAAAAAGGTAACCAATGGAAAGGCATGGTCAGGTCTCAAATATTATTTGCAACATTTTCTTCAATCATACAAACCAACCATGGCCCAGATTACCTCTTCCTCTCAAACATTATCTACATTTCATCATATTTTTAAGATTTTAACCTTCCAGGTGGTTCAGTACTGTTGACCATTTGTCCATAGGTACCTATGTACATGCCAGAAATTATGTCAATATTGTGTAATATGTAGACGTGAGGGGCATCAAAATAATGCACCTTGTCAAGACCGATCTTGTCAAGATATTATGTCATACAGTCACAAATTCATAAATCCCCTCATCAGTATAGTTAATCATAACCTTTTATCTGTCAAATTGAACTCTTGCAGTTTTCCATACACTATAGATCCTTCAAAAAATAGCCTTATCATCATTATACCACTGCTTAGCATACTGTCATTGCATTCATATTTGCTCAAATAAATTGCTTTTTTCGACCCCTCCCAAATAAATAAAAAATAAAATACTATATTTTACTCCATATTAATCCATCAGTCAGGTTATTTCATATATCATTTACTCACATATTACATTATATTCCTTTATAAAACCCAACATGACCATGATATTCTAAGTTTTATTTACTCAATATAGTATCACAATGGTGATACATTTATAGTCCAATCAGGATCAGCTGAGCGCCGTGACCCATGGGTCCCTTGTTTTTTGTAGTCACTTGCTTTGATTACAGATGCAGGGTCCCACTCCAGGTCACTGGAAGTCAGCTATGCCAGGGTTTCTGATTTGTTTACGGTCACTGGGGGAGATCCCCTGCTGTGACAGGTGTATAGTTATTCTCATATCACCACCTCAATCATCCCCCCCCCCCCCCCCACAAACCCAACCCACCAAGTGTTATGCAGTAATTGTATCCGCCAAAACAGAGTTTTGCGGATACTATGTTTTCAGCTGCACGCCGCCGCCGCCGCGTAGGTGTCCGGAGAACTCCTCCGTAACCGCTGGGCGGAATTTTACGAAACCCGGGATTATGTTCGGGTCACATGTGAACTGCTGCGCCCCGATTTCGTTTTGACCTCTGACCTTTCCTCTGCGCTCTGCGTCTGTTTGTGCGTCTGTTTCCACACATAAACCCACATATCTAGGGAACAGTTTGACCGATCAGGAAAATTTTTTTGCACAAATGTAGCCCTTGGAGAGCTTTATAACATACACAAAAAATGGTGGGGCCACCTGCAACCATGTTTGCACAGTGTCCATCTGTTCGTCTGCCTTGGGTTAAAATCACTCATATCTCTGCAGTGACTTGACTAATTCACCTGAAATTCGGCATGCGTAAGCATCCTGGATAGCTTTTCTGATATTATGACAGGTGGCGCCACCTACATTCACGTTTACGCTGCAGACATCCAAGCTCATTTCTCGGGAACCGTTTGACCGATCAGGAAAATTTTTTTGCACAAATGTAGCCCTTGGAGAGCTTTATAACATACACAAAAATGGTGGCGCCACCTGCAACCATGTTTGCACAGTGTCCATCTGTTCGTCTGCCTTGGGTTAAAATCACTTATATCTCTGCAGTGACTTGACTAATTCACCTGAAATTCGGCATGCGTCAACATCCTGGATAGCTTTTCTGATTTTAAGACAGGTGGCGCCACCTACATTCACGTTTACGCTGCAGACATCCAAGCTCATATCTCTGGAACCGTTTGACCGATCAGGAAAATAAATGTAGCCCTTGGAGAGCTTTATAAGATACACAAAAAATGGTGGCGCCACCTGCAACCATGTTTGCACAGTGTCCATCTGTTCGTCTGCCTTGGGTTAAAATCACTCATATCTCTGCAGTGACTTGACTAATTCACCTGAAATTCGGCATGCGTATACATCCTGGATAGCTTTTCTGATTTTATGACAGGTGGCGCCACCTACATTCACGTTTACGCTGCAGACATCCAAGCTCATATCTCGGGAACCGTTTGACCGATTGGGCCAAAATTTTGCATGTGTGTAGATCTCACATAGCTCTTTATCATACGCAAAACTGGTGGCGCCACCTGCAGCCATTTTTGCACAGAGGTCGTCTTTTTGTCTGCCGTGGGCTAAAATCACTCATATCACAGTTGTGGTTTGACTTATCTGCCTAAAATTTTGCATGTTTATACATCTTGGACACCTTTCTGGATTTTGTGGTAGGTGGCGCAACTGACATACACATTTTGGCTGCAGACATCAAGGCTATTATGCAGCACACCTCACTCTATTTCCCCTTGCCACTCAATCCATGCTTCACTTCACCCGTTCCACTCTGATTTAGGCGGATACACGTAGTCGCTTGTCGACTACCCATATTCTAGTTGTTATTGTTTTCACTGTATCTCCTTAATTGTAATGCTGTTTCCACTCCGATATGCAAAAACTTTCCTTGAAAAAATAATTCAAGGTGTAATCCAGAAGATGCAATGTTGTGTAATGTAGCATTTTTAAAGAAATCAATTTTCTTTTAAATGATTTTAACAAATATAATTGAACCCATCAGTATGCTTAAATTATTATAAAATATGAAGCAAATTATGGATAAATAAAGACACAATTAAAAATTGTGAAATCTAAATCAAGTATTATTTTTAGATTTTTATTGTTTTGCAGATTTAAAAGATATATTTTTGTGGTAAAAAATAAATAAACATTTGTATGCATGATGTGGTGTTATCTTACAAGATTGAGATTTATGATGATGCAATTGAGAATTATGAATCAACTTTTATATTCAGATATATATGTTAAATTGGAAATGTATAGAAATATAAACTTAAATTAGAAAATAATTGATGTGATAAAAAAATCAGGATTTAATACAAACATTTGTTCATTATTTTCCTGCCTCAGCAGAATTTGTGATCAGGCTTTGTTTGCCCTGTTTTATGTTGTTAATTAGCTATATTTCAACTGTATACATTTCATAAAAAAAATACATATATATTTAATAATATATATTATACAAAAAAATAGATTCAATTGAACAAATGTATAAACTACTGAAATGTCAACAGTTAATCGAAAAACCAACTTATGATCATGGTAATAGTACAGATCATTTGTTCACAAACTGCTCACATGCTTTAGTTTCAACATTAGGAAACACATGGTCAGGTCACAAAATATTTTTTGCAACAATTTCTTGCTCATCAATACAAACCAATCATACAAACCAACCATGGCCTTTATTACCTCTTCCTCTTACACTTTATCTCCATTTGATATTATTTTAGATTTTTACCTTCAAGGTTAACGTCAGCTGAGCCCAGTGACCCATAGGTCCCTTGTTTTGGAGGCTCTTGTTGTATTCCCTTACATTGTCAAGCAGTCCACTTTGATGACTGTAGGTCATTCAGTGCACATCTCTATGCTCCCCAGGCTGTTGGCATAATTTTAGATGTCCCCAAAATCTCCTACCATACCCAAAATTGGATCATTAGGACTTCGTCCCTTCGAGATATTAAGGAAAAAAAACTCCGTTTTCCATAAAAAAAAGCCATTGTTACACTTCAAGGCTGCCTAATATCAAAACCTCTGATCTTTTTTTTTATCGTATTTAGTATTCACATTCTTTCATACATTTTCTATGAACATACCAAAAATTAGGTCAGTATTGGGTATTATTTTGAAGTTATGGGCCAAAACATAATGCAATTTTTTTTAAAATCAGGAAATATATTTACTCACCTAACATGAGAATTGCTGAACCTAGAGACTTTTTTTTTCAGGAATATAACTTTATTTAATCAAGATTCAATTGTTTACCCAAAATTAGATCTGAATTTTGCAAATTTTTCAAGTTATAAGCATAAATAAAAAAATCAATACCTTAAATTTTGTCCAACTTTGGCACTGTTGATTTAATTTTCACAGCATAAATACATAAGGATTTAATCTTTTTAAAAACTGAAATTTCAAAGAAATTGATTGGAAAGAATAGCTTTTATTCATGTTTTCATACACCATGTCAAGTGTTGTTTACATCTGATCCACCTAGTAGTACAGCCTTCACTTGCATTATGTAACCCACCCCAGGCAGCTTGCCTTGGCCAAGCTTGGCCACTACTAGCAGGCTTCCCCTCTGCCCTGCACTCACTCCCCCCCCCCCCCCCCCCCCAGCTGGTGCATAAACTAGATGAATGTTATAATTTTCTGTATTTTATTTTATTATTGGACATGCTACATTTTAGATTTTGTATTGTACCACCAGGGTTACAATGATTAAAGTGTACATTTAATGGTGTCCAAAAAGTGGTGTATTGCTATGAAAGTGTGGATGTTCATGAGATAAGTAATTCCTTACTTCAGAAGAGTAAAAACTTCACCAGGTGTGAAATTGACTATTAATTCCAGTAATAAATTAAAACTGGGATAGTAATTAGCACAATGATATTGTTTGTCCCTCATTCAACCAACAGTGTGTATACTTTATTTGAAAAGATGTTTTATTTTATCAAATTTACTTTCATTTTATTTTGGTGAATAAAATTAAGCATGTACTGAAAACTCCAATGTGCAAAACTTTTTAATAGTGATTCAAGGAATATTCTTGTAGATGCCATGTTGTGGCATTATTTTCTTTTAAGTTCAGTTTAAACATTTATGATTTAACAATAATAAAATATATGTGTATGCATAATATGACCCAATATGAGCTACACTCTGGATATATGATGATTGCAACTTTTGCAACAATTCTAATATTTTAACTTATAGTTTCAGTTTTTTACTCTGTATATATAATGATTGCAACTTTTGCAACAATTCTATTATTTTAACTTATATTTTCAGGGTTTTTTTTATTAAAAATTTATAAAACCTGTAAATAAAAAACATGTCCATGATATTCATAAGCTTTATCGACTCGATATAGTATCACAGTGGAGAAACATTTATAGTCCAATCACGATCAGCTGAGCGCCGTGACCCATGGGTCCCTTGTTGGTTGAGTTATGGGAAGCTTAACTTAGCCATTTTGCTGTATTTTCCCATATGAGTTATAAACCTGTAAAACAATTTTTGACTGATGCCACTGAGGCCAATTTGTTTAATATTTTACAAGAATAATTCCCTGAATAATTCTTAAAATAATTGTCTATTATGGTTCAAAAGAATGAATTTTGGCTGAATTATAAAGATTGAATTGAGTCATTGTACCATATATGTTAGCTGTGTGAAGCAGATACATCTAGCCTGGCATCAGTTTATCAGCATCCATTGCATCATGCCTCTATAGACATATAGATATCAGGATATCTATGGTTAATATTGACAAGAATGTTTTTTTAAAAGCTTTTAAAAAATGTAGATTCATGATTTTAGATATTCCTCATGCCAGACAATGTTTCCAATCACAGGTATACAGCTCTCTGTGAGTATATAAAGACGGCTGTACATGGATTATAAATAATTGGTAACCATACTCAACTTAATTCAAGATTTTGCCATCAGTGAGATGTATCTGTATTATAATTTTGCATTCAGTATGCATCTGAAGTAATTTTTAGCGAACCTGTGAGCTAATGTGATGATGTGGCAGTGCCTGTCGTCTGTATGTTAATCCATACTATTTTGAAAACTGGAGCTAGCATCATGAAATTTAATGCAAAAAATTAGAGAAAAAGCTAAAAACCTTAAAAAAATCTTCTCCTCCGAAACTGTCAAGCCAAATTATTCAGTATTTCACAGAAATAATCTTTTATACCATCTCTCTCAAGTTTGTTCGAATGGTTCAAGTTCGGTGAATTTTGGCCGAGTTACAGGTAGTTGAACTTAGTCATCTGTCCAAAAAAGCACACTAAAATGACAGTCTCAGAAACGGCCGGAGCTATCATCACCAAATTTTATGCCAGTGTTGGTCACATGAGTCATATATGAAATTCAGGTATTGGTGGTGCCACCTGCATTGACCTGTTTTTGTACGGGGGTCATTGGTCATATGAACATTAACCCATAATTTCTCAGGAATAGCTGGAGCTACCAGCCCCAGATTTTATGCAATAATCTGTTACATATAAAATTTTGTGGGATTCAGCTTATTTTTTTTTTACTATCTGCATTTACTTAGATATTATAGGGAAAAAGCTGAAAGACTTTTTAAAAGTCTTCATGTAAACGGTCCAGCCAAATTGTTCAATATTTTACAGAAATGATCCCAGAGATTTGATGAATTTTAGTGGAGTTACATGAATTTGAACAGTCATTAGGCCAAGTAAGCATACTGACAAAGTAATCTCAGAAATGCAGAAGCTAGCATTACCAAGTATTGTGCAAATGATGATCACATGACTCATATTTGCAGATTTTGTGGTGCCACCTACATTGACCTGTTTTTTATGGGCAAAACCTCACAATTTTAGCCTCTTTCAGCTTAAAATGTTAATGACGAAACTTTCAAGTTGAATCGTTCAATTTTTCAAAAGAATTATCCTAGGACATGGTTCTTTCAATCATATCAGAAAAGCTTAAGTTGGTCTTATGTCTATTTCAAACTGAGGACTGCAAAACTGTTCTTCTACAAAATTATTGTTTCAATTATAACTTCTGTAACATTGCACAAAAATTATTCTTAGGTGGCCTTTGTTCAAGTTTACTTGAAGCATTTTTGCAGAATTATTGGACCTTTAACAATAAAAGGACTGCATCTTTTATCATTCTAGATATTTTGATAACAAGTTTTTGAATATGTCAGCTTTAAAAAAAAGCATTTTAGCCCAAGTCTTTCAGTATGTGTTAACAGTTTTACCATCAGGCCAAGATTGTGTATCTTTAATAGGTTGAGAAAATGCCAACTGTTTCAGATTTGGCAACAGATCAAGAGTTCATTCAGTGCAGCAAGATATAGGTCAAGAGTTTAATCAGTGCAGCCAAGCACAAGGCATGTGATCACCTCATGGGTGACATGTGAACACCTCATGGGCACCATGTGATCACCTCAAGGGTGTCATGCCCCTCAGGGCAGGGCCCCTGCATGAGCTTATGCAATGGTATGGCTACTATTTCAGATTTGCCAACAGGCTAGAGGTCAGTCTGGATCTATTTATAGCTCTGTCAGACTGCCAACTGTATCAGATTAGGCAACAAGTCAAGAGTTCACTCAGTGCAGCCAGGTATGGGTCAGGAGTTTACTCGATGCAGTAGCTGCATTCTATTTATAGCATTGGCAGACTGCATACTGCATCAGATTTGGCACCAAAATTCAGCCTGTATCTATTTATAGCTTTGCCAGAGTGCCAACTGTGTCAGACTATGCAACAGGTCAAGAGTTCACTCAGTGCAGCCAGGTACAGGTCAAAAGTTCACTCAGTCTAGCCAGGTTCAGGTCATGAGTTCACTCAGTGCAGTAGACTAAGCCAGTAAATTTGTCACAGTTCACTCGGGGCAACTGCCTTTCTCACCTAAGCCTGGTTAGCCCCATGCATCAGACTCAAGGTAAGTTTGATGTATTGGCCTGATATTTTGACCTGTCTATGTGTCTTTGATGGCTTTCTCGTTCGCAAGACAGGTGTCGCCACCTACAATGAATTTTGCACAGTGTATGTGCCTGCTTATTTCAACAGAGGAATTTGATATATCAGCCTGAAATTGGGCATATATATACTTATCGAATAGCTTTGTCGTATACAAGACTGGTGGTGCCACCTACAAATATTTTTTGCACAGTGTGTGTTCCTGCTTATTTTCAGGAGGGGTTATATATATGAGTCTGAAATTGGGCATATGTATATATCTCTGATAACTTTGTTGTATACAAGACTGGCGGTGCCAGCTACAATCATTTTTGTGTTGTGTGCACCCATGCCAGAATTTCAGCAGTGATGTTTGTGTAATTGTTTCTTATTCAAAATGTTTAGTACTTGCATTGTTCATATACATGAGAAGTAATGGTCCAGCATTGAAGCATTATACCTGGTGTATTTCCATATGCACAGGTTCGCATTAGGCCTGTAGGCCTTGTTTACATTTATTTTGTGGCGCTGTGCTCGTGGCAAGAAATTCATACCCCGGTATGTTTACCTTGAAGACCCGGTCAGTGATGATGTTAACATTGCGAACCGGAATGAGACGCAGGGGCATACAGGTTTAAGATGATATTTGACTTGATTCTGTCGTTGGACCTATAAAGATTAGGTTGATGTGAGAACACATGAAAGATTTATTCAATGTACATTGCTAGGAAACTGTTTCTGAAGAAAGAAACAGAAATATGCATACCTCGTAAGTAGCAGAAGCGGACCCAATGGGACTCCATGCAGAGAGCCCGTATCCTAGCCATTTCCAGCCACCGCTACCTTTTTTAGCGAACCTGTGAGCTTATGCGATGGTGTGGCGTTGGCCGTCTTCTGTACTTAAACCCATACTAACTTGACAACAGCAAGAGTTAGCATCACGCAATTTTACACAAAAAAGTAGCCACCAAAAAAACTCTCTTTGGCTTACTGCATTTTCTTAGATTTTATAGGGAAAAAGCTAAAAAAGCTTTAAAAATCTTCTTCTCCGAAACTGTTCAGCCAAATTGTCCAATATTTCACAAAAATGATCTCTGGAACAATCTCTCTCAAGTTTGTTCAAATGGTTTAAGTTTGGTGAATTTTGGCCGAATTACAGTTGAACTTAGTCATCTGTCCAATAAAGCATACTAAAATGACAATCTCAGAAATGGCTGGAGATGTCATCACCAAATTTTATGCCAATGTTGGTCACATGAGTCATATCTAAAATTGAGGTATTGGTGGCGCCACCTGCATCAGCCTTTTTTGTACGGGGGTCATCAGTGCCCGTATCATACTGACTGCTACAATAAACTTCTTCTCTGAAACCATATGGCCAAATTGTTTAATATCGCACAGAAATGATCCTAGGGTAGAGTTTTCTGAAGTTTGATCAAATGGTCTCAGTTCAGTGACTTGGCTGAGTTATGGGAAGCTGAATTTAGTCATATGCCATAACAGCCCATTTTAGCTCAGTGGCTACAAAGAACTTCTTCTCAAAAACCACTGGGCCAAATTCTTAAATCTCACACATTAATTATCCTTAGATTTTGATAATTCAAGTTTGTTCAAATGGTTTTGGTTCAGTAATTTTTGGCTGAGTTATGGGAAGCTTAACTTAGTCATTTTGCTGTATTTTCCCATATGAGTTGTAAACCTGCAAAACGTTTTTTGACTGACGCCACTGTGGCCAATTTGTTAAATATTTTACAGGTATAATGCCCTGAATAATTCTTATAATAATTGTCTTTTATGGTTCCATAGAATGAATTTTGTCTGAATTATAAAGATTGAATTGATTCATTATGCCCCTGCCACAAAGTGGCCGGGGCATATAGTTTTACCCATGTCCGTCCTTCCGTCATTCCGTAATCAAACAGTTGTACAGACTTTTTTTCGCAATGCCTGCAGATATTGGCCTGATTTATGGTGTGTTGGCAGATAATGAGCAGTTACAGATCGAGTTCGCGTTTCGTCCCAGTTGACCTACTTTTGACCGTTTTACGGCTTCTTAACTTAGAAAATTTCATGAAAAATAGAAATTTTCATGACAAATACACATGTACGGACTTTTTTTCGCAATGCCTGCAGATATTGGCCTGATTTTTAGTATGTGGGCAGATATAGACCAGTTACAGATCAAGTTTGCATTTCCTCCCGGTTGACCTACTTTTGATTTTTTTTACGGCTCCTAAACATAGAAAATTTCAAGAAAAATATAAATTTTCATGACAAATGTACATGTACAGCCATTTTAGCCCTCAGCTCATACGCTGATGGGCTATTGTCATCAACCAAGCTGTCCATCTGTCTGTCCGTCTGTCTGTCCGTCCGGAGTCTTTCCATCCTGTGTCTGTTAACTTTTACCTTGTGAGCGGGATATCTATATCTCTAAAAGGATTCACTGTTGCAATTTTATTTCCTCAGTGAATATGTATATTGATAAAATCTCGGTCAAGTTCGAAGATGGGTGACCTTGACCCATTTTTCTACATTTTAGAGCTGATTATACAAAAACACTCAAAAGCTTATATCTCAGGAACCATATGGTGGATTGTTATGAAACATTGTACGTACCTCTCCAATTTAAATTTATAACTGATTATCAGCTTTTGCTAATATCCTAGTTTTGCAATGCAGTGTTTAGAGATACTGGCCTAATGTTTGGTCTGTGGGCGCATAATGACCACTTACAGATCAAGTTCGCGTTTCATCCCATTTGACCTATTTTTGACCATATGACAAATCCTGAACATAGAAAATTTCATGAAAGACAGAATTTTTTATGAAAAATGCACATGTATGGACTTTTTTTCACAATGCCTGAAGATACTGGCCTGATTTTAGGTGTGTTGCTTGATAATGACCCGTTTCAGATCGTGTTTGCATTTTGCCCTTGTTGACCTACATTTACAAAATTTAACAAATGTTTCTGATTTGCCCCAGGCGGGGGCATTCATGTCGTTCCGACACATCTAGTTTTACCATATATGTTAGCTGTGTGAAGCAGATACATCTAGCCTGGCACCAGTTTATCAGCATCCGTTACATCATGCCTCTAGACATTTAGATTTCAGGTAATCTATGGTTAATATTGACAAGAATGTTTTTTTAAAGCTTTTAAAAAATGTAGATTTATGGTTTTAGATATTCCTAATGCCAGGCAATGTTTACAATCACAGGTATACAGCTCTCTATGGGTATATAAAGACGAATGTACATGGATTATAAATAATTGGTATCCATAATCAACTTTATTCGAGATTTTGCCATCAATGAGATACATCTGTAATTTTGCATTCAGTATGCATCCGTAATAATTTTACATATATTCCTGATTTCTTTTTATAAAAAGTCAGCTGAAAGCATTTGTATTGGGAAAATAAATTTCAAAGTTATTTCAAGTAGGGACCACTTTTGTGTACAGATGGCAGCACTTGGTTTACCATTGGCAGATTGCCAGTGCCTTGATGTTGGCCATTAGCCAAGATGATGTCAGCTCTATTTATAGCTTTGGCAGACTGCTCACTGCATCATATTTGAAACCAAAGTTCAGCCTGAATCTATTTATAGCTTTGGCAGACTGCCATCTGTGTCAGATTATGCAACAGGTTGAGTTCACTCAGTGCAGCCAGGTACAGGTCAAAAGTTCACTCAGTCTAGCCAGGTGCAGGTCAAGAGTTCACTCAGTGCAGTAGCTTGAGGCAGCAATTTGTCACAGGTCACTTGGGGGCAACTGCCTTACTCACCTAAGCATTGTCAGCCCAGTGCATCAAACTCTGGGGAAGTTTGATGTATTGGACTGATATTTTGACCTGTCTATGCATCTTTGATGGTATTCTCATTTACAGGTGGTTCCACCTTTGGCAGTGTATGCGCCTGCTTATTTCTACAGAGGAATTTGATACATCAGCCTAAAATTGGGCATGTTTATACATATCGGGTAGCTTTATAGTGTACAAAACTGGTGGCGCCACCTAAAATAATTTTTGCACAGTGTATGTCCCTGCTTATTTCACAGGAGGGGTTTGACATATCAGTCTGACATTGGGCATATGTATATATCTCTTCGTTGTATATAAGACTGGTGGTGCCAGCTACAATCATTGTATCCGCCAAAACAGAGTTTTGCAGATACTATGTTTTCAGTCGGACGCCAACGCTGCCGCCATCGCCGCATAGGTTTCCGGAGAACTCCTCCATAACCCCTGGGCAGAATTTTTTAAAATTCTGAATTACGATCGGTCACCTGTGAACTGCTGCGCCCTCATTTTTGGTTGACTTCTGACCTTTCCTTTCTGCCCAGCGTCCATTTGTGCGTCTGTTTCCACACATAAACCGAAATGTCTTGGGAACCATTTGACCGATAAGGCTAAAGATTTTGCACAAATGTAGCCCTTGGAAAGCTTTATAACATACACTAAAAATGGTGGTGCCACCTGCAACTATTTTTGCACAGCGTCCATCTGTTCATCTGCCTTGGGATAAAAACACTCATATATCTGCATTGGTTGGACTCATCCACCTGAAATTTTGCATGTGTATACATCCTGGACAGCTTTCTTGATTTTATGACAGGTGGCGCCACCTACATTCACTTTCATGCTGCAGACATCAAAGCTCATATCTCGGGGACCCATTTGACCAGTTGGGCCAAAATTTTGCATGTGTATAGATCTCCCAAAGCTCTTTATCATTCGCAAAACTGTTGGTGCCACCTGCCACCATTTTTGCACAGCGTCCATCTGTTCATCTGCCTTGGGATAAAATCACTCATATCTCGGCAGTGGTTTGACTTATCCACCTGAAATTTTGCAGGTTTATACATCCTTGACAGCTTTCTTGTTTTATGACAGGTGGCGCACCTACATTCAAATTTACGCTGCAGACATCCAAGCTCATATCTCAGGAACCATTTGACCGATTAGGCAAACATTTTGCATGTTTATAGATCTCACATAGCTCTTTATCATACGCAAAACTGGTGGCGCCACCTGCAATCATTTTTGCACAGCATCAGTCTGTTTGTTTGCCATGGGATCAAATCACTCATATCTCGGCAGTGGTTTGAATATCTGCCTAAAATTTTGCAGGTTTATACAGATAGCTTTCTGGATTTTGTGGCAGTTGGCGCCACCTACATTTATGTACACACTGCAGACATTCAGGCTTATATCTCATGACTGGTTTGACATATCCCCCTGAAATTTTGCATGTATATAGATCTCACATAGCTATTAATCATTCACAAAATTGGTGGCGCCACCTGCCACCATTTTTGCACAGCGTCCATCTGTTTGTCTGCCGTGTGCTAAAATCACTCATATCTCAGTAGTGGTGTGACGTATCTGCCTAAAATTTTGCATGTTTATACATCTTGGATAGCTTTCTCGATTTTATGGCAGGTGGCGCCACCGTTATTTATGTATAAGCTGCAGACATTCAGGCTTATATATGAGGACTGGTTTGACATTTCCCCCTGAAATTTTGCATGTGTATAGATCTCACATATCTCTTAATCATACACAAAATTGGTGGCGCCACCTGCCACCATTTTTGCACAGGGTCCGTCTGTTTGTCTGCCTTTGGCTAAAATCACTCATATCTCAGTAGTGCTTTGACTTATCTGCCTAAAATTTTGCAGGTTATCTTGGACAGCTTTCTGGATTTTGTTGTAGGTGCCGCAACCTACATACACATTTCAGCTGCAGACATCCAGGCTATTATGCATCACACCTCACTCTATTTCCCCTTGCCACTCAATCCATGCCTCACTTCACTTTCCCACTCTGATTGTGGTGGATACACGTAGTGGCTTGTTGACTACCCATATTCTAGTTTTTGTGTTGTGTGCACCCATGCCAGGTTTGCAGCAGTGATGTTTGTTTAATTGTTTCTTGTTCTAAGTGTTTAGTACTTGCGTTCTTCATATACATGTTACACATGTTCTTGAAAAGTAATGGTCCAGCATTGAAGCATTATACCTAATGTAATCTCATTGCACAGGTTCGCATTAGGCCTGTAGGCCTTGTTTAAATATTGAGTAATTATGAATGAACTTTTTTTAATTAAGTGAAAATCCTATGTATATACACTATAATAATACAGATATGTTGTAACTCCCACCATTCCACATCCCCCCCAACACCACCAAGTCCTTTCATCTGTGGACTGGGGACATTAGTTATATTTCAACTGTATACATTTCATAAAAAAGTACATATATTCAATAATACATATTATAAACAAATAGGTTCAAATGAACAAATGTGTAAACTACTGAAATGTCAACAGTTAATCAAAAAGCCAACTAATGATTATGGTAATAGTACAGATCATGGTAATAGTACAGATCATTTGTTCACAAACTGCTCACATGCTTCAGTTTCAACATTCGGAAACACATGGTCAGGTCACAAAATATTATTTGCAACAATTTCTTGCTCATCAATACAAACCAATCATATAAACCAGCCATGGCCTATATTACCTCTTCCTCTAACACTATATTGTACACTATATTGGATATTTTTTTAGATTTTTACCTTTAAGGTCAACTTCAGCTGACCCATGGGTCCCTTGTTCTTAAAAACAATAATTTTTTGGTTTCATGCATCTGTTCACATAGCCCAAGAATGGTTTGGTGGTGCCACCTTCAATCATTGAATGTTGTGTACATCCATGACAGTATTTCAGGAGTGACATTTCTGTAATTGGTGCTTATTCGTTGGTTCAAAATGTTCAGTACTAGCATTCTACATATATACTGTGCTTGGCTTTATATTCGCGAGGCTGAAATTTTGCGGTTTCTTTATTTTGAATTTTTCAGGGGGGTTTCATTTTTGCGATTGCACCAGAAACTATAAAATCTAATTACAGCAGGATCTATATAGATATAAAATTAAGAAAAAATCCTACAATACCTAACTAATTACTGGCTCAGTCATTAAATTATGACTTGTACCACAGTTGATATGTATCACAGCCTGTGAGTACAACTAATGCATGGGCCAGTTTCGAAACCAGGCACAGATAAGGATGCTGATAAGGTTGTTTTCAGAGGTCATCATAGTTGATGGGGCATCTTATTCCTGAGGGTTTCATCTTTGCGATTATGTTACATTCACAAATATCGTCAAATTAAAAAACCCTCGCAAATAAAAGCCACCCACAGTATACATATCACATGTTATGATCCAGCATGGAAGCATTATACCTGATGTATAACCCATTGCACAGGTTCTCATTGGGCCTGTAATTATTTCAGATTTTTACCTGCAAGGTCAACGATGGCAGCTAAGCACGGTTACCCATTGGTCCCTTGTTCTTTAACCTGGGCTGGTATTTCACTTTATTTTGCCCACATTTATTAATTTCTTGGTAAAAATATTAGCTTGCATGACAATTTTTGTGGGCAAACTCCATTAAATATGATTTTATGATGGATGTTCAGCCTTAGCAGTCATTAAAGTATGTTCAGATTATGTACAGTCATTGTGCATACCATTTGAGAAATAAAAGTGTGGTCACCGGATATGCCTTAAAATATCTCTGATCAAAATTTGTATTAGCTGGAGTCAGTCCAGCTGTTTCTTCAAAAGTGTCATGGGCATATTTGTGAAATCTCAATATAGAAAATAAACTGGAAACAGTGAAACATTACAGGAAATTTATGCCTCATAGCAGGCATGTTAAATTTGCAAACTGCTCAATATATAAGGAACTTTATGCCTGGAGTCGCTATATTCTATAAGAATTCTCTACAGGTTTTGCGGTTGAAATAAGCTATTTCCTGTGTGTAATAGAATTTATAATTCTAGCTTTTCATATTTAAAAAAAATTATAGGTGAGCTTTTGGTACTTTGGCTTTTGTACCTTTTTCCAGTATTGTAAAATGCAAAATGTTCAGAAGTGTCATACTGTTATACTGTTATGATTGCCAATGCCTATCATGTCTTGAACCTATCATCAAACTGTTATACTTGCCTATCATGTCTAGAGCCTATCATCATACTGTTATACTTTCATGATTGCCTATCATGTCTAGAGGCTATCATCATACTGTTATACTTGCCTATCATGTCTAGAGTCTATCATCACCCTGTTAAACTGTTATGATTGCCTATTGTGTCTAGAGCCTATCATCATACTGTTATACTGTTATACTTGCCTATCATGTCTAGAGCCTATCATCACCCTGTTAAACTGTTATGATTGCCTATCATGTCTAGAGCCTATCATCATACTGTTATACTGTTATGATTGCCTATCATGTCTAGAGCCTATCATCATACTGTTATACTGTTATGATTGTCTATCATGTCTAGAGCCTATCATCATACTGTTATACTGTTATGATTGCCTATCATGTCTACAGCCTAGCATCATACTGTTATACTGTTATGATTGCCTATCATGTCTACAGCCTATCATCATACTGTTATACTGTTATGATTGCCTATCATGTCTACAGCCTATCATCATACTGTTATACTGATATGATTGCCTATCATGTCTAGAGCCTATCATCATACTCTTATACTGTTATACTTGCCTATCATGTCTAGAGCCTATCATCACCCTGTTAAACTGTTACAATTGCCTATCATGTCTAGAGCCTAGGTATCATCATACTGTTATACTGTTATGATTGCCTATCATGTCTACAGCCTATCATCATACTGTTATACTGTTATGATTGCTTATCATGTCTAGAGCCTATAAACAAGAACCAACTTACATATTTCTTTATTTGCAGGCTAGATGAAGATGGGAAAGTGCTAACACCTGAGGAAATTCTGTACAGGGTAAGGTTCTCCTGATTACTCAGCTGGTTTCTCACCACAGACATTTTGTCTTCTGAAATGCAACTAATCCATGCACCTGTTCCAGGCTGAGAACATATAACAAATATTGATCTGTTATGGGTATATCATGAAGTGAAACTCCTTCCTGTGGATGGGTAACTCACTATAGCAGACAGTAATTATCAGTCCCTTTAAATTTACCTTTATTTCTTGTTAGTGTAAACTCAGTTAAGCTGACACCTCACTATTCCAGACAATGGACAAAGTTGCTGATCCCGTCGGTGTGTATAGTACAAAGTAAGATCTAAGGCACACATATTTTGTGCATCAAGGTCTTGACCTTGTAAGACCTGTATTGTCATGGAGACTGCCCCAGAACTAGGGCAAGTCTGCCAATGTTGCATGCAGTAATATGTTCAAGAGATATTACTGACATCATAGTTTATTGGATCCAAGGACAAAGTCAGGAGATCCTATGGTTTCATGAGAGTCCCTCCACCGCGGCAGATAAATCTTATACAGTAACTCAAAAAATATTCACAGATCTTTACCAAACTTGACATGTGCATAGATATGGGTGAGAGGACGAAGCCTATTTAAAATGGGGTCATGACCTGTACTAGGAGAGTGACCTTGACCTTGAACAGGTCCATTTTAGGGGAAAATCACACAATCTCTTTATTATCTCAAGAAATCTTGCATGGATTGATCCAAAAATCAACTTGACCAAAGGTCTTGGATAGCGTTATCATGTACCGGAAACTGGTGGTGCCACCTATTATCCTTTTCTTGTTTTTGTGCTGTTTAATACTCCAATCATTGCCTCTTGACAGTACTGTGAGCATTACAAGTCAATAACTAATGGACAGATTTCTTTCATATTATGCGTATACATAGATTTTGGTTATGGGATGATTTATATTTAAATTGCCATGGGATCATGACCTTTCCTATGCCAGCATGACGCTACATCCCCATTAAAAATCTTGGACAAAATTCTGGGGTCCTCCTCCCACCCTACTGGTACTTAATAGGCCATCAGTGAGGTAATCAGTTGATACAGACCTGATCAGCAGTGTGATAATGATCCCAGTGGGGAGCCATTAATCACTGCCGAACTACTTTCTTTGGTTTGGGGGGGGGGGAGGAGGGGTGGGGAGAAAAGCTGGTCAACTGGTCACACAGGGTCAGTGATGTTTATATCCAGATTATGTAACATAGATAGCTGGGGCAGTGACTGCTATATCTGGTTCATGTGTCTGCTACAGATGCCTATCTGGCTGCACAGATCTGTTTTTGTGAATGACTAGGTATAACTGTCCCTCTCATTTAATATATATATATATATATATATATATATATATATATATATATATATATATATATATATATATATACTCTGTGTATTTTGATAATAATAATATATATATTAACTCAACATATCCTAGGCAGTACAACAATTGTGACCTGATCGAGGTTTTGTGTGGAAAATTGTATGCTTTTCTTCAGCATTCACCAATGCTTGCATTGGTATAGGATAATGGTTATACCTAGTTGATGTCTATAATAACCTAATCCAAAACAACTCAAAATTCAAATTTACTATATATTTTATATTTTTGGTTTAATATACATAAGATATATCAAAGTATACTTCACATTATTACATTAACTACATTAGTATAGTTATGAAAGTTATGAAAATACAAATAATCAGTAATTTATAAATTAATTCATAATTAAAGCTGCTAGAACTTGCATTAGTAGCAACACAAATGGTCTTAAATATTTGATAAGTGTGGTTGTTTCTGTTGGTTCATGATCTAGCTCAGGTATTACAACATTATTAGATTTGAAATCTTCATGTTTAATGGAGGAAATAAAGAATGATTTTTTTTTTTTTTTTTTTTTGGGGGGGGGAGGGATTTTGTCCTCTTTATTATTAAGTTAGGGTTTTATTAGGGGGGGGGGGGGCTTTCGTCCACATAGACTTTGTCTGTACCCAATACATATATATATACCTGATGTAGGTTGTGTATATATATGGAGGTTTTCATTATATATATATATATATATATATATATATATATATATATATATATATATATATATATATATATATATATATATATAATATACAGTGGAACCCCGCCTTGCGACCACCCCCACAAATACGACCGCTTTTCTTGGTCCCAAATATATGATCCAGGTAATTAAGGGTCTCACAAATACGACCATCCCCAAATTACGACCACTTTGGTCAGTCCCCGAGGTGGTCGTAATTGTGGGGTTCCACTGTATATATATATATATATATATATATATATATATATATATATATATATATATATATATACAGTGATTACCCTGTTGTTTCGAAGTTGAAGGGACCCTCAGAAAACTTCGACACATCCGAGGTTCGACACAGGCGGGTTTTATTTGGTTATAATTTAACTAGAGTTGTCAGGAATATCGAGTCTGTAAGCGGGGTATTCAACTTAAGCGAGTTCGACACAACAAGGTTTCACTGTATATATAAAATCAAAAGTGTTATATAGTTTCAGACAAATCAAACTGTTACATAGTTTCAGACAAATCAAACTTTTATTTATAGTTTCAGACCTGTAACTGTGCATGCAGTGAGTTGGACATACAAAATGGACTACTAAATTTTACCAATTATACCTAAAACAAGATCATTGTGACCCTGCTCTGCTTCAAGAATTATTTAAAAAAAAAAACTTCCATTTACCATTGCAAATTTGTTACACTTCAAGGTAGGCTAATATAAAAATCACTGATTTTATAGCCTTAATAGTTCACAAAAAGCACTCTGTGCACATTGGGGAATTAGGTCATTACCGTGTAACTGGTATAAGTAATGGGATTGGACATGATGTGTTAAAATAAAACAGCAGGAAAGACATTATAATGTGAAATGTCGATGCTAGTAATTTTATTTTTAAGAAAATAATTTTTTTTTCTACATTTAAGTGTTCACCAGGAAAAGATCAGGAGTTTGTAAAATCACTCAATTAAATTTTGCCCTCCTTAGCTCCTGACTCATCACTGTTGACAAAATTTTCAGACCAAGCACACATATGGAATTAAGTTTTTAAACTGTGATATTGGAAGCAGTTGACACGAAAATTTTTCTTCAAGTTTTAGATAGCCAAATCATAATCAATAGGGGTGTAACAAATGAATAAAAGCCAGTCAACAATCAATCATTGAATCTGGCATGAAAAAATCAATTTATTTTTATTATTGCATTTTCATTGATTTTAATACCTTTTCGGTCTCTAGATACAGTTACCTAGGAACAGATAAACAGCATAACTGATAAGGTAGCACTATTATTTAACAAAGAAAGTCACCTAATATCCTTCAATAGATGTAAGCACAATGATGAAAGAGAAGATTTAAATATTACTTGGTTTGCATTATTTCTAACATATAATAATCTGAATCTTATAGTATCATATTGGATGGAAACTTTTAGTAGATCTACGTCTCTAACTGAATATTGTGACTCTAAACAATAATCAAATCGAGAATTGAATCGAAAGGCAATAATTAATAATTGAATTGAATCGAAGACCCAATTGCATGACAGACCTAATAATTAACTGTGCAGAGTTGGGCAAAGATATTGTGGTTACTTTAACTGGCAAAGTTACATACAGTTCATTCTGAAGATATAAAAGTTATATATATATATAAATATATATATATATTTCCTCTAATTTCCTTTTGTAATATTCTGCAATATGTGTTGGGGGGGGGGGGGGGGGTGGGTTAAAGGCCATGCAGTGTCCATCCCTGACCACCTGATCATGTTACAGACTCTGGGGAGGGTATTTTTATGTTTTTTCACTTACTAGTAAGTCTAGTATATATTCCATACACTCTATCTATGTGTATTTTGTATTCTGAGCTCAGAGTAAAATAAAGGGAGCCCTTCTGCAGAACATATTAATTGGACTGTATATAAACCCTCCCCTGTCACGTAAGTTTTAGTGATATTCAGTGAATTATAAGGAAAAGTTATATGTGCAGAAAATAATAAGAAAGTGATCACTGATAATGATTATATCAGGAAAATCATGACACAGATTACAGAGAATTAAACATTCCTTGCATTTTCCTAAACTATTCATCTTTTTTCTAAAAATGGATCTTTCTGTTACCCTTTTTAAAACCTGCATTTGAACTTAGAACCGCTCTATGAAAGAACATAAAAAGTGTGTCAAATATATCTCATGAAAACCTCTGATTCCTTAAATGCGGTTGCTGCCGCGGTATGGTCGCGGTTGCGGATAGAGTCAAACATGATATTATGAAGGATTGATTCCTTTAATGCGTTTGCGGTACTTATCCGACCCATCATCCGACAAAATTTTTGTCGAATTATGTAGCGACCAATCTGAAATATAATTTTTCTCAACATCAGTGTTGATATCATTCAGGGTACAGTATATATATATATTTCTACAGGAATTTATGTGAATTACATTAAAATATTTGAACTGGTCTGTCTAGATTTTTAGCTCAGCTGACTATAAGTCATCTGAGCTATAGTCGTGGTCCATTGTCCGTCGTCCGTCCGTTCGTCCGTAGATGTGGCACGTTTGAAACCGTAAGACCTAGGAATCCAAAATTAGGCATAATGTTAGATGTTCCCAAGATCTCCTACCAAGCCGAAAACTGGGTCTTTGCGACTTCATTCCTTTGAGAAATTAAGGAAAAACCTCAATTTTTTTATTAAAAACCTATATTCACACTTCAGGACTGCCTAATATCAAAACCACAAGTCTGTTTTTCCTCATATTTCCTATAAATAATCCTCTATATAATTCCTATGTACATGCCAGAAATTAGGTCTGTATAATATAATTTTAAAAAGTTATTGGCCCAATCATAATGCATTTTGTAAATAATCAGGAAAGAAATTTTATCACTTAACACAAAACTTGTTAAAGCTAAGCACTTTTTTTCCGGTAATATTACTTTGATTAATCAAAATTATATTGTTTACCCAAAATTAGATCAAAATCTTTTAAATTTTTTAAAATATTAGCAAAAATAAAAAATTGGTACCTTAAATTTTGCCCAACTTTGACCATGGCACGTTTTTTTGCTGTAACTACTGTGGATTTAATTTTCACAGCATGTTTTTGTTAGCATTTCAACTGTTAACACCAAAAATTTGAAACCAGTTGATCAAAAACTGTAGATTTTATTCAAGTTTTCAAGCACCATGTCACATATTGCTAGTGTTATGCAGTTTGCTAGAGCTCAGCTCCCGAGCTTCAGCTCTAAGTTCCTTAAATTTGGCATACAGTTAGATTTCTCCAAAATCCCCTACCATGCCAAGAATTTGGTCACTAGGACTTAATTCCTTCGAGATATCAATGAGAAACTTCATTTTTCCATTAAAAACCCATTGTTACACTTTAAGACTGCCTAATATCAAAACCACTGATCTGACTTTAATCATAAATAATATACATATTTTTCTATACATTCGCTATGCACATGCCAGAATGATGTCAGTATTGCATAATTGTTTTAAGTTATGGGCCTAAACATAATGCACTTTGTAAAAAATCAAGAAATATATTTACTCCCTTAACAAGGGCATTGCTGAAGCTAGAGATTTTTAGCTCAGCTGACTATAAGTCATCTTAGCTATAGTCATGGTCCATTGTCCGTCGTCCGTCCGTCTGTCCGTCCGTCCGTCTGTCTGTCTGGATGTCCGTCCGTAAGACTGGCACGTTTCGACACCGTTGGACCTACGAATTTGAATTTCGGCATACAGTTAGATGTCCCCATAATCTCCTACCATGCCAAAAATTGGGTCAATAGGACTTCGTTCCTTTGAGATATTAAGGAAAAACCTCATTTTTTTATTAGAAATCTATTTTCACACTTCAGGACTGCCTAATATCAAAACCACTCATCTGGTTTTCTTCATGTTTACCTTAAATATTTCTCTATATAGTTCCTATGTACATGCCAGATAATAAGTCAGTATTATATAATTTAAAAAAGTTATGGGCCCAAACATAATGGACTTTGTAAAAAAATCAGGAAGATATTTGGTCACTTAAGACCAAAAGTGTTAAAGGTAGGGACTTTTTCCAGTAATACAACTTTAATTAATCAAAATTTAATTGTATACCAAAAATTAGATCAAAATTTGTTAAATTTTTTTAAATTTTGGCAAAAATGTAAAATTGGTACCTTAAATTTTGCCCAACTTTGGCCATGGCACGTTTTTTTCCTATTAGTACTGTGGATTTAATTTTCACACCATGTATACATAAGGATTTAATCTGTTAAAATCTGAAATTTGAAAATAAAAGCTGCAAAATTAGGCTAGTTTTTGAATTTTTTTGGAGGCTCTTGTTGTATTCCCTTACATTGTCAAGCAGTCCACTTTGATGACTGTAGGTCATTCAGTGCACATCTCTATGCTCCCCAGGCTGTTGACATAATTTTAGATGTCCCCAAAATCTCCTACCATACCGAAAATTGGGTCATTAGGACTTTGTTCCTTCGAGATATTAAGGAAAAAAACTCTGTTTTCCATAAAAAAAAGCCATTGTTACACTTCAAGGCTGCCTAATATCAAAACCACTGATCTGTTTTTGATCGTATTTAGTATTCACATTCTTTTATACATTTTCTATGAACATACCAAAAATTAGGTCAGTATTGGGTATTATTTTGAAGTAATGGGCCAAAACATAATGCAATGAGCGCCGTGACCCATGGGTCCCTTGTTTTGTCAGGGATGTAACATTATTTAATCAAGATTCAATTGAATACCCAAAATTAGTTCTGAATTTTTCATATTTTATAGGTTATTAGTATAAATATAAAATTAGTACCTTAAATTTTGCCCAACTGTGACCATGGCACGTTTGTTTCCCGTGAGCACTGTTGATATAATTTTCATATCATGCACACATAAGGATTTCAGCTTTTTAGTTTAGAAAGCTTAAAGAAATTGGCCAAATATTGTAGCTTTTATTAATGTTTTTTATGAGACCCTGTCAGACTTTGGCTCTCTCCAGCCCCTCTTGAGTCACCTGTATGTTGACCTTGTTGACCTTTCATCAAATTATGCACGCTTGAGGCGAGAATCCAGGCAGCTTATGGCCAGCCACAGTTGATCCAGGTGTTCAACCCAACTCATCTAGTAGTTTTAACCAACAACATAACAATAAACAATAAATTAATAAATTTTTATTGGTTTTTAATAACAAATTAAAGAAAAATAGAAAAGGAATTTGTTAGTTTATAATAACAGGAAATTAACTTGCAGTTACTGATGATATAAGAATCTTGTATCGATGGGTAGAATGTCACATATTCCAGATAACACCATGCAGTCACCTATGGCATTTTCAGTTCAATTTTAATGATAAAGAAGTAAATCATATTATTCATTACTAATCATTAGGGATTATATGAAGGAAATTAATGATAGACAAAGATGCAGTTGATAATATTAATCTAGATTCCTACTGTGTCTAGTGTGTACATTGATGTGAAATAAGTCCAGAATGAATTTTTTACAGTTATTTTTTAATATAAATAAAAGCCATAAAACCAGGTACTTATAATCATTATTTAAATGTGTGAATTTTGTATATTCTGGATTCTCAACATCATTGTTTGGTGAAAACTGAATAAATACCAGACATGGTGCGAATACTTTGTAATTGTATTTAAATACGAATATGATTATGTACTCCATTAAATTTCTTGCATAAAGAATGGGAATTCAGGTAAAAATGAAAGTATATGAATACTCGTGCAAATACTTTCAAAATGTATTCATGAATGCATTCATGAATATATTCTTTAATATTATTTTAATAATCATATCAGTTATATTTCATTTTAAAAAATCATACGATTCTCTAATTATTTTTAATAAAATTATATTTGGGACAATATTTGTAATTTTTTTAATAAATAGTTAAACTCTTATATTATATGTTCTGCTTATAAGTTATATGGCCAAGTCAAAATCTGTGTGACAGTAGTACTCCATTTGTTAATAAAATAAATGAAATCAATCCTCTTCTCTGTCTCCAAAGGTACTATCAAAATAATACATAAGCTAATTAACAACAATTCATAATACAGCTTATATTTATTACCACACAAAACCAGCATGTGCCTCATTTCTAAATAATATTTTTTTATCATATGTAACAGCTGAGCGTCGTGACCCATAGGTCTCTTGTTTTAGATTGTTTTCATATTTCTACCCTCTGTTAACAAACGTTAAATAAGTTATGCAATGAAAACATGGGTTAAACAAACCTTTTTAACATTTCTTTTCAATAGGAGTTCTGATACTTATATGTAAGCATACATTCAGTGGTATTATCCCTATTCAATGACCCTGCATGGTTATGAAATTTACACATTCTGTAGATATCAAAATTCTACATAATCTATATCAATAATATCTTGCACACGTACACACACACACACACATATATATATATATATATATATATATATATATATATATATATATATATATATATAAAATATAACCTATAACACTATAGGTTAATCAAATTAAATCTTGGTTCCAGTGATTTTTCACTCTGATTGTTAGAATAATCAGAGATTAAAATTTACATATTTTGTTAGTAGCTTTAGGATTTTGAGTGCAATCTGCAGTTTTGCTCCTATGGAGTGTTACCATACTGAATTTGTGACCATATGATTTCTGGATCAAGCTGGGGTCTCTACTCTGCAGCTTGTCAGCATCTATAGATGGCAGGCCAAGATCCCACTATGCACAGCAGGCTGACCACTTGTTGCTTCCACAGAGCAGCACAGAACCAGCCATCAGTGTCTTGGATGTTGGTGCTGCTTGCACTAACACTGACCCTGTCCACCACATGCAGTCTTAATTAGTGAGGTCTTAATGAGTCACTGGGCATGTCTGCTGTGTACAGGCACTGGGTGTGTGAAAACGAGTAACAAAATCACACTGAATCAGGGGTAACACTATTTTACCAAAAGTTTTGACATTATTGCTTCTTCATGCAGGGTTAGTTTTAAGAGTAACTAAACTCTTAATCCCAGTGTTGTAGTTCAGTTCTAACAATCAGTCCAGGCCAGTTGATTCCAAGTCAGAGTCTGACTGAAAATAATTTTCTTGATAAAAAAGTCTTGGAAATAAAACACTGGAATCAACCTGGACTTGGCTGATTTTTTTTTTCAGCACTGGCCTCCAAGCTTGAGTTAAATTCTGAGTCCCTAGAAAAGTGCATTTGAGTCTGGACTCCAATCCAATTCTTGACTCAATTCGAGTCCAACATCACTGAACCCTTCACAGTCTAGATTTAATATGCGAGACTCTGGTGTAAAAACAAGTGACCCATGGGTCATGACGCTCAGCTGACTGGGAAGATATTTGCAAAAGGAAATTTTATCATCTGAATGGTAGTATACTCCCATTCAACTGAAGCATCAAACAGATTAATCAACAGGCCAAGATTGTGTCTTTATTTATATATCTCAAAAATAGAGAAAAAATGCGTAAACTTTAAAAAAAATGCAAGTGGCTCCACCAGTCTGCAGAAACTAATAAAAACACTTAATGGTCAATATCCATGCAAAGAATCATAGTGATCTCTGCATTAGTTGTTCAGAGACTTCAGCTTTTGTATCAAATTTTCCATTATTCTGAGGGATTTTTCCGAGTCCTATAGCTTGAAGAATATGGGTAACAGAGACCTAATTTCAGGTTTCCACAGACCCTTTTCATGGGCCTCCTTACAACACAATAATGAAGATTCTAGGTCCAGTTTTCACAATTTGTGCCACGTTAACAGATGACAGCTTCATTAAAGGTGTAAAAAATAGAGAAAAGAATTCGTAAAAAATAAAAAAATACAGGTGGCGCCACCAGTCTGCAGAAACTGTTGTAACATCTCAAGATCAATATGTATGCCAAAAATCATGACCATCAGTGATGTAGTTAATGAGATAATGAAGTTTTTGTATGAAATTTTTTACTATTCTGGGGGGTTCTTTGGGGCCCCATAGCTCGAAGGATATGGGCAACAGAGACCTAATTTCTGGTTTTCATGGAGACTTTTCATAGGTCTCTCACTGTGTCAAGAATGAAGATTCTAGGTCCAGTCTATACGATTTGTGCCCTGTTAACAGATGTTCACATTTTTTAAGGTCTCAAAAATAAAGCAAAAAAATTCGTAAAAAATAAAAAAATACAGGTGGCGCCACCAGTCTGCAGGAACTGATGGAACATCTCATGATTAATATGTATGCCAAAAATCATGACCATCAGTGATGTAGTTAATGAGATATTGAAGTTTTTGTATGAAATTTTTTACTATTCTGGGGGGTACTTTGGGGCCCCATAGCGCAAAGGCTATGGACAACAGAGACCTAATTTCTGGTTTCCAAGGAGATTTTTTATAGACCTCCCAGAATGTCAAGTTACAAGATTCTAGGTCCAGCGGTTAAGATTTGTGTCTAGTTAACGGACAGACGGACGACGGACAAAGAGTGATCGTTATAGCTCAGCATGACTGAAAGCCAGCTGAGCTAACAAAGACAGGAACAGAGAAAATCACTGGAAAAAATGTAATTTTGTAAATGTAGATGAAAATACGTAATAGGGCGAAAGTTCACAATAGCCTAATATGATTATCATCATTTTACAACCAACTTGTTTATTTTTTAAAAATATTTTATATAGATCTTTGTAAATTCCAATTTGTATAATTCATCTATTTATAGCGTTTTATGTGAAAACAGCAGGTTTGTTTGTTTAAAACAAGTATGTTGTCACAATTTATTTAAACTAGAATGAGTTTGTTTAAAAAAAACAGAGATGTCTCCCCTCCCTCCTCCCATCCCCTAATTTGAGGGGAAAAATACTTCAAAAGTTTGGGGCCACAAAATTATTAGATTTCTCAAAATTTGACCTTAAAGATGAAGGTTAAGGCCACCAGTTTGTTAAAAGATCTGAGATTTTGGTAGAAACCTTTCACAGGTCAAATTTCATGAAATATATTGAGTGGCTCAAAGTTACAGTGTTTACAAATAATTTCATTTCTAACTTGACCTTGAAGATGAAGATCAAGGTCATAAATTTTCCATCCTATTTGGGAACTTGGTTGAAACAACTTCTGTATCAAATTTGAGGAATGTGCAGCTAGTGCTTCAAAGGTTACCAAAATCACAAAAAAATTGTAGAAACCATGAGTAATAATTCCATTGATTTGACCTTGAAGATCCAGTTCAAGGTCATCAGTTTTTTAACTCGGTTAAAACAAAGAGTGTTTCAAATTGGAGGAAAAACTGAGGCCGACTACAGACAACAACATCGACCGTCTCCCCTATGGGAAATGACACTAAATGCCTCTCATTGAATTTTTATTTATTGTTTACATATAGCAGTCAGAAACTATTGATACACAATTATGTACAATTAGGTAATAAGACAGGTCAGTTAAAAACATGATGTTAATAAAACTGCATTAAATTAAGTTCTGTTTTAAGTTTATACATGATGAGTATGTCAAGTTTTAAGTCTCTATGTTTATGAAAAGTTTCATTGTGATTATATATGTGTTATATTAAAAAATACCTTTGCATTTTCAAAACTTGGAAAATAAAAGTAAAATCTAAAAAAAATGTGATATTTATGAATAAAATAAGAATTAACTGGAAAGCATAATCAAATTGTTACAATTTTCAGCGACTTTGCTATGTGCCTGTCACTTAATTTCTACCCAGATGAAATGGCATATAGATAGAAATTCCTTAGATTAGTCAAGGAGAAATTGGCATCTATATGAATTTTGATAAGAACAGTGAACTCAAAGAAATTGCCAAATCTGTTAGTTACATCAAGAAAATTATATGAGGTCATATAGCTCCTTGGTTACATATTCTAAGAGCTACCAGGGTCATACTTTTTTTCAAATTTTGAATGCTGTAAGGGATAGATATATATTAAATGAGGTATATCATTACCTCATTCTATGGAGGTGGCAGAGGTTTATGTGATAGGATAGGTTTCCATGTGTGTTTGTGTGTTCCAATAATATCTGCAAAGTTTCACAATGAATTTGGATGAAATCTGAAATTTTGGGACAGTACATTTAAAATGTGGATCTGATCCATCCCTTTTTACCTATTGTTTTTCCATATATCACCTTCAGATTATACTGATCCACGTCTTACTAGTTTCATATCCCACTTTTCAACAAATTTCATTCTGTTCTTTCCTGGGTTAAATAAAGTGATTACCTATTCAGCATGTCATCATGGTAAAGCCATGGGTTTATGACATATTTAATTAATGATACTATAGCTCATTTGACATAAATCAGTTTCTAATTAGTAATTTTTAAACTGTGCACACATTTTTTACACATGAAATATATGAGTATTTATACATATGTAAGTACTTTCACACTTTGCAAATAAGTTATAATCACAAAAATTATAGTCTGCATATCGGGTTCTGCATTCCTTAAAAACATCATACAGCCTGAGACAGAAATAAATAAAGAGTGAATTGCTAAAAAGACAAATCTGCTGGTGAAGGAACAGAGTGTTGGTCAGCCTTGAAAAACATGCCTGTGCACAGAGGAGCAAGCAATGCATGCCCATAAGTGACACAGCGGGGCCCAACATTGGCCCAGCAGGGCTGACCTACATCCACAAACACTAGTAATTCAGCTGTGCATGTGGGCAGTCAGGCCTGTGCTGGACAGCCAGTGAGGTTGACAGATAAGATAATATAAATGAGGTGTCATTAACAAGGGCAATCCTGTGGGGATCCATCAGAGAGTTAAAATTTTATTCCTTAGAAAGCAGCAGGGAGTTCTTGATACATATAAATTGGTAACATAAATAATTCCAGTATTCAGTTTGCTTGTTGCCCTCTTTAGAAATAAATGCCTTTATTTTTATTTATAGTTATATTTATAAATCTTTAAAGTGTCATCTTATGAAATAATGGACATGGTAGTTAAAATCCCAATGATTGCTCTCTACTTGTGTTATCATACAAAAACATTTGAGAAGGCAGTAGTTCAAGTGATGCTATAAACCTTATCTGTGAAACAAATTGAAATTTGAGTAAAAAGTATATCATAAAAATAATATATATCTAGCTATTTGTAGTCTATATAAGATATCTTATTGTATATTTCATAAACTGAATAATTGGATGAAAATATGGATGATTATTTTTCAAAATTTTCAAGGTAGGCTTTTAAAACAAACAGGGATGTCGATGGGATTTAGAAACAGGATATTATAAAATTTGCTTATATTATGTTAATTAGTATATTTATACACTAATATAAATAATAATTCCTGGGTATTTTTCACCTGAACCACAATTGTTGTTTCTCATTGAATTTAATTTATATTTCTTAAATAAAACTGATACATTTACAATGTTCACTTTAGATTATTATCACTTCAGCTTAAGCAGCTCCTGTGTATCTCTCATTTTAGGCTTTATTACTACGCACACATAACTTAGATAACTGGGCAATTTTGTCAAGCAAAAATTTGTGCAAATAATCTTTAAATTCATCTTTGTAAAGACAGGAAGTGAATAAACGTCTTGTGTAATATATGATAATTAAAATATATAAATTAAATATGAACTATATTTCATAAGGCCTTTCTGGCTGATACAGAGCACTACTTTAGGCCTCCACCCTAGCTGTCAATGTGGCCCTTGATAACCAGATAATACAGCTGGTCAGCTCATTAAGGGTCCCCAGGGAGTAGTGTTGGGGGACTTCACAGGGATGCCGCACACCCCAGATTTTGGCAAAATCTGGGGTGTTTTTGCCCCAAAGTTTTAATGGGGATGTAGCAGCATGAGAGGCCTTGACGTTGAATATTTCCATGTTTGGTGAAATCACACTAAATCTTAAATATTTCAATAAGGGTTGCATGGATTGGTCCAAAAATCAACTTGATTGAAGATCTTTGATAGCTTTGTCTTCTGTAGAAGATTTGTGGCGCCACCTTTTGTCCTTTTCTTGTTTTAGTGCCTTTCAGTACCCCCATCATTGCCACTTGACAGTACTGTGAGCATTATAAGTAAAAAACTATTGGACAGATTTCTTTCATATTTTGCATATACATAGATATGGGTTATGGGATAACATATATTTAAATTGGGGTCACGACCTTTAATTACTATGAGAGTGGCCTTAACCTTTGATATTGTCATATATGCTGTAAATTACACAAAATCATTAATATCTCAATAAGGGATGCATGGATTGGTCCAAAAATCAACTTGATCGAAGATCTTGGATAGTATTGTCATGTACCTGAAACTGGTGGTGCCACCTGTTATTCTTTTACTTGTTTTTGTGCCGTTTAATACCCACACCATTGCTACTTAACAGTACTGTGAGCATTACAAGCCAAAAACTAATGGACAGATTTCTTTCATATTATGCATACACATGGACATTGGTTATGGGATGATGTATATATAAGTTGGGGTCATGACCTTTCCTTTGTGAGTGGCCTTGACCTTGAATATTGCCATATATGGTGAAAATCACACAAAATCATTAGTATCTCAATAAGGGATCCATGGATTGGTCCAAAAATCAACTTGATCAAAGATCTTGGATAGTATTGTCATGTACCGGAAACTGGTGGCGCCACCTGTTATTCTTTCACTTGTTTTCATGCCGTTTAATACCCCCATCATTGCTACTAAACAGTACTGTGAGCATTATAAGTCAAAAACTAATAGACAGATTTCTTTCATAGTATGCATATACATAGACATGGGTTATGGGATGATGTATATATAAATTGGGGTCATGATCTTTCCTGTGAGAGTGGCCTTGAATATTGCCATATTTGGTGAAAATCACACAAAATCATTAATATCTCGATAAGGGATACATGGATTGGTCCAAAAATCAAGTTGACCAAACATTTTGGATATCTTTGTCTTTTGCAGAAGACAGGTGGCGCCACCTTGTGTCGTTTTCTTGTTAAAATGATGTTAACGCAATAACTTTGTAAGAATTTGAGGTACAGTCACCAAACCCACAGGTTTGGTGCATCTTATCAACGGCTAGGTCAAGTTCAGACATAGATGACCTTGATGCATTTTTAGCTCAGCTGACTATAAGTCATCTGAGCTATAGTCGTGGTCCATTGTCCGTCGTCCGTCCGTCTGTCCGTCCGTCCGTCCGTAGATGTGGCACGTTTTGAAACCGTAAGACCTAGGAATCCAAAATTCGGCATAATGTTAGATGTCCCCAAGATCTCCTACCAAGCCGAAAACTGGGTCTTTGCAACTTCGTTCCTTTGAGAAATTAAGGAAAAACCTCAATTTTTTATTAAAAACCTATTTTCACACTTCAGGACTGCCTAATATCAAAACCACTCATCTGTTTTTCCTCATATTTACCATAAATATTTCTCTATATAGTTCCTATGTACATGCCAGAAATTATGTCTGTATTATTTAGTTTAAAAAAGTTATGGGCCCAAACATAATGCATTTTGTAAAAAATCAGGAAAGATATTTGATCACTTAACACAAAAAATGTTAAAGCTATCGACCTTTTTTCCAGTAATATAACTTTAATTAATCAAAATTAAATTGTATACCCAAAATTAGATGAAAATCTTTTAAATTTTCTAAAATATTAATAAAAATAAAAAATTGGTACCTTAAATTTAGCCCAACTTTGACCATGGCACGTTTTTTTCCTGTAAGTACTGTGGATTTAATTTTCACAGCATGTGTTTGTTAGCATTTCAACTGTTAACACCATAAATTTGAAACCAGTTGATCAAAAACTGTAGATTTTAATAAGTTTTCAAGCACCATGTAACATATTGTTTACATCAAGCTAGTGTTATGCAGTTTGCAAGAGCTCAGCTCCCCAGCTTCAGCTCTTAGTTCCTTAAATTCGGCATACAGTTAGATGTCTCCAAAATCCCCTACCATGCCAAGAATTTGGTCACTAGGACTTAATACCTTTGAGATATTAATGAAAAACTTCATTTTTCCATTAAAAACCCATTGTTACACTTCAAGACTGCCTAATATCAAAACCACTGATCTGACTTTAATCATAAATAATATACATATTTTTCATTCTCTATGCACATGCCAGAATGATGTCAGTATTGCGTAATTGTTTTAAGTTATGGGCCCAAACATAATGCACTTTGTAAAAAATCAAGAAATATATTTACTCCCTTAACAAGGGCAATGCTGAAGCTAGAGATTTTTTTGTCAGGGATGTAACATTATTTAATCAAGATTCAATTGAATACCCAAAATTAGTTCTGAATTTTTCAAATTTTATAAGTTATTAGTATAAATATAAAATTAGTACCTTAAATTTTGCCCAACTGTGACCATGGCACGTTTGTGTCCTGTGAGCACTGTTGATATAATTTTCATATCATGCACACATTAGGATTTCAGCTTTTTAGTTTAGAAAGCTGAAAGAAATTGGCCAAAAATTGTAGCTTTTATTAATGTTTTTTATGAGACCCTGTCAGACTTTGGCTCTCTCAAGCTCCTCTTGAGTCACCTGTATGTTGACCTTGTTGACCTTTCATCAAATTATGCACGCTTGAGGCGAGGCATACAGGAATCCAGGCAGCTTATGGCCAGCCACAGTTGATCCAGGTGTCCAACCCAACTCATCTAGTAGTTTTAACCAACAACATAACAATTAACAATAAATTAATAAATTTTTATTGGTTTTTAATAACAAATTAAAGAAAAATAGAAAAGGAATTTGTTAGTTTATAATAACAGGAAATTAACTTGCAGTTACTGATGATATAAGAATCTTGTATCGATGGGTAGATGTCACATATTCCAAATAACACCATGCAGTCACCTATGGCATTTTTCAGTTCAATTTTAGTGATAAAGAAGTAAATCATATTATTCATTACTAATCATTAGGGATCATATGAAGGAAATTAATGATAGACAAAGATGCAGTTGATAATATTAATCTAGATTCCTACTGTGTTTAGTGTGTACATTGATGTGAAATTAGTCCAAAATGAATTTTTTACAGTTATTTTTTAATATAAATAAAAGCCATTAAACCAGGTACTTATGATCATTATTTAAATGTGTGAATTTTGTATATTATGGATTCTCAACATCATTGGTTGGTGAAACTGAATAAATACCAGACATGGTGCGAATACTTTGTAATTGTATTTAAATACGAATATGATTATGTACTCCATTATAAAATTTCTTGCATAAAGAATAGGAATTCAGGTAAACATGAAAGTATATGAATACTCGTGCAAATACTTTCAAAATGTATTCATGAATGCATTCATGAATATATTCTTTAATATTATTTTAATAATCATATCAGTTATATTTCATTTAAAAAAATCATATGATTCTCTTATTATTTTTTATAAAAATTATATTTGGGACAATATTTGTAATTTTTTTTAATAAATAGTTAAACTCTTATATTATATGTTCTGCTTATAAGTTATATGGCCAAGTAAAAATCTGTGTGACAATAGTACTCCATTTGTTAATAAAATAAATGAAATCAATCCTCTTCCCTGTCTCCAAAGGTACTATCAAAATCATACATAAGCTAAACAACAACAACTCATAATACAGCTCATATTTATTACCACACAAAACCAGCTTGTGCTTCATTTCTAAATAATATTTTTTTATCATATATAACAGCTGAGCGTCGTGACCCATAGGTCCCTTGTTTCAAGGTCAGAGCAGCGATTATGCTAAAATGATATTAGGGCAATAACTCAAAAAGAATTTGTGGTACAGTCATCAAACCTACAGTTTAGATGCATCTTATCAAGTGCTAGGTCAAGTTCGAATATGGATGACCTTGATGCATTTTTCAAGGTCACAGAGGTGATAGCGCTGAAATGATGTTAACTTTAATATCTCAGTAAGGGATGCATGGATTGGTCCAAAAATCAAATTGACATAAGATCTTTGATAGCATTGTTTTCTGCAGAAGACAGGTGGCGCCACCTTATGTTGTTTTCTTGCTAAAATGATGTTTAAACGGTATAACTTTGTAAGAATTTGAGGTACAGTCACCAAACCCACAAGTTTGATGCATCTTATCAACAGCTAGGTCAAATTTGAACATGGATGGCCTTGATTTATTTTTTCAAGGTCACAGCAGCGATAATGTTAAAATGAAATTATGGCAATAACTCAAAAAATAATTGTAGGTACAGTCACCAGACTTACAGGTTAGATGCATCTTATTAAGGGCGGGGGGGGGGGGGGGGGGGTTAATTGTCTGGGGGAAAAATGGCACCTGCGGTGCCAAGAAATATCTAGTTTTATTTATTATTCATTCCAGTTATATTTTATTTTAAAAAATCATATGATTCTCTTATTATTTTTAATAAAAATTATATTTGGCTCAATATTTGTTATTAAATTTTAATAAATAGTTAAACTCTTATATTATATGGCCAAGTCAAAATCTTTGTGACAATAGCACTTCATTTATCAATAAAATAAATGAAAGCAATCCTCTTCCCTGTTTCCAAAGATACTATCAAAATCATACATAAGCTAAACACCAACAACTCGTAATACAGCTTATATTTATTACCACACAAAACCAGCATGTGCCTCATTTCCAAACCATTTTAATGCCCCCGCCACAAAGTGGCCGGGGCATATAGTTTTACCCATGTCCGTCCTTCCGTCCTTCCGAAATCAAACAGTTGTACGGAATTTTTTTTCGCAATGCCTGCAGATATTGGCCTGATTTTTGGTGTGTTGGCAGATAATGACCAGTTACAGATCAAGTTCGCGTTTCATCCCGGTTGACCTACTTTTGACCGTTTTACGGCTCCTAAACTTAGAAAATTTCATGAAAAATAGAAATTTTCATGACAAATACACATGTACAGACTTTTTTTTGCAATGCCTGCAGATATTGGCCTGATTTTTGGTGTGTGGGCAGATATTGGCCAGTTACAGATCGAGTTCCCGTTTCGTTCCAGTTGACCTACTTTTGACCGTTTTACGGCTCCTGGACATAGAAAATTTCATGAAAAATATAAATTTTCATGACAAATACACATGTACGGACTTTATTTTCGCAATGCCTGCAGATATTAGCCTGATTTTTGGTATGTGGGCAGATGTTGACCAGTTTCAGATTGAGTTTGTGTTTTGTCCCGGTTGACCTACTTTTAAAGGTTTTACGGGTCCTGAACATAGAAAATTTCATGAAAAAATATAAATTTTCATGACAAATACACATGTACAGACTTTTTTTCCCCAATGCCTGCAGGTACTGCCCTGATTTTTGGTGTGTGGGCAGATAATGACCAATTACAGATCAAGTTTGCGTTAAGTCCCGGTTGAGATACTTTTGATTGTTTTACAGCTCCTAAACATAGAAAATTTCATGAAAAATATAAATTTTCATGACAAATGTACATGTACAGCCATTTTTAGCCCTCAGCTCATAGGCTGATGGGCTATTGTCGTCACCCAAGCTGTCTGTTTGTCTGTCCGTCTGTCTGGCGTCCGTCGGGCGTCCTGCCGTCCCGCGTTTGTTAACTTTTACCTTGTGAGCGGGATATCTCTAAAAAGATTCACCGTAAGAATTTTATTTCATCAGTGAAGATGTATATCGATAAAATCTCGGTCAAGTTCGAAGATGGGTGACCTTGACCCATTTTTCTACATTTTAGAGCTGATTATACAAAATCACTCAGAAGCTTATATCTCAGGAACCATTGTGTGGATTTTCACAAAACTTACTATGCTCATGGGGACTGATGGTCTGTACGTGCTGCACAATTTTGGTGGCGCCACCTGCAATTTCTGATTTTTTAATCAATTTTTATCGGGTTTTTCAATTTTGGCCTTGTGAGCAGGATATCTCTAAAAGGATTCACCGTTGGAATTTTATTTCATCAGTGAAGATGTATATCAACAAAATCTTGGTGAAGTGCAAAGATGGGTGACCTTGACTTATTTTTCTTTGTTTTAGAGCAGATTATACAAAAACACTCAGAAGCTTATATCTCAGGAACCATTGTGTGGATTTTCACAAAACTTACTATGATCATTTGGAATGGTGGTCACAATTTTGGTGGCACCACCTACAATTTCTGATTTTTTAATGAATTTTTATTGGATTTTTCAATTTTGGCCTTTTGTGCAGGATATCTCCAAAGGTATTCAATACAGGAACTTCATTTCTTCTGTGCTATTGCATGATATTTACATAATCTTGGTCAGGTTCAAAGATGGGTGATTTTGACCTACTTTTCAAGGTCACAGAGCTTAGTATAGAAAAAAACTTAGGAGCTTATTTCTCAGGAAGCATTTGGTGGATTGTTATGAAACATGGTACAACCGCTCCAATTTAAATTTATGACTGATAATCAGCTTTTGCTAATATTCTGGTTTCGCAATGCAATGGTTACAGATACTGGCCTAATGTTTGGTCTGGGGGCGCATAATGACCACTTACAGATCGAGTTTGCGTTTCGTCCCAGTTGACCTATATTTGACCATATGACAGATCCTGAACATAGAAAATTTCATAAAAGACAGAAATTTTTATGAAAAATGCATATGATGGACTTTTTTTCACAATGCCTGCTGATACTGGCCTGATTTTTGGTGTGTTGCTTGATAATGACCCATTACAGATCGAGTTTGCATTTTGCCCTTGTTGCATTTTGTACTTTTGACCAAACGACACCTCCTGAACTTAAAAAATTTTACAAAATTTAACAAATTTTCTAATTTACCTTAGGCGGGGGCATTCATGTGGTTCCGACACATCTAGTTTTTTAGCTCAGCTGACTGAAAGTCATCTGAGCTATAGCGATCACTCTTTGTCCGTCGTCCGTCTGTCCGTCTGTCTGTCTGTCCGTCTCTCCGTCTGTCCGTCTGTCCGTCCGTTAACCAGGCACAAATCGTAACCGCTGGACCTAGAACCTTGTAACTTGGGATTCTGAGAGGTCCATAAAAAATCTCCTTGGAAACCAGATATTAGGTCTCTGTTACCCATATCCTTCGAGCTATGTGGCCCAAAAGTACCCCCCAGAAAAGTAAAAAATTTCATACAAAAACTTCAATATCTCATTAACTACTTGACTGATGGTCATGATTTTTAGCATACATATTGATCATGAGATGTTACATCACTTCCTGCAGACTGGTGGCGCCACCTGTATTTTTCGATTTTTTATGAATTTTTTTCTCTATTTTTGAGACCTTTAAAAATGTGAACATCTGTTAACAAGGCACAAATCATAAAGACTGGACTTAGAATCTTAATTCTTGACACACTGAGAGGTCCATGAAAAATCTCCTTGGAAACCAGAAATTAGGTCTCTGTTACCCATATCCTTTGAGCTATCGGGCCCCAAAGTACCCCCACGAATAGTAAAAAATTTCATACAAAAACTTCAATATCTCAATAACTACATCACTGATGGTCTTCATTTTTGGCATACATATTGATCATGAGATGTTCGATCAGTTCCTGCAGACTGGTGGCGCCACCTTTACTGTTTGATTTTTTACGATTTTTTCCTCTATTTTTGAGACCTTTGAGGATGCTGTCATCTGTTAGCGTGGCACAAATCGTAACGACTGGACCTAGAATCTTCATTTTCGACACACTGAGAGACCTATGAAAAGTCTTCATGGAAACCAGAAATTAGGTCTCTGTTACCCATATCCTTCGAGCTATGGGGCCCAAAATTACCCCCAAGAATAGTCAAAAATTTCATACAAAAACTTCAATATCTCATTAACTACATCACTGATGGTCATGATTTTCGACATACATATTGATCATGAGATGTTTCATCAGTTTGTGCAGACTGGTGGCGCCATCTGTATTTTTCAATGTTCACGAATTGTTTTCTCCATTTTTGAGACCTTTAAGGATGTAGTTATCTGCCAACAGGGTACAAATCGTAACGACTGGACCTAGAATCTTCGTTCTTGACACACAGGGAGACCCATGATAAGTCTCCATGGAAACCTGAAATTTGGTCTCTGTTACCCATATCCTTTGAGCTATGGCACTCCAAAGTACAGCTCAGAATAATGGAAAATTTGATACAAAAGCTAAAGTATCTGAACAACTAATGCAGAGATAACCATAATTGTTTGCATGGATATTGATCATTGAGTGTTTCATAAGTTTCTGCAGACTGGTGGCACCACCTGTATTTGTTCGGGTTTTTTTTACGAAATTTTTCTGTATTTTTGAGACCTTAAAAGATATGAACATCTGTTAACAGGGCACAAATCATTAAACTGGACCAAGAATCTTCATTCTTGACACACAGGGAGACCCATGAAAAGTCTCCATGGAAACTTGAAATTAGGTCTCTGTTACCCATATTCTTTAAGCTGTATGGGTCCAAAATACCCCCCCCCCCCCCATGAATAATGGAAAATTTGATACAAAAACTGCAGTATTTCAATAACTACAACACTGATGGTCATGATTTTCGGCATACATATTGATCATGAGCTGTTCCATCAGTTTCTGCAGACTGGGGGTGCCACCTCTATTTTTTTTTCAAATTTTTACGAATTTTTTTCTTTTTTTTGAGACCTTTAAAGATGTGATTATCTGTCAACAGGGTACAAATCGCAACAACTGGACCTAGAATCTTCATTCTTGTCATGCAAGGAGGCCCATGAAAGGTGCCTGTGGAAACTTGAAATTAGGTCTCTGTTACCCATATCCTTCAAGCTAAAGGACTCGAAGTATCCCTCAGAATAATGGACAATTTGATACAAAAACTGAAGTATCTGCAGAGATCACCATGATTTTTTGCATGGATATTAACCATTAAGTGTTTTTATTAGTTTCTGCAGACTGGTGGAGCCACCTGTATTTTTGTATCCGCCAAAACGAAGTTTTGCGGATACTATGTTTCTGACCGAGTTCCTCCACCGTGGCAGCGTTTGTTTCCAGAGAGCTCCTCGGAGACTAATGGACCTATTTTTCCCAAACTTACACCTATTATCGGGTCACATGTGAACTGGTGCCTAACCAATTTGCATTGACCTCTGACCTTTCCTCTCTATCCAGTGTCCATTTGTGGGTCTGTTTCGACTCATAAACCCTCATATCTCGGGAACCGTTTGACCGATCAGGAAATAAAATTGATACAAATGTAGCCCTTGGATTGCTTTATAACATACACAAAAAATGGTGGCGCCACCTGTAACCATGTTTGCACAGTGTCCATCTGTTCATCTGCCTTGGGTTAAAATCACTCATATCTCTGCAGTGAATTGACTAATTCACCTGAAATTCGTCATGTGTATACATCCAGGATAGCTTTCTTGATTTTATGACAGGTGGTGCCACCTACGTTCACGTTCACGCTGATGACATCCAAGCTTATATCTCGGGAACCGTTTGACCGATCAGGAAATAAAATTTATACAAATGTAGCCCTTTGATAGCTCTGTAACATACACAAAAAATGGTGGCGCCACCTGTAACAATGTTTGCACAGCGTCTGTCTGTTAGTCTGCCGTGGCCTAAAATTACTCATTTCTCTGTAGTGGTTCGACATAACTGCCTAAAATTTTGCAGGTTTATACATCGTGGACAGCTTTCTTGATTTTATGACAGGTGGCGCCACCTACATTCTAGTTAACGCTGGACACATCCAAGCTCATAACTCAGGAACCATTTGACTGATTGGGCCAAAATTGTGCATGTGTTTAGATCTCACATAGGTCTTTATCATACACAAAACTGGAGGGGTTACCTGCAAAGATTTTTGCACAGTGTTTGTCTGTTTGTCTGCCATGGGCAAAAATCGCTCATATACATGTAGTGGTTTGACTTTTCTGCCTAAAATTTTGCAGGTGTATACAACTTGGACAGATTTCTGGATTTGTGGTAGGTGGCACAACCTACATACACATTTAGGCTGCAGACATCCATGCTAATATGCAACATACCTCACTCTATTTCCCCTTACCACTCAATCCATGCCTCACAATCCGATTTTGGCAGATACATGTAGTCACTTGTCAGTTACCCGTATTCTAGTTTTAAAAGTTTACACATTTTTCTCTATTTTTGAGATATATAAATACAGACTAAATATTGGCCTGTTGGTTAATCTGTTTGATGCTTCAGTTGAATGGGTATATACTACCATTCTGGTGATAAAATTTCCTTTTGCGAATCTCTTCCCAGTCAGCTGAGCGTCATGACCCATGGGTCACTTGTTTATCATATATTACAGCTGAGCGCAGTGACCCATTGGTCCCTTGTTATGAGACCATGTCACACCTAGGCTGTACTGAAGCCCCTCTATATGTCCCCACATTGACCTTTCAGGCCAATTATGCATGCTTGAATCAAGGAACTCTGCAGCAAGTGAGCTCCTAGGTGCTTCAGCTGGATCTAACTGTCCATCCCCCCTCCTCCAGTATTTGTTTAGGCCAAAAACATAACAATAAACAATTTTTTTTTTAATTATTGGTTTATAATAAGAACTTTAAGAAAAATAAATGGAAAAGGAATTTTATAGTTGATGAGTAACAGGGAATTTACCTTGCAATTACTGATGATTTATGGATCTTCCATGGATTGCCGAAAATGTATTTCAAATGACACCATGCAGTAACCATTGGGTATTTTTCATTTCAATCATAAAAATGAAAAATACATAATTAAATAAAATTGTTGTTAATTAATAGGGATTATATGAAGCAAAATAATGATAGACAAGGATGCAGTTGATTATTTTAATTTAATCTAAATTTCCAAGTCTTTTCCAGGTGTTTAATTTGTTGGTTTATATTTATTACAAAATTTTAAAAAAATTAATATTTCAAAAATTTAAAATATTACTCAGACAAGTGCTCATTAAAAATGTTAATGTGTTTGACTTATGACATTGAGACTCATGGTTGTATCAGCTGTTACATGACACTGGCTAAATAATCCAAATTTATATTACTGATTCCTTTATTTTCAGTTAATAAAATTAAACATTCCCAACTCCAGTTTGCTCCTTGTATTATATACTGGGTGTTTTTATCCTTTGATTATTTTAAGCGAACCTTTGAGCTTATGCGATGGTGTGGCGGCGTCCGTCGGCGTCGTGGTCTGTACGTTAACCCATACTATCTTGAAAACGGCAGGAGTTGGCATCAAGAAATTTTCTGCAAAAATTAGTCATCTAAAAATCTCTATCAGATTTTGCTTATTTTTTGGCTAACTGCATTTTCTTAGATTTTATAGAGAAAAAGCTAAAAAAAATTTTAAAATCTTCTTCTTTGAAACTGTTCAGCCAAATTATCCAATATTTCACAGAAATGATCCCTGGAACAATCTCTCTTGTTCGAATGGTTTAAGTTCGGTGATTTTTGGCTGAGTTACAGCGAGTTGAACTTAGTCATCTGTCCAAAAAAGCATACTAAAATTACAATCTTAGAAACGGCTGGAGCTGTCATCACCAAATTTTATGCCAATGTTGGTCACATGAGTCATGTCTGAAATTGAGGTATTGGTGGCGCCACCTGCATCGGCCTTTTTTGAATGGGGGTCATCAGTGCCCATATCATACTGACAGCTACAAAAAACTTCTTCTCTGAAACCATTTGGCCAAATTGTTTAATATCACACAGAAATGATCCTAGGGTAGTGCTTTCTGAAGTTTGTTCGAATGGTCTGAGTTCAGTGACATTTGGCTTAGTTATGGGAAGCTGAATTTAGTCATATGCCATAACAGCCCATTTTAGCCTAGTTGCTACAAAGATCTTCTTATCAAAAACACTGGGCCAAATTCTTAAATCTCACACATTAATTATCCTTAGATGTTGATAATTCAAGTTTGTTCAAATGGTTTTGGTTCAGTGATTTTTGGCTGAGTTATGGGAAGCTTAACTTAGCCATTTTGCTATATTTTCGCATATGAGTTATAAACCTGTAAAACAATTTTTGACTGATGCCACTGAGTCCAATTTGTTTAATATTTTACAAGAATAATTACCTGAATAATTCTTATAATAATTGTCTATTATGGTTCCAAAGAATGAATTTTGGCTGAATTATAAAGATTGAATTGAGTCATTTTACCATATATGTTAGCTGTGTGAAGCAGATACATCTAGCCTGGCATCAGTTTATCAGCATCCGTTGTATCATGCCTCTATAGACATTTAGATTTCAGGATATCTATGGTTAATATTGACAAGAATGTTTTTTTAAAAGCTTTTAAAAAATGTAGATTCATGATTTTAGATATTCCTCATGCCAGGCAATGTTTCCAATCACAGGTATACAGCTCTCTGTGGGTATATAAATACGGCTGTACATGGATTATAAATAATTGGTAACCATACTCAACTTAATTCAGGATTTAGCCATCAGTGAGATGTGTCTGTATTATAAATTTGCATTCAGTATGCATCTGTAGTAATTTTTAGCGAACCTGTGAGCTAATGTGAAGATGTGGCAGTGTCCATCGTCTGTACGTTAACCCATACTATTTTGAAAACAACTGGAGCTAGCATCATGAAATTTAATGCAAAAAATTAGCCATCGGAAAATTTCTGCATTTTCTGAGATTTTTTAGAGAAAAAGCTAAAATCCTTAAAAAAATCTTCTCCGAAGAAACTGTCAAGCCAAATTATTCAATATTTCACAGAAATAATCTTTTATACCATCTCTCTCAAGTTTGTTCGAATGGTTCAAGTTCGGTGAATTTTGGCCGAGTTACAGGAAGTTGAACTTAGTCATCTGTCCAAAAAAGCACACTAAAATGACAGTCTCAGAAACGGCCGGAGCTATCATCACCAAATTCAGGTATTGGTGGTGCCACCTGCATTGACCTTTTTTTGTACGGGGGTCATTGGTCATCTGTACATTAACCCATAATTTCTCAGGAATAGCACGAGCTACCAGCCCCAGATTTTATGCAATAATCTGTCACATATAAAATGTTGTGGGATTCAGCTTATTTTTTTTTACTATCTGCATATACTTAGATATTATAGGGAAAAAGCTGAAAAACTTTTAAAAGTCTTCATGTAAACGGTCCAGCCAAAGTGTTCAATATTTTACAGAAATGATCCCAGAGGCAAGCCCTCTCAAGTTTGTTCAAATGGTTTGCATTTGATGAATTTTAGTGGCGTTACATGAATTTGAACAGTCATTTGGCCAAGTAAGCATACTGACAAAGTAATCTCAGAAATGCAGAAGCTAGCATTACCAAGTATTGTGCAAATGATGGTCACATGACTCATATTTGAAGTTGCAGATTTTGTGGTGCCACCTACATTGACCTGTTTTTTTATGGGCAAAAAACCTCACAATTTTACCCTCTTTCAGCTTAAAATGTTAATGATGAAACTTTCAAGTTGAATCGTTCAATTTTTCAAAAGAACCATTATTATGCCTATTTCAAACTGAGGACTGCAAAACTGTTCTTCTACAAAATTATTGTTTCAATTATAACTTCTGTAACATTGCACAAAAGTTATTCATAGGTGGCCTTTGTTCAGGTTTACTTGAATGATTTTTTTGCAGAATTATTGGACCTTAAACAATAAAAGGACTGCATCTTTTATCATTCTAGATATTTTGATAACAAGTTTTTGAATATGTCAGCTTTAAAAAAAAGCATTTTAGCCAAAGTCTTTCATTATGTGTTAACAGTTTTACCATCAGGCCAAGATTGTGTATCTTTAATAGGTTGAGAAACTGCCAACTGTTTTAGATTTGGCAACAGATCAAGAGTTCATTCAGTGCAGCCAGATATAGGTCAAGAGTTCAATAAGTGCAGCCAAGCACAAGGCATGTGATCACCTCATGGGTGACATGTGAACACCTCATGGGCACCATGTGATCACTTCATAGGTGTCATGCCCCTCAGGGCAGGGCCCCTGCATGAGCTTATGCAATGGTGTGGCTACTATTTCAGATTTTGCAACAGGCTAGAGGTCAGTCTGGATCTATTTATAGCTCTGTCAGACTGCCAACTGTATCAGATTAGGCAACAAGTCAAGAGTTCACTCAGTGCAGCCAGGTATGGGTCAGGAGTTAACTCAATGCAGTGGCTGAATTCTATTTATAGCATTGGCAGACTGCATACTGCATCAGATTTGGCACCAAAGTTCAGCCTGGATCTATTTATAGCTTTGGCAGAGTGCCAACTGTGTCAGACTATGCAACAGGTCAAGAGTTCACTCAGTGCAGCCAGGTAAAGGTCAAAAGTTCACTCAGTCTAGCCAGGTGCAGGTCATGAGTTCACTCAGTGCAGTTGACCGAGCCAGCAAATTTGTCACAGTTCACTCGGGGCAACTGCCTTTCTCACCTAAGCCTGGTTAGCCCCATGCATCAGACTCAAGGTAAGTTTGATGTATTGGCCTGATATTTTGACCTGTCTATGTGTCTTTGATGGCTTTCTCGTTCACAAGACAGGTGTCGCCACCTACAATGACTTTTGCACAGTGTATGTGCCTGCTTATTTCTACAGAGGAATTTGATATATCAGCCTGAAATTGGGCATATATATACAGTCAAGCCCGCTTATTGTCATGTCGGTGGTGCATGCATAAATTATGATAATAACCAGGATGTGACATTATGCAGGCTTCAACATCGATGTCCTTTTGAGTCATAGAAGAAGCGTTATGTCTCGAATGATATTAAAAAAATCGTCAACAAAAAGGAAACAGAAATGTTTTTAATATTTTTATTGCACAACGGCATATCAAATTACATTTATGCGCATCTGACAATTCATTTCCTGTAAGTTTTGTGCCGCATGCCACAATATCTGAAAAATAAAAATCCGACTTGCCAACAGAAAAGACGTAGGGTCTGGGTCATGACGTCAAATGTCTGGAAATATGCGGCACAGTTATAACGTTGTTTCGTAGGCAAACTATTTTACTAAATAATAATTTCCCCGACTATTGTGCCTTATTTTCCGGATATCTAATAAATGACTCAAACTTCCATGATCGTCTTTATGTTAGGACTGTTTGGGAAGCGGTCATCGTCATGCCATTGTCAACTTAAGTTTCGCCGCGATTGAGGTTTTGGACCGGGTATCTCCTCCAGTGCTCACAAAACCTCCAGCTTTTCGTGGACCCTTAAAGGGGGTTTCCAGTTGTAAGCAACGTTCAGAGCTCGCGCTTCATATCATCTCGGCGAAACATCACCGAGGTGTAACCACGGCCTTGCATAGCCCAGGAGTTCATTATGTATGACATGTGATCCAAAACATCGTCCTTGTTAACGTACGAAAATACGCAATGAACTTGATTACCGTGGTATTTTAAGATGTTAATTAGCTGAGTGATGGGGAGTGACCTGCATGCATCACTGCACTTGCCTGCCGCACACAGGTGGGAGATGTGATTGTTCGATACGCCTGACCGATTACAGGCTCTTGGTCTCGTTGATTGCCGTGTTGGTGTCTGATGTGATATTATCTGCAACCTGGTATCACTGCCAAGGGGTCCAAGCATGACAATAAACGGGATTATGACAATATTCCATGACATTAAACGGTCAAATTTCCCATTGTTTCTATAGGAAATGGTTTGGGATTTCAGATTTATGTGACAATAAACGGGATTTTCTATTAACGGATATGACACAAAGTGGGCTCGACTGTACTTATCAAATAGCTTTGTCGTATACAAGACTGGTGGTGCCCCTACAGTGTGTGTTCCTGCTTATTTTCAGGAGGGGTTTGATATATGAGTCTGAAATTGGGCATATGTATATATCTCTGATAACTTTGTTGTATACAAGACTGGAGGTGCCAGCTACAATCATTTTTGTGTTGTGTGCACCCATGCCAGAATTTCAGGAGTGATGTTTGTGTAATTGTTTCTTATTCAAAATGTTTAGTACTTGCATTGTTCATATACGTGAGAAGTAATGGTCCAGCATTGAAGCATTATACCTGGTGTATTTCCCAATGCACAGGTTCGCATTAGGCCTGTAGGCCTTGTTGACACATGTATTAGTTTCATAGCTGAGAATACTTTTCTTTTTTTTCTGTGTTGATTTAAAAAATTTATAAAAATATTCAAATTTTTCCTGTTAGTGCTGTGGATTTAATTTTCACAGCATGTACACATTAGCATTTCATCTGTTGAAATCTGAAATATTAAATCATTTGATCAAAAACTGTTGATTGCATTCAAGTTTTCAAGCACCATGTCTTGATTGTTAACATCAAGTCAGTATAAATGCAGTGTGCTAGCTGTTACATAACACCTTCACTTCTAATCTACTGTCTCTGTGTCTGGCTCAGGCTCGGTCAGGCAGTAATTACCAGAGAGCCTCTGTCTCTCTTTCTCTCTCTCTCTGGCAGTCTAGCTCTCTTTCTCTCTCTCTCTCTCTCCTCTCTCTCTCTCTCTCTCTCTCTCTCTCTCTCTCTCTCCATGACAGTCTAGCTTCTTTCTCTTGCTTTTTAGCTCAGCTGACTTTCAGTCATGCTGGGCTATAGCGATGGGTCTTTGTCCGTCGTCCTTCTGTCTGTCCATCCGGCTGGACGTTAGCAGGGCACAAATGGTAACTGTAGGGGCTAGGGCCATGAACCCTATGCAGTCTTTGAGGTTCTAAAAAGATCTCCTTGCAAACCTGAAATTAGGTCAGTGCGACCTATATTCTCGAAGTTATGGGGTGTGTTTGCACCCCCCTGAAATAATTCTTTTAGCAAAAATTTTCATCTCAAACCTTCCATCTTTCACATACAGCTCACAGCTCACAACAGGGGAAGAACCATAATTATTTTGAGGTCAAAGGTCAAGGTCACAGAACCAACTTCTTTGAAAAGCCTGTGGATGCATTTTAAGCCAAACCTTTCATCCTAATTCTTTGATCTTTCACATATAGCTCACCTACTAAGTGGGAGAAGAATCCTATAGATGTTGAAGTCACAAGGTCAAAGGTCAGGGTCACGGGATCCACTTCTTTGAAAAGGTTGTGGACACATTTCAAGCTAGACCTTTCATTCCAAACCTTTCAGCACTGATATCGCTTCTCTGCCAACAGGGGATAAGACCTGTTGATTTTGAGGTCAAAGGTCAAGTTCACAGCACCCTCTTCTTGCGTGGAGTCATTTTCAGGCAAACTTTTCAATGTATACTTTCCATCTGTCATATATGGCTTACCTACCAATAGGGGAAGAAGCCTATTGATGTTGAGTTTCAAAGGTCAAGGTCACAATATTGTTCTAAATGCTTGTGAACATATTTCAAGTGAAACTGTTCAAACCAAACCTTCAGTCTTTCACATATACCACATCTATGCATCACTGAATGTGATTCAAACTTCATATTTATGGGTCTTTTTGCATGAAGAAATAACTAATTGATTTTGAGGTCAGCTGGTCAGGAGGTTAAAGGTTGCAGGTCTAAGTTATTCACTCATTGGTTGCCAAGTAATTACACCCGGCCAGATGTAAGTGGTTAGTAGTTACCCATCATTTAGAAAGAATCCAGTTGATATGTGGGCAAAAGGCCAAGGTCATAGGTCAGGGATGTTCACAATAACTTATTTTGTAGACCATCTCTATTTTTCTTGTACATATAACCATTGGTTATGGTACATCTCACTGTGTGGCTGTAATTGTGAGTGATGCTGGTGACATATGACTCTCTTTTGTATCAGTCTGTTAAGTGATAAGGCTGAGTGATAAATACCTCGTTACTGCATAACAAAAACACTGTTGCCGGAATGCTTCAGCCAGACATTAAGACTGTGAGAGTATAGTATTAAGGTTTAGCTACTGATTTATAAAATGATGGGAACATTTTGCAGTTTATTTTATGTTATCATAGCAATAAACTTAGTTTCCTAGATATCTGAATATTTTTATATAAATCACCAGATAAAAAAGCAAATGTTGTTCTCATAATATGTGGATGTGTACCTGGATTTAGGATGGCTTTTTTTTATTACAAGACCTTTAGTCATGCTTTCTGCATTTCTTTTCTTTCAGGTTTAGCAGTTTACCTACCCTGCTGATCCCATTGAAAAGCAGAGTGATAATAAAAAATATTGGACTTACACTTTTTACATTTGCATATCTATAACTCTAATATGAGGGCCTGAAAATGCGTTTTGAATTGTTTTGGACATTCATTACTGTAACATCCTTTGGAGAATTTGCTACAAGTTTGGTCTCTTATTGGAGGGTGTGTGATATCATATGTCCGACTTGTCAGAAATCCATCATGTCTGCCAGTTAGCCACCTTAGAAATCCTTTTGTCAGTGCAGTTTCAGTGATTTTTAGCTCAGCTGACTTTTAGTCATGCTGTGCTATAGCGATGGGTCTTTGTCCGTCGTCCTTCCGTCTGTCCGTCCGGCCAGCCATCCGGCCGTTAGCAGCACACAAATTGTAACTGTAAGGGCTAGATACATGGACCCTATGCAGTCTTAGAGGTTCTAAAAAGATCTCCTTGCAGATCTGAAATTAGGTCACTGTGACCTATATTCTCTGAGTTACAGGGTGTGTTTGCACCTCCCAGAAATAATTCTTATAGCCAAAATAATCATCCCAAACCTTACATGTCAATAGAGGAAAAAACCTTTTGATATTTAGGTCTTAGGGTCAAAGGTCAATGTCACAGGACCAGCTTCTTGAAAAAAGTTGTGGATGCATTTCAAGTCAGACTTTTCATCCAAAACCTTCCATCTTCCAAGTATGGTCAGATACCATATGGTATACCATCAGGCTTTAATTACAGGTCATGCTTGTCAGCTGAGCGTCATGACCCATGGGTCACTTGTTCTCTTTTTCTCTCTCTCTCTCTCTCTCTCTCTCTCTCTCTCTCTCTCTCTCTCTCTCTCTCTCTCTCTCTCTCTCACACACCCCAATGCCTCCCTTCCTCTCTCCATCCTGTTCTGTTGACAGGTACTATAAACCAGATTAATTAGCTATAAATGTTGAAGCAATTTAGAAATGTGAATCAACTGAAATTCTCACAATCACATATATGTTATTATCACCGGTTGGAATTTTATGTTTGTTGTGCGGTGATATATTGTTGGTTGGGAGTTCCAGGAGCAGCAGACTTGCTGATGATGTAACAATGGTTATTCCTTTTTTAGCTCAGCTGACTATAAGTCATCTGAGCTATAGTCGTGGTCCATTGTCCGTCCGTCCGTCTGTCAGGATGTCCGTCATAAGACTGGCACGTTTCAACACCATTGGACCTACGAATCTGAAATTTGCCATACAGTTAGATGTCCCAAAAATCTCCTACCATGCTGAAAATTGGGTCAATAGGACTTCGTTCCTTCGAGATATTAAGGAAAAACCTCAATTTTTTATTAGAAATCTATTTTCACACTTCAGGACGTCCTAACATCAGAACCACTCATCTGTTTTTCTTCATATTTACCATAAATATTCCTCTATATAGTTCCTATGTACATGAAAGAAATTAAGTCAGTATTATTTAATTTTAAAAAGTTATGGGCCCAAATATAATGGACTTTGTAAAAAAATCAGGAAAGATATTTGGTCACTTTAGACCAAAAGTGTTAAAGGTAGGGACTTTTTTTCAGTAATACAACTTTAATTGATCAAAATTTAATTGTATACCGAAAATTAGATCAAAATCTGTTAAATTTTTTTAAATATTTGCCAAAATAAAAAATTGGTACCTTAAATTTTGCCCAAGTTTGACCATGGCACGTTTTTTTCCTGTAAGTACTGTGGATTTAATTTTCACAGCATGTTTTTGTTAGCATTTTGTCTGTTAACACCAAAAATTTGAAACCAGTTGATCAAAAATGTAGATTTTATTCAAGTTTTCAAGCACCATGTCACATCAAGTTTACATCAAGCTAGTGTTATGCAGTTTGCTAGAGCTCAGCTCCCCAGCTTCAGCTCTAAGTTCCTTAAATTTAGCATACAGTTAGATGTCTCCAAAATCCCCTACCATGCCAAGAATTTTATCACTAGGACTTAATTCCTTTAGATATTAATGAAAAACTTCATTTTTCCATTAAAAACCCATTGTTACACTGTAAGTCTGTCTAATTAATCTAACCACTGATCTGACTTTGATCATATATAATATACATATTTTTCTATACATTCACTATGCACATGCCAGAAATGATGTCAGTATTGCATAATTGTTTTAAGTTATGGGCCCAAACATAATGCACTTTTTAAAAAATCAAGAAATATATTTACTCCCTTAACAAGAGGATTGCTGAAGCTAGAGATTTTTTGTCAGGGATGTAACATTATTTAATCAAGATTCATTTGAATACCAAAAATTAGTTCTGAATTTTTCAAATTTTATAAGTTATTAGTATAAATATAAAATTAGTACCTTAAATTTTGCCCAATTTTGACCATGGCACGTTTGTTTCCTGAGAGCACTGTTGATATAATTTTCATATGCACACATAAGGATTTCATCTTTGTAGTTTAGAAAGCTGAAAGAAATTGGCTAAATATTGTAGCTTTTATTAATGTTTATATGAGACCATGTCAGACCCAGGCTTAATCCAGCCCCTCTTCAGTCACCTGTATGTTGACCTTGTTGACCTTTCATCAGATTATGCATGCTTGAGCGAAGCATACACTGGGACAGCCAGGCAGCTAATGCCCAGCCACAGTTGATCCAGGTGTCCAACCCAACTCATCTAGTAGTTGTTTTGAAAAATAGCATAACAATAAACAATAAATTAATTTTGTATTGTTTTTTTATAACAAATTAAAGAAAAATTAATAGAAAAGGAATTTGTAAGTTGATGAGTAACAGAAAATTAACTTGCAGTTACTGATGATGTAAGAATCTTGTATGGATGGATAGAATGTCAATGTCAATGTTATTCCAAATAACACCATGCAGTCACCTATGGTATTTTTCAGTGAAATTTTAATGATAAAAAAATAAATCATATTATTCATTACTAATCATTAGGGATCATATGAAGGAAATTAATGATAGACAAAGATGCAGTTGATAATATTAATCTAGATTCCTACTGTGTCTAGTGTGTAGATTGATGTGAAAGTAGTCCAAAGTGAATATATTACATTTATTTTTTTTTAATATAAATAAAAGCCATAAAACCAGGTACTTGTGATCATTATTTAAAATTGTGAATTTTGTATATTCTGGATTCTCAACATCATTGTTTGGCTAAAACTGAATAAATACTAGACATGGTGCGAATGCTTTGCAAATGTATTTGAATACGAATATGAATATTGACTGCATTAAAAAATTTTATTGCATAAGAATGGCAATTCAGGTAAAAATGAAAGTATTTGAATACCAGTGCAGATACTTTCAAAATGTGTTCATGAATGCATTCATGAATATATTCTATAATATTATTTCAAAAATCATTTCATTAAAAAATCATATGATTTTCTTATTATTTTTTTTTTTAATAAAAATTATATTGGCACAATATTTGTTATTAAATTTTAATAAATAGTTAAACTCTTTTATAATATGTGCTGCTTATAAGTTATATGGCCAAGTCAAAATCTGTGTGACAATAGCACTCCATTTGTTAATAAAATAAATGAAATCAATCCTCTTCCCTGTCTCCAAAGATACTATCAAAATCATACATAAGCTAAACACCAACAACTCATAATAAACTTATATTTATTACCACACAAAACAAGCATATGCCTCTTTCCCAAATCATTTTTTTTATCATATATAACAGCTGAGCGCCGTAACCCTTGGGTCCCTTGTCTTAGTGTACAAAGTTTCTGTTATTCTCCTAATGACAAACTAAATAATGATGACTTCACTCACTGGCAGTTATCCTAGCTATGTAAAATTTCTTCTCTATCTAAATGCTAACTCAAAATCCAAATTGTAACTATAACTACCTGTCCCTGTCCTAGGTGACTCATATATAGAAGGTACAGACACTACAAATAAATGAACATTTCTCACTCTCAGGTGAATTATACCCTGATGATTATTCTTCCTGCCAGTGTGCTAATCTTGATATGCTAAGTGTCAAAGACAATTCATTAATTCATTTACCCTTGAGAAACGACCTTGACACTTTCACTAATTAACTCTTACATCAACATTTGTGTATTCAACCATGAAAAGATTCCAGACACATAATAATACATAATCGCATTAATAAATGTTATGATGGTAAATCTGTGAAATACCTGGTTTGCTATATTGTATTGAACTGGCCATTTGAAATGCCTGAATGAAGTAATAACATATTTGTAATAATAAAATAAACTAAGAACAATAATTATAGTTACATCAATGAACTAAGTAAGGATTACTGATGGATTTATCCATAAGCTGACATTTTGGTTCATATTATCTAAAATATTATTTTCAGTATTTTATTACTTGGTAATATTATACTGAAAATGTGAAGTAACATCATTAAACCTGGAAAAAAATGATGTAATAAAAAAGTAAACAATGCAAATATTGTTAATTTTTCCTGGCTCAGTAGAATGGGAAAAAAATGATTTGCTTTGTTTCTCCATCTTTCTGCATGTTTAAAATATTTAATGATTATGAATAAACATTTTTAGCGAACCTGTGAGCTTATGCGATGGCGCAGCGTCGTCCGTCCGTCGTCAGCCGTCTGCCATCCGCCGTCCAGGGCTGGCTTTCCGCCGTCCATGGCTGTAAGTCAGAAACTCTCGGAGCTAGCAGCTCCAAATTACATGTAAGAATTGGTCACATGTGAAACTTGGTGCCCTGGAGCTTATTATTGGGTATCTGCATTAATTTAGATTTTATAGAGGAAAAACTTAAAAACCCCTATAAAATCTTCTTCTCTGAAACTGTCCAGCCAAATTGTCCAATATTTCACAGAAATGATCTCTGGAACAATCTCTCTCAAGTTTGGTTGAATGGTTCCAGTTCAGAGATTTTTGGCCGAGTTACAGGAGGTTGAACTTAGTCATCTTGTCCAAAAAAGCACACTAAAATTAAAATCTCAGAAACGGCTAGAGCTATAATGACCAAATTTTATACCAATGTTTGTCACAAAAGTCATATCTGATTTTGAGGTATTGGTGGCGCCACCTACATTGATGTGTTTTTTACAAGCGAAAATGTAATTTTAAACTCTTCTAGCTTATACACTGATTTATGATGAAACTGTTCAGCTGATTGGTTTAAACTTTACAAGAATTATTCTATGGTAGGGTTCTGCCAGTTTTATCAGAATAGATTGGGTAAATACAGTTTTAAAAAAGCATTGTAGCCAATTGAAAAAGACTTTCTGTATTTGAAAACAGATTTGACTTCATGCAGCCAAGTCAAGAGGTCACTCAGTACAAACAGGTGGGGTCCAGACATCACCATGGCAACTGACCTGGCTTCGGGGGGGGGGGGGGGTGTCTTGACAATGTGTCTAGACTAGACACAGCGTCTAGACGTCTGGATACAATGTTTAGATGCAGAATTCCCAGATTATTGGAACTATATCTTTCAACTGTTTGAAAAAACTTGGTTTGCATTTTAAGCAAATCGGGTTTATCATCAGGTCACATGTGAACTGCTGCGCCTTCATTTTTGGTTGACCTCTGACCTTTTCTTGCTGCCCAGTGTCCATTTGTGCGTCTGTTTCCACACATAAACCCACATATCTCAGGAACCGTTCGACCGATCAGGCTAAAAATTTTGCACAAATGTAGCCCTTTGATAGCTATATAACATACACTAAAAATGGTGGCGCCACCTGCAACCATTTTTGCACAGCGTCCATCTGTTCATCTGCCTTGGGAAAATATTACTCATATCTCAGCAGTGGTTTGACTTATCCACCTGAAATTTTGCAGGTTTATACATCCTGGACAGCTTTCTCGATTTTATGACAGGTGGCGCCACCTACATTCACATTTACTCTGCAGACATCCAAGCTCATATCTCAGGAACCGTTTGACCGATTGGGCCAAAATTTTGCATGTGTATAGATCTTTCATAGCTCTTCATCATAGGCAAAACTGGTGGTGCCACCTGAAACCACTTATGCACAGCGTCCATCTGTTCATCTGCCTTTGGATAAAATCACTCGAATCTCAGCAGTGGTTTGACTTATCCACCTGAAATTTTGCAGTTTTATACATCCTTGACAGGTTTCTCGATTTTATGACAGGTGTTGCCACCTACATTCACATTTACTCTGCAGACATCCAAGCTCATATCTCGGGAACCATTCGACCGATTAGGCCAAAATTTTGCATGTGTATAGATCTCACATAGCTCTTCATCATAGGCAAAACTGGTGGTGCCACCTGCAACCATTTATGCACAGCGTCCATCTGTTCATCTGCCTTAGGTTAAAATCTATCATATCTCAGCAGTGGTTTGACTTTTCCACTTGAAATTTTGCAGGTATTTTACATCTTCCTCGATTTTATGACAGGTGGCGCCACCTACAATCACATTTACTCTGCAAACATCAAAGCTCATATCTCGAGAACTGTTTGACCGATTAGGCCAAAATTTTGCATGTGTATAGATCTCACATAGCTCTTGGCGCCACCAAGATAAAATCGCTCATATCTCAGCAGAGGTATGACATATCCACCTGAAATTTTGCAGGTTTATACATCATGGACAGGTTTCTCGATTTTATGACAGGTGGCGCCACCTACATTCACATTTACTCTGCAGACATCCAAGCTCATATCTGGGTAACCATTTGACCGATTAGGCCAAAATTTTGCATGTGTATAGATCTCACATAGCTCTTCATCATAGGCAAAACTGGTGGTGCCACCTGCAACCATTTATGCACAGCATCCATCTGTTCATCTGCCTTAGGTTAAAATCACTCATATCTCAGCAGTGGTTTGACTTATCCACCTGAAATTTTGCAGGTATTTTACATCCTTGACAGCTTTCTCGATTTAATGACAGGTGTTGCCACCTACATTCACATTTACTCTGCAGACATCCAAGCTCATATCTCGGGAACCGTTTGACCAATTAGGCCAAAATTTTGCATGTGTATAGATTTCACATAGCTCTTCATCATAGGCAAAACTGGTGGTGCCACCTGCAACCATTTATGCACAGCGTCCATCTGTTCATCTGCCTTAGGTTAAAATCACTCATATCTCAGCAGTGGTTTGACTTTTCCACTTGAAATTTTGCAGGTATTTTACATCTTCCTCGATTTTATGACAGGTGGCACCACCTACATTCACGTTTACTCTGCAGACATTCAAGCTCATATCTCGGGAACCATTTGACCAATTGGGCCAAAATTTTGCTTGTGTATAGATCTCACATACCTCTTCATCATAGGCAAAACTGGTGGTGCCACCTGCAACCACTTATGCACAGCATCCATCTGTTCATCTCCCTTTGGATAATATCACCCATATCTCAGCAGTGGTTTGATTTATCCACCTGAAATTTTGCAGGTTTATACATCCTGGACAGCTTTCTCGATTTATGACAGGCGGCGCCACCTACATTCACATTTACACTGCAGACATCCAAGCTCATATCTCGGGAACCATTTGACTGATTGGGCAAAAAGTTTGCACGTGTATAGATCTCACATAGCTCTTCATCATAGGCAAAACTGGTGGCGCCATCTGCAACCACTTATGCACAGTGCCCATCTGTTCATCTGCCTTAGGATAAAATCGCTCATATCTCAGCAGAGGTTTGACATATCCACCTGAAATTTTGCAGGTTTATACATCATGGACAGGTTTCTTGATTTTATGACAGGTGGCGCCACCTACATTCACATTTACTCTGCAGACATCCAAGCTCATATCTGGGTAACCATTTGACCGATTAGGCCAAAATTTTGCATGTGTATAGATCTCACATAGCTCTTCATCATAGGCAAAACTGGTGGTGCCACCTGCAACCATTTATGCACAGCATCCATCTGTTCATCTGCCTTAGGTTAAAATCACTCATATCTCAGCAGTGGTTTGACTTATCCACCTGAAATTTTGCAGGTATTTTACATCCTTGACAGCTTTCTCGATTTAATGACAGGTGTTGCCACCTACATTCACATTTACTCTGCAGACATCCAAGCTCATATCTCGAGAACCGTTTGACCGATTAGGCCAAAATTTTGCATGTGTATAGATCTCACATAGCTCTTGGCGCCACCAAGATAAAATCGCTCATATCTCAGCAGAGGTTTGACATATCCACCTGAAATTTTGCAGGTTTATACATCATGGACAGGTTTCTCGATTGTATGACAGGTGGCGCCACCTACATTCACATTTACACTGCAGACATCCAAGCTCATATCTTGGTAACCATTTGACCGATTAGGCCAAAATTTTGCATGTGTGTAGATCTCACATAGCTCTTCATCATAGGCAAAACTGGTGGTGCCACCTGCAACCATTTATGCACAGCATCCATCTGTTCATCTGCCTTGGGATAAAATCACTCATATCTCAGCAGTGGTTTGACTTATCCGCCTGAAATTTTGCAGGTTTATACATCCTGGACAATTTTCTCGATTTTATGACAGGTGGCACCACCTACATTCGCGTTAAAGCTGCAGACATCCATGGTAATACACAACACACCACGCTCTATTCCCCTTGCCACTTAATCCATGCCTCACTTCACCCGTCCCACTCTGATTTCTGCGGATACACATAGTGGCTTGTCGACTACCCATATTCTGGTTTTAAGATGTCCTAGTCCGAAACTTGCAGGTCAGAAACGTCCATTTTGCTGAAATCATAATGACTAAGGTAGATATGCAGGACTTAGGAGGATCAATATTAAATTTTAAAAATAAACCTCCATTCGTACTCCTAAACTTTGCACAGGTTCGCATTAGGCTTGTAGGCCTTGTTTCTTAAAAGCACTGTTGAATTAAATTTCATAACCTGTATTTATATGCAAGGGTATTGAAACTTACACCATCCCCTTCTTCACCCCACTGAGTCCTAACTCCTTGGCAATGTGAATAGTTCTATTGCTTTTGCATAAAATTAAATAATCAAAGAAAATACCTACAGAGAGACAGAGGCATTGTATATCCAATCATACCCCCCCCCCCCCAAATCAAGTCATTCTACCTGTGGGGTGGGGACGTTATGGCAACTTTATACATATCATAAAATTGAAAAAAAAAAATTACTAAATAGATTGGATCTCATTAGAAATTGTGAAAACTGTTGAGCTGTCAACAGCTTATCAAAAAAGGTAACCAATGGAAATGCATGGTCAGATCTCAAAATATTATTTGCAACAATATCTTCAATCATATCAACCAACCATGGCCTAGATTACCTCTTCCTCTCAAACTTTATCTACATTTCATAATATTTTAGATTTTAACCTTCCAGGTGTTTAGGTACTATTGAATGGTCTGTGCCCCCCCCCCCCCCCTTCTCTTTATAACCTGCCTTGCTGCCCTCACTATTCCCTTCTCCGAACCCCATCCCAATGTCAGCCTCAGTTAACAAAAACAAGATGAATCTGATATATTCATATTTTTAGCGAACTTGTGAGCTTATGCGATGGTGCGGCGTCGTTCGTCGTCTGTATGTTAACCATAGCTTTCTCAAAAACGGCAGGAGCCTGCATCACCAAATTTTTTGTAAATAATCAGTCATCCAAAAAACTAAATTGGATTTTGTTTATTTTTTTCTAACTGCATTTTCTTAGATTTTATAGGGAAAAAACTAAAAAAGCTTTAAAAATCTTCTTCTCTGAAACTGTCCAGCCAAATTGTCCAATATTTCACAGAAATGATCCGTGGAACAATCTTTCTTAAGTTTGTTCAAATGGTTTCAGTTCGGAGATTTTTGGCCAAGTTACAAGAGGTTGACTTTGTTAACTGTGCAAAAAAGCATATTAAAATTTAAATCTCAGAAACGGCTGGAGCTATCGTAACCAAATTTTATGCCAATGTTGGTCACATAGGTCATATCTGAAATTGAGGTACTGGTGGCGCCACCTGCATCAGCTTTTTTTGTACGGGGTCATCAGTGCCTGTATCACACTGAGGGCTACAAAAAACTTCTTCTCTAAAACCATATGGCCAAAATGTTTAAAATAGCACAGAAATGATCCTAGGGTAGTGCTTTATGAAGTTTGTTCAAATGGTCTCTTTTCAGTGACTTTTGGGTGAGTTATGGGAAGCTGAATTCAGTCATATGCCATAACAGCCCATTTTAGCTCAGTGGTACCTATGAGGGCTCCAGACCTATTGAATTACAGACTTGTTGGAATTCATATATGGCCACCACAGCCCAATCGCTGATTTTCTTTGCACGCAATAACTCAACAACAACATATTGCAGCTTTCCGTAATTCACAGGGATGATTGGTACCTATGAGGGCTCCAGACCTATTGAATTACAGACTTGTTGGAATTCATATATGGCCACCACAGCCCAGTCGCTGATTTTCTTTTGCACGCAATAAATCAACAACAACATACTGCAGCTTTCCGTAATTCACAGGGATGATTGGTACCTATGAGGGTTCCAGACCCATTGAATTACAAACTTGTCGGAATTCAAATATGGCCACCACAGCCCAAATGCTGATTTTATTTTGCGCACAATAACTCAATAACAACATACTGCAGCTTTCCAAAATTCACAGGGATTGTTGGTATACCTATGAGGGTTCCAGACCTATTGAATTACAGACCCGTCAGAATTCCAATATAGCCGCCACAGCCCAATGGCTGATTTTCTTTCGTGCGAGGTAACTCAACAACAGCCTACTGCATCTTTCCCAAATTCACCAGGATGATTGGTACTTATGAGGGCTCTAGACCTATTGAATAACAGACCTGTCTGAATTCCAATATGGCCTCCACAGCCCGATCGCTGATTTTCTTTCGTGCGAGGTAACTCAACAACAACCTACTGCAGCTTTCCCAAATTCACAGGGATGATTGGTACCTATAAGGGCTCCAAACCTGTTGAATCGCAGACCTGTCGGAATTCCAATATGGCCGCCACAGCCCAATTGGTGATTTTCTTTCGTGTGTGATAACTCAACAAAGACATCCTGCAGCTTTCCCAAATTCACAGGGATGATTGGTACGTGTAAGGGCTCAAGACCTTTTGAATTACAGACCTGTTGGAATTTCAATATGGCTGCCACTGCCCATTTGCTGATTTTCTTTCGTGCGTGATAACTAAACAACAAATTTTCAGCTTTACCAAATTTACAGGGATCATTGGTCCCTATGAGGGCTCTAGACCTATATATTGACAGATTTGCTCAAAATCAAATATGGCTAACAGACTACATTCAGTGATTTTCTATTGCACACATTATTTCAGATATATCTTCTTTAATCCAGTATGATTTTTTCCCTCATGCATATCGATAAAAACCTGTTTCTGTTTCTGATATTTTTCAAATTTAACTTCATTTTTCACCCATGTGTAAACTAGTCCAGCACTAGCAGAAACGCTGGCCCCTCTGAGGACCATTGTCCGACCACATCTAGTTATCCTTAGATGTTGATAATTCAAGTTTGTTCAAATGATTTTGGTTCAGTAATTTTTAGCTCAGCTGACTATAAGTCATCTGAGCTATTGTCGTGGTCCATTTTCCGTTGTCCGTCCATCTGTCTGTCCGTCCGTCCATCCGTCCATAAGACTAGCACATTTCGACACCATTGGACCTACGAATCTGAAATTTGCCATACAATTAGATGTCCCCAAAATCTCCTACCATGCCGAAAATTGGGTCAATAGGACTTCGTTCCTTTGAGATATTAAGGAAAAACCTCAATTTTTTATTAGAAATATATTTTCACACTTCAGGACTGCCTAATATCAAAAGCACTCATCTGGTTTTCTTCATATTTACCATAAATATTCCTCTATATAGTTCCTATGTACATGCCAGAAATTAAGTCAGTATTATTTAATTTAAAAAAGTTATGGGCCCAAACATGATGGACTTTGTAAAAAAAATCAGGAAAGATATTTGGTCACTTAAGACCAAAAGTGTTAAAGGTAGGGACTTTTTTTTCAGTAATACAACTTAAATTGATCAAAATTCAATTGTATACCAAAAATTAGATCAAAATCTGTTAAAATTTTTTTAAATATTGAAAAAAATATAAATTGGTACCTTAAATTTTGCCCAAGTTTGACCATGGCACGTTTTTTTCCTGTAAGTACTGTGAATTTAATTTTCACAGCATGTTTTTGATAGCATTTTGTCTGTTAACACCAAAAATTTGAAACCAGTTGATCGAAAACTGTAGATTTTATTCAAGTTTTCAAGCACCATGTCACATCAAATTTACATCAAGCTAGTGTTATGCAGTTTGCTAGAGCTCAGCTCCCCAGCTTCAGCTCTAAGTTCCTTAAATTTAGCATACAGTTAGATGTCTCCAAAATCCCCTACCATGCCAAGAATTTTATCACTAGGACTTAATTCCTTCGAAATATTAATGAAAAACTTCATTTTTCCATTAAAAACCCATTGTTCCACTGTAAGACTGCCTAATATTAAAACCACTGATCTGACTTTGATCATATATAATATACATATTTTTCTATACATTCACTATGCACATGCCAGAAATGATGTCAGTATCGTGTAATTGATTTAAGTTATGGGCCCAAACATAATGCACTTTTTAAAAAGATCAAGAAATATATTTACTCCCTTAACAAGAGGATTGCTGAAGCTAGAGATTTTTTGTCAGGGATGTAACATTATTGAATCAAGATTCAATTGAATACTTAAAATTAGTTCTGAATTTTTCAAATTTTTTAGTAATTAGTATAAATATAAAATAAGTACCTTAAATTTTGCCCAACTTTGACCATGGCACGTTTGTTTCCTGAGAGCACTTTTGATATAATTTTCATATTATGCACACATAATGATTTCAACTTTGTTGTTTAGAAAGCTGAAAGAAATTGGCCAAATATTGTAGCTTTTATTAATGTTTTTATGAGACAATGTCAGACCCAGGCTTAATCCAGCCCCTCTGCAGTCACCTGTATGTTGACCTTGTTGACCTTTCATCAGATTATGCATGTTTGAGCGAAGCATACACTGGGGAAGCCAGGCAGCTAATGCCCAGCCACATATGATCCAGGTGTCCAACCCAACTCATCTAGTAGTTGTTTTGAAAAACAACATAACAATAAACAATAAATTAATAATTTTGTATTGGTTTTTTTATAACAAATTAAAGAAAAATTTATAGAAAAGGAATTTGTTCGTTGATGAGTAACAGAAAATTAACTTGCAGTTACTGATGATGTAAGAATCTTGTATGGATGGATAGAATGTCAATGTCAGTGTTATTCCAAATAACACCATGCAGTCACCTATGGTATTTTTCAGTGAAATTTTAATGATAAAAGAATAAATCATATTATTCATTACTAATCATTAGGGATCATATGAAGGAAATTAATGATAGACAAAGATGCAGTTGATAATATTTATCTAGATTCTTACTGTGTCTAGTGTGTAGATTGATTTGAAAGTAGTCCAAAGTGAATATATTACATTTATTTTTTTTAACATAAGTAAAAGCCATAAAACCAGGTACTTATGATCGTTATTTAAATTTGTGAATTTTGTATATTCTGGATTCTCAACATCTTTGTTTGGCTAAAACTGAATAAATACTAGACATGGTGCAAATGCTTTGCAAATGTATTTGAATACGAATATGAATATGTACTGCATTATAAAATTTTATTGCATAAGAATGGGAATTCAGGTAAAAAAATGAAAGTATTTGAATACCAGTGCAGATACTTTCAAAATGTATTCATGAATGCATTCATGAATATATTCTATAATATTATTTCAATAATCATTTCCGTTATATTTTATTTTAAAAAATCATATGATTTTCTTATTATTTTTTTAATAAAAATTATATTGGCACAATATTTGTTATTAAATTTTAATAAATAGTTAAACTCTTTTATTATATGTGCTGCTTATAAGTTATATGGCCAAGTCAAAATCTGTGTGACAATAGCACTCCATTTGTTAGCGAACCTGTGAGCTTATGCGATGGTGTGGCTACGGCCGTCGTCTGTACGTTAACCCATACTATCTTGAAAACGGCAAGAGGTAGCATCACGAAATTTTATGCAAAAAATTAGTCATCTAAAAAACTATATCGGATTCTGCTTATTTTTTGGCTAACTGCATTTTCTTACATTTTATAGGGAAAAAGCTAAAAAAGCTTTAAAAATGTTCTTCTTCAAAACTGTTCAGCCAAATTGTCCAATATTTCACAGAAATGATTCCTGAAATAGTTCGGTGATTTTTGGCCGAATTACAGGAAGTTTAACTTAGTCATCTGTTCATAAAAGCATACTAAAATTACAATCTCAGAAAAGGCTGGAGCTATCATCACCAAATTTTATGCCAATGTTGTTCACATGAGACATATCTGAAATTGAGGTATTGGTGGCGCCACCTGCATCATCAACCTTTTTTGTATGGGGGTCATCAGTACCCGTATCATACTGATGGCTACAAATAACTTCTTCTCTGAAACCATGTGGCCAAATAGTTTAATATCGCACAGAAATGATCCTAGGGTAGTGCTTTCTGAAATTTGTTCAAATGGTCTAAGTTCAGTGACTTTTGGTAAGTTATGGGAAGCTAAATTTAGTCATATGCTGTAACAGCCCATTTTAGCTCAGTGGCTACAAAGATATTCTCCTAAAAAACCAATGGGCCAAATTCTTAAATCTGACACATTAATTATCCTTAAATGTTGATAATTCAAGTTTGTTCAAATGGTTTTGGTTCAGTGATTTTTGGCTGAGTTATGGGAAGCTTAACTTAGCCATTTTGCTGTATTTTCCCATATGAGTTATAAACCTGTAAAATTTTTTTTGACTGACCCTACTGAGGCCAATTTGTTTAATATTTTACAAGAATAATCCCCTGAATACGTCTTATAATAATTGTCTTTTATGGTTCCAAAGAATGAATTTTGGCTGAATTATAAAGGTTCAATTGAGTCATTTTACCATATATGTTAGCTGTGTGAAGAAGATACACAGATACATCTAGATACATCTAGATACATCTAGACTGGCACCAGTTTATCAGCATTTATTACATCATGCCTCTAGACATTTAGATTTCAGGTTATCTATGGTTAATATTGACAAGAATGTTTTTTAAAAGCTTTTAAAAAATGTAGATTTATGATTTTTAGATATTCCTCATGCCAGGCAATGTTTACAATCACAGCCATACAGCTCTCTGTGGGTATATAAAGACGGCTGTACATGGATTATAAATAATTGGTATCCATAGTCAAATTATTTCAAGATTTTGCCATCAGTGAGATGTATCTGTATTACAATTTTGCATTCAATATGCATCTGTATTAATTTTTAGTGAACCTGTGAATTAATGCGATGGTGTGGCGGCGTTTGTCTTCTGTAAGTTTACCCATACTATTTTGAAAATGATTGGAGCTAGCATCATGAAATTTAATGCAAAAAATTAGCCATCTAAAAATTTTCTTAAATTTTACAGAGAAAAAGCTAAAAAAACCTTTAAAAATCTTCTCCTCGGAAACACTCAAGCCAAATTGTTCAATATTTCACAGAAATAATCTTTTATACCATCTCCCTAAATTTTGTTCAGGAAGTTGAACTTAGTCATCTGTCCAAAAAAGCATACTAAAATGACAGTCTCAGAAACAGCCAGAGATCATCACCAAATTTTTTGCCAATGTTGGTCACATGAGTTATATATGAAATTCAGGTATTGGTGGCACCACCTGAATTGACCTATTTTTGTACGGGGGTCATTGGTCATCTGTACATTAATCCATAATTTCTCAGGAATAGCAGGAGCTACCATTCCCAGATTTCATGCAATAATCTGTCACATATCAAATTTTGTGGGATTCAGCTTATTTTTTTTGCTATCTGCATTTACTTAGATTTTATAAGGAAAAAGCTGACAATATTTTAAAAGTCGTCTTCTTGTAGTCGGTCCAGCCAAATTGTTAAATATTTTACATAAATTGTCCCAGAGGCAAGCCCTCTCAAGTTTGTTCAAATGATTTGCATTTGATGAATTTTAGTGGAGTTACACAAATTTGAACAGTCATTCGGCCAAGTAAGCATACTGACATAGTACTCTCAGAAATGACAGAAGCTAGCATTACCAGGTATTGTGCAAATGTTGGTCACATGACTCATATTTGAAGTTGTAGATTTAGTGGTGCCACCTACATTAACCTGTTTTTTATGGGCAAAAAAACTCATAATTTTAGCCTCTTTCAGCTTAATGATGAAACTGTCAAGTTGAATTGTTCAATTTTTCAAAAGAATTATCCTAGGACATGTTTTTTCAATCATATCAGAATATACTGAGTTTGTTGATTTTTGGTTGAGTTGTGAAAAGCTTAAGTTGGTCTTATGGCCATTATTATGTCTTTTTCAAACTGAGGACTGCAATAGTGTTCTTCTACAAAATTATTATTTCAGTTATATCTTCTGTAACATTGCACAAAAATTATTCATAGGTGGCCTTTGTTCAAGTTTACTAGAATGATTTTTGGCAGAACTATTGGACCTTTAACAATGAAAGTACTGCATCTTTTATTATTCTAGATATTTTGATAAAAAGTTTATGAATATGTCGGCTTGAAAAAAAAAATTTTAACCTAAGTCTTTCAGTATGTGTAAACAGATATACCAACAGGCCAATATTGAATCTGTATCTTTAAATAGGTTTAGAAACTGCCAACTGTTTCAGATTTGGGAACAGATCAAGAGTTCATTCAGTGCAGCCAGATATAGGTCAAGAGTTCAATCAGTGCAGCCAAGCACATGGCATGTGATCACCTCATGGGTGACATGTTTACACCTCATGGGCACCATGTGATCACTTCATGGGTGTCAAGCCCATGGGGCAGGGGCAGGGCCCCTGCATGAGCTTATGCAATGGTGTGGCTACTATTTCAGATTTGGCAACAGGCTAGAGGTCAGTCTGGATCTATTTATAGCTTTGGCAGACTGCCAACTATATCAGATTAGGCAACAGGTCAAGAGTTCACTCAGTGCAGCCAGGTACAGGTCAAAAGTTCACTCAGTCTAGCCAGGTGCAGGTCATGAGTCCACTCAGTGCAGTAGTCTGAGGAAGCAATTTGTCACAGTTCACTCGGGGCAAAAGCCTTTCTCACCTAAGCCTGGTCAGCCCCATGCATCAGACTCAAGGTAAGTTTGATGTATTGGCCTAATATTTTGACCTGTCTATGTGTCTTTGATGGCTTTCTCGCTCACAAGACAGGTGTCGCCACCTACCATGACTTTTTTCACACGTTTTTCTCAGTAGGGGTTTGATATATCAGTCTGAAATTGGGCGTATGTATATATCTCTGATAGCTTTGTTGTATACAAGACTGGTTGTGCCAGCTACAATCTTTTTAGTGTTGTGTGCACCTATGCCAGAATTTCAGCAGTGATGTTTGTGTAATTGTTTCTTATTCAAAATGTTTAGTACTTGCATAGTTCAAATACATGAAAAGTAATGGTCCAGCATTGAAGCATTATACCTGGTGTATTTCCCAATGCACAGGTTCGCATTAGGCCTGTAGGCCTTGTTAATAAAATAAATGAAATCAATCCTCTTCCCTGTCTCCAAAGATACTATCAAAATCATACATAAGCTAAACACCAACAACTCATAATAAAGCTTATATTTATTACCACACAAAACAAGCATGTGCCTCTTTCCCAAATCATATTTTTTATCATATATAACAGCTGAGCGCCGTGACCTTGGGTTCCTTGTTGGCTGAGTTATGGGAAGCTGAACTTAGCCAGTTTGCTGTGTCTTCCTATATGAGTTATAAACCTGCAAAACGTTTTTAGACTGACACCACTGAAGCCAGTTTGTTTAATATTTTACAAGAATAAGCCCTACAATAATTCTTAAAATAATTGTCATTAATGGTTCCACATGAATGATTTCACTCAGTGCAGCCAGGTACAGGTCAAAAGTTCACTCAGTCTAGCCAGTTGCAGGTCAAGAGTTCACTCAGTGCAGTAGCTTGAGGCAGCTATTTGTCACAGGTCACTTGGGGGCAACTGTCTTACTCACCTTAGCCTTGTCAGCCCAGTGCATCAAAATCTTGGGAAGTTTGATGTATTGGACTGATATTTTGACCTGTCTATGCATCTTTGATGGTATTCTCATGTACAAGACAGGTGGTGCCACTTACATTGACTATTGCAGTGTATGCGCCTGCTTATTTCTACAGAGGAATTTGATACATCAGCCTAAAATTGGGCATGTTTATACATATCGGGTAGCTTTATAGTGCACAAGACTGGTGGCGCCACCTACAATAATTTTTGCACAGTGTATGTCCCTGCTTATTTCACAGGAGGGGTTTGGCATATCAGTCTGACATTGGGCATATGTATATATCTCTTCGTTGTATATAAGACTGGTGGTGCCAGCTACTATCATTGTATCCGCCAAAACAGAGTTTTGCAGATACTATGTTTTCAGTCAGACGCTGACGCTGCCGACATCACCGCATAGGTTTCCGGAGAACTCCTCCATAACCACTTGGCAGAAAATTTTTTTTAAATTTAGAATTATGATCGGTCACATGTGAACTGCTGCGCCCTCATTTGACCTCTGACCTTTCCTCTCTGCCCAGCGTCCATTTGTGGGTCTGTTTCCACACATAAACCCACAAATCTTGGGAACCGTTTGACCGATAAGGCTAAAGATTTTGCACAAATGAAGCCCTTGGAAAGCTTTATAACATACACTAAAAATGGTGGCGCCACCTGCAACCATTTTTGCACAGCATCCATCTGTTCATGTGCCTTGGGATAAAAAAACTCATATCTCTGCATTGGTTGGACTTATCCAACTGAAATTTTGCAAGTGTATACATCCTTGACAGCTTTCTTGATTTTATGACAGGTGGCGCCACCTACATTCACGTTTAAGCTGCAGACATCCAAGCTCATATCTCCGGAACCGTTTGACCAGTTGGGCCAAAATTTTGCATGTGTATAGATTTACCATAGCTCTTTATCATATGCAAAACTGGTGGCACCACCTGCAACCATTTTTGGACAGCGTCCATCTGTTCATCTGCCTTGGGATAAAATCACTCATATCTCGGCAGTGGTTTGACTTATCCACCTGATATTTTGCAGGTTTATAAATCCTGGACAGCTTTCTTGATTTTATGAAAGGTGGTGCCATCTACATTCATATTTAAGCTGCAGACAACCAAGCTCTATCTCAGGAACCATTTGACCAATTGGGCAAAAATTTTGCATGTTAATAGATCTCGCATAGCTCTTTATTATATGCAAAACTGGTGGCGCCACCTGCAATCATTTTTGCACAGCTACATCTCTTTGTTTGCCGCAGGATAAAAATCACTCATATCTCGGTAGTGGTTTGACATATCTGCCTAAAATTTTGCAGGTTTATACATCTTGGATAGCTTTCTGGAATTTATGGCAGGTGGTGCCACCTACATGTATGTATATGCTGCAGACATTCAGGCTTATATCTCAGGACTTGTTTGACTAATTGGGCAAAAATTTTGCATGTTTATAGATCTCACATAGCTCTTAATCATACACAAAATTGGTGGCGCCACCCGCCACCAATTTTGCACAGCATCCATCTGTTCATCTGTCTTGGGATAAAAACACTCGTATCTCTGCATTGGTTGGACTTATCCACCTGAAATTTTGCATGTGTATACATCCTGGACAGCTTGCTTGATTTTATGACAGGTGGCACCACCTACATTGACGTTTAAGCTGCAGACATCCAAGCTCATATCTCAGGAACCATTTGACAGATTGGGCAAAAATTTTGCATGTGTATAGATCTTCCATAGCTCTTTTATTATACGCAAAACTGATGGCGCCACCTGCAATCATTTTTGCACAGCGTCCATCTGTTTGCCGTGGGATAAAATCACTCATATCTTGGCAGTGGTTTGACTTATCCACCTGAAACTTTGCAGGTTTATACATCCTGGACAGGTTTCTCGATTTTATGACAGGTGGCGCCACCTACAGTCATGTTTACTCTGAAGATATCCAAGCTCATATCTCGGGAACCGTTTGACTGATTGGGCAAAAATTTTGCATGTGTATAGATCTCACATAGCTCTTTATCATAGGCAAAACTGGTGGCCCCACCTGCAACCATTTTTGCACAGCGTCCATCTATTCATCTGCCTTGGGATAAAATCACTCATATCTCAGCAGTGGTTGGACTAATCCACCTGAAATTTTGCAGGTTTATACATCCTGGACAGCTCTCTTGATTTTATGACAGGTGGCGCCACGTACATTCATGTTTACTCTGCAGGAATCCACGCTCATATCTCAGGAACCATTTGACCGATTGGGCCAAAATTTTGCATGTCTATAGATCTCACATAGCTCTTCATCATAGGCAAAACTGGTGGCACCACCTGCAACCACTTATGCACAGCGTCCATCTGTTCATCTGCCTTGGGATAAAATTACTCATATTTCAGAAGTGGTTTGACTTATCCACCTGAAATTTTGCAGGTTTATACATCCTGGACAGCTCTCTTGATTTTATGACAGGTGGCGCCACCTACAATCAGGTTAACTCTGCAGACATCCAAGCTCATATCTCGGGAACGGTTCGACCGATTGGGCCAAAATTTTGCATGTGTATAGATTTCATATAGCTCTTCATCTTAGGCAAAACTGGTGGCGCCACCTGCAACCATTTATGCACAGCGTCCATCTGTTCATCTGCCTTGGGATAAAATCACTCATATCTCAGCAGTGATTGGACTTTTCCACCTGAAATTTTGCAGGTTTATACATCCTGGACAGCTCTCTTGATTTTATGACTGGTGGCGCCACCTACATTCAGGTTAACTCTGCAGACATCCAAGCTCATATCTCGGGAACGGTTCGACCGATTGGGCCAAAATTTTGCATATGTATAGATCTCGCATAGCTCTTTAATATATGCAAAACTGGTGGCGCCACCTGCAATATTTTTTGCACAGCGTCCATCTGTTTGTTTGCCGCGGGATAAAAATCACTCATATCTCGGTAGTGGTTTGACATATCTGCCTAAAATTTTGCAGGTTTATACATCTTGGATAGCTTTCTGGATTTTGTGGCAGGTGGTGCCACCTACATGTATGTATATGCTGCAGACATTCAGGCTTATATCTCAGGACTTGTTTGACTGATTGGGCAAAAATTTTGCATGTTTATAGATCTCACATAGCTCTTAATCATACACAAAATTGGTGGCGCCACCCGCCACCAATTTTGCACAGCGTCCATCTGTTCATCTGCCTTGGGATAAAATCACTCAAATCTCAGCAGTTGTTGGACTTATACACCTGAAATTTTGCAGGTGTATACATTCTGGACAGCTTTCTCGATTTTATGACAGGTGGTGCCACCTACATTCATGTTTACTCTGCAGACATCCACGCTCATATCTCAGGAACCATTTGACCGATTGGGGCAAAATTTTGCATGTGTATAGATCTCACATAGCTCTTTATCATTGGGAAAACTGATGGCGCCACCTGCAACCACTTATGCACACCGTCCATCTGTTCATCTGTCTTGGGGTAAAATAACTCATATCTCAGCAGTGGTTTGACTTATCCACCTGAAATTTTGCAGGTTTATACATCATGGACAATTTTCTCGATTTTATGACAGGTGGCACCACCTACATTCACGTTTATGCTGCAGACATCCATGCTAATATGCAACACACCTCACTCTTTTCCCCTTGCCACTTAATCCATGCCTCCCTTCACCCGTCCCACTTTGATTTCTGTGGATACACATAGTCGCTTGTCGACTACCCATATTCTAGTTTTAAAATGTCCTAGTCTGAAACTTGCAGGTCAGAAATGTCCATTTTGCTGAAATCATAAAGACTAAGGTAGATATGCAGGACTTAAAGGATCAATATTAAATTTTAAAAATAAACCTCCATTCATACTCCCAAACTTTGCACAGGTTTGCATTAGGCCTGTAGGCCTTGTTTAAAAATGTCCTAGTCCAAAACTTGCAGGCCCGAAACGTCCATTTTGCTAACATCATAATGACTAAGGTAAATAAGCAGGACATAAGAGGATCAATATTAAATTTTAAAAATAAACCTCCATACTCCCAAACTTTGCACAGGTTCGCATTAGGCCTGTAGGCCTTGTTTAAATATTTAAGTAATTGTGAATGAACTTTTTTTATCCTGTAAGCATTGTTGAATTTAGTGAATATCCTATGTATATACACTATAATAATACAGAGATGTTGTAACTCCCATCATTTCTTCCCCCCCCCCCCCACTAACCACCACCACCACCAAGTCCCATCTGTGGACTGGGGACATTAGTTATATTTCAACTGTATACATTTCATAAAATAAAAAAAAATACTATATTTAATTATATATATTATAAAAAATAGATCCAATTGAACAAATGTGTAAACTACTGAACTGTCAACAGTTAATCAAAAGCCAACTAATGATCATGGTAATAGTACAGATCATTTGTTCACAAAATGCTCACATTCTTCAGTTTCAACATTACGAAATACATGGTCAAGTCACAAAATATTATTTGCAACAATTTCTTGCTCTTTTATACAAACCTATCATATAAACCAGCCATGGCCTATATTACCTCTTCCTCTCACAGTTTATCTCCATTTGATATTATTTTAGATTTTAACCTTCAAGGTCAACTTCAGCTGAGCATTGTGACCCATGGATCCCTTGTTTTTTTTCCAAATAATTCTGCTGCAATGTAGATAAAGTTATATGGCCATGTCAAAACCTATGTGGCAATAGCACACCAATTCAAAGTGTACGTAATATAAATGACCAGTCCCCTGTCTCTAAGGATATTATCAAAATCTTACATAACTTGAGTTAAACACTATCGACTCATAATACAGCTTAATTATATTACCACACAAAACCAGCATTTGCCTACCTCCCCTTCCAGATCATATTTTGTGATCATACATAACAGCTGAGCTCGTGACCAATGCGTCCCTTGTTTAGCTCAGCTGACTGTAAGTCAACTGAGGTATAGGTATGGCGCTTTGTCCGTTGTCTGTCTGGCCGTCCGGCTGCCTGGCTGTCCGTTAGCAGGGCACAAATCATAACCGCTGACCCTAGAAACCTGTAACTAAAGAAGAAATACACCGGCTTCTTTGGCTCAGGGGTAGAGCGCAGGACTCAAAGCCGGGAGATCGTGGGTTCGAATCTCAGTAGAGGTGATGAGGTTTTTCACTGTCGGCCCCACCCTGGGTGAGCGCTCTGCAGGTTTAATGGAAAGGCTGTGTCCCACTGCCGTGTATCACTCACATACGAGTGCATCTTTTGGGGGTTCCTCAGTGTTATGACCCAGCTATGGGGCTGATACACAAACAGGACCCTCAGGTGCGGTAGACACCGGGCCGGGGTGACACCAGGATACCATAAAAAATGATAGGAAGCGAGTGCTACCGCCCTGTCAAGTAGTCCCGAACCGAAATAGAAACTCTGCAGATGTACATACTAAGGTTAAGAATTAGATAAGTCAGCATTAAAAATGGAGGCGGTTACCTCCACCAAAAAAAAATTTAAAAAAAAATGAAGATCTAGGGAGGTCCATAAAAATTCTCCTTGGAAACCTGGAATTAGGTCATTGCGACCTATATCCTCGGAGCAGTCATGTCAGTTTCTCAGCTGTGATTCCATCTAGTGTCTCAAAACCTGGTGTGTTTATTGATCACAAGTGGATGCCCTATAGTAATCACCCTGTCTGTCTGTCTGTTGGTCTGTCTGTCCATACATCCATCCATCCAAACAAATTTGTTTCCAGACGATAACTCCAGGTTGGATTGACATATGGATTTCAAACATGACTTCATGGCCCACCACTATAGAAAGAACCTGTATATTTTTTGGGTGATGAGGTCAATGGTCAAGGTCCAGGACTCACTTATTTAAAAAGATTATGGCTGCATTTTAAGCCAAGCTTTCCATCCCAAACTTTCCATCTTGCACATTTAGCCGACTTGCCAGTATGGGGAGAGCATAAATGAATTTGGGGTCAAAGGTCAAGGTTACATGGGCCATCTGTTCACAAATTAGTTTTCAGATGATAATTCCAGTTTAGTGTGACATATTGGTTTCAAACCTAACTTATATATGGCTCACCACTAAAGTAAGAACCCTGTTGATTTCGGGGTCCAAAGGTTCAGGGTCACAGGACCCATTTCTTTAAAAGGAAAGTGTGTGCATTTCAAGCCAAACTTTTCATCACAAACTTGCATTGACCTTTTTTGCACGGGGTTCATCGGTCATCTGTACATTAACCCGTAATTTCTCAGGAATAGCAGGAGCTAGCATCCCCAGATTTTATGCATTAATCTGTCACATATCAAATGTGAGGGATTCAGCTTATTTTTTTTGCTGAGTTTACTTAGATTTTATAGGGGAAAAGCTGAAAAACCTTTAAAAGTCTTCTTCTTGTAAACGGTCCAGTCAAATTGTTCAATATTTACAGAAATGATCCCAGAGGCGAGCCCTCTCAAGTTTGTTCAAATGGTTTGGGTTTGATGAATTTTGGCGGAGTTACATGAATTTGAACTTAGTCATTAGGCCAAGTAAGCATACTGATATAGCAATCTAAGAAATGACTGAGCTAGCATTACCAAGTATTGTGCAAATGTTGGTCACATGACTCATATTTGAAATTGCCAATCTGTGAGCTTTTGCAATGGTGTGGCTACTATTACAGATTTGGCAACAGGCCAAAGGTCAGTCTGGATCTTTTTATAGCTTTGGCAGACTGCCAACTGTATCAGATTAGGCAACAGGTAAAGAGTTCACACAGTGCATCCAGGTACTGTAATCTGCACTAGTCAGTATCTGCACCAGTGAAGATTTGAGCTTAGTATTCTGTGCTAGTCAGTTTCTGTACTAATGAAGTTTGGAGATATGTAATCTGTATCTGTACTAATGAATATTACAGCAGAGTAATATATGCTAGTCAATGTTGTATTTGTGAAGCTTGGAGCTTAATAATGTATGCTAGTCAATGGTTGTACTAATGTACCTGGGTTGTTTGCAGGCGGTGCAGTCCGTCAACATGACACATGATACTGCTCATGCACAAATGGATGTCAAGTTCAGGTCACTCATCTGTTGTGGACTCAAGTAAGTGACCTTGACTAAAAGATGGTGGTGGATTCTGTGATGATTATTTAATTTAATTATTTCTTCTTTTTTAAACCACGGTTTAAAATGGAAACTTTAAACCTTGAAACTAGGTGTTTTATCCCACAAGCACGGTGCGGTTTTAAATCGAAGGTTTCCTGTATATCTTCCATGCAGACATAGTCAGAGGGCTGGTACTTGAGCGTCTTTGAAGGACAAACACGTAACAGATTTGCCAAAAAATAAGATTTAATATTCTTTTGTTACATTGATAAATGTGTATTTATACTTTAATCACAAAGTATACTGATTGTTTTTGCCAATATAGATCAAGTTGGCTGCGCAAATATCTAGATCCCAGAAACACAAGACATTTGCCTAAATATCCTCAGAAAATGTCATTTTGGGAATCCATATGGACAAAACGTGACAGAAGCAAGATTATTATTCATTTTTAAACTGGCACGTTTTGAAACTGTTGGACGTATACATTCAAAATTTGGTATTCAGTTAGATGTCTCTAAAATCTCCTACCATATTGAAAAATTGTGTCAGTAGGACTTCGTTCCTTTGAGCTGTTAAGGAAAACTCACAATTTTCCATTTTAAAGCTATTGTTACACTTCAAGACTGCCTAATATCAAAACCACTGATTCTTTATTGATCATATTGAATATATATATTCCTCTATATATTTTCTATGTACATACCAGAAATTTGGTCAGTATTGTGTAAATTCTTGAAGTTATGGGCCAAAACATAATGCACTTTGTAAAAAATCAGGAAATATAGTTACTGGCTTAACATGAAAATTATTGAAGCTGGAGACTTTCTAGCTCAGCTGACTATAAGTCATCTTGAGTCCATTGTTCGTTGTCTGTCCGTTTGTAGATGTGGCACGTTTTGAAACCACAAGACCTAGGAATCCAAAATTCAACATAATGTCAGATGTCCCCAAGATCTCCTACCAAGCCAAAAACTGGGTCTTTGTGACTTCGTTTCTTTGAGAAATTAAGGGAAAACGTCAATTTTTTAATAAAAACCTATTTTCATACTTCAGGACTGCCTAATATCAAAACCACTCATCTGTTTTTCCTCATACTTACCATAAATATTCCTCTATATAGTTCCTATGTACATGCCAGAAATTAGGTCTGTCTTATATAATTTCAAAAAAGTTATGGGCCCAAACATAATGCATTTTGTAAAAAAATTAGAAAAGATATTTGATCACTTAAAACAAAACATGTTAAAGCTAAGGACTTTTTTCCAGTAATATAACTTTAAATTATCAAAACTAAATTGTGTACCAAAAAATCAGATAAAAATCTTTTAATTTTTTTAAAATATTAGCAAAAATAAAAAATTGGTACCTGAAATTTTGCCCAGCTTTGACCATGGTTCGTTTTTTTCCTGTAACTGCTGTGGATTAAATTTTCTCAGCATGTATTTGTTAGCATTTCATCTGTTAACACCAAAAATTTGAAACCAGTTGATCAAATACTGGAGATTTTATTCAAATTTTTAAGCACCATGTCACATATTGTTTACATCAAGCTAGTGTTATGCAGTTTGCTAGAGCTCAGCTCCCCAGTTTCAGCTCTCATACAGTTAGATGCCTCCAAAATCCCCTACCATGCCAAGAATTTGGTCACTAGGACTTAATTCCTTCGAGATACTAATGAAAAACTTCATTTTTAGCGAACCTGTGAGCTTATGCGAAGGTGTGGCGTTGTCCGTCGTCCGTCGGCCGTCTGTTAACCCATACTATCTTGAAAACGGCAAGAATTAGCATAACAAAATTTTATGCAAAATATTAGTCGTCTGAAAAACTCTATCGGATATTGCTTATTTTTTGGCTAACTGCATTTTCTTAGATTTTATAGGGAAAAAGCTGAAAAACCTTTAAAAAAATCTTCTTCTCCAAAACTGTTCAGCCAAATTGTCCAATATTTCACAGAAATGATCCCTGGAACAATCTCTCTCAAGTTTGTTCGAATGGTTTAAGTTTGGTGATTTTTGGCTGAGTTACAGGAAGTTGAACTTAGTCATCTGTCCAAAAAAGCATACTAAAATTACATTGCTAAAATTACAATCTCAGAAATGGCTTGAGCAATCATCACCAAATTTTATGCCAATGTTGGTCACATGAGTCATATCTGAAATTGAGGTATTGGTGGCGCCACCTGCATCGGCCTTTTTTGTACGGGGGTCATCAGTGCCCGTATCATACTGACAGCTACAAATAACTTCTTCTCTGAAACAAAATGGCCTAATTGTTTATTATCGCACAGAAATGATCCTAGAGTAGTGCTTTCTGAAGATTGTTCAAATGGTCTCAGTTCAGTGACTTTTGGCTAAGGTATGGGAAGCTGAATTAAGTCATATGCCATAACAGCCCATTTTAGCTAAGTGGCTACAAAAATATTCTTCTCAAAAACCACTGGGCCAAATTCTTAAATCTCACACATTAATTATCCTTAGATGTTGATAATTCAAGTTTGTCCAAATGGTCTCAGTTCAGTGACTTTTGGCTGAGTTATGGGAAGCTGAATTTAGTCATGTGCCATAACAGCCCGTGTAAGCTAAGTGGCTACAAAAATCTTCTTCTCAAAAACCACAGGGCCAAATTCTTAAATCTCACACATTAATTATCCTTAGATGTTGATAATTCAAGTTTGTTCAAATAGTCTCAGTTCAGTGACTTTTGGCTGAGTTATGGGAAGCTTAATTTAGTCATATGCCATGACAGCCCATGTTAGCTAAGTGGCTACAAAAATCTTCTTCTCAAAAACCACTGGACCAAATTCTTAAATCTCACACATTAATTATCCTTAGAAGTTGATAATTCAAGTTTGTTCAAATGGTTTTGGTTCAATGATTTTTGGCTGAGTTATGGGAAGCTTAACTTAGCCATTTTTCTGTATTTTCCTATAAGAGTTATAAACCTGCAAAACATTTTGAAGGACACAACTGAGGCTAATTTGTTTAATATTTTACAACAACTTGAGCTAGCATCATGAAATTTAATGTAAAAAATTAGCCATCTGAAAAACTCTGCATTTTCTTAGATTTTATTGAGAAAAAGATAAAAAATTTTTTAAAATCTTCTCCTCCAAAACTGTCAAGCCAAATTGTTCAATATTTCACAGAAATAATCTCTTATACCATCTCTCTCAAGTTTGATCAAATGGTTAAATTTGGGTGAATTTTGGACGAGTTACAGGAAGTTGAACTTAGTCATCAGTCTAAAAAAGCATACTAAAATGAAAATCTCAGAAACGGCCAGAGCTTTCATCACCAAATTTTATGCTAGTGTTGGTCACATGAGTCATATATGAAATTCAGGTATTGGTGGCGCCACCTGCCTTGACCTTTTTTTGAACTGGGGTCATTTGTCATCTGTATATTAACCCATAGTTTCTCAGGAATAGCAGGAGCTACCATCCCCAGATTTTACGCAATAATCTCTCACATTTCAAATTTTGTGGGATTCAGCTTATTTTTTTGTTATCTGCATTCACTTAAATTTTATAGGGAAAAGGCTTAAAAACCTTTAAAAGTCTTCTACTTGTAAACAGTCCAGCCAAATTGTTCAATATTTAACAGAAATGATCCCAGAGGCAAGCCTTCTCAAGTTTGTTCAAACGGTTTGCATTTGATGAATTTTAGTGGAATTACACAATTTTGAACTTAGTTATTTGGCCAATTAAGCATACTGACATAGTAATCTCAAAAACGACAGAACCTAGCATTACCAAGTATTGTGCAAATGTTGGTCACATGACTCATACTTGAAGTTGAAGATTTTGTGTTGCCACCTACATTGACCTGATTTTTATTTGCAAAAACCTCGTAATTTTAACCTCTTTCAGCTGATAATTAATGTTTATGAAGAAACTGTCAAGTTGAATCGTTCAGTTTTTCAAAAGAATTATCCTAGGACATGGTTCTTTCAATCATATAAGAATAGATTGAGTTTGTTGATTTTTGGTTGAGTCATGAAAAGCTTAAGTTGGTCTTATGGCCATTATTATGTCTATTTCAAACTGAGGACTGCAATAGTGTTCTTCTACAAAATTGGTGTTTCAATTATAACTTCTGTGACATTGCACAAAAATTATTCCTTTGTGGCCTTTGTTCAAGTTTACTTGAATGATTTTTGGCAGAATTATTGGACCTTTAGCAATGAAAGAACTGCATTTTTTATTATTATAGATATTTTTGGTAAAAAGTTTATGAATATGTCAGCTTGAAAAAAAGCAGTTTAGCCAAAGTCTTTCAGTATGTGTAAACAGATTTACCAACAGGCAAAGATTGTGTCTGTATCATTAAATAGGTTGAAAAACTGCCAACTGTTTCAGATTAGGCAACAGATCAAGAGTTCATTCAGTGCAGCCAGATATAAGTCAAGAGTTCAGTCAGTGCAACCAAGCACAAGGCATGTGATCACTGCATGGGTGTCATGTGAACACCTCATGGCCAGCATGTGATCACCTCATGGGTAGCATGTGATCACCTCATGAGTATCATGTGATCATCTCATGGGTGTCATACCCCTCAGGGCTGCATGTGGAGCCAATCTGTGAGCTTATGCAATGATGTGGCTACTATTTCAGATTTGGCAACAGGCCAAAGGTCAGTCTGGATCTATTTATAGCTTCGACAGATTGCCAACTGTATCAGATTAGGTAACAGGTCAAGAGTTCCCTCAGTGCAGCAGGTACAGTTCAAAAGTTCACTCAGTCTAGCTAGTTCACTCAGTGCAGTAGCTGCATTCTATATATAGCGTTGGCAGACTGCCTACTGTGTCAGATTATGCAACAGGTCAAGAGTTCACTCAGTGCAGCCAGGTACAGGTCAAAAGTTCACTCAGTCTAGCCAGGTGCAGGTCGTGAGTTCACTTAGTGCAGTAGCCTGAGCTAGCAATTTGTCACAGTTCACTTGGGGCAACTGCCTTTCTCACCTAAGCCTGGTCAGCCCCATGCATCAGACTCAAGGTAAGTCTGATGTATTGGCCTGATATATTTGCCTGTCTGTGATGGCTTTCTTGTTCACAAGACAGGTGTCGCCACCTACAATGACTTTAGCACAATGTATGTGCCTCCTTATTTCTACAGAGGAATTTGATATAATCAGCCTGAAATTGGGCATATTTATATCTATCGAATAGCTTTGTCATATACAAGACTGATGGTGCCACCTACAATAAATTTTACACAGTGTTTCCCTGCTTATTTCTCAGGAGGGGTTTGATATATCAGTCTGAACTGGGGATATGTATATATCTCTGATAGCTTTGTTGTATACAAGACTGGTGGTGCCAGCTACAATCATTTTTAGCTCAGCTGACTGTAAGTCAACTGAGGTATAAGAATGGCGCCTGTCCGTCATCCGTCGGGACGTCCGGGCATCCGGCTGTCCGTTAGCAGGGCACAAAATGTAACGGCTGGTCCTAGAAACATCTAAGTGAAGATCCAGAGAGGTCAATGAAAATTTAATCAGAAACCTGAAATTAGGTCACTGCAACCTATATCCTTCGAGCTATGGGGCTTGAAAGTACCCCTCACAATAGTAAAATATTTGATACAAAACCTCCAAAATCTTGATAATTAATGCATGGTTTGTCATGAATCTTGCCTTGAATATTGACCATGACTAGTTTTGTCAGTTCCTGAAATGTGGTGGCGCCACCTGTATTTTTTCCTATTTTAACGAATATTTTTCTATTTATTTACTATAAAATGTCAACAATCATGTCAAATTCTCAGCTGTGATTACATCTGGTTTCCCAAAACCTGGTGTGTTTATTGATCACAAGTGGATGCCCTATCACCCTGTCTGTCTGTCTGTTTGTATGTATGTCTGTCTGTCAATCCATCCATCCACACAAATTTGTTTCCAGACGGTAACTCCAGGTTGGATTGGCACATGGATTTCAAACTTGACTTACACATGGCCCACCACTAAAGCAAGAACCTATATGATTTTGGGGTCATGAGGTCAATGGTCAAGGTCACAGGACTCACTTAATTAAAAAGATTATGGCTGCATTTTAAGCCAAGCTTTTAATCCCAAACTTTCCATCTTGCGCATTTAGCTGACTTGCCAGTATGGGGAGAGCATAAATTAATTTGGGGTCACAAGGTCAAAGGTCAAGGTCACAGGGGCCATCTGTTCACAAATTAGTTTCCAGATTATAACTCCAGTTTAGTTTGACATATTGGTTTCAAACTTAACTTATAAATGGCCTACTACTAAAGTAAGAACCATGTCGAATTTGGGGTCCAAAGGTCAAGGTCACAGGACCCATTTCTTTAAAAGAAATGTGTATGCATTTGAAGCCAAACTTTTCATTGCGAACCTTCCATCTTCAAGATATTGCTAACCTGCCACTAGGGGAAGATTTTTGTTTGATTTTTGGGTCATAGGTCAAGGTCACAGGGCCCATCCATTCACAAATTAGTTTATGGATGATAACTCTGCTTTGGACAGACAGACTGGCTTCAAACTTGATTTAATAATGACCAACCACATAAGTAAATTCATTTTGATTTTCATGGTCCAGCAATCTAAGTTGATGGTTACAGAAGCCACATCTTTAAAAAGATTGTGGATGCCCTGTATATCAAACTTTTCATCCTGAACTTTCCAACATTCACACATGGCTTACTTGCCCAAAGTGAGGAAACCTGTAGAATTTGAGGTTATCTGGTCAGAGGTCAGGGTCACTTTTTAAAAGATTGTTACAATAATCGTAATGCTGCAAGTTCAAGGATATTAAGTTCTAAGATTTTTTGGTCACAAGGTCATTGGTTAAGGTCACAGGACTGTCATTCTGAAAAATTTCTTAAAAAATATCCTTATAGACAAATTCAGCTAAGGGTCGAGACCCATGGGTCCCTAGTTGTGTTGTGTGCACCCATGCCAGAATTTCAGCAGTGATGTTTGTGTAATTGTTTCTTATTCAAAATGTTTAGTATCTGCATGGTTCACATACATGAGAAGAAATGGTCCAGTATTGAAGCATTATACCTGGTTTATTTCCCAATACACAGGTCCGCATTAGGCCTGTAGGCCTTGTTTGGTCATGAGATCAAAGGTCAAGGTAGCAAATCTCAACTTGTTTAAAAAGATTATGGCTGCATTTTAAGCCAAGTTTTTCATTCCAAACTTTCCATCTTGCACATTTAGCTGACTTGCCAGTGTGGGGAGAGCATAAATGCATTTGGGGTCCCAGGGTCAAGGGTCAAGGTCACAGGGGCCATCGGTTCACAGATCAGACTCCAGATGATAACTCCAGTTTGGTTTGACATATTGGTTTCAAACTTAAATTATATATGGCTCACCACTAGAGTAAGAACACTGTTGATTTTGGGGTCAAAATGTCAAAGGTCAAGGTCAGAGGACCTATTTCTTTTAAAGGAATGTGTATGCATTTCAAGCCAAACTTTTCATCACGAACCTTCTATCTTCCAGATATTATATTCACCTGCCAATAGGGGATAATTCTTTTCGATTTGGGGTCAAAGGTCACGGCCCATCCATTCACAAATTAGTTCATGGATGATAATTCTGCTTTGGATAGACAGATTGGCTTCAAACTTGATTTATTAATGACCCACCACTTAAGTATGAAACATTTTGATTTTCAGGGTCCAGAAGTCAAAGTTGAAAGTCACAGGAGCCAAATCTTTAAATCGATTGTGGATGCACTGTAAATCAAACTTTTCATCCAAAACTTTCCATCTTTCACACATGGCTTACTTGCTCAAAGTGGAAGAAATCTTTAGATTTTAGGGTAACCTGGTCAGAACTCAAGGTCACTGAACCCACTTTTTTTAAAAGATTATTACAGTAATCTAAATGCTGCAAGTTCAAAGATAATAAGTTCTAATATTTTTGGTCACAAGGTCATTTATTAGGGTCACAGAACTGTTATGCTGAAAAATTTTTGAAAAAAAATCCTAATAGAAAAATTCAGCTGAGTGTCGAGACCCCTGGGTCCCTTGTTCCTGTAAGCAATGTTGAATTAAATTTCATATCCTGTATGTATGATCACCAGTTGGAATTTTGTATTTGTTGTTCGGTCATATATTGTTGTGTGGGAGTTCCAGCAGCAGACTTGTTGATGATGTAACAAAGCTTTATTCCTTTTTCTTAATGTACAAAGTTTCTGTTATTCTTCTAATGACTAACTAAATGATGATGACTTCACTTGCTGGCAATGACCCTAGCTATGTAAAATATCTTCTATATCTAAATGTAGCTTAAGGCAACTTTAAACTCCAAACTGTAACTTTAACTGCCTGCATATATATATATATATATATATATATATATATTTATATATATATATATATATATATATATATATATATATATATATATATAGAAGGTAAAGACACTACAAATAAATGAACATTTCTCACTCTCAGGTGAAGTATACCCTGATGATTATTCTTTATGCCAGTGTGCTAATCTTGATGTGCTACGTGTCAAAGACAATTCATTGATTCATTTACCCTTGAGAGACTACCTTGACAGTCTCACTAATTAACTCTTACATGAACATTTGTTTATTCAACCATAAAAAGATTCCAGACACATAATAATACATAATTGCAATAATAAATGTTATGATGGTAAATCTGTGAAATACCTGGTTTACTAAATTGTATTGAACTGGCCATTTGAAATGCCTGAATGAAGTAATAACATATTTGTAATAATAAAATAAACTAAGAACAATAATTATAGTTACATCAATGAACTAAGTAAGGATTACTGATGGATTTATCCATAAGCTGACATTCTGGTTCTTGTTATCTAAAATGTTGTTTTAAGTATTTTGTTACTTGGTAATAGTATATGCAAGGGTGTTGTAACTTACACTATTCGGCATCCCCCCCCCCCTAGATTTATTAAATGATTATAGAAAGTGAAATAAAGTAATCTGTCCACTTGTCCAGCCATCTGTAAATATTTAATGTGGAACACAGTATCTCAAAAACATATATACTGTTTTTCCATGGCTTTCATGTCAGAGTATTAGTAAAGCAATCATATATTACTTGATTATCACCAAATTGCAGAATCATTGGGCTCACTGCTCACAGCTAGTCTACAGAAGATGTATCAGTGATGTGCTGTAGTTGTCCCTGGGCCATTATTGATCACAGCTAGTCTACAGTAGCTGTATCAGGGATGTGCTGTAGTTGTCCCCTGGCCATTACTGATCACAGCTAGTCTACTGTAGCTGTATCAGTGATGTGCTGTAGTTGCCCCTGGCCATTACTGATCACAGCTAGTCAACAGTAGATGTATCAGTGATGTGCTGTAGTTGTCCCCTGGCCATTACTGATCACAGCTAGTCAACAGTAGCTGTATCAGTGATGTGCTGTAGTTGCCCCTGGCCATTACTGATCACAGCTAGTCAACAGTAGCTGTATCAGTGATGTGCTGTAGTTGCCCCTGGCCATTACTGATCACAGCTAGTCTACAGTAGATGTATCAGTGATGTGCTGTAGTTGTCCCCTGGCCATTACTGATCACAGCTAGTCTACAGTAGATGTATCAGTGATGTGCTGTAGTTGTCCCCTGGCCATTACTGATCACAGCTAGTCAACAGTAGATGTATCAGTGATGTGCTGTAGTTGTCCTCTGGCCATTACTGATCACAGCTAGTCTACAGTAGATATATCACTCATGTGCTGTAGTTGTCCCTGGGCCATTATTGATCACAGCTAGTCTACAGTAAATGTATCAGTGATGTGCTGTAGTTGTCCCCTGGCCATTACTGATCCCAGCTAGTCAACAGTAGATGTATCAGTGATGTGCTGTAGTTGTCCCTGGGCCATTACTGATCCCAGCTAGTCAACAGTAGATGTATCAGTGATGTGCTGTAGTTGTCCCTGGGCCATTACTGATCCCAGCTAGTCAACAGTAGATGTATCAGTGATGTGCTGTAGTTGTCCCCTGGCCATTACTGATCCCAGCTAGTCAACAGTAGATGTATCAGTGATGTGCTGTAGTTGTCCCTGGGCCATTACTGATCACAGCTAGTCTACAGTAAATGTATCAGTGATGTGCTGTAGTTGTCCCCTGGCCATTACTGATCACAGCTAGTCAACAGTAGATGTATCAGTGATGTGCTGTAGTTGTCCCCTGGCCATTACTGATCCCAGCTAGTCAACAGTAGATGTATCAGTGATGTGCTGTAGTTGTCCCTGGGCCATTACTGATCACAGCTAGTCTACAGTAAATGTATCAGTGATGTGCTGTAGTTGTCCCCTGGCCATTACTGATCCCAGCTAGTCAACAGTAGATGTATCAGTGATGTGCTGTAGTTGTCCCCTGGCCATTACTGATCCCAGCTAGTCTACAGTAAATGTATCAGTGATGTGCTGTAGTTGTCCCCTGGCCATTACTGATCCCAGCTAGTCAACAGTAGATGTATCAGTGATGTGCTGTAGTTGTCCCCTGGCCATTACTGATCCCAGCTAGTCAACAGTAGATGTATCAGTGATGTGCTGTAGTTGTCCCCTGGCCATTACTGATCCCAGCTAGTCTACAGTAAATGTATCAGTGATGTGCTGTAGTTGTCCCCTGGCCATTACTGATCCCAGCTAGTCAACAGTAGATGTATCAGTGATGTGCTGTAGTTGTCCCCTGGCCATTACTGATCCCAGCTAGTCAACAGTAGATGTATCAGTGATGTGCTGTAGTTGTCCCTGGGCCATTATTGATCACAGCTAGTCTACAGTAAATGTATCAGTGATGTGCTGTAGTTGTCCCCTGGCCATTACTGATCCCAGCTAGTCAACAGTAGATGTATCAGTGATGTGCTGTAGTTGTCCCTGGGCCATTATTGATCACAGCTAGTCTACAGTAAATGTATCAGTGATGTGCTGTAGTTGTCCCCTGGCCATTACTGATCACAGCTAGTCTACAGTAGATGTATCAGTGATGTGCTGTAGTTGTCCCTTGGCCATTACTGATCACTTGTAGAACAAAGCCTTATTTTTATTTCAAGCCATTTATTTAGTCATCTTGTTCTTTAAATTTTATTAGATTCAACTATTGAGTGGGGTGGCATAATGGAAAGGGCACTGGACTTAACCCAGCAGTGAATGGGTACAAGTCATCGGTAGCAGGCAAATGTAGAATGAATGACCTTCTGGCACCTGATATTGCTGCTTGGGCTGTATGCTCCCCAGGGAGCTGAGCAAAACTACAAGAATATACAGGCCTGAAAGACGAGTCCACGGTGTGGTCGGATGAGACTGACATCGTCAGTGATCTCAGACTGTAAACCCCTACCTTTACCTTTTTAACTTGGAACAGAGTAGTTATATGTGACACCAGTTCTACCGGTAGTGTCTTTAGACTAGAATGTCACATGATTATTATGTAGGTGTCGCATCAGTGTTTGTGAATACTTAGTAAAATTGTATATTTCCACAGTGAGCAAGTCCTACACTTGTGGCTGGAGACCTTGTGTTCATGTGTAGAAGTTGTGGAGAAGTGGTATCATCCATGGTCATTCATGAGGAGTCCAGGCTGGGTCCAGATCAAGTGTGAATTAAGGTAAATACTCAGATATCAACCAATGAATCTATGAATGCTGTATATGGTATATCTGAAAGTTACACAGAATGTTTATGTTAACAGTAATAGTGCTGGATAAGTACAGTATTTGTGCATGTATAAGGCGAGAATTTTTTATTTCCATGCCAGTTGTACTTTCTGACTTGATTATCAGTGATTGTCGGCACAATGCTGATAAACTAGGCAATAAGCACATGTATCATATCAGAGACAACGTATCATGGACATCTTGACAGTCACATGCAAGGATGGATATCAGCCAATGTGTAAGCAGGCTTGTCAAGGCGGCAGTCTGCCAGGGCCTGTGTGAAGAAATGCTGTCCACTATCACAGTGGAAGGCCTAAGTACCAGTTGAATGTGCGTCAAAACACTCCAAGTGCTTGCAGTAGAAAGCTCCTCCCATTGTTGCGGGAGGAACTTAATGGACCTAAGATTGGCTAAATCTGAATAGAGTTATAAATGTGCCAACCAGTTTGTTCCCACAGTATACAGTTAAATAATGGAATTTTTAAAGTTTCTGAATGTTTCATTCTGATTACTCCAGTTATTAGACCATTTGTCCCTTGAAAAAAAGTAACTGAACTGTTGTAATGTTCCTGGTTTGAAATTCATGATTATTCCCAGACAACTCCAAGATTTCTGTCTATGAATCTGAAAACATCATCATGCAGCCGAATGTAATTTCAAAATGTCCACAGTTACCATACAGAAGCACAACTACACTTTGTCATGATTTCAAGTAAATTCTTGTGGAAAATGTGGTGAGGAATTTGTTACCTGAATCTTTCTGCAAGACCCAACAGGGCTCAAGCAAGGCAGACAGGTTGGCTGTTCCATTGAGAATCCACTGCATAATGGCTGCTGACAGCAATGTTACAGCCTCTTTTTTCAAATATTTTGATATTTCACATTGTGCTCATCACTAAAAATAGTAACTGAGGAGTCCAGTCTTGTGGGCTAAGAGCATGTATATCTGATCTGATAACTTTATTCTTTCAAGGAAGCCTGGGATGTACACATATGACAGCATGGGTCATCATTATACGGCATTAATCTGGTTACCGCTTATTTTCCTTCCTTGATGGCACAGTAGATTCAGTTCAGACATAATCAACATTTTTGCACTTAATATATTCAGTGGTAATTGTGGCTGCTGTTACAGTGTGAACAAATACCTTGTCATGGCAGTTTAATAATATTTACATCAGACAATTCAGAAAGTTTTGTTTTGTTAATGTCAGGGTAGCTTTGGTTTTGTGCTATGTACACTACTTGTGAATGCTGTTGTAGATACGCAAGGAATGTTAGGGGCAATCTGCTCCCTCAAATCCTGCAGAATACTGACATTTTATTGAACTAGATGTAATTTTTATGACACGCCAGTGTCACTATCCTCTAGTGAAGGACACTGTTGACAAGGTAGGTGCCAGCTCAGGGTTGACAATTGGACCTTAAAAATGACCTTTTGCTTTATACATGAGCTTGTCTTGTACATGCACAAGTACGGTAATGGACAAAGCTAATTTTAAAAGATGAATATGAAGCAATAATTAAAAGTTATATATTAAGCAATGATGTTTGTGCAATATTTATTCTTATTAGAAACAGTTACAGTTGTACATTTACATAAATACTAAATTGTGATATTGAGTTTGTATTCTTATGATATTGTTAGTATTCATGTGTCTAGCACTGTCTCCATTCGTTTTATTTATCCTTCAGATGTTGTAGTTTACATGTGTGTCTAGCACTGTCTCCATTCTCTTTATTTATCCGTCAGATGCTATAGTTTGCATGTCTGTCTAGCACTGTCTCCACCATTGCTGCTGTCTTTTTGTTCCCAAAGAGAATACTTGCAATTGTGATGCTCCATTCATCTTCCTTTAGCTCTTTGTAATATCTTGCCTGCCAGTATATTCTGATGAAGATTTTGATGGCTATATGGTTTGTTTTGTTTCCCCTGGTGGTGGAGTGGTACATTACTTGTTGAAGAAGAGAAGCAGTCACCTGACTGTGATTGCTCTATTTGTTTAGGTGTAACCTTCTACTGACCACTAGCCAGCCCTGTCTTATTTCACAAGATATTTGGTTTGTTTAGGTGTAACCTTCTACTGACCACTTGCCAGCCCTGTCTTATTCCACAAGATATTTGGTTTGTTTAGGTGTAACCTTCTACTGACCACTAGCCAGCCCTGTCTTATTCCACAAGATATTTGGTTTGTTTAGGTGTAATGTTCTACTGACCACTAGCCAGCCCTGTCGTATTCCACAAGATATTTGGTTTGTTTAGGTGAAATATTCTATCAACCACTAGCCAGCCCTGTCTTATTCCACAAAATATTTGGTTTGTTTAGGTGGAACGTTCTACTAACCACTAGCCAGCCGTCTTATTTCATAAGATATTTGGTTTGTTTAAGTGTAACGTTCTACTGACCACAAGCCAGCCCTGTCTTATTCAACTAGAAATTTTGTTTGTTAAGTGTAACGTTCTACTGACCACTAGTCAGCCCTGTCTTAATCCGCTAGAAATTTGGTTTGTTTAGGTGTAACCTTCAACTGACCACCAGCCAGCCCTGTCTTTTTCCGCAAGATATTTGGTTTGTTAAGGTGTAACCTTCAACTGACCATTAGCCAGCCCTGTCTTGTTCCACAAGAGATTTAGTTTGTTTAGGTGTAATGTTCTACTGACCACTTGCCAGCCCTGTCTTATTCTACAAGATATTTGGTTTGTTTAAGTGTAACCTTCTACTGACCACTTGCCAGCCCTGTCTTATTCCACAAGATATTTGGTTTGTTTAGGTGTAACCTTCTACTGACCACTAGCCAATCCTGTCTCATTCCACAAGATATTTGGTTTGTTTAAGTGTAACCTTTTACTGACCACTAGCCAGCCCTGTCTTATTCCACAAGATATTTGGTTTGTTTAGGTGTAACCTTCTACTGACCACTTGCCAGCCCGGTCTTATTCCACAAGATATTTGGTTTGTTTAGGTGTAACCTTCTACTGACCACTAGCCAGCCCTGTCTTATTCCACAAGATATTTGGTTTGTTTAGGTGTAACCTTCTACTGACCACTAGCCAGCCCTGTCTTATTCCACAAGATATTTGGTTTGTTTAGGTGTAATGTTCTACTGACCACTAGCCAGCCCTGTCGTATTCCACAAGATATTTGGTTTGTTTAGGTGAAATATTCTATCAACCACTAGCCAGCCCTGTCTTATTCCACAAAATATTTGGTTTGTTTAGGTGGAACGTTCTACTAACCACTAGCCAGCCGTCTTATTTCATAAGATATTTGGTTTGTTTAAGTGTAACGTTCTACTGACCACAAGCCAGCCCTGTCTTATTCAACTAGAAATTTTGTTTGTTAAGTGTAACGTTCTACTGACCACTAGTCAGCCCTGTCTTAATCCGCTAGAAATTTGGTTTGTTTAGGTGTAACCTTCAACTGACCACCAGCCAGCCCTGTCTTTTTCCGCAAGATATTTGGTTTGTTAAGGTGTAACCTTCAACTGACCATTAGCCAGCCCTGTCTTGTTCCACAAGAGATTTAGTTTGTTTAGGTGTAATGTTCTACTGACCACTTGCCAGCCCTGTCTTATTCTACAAGATATTTGGTTTGTTTAAGTGTAACCTTCTACTGACCACTTGCCAGCCCTGTCTTATTCCACAAGATATTTGGTTTGTTTAGGTGTAACCTTCTACTGACCACTAGCCAATCCTGTCTCATTCCACAAGATATTTGGTTTGTTTAAGTGTAACCTTTTACTGACCACTAGCCAGCCCTGTCTTATTCCACAAGATATTTGGTTTGTTTAGGTGTAACCTTCTACTGACCACTTGCCAGCCCGGTCTTATTCCACAAGATATTTGGTTTGTTTAGGTGTAACCTTCTACTGACCACTAGCCAGCCCTGTCTTATTCCACAAGATATTTGGTTTGTTTAGGTGTAACCTTCTACTGACCACTTGCCAGTCCTGTCTCATTCCACAAGATATTTGGTTTGTTTAGGTGTAACCTTCTACTGACCACTAGCCAGTCCTGTCTCATTCCACAAGATATTTGGTTTGTTTAGGTGTAACCTTCTACTGACCACTAGCCAGCCCTGTCTTATTCCACAAGATATTTGGTTTGTTTAGGTGTAACCTTCTACTGACCACTTGCCAGCCCTGTCTTATTCCACAAGATATTTGGTTTGTTTAGGTGTAACCTTCTACTGACCACTAGCCAGCCCTGTCTTATTCCACAAGATATTTGGTTTGTTTAGGTGTAACCTTCTACTGACCACTTGCCAGCCCTGTCTTATTCCACAAGATATTTGGTTTGTTTAGGTGTAACCTTCTACTGACCACTTGCCAGCCCTGTCTTATTCCACAAGATATTTGGTTTGTTTAGGTGTAACCTTCTACTGACCACTAGCCAGTCCTGTCTCATTCCACAAGATATTTGAATTGTTTAAGTGTAACCTTCTACTGACCACTAGCCAGTCCTGTCTCATTCCACAAGATATTTGGTTTGTTTAGGTGTAACCTTCTACTGACTACTAGCCAGTCCTGTCTCATTCCACAAGATATTTGGTTTGTTTAGGTGTAACCTTCTACTGACCACTTGCCAGCCCTGTCTCATTCCACAAGATATTTGGTTTGTTTAGGTGTAACCTTCTACTGACCACTAGCCAGTCCTGTCTCATTCCACAAGATATTTGGTTTGTTTAGGTGTAACCTTCTACTGACCACTAGCCATTCCTGTCTCATTCCACAAGATATTTGGTTTGTTTAGGTGTAACCTTCTACTGACCACTAGCCAGTCCTGTCTCATTCCACAAGATATTTGGTTTGTTTAGGTGTAACCTTCTACTGACCACTTGCCAGTCCTGTCTCATTCCACAAGATATTTGGTTTGTTTAGGTGTAACCTTCTACTGACCACTAGCCAGTCCTGTCTCATTCCACAAGATATTTGGTTTGTTTAGGTGTAACCTTCTACTGACCACTTGCCAGCCCTGTCTCATTCCACAAGATATTTGGTTTGTTCAGGTGTAACCTTCTACTGACCACTAGCCAGTCCTGTCTTATTCCACAAGATATTTGGTTTGTTTAGGTGGAACCTTTCACTGACCAGTAGCCAGCTCTGTCTTATTCCCTGAGATATTTTACTTGTTTAGTTTGTCTGAGTAAGTCAAACAGATGAACAATTTGATTGCACTTCAACCATTAGTGGCTCCCTCTTGTTGTTGGCTTAGTTGCTGCTTTTGTTGGGTATTTCAGAATATATTTATATTTTATCAAAGTTGTGTGTTAATTTGTTGTCTGTTGTTATTGTAATTCAGTCTGTTATTGTAATTCAGTCTATCTGTGTAGTTAAAGGTTTTAGATAAATTAACAAGGAAGTTGGTAAAACAAAGAATAACATTAATTTTACCCTCACAAATGTTAATCTCTACAAGTGGAACCCAACAGTGGCTAACCCAAAATTTGTATTTTCATCTCACCCTGACATTGTAGAAACTATGTAAACATCAAGTGAGCTCACTAGGTAAACCATCAAGTGAGCTCACTAGGTAAACCATCAAATGACCTCTGTATGTAAACCATCAAGTGACCTCTTTGTAAACCATCAAGTGACCACACTATGTAAACCATAAAGTGACCTCACCATACATACCATCAAAAGCCCTCACTATACAAACCATCAAGTGACCTCACTATGTAAACCTTCAAGTGAGCTCACTATGTAAACCATCAAGTTACCTCTCTATGTAAACCCACAAGTGAGCTCACTACTGTGGTTGCCTTTTTATTCACGAGGGTTTTAATTTTGCTATATTCGCGAAAGTGAAATAATCACAAATATGAAACCCTCGGGAATAAGATGCCCAATCAAATAAGATGACCTCTGAAAACAACCTCATATGCAACCTAAGTTGTGCCTGGTTTCGAAACTCGCCCATGGATTAGCTGTACACATAGACCGAACCAGTGATTAGTTTGGTATGGTAGGATTTTTTTTTTCTAAACTTTAAATCAATACTGATCCTGCTATACCTAGTTTCACATGATCTGTTGCAATCGCAAAAATGAAACCCTCGCAAAAACGTTCAAAATGAAGAAATTGAGAAATTTAAGTCTTGCGAAAATAAAGCCAACCAGTAAAGCGAAAGTATGTAAACCATCAAGTGACCTCACTATGTAAACCATCAAGTTACTTCTGCATGTAAACCATCTAGTGAGCTCACTATGTAAACCATCAAGTGAGCTCACTATGCAAACCATCAAGTGAGCTCACTATGCAAACCATCAAGTGAGCTCACTATGTAAACCGTTAAGTGAGCTCAATACGTAAACCATCAAGTGACCTCACTATGTAAACCATCAATTGACCTCACTATGTAAACCATCAAGTGTCCTCACTATGTAAAAATGGGGTCATGACCTCAACTAGGAGATTGACCTTGACCTTGAATAGATCCATTTTGGCGGAAAATCACACAAATTCTTAAATATCTCAAAATCTTTCCTGGATTGATCCAAAAATCAACTTGACTGAAGATCTAGGACAGTGTTGTCAGATACCGGAAACTGGTGGCGCAACCTGTTGTCCTTTTCTTGTTTTTGTGCCGTTTAGTACCCCTATCATTGGCACTTAACAGTACTGTGAACATTATAAGTCAAAAACTAATGTACAGATTTCTTTTATATTATGCATATATATAGATATGGGTTATGGGATGATGTATATTTATATTGGGGTCATGACCTTCCCTATGAAAGTGGCCTTGACCTTGAATATTGCCACATATGGTGAAAATCACATAAAAAGATTAATATCTCAATAAGAGATGCATGGATTGGTCCAAAAGTCAACTTGACCAAAGATCTTGGATAGTATTGTCATGTACAAGAAACTTGTGGTGCCACCTGTTATTCTTTTACTTGTTTTCATGCCGTTTAATACCCCAATCATTGCCACTTAACAGTACTGTGAGCATTATGAGTAAAAAACTAAAGGACATATTTCTTTTATATTATGCAAATACATAGACCTGGGTTATGGGATGATGTATTTATAAAATTGGGTCATGACCTTTCCTATGAGAGTGGCCTTGACCTTTAATTTTCCCATATATGGTGAAAATCACACAAAATCATTAATATCTCAGTAAGGGATGCATGGATTGGTCCAAAAATCAACTTGACCAAAGATCTTGGATAGTGTTGTCATGTACAAGAAACTGGTGGCGCCTCTTGTTATTCTTTTACTTGTTTTTGTGCAGTTAATACCTATCATTGCCACTTAACAGTACTATGAGCATTAAAAGTCAAAAACTAATGGACAGATTTCTTTCATATTATGCATATACCTAGACATGGGTTAGGGGATGATGTGTTTTGAAATTGGGGTCATGACCTTTTCTTTGAGAGGGACCTTTTCTATGAGAGTTGTCTGATATTAATAGCTGCTGAAGATGGGGGGGGGCCTATTCTGAAGGGGGGGGGGGGATTAATTGTCTGGGGATACTATGGCACCAATATCTAGTTGTGTAATCCATCAAGTGAGCTCACTATGTAAATGATCAAGTAACCTCTATGTGTAAACCATCAAGTAAGCTCTTTATGTAAACCATCAATTGACCTCACTATGTAAACCATAAATTGACCTCTCTATTTAAATCATCAAGTGACCTCACTATGTAAACCATCGAGTGAGCTCTTAAATAGTAAACCATAGGTGAGCTCACTGTGTAAACCAACAATTAAGTGACCTTTCTGTGTAAACCATCAATTAAGTGACCCCACTAAGTTAACCATCAAGTGACCTCTCTATGTAAACCATCAAGTGACATCACTGTGTAAACCATCGAGTGAGCTCTTAAATAGTAAACCATAGGTGACCTCACTATGTAAACAATCCAGTAACCTCACTATGTAACTGGTGCAGACACAGACCAGATGCCCTTCCATTTCAAACACAAGGGAGTCGCCTTTAACATGCTTTATTGCATAAAGCTGGCGTTCTGAAATTACAGAAACAATAAACAAGTCCTTAAAACCACATACTGACTTGTTGTGACCCTTACTGTTTATAATATAAAGACATATCTGTATGAGTGTACCGTAACATTCTATACTCTAAGCAAATAGTCTCTGAAATATCCATAACTAGAGTCCTATATAGATAGACAGCTTTAAGTTGAATTACAAAACATCAGTCCTATTGCAAGTATTATATCATACACTCCCTATTATTCAGTTTACCTAAACATTAATGTGCATGTTCAAATTGCAGTTATATTTACCTATGGTAACATTAATGACATATATAGCCATATAATAACGTTCTCTTTCTGGAAGAAGTTAAACTTAATCATAAATATTTAGAGCACTGTGAATCCTGACAATTAAATAATATAAGAGTCTCATATAGTCTCTGGTCTTACAGGTGTTATCATAATGAAAACTATCAATTAAGCAATTACCACAAATAAGCACTACAACACAGAATGATGTAACCTGTGAAATATTTAAACCACTTGAATGTAATATGACATATTGACAAGCCTGTATGCATCCTACATGCATCCAATTTAATGTGAAAGCCTTCTTACAATCTTAAACAATACCCCCAAATACTCAGTCAAATATTCCAATACAGACAGATAAACAATGTGATTAAATTTACTGCCGGTATACAAAGTCTCAAACGATATAGTAATCTACCCTGATTTACCTTTGGTTCAGACATCAAACGAATAATATTGCCAGAATACATGAACAGCACAGCAAACAAACATCTCGGAATACTTAAATTCGTCCTCAGTGTCAAACTCGCATATTAAATTAAGCTTTAATGCTGACAACCGTATGAAACTCATCCTCGGCGTCAAACTCAAACATATTAAACTCGACTGCAGTACAAAGTGGGATTCTTATGATTTCACATTTAAAGCATAACTTTTATAACTCACAGAGATGCAGTTTCACCGCACAATGCACACAAAATCAATAACAAGGCCACAATACCTGAGGAGTGAGTCTCCCTCGGCCCGAAACCACAAGAAATCGTCACAAGTGATGAAAAAGCGCCGCTGGACCGCTCACGGGTCCCGCGCCCCAAACCCCTCGACCTTCACCTTGCCAAACTCGCATTAAAACAAAAGGGGAGCGGTCCCAAAACCAATTACGCGGGACCATTCTCACTATGAAGTCGCGCTATACGAAACACCCTCCGGGGGCCAGAGATGGACGGATTATGACTCGGCTTCCAATAGCAGACAACATCTTTGGACTGACCGTTTGTATTCTCCGTTCTTGGTTCTGACCTTGACGTTCCTGATGATGCCGTCCTGCCCCGGATAGACCTCGAGAAGTCTGCCCATGTCCCACCTGCCTCGTGGCGCTGCTGAGTCTACGAGCAAGACAACATCTCCGGGTTTCAACTGTCGCCCCTTTGTTTTCCATTTGACTCGTCTGGTCAATGTCGGTAGATATTCTGATATGAAACGTTGCCATATCCGTTTGACCATGGCTTGTACGAATTCGAATCGCTTGTGTAAGTTCTTTGTTTCCTCAAATGGGCCTTGTGGTATGTCAACAGTAGCTCGTCCCAACAGAAAATGGTTTGGTGTTAGTGGCTGTAAGTCGTTTGGATCATTCGGAGAATAACCTATGGGTCTTGAATTTAACAAAGCCTTAACCTCTGCGAAAACTGTAGACATCTCGTTCCATGTCAGCCTTTGGTCTCCTATTACTTTCATTGCACGTTTTACCTGCTTTATGAGGCTTTCGTAGAATCCTCCCTGATTCGGGCTAAGTGGTGTGATAAACTTCCACGTCACCGAATGTAGCATCGCAAATTCCTTGAGTTCTTGACGCCCTGCTTGCACGAGTTTTTTAAGTTCCTTTTCTGTTCCGACGAATGACGTCCCATTGTCACTAATAATTGTAGTAGGCCATCCGTGCGTGCTAACAAAACGCCTGAGAGCCTGGAGGAAGGCCTGGGTTGATAAGTCGTCGACAATCTCCAAATGAACCGCGCGGACGGTTCCACACGTGAAAATTGCTCCCCAAGCCTTTCTGGATTGGGTCCTTCCGAACTTTAGGTTGAATGGCCCAAATAAGTCAACGCCTGTTGTTGTAAAGGGTGGTGATTGCACCCTCATTCTCTCTGGGGGAAGATCCGCCATGAGTGTAGTGTGTGGCGGTTGCCTTAACTTCCGACAAACAATACATTTCCTGACAATTAATTTTGCTAAATTCCGCCCTCGCGTTATCCAGTACCTCCGTCTTGCTTCACATAATGTCCTTTCTGCTCCTGGATGGATCGCCTTTGAATGGGCATCAGCCATGACCAACTTCGCTATATGGCTTGAGCCTGGTAACAGAACTGGATGCACCTGGTCATACGACAAATTTGAACGTTTAAGCCTGCCTCCTACTCTTACAATCCCTTCCTTTTCAAATGGGGAAAGGTCACTGTATTGTTGCCTCCAGTCACCCAAGTCCTCTTGGGCTTTCAAGATCCAGTGTCTCTCTGATGTCTCAATTTCGCGCGGTGATAATGTGTCCCTCCGCTTATCCTTATTTCTGGCATTGTGCAGAAACCTGTAACACCAGGCTGTGACTCGAAGCATCTTATGCCAATCAGAAAAATCTCTGCACTCAATGAAAGATGTGGCCTTTGTTACACCGCAGACCAGTTTCTTGGGTTGTTTTCTCTCTGGATCTTCCAGGGGAGTGCCATCCTGAGCTGGCTGTTCTGGCCAATCCCTTTCTGATCTCACAAGAAATTCTGGTCCCTTAAACCAACGTCCCTTCAAATCTGTCACTTTGAGACCTCGACTCAGATCGTCAGCAGGGTTTTTGTCTGTGGGTATGAACCTCCAGTGTGGGGGATCCCACGTCGCTTGAATCTCCGCCACCCGGACACCCACAAACTGCTTTAAATTATGGGACTCTGATTTGATCCAATGAAGCACGATTCTGGAATCTGTCCAAATTGTCGTGGTTAAACCCGTTCGTAGCTCCTCATGAATGGTTTTAGCCAATCTGGATCCGATCAATGCTGCTGCCAATTCCAATCTTGGGATTGTTGTTTGACGTAATGGTGCCACTCTAGCTTTGGCAGCAATCAGCTGGATATACGGTGTGGTAGAACCAAGCGACTTTGTCCGAATATATGCGATAGCGCCATACGCCACCGAACTGGCATCCGTAAATACATGCAATTCTGCTTTCTGTCCTATTGCCTCTGGTTTCACGCATCTTGGAATCTCTAGTCCTTCAAGACTCTTCAGTTCCTCAAATAGCCTACCCCATAAGTCTTGATAATCTTCCGGGAGTGGGTCATCCCATTCCATGCCCAACTTCCAAGTGTTCTGCATCGCAATTCTGGTTTTGATAGTCACTGCAGCAGCAAGACCAAGCGGATCATATATCATTGACAATCTCGATAATACTATCCTCTTGGTCAGTATACCCGGTTTCATTTCCTTTACCTGAAAGTGAAGCATATCTGTCGTCGGTTTCCAACAGACGCCGAGAGTTTTGACACTGTCCTGACCATCAAGACTTACATCTTGTGTGCAACCGTTATCGTGATCCTGCACTGCCTGAAGTTTCTTCCTTATATCAGAAGAACAAATCCACTCTTTGATCTGGAAGCTAGCACTGCCGAGGATCACTTCAATGGCTGCTTTTAGTCTATCTGCTTCCTGAAACGTAGCACATGAGTGAATGATGTCGTCAACATACCGATCACGTTTAAGAAGCACAGCTGCTTCTGGAAATCTGGACCGAAACTCTTCGGCTACCTTGAGCACCACAAAACTGGCCATAGATGGTGACGGTTTATCACCGAAAGTGACCCTTGTCAAACGATAGACCTTCGGTTCTTTTGAGACATCCATGTCTCGCCAAAGAAAGCGGTGGACATGTGTATCTTCCTCCATTAGACACACCTGAAGAAACATCTTGGATATATCTCCTATGAAGGCCACCGGTTCTTCTCTGAAGCGAAGAAGCACGCCAAAAAGGTCCCCAATCAGGCATGGTCCCTTGTACAGAAGCGAATTCAATGATACCCCTTTGTAGGTGCATGCTGGGTCAAACACAATCCTCAAAGGAGTGCTTGGTTTATCTGGTCTGTAAACCCCATGGTGAGGAAGGTAGAACACTGGTTTTCTGCCTCTGTCTATTTCAGCTGGGGTAAGCTGAACTGCCCATCCCTGCTCTATAAACTGGTCCATAGCCTTGCAATACAACTCGGCCATCTCAGGTTTGTTCAACAGTTTCCTTTCCAAGGAAGAAAGCCTACTCTCTGCCAATTTATAGTTATCTGGAAGCTGTTTAGGGTCCCCTTTCCATGGTAGACCTATGACGTACCTGCCGCCGTCCTTACGACATGTTGTCTCGAAAATATCTTGGGCTCTCTGGTCTTCAAGCGACATCACTTTTACAGGACAGGAACAACCTGGTGTACGAATCCCTAGAGTCTCCATGTCATATAATGTCTCCATGTTGACCTTCTGGACAAAGTTGATTGAAACATCAGGCGTACGACTATTACTTGGTCCTATCACAAACCATCCTAGCTTGGTTTTCTTTCCGACCGGTTCAAAGTAGGCGCCCTTACGAATTTCCTCCTCAACATGAAGATGACTGTACTGAACTCCTAGGATCAGATCTATAGGTCCTGCCTTATGTGAGAATTGTACATCACTCAGGTGCTGGAATGACGACAGCCAATGCCTGTCCAGAGGATGGACGCTAACAATTGTATTGTCTATTTCGTGGGCCTCAATTTCATATTCTCCTACGCCCTGCAACGGGGAGACCCACACTTTGATCCTCCTGCTATCACTCTGGTCGAGTCTCTGCCCTCCTACAACTGACAGTTCCAGGGCCTCTCTCTTGCCTTGCAGTCCCAAAGCCTTTGAAAAGTCTTTCCTAATAATTGTGGTTGCAGCCCCACTGTCGATCAAGACGTTTCCCTGCCTAACCTGTCCATTATTTGATCTGAATAGAACCCTGACAACCGGCAGCAAACCATCCTTGTCAAAAGCTGTAGTAACAGTGCTAGAAGGGGGAGGGTCTGTGTGTAGGAGACGATGATGCTGTTTATCACAACCTGCTTTATCACATTTCTTTTTTGACCTGCACTCTCTCATAGTGTGGCCCCTGTTGAGACATCCGTAACACAGTCTCTGCTCTTTTGCTGTTTTGAAACGCTCTGACACTGTCGAGTCACTGAAAGTTGGGCACTCACTAACTCTGTGCTGATCACTGCACACATAGCATCTCAATTGCCTTTTTCTGTCCTCTGATAGAGGTTGGCCCTTAACTGCATTAACGCCTTTGCCTTTGTCCTTCTGCCAGACTCTCTGTTCAGCACTGCCCCCTATCTCAAGGTCGCCGAAGTCTGGGTCGTAGCTAATCTTGACTTGCCGTCGCAGTAGAGTGCTGATGTGGTCAAGAGTCGGCATGGTCCCATTTTCTCTCAGCTCTGCAGCCTTGACCTTCCACTTAATGATCAGGTGGTCAGGAAGACGCCTGACCATTCGACGGAGACTATCTGAGGCATTAACATCAGAATGAAAACCTATACGTTTCATGGTAGCAAGACAATTAATCATGTCAAGTGAGAAATCACGCAAACCTTGTCTATTACCAGGCATAATCTTTGAACCCTTGGTCAGCTTATTAATGTGAGCCCTAGCAATAACACTTTTATCACCAAACTGCTCTTTCAACAGTTTTAAAGCTGTTGCATACATAACACCTGCTGACCCTAAACCTGCAATTGCCCTGTCTGCATCACCAGTGACATGCATTTTCAATTGCAACATACGAATATCATTTGTCAAGTGATATTTGTCATGAATATGGAGCTTAAAACTTTCAATAAACTCAACATATTGCAAAGGATTACCATCAAAATGACAAAGTCTCACATTTGGAACGTCTTTGGTAGCTTCAAGTCTATATAAAGCATCAGCAACAGACATTTCTCTTACATGCCTTGTCGGTGTCGTCTCTTGGAATTCTACCAAATCGTCTATCCAGGAATCAAACACATACATCCTTCTTGACAGATGACCTTGGCTCGCCGCGAATTGACCTCCAAACATGTTATATTGATCGCTCATGTGTACGGTCTCTGGGAAAGGAATATTAGACCTTTGTATATTGCCAGGCTCTACACAGTCATCTGCTGACATATCTGGATCTCTCTGCCTCACTGTCTCTGATATAGATTCGCGCACATCATGGTGTGTATCTCTCTGAGGGGCACTTGGCTCAGAACGTTCATTTGGAGGCCTTGATGTTGTATCTCTGTCAGAATTACTTCTGGTCACCATAGATGTCTGCCCTGCCTGGACAGTAAGGCTTCTATCACCTTTAAGAGCTTTATAAGCTGCTTTACGATCTTCGATTTCTTCTTCAAATTCATAAAAGTCTGTGGCCAAATCTGCTTCCCATTTATCAAGAGCAGCATGACCCTCAGCTTCAGTCAGGTCATACAGTTTACCATGTAATTCACAAAGAACATTAAAGTCTTTCTGTATTTCCTGCATTTCTCTATTTAGTCTCCTTTCGCCCACAACTTCTATGTGGCGTGAAGAATCACGTAATCTGTTCATAGCTCTTGTCATCTTTGCTCTAAGAGACTTTCGCTTTTCTTTAATCTCAGTCATTTTTTCTTGTTCTTGGTCATTCCCAGACTGCTCTGCACCACTATCATCAGCAGGGTTCGATCCTGTACCTGGCATCTTGTCCATGTCACCACTACTCGGGTTGTCTGCTAAGTCGACACAACATGCTCATCAAATCCTCAGAACTTTGGTGCAGACACAGACCAGATGCCCTTCCATTTCAAACACAAGGGAGTCGCCTTTAACATGCTTTATTGCATAAAGCTGGCGTTCTGAAATTACAGAAACAATAAACAAGTCCTTAAAACCACATACTGACTTGTTGTGACCCTTACTGTTTATAATATAAAGACATATCTGTATGAGTGTACCGTAACATTCTATACTCTAAGCAAATAGTCTCTGAAATATCCATAACTAGAGTCCTATATAGATAGACAGCTTTAAGTTGAATTACAAAACATCAGTCCTATTGCAAGTATTATATCATACACTCCCTATTATTCAGTTTACCTAAACATTAATGTGCATGTTCAAATTGCAGTTATATTTACCTATGGTAACATTAATGACATATATAGCCATATTATAACGTTCTCTTTCTGGAAGAAGTTAAACTTAATCATAAATATTTAGAGCACTGTGAATCCTGACAATTAAATAATATAAGAGTCTCATATAGTCTCTGGTCTTACAGGTGTTATCATAATGAAAACTATCAATTAAGCAATTACCACAAATAAGCACTACAACACAGAATGATGTAACCTGTGAAATATTTAAACCACTTGAATGTAATATGACATATTGACAAGCCTGTATGCATCCTACATGCATCCAATTTAATGTGAAAGCCTTCTTACAATCTTAAACAATACCCCCAAATACTCAGTCAAATATTCCAATACAGACAGATAAACAATGTGATTAAATTTACTGCCGGTATACAAAGTCTCAAACGATATAGTAATCTACCCTGATTTACCTTTGGTTCAGACATCAAACGAATAATATTGCCAGAATACATGAACAGCACAGCAAACAAACATCTCGGAATACTTAAATTCGTCCTCAGTGTCAAACTCGCATATTAAATTAAGCTTTAATGCTGACAACCGTATGAAACTCATCCTCGGCGTCAAACTCAAACATATTAAACTCGACCGCAGTACAAAGTGGGATTCTTATGATTTCACATTTAAAGCATTACTTTTATAACTCACAGAGATGCAGTTTCACCGCACAATGCACACAAAATCAATAACAAGGCCACAATACCTGAGGAGTGAGTCTCCCTCGGCCCGAAACCACAAGAAATCGTCACAAGTGATGAAAAAGCGCCGCTGGACCGCTCATGGGTCCCGCGCCCCAAACCCCTCGACCTTCACCTTGCCAAACTCGCATTAAAACAAAAGGGGAGCGGTCCCAAAACCAATTACGCGGGACCATTCTCACTATGAAGTCGCGCTATACGAAACAGTAACCAAGTGAGCTCTTTAATAGTAAACCATAGGTGAGCTCACTGTGTAAACCAACAGTTAAGTGTCTTTACTATGTAAACCATCAATTACATGACCTCACTATGTAAACCATCAAGTGAGCTCTTTATGTAAACCATCAAGTGAGCTCACTATGTATACCATCATGTGGCCTCTCTTTGTAAACCATCAAGTGACCTCACTATATGTTAATCTTCAAGACACGTCACTATGTAAAACATCAGTTGAGCTCACTTTGTAAACCATCAAGTGACCTCACTACGTAAACGATCAGGTCTTCTCTAGTAGGGGAAAAGCATATATAAACCGAATGTAGACCAGATGGCTGAAACCCAGAATGCCAAAACAAATTTTCACATACCAAAAATGCTGAAGCCCATCTTGCCGAAAAAGAAAATAAATTATAGGAAAATAATGTGTTCAATGCGCAGTAAAGTTATATATACGTTGTCTGTTAAGGTACTTGAACAAAATTTGATACCATCCTCTTAATATTTTCAAATAATTACCCCGGGTAACGGTAATTCATTCGGCATGTCGGCAGCGGCACTACGATAATGCACAGGCGCTTGAATCGCTATTTGTGTTGATATTGGCTTAAGTAGTGTTCAATTTACCTTAACAACAATCCCCTACCGTTTAATGAGCTGTAAACCAGGTTATATTGTTTGCCGGTACTTGTTTATATAATAGATACGCAAGGCCGGTATCCAAGTCTGCGGACGAGTCTGTACCCATTAAGCGACAAACGGACAGATTAATCCCAGATTACTATTTCCATCATTATCAACCAATCAGGTGTTAGGTTCCAGGGGGGAATCCTTACTGCTGACCAAGATACATAGGGATTTCCTTGTTTGGGGTAACAGCTGCTTAATGGATGCAGACTAGTTACAAATAAGAGCTCATTACAAGTGGTACACTGTGTGTATTGGAATTGTTGATGCTTTTATTAGCCCTCAGCCCGTAGGCCGATGGACTATTGTCATCACCCAAGCTGTCCGTCCGTCCAGCGTCCGTTAACTTTTACCTTGTCAGCGGGATATCTTGAAAAGGATTCACCGTCACAATTTTATTTTCTCGGTAAAGATGTATATCGACAAAATCTCGGTCAAGTTCGAAGATGGGTGACCTTGACCTATTTTTCTACATTTTAGAGCTGATTATAGAAAAACACTTAGATGCTTATTACTCAGGAACCATTAGGTGGATTTTCACAAAACTTACTATGATTATTAGGACTGATAGTCTGTACCTGCTTCACAAGTTTGGTGGCGCCACCTACAATTTCTGATTTTTAATGAATTTTTATTGGATTTTTCAACTTTGGGCTTGTGAGCGGGCTATCTCTAAAAGGATTCACCGTAGGAATTTTATTTTTTCGGTGAATATGTATATTGACAAAATCTCGGTCAAGTTTGAAGATCGGTGACCTTGACCTATTTTTCTACGTTTTAGAGCTGATTATAGAAAAAACATTTAGAAGCTAATTTCTCAGAAACCATTGGGTGGATTTTTACAATTCTTACTATGATCATAGGGACTGATGGTCTGTAACTGCTGCACAAGTTTGGGGGCGCCACCTGCAATTTCTGATTTTAAATGAGTTTTTCTTGGATTTTTCAACTTTGGCCTTGTGAGTGGGATATCCCTAAAAGAATTCACAAGAGGAATTTTATTTCTTTGGTGAAGACGTATATCTACAAAATCTCGGTCAAGTTCCAAGATGGGTGACCTTGACCTACTTTTCAAGGTCACAGAGCTTATAATAGAATAAAACTTGGAAGCTTATTTTTCAGAAAGCATTTGGTGGATTGTTATGAATCATGGTACATACCTCTCCATTTTAAATTTATAACTGAGACATGTACAGATATACATCCATGTGAGAACAGATATTTAGTACTTGTTACTGTTACCACCTCTAAACACTTTTGTTTTGGCTGAGGGCTTTTGTCAGCTTCTGCTGATATTCTAGTAGAAAGAAGAACTGGCCATTTAACGACTGTAAGTTTCTTCCCTCGAAAATCTTTGAAATATTTGGGAATTTCAATTGATTTCTTGTGTTATCGCCTACCCGTCCGCATACCTGGATGCCGGCCTTGTGTATTTATTAAATAAACAAGTACCGGCAAGCGATATATCATGGTTTAAAGCTCATTAAACGGCAGGGGATTGCTGTTAAGTTAAATTGAACACTATTTAAGCCAATATCAACACAAATAGCGATTCAAGCGCCTGTGGTTAATGTCGGCATGACAACCCGGTCCCGCTAAATGTCCCTGGCTTTATTAATCCCTCATTTTGTAGGTATATTCAGACTTACTGATTTTCATGAAGAAAAGTTATATCTTGTGTCACATTTATGTTTCTTTAGGAACTATTTTTTTTTAATATACACATCGTTCAACTGCATATTAGCTAAGATGGAGGCGGCCGCGTGGGGAACTCACGGGAGCGTAGCGGCACTCAGAAATCGGCAAGGAAACCCGCCGGATGACACTGGACCCCTAATCCCTCGTGGAAATATTAAGGAAACCTCTTACATACCGTCCATCCACCCATCCATTTCTCATTTGAACTTTCTTTTCATAATGACAGTAATTTTTTTCACATTTTGTCTTAGTTACCATTTACATATGTTGATCAATGACACGCCTCAATAACTAGTTCATAATACTGCAGGCAAAAAAAAAACTACCAGTGATAATTCTCGGTCTTGATTGATATTTTACGGATTTCTATCAGAAAATATTTCTATAAATAAAAACGGTTGGAGAATTTCATAAAAATATACGTGTGTAATAAAACCAGAACTGAGAAGTCTGACAAGATTACTTCAAAGAGAGCGAACTCCTGTTTGTTTTCTTGCCTATTATGGGGGCCCGTTACCGCGGTTGTGTTTGTATTGTTGTAATAACTAATTCTGGCGTTTGATTAGAGTGACGAAGCAGGTCACAGTTAATTGAGTACGGGTATGTACAAATCTTATACATATTCTGCATTGAATAAAAAAATTAATATAAGATTTCGTATGTTTATAGATGCATACTTTGTGAAATGTGTATGTTTGTTATATAATTATTCCGCAAGCACTATATGGAGTAATTACTGTTCTTTCATATATCAGTGCAATATTAGCATAACTCGTTGATACAAATGTGAATAACGGCAATTAAATATCATAGATATTAAAAAAAATAAAGTTAAAATCAGGTTCAGATTAAAGTTTTAATTTATAAATTGATTATTCACTGGAGAAAATGTGATTTTTATATGCTTCTGCTCAATTAGCTATGACGAACTACATCACTCTAATCAAAAGCCGGACATGGTTATTACAACAATATACGCACACCCGGTAGAGGCCCCAATAATTGACAAGCTAATTAACAAAATTGGACTTCGCTCTCTTCAAAGTAAATTTTGTAAGACCCACATAGGTCTGGTTCTTTTGAAATTCTCCCACTAAAATTTTCACTTTAAAAAATCTTTGATTTATGGAAATAAAATTCCGTTAAAATATTGAAAAGACCCGAGTTTCTCCATAATTAACTGAAATATTTTTTCGTTATATTTTCAAGCAATGCGGACGGTATCGGTTTTACTGTTGGCTATTTTTAATTATATGAATAATTATGCATACCGTTATTAATCATAGCATATTGTAAGAAAGGTTTAATATTTAATCTTCCAAATCAAGGGGGAAGGTCTAAAACCCTCGGGGGTTTCCCTGCTATTTCCACGAGGGATTACGGGTCCATTGTTGTCTGGCGGGTTTCCTTGCCGATTTCCGTGTGTCGCCTAGCTGCCGTGAGTTCCCCAGGCGACCGCCACCATCTTGGCTAATATGCAGTTGAAAGATGTGTAAATTAAAAAAAAATAGTTCACAAAGAAGCATAAATGTGACCCAAGATATAACCTTCTTCATGAAAATCAGTTAGTCTGACTATACCTGCAAAACGAGGGTCTAATATAGCCAGGGACACTTAGCTGGACCGGGTTGACATGCCGATATTATAGTAGTGCCGCTGCCGACATGCCAAATAAATTACCGTTAATTATTTGAAAATATTAGAGGATGGTATCAACTTTTGTTCAAGTACCTTAACAGACAACGAACTTATCACTTTACTGCGCAATAATCACATTATTTGCTATTATTTATTTTCTTTTTTGGCAAGATGGGCTTCGGCATTTTGGGTTCGGTATTCTGGGTTTCGGCATTCTGGGTTTTGGCCATCTGGTCAGTGATATATGCTAGAGCCCTGTGTGGCCAGTGTGTCAAAAAAAAAATCTTCACTGACCCCACTTCACAATCTTAAACCATCAGGCCAGCCAACATTTAAAAAAAAACCCAAATAGTCTTAATGTCATATTAGGTAAATGAAGTGGAAATTAAGTGGGAGTGTTATATAACCTATTATATAATCAGCGTAGTACTGAATATACAGGAGGGATGGGAAAGTTTGTTGGTTGTCCAGGAGAGTGATTGTCCGCTTTACTTAGTCTGTGTTAAAAATAATAATGGCAAATTTGAAGGGGCTGAAATTTAAGTGTTCGCAATTGTGAGTTGTGTGTCTTACTGAGTTGTCTGCATGAAGGAGTGTCACTGTATTTGCTGCTACCAAATCTGAAACTAGGTACCTGTGGCATCGTCCCTTTGAGAAATTAAGTGAAGTGTCTGTCTTGCTTATAAAATTTATTGTAAGTTTTCAAAAATATCTTATGTTAAACCACTTGGGCTTTGTCTCTGAATTGAATTTATTATCTTATAAATTCTGAAGCTTGAAAGCACTAAGATTTAACAAGAAAAAAGTTTATCTGTCAAACAGATCTGGTATGTCCCTGGCCTGTTGTGGAAGTAGCTTGTGTAAACATTTCAGAATAATAGCCACTGCCGTATTGGGTCAATGTCACCCACCAAGATTGCCTCTGTGACCTTCAAATCTGCAACAAGGTCATCCATGTTTGCACTTTACCCAGCCCTGCATGAGTTTTATCAATGCAGCCAGTTGGCAACTCTGCCTGAAATTCTTTTCAAGTTATTGCATTTACTTCATTTTAGCATTATCACCTCTGTGACCATGAAAATGAGTCAAGGTCATCCATATTAGAACTTAACCTAGCCATTCAAGTGGTAGTATCTATGCTGCAACTCTGGTGACTGTGACCTTGAAAAATGCATTAGGGCATATGGTCATCCATTTTCAAACTAGACCTAACATTTAATGAGTTGCATACTAATGGTGTGAGTATGGTAACTGTATGTCAGTTTGTTTTTAGCTCAGCTGACTGAAAGTCATCTGAGCGATAGCAATCAATCTTGTCCATCATCTGTCTGTCTGTTGGTCCTTTAACTAGGCACAAATCTTAACCACAGGACCTAGAATCTTCTAACTTGACGTCCAGGGAGGTCCATGAAAAACCTCCTTGGAAACCCTGAAATTAGGTCTCTGTTACCCATAACCTCTGAGAAATGGGGCTTCAAAGTACCCCCAATATAATGGAAAATTTGAAACAAAAGCTCTAGAATCTAAACAACTATTGCATTGTTTGCCATGATTCTTTGTATGCATTTTCATCATGGGTTGTTTCATCAGTTCCTGCAGACTCGTGGCGCCACTTGTATTTTTTTATTTTTTTTCTATTTTTGAGACCTTTAAAGATTTGGTTGTGTGGTAACAGGTCACAAATTGTAACCGTTGCACCTTGAATCTTCTAACTTGACATCCAGGGAGGTCCTTGAAAAATCTCCTAAGAAACCATAAGTTAGGTCTCTGTTACCCATATCCTCAGATCTACGTTTCAGTTGAATGGGGATACCACCTACAAAATTTGGCATTCAGATGATAAAATTCCTTTTGTGAATGTCTTCTTAGTCAGCTGAGTGTCATGACCCATTGCACTTGTTGGTAGAGTCATAGAAAGCTTAAGTTGGTCTTGAGGCATTAAGTAAGCTTATTTCAAATTGAGGGCTGCAATAGTCTCCTTCTGCAAAACTGTTGTTTCAATTTATGTAACATTGCACAAAAGTGATTCTTAGGTGGCCTTGGTTCAAGTTTACTTAAATGATTTTTGGCACAATTATTAGACCTTAAAAAATGAAAGGACTGCATCTTTTATTATTCAAAACATTTGATAAAAAAATCTTAGGAATGCATCAGCTAAAAAAAGCATTTAGGGAAAGTCTTTCAGTATGTGTAAACAGATTTACCAACAGGCCAAGATTGTGTCTGTATCCATAAATAGCTTGGCAGGCTTCCAACTGTATCAGATTAGGCAACAGGTCATGAGTTCACTCAGTGTAGCCAGGTATAGGTCAAGAATTCACTCAGTGCAGTAGCTGCATTCTATTTATAGCTTTGGCAGACTGCCAACTGTGTCAGATTATAAAACAGGTCAAGAGTTCACTCAGTACAGCCAGGTACAGGTCAAAAGTTCACTCAGTCTAGCCAGATGCAGGTCAAGAATTCACTCAGTGCAGTAGCTTCATCCAGCAATTTGTCACAGTTCACTTGGGGCAACGGCCTTTCTCACCTAAGCCTTGTCAGCCCAGTGCATCAAACTCAAGAGAAGTTTGATGTTTTGGCCTGATATTTTGACCTGTCTATGCCTCTTTGATGGCTTTCTTGTTCACACTATAGGTGTCGCCATGCGTCTTTGATGGTTTCTTGTACATACAACAGGTGTCGCCAACTTCAATGACTTTTGCACAGTGTATGTACCTGCTTATTTCTAGGGAGGAATTTGATACATAAGCCTGAAATTGGGCATATTCATACATATCGAATAGCTTTATCGTGTACAAGACTGGTGGTGCCACCTACAATAATTTTTGCACAGAGTATGTCACTGCTTATGTTTCATGAGGGGTTTGACATATCAGTCTAAAATTTGGCACATGTATATATCTCTAGATCTCTACAAGACTGGTAGTGCCAGCTACAAACATTTTTGTGTTGTGTGCACCCATACTAGAATTTCAGCAGTGATGTTTGTGTAATTGCTTCTTGATCAAAATGTTGAGTACTTGCATTGTTAATATACATGTTACACATGTACTTGAAAAGTAATAGTCCAGCATTGAAGCATTATACATGGTGTATTTCCCATTGCGCAGGTTTGCATTAGTCGTGTAGGCCTTGTTTAAGATGTCATAGTGATAAAACACATATAAATATTCCAGTTGACAAGCTTTACTTGGACAGATTTCATGTGAGGAAGGGCTGCATGCCATGGGGAGGGGGGCAGACATTCAATTTCAAACTAGAAATCTGCATTCCAAGTAATACAAGCCTTCACCTTGTGGGCATTCACTCATTCGGCCCATAATCCTAGGTTCATCTGTGCCTAAGTGACTGAACATTGGTAAATATTCATTGATGGCGTTCCTGAATCCAGACCTTGTGCTTGATCCACACCAAAATGTAATAAACTCTTCCATGGCCCATTCCTGAAATGCCCTGAAAATTTTATGAGATTCCATTCATGATCTAGCGAGTAATATTGTGAACAAACACACACAATTGGGAATTAACACATACCCTCCTGGCAGAGACAAGAATTGTTTTCTGTTGTGTGGGGGTAATATATTTGTCTCACCTGTGTCACACCCCTGAAGGAATTGACACTCCAGGTTCTTTTAAACGATGAACTCAACCAGCTGAACCTCACATATACACTCAAAAGGATGAAAAAGTCATGAGTAAACATAACAATAAAATGTATTAAAAGTACACTTACACAGTAAACAATGTTACTAAAGGGACCATCGTGATATGGACCGATTCCCACGAGATTATAATTGTACTGAAACTAACATCAAATAAGACACCTGGGTTCTCTAAGGGTTATCTAACTTCTCAGGCTAACATCTATGCATGATACTCCATATAAATGTACAACATTAGCTGTAGGATTAGGGGCTATGTTGGTTGTCTGGTTGTGATGTTGCCAGTGAATGCTCAGGTTTAGGTTTAGGGGCTATGTTGGTTGTCTGGTTATGATGAGGCAGTAGGGTGAGGGGCTGTGTTGGTTGTCCAGTTGTGATGCTGGCAGTAAGTGCTCAGGTTTCTCTTGGTTTTGATTACTCTTGTCTTAGTACCATTGAATTAGATATGTTTGGCTGATGTGATGCTGTCCAGAATGACCCTCAACACAACATTCACAACAGCAGGAGTCAACACCTGTACTTCTATTCTGGCATACTCTAGTCTTTCTTAATTACTTTTGTATACATAAATCTGGCTTAACTGCTGTTGTACATTTCACTTAGGGTAACTTGAAAATGTAAAAGGTTTCAGTTAAAGCACTTGCTTTACACATGGTGTGTCCCTTCAAACACAACCAGAGGACACATCATCTGCTGGTTCATACAGACCTGACAGCAGAGACCTAAAGCTGCAGATCTATGTATCCGCAAAAAACGTATCCGTTAAAGACATACGTACGTTCCATAGTGTGCAGTCCGCAAAAACTGTTTCCATAAGTATGTACGTTTTTCTTGCGGATACCCTTTCACGTGCCTCTTTTGAAACTGCAAGGACGACAGGCAGGAAGAAGGTCAATATGTCTCATCACACCTGGCGCCGGGCACTGTTGGGAAATGTAGGCATTTTTGCCATTCGCAAAACGGATGAATCACTCACTGATCCGTTTTGATGCTGTCCGTTTTTGCGGATACGTTTGCGGACCACGTTAAAACGTACATATGGAAACAGTTCATCTTTAAAAGAGGGATCTGAATTTTTGCGTACGAGTCGTACGGGATTTACGGATGAATGGAAACACAGCTTAAGACTAACCAAAGACAGTGCTAGATCCACTTGCTAAACATTTGATTCAGCTTTCTGGTAATCTTTTAGGTTGAACCATTTTCTGAGTCAATTCATGTTGTATGGTGTAGGCCATATTAATTGAGCCTATTCATGTTGCAGGGTGTTGGCCATATTTGCATTCCGTCTGTCTCAGGACTGGGAGCTCTCATCCAAGAGGCGTGCACTACAAGAAATGCGTGACAGTGTGAAAGACATGCTAATTAAACACCACCTCTTCAGTTGGCTGTTGTGACCAAATCCTTATATATATTCTACACTTTTAAATTTTTAAATATATTTTGTACTGTATTGAAAATTCTCATATCCTGTGATCAGACTGTATAGGTAGTTATTTTTGTAACCTTAGAACTGCAGACCACAACACCAGTCTAGCAGCCTCAGAAGTTCAACATATTTTTCTTAGCGAACCTGTAAGCTTGTGCAATGGTGCAGCAGTGTCTGCAGTCCAGTAATCTAAAAAAAAGAAATAGGAGCTGGCATCACCAAATTTTATGCAAAATATCAGTAACAAGTCAAACGTGGGATTGAGCTTAATTTGGTGCTATATGCATCAAATTATATGTTACAAAGGAAAAAAGCTTAAAAAAAGTTTAAATCTTCTTCTCCAAAAGAGGCAAGCCAAATTATATAATATTTCATAGAAACAATCTAAGAAACAAGCTCTCTCAAGTTTTTTTTTTTAAACAGTCCTGGTTTGGTGATGTTTGGCCAAGTTACAGCAAGCTGAACTTACTCATTTGGCAAAGTGCAGAAGCATACTAAGATTTCAATCTCAGAAGTGACAGGAGCTAGCATCAACACATTTTATGCAGATGTTGGTCACATGACTCATATTTGACATTGAGGTATATTGGTGGGGCCACCTTATTTAACCTTAATGGCAGGGTTTACTGTCCTCTGAACATTAACCCATACTATCTCATGAATGACTGGAGCAGCATTCAGTCACTTCAGATGTTGTTGAATCGAGGTTATTGTGGCCCCACCTGTATTGAATTGCTTTTCACAGCAAAAAACCTGGTAAACCTTGAAAAATCATTTTCCTTTGAAACCATATAACCAAATTGTTTAATATCTCACAAAAGTGGTTCTAGAAATGAGCTGTCTCAAGTTTGTTTAAATGGTTCAGGCTCATTCATTAAGTGAATTGGTCAAGCAAAAATACTAGCATGAGCTAGCATCACCAAATTTTATCCATCTGCATTGACCTTTTTTTTTAAATGGGGAAATTAGTTATTTCAGCCTCTTTCAGTCATTTTTTAAATTTTAAAAATGTTCTCTCACAAAGCTGTAGATACAAAATATTTGTTATTTACTAGGGCTGGGTATCGGTCTGCCTCTCCCGGTACTATAGGTATTGCGATACAGTTAATTCGATACCGATACATATTGACAATATGCTTAATTTTTCTTTGTATATCATTTCCTAATAAAAGCTCTGTTTCTTGTTTTTATATATTTCTTATATTTTAATATACCACATATTTAGTATGCTATGCACTCAAGTTAAGTTGATATTAAATAAATAAACAGACCAGTTGATTTTAATTAACGAACCTGTGAGCTAATGCGATGGTGTGGCATTGTCCCTCGGCTGTCGTCTGTACATTAACCCATACTATCTCGAAAATGACAGGAGCTAGCATCACAAGATTTTATGCAAAAAATTAGCCATCTGAAAAACTCTATGGGATTTTGCTTATTTTTTGGCTAACTGCATAGTCGTGGTCCTTTGTCCATTGGCTGTCCGTCCGTCCGTCCGTTAAACTGGCATGTTTTGAAACCATAAGACCTAGGAATCCAAAATTCGGCATAATGTTAGATGTCCCCAAGATCTCCTACCAAGCTGAAAACTGGGTCTTTGCGACTTTGTTCCTTTGAGAAATTAAGGAAAAACCTCAATTTTTTATTAAAAACATATTTTCACACTTCAGGACCACCTAATATAAAAACAACTCATCTGTTTTTCCTCATATTTTGCCATAAATATTCCTCTTTATAGTTCCTATGTACATGCCTGAAATTAGGTCTGTATTATATAATTTAAAAAAGTAATGGGCTCAAACATAATGCATTTTGTAAAAAATCAGGAAAGACATTAGATCACTTAACACAAAACATGTTTAAAATAAGGACTTTTTTCCAGTTATATAACTTTAATTAATCAAAATTAAGATGTATACCCAAAATTATATCAAAATCTTGTAATTTTTTTAAAATATAAGCAAAAATGAAAGTTGGTACCTTAAATTTTGCCCAACTTTGGCATTGGCATGTTTTTCTCCGGTAAGTAATGCGGATTTAATTTTCCAAGCATGTACACATAAGGATTCCATCTGTTAAAATCTGAAATTTGAAAAAAAAGCTGCAAAATTAGGCAAGTTATTGAATTTTTTTTGGAGGCTCTTGGTGTATTCCCTTACATTGTCAAGCAGTCCACTTTGGTCAATGTAGGTGATTCAGTGCAGCTCTCTATGCTCCCCAGGCTGTTGGCATAATGTTATGCAATCCCATCACTAGGGCAAGCCCTCTCTCCACTGAGCTGAGCTTGATCAGGCTGTCTGCAGTTAATATCATACCACAGGGAGCCTTTTTCTCTCTCTCCCCCCCCCCCCCCCCCCCACCCACCCCATTCTGTTGACAAACCTGTACTATGAACTAGATGAATCTTAAAATTACCATTTTTTTTTTTCAGCAATGAGCATTGACAACGGAGACCTCTCCCCCCACCCACCCCTTCAATACACAGGACTAATAAACAAGATGAATCTTATAATTTTAATGTTAAATAAATTCTTTTTGGTGAGACTTGGACAATTTAAAATTTTTTTTAAAGAAAAAAAAATCAGGAATTTAATCCTAATATTCAAATGTGATAAAATATTAGGATCTAATGTAAGTGCTAACTGACAAGATTTAAGAAGATATAAATACATTGTAGCATTTCATTCATATCTCTTAAAGTTGACAGGGCCTAGGTGTGAATAACACTGTTTACTTAGTATTAAAATTAGGAATATTGGTCAAACTTTGTGGGATTAATTTTTAACTCATATGGCCATATATTTAACTTTTGAAAACTTAATTACCTTCACACATTATTTGTTTATGAAATGTTACTTTTACATAACACTTACCATAGGCCTATTTGTTCCCTTCGTGCATCACTAAATGGTTAAGCTCATGTCCATTATTCTATAATTTACAGAGTTTCATTTTAGCAGGGCCATTTTCTCAGCATTTCTAAAGATAATATACATGAAAAACCAAAAGAAATAAAAATATTTTACAGTTTCTAATATTTTCCAAAATTCAGCTGAGTGATGTGACCCATGGGTCCCTTGTTTCTTTGATTAAAATATATTTTCATGTTGGTTGTTAGTGAATGGATGCATGAAAACCCGAGTTAATATAAAGTCAACTGACTTTATCATTTTCTATAACAACCCTACTTAATTGTCCATTTCTTAGCTAGAGATTCAGACAGTCACATTCAGACGTTGTTAGTTCTCTGTTTGTTCCTGTTTGCAAACCTCTGTACATGATCAGTTTCATGGCCTTCCCTTCAATCAACTACTCTCACAAGCAAGAATTTTTCAAGTGTCATTCACAATCATAGCCTGTGTGATTACGGTTTTAATAAATCTAAAATTAATTGTGGGAGAGTGTCTCATCCCTGAAGTAATGTTAATGGGGAATTGAGATGGCTGAAGCACACACATACACACAAGAAATGAACAAGTCATGTGTAATTTGAACAAAAAGATATAATCAAATAAAGTAACTAAAAATTCTCTGGAGACAATGTTCCACACAGTCTTTTCCCTGAGTTCTATTTATGGACAAAACACAGAGTCCTGTTTAATCTTAATCTGGTAACTTGTTATTTTAACACAACACATAGATCATTTTCTGGTCACTGAACCTGGTCCCCTAGTCACATGACGATCACGCACATGACTCTCTAGGAATGTTAGCCTGTGTCCCTGCATTCAGCAACAATAAACACTGGCATTTTTTCTGCCAGACAAAGGTCACAGGTCTGTTTGTGAGCTATACAAAAACTGACTTAGACTAAGAATTGAGATACACTGGGAAAATGTCCCTCTGCTGATTGACTCTTTAACATTTACTGACAATCCACTGGACTGTCAAACTGCTAGACGCCACTACATAGATTGCTTACCTGGTATGTGTGGATTTTAGCTCAGCTGACTAGAAGTCATATGAGCTATAGTCATAGACAATTGTCCTTCATCCACCTGTCTGTCAGTCCCTCTGTTAGACTGGCATGTTTTGGAACCATTTGACCTACGAATCCAAAGTTCACCATACTGTTAGATGTCATATGTGAAACTTGATGCCCCAGAGCTTATTATTGGGTATCTGCATTAATTTACATATTATAGAGAAAAAGCTTAAAAACCTTTAAACTGAAACTGTCCAGCCAAATTGTCCAATATTTCACAGAAATGTTGGAATAATCTGAAGTATGTTTGAATGGTTCCAGTTCAGTGATTATTGACTTAGTTACAGGAAGTTGAACTTAGTCATTTGCATGCTAAAATTACAATCTCAGAAAAGGCTGGAGCTATCATCATCAAATTTTATGTTAATATTGGTCACTTGAGTCATATCTGAAATTGAGGTATTGGTGGCACCACCTGCATCGACCTTTTTTGAACGGGGGTCATCAGTGCCCGTATCATACTGACAGCTACAAAAAACTTCTTCTCTGAAACCATTTCGCCAAATTGTGTAATATCGCACAGAAATGCTCCTAAGGAAACTTGTGCTTTCTTAAATTAGTTCAAATGGTCTCTGTTCAATGAATTTTGGCCGAGTTATGGGAAGCTGAATATAGTCAAACGTTAAAGCAGCCCATTTCTGCTCAGTGGCTACAAAGATCTTCTTCTCAAAAACTACTGGGTCAAATTCTTTATTCTCACACGTGAATGATCCTTAGATTTTGATTATTTAAATTTGATCATATGGTTTTGATTCAGTGATTTTCTTAGATTTCATACAGGAACAGTTAAAAAAGATATAAAAATCTTCTTCTCCGAAACTTTCCAGCCAAATTGTCCATTATTACACAGAAATGATCCCTAGAACAATCTCTCGCAAATTTGTTTGAATGGCTCTAGTTCGGTGATTTTTGGCCTAGTTATAGGAGGTTTAACTTAGTTATCTGTGCAAAAAAGCATACTAAACTTAAAATCTCAGAAACATCTGGAGCTGTCATCATTATATTTTATGCCAATGTTTGTCACATGAGTCAAACCTGAAATTGAGGTGATTGGGTAAATGCAGCTTTAAAAAAGCAGTGTAGCCAATTGAAAAAGGCTTTCAGTGTTTGAAAACAGATTTGGCAGCATTGCAAGTTTCAACATGTCAAGTCAAGAGGTCAATCAGTGCACTCGGATTTTATAGGGAAAAAGCTAAAAAACATTTTAAAATGTTCTTCTCTGAAACCATGCTGCCAAATTGTCCCTTCATCTGTCCCAGTATCCATCCCTGGCAAAAAGAACATATCAGAAATATCCTGACCTCTCAGAATGTCAAGTTACAAGATTCTAGGTCCAGTGGTTACGATTTGTGCCTGGTTAATGGACAGACGGAAGGATGAACAGACAGACGACGGACATAGAGTGATCACTATAGCTCAGATGACTTACAGTCAAGTTATTAGCTAGAATATAAAATCAGACCTTAGATTTTGCCTCGGGCATCTGGGCATACAGTTTTGTGGTCTTATTTTTGGACAGCCATTTTCCAAAGGTCGTATGAGAGACCCATTATAATTGGAAGGCTTGTTACCACTACAGCCAATCAGAGGGAATCATGAGCTTCAGCCAGATATAATATTTAATCATGAGGGCTTAATAGTTGTCATTTTACAGTAAGTTGAAGTTTTCTCTGGTCTTAATTACTGTCAATGAGGTTGATTATGAACTGCGCACGTTTTGGTATAAACAGAATCATATATTTTAACATTTCCTGATTTTAATGATATATAATACTTGAAAATCCTTAGTATGTAGCAACCGTGGAAACGCTTTTCAAATTTTTTGGTCAGATGCACGAGTGACAATAAACAAATGAGCGATAAATGGTGCAGATAAGGGGTCTCATTCATACACTCATCAGGCAACCTATTTAGCAGTATTTCAATAGCTGTACAAATGTTGAATAATATTATGTATTTTTAATAAAAATTATTGTTATATCTGTCGCATATATATATATATATATATATATATTTATAAATATAATAAAATATATATATAGATATATATATAAATGGTAAGTATATATCAATCATATCTAAAAAAATATATTAAAAACATATGGTTCTATTATTGTTTAAAAATTCATTAGTTTATTGGAAATATATTTAAAGATATGACATAAATTTTATCATTTACATTTTTGAGGTTCATGATTCTGCAGTGACAGAGGAACCATGGATACTTGAAGATCAAGGACAACAGAAAAATTTTCTGGCCTGTTGGATACCAGCTTGATACCAGACAAATTTTTTTGTTATAATGTCTTTGATGAAGAGGGAAATGATTATCAGGAAAAACTCTGATTGTCAGTAGTCTTTGCAGAGAGAAAGGGATTTTTTGCAGAAACAGAAGAAGACTGCTGATATATAACAACTTAAATATTTGTGGACACCATTACTTTTTAAATGATGCTTATTGTTTCCTCCAAGGTAGAGGTATCTTTATTTGAAACTTTGAACATGGTTTTCCAGTACTAATGTGTGCACATTCTTATAAAAAATGATTTCTTTGAAAAAAAAAGTTTGTTTTTTAGCAAACCTGTGAGCTTATGAGATGGTGCAGCGTCATCTGTCGTGCATCTGTGTATCGTCTGTACGTTAACCATAGCTTTCTCAAAAACGGCAGGAGCTAGCATCACCAAATTTTTTTGCAAATGATCAGTCATCTAAGAAACTCTGTCGCATTTTGTTTATTTTTTTTCCTATCTGCATTTTCTGAGATTTTATAGAGAATAAGCTAAAAAAGCTTTAAAAATCTTCTCCGAAACTGTCCAGCCAAATTGTCCAATATTTCAGAGAAATGATCCCTGGAACAATCTTTCTCAAGTTTGTTCAAATGGTTCCAGTTCAAATTTTTGGCCGAGGAGGTTGAACTTAGTCATCTGTCCAAAAAGAACACACTAAAATTAAAATCTCAGAAACAGCTAGGGCTATCATCACCAGATTTTATGGCAATGTTTGTCACATATGTCACATCTGAAATTTAGGTATTGGTGGGCCACCTACATTGATCTATATTTTACAAGGGAAAATGTAATTTTCGACTCTTCTGGCTTATACACTGTCTTATGATGAATCAGTTAAGCTGATTGGTTTAAACTTTACAAGAATTATTCTGTGGTAGGGTTTCGCTGGTTTTAAGCTTTAAAAAAGCAGTGTAGCCAATTAAAAAAGGCTTTCTGTGTTTGAAAACAGATTTGACAACATGCTGAGTTTCAGCAGCCAAGTCAAGAGGTCACTCAGTACAACCAGGTGGGGTCCAGACATCACTATGGCAACTGACCTGGCTCTGTCTTATGTCTAGACAATGTGTCTAGACATCTAGACACAGCATCTAGACATCTAGACACATCGTCTAGATGCAGAATGCCCAGTTTAGAACTATTGGAACTATATCTTTCAACTGTTTGAAAAAACTTTGTTAGCATTTTTAGCGAATCTGTGAGCTAATGCACCGATGTGGTGTCGTCCGTCTTCCATTGTCTGTCGTGCGTCATAGCTATCTCAAAAAGGGCAGGAGCTAGCATCACCAAATATTTTTAAAAAAAAATTTGTCATCTAAAAAGTTCGAGTAGATTTTGCTTATTTCTTGGCTAACTGCATTTTCTTAGATTTTATAGGGAAGAAGCTTAAAAAACATTTCAAAATGTTCTTCTCCCAAACCATGCTGCCAAATTGTCCGTTCATCTGTCCCAATAATCCTCCCTGGCAAAAAGAACATTACCGAAACATCCTGACTGATACATCCTAGTTTTAAAATGTCCTAGTCCGAAACTTGCAGGTCCAAAACTTCCATTTTGCTTAAATCATAATGACTAAGATAGGAATTTGCAGGACATAAGAGGATCAATATTAAATTTTAAAAATAAACCTCCATTCAAACTCCCAAACTTTGCACAGGTTTGCTTTAGGCCTGTAGGCCTTGTTGTTTAAATTTTATTGTTTTGAGTGAATATGCTCACTAAGAATCTGTGATACTGGTACTGCTTTTATACAATCAATTACAGTTAAAAAAATGAGAATGCAATTATAATGTATATTTAATCATATTTATTTTGCACCCCCAGAATTAATTCTTATTGTCAAAATTTTCATCCCAAACCTTCCAATTTTTTTTAAGTCACAAGGTCAAAGGTCAAGGTCACAGGCCCGACTTCTTTGAAAAGGTTGTGGATGCATTTTAAGCCAAATCTTTCATCCGAAACCTTTTTATCTTTCACATACCGCTCACCTACCAAATTGGAGAAGAATCCTATAGATTTTGAGGTCACAAGGTCAAAGGACAAGGTCACCTGATCTACTTCATTTAAAAGGTTGTAGGGAAACAGCTAAAAAACCTTTAAAAATCTTCTTTTCCGAAACTGTTAAGCCAAATTGTCAAATATTTCACAGAAATAATTCCTGGAACAATCTTTCTCAAGTTTGTTCGAATGGTTTAAGTTCAGTGATTTTTGGCCAAGTTACAGGAAGTTGAACAAAGCCATCTGTCCAAAAAGGCATACCTAAATTACAATCTCAGAAACGGCTGGAGCTAGGATCTCCAAATTTTATGCCAATGTTGGTCACATGAGTCATTTCTGAAATTGAGATATTGGTGGTGCCACCTGCATCAACCTTTTTTGTAGGGGGGTCATCAGTGCCCCTATCATACTGAGGGCTACAAAAAATTCTTCTCTGAAACCATATGGCCAAATTGTTAAATATCGCACAGAAATGATCCTAGGGTAGTGTTTTCTGAAGTTTGTTCAAATTGTCTCAGTGACTTTTTGCCAAGTTTTGGGAAGCTTAATTTAGTCATATGCCATAACAGCCCATTTAGCTCAGTGACTACAAAGATCTTCTCATCAAAAACCACTGGGCCAAATTCTTAAATCTCACACATTAATTATCCTTAGATGTTGATAATTCAAGTTTGTTCAAATGAATTAGGTTCAGTAATTTTTGGCTGAGTTACGGGAAGCTGAACTTAGCCATTTTGCTGTATTTTTTCTTTATGAGTGATAAACCTGCAAGACGTTTTTCGACTGATGCGACCAAGGCCAATTTGTTTAATATTTTGCAAGAATAATCTCCACAATAATTCTTATAATAATTGTATCCCCAGGCAAAGTCGTAGGGATACTGATGCCGCATATAAATCTTGTTGGCGCGATAACTCAAAAATATTTCACGGATCTTTACCAAACTTGGTATATGTATAGATATGGGTGAGAGGACGACGCCTTTTCAAAATGAGGTCATGACCTTTATTAGGAGAGTGTCCTTGACCTTGAATTGGTCCAATTTTGGGGAAAATGACACAAATTCTTAAATTTATCAAGAAATCTTGCATGGATTGATCCAAAAATCAAGTTGATCGAAGATCATGGATAAGGTTGTAATGTTCCAGAAACTGGTGGCGCCACCTATTATTCTTTACTTGTTTTCATGCCTTTTATTACCCCCAAAAATTGCCACTTGACAGTACTGTGAGCATTATAAGTCAAAAACTATTGGACAGATTTCTTTAATATTATGTATATACATAGATATGGGTTATGGGATGATGTTTATTTAATTGTGGTCATGACCTTTCCTATGAGAGTGGCCTTCACCTTTAATATTCCCATATTTCAAGAAATTCACACAAAATCTTTAATATCTCAGTAAGGGATACATGGAATGATCCAAAAATCATATTTACCGAAGATCTTGGATAGCTTTGTCTTTTCCAGAAGACAGGTGGCGCCACCTTGTGTCGTTTTCTGGTTAAAATGATGTTAACGCAAAAACTTTGTAAGAATTTGAGGTACAGTCACCAAACCCACGGGTTTGATGAATCTTATCAATGGCTAGGTCAAGTTCAAACATGGATGACCTTGATGCATTTTTAGCTCAGCTGACTATAAGTCATCTGAGCTATAGTTGAGGTCCATTGTCCGTCGTCCGTCTGTCTGTCATGCTGTCCATCCGTCCGGATGTCTGTCCGTAAGACTGGCACGTTTCGGCACCATTGGACCTACAAATCTGAAAATCAGCATACAGTTAGTTAGATGTCCCCAAAATTTCCTACCATGCCGAAAATTGGGTCAATAGGACTTCATTCCTTCGAGATATTAAGGAAAAACCTCAATTTTTTATTAGAAATCTATTTTCACACTTCAGGACTGCCTAATATTAAAACCACTCATCTGGTGTTCTTCATATTTACCATAAATATTCCTCTATATAGTTCCTATGTACATGCCAGAAATTAAGTCAGTATTATTTAATTTAAAAAAGTTATGGGCCCAAACATAATGGACTTTCTAAAAAAATCAGAAAAGATAATTGGTCACTTAAGACCAAAAGTGTTAAAGGTAGGGACTTTTTTTAGTAATACAACTTTAATTAATCAAAATTTAATTGTATACCAAAAATTAGATCAAAATCTGTTGAAAATTTTTTAAAATATTGGCAAAAATATAAAGTTGGTACCTTAAATTTTGCCCAACTTTGGCCACGGCACTTTTTTTCCTGTAAGTACTGTGGATTTAAGTTTCACAGCATGTACATATAAGGATTTTATCTGTTTAAATCTGAAATTTGAAAATAAAAGCTGCAAAATTAGGCTAGTAATTGAATTTATATTGGAGGCTCTTACATTGTCAAGCAGTCCACTTTGGTGACTATAGGTCATTCAGTGCATATCTCTATGCTCCCCAGGCTGTTGGCATAATGTTAGATGTCCCAAAGATCTCCTACCAAGCTGAAAACTGGGTCTTTGCGACTTTGTTCCTTTGAGAAATTAAGGAAAAACCTCAATATTTAGCGAACCTGTGAGCTTATGCGATGGTGTGGCATCATCCGTCGTCCGTCGTCTGTACGTTAACCCATACTAACTTGAAAACGGCAAGAGTTAGCATCACAAATTTTATGCAAAAAATTAGTCATCTAAAAAACTCTATCGGATTTTGCTTATTTTTTGGCTAACTGCATTTTCTTTGATTTTATAGGGAAAAAGCTAAAAAAGCTTTAAAAATCTTCTTCTCCGAAACTGTTCAGCCATATTGTCCAATATTTCACAGAAATGATCCCTGGAACAATCTCTCTCAAGTTTGTTCGAATGGTTTAAGTTCGGTGATTTTTGGCTGAGTTACAGCTAGTTGAACTTAGTCATCTGTCCAAAAAAGCATACTAAAATTACAATCTTAGAAACGGCTGGAGCTATAATCACAAAATTTTATGCCAATGTTGGTCACATGAGTCATATCTTAAATTGAGGTATTGGTGGCGCCACCTGCATCGGCCTTTTTTGTACGGGGGTCATCAGTGCCCCTATCATACTGACAGCTACAAATAACTTCTTCTCTGAAACGATATGGCCAAATTGTTTAATATCGCACAGAAATGATCCTAGGGTAGTGCTTTCTGAAGTTTGTTCAAATGGTCTCAGTTCAGTGACTTTTGGCTAAGTTATGGGAAGCTGAATTTAGTCATATACCATAACAGCCCATTTAGCTAAGTGGCTACAAAATTCTTCTTCTCAAAAACCACTGGGCCAAAGTCTTAAATCTCACACATTAATTGTATCGCCAGACATAGTCTGGAGATACTATGGTTTAGGCACGGTCGCGCCGCCGCCGCTGCAGAGATTTCTTTTGGACACAATAACTCAAAAAATATTTCACGGATCTTTACCAAACTTGGTATATGTATAGATATGGGTGAGAGGACGACGCCTATTTAAAATGAGGTCCTGACCTCAACTAGGAGAGTGAACTTGACCTTGAATAGGTTCAATTTTTGGGAAAATCACACAAATTCTTAAATATCTCAAGAAAACTTGCATGGATTGATCCCAAAATCAAGTTGATCGAAGATCATGGATAGGGTTGTCATGTTCCAGAAACTGGTGGCGCCACCTATTATTCTTTACTTGATTTCATGCCGTTTAATATCCCCAAAATTGCTACTTGACAGTACTGTGAGCATTATAAGTCAAAAACTAATGGACAGATTTCTTTCATATTATGAAAATACATAGATATGGGTTATGGGATGATGTTTATTTAAATTGGGGTCATGACCTTTCCTATGAGAGAGGCCTTGACCTTGAATATTGCCATTTATGGTGAAAATCACACAAAATCATTAATTTCTCAATAAGGGGTGCATTCATTGGTCCAAAAATCAACTTGACCGAAGATCTTGGATAGTAATGTCATGTACCGGAAACAGGTGGCGCCACCTGTTATTCTTTTACTTGTTTTCGTGCCGTTTAATACCCCATCATTGCCACTTAACAGTACATTTATAACCTGTGAGCATTATAAGTCAAAAACTAATGGACAGATTTCTTTCATATTATGCTTATACATAGACATGGGTTATGGGATGATGTATATATAAATTGGGGTCATGACCTTTCCTATTAGAGTGGCCTTGACCTTGAATATTGCCATATATGGTGAAAATTACACAAAATCATTAATATCTCAATAAGGGATGCATGCATTGGTCCAAAAATCAACATTTTCGAAGATCTTGGAAAGTATTGTCATGTACCAGAAACAGGTGGCGCCACCTATTATTCTTTACTTGTTTTCATGCCGTTTAATATCCCCAAAATTGCTACTTGACAGTACTGTGAGCATTATAAGTCAAAAACTAATGGACAAATTTCTTTCATATTATGCGTATACATGGATATGGGTTATAGGATGATGTTTATTTAAATTGGGGTCATGACCTTTCCAATGAGTGGCCTTGACCTTGAATATTGCCATATATGGTGAAAATCACACAAAATCATTAATTTCTCAATAAGGGATGCATGCATTTGTCCAAAAATCAACTTGACCGAAGATCTTGGATAGTAATGTCATGTACCGGAAACAGGTGGCGCCACCTGTTATTCTTTTACTTGTTTTCGTGCCGTTTTATACCCCATCATTGCCACTTAACAGTACATTTATAACCTGTGAGCATTATAAGTCAAAAACTAATGGACAGATTTCTTTCATATTATGCATATACATAGACATGGGTTATAGGATGATGTATATATAAATTGGGGTCATGACCTTTCCTATTAGAGTGGCCTTGACCTTGAATACCATATATGGTGAAAATTACACAAAATCATTAATATCTCAATAAGGGATGCATTGATTGGTCCAAAAATCAACTTGAACGAAGATCTTGGATAGTGTTGTCATGTACGTGAAACAGGTGGTGCCACCTGTTATTCTTTTACTTGTTTTCGTGCCGTTTAATACCCCATCATTGCCACTTAACAGTATTGTGAGCATTATAAGTCAAAAACTAATGGACAGATTCCTTGCATATACATAGACATGGGCTAGGGGATGATGTATATTGAAATTTAAATCATGACCTTTTCTATGAGAATGACCTTTCTATGAGTGTGGTCTGATATTAATTGTTGCTGAAGATGGGGGGCCTATTCTTAAAGGGGGGGGGGGATTAATTGTCTGGGGATACTATGGCACCTGCGGTGCCAAGAAATATCTAGTTATCCTTAGATGTTGATAATTCAAGTTTGTTCAAATGGTTTTGGTTCAGTGATTTTTGGCTGAGTTATGGGTAGCTAAACCTAGCCATTTTGCTGTATTTTTCCATATGAGTTATAAACCTGCAAAACATTTTTAGACTGACGCCACTGAGGCCAATTTGTTTAATATTTTCCAAGAATAGTCCCCTGAATAATTCTTATAATGATTATCTTTAATGGTTCCAAAGAATGAATTATGGCTGAATTATAAAGATTGAATTAAGTCATTTTACCATATATGTTAGCTGTGTAAAGCAGATTCATCTAGCCTAGCACCAGTTTATCAGCATCCCTTACATCATGCCTCTAGATCTTCAGATTTCAGGTTATCTATGGTTAATATTGACAAGAATGTTTTTTAAAAGCTTTTAAAAAATGTAGATTTATGATTTTAGATATTCTTCATACCAGGCAATGTTAACAATCCCAGGTATACAGCTCTCTGTGGGTATATAAAGACGGCTATACATAGATTATAAATAATTGGTATCCATACTCAACTTAATTCAAGATTTTGCCATCAGTGAGATGTATCTGTATTATAATTTTGCATTCAATATGCATCTGTAGTAATTTTTAGTGAGCCTGTGGGCTTATTTGATGTTGTGGCGGCATCCATGGTCCATCCTTTGTAAGTTAACCCATATTATTCGAAAATGACTGGAGCTAGCATCATGAAATGTAATGTAAAAAATTAGCCATCTGAAAAACTCTGCATTTTCTTAGATTTTAATGAGAAAAAAATTTAAAAACCTTTAAAAATCTTCTCCGACGAAACGGTCAAGCCAAATTGTTCAGTATTTCACATAAATAATCTTTTACATCATATCTTACAAGTTTGTTCGAATGGTTCAAGTATGATATAAAAGATTAAAAAGTATTTTAGCCAGAGTCTTTCAGTATGTGTAAACAGATTTATCAACAGGCCAAGATTGTGTCTGTAATTTTAAATAGGTTGAGAAACTGCCAACTGTTTCAGATTTGGCAACAAATCAAGAGTTCATTCAGTGCAGCCATATATAGGTCAAGAGTTCAATCAGTGCAGCCAAGCACAAGGCATGTGATCAGCTCATGGGTGACATGTGAACACCTCATGGGCACCATGTGATAACCTCATTGGTAGCATGTGATCAACTCATGAGTATCATGTGATCACCTCATGTGTGTCATGCCCCTCAGGGCTGCATGTGGAGCCAATGTTAGAGCTTGTGCAATGGTGTGGCTACTATTTCAGATTAGGCAACGGGTCAAGAGTTCACTCAGTGCAACCAGGTATAGGTCAGGAGTTCATTCTGTGCAGTAGCTCCATTCTATTTATAGCAGTTTTAAACTGCCCACTGCATCAGATTTGGCACCAAAGTTCAGCCTGGATCTATTTATAGCTTTGGCAGACTGCCAACTGTGCCAGATTATGCAACAGGTCAAGAGTTCACTCAGTGCAGCCAGGTACAAGTCAAAAGTTTACTCAAGTCTAGCAAGGTGCAGGTCATAAGTTCACTCAGTGCAGTAGCCTGAGCAAGCAATTTGTCACAGTTCACTCGGGGCAACTGCCTTTCTCACCTAAGCCTGGTCAGCCCCATGCATCAGACTCAAGGTAAGTTTGATGTATTGGCCTAATATAATGACCTGTCTATGTGTCTTTGATGGCTTTCTCGCTCACAAGACAGGTGTCTCCACCTACAATGACTTTTGCACAGTTTGTGTCCCTGCGTTTTCTCAGGAGGGGTTTGATATATCAGTCTGAAATTGGGCATATGTATATATCTCTGATAGCTTTGTTGTATACAAGACTGGTGGTGCCAGCTACAATCATTTTTGTGTTGTGTGCACCCATACCAGAAATTTCAGCAGTGATCTTTGTGTAATTGTTTCATATTCAAAATAGTTAGTACTTGCATTGTTCATATACATGAAAAGTAATGGTCCAGCATTGAAGCATTATACCTGGTGTATTTCCCAATGCACAGGTTCGCATTAGGCCTGTAGGCCTTGTTTATTAAAAATATATTTTCACACTTCAGGACTTCCTAATATCAAAACCACTCATCTGTTTTTCCTCATATTCACCATAAATATTCCTCTATATAGTTCCTATATACATGCCAGAAATTTAGTCTGTATTATATAATTTAAAAAGGTATGGGCTCAAACATAATGCATTTTGTAAAAAATCAGAAAAGATATTTGATCGCTTAACACAAAACATGTTAAAGCTAAGGACTTTTTTTCCAGTAATATAACTTAAATTAATCATAATTAAATTGTATACCAAAAATTAGATCAAAATCTTTTAAATTTTTTTAAATATTAGCAAAAATAAAAATTGTTACCTTAAATTTTGCCCAACTTTGGCCACGGCACGTTTTTTTCCTGTAAGTACTGTTGATTTAATTTTCACAGCATGTATACATAAGGATTTAATCTGTTAAAATCTGAAATTTGAAAATAAAAGCTGCAAAATTAGGCTAGTAATTGAATTTATTTTGGAGGCTCTTGTTGTATTCCCTTATATTGTCAACAGTCCACTTTGGTGACTGTAGGTCATTCAGTGCAGCTCTCTCCACTGAGTTGAGCTTGATCAGGCTGTCTGCAGTTAATATCATACCACAGGGAGCCTTCCCCCCCCCCCCCCCCCCCCCCCAATTCTGTTGACAGACCTGTACTATGAACTATATGAATCTTAAAATGAAGGGTTGGGTGGGGGGAGGGTCACAAGTCATGAACATTAGTGCCATTTATTAAACTGGTAATTCTGATCTAGTTAGCTAGTTGCTTAACAGGGGGCGCCACATGCCGGTATCATTACAGCTTGAGCCAGCAATGTGTCACGGTTCACTCGGAGCAACTGCCTTACTCACCTAAGCCTTGTGAGCCCAGTGCATCAAACTCAAGGGAAGTTTGGTGTATTGGCCTGATATTTTGACCTGTCTATGCATCATTGATGGCTTTCTCTTTCACAAGACAGGTGTCACCACCTACAATGACTTTTTCACAGTGTATGAGCCTGCTTTTTTCTACGGAGGAATTTGATATATCAGCCTGAAATTGGGCATAAATATACATATCGGATAGCTTTATAGTGTACAAGACCAGTGGCCCCACCTACAATAATTTTTAGCTCAGCTGACTATAAGTCATCTGAGCTATAGTCATGGTCCATTGTCCGTCGTCCGTCCGTCTGTCTGTCCATCCGTCCGTCCGTCCGTCCGTCTGGATGTCCGTCCATAAGTCCATTTATCCATTTTCACACTTCAGGACTGCCTAATATCAAAACCACTCATCTGGTTTTCTTAATATTTACCATAAATATTCCTCTATATAGTTCCTATGTACATGCCAGATATTAAGTCAGTATTGTATAATTTAAAAAAGTTATGGGCCCAAACATAATGGACTTTGTAAAAAAATCAGGAAGATATTTGGTCACTTAAGACCAAAAGTGTTAAAGGTAGGGACTTTTTTCCAGTAATACAACTTTAATTAATCAAAATTTAATTGTATACCAAAAATTAGATCAAAATCTGTTAAATGTTTTTAAATATTGGCAAAAATATAAAATTGGTACCTTAAATTGGCTCTTGTTGTATTCCCTTACATTGTCAAGCAGTCCACTTTGATGACTGTAGGTCATTCAGTGCACATCTCTATGCTCCCCAGGCTGTTAGCATAATTTTAGATGTCCCCAAAATCTACTACCATACCGAAAATTGGGTCATTAGGACTTCGTTCCTTCGAGATATTAAGGAAAAAAAACTCTGTTTTCCATAAAAAAGCCGTTGTTACACTTCAAGGCTGCCTAATATCAAAACCACTGATCTGTTTTTGATCGTATTTAGTATTCACATTCTTTCATACATTTTCTGTGAACATACCAAAAATTAGGTCAGTATTGGGTATTATTTTGAAGTTATGGGCCAAAACATAATGCAATTTTTAAAAAAATCAGGAAATATATTTACTCACCTAACATGAGAATTGCTGAACTTAAGAGACTTTTTTTCAGGAATATAACTTTATTTAATCAAGATTCATTTGTTTACCCAAAATTATATCTGAATTTTGCAAATTTTTCAAGTTATTAGCATAAATAAAAAAATCAATACCTTAAATTTTGTCCAACTTTGGCACTGTTGTTTTAATTTTCACAGCATATATACATAAGGATTTAATCTTTTCAAATCTGAAATTTCAAAGAAATTGATTGGAAAGAATAGCTTTTATTCATGTTTTCATACACCATGTCAAGTGTTGTTTACATCTAGCCCACCTAGTAGTACACTTGCATTATGTAACCCACCCCACGCAGCTTGCCTTGGGTCAGGCTGGCCACTACCAGCAGGCTTCCCCTCTGCCCTGCACTCCCCCCCCCCCCTCCCCCCAGATGGTGCATAAACTAGATGAATGTTATTATTTTCTGTATTTTATTCATTCTTATTCTAGGCTATGCTACATTTTAGATTTTGTATTGTACCACCAGGGTTACAATGATTAAAGTGTACATTTAATTGTGTCCACAAAGTGGTGTATTGCAATGAAAGTGTGGATGTTCATCAGATAAGTAATTCCTTACTTCAGAAGAGTAAAAACTTCACCAGGTGTGAAATTGACTATTAATTCCAGTAATGAATTAAAACTGGGATAGTAATTAGCACAATGATATTGTTTGTCCCTCATTCAACCAACAGTGTGTATACTTTATTTGAAAAGATGTTTTATTTTATCAAATTTACTTTTATTTTATTTTGGTGAATAAAATTAAGCATGTACTGAAAACTCCAATGTGCAAAACTTTTTAATAGTGATTCAAGGAATATTCTTGTAGATGCCATGTTGTGGCATTATTTTCTTTTAAATTCAGTTTAAACATTTATGATTTAAAAATAATATAATATATGTGTATGCATAAAATGACATAATATGAGCTACACTCTGGATATATGATGATTGCAACTTTTGCAACAATTCTAATATTTTAACTTATAGTTTCAGTTTTTTACTCTGTATATATAATGATTGCAACTTTTGCAACAATTCTAATATTTTAACTTATATTTTCAGGTTTTTTTATTAAAAATTTATAAAACCTGTAAATAAAAAAATGATTCAGATAAAAACTTCTTAATGGAAAAAGTGGATATGCTTAAAAAAAAATAGGATTATATATAAACTTAAATGCATTATTCCCTTGAAAGTGAAATAAAGGTATTAGTCCATTCTGTCCACTTGCCTGTCCATCTGTAAATTTTCATATGCATCACAGTATCTCAAAATTTTACTGTTTTTCTTCATGACATTCTTGTCAGAGTATTAGTTTGCAATCATATATTTAGAACTTTACTATAACCAAGTAGGAGGGCCCCTTTCCTCTTGGCTTTTCATATTCTTATATAAATGAAAAACATTACAATAGATTATTTCTACATCCACCTTCGTGCTGCCCTCACTTTTCCCTTCTCCGAACCCCATCCCAAAGTCAGCCTCAGTAAGCAAGAACAAGATGAATCAGATATATTCATACTTTAATATTTTGTATAACTATTCGTCCATAGGTACCTATGTACATGCCAGAAATTATGTCAATATTGTGTAATATGTAGACAAAGTGGGCATCACAATAATGTACCTTGTCAAGACTAAAGAGATATTGTGTCATACAGTCACAAATTCATAAATCACTTCATCAGCATAGTTAATCATAACATCATATCTGTCAAATTGAAAGCTTGTAGACTACCATCAGACTTTAGATCCTTCAACAAATAGCCTTATCATCATTCTACTACTGCTTATTACTGCTGTCATTGCATTCATATTTGCTCAAATATATCACAATTTTCAACCCCTCCTAAATAAATAAAAAATAAACCACTATATTTGACTCTATTAATCCATCAGTCAGGTAATTTCATTTATCATTTACTCACATATTACATTACATTCCTTTATAATAGCCCAACATGTCCATGATATTCATAAGCTTTATCGACTCGATATAGTATCACAGTGGAGAAACATTTATAGTCCAATCACGATCAGCTGAGCGCCGTGACCCATGGGTCCCTTGTTGCTCAGTGCATGTCCCTGCTTATTTCTCAGGAGGGGATATCAGCCTGAAATTGGGCATATGTATTCATCTCTGATAACTTTGTCGTATACAAGACATGTAGGCCACCTTAAAAAGTAATGGCCCAGCATTGAAGCATTATACCTGGTGTATAAACCATTGCACAGGTTTGCATTAGGCCTGTAGATCTTGTTTCTTAATTATATGATTAATGAATTATCTAGAATTTAACTCTGAATGGAAGTCAAATTCAAGTAATGCACAGAAAAAGAGATAATGCATTAGCCTAATTCCTAAATTATGCACAGAAATGTAATATTTTACTCACAGAGTTCTGGTCCATTGATGATTTCTGCATTATTTTTCATGATATATTGTATGAAGTTAGAACTAAGAGACCTCTCTTGACTGTAGTCACTACTTGTCAGGTCCTCTCTTTGCTTAAAACTCAAGAGTTCAACATTCAGTTGTGATGTCAGTGACTTCAGTAACTGTACTAATTGCAATACTGGTATAGAAACTCTAAGTCATGAAAGGTGTACTATACCAACTGACCTATTCCCCCTTGGGTGTCCTTACCCAGTAATAGCACTGACAATACCGGTCACCTTCAGTATGCCAGTGTCCACCAACATATTCAAAATTAAAAGTTTTGTGAAGCATCTAATGATACACTGATTTGACCTAAAACAGTATATAAAGAAATAATTCATGCATGATAAAGTATCAAACACTGAAATGGCTTATTCTGATCTTAAAACTGTATCAGCAATTCTTAGTTAACAACAAGCATAAAATCTATTTATTCATGAGCAAATCAGGGAAAGATTACAGATGGAATTTCTCATGTTCATTCTCCATATTGAGGATATTAAAATATCAATATGTACTTTAAATTTATCTTTTGAATACCTACCAAATGAGATGCAAAGGATGATGACTCCTAGCTATGAGAATTTAGGTGATAATAGTTTAGGTCACTTCTCCTGTTCAAGATTACTGTAACAGCAAAATGGCTGGATAAAGACCAGCCCTCAAACATGTGTCACATGACAGTTAAAGTTTTGAAACTGGTTTAGCAAGTCACCAAAACATTTTACAAGTGACCTTCTGTTTCAGGCATGTCCAGGCAAAGACTTTATCTGAAAAGTTCATCTTCAGTTCCCCTTATCCATGCTAAGTCACACATTCCTAATTTTACAAGGGTCTTTTGTCCCAGGAAAATCAAGGGCAGTGACTGTGTCAGGAAATATCATCTAAAGTGTTCAATGTATGATCCATGCAAGCTCAACTCTGGCTAACCAGGCTAAATCAGAAGAGTCAATTATACCCATGCATATTCCATGCAAAATCCATGCACATCCAGGCATAATCAGACACGCAAAAAGGTGTCTAGAAATCTATTTCCTTATTCTTAGGCAAGTCCAGGTGATATCCATGAAAGTCCAGGCGATATCCATGCATGTTCCATGCATATCCATGCATGTCCATATACCTTTAAAAAATAGAGGTTTTACCCAGGCGCATTGGGTACAGCTATCGCTTTTGTATGACAAGGTCATGAGGTACATTTGTTACTGTAGTATTTACAAGATCATGAAGTACAGCTGTTACTGTAGTATTAAAGGATCATGAGGTACAGCTTTTACTGAAGTATTACAAGACCATGATGTACCGGTGTTGCTGTAGTATTACAAGATCATGAGGTACAGCTGTTGCTGTAGTATTACAAGGTATTGAGATACAGCTGTTACTGTAGTATTACAAGGTAATGAGGTACAGCTGTTACTTTAGTATTACAAGTTCATGAGGTACAGCTGTTGCTGTAGTATTACAAGATCTTGAGGTACCGCTGTATCTGTTGTATTACAAGATCATGAGGTACAGCCATTACTGTAGTATTACATGGTCAGATTCATAAGGTGCATTAGTTACTTTTTTATTCCAAGATCATGTGATATATTTATGTTGACTTTGCTTGATCTTATCAAGAGATGTTTTGTTTCAGACTTCTCTCCCAGTTTTGCTTTGTGCTGTCTCAAGACTGGGAGTTGCCCCTACAACTGGGTAAAGAACGGCAAAGTGAGCTAAAGGAGGGGATTCGAGATATGCTTGTCAAGCATCACCTGTTCAGCTGGGACATCAATTAATGTAGCTCTGCTTTACTGTACCTTGAACTAATTCTTTAATTCTGTCTCTCTGCAGGTGGTATGGTAACATTTTATTTGTAACTATTAATTTTGCTTGCTTTAGCTAACGCTGGTTTATAGTATGTGTTTTGTAGTTCCAGTGCCCTCACCTCTTTAACTTTACATCCCACAACTTATGCTCTGGACTTTTGCCTTTGGGGAGATATGTACTTTTAACCTTTTCTAATGCATAGCTTATGTTTGTGTGTTGTAAAACACAGAATCTCAGATAGTTAACAACTTTGAAAATGGTATGGTTTAATTTCAAGTGGTTTAGGATGCAGTACTAATGGAATGAATAATGAAAACCTGATTACATATTAACATTTTGGTACACTCAACCAGCTCTACAGAAACTACAGACATTATCGTTACCATGTTTACTGCACATGGTGCTACTATCTAAAGATGATTTGTCAAACTTGATTATTAGTCATTATTTGTAAAACTGTTCTTTACATGCTGCTGTGATTGTGATATTGTAAATGACATTATACTACTACATACTGGCCTCAGGGGTTTCCTTTCCTCTAGCAAGGTCATTCTGCAGATGAGAATATTTGATCACAGTCATTTAATTAAATAAAAATGAAGAGGCAAAATTGATTTGATACTAAGTGGATATGCTTTCAGATCAGCTGACTTTAAGTAGGCTGAGCTATAGCAGTCACCCTTTCTCTATCTTCCATCCTTTAACCATCAAGCTTGTAACAGGGCATAAATCATAAATGTTGGACCAAAAAACTTATAACTTAATATCCAGAAAAATTTCTATGGAAAGCTAAAATCACCACGGTAGCTCACTGTGACTTATATTCCATGAGTTATTGGAATATGTTTGTCTACCAAAGAAATAATTCTGTTGTTAGTTAAATCTTAAACAAGCTCCGGCATCTTATTAATTGTATCCGCCAAACAGAGTTTTGCGGATACCCGTACTATTGATACAGATGTGGGGTTGGGGATGTCCCCACACTGTATCACAAGCAGTTGCTGATGTTGGTGGCTGACAATGTTCCAAGACCAGTTTGATGACAGAAGTCTTTATTCAATAGCAAGAGGTCTGGGACAGTCTCTCTTTCTGGGAGAGCCGCCCAGCCTCCCTGACTCACTCTCTCTCAGTGCGCACTACAGATAGTTTTGTTACAGAGCTTTCACGTGACATATGAGACGTACATATCCATATTTCTGCATTTCGTCATAAAAGCTACACCTTATTGGATGACTCAAAGTAGGTCACAATTACATCAGAGTTATAAGTGTTCCTCCTACCTTCCGTGGGATCTGATGGACAACAGTTCTATGGAAAATCCCAAGTCTGACCTGACATACATCCAGTTATAGACTGACCTACAAGTCCTATTTCCAAACTCTATAAACATAATCTGCCTGCCTCATCATAAAAAACCAATTTAGAGCTAATTTGTGAGAGTACATTTAGGCTCTACAAACATACTGAATTGCCATTAGATACTTGGTCGTCTGATGAACATTAATAATTCTTTGGCTCTGTCTGAATATCAGAACAGACTGAAACCAAGATTGATTTTCATTTGCCTCTAAAGTAAATTTTAGATGAAATATTGAAATATTCCTTTAAATATATGTCAAGTCACATATACACCCTTTCTCACTCCATAACACTATGTTTTCAGTCTGACGCCACCGCCGCCGGTTTCCTGAGAACTCCTCCGTAACCACTTGGCAGAATTTTTTAAAATTAGGGATTGTGATCGGGTCACATGTGAACTGCTGCACCCTCAATTTTGGTTGACCTCTGACCTTTCCTCTCTGCCCAGCATCCATTTGTGCATCTGTTTCCTCCCACAAACCCACATATTTTGGCAACCGTTTGATTAATCAGGCTAAAAATTTTGCACAAATGTATCCCTTGGATAGCTTTATATCATACACTAAAAATAGTTGCGCCACCTGCAACCATTTTTGCACAGTGTCCATCTGTTCATCTGGCTTTGGATAAAATCACTCATATCTCTGCATTGATTGGACTTGTCTACCTGAAATTTTCCTTGTGTATACATCCTGGACAGCTTTCTTGATTTTATGACAGGTAGCGCCACCTACATTCACGTTTAAGCTGCAGACATCCAAGCTTACATATCGGGAACTATTTGACTGATTGGGCCAAAATTTTGCATGTGTATAGATCTCATACAGCTCTTTATCATACGCAAAACTGGTAGCACAACCTGCAACCATTTTTGCGAAGCATCCGTCTGTTTGTCTGCCTTGGGATAAAATCACTCCTTTCTCGGCAGTGCTTTGACTTATCTGCCTAAAATTTTGCATGTTTATACATCTTGGATAGCTTTCTGGATTTTGTGGCAGGTGGCGCAACCTACATTTATGTTTACGCTGCAGACATTCATGCTTATATCTCAGGACTGGTTTGACATATCCCCCTGAAATTTTGCATGTGTATAGATGTCACATAGCTCTTAATCATACACAAAATTGGTGTCTGACTGTAAGTCAACTGAGGTATAGGTAAAGTGCTATGTCTGTCGTCCGTCTGGCCGTCCGGCTATCTGTGATATCGTGATAAATAATTGATTGATTGTCATGAATCTTGCCTTGAATATTGACCATGACTAGTTTTGTCAGTACCCAAAAAGTGGTGGCGCCACCTGTATTTTTCTTATTTTTACGAATTTTTTCTATTTTTTTACTATAAAATGACAAAAAACATGTCAGTTTCTCAGCTGAGAATCCATCTAGTGTCCAAAAACCTGGTGCGTTTATTGATCAAAAGTGGATGCCCTATAGTAAACACCCTGTCTGTCCATCCATCCGTCCAAACAAAATTGTTTCCAGATGATAACTCCAGGTTGCATTGACATATGGATTTCAAACATGACTTACACATGGCCCACCACTAGAGAAAGAACATTTATGATTTTTGGGTCATGAGGTCAAAGGTCAAGGTCACAAGACTCACTTTATGGCCAACATTTTCATCCTAAACTTTTAATCTTGCACATTTAGCTGACCTGCCAGTATTGGGAGAGCATAAATTAATTTGGGGTCAAAGGTCAAGGTCACAGGGGCCATCTGTTCACAGATTAGTTTTCAGATGATAACTCCAGTTTAGTTTGACATATTGGTTTCAAATTTAAATTGCATATGGCTCACCACTAAAGTAAGAACCCTGTTGATTTTGAAGGTCAAAGGTCAAGGTCAAAGGACATGAATGTATGCATTTTAAGCCAAACTTTTCATCACAAACCTTCCATCTTCAAGATATTACTCACATACCAGTAGGGGAACATTTTTTTTAGCGAACCTGTGAGCTTATGCGATGGTGTGGCGTCGTCCGTCGTCTGTACATTAACCCATACTATCTTGAAAACGGCAAGAGATAGCATCATGAAATTTTATGCAAAAAATTAGTCATCTAAAAAACTATATCGGATTTTGCTTATTTTTTGGCTAACTGCATTTTCTTAGATTTTATAAAAAAAAAAAAAAAAAAGCTTTAAAAATCTTCTTCTCCGAAACTGTTCAGCCTAATTGTCCAATATTTCACAGAAATGATTCCTGGAATAATCTTTCTCAAGTTTGTTCGAATGGTTTAAGTTCAGTGATTTTTGGCCGAGTTAGAGGAAGTTGAACTTTGTCATCTGATCATAAAAGCATACTAAAATTACAATCTCAGAAACGACTGGAGCTATCATCACCAAATTTTATGCCAATGTTGTTCACATGAGACATGTCTGAAATTGAGGTATTGGTGGCGCCACCTGCATCGGCCTTTTTTGTACAGGGGTCATCAGTGCCAGTATCATACTGACGGCTACAAAAAACTTCTTCTCTGAAACCATATGGCCAAATAGTTTAATATCGCACAGAAATGATCCTAGGGTAGTGCTTTCTGAAGTTTGTTCAAATGGTCTCAGTTCAGTGACTTTTGGCTGAGTTATGGGAAGCTGAATTTAGTCATATGCTGTAACAGCCCATTTTAGCTCAGTGGCTACAAAGATCTTCTTCTCAAAAACCACTGGGCCAAATTCTTAAATCTCACACATTAATTATCCTTAGATGTTGATAATTTAAGTTTGTTTAAATGGTTTTGGTTCAGTGAATTTTGGCTGAGTTATGGGAAGCTTAACTTGGCCATTTTGCTGTATTTTCCCATATGAGTTAAAAACCTGTAAAATTTTTGTTGTCTAACCCTACTGAGGCCAATTTGTTTAATATTTTACAAGAATAATCCCCTGAATAATTCTTATAATAATTGTCTTTTATGGTTCCAAAGAATGCATTTTGGCTGAATTATAAAGATTCAATTGAGTCATTTTACCATATATGTTAGCTGTGTGAAGCAGATACATCTAAACTGGCACCAGTTTATCAGCATTTATTACATCATGCCTCTAGACATTTAGATTTCAGGTTATCTATGGTTAATATTGACAAGAATGTTTTTTAAAAGCTTTTAAAAAATGTAGATTTATGATTTTTAGATATTCCTCATGCCAGGCAATGTTTCCAATCACAGGTATACAGCTCTCTGTGGGTATATAAAGATGGCTGTACATGGATTATAAATAATTGGTATCCATAGTCAAATTAATTCAAGATTTTGTCATCAATGAGATGTATCTGTTGAATTTTGAATTGAATATGCATCTGTATTAATTTTTAGTTAACCTGTGAGCTAATGCGATTGTGTGACGGGGTTTGTCTTCTGTACGTTAACCCATACTATTTTGAAAATGATTGGAGCTAGCATCATGAAATTTAATGCCAAAAATTAGACATCTGAAAATTTTCTTAAATTTTATAGAGAAAAAGCTAAAAAAAAAACTTTAAAAATCTTCTCCTCCAAAACACTCAAGCCAAATTGTTCAATATTTCACAGAAATAATCTCTTATACCATCTCCCTCAATTTTGTTCCAAATGTTCAAGTTTGGTGAATTTTTGCAGAGTTACAGGAATTGAACTTAGTCATCTGTCCAAAAAAGCATACTAAAATGACAGTCTCAGAAATGGCCAGAGCTATCATCACCAAATTTTTGCCAGTGTTGGTCACATGAGTCATATATGAAATTCAGGTATTGGTGGCGCCACCTGAAATGACCTTTTTTTGTACAGGGGTCATTGGTCATCTGTACATTAATCCATAATTTCTCAGGAATAGCAGGAGCTACTATTCCCAGATTTTATGCAATAATCTGTCACATATCAAATTTTGTGGGATTCAGCTAATTTTTTTGCTATCTGCATTTACTTAGATTTTATAGGGAAAAAGCTTCTTGTAGACGGTCAAGCCAAATTGTTCAATATTTTACATAAATGATCCCAGAGGCAAACCCTCTCAAGTTTGTTCAAATGGTTTGCATTTGATGAATTTTAGTGGAGTTACACAAATTTGAACAGTCATTTGACCAAGTAAGCATACTGACATAGTACTCTCAGAAATGACAGAAGCTAGCATTACCAAATATTGTGCAAATGTTGGTCACATGACTCATATTTGAAATTGCAGATTTTGTGGTGCCACCTACATTGACCTGTTTTTTTTGGGGGGGGAAAAAACTCCTAATATTAGCTTCTTTCAGCTTAATGATTAAACTGTCAAGTTGAATTGTTCAATTTTTCAAAAGAATTATCCTAGGACATGGTTCTTTCAATCATATCAGAATATACTGAGTTTGTTGATTTTTGGTTGAGTTGTGAAAAGCTTAAGTTGGTCTTATGCCCATTATTATGTCTTTTTCAAACTGAGGACTGCAAAACTGTTCTTCTACAAAATTATTGTTTCAATTATAACTTCTGTAACATTGCACAAAAATTATTCTTATGTGGCCTTTGTTCAAGTTTACTAGAATGATTTTTGGCAGAACTATTGGACCTTTAACAATGAAAGTACTGCATCTTTTATTATTCTAGATATTTTGATAAAAAGTTTATGAAAATGTCGGCTTGAAAAAAAAATTTAGTGCAGCCAGAAATAGGTCAAGAGTTCAATCAGTGCAGCCAAGCACACGGCTTGTGATCACCTCATGGGTGACATGTGAACACCTCATGGGCACCATGTGATCACCTCATGGGTGTCAAGCCCCTCAGGGCAGGGCCCCTACATGAGCTTATGCAATGGTGTGGCTACTATTTCAGATTTGGCAACAGGCTAGAGGTCAGTCTCGATCTATTTATAGCTTTGGCAGACTGCCAACTGTATCAGATCAGGCAACAGGTCAAGAGTTCACTCAGTGCAGCCAGGTATGGGTCAGGATTTTACTCAGTGCAGTGGCTGCATCCTATTTATAGCTTTGGCAGACTGCCAACTGTGTCAGATTATGCAACAGGTCACTAAGTACAGCCAGGTACAGGTCAAAAGTTCACTCAGTCTAGCCAGGTGCAGGTCATGAGTTCACTCAGCGCAGTAGCCTGAGCAAGCAATTTGTCACAGTTCACTCGGGGCAACCGCCTTTCTTTCCAAAGCCTGGTCAGCCCCATGCATCAGACACAGCGTCTAGACGTCTAGACACAATGTTTAGATGCAGAATTCCTAGATTATTGGAACTATATCTTTCAACTGTTTGAAAAAACTTGGTTTGCATTTTAAGCAAATTGGGTTTATCATCAGGTCACGTGTGAACTGCTGCGCCCTCATTTTTGGTTGACCTCTGACCTTTCCTCCCCTGCCCAGCGTCCATTTGTGCTTCTGTTTGAACACATAAACCTGCATATCTCGGGAACTATTTGACCGATCAGGCTAAAAATTTTGCACAAATTTAGCCCTTTGATAGCTTTATAACATACTCTAAAATGGTGGCGCCACCTGCAACCATTTTTGCACAGCATCCATCTGTTCATCTGCCTTGGGATAATATCACTCATATCTCAGCAGTGGTTTGACTTTTCCACCTGAAATTTTGCAGGTTTATACATCCTGGACAGGTTTCTGGATTTTATGACAGATTGGGCCACCTACATTCATGTTTACTCTGCAGACATCCAAGCTCATATCTCGGGAACCGTTTGACCGATTGGGCCAAAATTTTGCATGTGTATAGATCTCACATAGCGCTTCATCATAGGCAAAACTGGTGGCGCCATCTGCAACCATTTTTGAACAGCACCCATCTGTTCATCTGCCTTGGGATAAAATCACTCATATCTCAGAAGTGGTTTGACCTATCCACCTGAAATTGTGCAGGTTAATACATCCTGGACAGGTTTCTCGATTTTATGATTGGTGGCGCCACCTACATTCATTTTTACTCTGCAGACATTTAAGCTCATATCTCGATAACTGTTTGACCGATTGGGCCAAAATTTTGCATGTGTATAGATCTCACATAGCTGTTCATCATAGGCAAAATTGGTGGCGCCACCTGCAACCATTTATGCACAGCATCCATCTATTCATCTGCCTTGGGATAAAAACACTCATATCTCTGCATTGGTTGAACTTTTCCATCTGAAATTTTGCATGTGTATACATCCTGGACAGCTTTCTTGATTTTATGACAGGTGGCGCCATCTACATTCACGTTTAAGCTGCAGATATCCAAGCTCATATCTGGGGAACCGTTTGACCAGTTGGGTCAAAATTTTGCATGAGTATTGATCTCCCATAGGTCTTTATCATACGCAATATTGGTGGTGCCACCTGCAACCATTTCTGCACAGCCTCCATCTGTTCATCTGCCTTGGGATAAAATCACTCATATCTCGGCAGTGGTTTTACTTATCCACCTGATATTTTGCAGGTTTATACATTCTAGACAGCTTTCTTGATTTTATGACAGGTGGCGCCACCTACATTCAAAATTACGCTGCAGACATCCAAGCTCATATCTCAGGAACCATTCGACTGATTGGGCAAAAATTTTGCATGTTTATAGATCTCACATAGGTCTTTCTCATAAGCAAAAGCATTGGCGCCACCTGCAGTCATTTTTGCACAGCGTCCTTCTTTTTGTTTGCCGTGGGATAATATCACTCCTATCTCGGCAGTAGTTTGATATATCTGCCTAAAATTTTGCAGGTTTATACATCTTGGATAGCTTTCTGGATTTTGTGGCAGGTGGCGCCACCTACATTTATGTATACGCTGCAGACATTCAGGCTTATATCTCAAGACTGGTTTGACATATCCCCCTGAAATTTTTGCATGTGTATAGATCTCACATAGCTCTTAATCATACACAAAATTGGTGGTGCCACCTGCCACCATTTTTGCACAGCTTCTGTCTGTTTGTCTGCTGTGGGCTAAAATAACTCATATCTCAGTAGTGGTGTTACGTATCTGCCTAAAATTTTGCAGGTTTATACATCTTGGATAGCTTTCTGGATTTTGTGGCAGGTGGCGCCACATATATTTATGTATATGCTGCACACATTCATGCTTATATATCAGGACTGGTTTGACATATCCCCCTGAAATTTTGCTTGTGTATAGATCTCACATATCTCTTAATCATACACAAAATTGGTGGCGCCACCTGCCACTATTTTTGCACAGTGTCTGTCTGTTTGTCTGCTGTGGGCTAAAATCATATCTCAGTAGTGGTTTGACTTTTCTGTCTAAAATTATGCATGTTTATACATCTTAGACAGCTTACTGGATTTTGTGGTAGTCTGCGCAACCTACATACACATTTCAGCTGCAAACATCCAGGCTTTTATGCAACACACCTCACTCTATTTCCCCTTGTCACTCAATCCATGCCTCACTTCACCTTTCCCACTCTGATTTTGGAGGATACACGTAGTCCTTGTTGACTACCCATATTCTAGTTTTTGTGTTGTGTGCACCCACGCCAGAATTGCAGCAGTGATGTTCATTTAATTGTTTCTTGTTCTAAGTGTTTAGTACTTGCATTGTTCATATACATGTTACACATGTTCTTGAAAAGTAATGGTCCAGCATTGAAGCATTATACCTGGTGTAATCTCATTGCACAGGTTCGCATAAGGCCTGTAGGCCTTGTTTCTAATTTTTACGAATTTTTAGCGAACCTTTTAGCTAATGGGATGGTGTGGGGCATCCATTGTCCATCATCTGTGCAATAACCCATACCATCTCAAAAACGACTGGAGCTAGCATCATAAAATTTAATGCAAAAAACTAGCCATCTGAAAAAATCTGCATTTTTTTAGATTTTATAGAGAAAAAGCTAAAAAAAACTTTTTAAAATCTTCTCCTCAAAAATGGTCAAGCCAAATTGTTCAATATTTCACAGAAATAATCTCTTATACCATATCTCTCAAGTTTGTTCAGTTGGTTAGATTTGGGTGAATTTTGGCCAAGTTACAGGAAGTTGAACTTAGTCATCTGTCCAAAAAAGCATACTGAAATGAAAATCTCAGAAACGGCTGGAGCTATCTTCACCAAATTTTATGCCCATGAAGCTACATCCCCATTAAAAATCTTGAACAAAATTCTGGGGTCCGTCTCCCACCCTACTGGTACTTAAAAGGCCATCAGTGAGGTAATCTGTTGATACAGACCTGATCAGCAGTGTGATTATGATCCCAGTGGGGAGCCATTAATCACTGCCGAACTACTTTCTTTGGTTTCCAAGGGAAAGAAAGGGGAGGGGAAAAAAGGTTGTCAACTGGTCACACAGGGTCAGTGGTGACTGGGCACAGATGGGTTTTTGTGTATAGCTAGGTATGACTGTCCCTCTCATTTATATATATATATATATATATATATATATATATATATATATATATATATATATATATATATATATATATATAATCTGTGTATTCAGATAATAATATTTATATATATATATATATATATATATATATATATTTATTAACTCAATATATCTTTGCAAATCAAACACAAAACTAGTCTTCCAAGGAAGTACTACAATTGTGACCTGATGGAGGTTTTGTGTGTCGAAAATTGTATGCTTTCCTCAGCATTCACCAATGCTTGCATTTGTGAAGGATTATGTTTATACGTAGTTGATGCCCATAATTACTTAATACTTAACCACTCAAAATTCAAATTCACTAAAAAATAATATTCTTGGTTTAATATACGTAAGCAATATCAATGTATACTTCACATAATTACATAAACTACACTAGTAAAGTTATGAAAATACAGCTAATCAGTAATTTATAATTTAATTCATAATTAAAGCACTAGTAGAAACACAAATGGTCTTAAATATCTGATAATTAGGAAACCACTCCAATGGGGATATAGTTTCACATGACCTGGTGTGCCTGATGACTATGGAAAGCATGGTTTGTTTTTGTTGGTTCATGATCTAGCTCAGGTATTTCAACTTTATTAGATTTGAAATCTTCATGTATAATGGAGGAAATAAAGAATGATTTTTTTTTCAGGGGGGGGGGGATTTTGTCCTCTTTATCATTAAGTTACGGGGTATTGTGAAGGGGGGGGGGGGGACTTTTGTCCACATTCACTTTTGTCTGTACCCAATATATATATATACCTGATGGTTTTGTATATGGAGGTTATTAGCGAACCTGTGAGCTTATGCGATGGTGCAGCGTTGTGCGTCGTCTGTCGTGCGTCGTCTGTACGTTAACCATAGCTATCTCAAAAACGGCAGGAGCTAGCATCATCAAATTTTTTGCAAATAATCAGTCATCCAAAAAACTATATCGGATTTTCTTTATTTTTTTCTAACAGCATTTTCTTAGATTTTATAGGGAAAAAGCTAAAAAAGTTTTAAATATCTTCTTCTCCAAAACTGTCCAGCCAAATTGTCCAATATTTCACAGAAATGATCCCTAGAACAATCTTTCTCAAGTTTGTTCGAATGGTTCCAGTTCGGAGATTTTTGGCCGAGATACAGGAGGTTGAACTTTGTTAATTGTTCTAAAAAGCATATTAAAATTTAAATTTCAGAAACGGCTGTAGCTATCATCACCAAATTTTATGCCAATGTTGGTCACATAGGTCATACCTGAAATTGAGGTATTGGTGGCGCCACCTGCATTGGCCTTTTTTGTACAGGGTCATCAGTGCCTGTATCACACTGAGGGCTACAAAAAACTTATTCTCTGAAACCATATGGCCAAAATGTTTAATATCGCACAGAAATGATCCTAGGGTAGTGCTTTCTGAAGTTTGTTCAAATGGTCTCTTTTCAGTGACTTTTGGCTAAGTTATGGGAAGCTGAATTAAGTCATATGCCATACCAGCCCATTTTGGCTCAGTGGCTACAAAGATCATCTTCTCAATAACCACTGGGCCAAATTCTTTAATCTCACACATTAATTATCCTCAGATGTTGATAATTCAAGTTTGTTCAAATGGTTTTGGTTCAGTGCTTTTTGGCTGAGTTACGGGAAGCTGAACTTAGCCAGTTTGCTGTATCATCCTATGTGAGTTATAAACCTGCGAAATGTTTTTCGACTGATGCCACTGAAGCCAGTTTGTTAAATATTTTACAAGAATAATTCCTACAATAATTCTTATAATAATTGTCATTAATGGTTCAACATAATTGAATTTTGGCTGAATTATGGAGATTGAATTGAGCCATTTTACCATATATGTTAGCTGTGTGATGCTGTTACATCTAGCCTGGCACCAGTTTATCAGCATCTATTACATCATGCCACTAGACATTTAGATTTCAGGTTATCTTTGGTTAATATTGACAAGAAATTTTTTTTAAAACCTTTTAAAAAATTTAGATTTTTGATTTAAGTTATTCATCATACCAGGCAATGTTACAATGATGGATATTCAGCTGTCTGGGGCTATATAAAGACAGCTGTACATGGATTATAAATTATTGGTGTCCCTACTCAACTTAATTCAAGAATTTGCCATCAATGAGATATATCTTTATTTTAATTTTTCATTCAGTATGCATCCGTAATAATTTTACATATATTCCTGATTTCTTTTTTTATAAAAAGTCAGCTGAAAAGCATTTTGTTTTGGGAAAATAAATTTCAAAGTTATTTCAAGTAGGGACCACTTATGTGTTCAGATGGCTACACTTGGTTTACCATTTGCAGATTGCCAGTGCCTTGATGGCTATTAGCCAAGATGATGTCAGCTCTATAAATAGTTTTGGCACAGTGCCAGGATTGGAAGAAGTGCCACCAGGTATAGGTCAAGAGTTCACTCAGTGCAGTAGCTGCATTCTATTTATAGCTTTGCAGACTGCTCACTGCATCAGATTTGGCACCAAAGTTCAGCCTGAATCTATTTATAGCTTTGGCAGACTGCCAGCTGTGTCAGATTATGCAACAGGTCAAGAGTTCACTCAGTTCAGCCAGGTACAGGTCAAAAGTTAACTCAGTCTAGCCAGGTGCAGGTCAAGAGTTCACTAAGTACAGTAGCTTGAGGCAGCAATTTGTCACATGTCACTCGGGGGCAACTGCCTTACTCACCAAAGCCTTGTCAGCCCAGTGCATCAAACTCTGGGGAAGTTTGATGTATTGGACTGATATTTTGACCTGTCTATGCGTCTTTGATGGTATTCTCATTTACAAGACAGGTGGTGCCACGTACTTTTACACAGTTTATGTGCCTGCTTATTTCTACAGAGGAATTTGATATTTCAGCCTGAAATTGGGCATATTTTTACATATCGAATGGCTTTGTCATATACAAGACTGGTGGTGCAACCTATAATAATTTTTGCACAATGTGTGTCCCTGCTTATTTCTCAGGAGGGGTTTGATATATCAGTCTGAAAATTGGCATATGTGTGTATCTCTGATAGCTTCGTTGTGTACAAGACTGGCGGTGCCAGCTACAATCATTTTTGTGTTGTGTGCACCCATGCCAGAATTTCAGCAGTGATTTTGTGTAATGGTTTCTTTTTTAAAATGTTTAGTACTTGCATTGTTCATATACATGAAAAGTAATGGTCCAGCATTGAAGCATTATAACCTGGTGTATTTCCCAATGCACAGGTTCGCATTAGGCCTGTAGGCCTTGTATATTTATATATATAATCAAAACTGTTATATAGGTTCAGAAAATCAAATCAGTTATATAGTTTCAGACAAATCAAAACTGTTATTTAGTTTCAGACCTGCAACTGTGCATACAGGTAGTTGGACATACAAACTACCACAGTATTACCACACCAAAAACTAGATCATTGTGACCCTGCTCCTCTTCAAAATTATTTTTAAAAAAACTTTCAGTTTCCATTGCAAATTTGTCACACTTCAAGGTGGCCTAATATAAAAATCACTGCTTTTATAGCCTTAATAGTTAACAAAAAGGCTCTCAAATAGGTTTTCTGTATTGGTCACATGAGTCACATGATACCAGAGGCAAGCCTTCTCAAGTTTGTTCAAATGGTTTGCATTTGATGAATTTTAGTGGAGTTACACAAATTTGAACTTAGTCATTTGGCCAAGTAAGCATACTGACATAATAATCTCAGAAATGACAGAAGCTAGCATTACCAAGTATTGTGCAAATGTTTGTAGATTTAGTGGTGCCACCTACATTGACCTGTTTTTTATGGGCAAAATCCTCATCATTTAAGCCTCTTTCACCGTATAATGTTTATGATGAAACTGTCAAGTTGAATTGTATAATTTTCAAAAGAATTATCCTAGGACATGGTTCTTTCAATCATATAAGAATAGATTGAGTTTGTTAATTTTTGGTTGAGTCTTGGAAAAATTTAGTTGGTCTTTTGGTCATTATTATGTCTATTTCAAACAGAGGACTGCAACGGTGTTCTTCTACAAAATTGTTGTATCAATTATAACTTCGTGACATTGCACAAAAATTATTCTTAGGTGGCCTTTGTTCAAGTTTACTTGAATGATTCTTGGCAGAAATATTGGACCTTTAAAAATGAAAGGACTGCATCTTTTATTATTCTAGATATTTTTGGTAAAAAGTTTAAGAATATGTTAGCTTGAAAAAAAAGCATTTTAGCCAAAGTCTTTCAGTATGTGTAAACAGATTTACCAACAGGCCAAGATGTGTCTGTATCATTTAATAGGCCAGATATAGGTCAAGAGTTAAATCAGTGCAGCCAAGCACAAGGCATGTGATCACCTCATGGGTGTCATGTTAACAGCTCATGGGCAGCATGTGATCACCTCATGGGTGTCATGCCCCTCAGGGCTGCATGTGGAGCCAATCTGTGAGCTTATGCAATAATGTGGCTACTATTTCAGATTTCGCAACAGGCCAAAGGTCAGTCTGGATCTATTTATAGCTTTGGCAGATTGCCAACTGTATCAGGTTAGGCAACAGGGCAAGAGTTCACTCAGTGCAGCCAGGTATATGTCAGTAGTTCACTCAGTGCAGTATGTGCATTTTGTTTATGCTTTGGCATACTGCCAACTGTGTCAGATTATGCAACAGGTCAAGAGTTCACTCAGTGCAGCCAGGTACAGGTAAAAAGTTCACTCGGTCTGGCCCGGTGCAGGTTAAGAGTTCACTCAGTGCAGTAGCCTGAGCCAGCAATTTGTCACAGTTCACTCGGGGCAACTGCCTTTCTCACCTATGCCTGGTCAGCTCCATGCATCAGACTCAAGGTAAGTTTGATGTATTGGCCTGATATTTTGACCTGTCTATGTGTCTTTGATGGCTCTCTTGTTCACAAGACAGGTGTCGCCACCTACAATGACTTTTGCACAGTGTATGTGCCTGCTTATTTCTATAGAGGAATTTGATATTTCAGCCTGAAATTGGCATATTTATACACATCAAATCGCTTTGTCGTATACAAGACTGGTGGTGCCCCCTACAATATTTTTTGCATAGTGTGTGTCCCTGCTTATTTCTTCAGGAGAGGTTTGATATATCAGTCTGAAATCGGGCATATGTTAATATCTCTGATAGCTTCGTTGTAAACAAGACTGGTGGTGCCAGCTTCAATCATTTTGTGTTTTGTGTACCCATGCCAGAATTTGAGCAGTGATGTTTGTGTAACTGTTTCTTATTCAAAATGTTTAGTACTTGCATTGGTCATATACATGAAAAGTAATGGTCCAGCATTGAAGCATTATACCTGGTGTATATCCCAATGCACAGGTTTCGCATTAGGCCTGTAGGCCTTGTTTTCTGTATTTTTGAGACCTTCAAAGAAGTTATCAGTTGTTAACAAGGCACGAATCATAACCACTGGACTTGGAATCATTAACCTGACATCAAGGGAGGTCCATGAAAAGTCTCTGTGGAAATCTGAAATGAGGTCTTTGTTACCCACATTCTTGGAGCTATGGGGCTCATAATTGCCCCTCACAATAATTTAAAATTTGATACAAACGCTCCAGTATCTGTATGACTAATGCATTGATCGCCATGATTTTTTGCATGCATACTAATCATGGACCATTTCTTCAGTTCCTGCAGACTGGTGGCAACACCTGTATTTTTTTCGAATTTTCACGCATTTTTTCTCTAATTTGGAGACCTTCAAATAAAGCCTCATCTGTAAACAAGGCACAAATCGTAACCTCTGGACCTAGAATCTTTATACTTGACATCTAGTGAGGTCATTGAAAAATATCCTTGGAAACCTGAAATTAGGTCTCTGTTACCTATATCCTCCAAGCTCTTGGGCTCAAAAGTACCCCAAACAATTATTAAAAATTTGATACAAACACTCCAGTATCTGAATAGCTAATGCATTGTTCACCATGATTCTTTGCATGCTTACTGATCATGGAGTGCTTCATCAGTTCCTGTAGACTAGTGGCCCCACCTGTATTTTATTTCAATTTGCACTCATTTTTATTTCTACTTTTGAGACCTTCAAATGAAGCAGTCATCTGTTTATAAGGCATTAATTGTCACTGTTTGACCTAGAATCTTCTTACTTGACAACCAGGGAGGTCCATGACAAGTCTTCATGGAAACCTGAATTAGGTCTCTGTTACCCATATCCTCTGAGCAATGGGGCTTGTAAGTACCCCCAGAATAATTAAAAATAAGATTCAACAGCTTCTGTATTTGAATAACAAATACATTGATTTTTATGATTCTTTGCATGCTTTTTTGGAACCTGTGAGCTTATGCGATGGCACAGCGTTGTCCGTCAGCCGTCCGCTGTCCAGGGCTGGCTTTCCGCTGTCCATGGCTCTAAGTCAGAAACCGTTGGAGCTAGCAGCTCCAAATTACATGTGAGAATTAGTCACATGTGCCCTGGTGCTCATTATTGGGTATCTGCATTAATTTAGATTTTATAGAGAAAAAGCTTAAAAACCTTTAAAAATCTTCTTCTCTGAAACTGTCCAGCCAAATTGTCCAATATTTCACAGAAATGATCCCTTGAATAATCTTTCTCAAGTTTGTTCGAATGGTTCCAGTTCGGAGATTTTGGGCAAGTTACAGGAGGTTCAACATAGTCATCTGTCCAAAAAAGCACACTAAAATTAAAATCTCAGAAACAGCTAGAGCTATAATCACCGAAATTTTATACCAATGTTTGTCACATATGTCATATCTGATTTTGAGGTATTGGTGGCGCCACACATTGATGTGTTTTTTACAAGCGAAAATGTAACTTTAAACTCTTCTAGCTTATACACTGATTTATGATGAAACTGTTAAGCTGATTGGTTTAAACTTTACAAGAATTATTCTATGGTAGGGTTCTGCCAGTTTTATAAGAATAGACTGGGTAAATACAGTTTTAAAAAAAACATTGTAGCCAATTGAAAAAGGCTTTCTGTATTTGAAAACATATTTGACAACATACTGAGTTTCAGCAGCCAAGTCATGAGGTCACTCAGTACAAACAGGTGGGTTCCAGACATCACCATGGCAATTGACCTGGCTCTGGGGGGTGTCTAGACAATGTGTCTAGACGTCTAGACACAGCGTCTAGACGTCAAGACACAATGTTTAGATGCAGAATTTCCAGATTATTGGAACTATATCTTTCAACTGTTTGAAAAAAATTGGTTTGCATTTTAAGTGAATTGGGTTTATCATCTGGTCATGTGAACTGCTGCGCCCTCATTTTTAGCTCAGCTGACTGTAAGTCATCTGAGCTATAGCGATCACTCTTTGTCCGTCGTCCGTCCGGCCATCCGGCCACCCGCCGTCTGTCCGTTAACAAGGCACAAATTCTAACCGCTGGACCTGGAATCTTCTTACTTTACACCCAGAGAGGTCCAAGAAAAATCTCCTTGGAAACCTGGAATTAGGTCTCTGTTACCCATATCCTTCGAGCTATGGGGCCCCAAAGTACCCCCCAGAATATTTAAAAATTTCATACAAAAACTTCAATATCTCATTAACTACATCACTGATGGTCATGATTTTCTGCATACACAGACTTGTGGGGCCACCTGTATTTTTCGATTTTTTTACAAATTTTTTTCTCTATTTTTGAGACCTTTAAAAATGTGGACATCTGTTAACAGGGCACAAATCGTAAAGACTGGACCTAGAATCTTCATTCTTGAAATTCTGAGAGACCTATGAAAAGTCTCCATGGAAACCAGAAATTAGGTCTCTGTTACCCATATCCTTCGAACTAAGGGGCCCCAAAATACCCCCCAGAAAAGTGAAAAATTTAATACAAAAACTTCAATATCTCATTGACAACATCACTGATGGTCATGATTTTTGGCATACGTATTGATCATGAGAAGTTTCATCAGTTTCTGCAGACTGGTGGCGCCAACTTTATTTTTTGATTTTTTACGAATTTTCTCTATCTTTGAGACCTTTAAAAATGTGAACATAGATCTGTTAACAGGGCACAAATCGTGAAGACTGGATCTAGAATCTTCATTCTTGACATTCTGAGAGACCTATTAAAAGTCTCCATGGCAACCAGAAATTAGCTCTCTGTTACCTATATCCTTCGAGCTGTGGGGCCCCAAAGTACCCCCCAGAATAGTCAAAAATTTCATAAAAAACTTCAATATCTCATTAACTACATCACTGATGGTCATGATTTTTGGCATACATATTGATCATGATATGTTTCATCAGTTTCTGCAGACTGGTGGCGCCACCTGTATTTTTCAAATTTTTACAATTTTCTTTCTCTGTTTTTGGAGACCTTTAAGGATGTAGTTATCTGTCAACAGGGTTCAAATTGTAACGACTGGACCTAGAATCTTCATTCTTGACACAAAGGGAGACCCATGAAGAGTCTCCATGGAAACCTTAAATTAGGTCTCTGTTACCCATATCCTTTGAGCTGTGACACTCCAAAGTACAGCTCAGAATAATGGAAAATTTGATACAAAAGCTGAAGTATCTGAACAACTAATGCAGAGATCCATATAATTGTTTGCATGGATATTGATCATGGAGTGTTTCATCAGTTTCTGCAGCCTGGGTGCGCCACCTCTATTTTTTTTATTTTTAGCTCAGCTGACTATAAGTCATCTGAGCTATAGTCGTGGTCCATTGTCCGTCGTCCGTCCGTCTGTCCGTCCGTCCGTCCGTAGATGTGGCACGTTTTGAAACCGTAAGACCTAGGAATCCAAAATTCAGCATAATGTTAGATGTCCCCAAGATCTCCTACCAAGCCGAAAACTGGGTCTTTGCGACTTCGTTCCTTTGAGAAATTAAGAAAAACCTCAATTTTTTATTAAAATCCCATTTTCACACTTCAGGACTGCCTAATATCAAAGCCACTCATCTGTTTTTCCTCATATTTACCATAAATATTCTTCTATATAGTTCCTATGTACATGCCAGAAATTAAGTCTGTTAAGTATAAATTCTTTCAGTTATGGGCCCAAACATAATGGACTTTGTAAAAAATCAGGAAAAATATTTACTCACTTAACATGAAAAATTTTGAAACTAGAGTCTATTTTCCCAAGTATATAACTATGTTTAATTAAGATTCAATTGTTTACCCAAAATTAGATCTGAATTTTGTAAATTTTTTAAGTAATTAGCATAAAAATAAAATCAGTACCTTAAATTTTGCCCAACTTTGACCATGGCACGTTTTTTTCCTGTAAGTACCATTGATTTAATTTTCACAGCATGTCAACATAAATATTTAATTTGTTAAAATCTGAAATTTGGAAGTAAAAGCTTGAAAATTAAGCTAGTTATTGATTTTTTTCTTGAGGCTCTTTTGTAGTCATTAGCTTTGATTACAGATTACAGATGCAGGGTCCCACTCAAGGTCACTGGAAGTCAGCTATGCCAGGGTTTCTGATTTGTTACAGTCACTGGGGGAGATCCCTTGCTGTGACAGGTGTACAGTTATTCACCACCCAAATCACCCCCCCCCCCCCCCCCCCCCCGCAAACCCAACCCACTAAGTGTTATGCAGTATTGTTATTGTTTTCACTGTATCTCCTTAATTGTAATGCTGTTTCCACTCTGATATGCAAAAACTTTCCTTGAAAAAGTAATTCAAGGTGTAATCCAGAAGATGCAATGTTGTGTAATGTAGCATTTTTAAAGAAATCATTTTTCTTTTAAATGATTTTACCAATCATAACGGAACCCATCAGTATGCTTAAATTATGATAAAATATGAAGCACATTATGGATAAATAAAGACACAATTAAAAATTGTGAAATCTAAATCAAGTATTTTTTTTAGATATTTATTTATTTGCAGATTTAAAAGATATATTTTTGTGGAAAAAAATAAATAAACATTTGTATGCATGATGTGGTGTTATCTGACAAGATTGAGATTTATGATGACGCAATTGAGAATTATGAATCAACTTTATATTCAGATATATATGTTATATTGAAAATGTATAGAAATATAAACTTAAATTAAAAAAAAATTGATGTGATAAAAAAATGAGGATTTATTACAAACATTTGTTCATTATTTTCCTGCATCAGCAGAATTTGAGATCAGGCTTTGTTTGCCATGTTTTATGTTGTTAATTAGTTATATTTCAACTGTATACATTTCATTAAAAAAACATATATTTAATAATATATATTATACAAAAAAAAGATTTGATTGAACAAATGTGTAAACTACTGAAATGTCAACAGTTAATCGAAAAGCCAACTGATGATCATGGTAATAGTACAGATCATTTGTTCACAAACTGCTCACATGCTTCAGTTTCAACATTAGGAATCACATGGTCAGGTCACAAAATATTATTTGCAACAATTTCTTGCTCATCAATACAAACCAATCATATAAACCAACCATGGCCTTTATTACCTCTTCCTCTTACACTTTATCTCCATTTGATATTATTTCATTATGTAAATTTAAAAAGTTATGGGCTCAAACATAATGCATTGTGTAAAAAATCAGGAAAGATATTTGATCACTTAACACAAAATATGTTAAAGCTATTAACTTTTTTTCCAGTAATATAACTTTAATTAATCAAAATTAAATTGTATACCCAAAATTAGATCAAAATCTTTTAAATTTTTTAAAATATTAACAAAAATAAAAAATTGGTAACTTAAATTTTGCCTAAATTTGACCATGGCACGTTTTTTTCCTGTAAGAACTGTGGATTTAATTTTCACAGCATGTTTTTTTTTTAGAATTTTGTCTGTAAACACAAAAAATTTGAAACCAGTTGATCAAAACCTGTAGATTTTATTCAAGTTTTCAAGCACCATGTAACATATTGTTTACATCAAGCTAGCGTCATGCAGTTTGCAAGTGCTCAGCTCCCCAGCTTCAGCTCTCAGTTCCTAAAATTTGGCATGCAATTAGATGTCTCCAAAATCCCCTACCATGCCAAGAAATTGGTCACTTGGACTTAATACCTTCGAGATATAATGAAAAACTTCATTTTTCCATTAAAAACCCATTGTTACACTTCAAGACTGCCTAATATTAAAACCACTGATCTGACTTTAATCATATATAATATACATATTTTTCTATACATTCTCTATGCACATGCCAGAAATGATGTCAGTATTGCGTAATTGTTTTAAGTTATGGACCCAAACATAATGCACTTTGTAAAAAATCAAGAAATATATTTACTCCCTTAACAAGAGGATTGCTGAAGCTAGAGATTTTTTGTCAGGGATGTAACATTATTTAATCAAGATTCAATTGAATACCCAAAATTAGTTCTGAATTTTTCAAATTTTATAAGTTATTAGTATAAATGTAAAATTAGTACCTTAAATTTTGCCCAACTTTGACCATGGCATGTTTGTTTCCTGTGAGCACTGTTGATATAATTTTCATATCATGCACACATAAAGATTTCAGCTTTTTAGTTTAAAAAGCTGAAAGAAATTGGCCAAAAATTGTAGCTTTTATTAATGTTTTATGAGACCATGTTAGCCAAAGTCTGACAGGGTCTCATAAAAAACATTAATAAAAGCTACAATATTTGGCCAAATTCTTTCAGCTTTCTAAACTAAAAAGCTGAAATCCTTATGTGTGCATGATATGAAAATTATATCAACAGTGCTCACGGGAAACAAACGTGCCATGGTCACAATTTGAATATGTACTCCATTATAAAATTTCTTTCATGAGAATTGGAATTCAGGTAAAAATGAAAGTATATGAATACCAGTGCAAATACCAGTGCAAATACTTTCAAAATGTATTAATGAATGCATTCATGAATATATTCTTTAATATTATTTTAATAATCATTTCAGTTATATTTTATTTGAAAAAATCATACTATTCTCTTATTATTTTTAATAAAAATTATATTTGGGACAATATTTGTAATTTTTTTAATAAATAGTTAAACTCTTATATTATATGTTCTGCTTATAAGTTATATGGCCAAGTCAAAATCTGTGTGACAATCGCACTCCATTTGTTAATAAAATAAATGAAATTAATCCTCTTTCCTGTCTCCAAAGGTACTATCAAAATCATACATAAGCTAAACAACAACAACTCATAATACAGCTTATTTTTATTACCACATAAAACCAGCATGTGCCTCATTTCTAAATCATATTTTTTTATCATATATAACAGCTGAGCGCCGTGACCCATAGGTCCCTTGTTTACGATTTTTTTCCCCTTTTTTTGAAACCTTTAAAAATGTGAACATCTGTTAACAGGGCACAAATTGTAAAGACTGGACCTAGAATCTTCATTCTTGACATTCTGAGAGGCCTATGAAAAGTCTCCATGGAAATCAGAAATTAGGTCTCTGTTACCCATATCCTTTAAGCTGTATGGCTTCAAAATACCCCCCAGAATAATGAAATATTTGATACAAAAACTCCAGTATCTCAATAACTACAACACTGATGCTCATGATTTTTGGCATACATATTGATCATGACATGTTCCATCAGTTTCAGCAGACTGGGTGCGCCACCTTTATTTTTTTCAAATTTTTATGAATTATTTTCTCTATTTTTGAGACCTTTAAAGATGTGGTTATCTGTCAACAGGGTACAAATTGTAACAACTGGACCTTGAATCTTCATTCTTGTCATGCGAGGAGGCCCAAGAAAAGTGTCTGTGGAAACCTGAAATTAGGTCTCTGTTACCCATATCCTTCAAGCTATAGGATTCTAAGTATCGCTCAGAATAATGGAAAATTTGATACAAAAGCTGAAGTATCTGAACAACTAATCCAGAGACCACCATGCTTCTTTGCATGGATATTGACCATTAAGTGTTTTTATTAGTTTCTGCAGACTGGTGGAGCCACCTGTATTTTTTTTAAAGTTTATGCATTTTTTCTCTATTTTTGAGAAATATTAATACAGACACAATCTCAGCCTGTTGGTTAATCTGTTTGATGCTTCAGTTCAATGGTTATATACTACCATTCAGATGATAAAATTTCCTTTTGCAAATCTCTTCCCAGTCAGCTGAGCGTCATGACCCATGGGTCACTTGTTGGTTGACCTCTGACCTTTACTAGCTGCCCAGCTTCCATTTGTGCGTCTGTTTCCACACATAAACCCACATATCTCGGGAACCATTTGACGGATCAGGCTAAAAATTTTGCACAAATGTAGCCCTTTGATAGCTTTATAATATACACTTAAATGTTGGCGCCACCTGCAACCGTTTTTGCACAGCGTCGATCTGTTCATCTGCCTTGGGATAATATCATTCATATCTCAGCAGTGAAATGATTTATCCACCTGAAATTTGGCAGGTTTTTACAATCTGGACAGCTTTCTCGATTTTATGACAGGTGGCGCCACCTACATTCACGTTTACTCTGCAGACATCCAAGCTCATATCTCGGGCACCATTTGACCGATTGGGCCAAAATTTTGCATGTGTATTGATCTCACATAGGTCTTCATCATAGGCAAAACCCGTGGTGCCACCTGCAACCACCTATGCACAGCGTCCATCTGTTCATTTGCCTTGGGATAAAATCACTCATATCTCGAAAGTGGTTTGACTTATCCTCCTGAAATTTTGCAGGTTTATACATTCTGGACAGCCTTCTCAATTTTATGACAGGTGATGCCACCTACATTCACGTTTACTTTGCGGACATCCAAGCTCATATCTCGGGAACTGTTTGACCGATTGGGCCAAAATTTTGCTTGTGTATAGATCTTACATAGCTCTTCTTCATAAGCAAAACTGGTGACACCACCTGCAACCACTTATGAACACCGTCCATCTGTTCATCTGCCTATGGATAAAATCACTCATATCTCAGCAGTTGTTTGACCTGAAATTTTGCAGGTTTATATATCCTGGACAATTTTCTCGATTTTACGCTCAAACATCAATGCTAATATGCAACACACCTCACTCTATTCCCTTTGCCACTTAATCCATGCCTCACTTCACCCGTTCCACTCTGATTTCTGCGGATACACAGTCGCCTGTCGACTACCCATATTCTAGTTTTAATATGTCCTAGTCTGAAACTTGCAGGTCCGAAATGTCCATTTTGCTGAAATCATAATGACTAAGGTAGATATGCAGGACTTAAAAGGATCAATAATAAATTTAAAAAAAAATAAACCTCCAATCATACTCCCAAACTTTGCACAGGTTCGCATTAGGCCTGTAGGCCTTGTTGTTCATGGAGTGCTTCATCAGTTCCTACTAGACTGGTGCCCCCCCCCCCCCCCCCAACCCATGAGGCATGTTGTTGTAAGTGCCATCTTCTGTCATCGTCATCCTCATCTGTAGGATATCTTTTAAATGCGTTAACTTTTCAAGGTCTGCATATTTTCCGCCAAAATTTGAAACACTCAATTGTTCATACAGAGGAGTTTGAAAACCAGTCACCTTGGCCTTCATATTTAAGGTAAAATCTGCCGAAATGTGAAATTTTTGTGAACCTTATAACTTTTGATGTATTCCACATTTTCCCCTCAAATTTGGTACACATATTGTTCCTGCCAAGTTCTTGGAAAATTTTGAAAACCGGTGACCTTGACCATCATCTTCAAGGTCAAATCTGCCAAAATGTAAAATTTTTTTAACCCCATAACTTTTGAAGTATTAAACATTTTGTCCTCAAATTTGGTGCAGCAATTGTTCCTACTAAAATCAAGGAAAAGTTAAAAAAACTGACCTTGACCTTCATCTTCAAGATCAAATCTGCAGAAATATGACATTTTTGTGGACCCCATAACTTTTGAAGTATTCCACATTTTGTCCTCAAGTTAGGTACACCAAAGATATTTTCTTCAAAATTGACACACCAGTTTTTCTGTGATGAGAGTTTCAAAAGCAGGGACCTTGAACTTGAATGTCTAAACTGCTGAGATCTAGATTTATTGTTTGGAGGAATTGCATATTTTACCCCTTATGTTTTGGGATGAACCATAGGGGGGAGACATATATCTGTTTTGCACTGCAAAAATCAGAGCCATTCTAGTTTCGAACTTTTTTACACATTTTTATGTCTATTTTTTGAGAACTTCAAATGAAGCAGTTGTCCATTAACAGGGCACAAATCATGAGTGTTGGATCTAGAATCTTCTAACTGATATCCTTAGAGTTCCATCAAAAATATCCTTGGAAAATTGAAATTAGGTCATGGTTAACTATATTTTGTAAACTAGACATTTCTTGGCACCGCAGGCGCCATCCCTTAGCAAAATGAAAAGTTTGCCGCTGCTTTGCTGCAACTGTGCTGCAAAGCAGCAGAAACCAAAATAGGCTGCAAGAAGAGTGTGCAGGAAGGTTGCGGGAAGTTTGCGGCTAGCCACAGTCCTATACAGTATTTGAATACTGTGTGCTTGGAGGCTGCTGGAGGGTTGCGGCTAGCCACAGTCCCATGGAGTATCCGAATACCGAATACTGTTTGCAGCAAGGCTGCAGGAGGGTTGTGACTAGCCGCAGTCCTATAGAGTTGACTAAATGCTGTGTGCAGGAAGGCTGCGGGAGGGTTGCGGCTAGCCGCAGCCTTTTACAGTTTTATTTGCTCTACTTTTTCTTGTCTTACCCTGCTGTGATTGGCTAAACTGATTTTGGAGGGAAAGGCAGCCATTTTTGCAAAATTGGGAAAAGACAGTGCTTTGTTAGCTCTTGTAAAAATATGAAAATTTGTGCCAAATAGCTAAAGTAAGAGTGACATTCAACAGATCCAGCATGTTCAGGGGACTCATTGGATTAATTAGAATATACAATCACTTGATGGGAGGACAAAGAGAGGGTGTTATGTTACTACAACCAGTAAGTTTGAACTACATATTTGTACCCCAAGGGCTGCGCAGCAAGAATTGACAAGTGCTGCCAAGCACTGATAAGAGTGATTTTTAATCAGTAATTCCGTCAGTTTTCCTTTGTTATGTAGTGTTTTTACCTGTTAAGAAAATAAAATAATGTTATTATCATGCTTTCCCTTATCATATGACATATTTATCGAAAGATACAAAAAAAAAATTAAAAAAAACAGCCCACCCGCATTAATTTCTAAAAATTTTGCTTTACTGGTATTTTGTGTATTTTAAATTAAAAAATGCATAAGTTAAATTTATTTCATGCCAAGAGGATGTTTGGACCAAGTCTATCCGTCACCCGAAGGCGTCTCGGGACAGGCAACATGGCGGACCACCCAGCACGAAAGATCAACAAGTGACACAAACACTGAAAGAAGTTGTTACCTCTCAAATATACAAAAAAATTGTGTATGCATTTGTAACTTAAAAACCTTATTATTCCCTTGTATGAATCTTGTAGCTTAATGTTGCCCGAATATTAATTTTATTTTTGGATCATTACCAGAAGCTCACAGCGCTGACTGTACAACTTGTACTGCAGTGTAGTCTTCACGCAAAGTGACATAAGGAAACTCATATTTCTCATCAAAAAGTTAATTGTATGTTCACAAAGTAATCATATCCCCAAGTGGACATGTTTGATGAGTGTTGATGTGCCCTTTTTTTGTTTTATGTTTAAAAATGCTGATAAATTGCAGTTAAATGTCAGAAGTCCCAGCCGTTTGCGGAGGATAATAGAAATTTTCAATAAAATTTATATTGTAAACATCTCATTTGCAAACTTCATAAAATTTCTCTTTTTTTAATTGAAAGCAATATAAAAACATTGTATTTTTGGCCACAACATCACTTAAATAAAAATTAAGTATATATTAAAAGAAGGCTGCGGGAAGTGTGCAAGAAGGCTCCGGGCAGTGTTAGAGAAGGCTGCGGGAAGTGTGCAAGAAAGGCTGCGGGAAGTGTGTGAGAAAGCTGCGGGAAGTGTGCGGGAAGTATGCAAGAAGGCTGCAAGAAGGCTGCGGGAAGTGTGAGAGGCTGGGGGAAGTGTGCAAGAAAGGCTGCGGGAAGTGTGAGAGGCTGGGGGAAGTATGCAAGAAGGCTGCGGGAAGTGTGAGAGGCTTGGGGGAAGTGTGCAAGAAAGGCTGCAGGAAGTGTGCGAGAAGGCTGGTGGAAGTGTGCGAGAAGGCTGCGGGAAGTGTGAGAGGCTGGGGGAAGTGTGCAAGAACGGCTGCGGGAAGTGTGCGAGAAGGCTGCGGGAAGGCTGCGGGAAAAGGGCTGCAGGAAAAGGGCTGCAGGAACATAGGTTGCAGCAAGCCTGCAGCAAGGTTGCCGCTAACTAATTTGCATGTCAAATTGTTACCTTGCTGCAAGGTTGCTGCAAAGCTGCAGCAAGTTTGCAGCAACAGTGCACGACAAGCTCTATTTTTGCTAAGGGATAGTATCCCCAGACAATCAATCCCCCCCCCCCCCCTTTAAGAATAGGCCCCCTTCAGCAACAATTAATATCAGACCACACTCATAGAAAAGTTCACTCTCATAGAAAAGGTCATGACCCCAATTTCAATATACCTCATCCCCGAACCCATGTCTATGTATATGCATAATATGAAAAAAAAATTGTCCATAAGTTTTTGACTTATAATGCTCACAGTACTGTTAAGTGGCAATGATGGGGTATTAAACGGCATGAAAACAAGTAAAAGAATAACAGGTGGCGCTATCAGTTTCCGGTACATGACAACACTATCCAAGATCTTCGGTCAAGTTGATTTTTGGACCAATTAATGCATCCCTTATTGAGATATTAAAGATTTTGTGTGATTTTCACCATATATGGCAATATTCAAGGTCAAGGCCACTCTAATAGGAAAGGTAATGACCCCAATTTATATATACATCATCCCCTAACCCATATCTATGTATATGCGTAATATGAAAGAAATCTGTCCATTAGTTTTTGACTTATAATGCTCGCAGTACTGTTAAGTGGCAATGATGGGGTATTAAACGGCACAAAAACAAGTAAAAGAATAACAGGTGGCGCCACCTGTTTCCTGTACATGACAATACTATCCAAGATCTTCTTACAAATTGATTTTTGGACCAATCCTTGCATCCCTTATTGAGAAATTAATGATTTTTTGTGATTTTTACCATATATGGCAATATTCAAGGTCAAGGACACTCTCATTGGAAAAGTCATGACCCCAATTTAAATAAACATCATCCCATAACCCATATCTATGTACATGCATAATATAAAAGAAATCTGTTTATTAGTTTTTGACTTATAATGCTCACAGTACTGTCAAGCAGCAATTTTGGGGGTATTAAACGGCACGAAAACAGGTAAAGAATAATAGGTGGCACCACCAGTTTCTGGAACATGACAACCCTATCCATGATCTCCCACCAACTTGATTTTGGGATCAATCCATGCAAGATTTCTTGAGATAATTAAGAATTTGTGTGATTTTCCCCAAAATTGGACCTATTCAAGGTCAAGGACACTGCTAGTCAAGGTCATGACCTCATTTTAAATGGGCATCGTTCTCTCACTCATATCTATACAATATACCAAGTTTGGTAAAGATCCGTGAAATATTTTTTGAGTTATCGCGCCAACAAGATTTATATGTTGTGGCGGCGGCGGGACCGGTAAGAAAACATAGTATCCCCCGACTTTGTCAGGGGATACAATTAGGGGAGAAAACATGAGCACAAAGTGATTCAGGTGGGGCACAAATTGTATCCATTCGGCCTAAAATCCTCATACATGACTTTCAGGGAGGTCCCTTAAAATCTCCTTGGAAACCTGATATGGGTTTCACTCTGACCCATTTTCTTCAAGCTGTGTGAAAGAACTTGATTTTAACACTAAACTAGAATACGGGTAGTTGACAAGCGACTACGTGTATCCGCCTAAATCAGAGTGGAACGGGTGAAGTGAGGCATGGATCGAGTGGCAAGGGGAAATAGAGTGAAGTGTTGCATATTAGCATGGATGTCTGCAGCCAAATTGTGTATGTAGGTTGCCCCCCCCCCCCTAGCCCCCCCCCCCCCCCCACCACAAAATCCAGAAAGCCGTCCAAGTTGTATACATATGCAAAATTTAAGGCAGATATGTCAAACCACTACATGTATATGAGTGATTTTAGCCCGTGACAGACAAACAGATGGACGCTGAGCAAAAATGGTTGCAGGTGACGCCACCAGTTTTGCGTATGATAAAGAGCTATGTGGGAATTATACACATGCAAAACTTTGGCCCAATCAGTCAAACGGTTCCCAAGATATGAGCTTGGATGTCTGCTGCATAAACTAGAATGCAGGTGGCGCCACCTGTCATAAAATCAGAAAAGCTATCCAGGATGTATACCCATGCCGAATTTCAGGTGAATTAGTCAAGTCACTGCCGAGATATGAGTGATTTTAACCCAAGGCAGACAAACAGACAGGAGCTGTGCAAAAATGGCTGCAGGTGGCGCCACCAGTTTTGCATATGATAAAGCGCTATGTGAGATCAATACACATGCAAAATTTTTGCCCAATCGGTCAAACGGTTCCTGAGATATGAGCTTGGATGTCTGCAGCGTAAATGTGATTGTAGGTGGCGCCACCTGTAATAAAATCAGAAAAGCTATCCAGGATGTATACCCATGCCGAATTTCAGGTGAATTAGTCAAGTCACTGCAGAGATATGAGTGATTTTAACCCAAGGCAGACAAACAGATGGACACTGTGCAAACATGGTTGCAGGTGGCGCCACCATTTTTTGTGTATGTTATAAAGCTCTCCAAGGTCTACATTTGTGCAAAAAAATTTACTGATCGGTCAAACGGTTCCCGAGATATGAGGTTGGATGTCTGCAGCGTAAACGTGAATGTAGGTGGCGCCACCTGTCATAAAATCTGAAAAGCTATCCAGGATGTATACGCATGCCGAATTTCAGGTGAATTAGTCAGTCACTGCAGAGATAGGAGTGATTTTAACCCAAGGCAGACGAACAGATGGACATTGTGCAAACATGGTTGCAGGTGGCGCCACCATTTTTGTGTATGTTATAAAGCTCTCCAAGGGCTACATTTGTGCAAAAAAATTTCCTGATCGGTCAAACGGTTCCCGAGATATATGGGTTTATGTGTGGAAACAGACGCACAAACGGACGCAGAGCGCAGAGGAAAGGTCAGAGGTCAAAACAAAATCGGGGCGCAGCAGTTCACATGTGACCCGAACATAATCCCGGGTTTTGTAAAATTCCGCCCAGCGGTTACGGAGGAGTTCTCCGGACACCTACGCGGCGGCGGCAGCGATGGGCTGAAAACATAGTATCCGCAAAACTCTGTTTTGGCGGATACAATTAGTCAGGAAGACATAAATAGTAGCAGCTGCATGGGCTATTGGCAAAATACATGATTTTGACTCTGGGAGTCTTTTTGCCCATTGTTCAGGGATCCTTAAATTTAGCTCAGCATCACGGCCCATGGGCCACTTGTTGTTTTACTTATAAATACCATTGCAAAATATTTTAAATTAAGATATGTTTCTGTTAATGCACCTACATACTGTTGTTAGGATTTTCTCAGTAACAGTTGGATCACTCAACAAAGACTGCCCATTGTAATGTTTTGTATATATATATATATATATATATATATATATATATATATATATATATATATATATGTTTATATTTATATATATGTTTATATTTATATATATATTTATATATATATTTATATATTTCTATGCTTGTTTACTTCCAGATTGGTTGCCCAGTTTGCTTTCAGCTTATCTCAAGACTGGGAGCTTCCCCTCAAGAAGGATATGTGCAAACCCCTGAAGGATGGAGTTCGTGATATGCTAGTCAAACATCATTTGTTCAGCTGGGATATATAGTGTCTGTCTGTAGATCTTATTATTGTATTATCTGTTACAGCATCAAGTTGCCAACTGAAATTTGACAATATTTTGACACTTCTTCACACAAAAGAATGTAAGGATAAAAGGAAGGAAACCACAGTTACAATATTTTTGCCAGTTTGAAATTTATATAGAAACAAATATTGTGATGTGACAATCAGAAATGAATATAATGACCATCACATGGTTACATGTCCAGCATCTGACAGGTTATCATGTGATTTTCTTTTGATGATCTCCTGGTTGGCATTGATAAGTGGAATGGGTCTGTATAATGTACTAATACACATTTATTGTTGTGATAATGTTGTTAAATGCTTTTATTAATTGAAATAGCAGACAATGGAACTCTTTTCCAAAGTCTGACATGCATATATATAAATATACAGCCCACTGTTGACAAACTTTCAGCACAGTAGATTTACATTTATGTTCACAACTGCCTGAAAACTATGAACCACCCCTCATCATAATAAAACTATGTTCCCTACTCTCAGCCAACTGTTAAAGAGCTCTCAGCGCAGAAGATTTATGTTCCTTACTCTCAGCCAACTCTCTGTCTGTCTGTCTGTCTGTCTGTTCGACACAATGGACCAACGAATCTGAAAATCAGCATACAGTTAGAGGTCCCCAAAATCTCCTACCATGCCGAAAATTAGGTCAAGAGGACTTCGATTCTTATATGTATATCTTCGTTCGAGATATTAAGAAAAAACCTCAGTTTATAGCTCAACTGACTATAAGTTATCTGAGCTATAGTTGTGGTCCATTGACCGTCCGTCTGTCCATCCGTCCGTCCGTCAGTAGATGTGGCACCTTTTGAAACCGTAAGACCTACGTATAAAAAATTCAGCATAATGTTAGATGTCTCCAAGATCTCCTACCAAGCTAAAAACTGGGTCTTTGTGACCTCGTTCCTTTGAGAAATTAAGGAAAACCCTCATTTTTTTATTAAAAACCTATTTTCACACTTCAGGACTGCCTAATATCAAAATCATTCATCTGTTTTTCCTCATTTTACCATAAATATTCCTCTATTTAGTTCCTATATACATGCCAGAAAATAGGTCTGTATTATATAATTAAAAAAAGTTATGGGCCCATACATTTGTTCATGTATTGAACAAAAAATATTTGGTCACTTAACAAAAAATGTTAAAGCTAGGGACTTTTTTTAGCGAACCTGTAAGCTTATGCGATGGTGTGGCATCGTCTATCGTATGTCCTGTGTCGTCCGTCGTACGTCGTGTGTAGTGCGTCGTCAGTACGTTAACCTTAGCTATCTCAAAAATGGCAGGAGCTAGCATCAATTTAAAAAAGCTTTAAAAATCTCCTTCTCTGAAACTGTCCAGCCAAATTGTCCAATATTTCACAGAAATGATTCCTGGAACAATCTTTCTCTAGTTTTACGAATGGTTTAAGTTCAGTGATTTTTGGCCGAGTTACAGAAAGTTGAACTTATTCATCTGTCCAAAAAAGCATACTGAAATCACAATCAAAGAAAGGGCTGGAGCTAGCATCACCAAATGTTATGCCAGTGTTGGTCACATGAGTCTAAATGAAATTCAGGTATTGATGGCGCCACCTCCATTGACCTGTTTTTATGGGCAAAAACCTCATAATTTTAGCCTCTTTCAGCTTAAAATGTTTATGATGAAACTGTCAAGCTGAATCGTTCAATTTTTCAAAAGAATTATCGTAGGACATGGTTCTTTCAATCATATGAGAAATGCTAAAGTTGGTCTTATGGCCATTATTATGTCTATTTTAAACTGAGGACTGCTAAACTGTACGAAATTATTGTTTCAATTATAACTTCTTTAACCTTGCACAAAAATTATTCTTAGGTTACCTTTGTTAACGTTTACTTGAATGATTTTTGGCAGAATTATTTGACCTCTAACAATGAAAGAATTGCATCTTTTATTATTCTTGATTTTTTTTATAAAAAGTATATGAATATGTCAGCCTGAAAAAAAAAAACATTTTAGCCAAAGTGTTTCAGTATGTGTAAACAGATTTACCAACAGGCCAAGATTGTGTCTGTATCTTTAAATAGGTTGAGAAACTGCCCACTGTTTCAGATTTGACAACAGATCAAAGAGTTAAATCAGTGCAGCCAAGCACAAGGCATGTGATCACCTCATGGGTGACATGTGAACACCTCATGGGCACCATTTGATCAGCTCATGGGTGTCATGCCCCTCAGGGCTGCATGTGGAGCCAATCTGTGAGCTTATGCAATGGTGTGGCTACTATTTCAGTTTTGGCAACAGGCCAAAGGTCAGTCTGGATCTATTTATAGCTTTGGCAGACTGCCAACTGTATTAGGCAACAGGTCAAGAGTTCACTCAATGCAGCCAGGTAAAGGTCAGGAGTTCATTCAGTGCAGTAGCTGCATTCTATTTATAGCGTTGGCAGACTGCCAACTGCATCAGATTTGGCACCAAACTTCAGCCTGGATCTATTTATAGCTTTGGCAGACTGCCAACTGTGTCAGATTATGCAACAGGTCAAGAGTTCACTCAGTGCAGCCAGGGAGAGGTCAAAAGTTCACTCAGTCTAGCCAGGTGCAGGTCATGAGTTCACTCATTGCTAGCAATTTGTCACAGTTCACTCGGTGCAACTACCTTTCTCACCATAGCCTGGTCAGCCCCATCCATCAGACTCGAGGTAAATTTGATGTATTTGCCTGATATTTTGACCTGTCTATGTGTCTTTGATGGCTTTCTCTGTCACAAAACTGGTAACGCCATCTACAATGACTTATGCACAGTGTATGTGCCTGCTTATTACTACAGAGGAATTTGATATATCAGCCTGAAATTGGACATATTTATACATATCAGATAGCTTTATCGTGTACAAAACCGGTGGGACCACCTACAATAATTTTTGCAGTGTGTGTCCCTGCTTATTTCTCTGGAAGGGTTTGATATATCAGTCTGAAATTGGGCATATGTATATATCTCTGATTGTATACAAGACTGGTGTTGCCAGCTACAATCATTTTTGTGTTGTGTGCACCCATTCCAGAATTTCAGCAGTGATGTTTGTGTAATTGTTTCTTATATTCAAAATGTTTAGTAATTGCATTGTTCATATACATGAAAATAATGGTCCAGCATTGAAGCATTATAACTGATATATTTCCCAATGCACAGGTTCGCATTAGGCCTTGTTAGAAAAAATAAATACATCTGTTTCTATTAAAAATCCATTTTCATACTTCAGGACTGCCTAATATCAAAACCACTCTTCTGGTTTTCTTTTTTTTTAACATAAATATTCCTCTATATAATTCCTATGTACATGCCAGAAACTAAGTCTGTATTATATAATTTAAAAAAGTTATGGGCCCAAACATAATGGACTTTGTAAAAATATCAGGGAAGATATTTGGTCACTTAAGACCAAAAATCTTAAACCTAGGGACTTTTTCTTCAGAAATACAACTTTAGTTAATCAAAATTTAATTGTATACCAAAAATTAGATTACAATCTGTTAACTCTATCCGCCAAAACGAAGTTTTAGGGAAACTATGTTTTTGACCGGGTTCTGCCGCCACCGCCGCCGCATTCGTTTCCGGAGAAGTCCTCTGAGACTACTGGATGGATTTTTCCGAAACTTACACCAATGATAATAGTCAATAAACTGGTGCCTAACCAATTGGCCTTGACCTCTGACCTTTCCTCTCTGCCCAGCGTCCATTTGTGCGTCTGTTTCCACACATAAACCCACATATCTCGGGAACCGTTTGACCGATCAGGAAAAGTTTTTGTACAAATGTAGCCCTTGGATAGCTGATAGCTTTATAACATACACAAAAAATGTGGCGCCACCTGCAGCCATTTTTCCACAGCGTCCATCTGTTTGTCTGCCTTATGTTATAATCACTCATATCTCTGCAGTGGTTTGACCAATTCACCTGAAAATCGGCATGCGTATACATCCTAGATAGCTTTCTTGATTTTATGACAGTTGGCGCCACCTAGATTCACGTTCACGCTGCAGACATCCAAGCTCATATCTCGGAAACCGTTCGACCAATTAGGAAAGAAAATTTACACAAATGTAGCCCTTGGATAGCTTTATAAGATACACAAAAATGGTGACGCCGTCTGCAGCCATTTTTGCACAGCGTCCATCTGTTTGTCTGCCTTGGGTTAAAATCACTCATATCTCTGCAGTGGTTTGACCAATTTACCTGAAAATCTGCATGCGTATACATCCTAGATAGCTTTCTTGATTTTATGACAGGTGGCGCCACCTACATTCACGTTCACGCTGCAGACATCAAAGCTCATATCTCGGAAACCGTTCGACCAATTAGGAAAGAAAATTTACACAAATGTAGCCCTTGGATAGCTTTATAACATACACAAAAATGGTGGCGCCACCTGCAGCCCTTTTTGCACAGCGTCCATCTGTTTGTCTGCTGTGGGATTAAATCACTCATATCTCTGCAGTGGTTTGACCAAATTACCTGTAATTCGGCATGCGTATACATCCTGGATAGCTTTCTTGATTTTATGACAGGTGGCGCCAGCTTCATTCACGTTCACGCTGCAGACAATGATTATATCTCCAGACTCGTTTGACCAATCAGGAAAAAACTTTTACACAAATGTAGCCCATGGATAACTTTATAACATACACAAATATGGTCGCGCCACCTGCAGCCATGTTTGCACAGCGTCCTTCTGTTTGTCTGCTGTGGGATTAAATCACTCATATTTCTGCAGTGGTTTGACTTTTCAACCTGAAATTTTGCATGTGTATACATCTTGGATAGTTTCTCGTTCAAACAGGTGGCGCCACCTACAATCATGTTTACGTGACAGACATCACTTCTAATATGTAACATATGTAACTCTGTTTCCCCTTGCCACTCAATCCATGCCTCACTTAACCCGTCCTACTCTGATTTTGGCGGATACACGTAGTCGCTTGTCGACTACCCGTATTCTTGTTTTTTTTTTTAAATATTAGCAAAAATATAAATTTGGAACCGTAAATTTTGCCCAAGTTTGACCATGGCATGTTTCTTTCTAATAAGAACATTAGATTTACTTTTCACAGTCGGTATATATATATATATATATATATATATATATATATATATATATATATATATATATAGATAGATAGATTTAATCTGTTAAATTCTGAAATTTCGAAAATAAAAGCTAAAAATTATTCTAGTTATTGAAGTTTTTCTGAGGCTCTAATGTATTTACATTTTGAACCTCCAGACTGGTCCCAACGGCCTTGCCTGGGTAAACTTTTAGTGTTGCAACACTGCTGTCACAAATGTAGAATCACGTGGAAACCCTGACCTCCCCCCCCCCCCCCCCCCCCCCCATTGCCCAACCAGATATGTTGCATTAGTTACATTCTTTAATTGCATTGCTGTTTCCGATTCAATGTATACAACTTTTCCTAAACCAAGTGTTATTTTCAGATATTTATTATTTTGCAAATTTCAAAAAATATATTTTAAGAAAAAATAGATACATCTGTGTATATAATGTGATGTTGCCTGAGCAGAGAAACTATAAAACTAACTCGGACAATACGTCAGGAAGACGATGCATATTATGCAGAAATACTAAACCGCTTGAGAGAAGGGAATCAGACGCAAGCAGACGTTGAGACTCTGAAATATAGGATAATCAGCACTGACAATTCATATCCCACCGATGCACCACACCAACACAATGTTCAAGTGTATCTTCAGTCAAACACTGACAAAGTCATAATTACTGCAGTGGACACAGTTCTTGCAGATCTGACTGACAACATCAAGCAAGAGGTCATATAAAGAATTCCTGATAATTCATCAAAAACAGCTGGTCTGTTACACAAGTTACAAGCAGCTACAGGACCCCCTATGATATTGCCTCAATTTGCCTGTAATGTTTCTGTTCAAGAAGGAATAACCTATGGGTGTTCATGTGTACTAAAATATTCAGTATCTACAAAATAACCCAACATCAGCAATTCTATGGGTTCAGTTTCCAGGCTGCAACATTGGTACTAAACAAGAAGAAAATATAACTCCTTCTATTCACCTGATATTGATAAAACATGGACCCCAGTATATGCTATTAAACGACATTTTACACAGGAAGGAAACATATATATGTTACTCGTTCACAGTTCCCTCTAAAATAGGAACTACAAAAACAGTTTGGAAAGCACAAGGATCCACATTGGATCAGGTGGTAATAGTTTATGACAAGCCGAAGGAAACTTATGCATGGTCACTATGTAGCACATAGCAGAGCAAGACCGATGAATGGCCTATACATACTGAATTTAAAATTGCTACTGATCCTCAGGTCAAAAATGAAATGGACCGATTACGCAATGACATGCCTCTGAAAGTGAATTTCAAACAACCATCTGTTGAATCAAATGAATTATTACAGGTTATCTACCATAACACGCGGTCCCTACATTTGCATCATCAGGATGTAAAATCTGATTGCCATATACTAAACGCCCAAAACATTGCTTTTGCAGAGGCACGCTTTTGCTCTAAGAGACCAGAATGAAATGTATGAAATACCTCATTACAAACTTATCAGAAATGGTCATATAGCTGTCACAGGAACAACAAACAAAAGACCACCTCATGGTTTAGCCATTTATATACATGAACAGCTGAATCTCCATGTAACCCTTCACCACCACACAACACCAGATTTTGAGTCATCTCTTCTCTATATTCACACTCAGACTCAGGTTTCCTCTATAGGCCACGCGCATGTCCCATCATTAACTTCTCAGAACTCCAAGTTTTGAGTCTCTCAAGTTGACCTCAACCTGCCTATAGTGATCATGGGCGATTTCAATATTGACATTTCTAATATAATATATAACACCAAATTGACACAATTATGTCTACTCTTTAAATGCCAACAACTAGTCAGAGAGCCAGCCAATGACCATGGAAATACCATAGATCTTGTCTTTACTAACTGTTTAAATGCTTCAGATTCAACATTAGAAAACACATGGTCAGATCACAAGATACTATTAGCAACAATCCCCCATTCAATTCAGATCAAACATGGCAACTTCTCATAGCTTAATCTACCATTTCGTCTCTATAGATACTTTTTTAAACATTCTGTTTCCTCTCCCATTCAACAACAACTGCTTCCCAAAGCATATCAGTTTTCTACTTTTCCATAATTATTTTGATTTATTAAATGTGTATTTTTATACTTGCAAATCTCCACTTCCTTCCTCTGCAATTTACAACATCTGGTCATTCCCAATGCAATATTTTAGACACATTCATGTACACTTATGAAATACTGATACTTCTATATTACTATTCCGCTCAGCTACATAATTAATACAAAAAATTACATCTTTCAAAATGAAATCTTACAGAACTACATGCAACAATGGTGATACAATTATATCTATCACATTTAGCTGAGGGCCTTGACCCATGGGTCCCTTGTTGTTCCTTACTCTCAGTCAACTGTTAATGATCTCTCAATTGAGTAGATTTATGTTCCATACTCTCAGTCAACTGCTAATGAGCTCTCAACTCAGTAGATTCACGTTCCCAATTCTTAGTTAACTGTTAATGAGCTCTCAGCTCAGTAGATTTATGTTACTTACTCTCAGCAAACTGTTAATGAGCCCAGTATGTTTTGTTTGGGAACCTGTGAGCTTATGCGATGGCGCGGCGTCTGTACGGTAACCTATATATACTATCTCGAAAACGGCAGGAGCTAGCATCACCAAACTTTATGCAAAATATCAGTCATCTAAAAAACTATTTCGGATTTTGTTTATTTTTTGGCTATCTGTATTTACCTAGATTTTATAGGGAAAAAGCGAAAAAAAACTTTAAAAATCTTCTTCTCCGAAACCATCCAGCCAAATAGTCCAATATTTCACAGGAATAATCCAAGAAACAATCTCTCTCAAGTTTGTACGAATGGTTCCAGTTCAGTGAAGTTTGGCCGAGTTACAGGAAGTTGAAAGTGGTCATCTGTCCAAAAAAGCATACTAAAATTTCAATCTCAGAAACACCTGGAGCTATCATTACCAAATTTTATGCCAATGTTGGTAACACAAGTCATATCTGAAATTGAGGTATTGGTGGCCCCACCTGCATCGGCCTTTTTTGTACGGGGGTCATCAGTGCCTGTATCATACGGAGGGCTACAAAAATAGGGTTCGTACGTTCTTAAAAGGTCATGATTTTTTAGAAGATTTCCAAAAGTCATGAAAAAGTCCTGATTTTTAGCGAACCTGTGAGCTTATGCGATGGTGTGCCGTCGTCTGTCGTCCGTACGTTAACCCATATACCATCTTGAAAACGGCAAGAGTAAGAATCACGAAATTTTATGCAAAAAAATTTAAATTAGTAATCTAAAAAACTATCAGATTTTGCATATTTTTTGGCTTACTGCATTTTTAGCGAACCTGTGAGCTTATGCGATGGTGTGGCGTCGTCCGTCAGCCATCGTCCGTCGTCTATACGTTAACCCATACTATCTTGAAAACGGCAAGAGTTAGCATCAAGAAATTTTCTGCAAAAAATTAGTCATCTAAAAAACTCTATCGGATTTTGCTTATTTTTTGGCTAACTGCATTTTCTTAGATTTTATAGAGAAAAAGCTATAAAAACTTTAAAAATCTTCTTCTCCGAAACTGTACAGCCAAATTTCACAGAAATGATCCCTGGGACAATCCCTCTCAGTTTGTTCGAATGGATTAAGTTCGGTGATTTTTGGCCGAGTTACAGGAAGTTGAACTTAATCATCTGTCCAAAAAAGCATACTAAAATTACAATCTCAGAAACAGCTGAAGCTATCATCACCAAATTGTTAGCCAATGTTGGTCACATGAGTCATGTCTGAAATTCAGGTATTGGTGGCGCCACCTGCATCGACCTTTTTTGAACAGGGGTCATCAGTGCCCGTATCATACTGACAGCTACAAAAAACTTCTTCTCTGAAACCATTTAGCCAAATTGTTTAATATCGCACAGAAATGATCCTAGGGTAGTGCTTTCTGAAGTTTGTTCAAATGTACTCCGTTCAGTGACTTTTGGCTGAGTTATGGGAAGCTGAATTCAGTCATATGCCATAACAGCCCATTTAAGCTCAGTTGCTACAAAGATCTTCTTCTCAAAAACCACTGGGCCAAATTCTTAAATCTCACACATTAATTATCCTAAGATGTTGATAATTCAAGTTTGTTCAAATGGTTTTGGTTCAGTAATTTTTGGCTGAGTTATTGGAAGCTTAACTTAGCCATTTTGCTTTATTTTCCCATATGAGTTATAAACCTGCAAAACGTTTTTTGACTGATGCCACTGAGGCCAGTTTGTTAAATATTTTACAAGAATAATCCCTTGAATAATTCTTATAATAATTGTCTTTTATGGTTCCAAAGAATGAATTTTGGCTGAATTATAAAGATTGAATTGAGTCATTTTACCATATATGTTAGCTGTGTAAAGCATATTCATCTAGCCTGGCCCCAGTTTATCAGCATCCGTTACATCATGCCTGTAGACATTTAGATTTCAGGTTATCTATGGTAAATATTGACAAAGTTTTTTAAAAAACTTTTTAAAAATGTAGATTTATGATTTTATATATTCCTAATGCCAGGCAATGTTTACAATCACAGGTATACGTTAACCCATACTCTTTCGAAAATGACTGGAGCTAGCATCATGAAATTTAATGCAAAAAATTAGCCATCTAAAAAAAATCTGCATTTTCTTAGATTTATAGAGAAAAAGCTAAAAAACATTTAAAAATCTTCTCTGAAACGGTCAAGCCAATTTGTTCAATATTTCACAGAAATAATCTTTTATACCATCTCTCTAAAGTTCGTTCAAATGGTTCAAGTTCTACGAATTTTGGCCGAATTACAGGAAGTTGAACCTAGTCATGTGTCCAAAAAAGCATACTAAAATGACAATCTCAGAAACGGCTAGAGTTATCATCACCAAATTTTATGCCAGTGTTGGTCACATGAGTCATATATGAAATTCAGGTATTGGTGGTGTCACCTGCATTGACCTTTTTTTGTACAGGGGTCATTGGTCATCTGTATATCAACCATAATTTCTCAGGAATTGCAGGAGCTACCATCCCCAGATTTTATTCAATTATCTGTCACATATCAAATGTTGTGGGATTCAGCTTATGTTTTTTGCTATCTGCATTTACTGAAATGATCCGAGAGGCAAGCACTCTCAAGTTTGTTCAAATGGTTTGCATTTGATGAATTTTAGTGGAGTTAAATGAATTTGAACGGTCATTTGGCCAAGTAAGCATACTGACATAGTTATCTCAGAAATGACAGAAGCTAGCATTTCGAAGTATTGTGCAATTGTTGGTCACATGACTCATATTTGAAGTTGCAGATTTTGATGTGCCACCTACATTGACCTGTTTTTTTTATGGGCAAAAACCTCATAATTTTAGCCTCTTTCAGCTTAAAATGTTTATGATGAAACTGTCAAGTTGAATTGTTCAATTTTTCAAAAGAATTATCGTAGGACATGGTTCTTTCAATAATATCGGAAAAACTGAAGTTGGTCTTATGACCATTATTATGTCTAACTTAAACTGAGGACTGCAAAACTGTTCTTCTACAAATGATTGTTTCAATTATAACTTCTGTTACATGGCACAAAATTATTCTTAGGTGGCCTTTGTTCAAGTTTACTTGAATGATTTTTGGCAGAACTATTGGACCTTTAACAATGAAAAAACTGAATCTTTTATTTTTCTAGATATTTTGATAAAAATTTTATCAAGTTTACTTGATTGATTTTTGGCAGAACTATTGGACCTTTAACAATGAAAAAACTGAATCTTTTATTTTTCTAGATATATTGATAAAAAGTTTATGAATATTTCAGCTTGAAAAAAAGCATTTTAGCCAGTCTTTCAGTATGTGTAAACCAACTGATTTGATACTGATAAAATGATTTGCCAACAGGCCAGGATTGGGTCTGTATATTTACATAAGTTAGGAAACTGCCAACTGTTTCAGATTTGGCAATAGATTAAGAGTTCATTCAGTGCAGCCAGATATAGGTCAAGAGTTCAGTCAGTGCAGCCAAGCACAAGGCATGTGATCCCCTCATGGAAGGCATGTGATCCCCTCATGGGTGGCATGTGAACACCTCATGGGCACCATGTGATCCGCTCATGGGTGTCATGCCCCTCAGGGCTGCATGTAGAGCCAATCTATTTATAGCTTTGGAAGACTGCCAACTGTATCAGATTAGGCAACAGGTCAAGAGTTCACTCAGTGCAGCCAGGTACAGGTCAAAGGTTCATCCAGTCTAGCCAGGTGCAGGTCATGAGTTCACTCAGTGCAGTAGCCTGAGCTAGCAAATTTGTCACAGTTCACTCGGGGCAACTGCCTTTCTCACCTCAGCTTTTAAAAAATATAGATTTATGATTTTAGATATTCTTCATGCCAGGCAATGTTAACAATCACAGGTATACAGCTCTCTGTGGGTATAAAAAGACGGCTTTACATGGATTATAAATAATTGGTTTCCATCCTCAACTTAATTCAAGATTTTGCCATCAATGAGATGTATCTGTTTTATAATTTTGCATTCAGGATGCATCTGTAGTAATATTTAGTAAACCTATGAGCTAATTCGATGGTGTGGCGGCATCCGTAGTCCATCCTCTGTACATTTACCCACACTATTCAAAAACAAACTGGAGCTAGCATCATGAAATTTAATGCAAAATATTAGCCATCTGAAAAACTCTGCATTTTCTTAGATTTTATAGAGAAAAGGCTGAAAAACCTTTAAAAGTCTTCTCCTCTGAAACGGTCAAGCCAAATTGTTTAATATTTCAGAGAAATAATCTTTTATATCATCTCTCTCAGGTTTGTTTGAATGGTTCAATTTCAGTGAATTTTGGCAAAGTTACAGGAAGTTGAACTTAGTCATCTGTCCAAAAAGCATACAAAAATGACAATCTCAGAAATGGCCGGAGCTATCATCACTAAATTTTATGCAAGTGTTGGTCACATGAGTCATATATAAATTCAGGTATTTGTGGTGCCACCTGCCTTGACCTTTTTTGTATGGGGGTCATCGGTCATCTGTAAATTAACCCATAATTTCTCAGGAAAAGCAGGAGCTACCATCCCCAGAGTTTATGCAATAATCTGTCACATATCAAATGTGAGATTCAGCTTATTTTTTTGCTATCTGCATATACTAAGATTTTATAGGGAAAAAAGCTGAAAAACCTTTAAAAGTCTTCTTCTTGTAAACGGTCCAGCCAAATTGTTCAATATTTTACAGAAATGATCCCAGAGGCAAGCCCTCTCAAGTTTGATCAAATGGTTTGCATTTGATGAATTTAAGCGGAGTTACAAGAATTTGAACTTAGTCATTTGGCCAAGTAAGCTTACTGACATAGTAATCTCAGAAAGGACAGAAGCTAGCATTACCAGGTATTGTGCAAATGTTGGTCACATGACTCATATTTGAAGTTGCAGATTTCGTGGTGCCATCTACATTGACCTGTTTTTTATGGGCAAAAAAACTCATAATTTTAGCCTCTTTCAGCTTAAAATGATAATGATGAAACTGTCAAGTTTAATTGTTCAATTTTTCGAAAGAATTATCCTAGGACATGGTTCTTTCAATCATATCAGAATAGATTGAGTTTGTTGATTTTTGGTTGAGTTGTGTAAAGCTTAAGTTGGTCTTATGGCCATTATTGTCTTTTTCAAACTGAGGACTGCAATAGTGTTCTTCAACAAAATTATTGTTTCAATTATATTTTCTGTAACATTGCACAAAATTATTCTTAGGTTGAAGTTCACTAGAATGATTCTTGGCAGAACTATTTGACCTTTAACAATAAAAGTACTGCATCTTTTATTATTCTAGATATTTTGATAGAAAGTTTATGAATATGTCAGCTTGAAAAAGTTTTAGCCAAAGTCTTTCAGTATGTATAACAGATTTACCAACAAGCTAAGATTGTGTCTGTTACTTTAATAGGTTGAGGAATTGCCAACTGTTTCAGATTTGGCAACGGATCAAGAGTTCATTCAGTGCAGCCAGATATAGGTCAAGAGTTAAATCAGTGCAGCCAAGCACAAGGCATGTGATCACCTCATGGGTGACATGTGATCACCTCATGAGGATCATGTGATCACCTCGTGTGTCATACCTCTCAGGGCTGCATGTGGAGCCAATCTGAGAGCTTATGCAATGGTGTGGCTACTATTTCAGGTTTGGCAACAGGCCAAAGGTCAGTCTGGATCTATTTATAGCTTTGGCAGACTGCCAACTGTGTCAGATTATGCAACAGGTCAAGAGTTCACTCAGTGCAGCCAGGTACAGGTCAAAAGTTCACTCAGTCTAGTCAGGTGCAGGTCATGAGTTCACTCACTGCAGTAGCCTGAGAAAGCAATTTGTCACAGTTCACTTGGGGCAACTGCCTTTCTCACCTAAGCGTGGTCAGCCCCATGCATCAGACTAAAGGTAAGTTTGATGTATTGGCCTAATATTTTGTCCTGTCTATGTGTCTTTGATGGCTTTCTCGCTCACAAGACAGGTGTCGCCACCTACAATGACTTTTGCATGGTGTGTGTCCCTGCGAGTTTGATATATCAGTCTGAACTTGGGCATATGTATATATCTCTGATAGCTTTGTTGTATACAAGACTGGTGGTGCCAGCTACAACCTTTTTAGTGTTGTGTGCACCAATGCCAGAATTCCAGCAGTCATGTTTGTGTAATTGTTTCTAATTCAAAATGTTAAGTACTTGCATTGTTCATATACATCATATTCATGGTCCATCATTGAAGCATTATACCTGGTGTATTTCCCAATGCACAGGTTCGCATTTGGCCTGTCGGCCTTGTTTTATTTTCATACTGTCTCAAAATATTTTTTATCAACTTTATTATATTTATCAAAGAGTGAACGTAGCCTACATGGTACATGACAACCACCTAAACAAGACTACACCTGGGAATTTCTATCCTTAGTGCTGTTCCAATTTAGGCTGGCATCCGCTCTTCTCTATATCTGGTCTTAACCCCTCATTGCCGTCATGCCAGTCATGCCATTCTTACGAATACTTTCGTAAAAAATATGCCAGGGCAGTATCCATTCAGCTTTACATGGGTTCCAGGTACATGTACACAGTTTCAAGAATTAAGTTTTGTTCCAAATTCTAAGCGTTCATGTAGTGGAGTAATCACGGCAATAGCGAGTTTTGCGCAAATGCAATTTGACATCACAGGGGAGAAGCTTCAAAAGGTACATATATGAGACTTGAAAACATGATTTGGATTTCACTGTCGTTAGCAATAAACAAAAATAATCACTAAAGCCTTTGAGTTTAAAGTGTTAAATCATATATAAAAAATGCTTTTAGATATTTTTCAGTGATAAAAGACTGTCGTTTATTGAAAATTGCAGTTTAAAAAATAAAGAATAAAATGAAAGAAAAGTAGAATATGCAAAAAGGTATAAATAACAGAATGTTGCTTTTATAGTCATTACGATGCATCATTGATATATCCAGTATAAGACCTTTCAATGCTCCTATTTTCCGGGAGTCTACCGAGTTTCAATGCCAAATCCCTTCCCTCCCGGGCCTTCTTTTGCATCGCGATTTTATAATGCCCATACTCCAAGTACATGTTTATCTCTTAAGTTCATAACTAATTAAAAATGGATTAAAATTATATATTCTTGTAAGAAAGTCTAATCCAAAATGCCAATGAAGCCTCATGTATACACGTGTGACATTTCTTAGCCTGTGCATTCTTCATGGTTTGGCGGGAAACAATTGCCGCCTACACCTGTAGGCCTATTCACTTATTCGGCCCGTACTCCTTTTATTTGAACTGACGGGACGTTTTGAATACACGGACCGGTCTGATTAATAAATTGCAAAACCATGAGTTAAAATAAAATATTTAAGGTTTAAAAATAAAAAATAGAGGATTCGCGAAGAAATTGTCCTAGAAGGAAAACAGCCACGGTCAACTTCAATGGAATGAATAAACAAAACCAAGGAAACCACCGTTTTCCTGTCGTATCGCTCCCCGGTAACTTCGATGGTATTTTCCGGTGCAAAAATTTTTGCACGCTTCTAGATGATATGTATTATTTAACTAATATTTGCGCGGGGGTTAAAATGAACTGTAATATCTCATATTTTTTCGAAAATAATCTAACAACTCGCATTATTTTCACGCCATGTCCTGTACACAGCGTGTAGATGTGCACACTGGTGCAACCGTGCCTTTAGCTGATGGCAAGGAATAGCTTATAGTGACAGGACTTGAACGCTTAGGAAGCGGCCAAACGCATATAAATATAGTTTTACTGTGTTTTTATGAAACAATAATTGAGAAAATATTATATTCCATGATTATGTAGATAAGGACATGATAATTCAAAATATTTCACTGGTAATCAGAAGCGTTATGCAAGTGATAATAGGGAAATTTAATGCCGACATGAGCTCAGTTTAAAGTGATAGGTTTACAATCATTCTATTAGGGGCTAATGTCACTGGATATCTTTATGAAAGTTAAATTTCCTAAATCAAAATTTTTTTTTCTTTCATTTATCAAACTAATGACATTTGAAATAGTAATATAAAGTAATAAGTAAAAATTAAGCAACTGAACTAATCTTGATGTCTTACACTTCTGCATGTAGTTTTCAGATGAAGTAGTTTAATAGGAACTTGTGTGTGAAATGGGCAGAACATGATAAGTAAATCAGTATTAATTAAGCAACTGAAATCACCTTTTTTTACACTTTGTAGTATTCAAATTAAGTAGTTTAATAGGAATGCGTAGGTGTGAGTCAGTAATAGTGCTAACATTGATCTAAGTGGTGAAACATTGACGTAAATTATGCAATTCTTGCTAGCCCCAATTAAACAGTGCATGTTTGTCTTCTGATACCATATACCACCCTGATTGTACTCTTGGGTTGATGCATCTCTGTGTTTGAAAGTAATTGAATTGACAATTTTGAAAGCTTTTCGAGTGTAATATTTCACTCTCAGTAATAAGATTTTTTCCTTTAAACACTGATGAATCTTAAAATAAAGAAGTGGCCAATGGGCCATGACGCTCAGCTGAATTCAAGGAGCCTTGAAAAATGGGCAAAGGCTCCCAGAGTGCTCACAATCATGCATTTTGCCAATAGCCCTTAGATATAGGTTACAGTGACCTTATTCTACATGCAGCTGCTTCCATTTGTGCCTACCAGACTAATTAAGTGTAAAAATCAAGTTCTTTTACACAGCTTGCAGAAAATGGAGTGACATTTCAGTTTTCCAAGGAGATTTTAAGGGACCTCCCTGAAAGTCATGTTTGAGGTTTTTAGGCCAAATGGATAAAATTTGTGCCCAATCTGACTCACTTAGTGCTTAAAAATCATGTTTTCTCCCCTAATTTGCAAAATATAGATAACCATGACCTTGTTTAAAGTTTTCAAAGATATTTTTCATGGAACTTCAAGTATTTTAAGTTAGAAGATTCTAGGTTCAACACTCATGATTTGTGCCCTGTTAATGGACAACTGCTTCATTTGAAGTTCTCAAAAAAACATAAAATTTGTGAAAAAATTTGAAACTAGAATTAATTTTTTCTGCAGTGCAATACTGTTCTCTGTCTCCCCAAATGGGCCATCCCAAAACATTAGGGGTAAGATATGCAGTATCTCAAAACAATGAATCTAGATTTCAGTAAATTAGAAATTGAAGGTCAAAGTCACCGCTTTTCAAACTCTGATGACATTTTGGCAGAAAGAACTGGTGTGTCAAATTTGAAGAAAAAGTCTTCAGTACTTCCTAAGTTATGGGATAACAATAAGCCTAGAATTGCATAAATTTGACCTTGAACATCAAGGTCAAGGTCACAGAATTTCACAAACATTCAAGATTTCGGTAGGAACAATAAGTGTTTCAAATTTCGGAGGAAATTTGCAGCCCTTCAAAGCTATATCATCCATAAGACAATAACTATAATTCGGCTGATTTGACCTTGAAGATCCTTATCAGGGTCACGAGGTTTCAAACTCGTCTGAGAACTCGGACGTAACAATTGGTGTACTATGTTTGAGGACAAAATTGGAAATGCTACAAAAATAATGGGGTTCACAAAATATTACATTTCAGCAGATTTGACCTTGAAGAAAAAAGTCAATGTCACCTGGTTTAAAATTCGATGAATTTTTTGTAAGAACAATGAGTGTTTCAAATTTTGGAGGAAAATATGCAGCCCTTCAAAGTTATTTCATCCACAAGACAATAACTTTCTGCTGATTTGACCTTGAAGATCCTGGTCAAGGTCACCAGATTTCAAAGTCATCCGAGAGCTTGGTAGGAACAATTTATTGGTTTACCAAATTTGAGGACAAAATGTGAAATACTTCAACAGTTATCATGTTCACAAGACAATAATCATAATTCAGCTGATTTGACCTTGATTTTCGTAGTCAAGGTCACCAGGTTTTAAACTTGTCAGAACACTTGGTAGGGACAATTGATAAACCAAACTAGAGGACAAAATGCTGAATACTTCAAAAGTTATGGGGTTCACAAAAATTTCACATTTCTGCAGATTTGACCTTGAAGATGAAGGTCACATTTTTTTTAACTGAACTCTTTCATGATTTTGGTTGGAACAATTGGTGTACCAAATTTGGGACAAAATGTGAAATACTTCAAAAGTTATGGGGTTAAAAAAAATTTTACATTTCGGCAGAAGATGATGGTCAAGGTCACCGGCTTTGAACTCTCCGAGAATTTACTAGGAACAACTGGTGTACCAAATTTGAGAAAGAATGTAAAATACTTCAAAAGTTATCGTGTTCACAACACAATAGGTATTATTCCGCTGATTTGACCTTGAAGATCCTCGTCAAAGTCACTGGGTTTCGAAATCACCCGAGAACTTGGAAGGAACAATAGGTGTACCAAACTTGACGACACAATGTGGAATACTTCAAAAGTTATGGGGTTCACAAAAATTTCACATTTCTGCAGATTTGGCCATGAAGGTCAAGGTCACAAATTTAAAAAAATCAGTCGTGATTTTGGTTGGAACAATTGTTGTACAAAATTTGAGGACACAATGTGAAACACTTCAAAAGTTATGGGGTAAAGAAAAAAATTTACATTTCAGCAGATTTGACCTTTTTGTCAAGGTCACCGGCTTTCGAACTCCTCCGAGATTTTAGTAGGAACAATTGGTGGTCATACCTAATTTGAGGATAAAATGTGATATACTTATTGTGTTCTCAACACAATAAGTATATGCCACTGATTTGACCTTGAAGATTCTGGTCAAGGTCACTGGGTTTCAAAATCACCCGAGAACTTGGAAGGAACAATAAGTGTACCAAATTTAAGGACAAAATGAGGTATACTTCAAAGGTTATGGGGCTCACAAAGATTCCACCAGATTTGACCTTGAAGATGAACGCCAAGGTCGCCAGTTTTTTTAGCGAACCTGTGAGCTTATACGATAGTGCGGCGTCGTACGTCTTGTGTCGTATGTCGTGCGTCGTCTGAACGTTAACCATAGCTATCCCAAAATGGCAGGAGCTAGCATCACCAATTTTTTTGCAAAAAAAATCAGTCATCTGAAAAACTCTAGCTGATATTGTTTATTTTTCTTTCTAACTGCATTTTCTTAGATTTTATAAAAAAAGCTTTAAAAATCTTTTTCTACGAAACTGTCCAGCCAAATTGTCCAATATTTCACAGAAATGATCCCTGGAACAATCTTTCTCAAGTTTGTTCGAATGGTTCCAGTTCGGAGATTTTTGGCCGAGTTACAGGAGGTTGAACTGAGTCATCTGTCCAAAAAAGCACACTAAAATTAAAATCTCAGAAACGGCTAGAGCTATAATCACCAAATTTTATACCAATGTTTGCCACATATGTCATATCTGAAATTGAGGTATTGGTGGCGCCACCTACATTGATGTGTTTTTTACAAGCGAAAATGTAATTTTAAACTCTTCTAGCTTATACATTGATTTATGATGAAACTGTTAAGCTGATTGGTTTAAACTTCACAAGAATTATTCTATGGTATGGTTCTGCCAGTTTTATAAGAATAGATTGGGTAAATACAGCTTTAAAAAAGCATTGTAGCCAATTGAAAAAGGCTTTCTGTGTTTGAAAACAGATTTGACAACATGCTGAGTTTCAGCAGCCAAGTCAAGAGGTCACCAAGTACAACCAGGTTGGGTCCAGACATCACCATGGCAACTGACCTGGCTCTAGCGGGTGTCTAGACAATGTGTCTAGACGTCTAGCTTTCTTGATTTTATGGCAGGTGACGCCACCTACATTCAAATTTACGCTGCAGACATCCAAACTCATATCTCTGGAACCTTTTAACCGATTGGGCAAAAATTTGCATTTTTATAGATTTCACATAGCTCTTTATCATACGCAAAACTGGTGGCGCCACCTGCAATCATTTTTGCACAGGGTCCGTCTGTTTGTTTGCCGTGGGATAAAATCACTCATATCTCGGCAGTGGTTTGACATATCCCCCTGAAATTTTGCATGTGTATAGATCTCACATAGCTCTTAATCATACACAAAATTGGTTGCGCCACCTGCCACCATTTTTGCACAGCGTCTATATGTTTGTCTGCCGTGGGCTAAAATCACTCATATCTCAGTAGTGGTTTGACTTATCTGCCTAACATTTTGCCTGTTTATACATCTTGGATAGCTTTCTCGATTTTGTGGCAGGTGGCGCCACCTACATTTATGTATACGCTGCAGACATTCAGGCTTATATTTCAGGACTGGTTTGACATATCCCTCTGAAATTTTGCATGTGTATAGATCTCACATAGCTCTTAATCATACACAAAAGTGGTGGCGCCACCTGCCACTATTTTTGCACAATAAATTTTGCATGTTTATACATCTTGGATAGCTTTCTCGATTTTGTGGTAAGTTGCACAACCGACATACACATCTCCCAATGCCAACCAATCCATGCCTCACTTCACCCGTCCCACTCTGATTTTGGCGGATACAAGTAGTCGCTTGTTGACTACCCGTATTCTAGTTTTTGTGTTGTGTGCACCCATGCTAGAATTTCAGGAGTGATGTTTGTTTAATTGTTTCTTGTTCTAAGTGTTTAGTACTTGCATTGTTCATATACATGTTACACATGTTCTTGAAAAGTAACTGGCCTTGTTTTTTATCTCCTCCAAGATTTTGATATGAACAATTGAGTGTTTCAAATTAGAAAATATGCAGCCCTTCAAAAGTTATCGTGTTCACAAGATATCCTACAGATGAGGATGACACTGACAGACAATGGCACTGTAAACAAATTGCCTTCCCTGTAGGGGAGCGGGGGGGGGGGGCATAAAGATTCAGGTGGCATCACCAGTTTGCAGGAACTAATGAAACCCCCAATTAGGCAAAGAATCATGGCAATCAATGCATTAGTTATTCATATACTGAAGCTTTTGTATCAAATTTTTCATTATTCAGGGGGGTACATGCAAGCCCCAAAGCTTGAAGGATATGGTCACAGAGACCTAATTTCATGTTTCCAAGAAGACTTTTCATTGACCTCTCAGGATGTAACGTAAGAAGCTTCTAGGTGCAACTGTTACAATTTGTGCCATTTTGCCGAAAGTCCATTTCATTTGAAGGTTTCAAACAGAGAAAAAATACATATAATTTTGGAGAAATACAGGTGGCGCCACCAGTGTACAGGAACTGATAAAACATTCCATGATCAATATGCATGCAAAACATTATGGCCATCAGTGCATCAGTTATTCAGATAGTGGAATATTTGTATTAATTTTTCCATTATTCTGGGGGGGGGGGGTACTTCGAAGCCTAATAGCTCAGATGTTTTGGGTAACAGAGACCTAATTCCAGATTTCGAAGAAGACATTTCATTGGCCTCCTTGCATGTCAAGAAAGAAGATTCTAGGTCCAGTCGTCAGGATTTGTACCTTGTTAACAGATGACCGCATCTTTTTAGGTCTCAAAAATATAGAAAAAAAATCGAAAAAAATACAGGTGGCGCCACCAGTCTGCATTAACTGATGAAACACTCCATGGTCAATATCCATGCAAAGAATCATGGGGATCAATGCATTAGTTGTTCAGATACTTGAGCTTTTGTATCGAACTTTCCATTATTCTGGGGGTACTTCGGAGCCCCATAGCTCAAAGAATATATGAAACAGAGACCTAATTTCAGGTTTCCAAGAAGATTTATCATGGACCTCTCTGGATGTACAGTAAGAGGTTTATCAAGAGAGAAGATTCTAGGTCCAGTCGATACGATGTGTGCCCTGTTTACAGATAACCGCATCTTTTAAGGTCTCAAAAATAGAGAAAAAAATCATTAAAAAAAACAGTAGCGTGACCAGTTGAAACTGATGAAACACTCCATGATCAATATCTATGCAAAGAATCATGGTGATCAATGCATTAGTTGTTCAGATTATCCTGGGGGGGGGGGGGGGGGTTGGGAGCCCCTTAGCTCGAAGAATATTAGTAACAGAGACCTAATTCCAGGTTTTCAAGGAGATTTTCATGGACCTCCCTGGATGTAAAGTGAGAAGATTCCAGGTCCAGCGGTTACGATTTGTGCCCTGTTAACGGACAGACGGACAAAGGGTGATCGCTATAGCTCGATGACTTAGTCAGCTGAGCTAAAAACGAATGCGATAAACGCTGGTATATGTGACCATGCGACACGGTGTAAGATTTGGCATAACAGGTTGTGTAGGTTGTATATTTTTGGTATTTTATGTCACATTAAATGCGTTCATACTTTTTATGTATTGACATTTTTATATATTTGGATGCTACTGAAGAATAAAAATGGTTACCTAAGTTGCCGAATTCACCTGTTGTGGCTATGTGCCAAAAGTGCCACAAACTTGCTTGAAAGAGAACGTGAGTGGGAGAAAGACGAAGTTTAAATTTAGTAAAGTAACATAAGTTTACAACGGTTTTAGTCGCATGCGACTCCCTTAAGCCAAGCACACACGTTACGAAATTTGAATACGATACGATTTTGTAATTTCCTATCGCAATGTCGTATCGTAAATACCCAAGATCCGTGTCGTATTTCTACGTACATTATACGAATGTCGTGCAAAAGGGGACGGGATAATTACTTTAAATACTGATCAGCAACATGTCTGCCAATGAAACTATACATCGCAGAAAATTGGCTTTATGTGCTTCGTAGCCTGATTATTAGGTGGCGATGAAGGGATCTACCGGACGGAAGAGGAGGAGATTATTGGCATGGCTTTCACTCATGCGGCGGAATCACGATTGCCAGTTACGATACGAAAATTTTGAATATGCTCGAAAAAAATACGATACCAAGCCAAGATCGTAGGACGTCGTATAGGATCTCAACACACACGTTGCGATAAGAAGCCAAGAAGCCCGATTTCGTGTCGTATCCTGCTTCCTATCCCATCGTATCCAAATTTCGTAACGTGTTTGCTGGGCTTTATTTGTCAAAGACCCTGGTCTCATGCAAGGCCCTGGACCCGGTACATGTGCACTCAAACATATCAGGTCATGTAAGGGGGGGGGGGGGGGGGGGGGCGCAGGAAGAAGACCTCTTCGCGCGATCCCCCGGTATCAGGAAGGCCTGCCAATCAAGTCTTTCAAAGATCTCCCTTTCGAGAAGGGGATTATGGGCCTCGAAATGCACTAAAACCCCAGATAGGGCCCCCGCAGAAAAACTCTGTCCAGGCATCACACACTATGGCCATTGTGTTACCAGGCCCGAAAAATAAGAAAGAAAAGAGGCGCCTTCGCGGGGGGGGGGGGGGGGGGGACAAATAATTTAATTATTATTTATGCACGTAACACGCAAATATTGCAAGTAAAAATGGATGGAATCTTTTCGGTCAAACCCGGAGCATATGTATGTCGAAAATCACGGCAATCCGTACATTGGTATCAGAGGAGATACGAAAAAATCACAAAAAGCGCCTTACGGTATTACTATATAGATGGAAAGTGACTATAAAAGATTTTAAATACACGTTATAATTAATGTAAACACCAAAAATCTTAAAGAGTTGTTTGAGCAGGGCCATAGCCTGACCCAAACGGCAGGGGGGGGGGGGGGGCAGTACGCGGATGCCTGGGGCCTTTTTTCGCCCCGAGGGAGAGGCGGTGTCCCCCTCCCATTGTGTGGAAAATAAAAAAAAACTTTGTATACTTCTGCATTCTGGTGCATTTTTGTCATTTATTAGTCAATGCTTACTTAGAAAAAAAAACCCAACAAAAAACAACAAAAAAAAACAAGATCTCTGTTTTGCTGGGAGTCAAAGTTAAGGGTTCATTTTGCATATTTTTTTGCATCTCAAATCCAGGGGGCTGCCCTAACCAACCCCCCCCCCCCCCCCCCGAGGCTACGGCTCTGTTGAGAAAGTCAGTAAATGGGCAAATTTGCTCTTTTTCACCCTTTATGGTGCTTTTCAGTCATCATTATGATGCAAAGTACTGAAAATCACCATAAAGTGAAAAATACTACCAAATAAGAACTAAAAAATATATATAAAAAAAAGAAAAAAAATAACAAAACGTACGGGATAGATACTGAAAAGACTATTAAAGCACCTATTAATTAATTTAAACAACAATGATTATCAAAAAGTTGTTTAAAAAGATCATACTGTCAGTAAAGTAAGCAAATTGTGTGCTCTTTTTCACCCTTTATAAAGGCTAATGAAAGTGAATGGAAAGCACTATTTAAAGTGACAAAATATTACCTACATAGTACTAAAAATAACAAATAAAGACGTTAAATACCGAAAGATTATTGAAAAATATCGAAAAGTTAGCAATAAGTACTTGCAAGTAAATTACCAATAAGTTACTGAAAAGACTATTGAAAACACCTTTTAATTAATGAAAACACCAAATATTACCAAAAAGTTTTTTCACACTGTTGGTAAGTTAGCAAATTGTGTACTCTTTTTCACCCTTTTATAAAGAACTAGCTGATAAACCCGGTATACCGGGCTTTTCACCGGGGTTTGGGAGATGTATTAAATGAGAGGAGGAATGTTAGGTATGTTTTTATAATCAAAAGAAAATATAGAATTTCAGTTGGTTACTGTCTCAATAAGGTCTGTACTGTGCTCGTGACAAGAAATTCATACACCGGTGTGTATACCTTTATTGAAGACCTGGTCAGTGATGATATATACATTTGCGAACCGGAATGGGACATGGGGGCACTCAGGTTTTCGATGATCTTTGACTTGTTACTATTGTTGGACGTTCAAAGAAAAGGTTGGTGTGAGGAAGACATGAAAGATTAATCAAATGTACGTTTTAAGGCTAGGAAACTGTTCATGAAGAAAGAAACGGAAATATGCATACTTCATCAGTAGCAGAAGCGGACCAAAAGGGGAGTCTATTGGGTCCGTAACCCTTTTCAGCCGCAACATTTTTTAAATCGTATCAGACCAATTCTGAGGCCTAGAATACCCTGAACCCAGCCAAGCATCAGCCCTTTTGCGGAAATGGGGACCTTGTATTAGGTTTTGTCATTAATCCTCCTGGGTTGATTCCCTTCATTTCATAAAGCGCGAGAGTGATGTGTGTTTCACATTGACTGACCACGCATGTGGGTCAGAGCCTTTGTCAAATTTCAGGCCAAACAAAGCGTAAATCCGTCACTGAAAGCAAGGTTGTTCACATGCATAATAGTCCTTTATCCTGCACTGGAAGTAACCACAACGGCAATCCGATCTTTGCCGAAGGCAGTTCGGCTGTTTTCGATGGCAGTCTCTACTCAAGTCAGAAACACGCAAAAGTCACTCAAAATGATGTATACATTAAAATTTATTGTATCCCCAGACAAAGTCGAGGGGATAGTATGGTTTAGGCACGGTCGCGCCGCCGCAGAAATTTCTTTCAGGCGAGATAACCCGAAGAATATTAAAAGTGTTTTTTACAAGGGAAAATTTAATTTTAAACTCTTCTAGCTTATACATTGATTTATGATGAAACTGTTAAGCTGATTGGTTTAAACTTCACAAGAATTATTCTATGGTATGGTTCTGCCAGTTTTCTAAGAATAGATTGGGTAAATACAGCTTTAAAAAAGCATTGTAGCCAATTGAAAAAGGCTTTCTGTGTTTGAAAGCAGATTTGACAACATGCTGAGTTTCAGCAGCCAAGTCAAGAGGTCACTCAGTACAACCAGGTTGGGTCCAGACATCACCATGGCAACTGACCTGGCTCTAGCGGGTGTCTAGACAATGTGTCTAGACGTCTAGACACAGCGTCTAGACATTGTGTCTAGACGCAGAATTCCCAGTTTATCGGATCTATATCTTTCAGCTGTTTGAAAAATTTTGGTTTGCATTTTTAGCAAATCTACGAGCATATGCAATGGTGTGGCGTCGTCCGTCGTGCGTCATAGCTATCTCAAAAAGGGCAGGAGCTAGCATCACCAATTTTTTTGCAAAAGATTTGTCATCTAAAAAATTAAAGGAATTTTAGCGAACCTGTGAGCTTATGCAATGTTCCTGCATCGTCCGTAGTGCATCAGTGCGTCGTCTCTAGTTAACCATACCTATCTCAAAAATGGCAGGAGCTAGTATCACCAAATTTTTTGCAAATAATCAGTCATCAGTCATCAATTGTTTATTTTTTTCTAACTGCATTTTCTTAGATTTTTGCACAGCTTCCATCTGTTCATCTGCCTTGGGATACAAAAACTCTCATATCTCTGCATTGGTTGGACCTATCGACCTGAAATTTTGCATGTGTATACGTCTTGGACAGCTTTCTTGATAGAATGACAGGTGGCGCGGCCTACTTCACGTTTAAGCTGCAGACATCCAAGCTCATATCTCGGGAACCGTTTGACCAGTTGGGCCAAAAATTTGCATGTGTATAGATCTCCCATAGCTCTTTATCATACGCAAAACCTGCAACCATTTTTGCACAGCGTCCATCTGTTCATATGCCTTGGGATAAAATCACTCATATCTCGGCAGTGGTTTAACTTATCCACCTGAAATTATGCAGGTTTATACATCCTTGACAGCTTTCTTGATTTTATGGCAGGTGACGCCACCTACATTCAAATTTACGCTGCAGACATCCAAACTCATATCTCTGGAACCTTTTAACCGATTGGGCAAAAATTTGCATTTTTATAGATTTCACATGGCTCTTTATCATACGCAAAACTGGTGGCGCCACCTGCAATCATTTTTGCACAGTGTCCGTCTGTTTGTTTGCCGTGGGATAAAATCACTCATATCTCGGCAGTGGTTTGACATATCCCCCTGAAATTTTGCATGTGTATAGATCTCACATAGCTCTTAATCATACACAAAATTGGTTGCGCCACCTGCCACCATTTTTGCACAGCGTCTATATGTTTGTCTGCCGTGGGCTAAAATCACTCATATCTCAGTAGTGGTTTGACTTATCTGCCTAACATTTTGCCTGTTTATACATCTTGGATAGCTTTCTCGATTTTGTGGCAGGTGGCGCCACCTACATTTATGTATACGCTGCAGACATTCAGGCTTATATTTCAGGACTTGTTTGACCCTCTGAAATTTTGCATGTGTATAGATCTCACATAGCTCTTAATCATACACAAAAGTGGTGGCGCCACCTGCCACTATTTTTGCACAATAAATTTTGCATGTTTATACATCTTGGATAGCTTTCTCGATTTTGTGGTAAGTTGCACAACCGACATACACATCTCCCAATGCCACTCAATCCATGCCTCACTTCACCCGTCCCACTCTGATTTTGGCGGATACAAGTAATCGCTTGTTGACTACCCGTATTCTAGTTTTTGTGTTGTGTGCACCCATGCTAGAATTTCAGGAGTGATGTTTGTTTAATTGTTTCTTGTTCTAAGTGTTTAGTACTTGCATTGTTCATATACATGTTACACATGTTCTTGAAAAGTAACTGGCCTTGTTTTTTATCTCCTCCAAGATTTTGATATGAACAATTGAGTGTTTCAAATTAGAAAATATGCAGCCCTTCAAAAGTTATCGTGTTCACAAGATATCCTACAGATGAGGATGACACTGACAGACAATGGCACTGAAAACAAATTGCCTTCCCTGTAGGGGAGCGGGGGGGGGGGGGGGCATAAAGATTCAGGTGGCATCACCAGTTTGCAGGAACTAATGAAACCCCCAATTAGGCAAAGAATCATGGCAATCAATGCATTAGTTATTCATATACTGAAGCTTTTGTATCAAATTTTTCATTATTCAGGGGGGTACTTGCAAGCCCCAAAGCTTGAAGGATATGGTCACAGAGACCTAATTTCATGTTTCCAAGAAGACTTTTCATTGACCTCTCAGGATGTAACGTAAGAAGCTTCTAGGTGCAACGGTTACAATTTGTGCCATTTTGCCGAAAGTCCATTTCATTTGAAGGTTTCAAACAGAGAAAAAATACATATAATTTTGGAGAAATACAGGTGGCGCCACCAGTGTACAGGAACTGATAAAACATTCCATGATCAATATGCATGCAAAACATTATGGCCATCAGTGCATCAGTTATTCAGATAGTGGAATATTTGTATTAATTTTTCCATTATTCTGGGGGGGGGGGGGGGGTACTTCGAAGCCTAATAGCTCAGATGTTTTGGGTAACAGAGACCTAATTCCAGATTTTGAAGAAGACATTTCATTGGCCTCCTTGCATGTCAAGAAAGAAGATTTTAGGTCCAGTCGTCAGGATTTGTACCTTGTTAACAGATGACCGCATCTTTTTAGGTCTCAAAAATAGAGAAAAAAAAATCGAAAAAAATACAGGTGGCGCCACCAGTCTGCATTAACTGATGAAACACTCCATGATCAATATCCATGCAAAGAATCATGGGGATCAATGCATTAGTTGTTCAGATACTTGAGCTTTTGTATCGAATTTTCCATTATTCTGGGGGTACTTCGGAGCCCCATAGCTCAAAGAATATATGAAACAGAGACCTAATTTCAGGTTTCCAAGAAGATTTATCATGGACCTCTCTGGATGTACAGTAAGAGGTTTATCAAGAGAGAAGATTCTAGGTCCAGTCGATACGATTTGTGCCCTGTTTACAGATAACCGCATCTTTTAAGGTCTCAAAAATAGAGAAAAAAATCATTAAAAAAACAGTAGCGTGACCAGTTGAAACTGATGAAACACTCCATGATCAATATCTATGCAAAGAATCATGGTGATCAATGCATTAGTTGTTCGGATTATCCTGAGGGGGGGGGGGGGGGGTACTTCGGAGCCCCATAGCTCGAAGAATATTAGTAACAGAGACCTAATTCCAGGTTTTCAAGGAGATTTTCATGGACCTCCCTGGATGTAAAGTGAGAAGATTCCAGGTCCAGCGGTTACGATTTGTGCCCTGTTAACGGACAGACGGACAAAGGGTGATCGCTATAGCTCAGATGACTTAGTCAGCTGAGCTAAAAACGAATGCGATAAACGCTGGTATATGTGACCATGCGACACGGTGTAAGATTTGGCATAACAGGTTGTGTAGGTTGTATATTTTTGGTATTTCATGTCACATTAAATGCGTTCAACAGGCTTTTCTCTCTCATTTGCAGCTGTTCTCAATAAAAGGGGTGGAGTTCAGCCTACCCGTCTGACCAATGGAATGAATGGAGGATGCGATTGGTTATATTCCAATTAGAGAGAGAGAGAACAAAAAGCCAGGGTATAAAATAATGGGGGAGATTCCTTTTTGGCCACTCTGCACTGAGGATACTTTTTATGTATTGACATTTTATATATTTGGATGCTACTGAAGAATAAAAATGGTTACCTAAGTTGCCGAATTCACCTGTTGTGGCTATGTGCCAAAAGTGCCACAAACTTGCTTGAAAGAGAACGTGAGTGGGAGAAAGACGAAGTTTAAGTTTAGTAAAGTAACATAAGTTTACAACGGTTTTAGTCGCATGCGACTCCCTTAAGCCAAGCACACACGTTACGAAATTTGAATACGATACGATTTTGTAATTTCCTATCGCAATGTCGTATCGTAAATACCCAAGATCCGTGTCGTATTTCTACGTACATTATACGAATGTCGTGCAAAAGGGGACGGGATAATTACTTTAAATACTGATCAGCAACATGTCTGCCAATGAAACTATACATCGCAGAAAATTGGCTTTATGTGCTTCGTAGCCTGATTATTAGGTGGCGATGAAGGGTTCTACCGGACGGAAGAGGAGGAGATTATTGGCATGGCTTTCACTCATGCGGCGGAATCACGATTGCCAGTTACGATACGAAAATTTTGAATATGCTCGAAAAAAATACGATACCAAGCCAAGATCGTAGGACGTCGTATAGGATCTCAACACACACGTTGCGATAAGAAGCCAAGAAGCCCGATTTCGTGTCGTATCCTGCTTCCTATCCCATCGTATCCAAATTTCGTAACGTGTGTGCTGGGCTTTATTTGTCAAAGACCCAGGTCTCATGCAAGGCCCTGGACCCGGTACATGTGCACTCAAGCATATCAGGTTATGTAAGGGGGGGGGGGGGGGGGCGCAGGAAGAAGACCTCTTCGCGCGATCCCCCGGTATCAGGACGGCCTGCCAATCGAGTCTTTCAAAGATCTCCCTTTCGAGAAGGGGATTATTTCGGGCCTCGAAATGCACTAAAACCCCAGATAGGGCCCCCGCAGAAAAACTCTGTCCAGGCATCACACACTATGGCCATTGTGTTACCAGGCCCGAAAAAAAAAAAGAAAGAAAAGAGGCGCCTTCGGGGGGGGGGGACAAATATTTTAATTATTATTTATGCACGTAACACGCAAATATTGCAAGTAAAAATGGATGGAATCTCTTCGGTCAAACCGGTCATATGTATGTCGAAAGTCACGGCAATCCGTACATTGGTATCAGAGGAGATACGAAAAAATCACAAAAAGCGCCTTACGGTATTACTATATAGATGGAAAGTGACTATAAAAGATTTTAAATACACGTTATAATTAATGTAAACACCAAAAATCTTAAAGAGTTGTTTTAGCAGGGCCATAGCCTGACCCAAATGGCAGGGGGGGGGGGGGGGCAGTACGCGGATGCCTGGGGCCTTTTTTTCGCCCCGAGGGAGAGGCGGTGTCCCCCTCCCATTGTGTGGAAAATAAAAAAAAACTTTGTATACTTCTGCATTCTGGTGCATTTTTGTCATTTATTAGTCAATGCTTACTTAGAAAAAAAAAACAACAAAAAACAACAAATAAAAACACGATCTCTGTTTTGCTGGGAGTCAAAGTTAAGGGTTCATTTTGCATATTTTTTTGCATCTCAAATCCAGGGGGCTGCCCTAACCAACCCCCCCCCCCCCCCCCCCCCGAGGCTACGGTTCTGTTGAGAAAGTCAGTAAATGGGCAAATTTGCTCTTTTTCACCCTTTATGGTGCTTTTCAGTCATCATTATGATGCAAAGTACTGAAAATCACCATAAAGTGAAAAATACTACCAAATAAGAACTAAAAAATATATATAAAAAAAAAGAAAAAAAATAACAAAACGTACGGGATAGATACTGAAAAGACTATTAAAGCACCTATTAATTAATTTAAACAACAATAATTGCCAAAAAGTTGTTTAAAAAGTTCATACTGTCAGTAAAGTAAGCAAATTGTGTGCTCTTTTTCACCCTTTATAAAGGCTAATGAAAGTGAATGGAAAGCACTATTTAAAGTGACAAAATATTACCTACATAGTACTAAAAATAACAAATAAAGACGTTAAATACCGAAAGATTATTGAAAAATATCGAAAAGTTAGCAATAAGTACTTGCAAGTAAATTACCAATAAGTTACTGAAAAGACTATTAAAAACACCTTTTAATTAATGAAAACACCAAATATTACCAAAAAGTTTTTTCACACTGTTGGTAAGTTAGCAAATTGTGTACTCTTTTTCACCCTTTTATAAAGAACTAGCTGATAAACCCGGTATACCGGGCTTTTCACCGGGGTTGGGGAGATGTATTAAATGAGAGGAGGAATGTTAGGTATGTTTTTATAATCAAAAGAAAATATAGAATTTCAGTTGGTTACTGTCTCAATAAGGTCTGTACTGTGCTCGTGACAAGAAATTCATACACCGGTGTGTATACCTTTATTGAAGACCTGGTCAGTGATGATATATACATTTGCGAACCGGAATGGGACATGGGGGCACTCAGGTTTTCGATGATCTTTGACTTGTTACTATTGTTGGACGTTCAAAGAAAAGGTTGGTGTGAGGAAGACATGAAAGATTAATCAAATGTACGTTTTAAGGCTAGGAAACTGTTCATGAAGAAAGAAACGGAAATATGCATACTTCATCAGTAGCAGAAGCGGACCAAAAGGGGAGTCTATTGGGTCCGTAACCCTTTTCAGCCGCAACATTTTTTAAATCGTATCAGACCAATTCTGAGGCCTAGAATACCCTGAACCCAGCCAAGCATCAGCCCTTTTGCGGAAATGGGGACCTTGTATTAGGTTTTGTCATTAATCCTCCTGGGTTGATTCCCTTCATTTCATAAAGCGCGAGAGTGATGTGTGTTTCACATTGACTGACCACGCATGTGGGTCAGAGCCTTTGTCAAATTTCAGGCCAAACAAAGCGTAAATCCGTCACTGAAAGCAAGGTTAATCACATGCATAATAGTCCTTTATCCTGCCCTGGAAGTAACCACAACGGCAATCCGATCTTTGCCGAAGGCAGTTCGGCTGTTTTCGATGGCAGTCTCTACTCAAGTCAGAAACACGCAAAAGTCACTCAAAATGATGTATACATTAAAATTTATTGTATCCCCAGACAAAGTCGAGGGGATAGTATGGTTTAGGCACGGTCGCGCCGCCGCAGAAATTTCTTTCAGGCGACATAACCCGAAGAATATTAAAAGGATCTATACCAAACTTAATATGTGTGAGACGATGAAGCCTATTTAAAATGGGGTCACGACCCACAGCCATGACCCATTAACTAGGAGAGTGACCTTCACCTTGAAAAGGTCCATTTTAAGGGAAAATCACACAAATTCTTAAATATCTCAAGAAATATTGCATGGATTGATCGAAAAATCAAGTTGACCGAAGATCCTGGACGGTGTTGTCATGAACCGGAAACTTGTGGCGCCACCTATTATCCTTTTCTTGTTTTCATGCCGTTTTATACCCCCATCATTGCCACTTGACAGTAATGTGAGCATTATAAGTCAAAAACTAATGAACAGATTTCTTTCATATTATGCATTGTTACGGAACCTAATATAAGCAGATCACGTATCCGTGATAACAGAAATTTTGTAATGGAGATTTTAAAAAATCAGATTCTGTAACACTAGGCAGCGTGAAATGTCTAGGGGAATGAATACAGAAGTCAGTGTTTTTTTGTTAACAAATAACTATAATTTATTCTTAAAACAACCGTAACAATACAATACACTAAATCAATACAATTATACAGTAAAACAGCGGTATAGCAACAAGTCAATACAATCACAGAGAAAATAATGTATGTGCACAGTATCTGGATACCAACAACATCACAACGATAAGTCCTTTAAATGTAAACTCTCGGAGAATGACAGTCCAGTTGAAAGTTTTTGCAACAACCCAGAAAGTAAACTGAATTCCAAATGCATAAAATCCAGGAGAAAGTCTTTGAAACGTCTATAATTGCCGCATTCGTCGGATAAGGTCCTAGAATCTGACCCACGCTTCTGCGTCCGCTGGAAAATCTCTGCTCTCTCTGCCTCTTGTTCTCCCGTTTGAACACAGCCCCTTACATACTCTTCACCCCAAGCCGGGAATTTTCCACTTCTCGAAAAGTCTATAAGATCTTGCACAACACGCATTTCAGGAATTCTCTAGAAAAACAGCGCCGTGTATCACCACACAACAGGCTCATCACGTGACCCACATCCAGGCGTAAAAGCTCAAGGTTCACATGACAACGAGAGTTCAACCAGTACGGATTAAACGTAGAATGTAATGCGCGGCCAGACACGAGTGCCACAACAGGAGCTACGCCCGTGTCACATAATAAAAGAGCACCTGTAACAGCTAGCATATACATAGGTATGGGATTTAGGATTATGTATATTTAAATAGGGGTCATGACCTTTCCTATGAGAGTGGCCTTGACCTTGAATATTGCCTTATATGGTGAAAATCACACAAAATCATTAATATCTCAATGAGGAAACTAGCTTTGTCTTCTGCGAAAGATAGGTGGCGCCACCTTCTGTTCTTGTTTTTGCGCCTTCTAATACCCCATCATTGCTACTTGACAGTACTGTGAGCATTATAAGTAAAAAAATTATTGACAGATTGGGCTAAAAATTATGCATGTCCATTGATCTTGGATACCTCAATCTCATGTTCAAGATTGGTGGAGTTTTCTCGTAAAGCTGACCGGGCGTCACTTACCTTCCCTTTTTCATAGTATAAATAAATGTCCTTTCCTCAGGAATGATTTGTCGTATTGGCCTGTGTGCTTGTCCATCGATCTTGGATACCTCAATCTCATGTGGCGTCCATCCGTACATTTGCTTTAGGTGAAATTGCTAATATCTCGGGAGTGGTTCAATGTAATGGTCCTAAATTGGTATGTACATCCATCTTGGAGTGTTTTTTCTCGTGAAGCAGACAGGTGGCGCCATGTTCCTAACTGTTTTCATAGTATAAATAAATGTCCTTTCCTCAGGAATGATTTTTCGTATTGGCCTGAAATTGTGCTTGTCCATAGATCTTGGATACCTCCATCTCATATTCAAGACTGGTGGCTCCATCTGCAAAAGTTTCGTGATGCGTCCATCCATACATTTGCTGTAGGTGAAAATTGCTCATATCTGAGGAATCGTTCAGTGTGTTGGTCTGAAATTTGGCTTGTACATCCATCTTGGAGAGTTTCTCATCAACCATCTACCTTACCATTTTAATAGTATATAAATTGAATATTAAATAAATTCTCAAGAGTGATTCACCATATTGGCCCTTACTATTCTTGAATAAATATTCAAAATATTGTTTCTCAAATTGATAGATGCAAGAAACCATGGTTGCCTGCCAAGTGTTAGTCTGTGCTGCAAAAGATGTGGGCCTATTCTTAGGGGGGGGGGGGGGGGGTTACTATGTCTGGGGATTCTATGGCACCGTGCCAAGAAATGTCTAGTTTAATCACATATCGGCGAATACACTGGGGGAACAATAACCTTTAAAATGAAGTATGACAGAGTGTCGTAGGCAACGCGGATTCAGAGAACATTGCGAACAAAGGTGGACCGAAATCCTTTTATAAGTACACGTATTAGATAATGCAAAGTGACTGAAAAGCACCATAAAGTGACAAAATATTACCCAATAAGTACTAAAAATAACAAAAAACAAAAAAAGAAATACCAAAAAAAGTAACTTACTGTTAAATACTGCCTACAGAATTAACTGTTCAAAATTTCAATAATTTTCAATACATTTTCTGAACTTCTTATAATATGCTTTTAAAGGTATATTCCTACAAGCATATAATTTAGTTATCGTAGTACAAATTTTCATATTTTTTGTCTTTGGCTTGACTTCTTTTTGGTAACTATTCATTTATTTTGGGTCTTTCAGTAATTTATTGGTACTACTCGTTATAATGATAATAATGATATAATATAAACTTGTTTATTTTATATGGATTGTACAAATAGCTGTTATAACTTGTCATCGCACTCTCCATGGCTCCGATGGACTACGTTCGGTAGTCCGTGGGTGGAGGAAACCTGAGAACACCACCGGCCTTGGACAGGTAACTACAACCCACTCTGATAACCACACCGGGGATCGAACCCGGGTTGCCAGCGGAGAGAATCGAGCGACTTCCCCTCGACTGTCCAGGCCCCGTTCACTTTTCAGTAACTTTTCAGTACTTGACGGTAAATTTTCGTTAACTTTTGGTACATAGCGCTTACTTTTCCGGATTTTTCAGTGTTCAGCAAGACCCAATATTTGGTATAAAAGGAGACTTACCGAAGGCCTACCTGGAGATAAAGTATATATTTAATTCTTAAATTATCAAATTATATTGGTTGCTTTTCGCATAATCGGTCACTAACGATTGTATGTACATGCAAAAAAGTCACATTTTAAGAACAAAGTTCTAATCCAGTCAGAGAAATACGAGCGGGACACAAAGTATCGGGCAGCATTAAAACTGACCCAGCGAATACGTGTCAACAATCTGGCAATTATCTGCACACTTCAGCATGGCGTACTCAATTTAATTGGTTAATATTTAAGGTATAATTCTATATGAACACTGACACAATATTGATTTCTAAGTGCTAAAACAAAAAGTCATAACTCGAAGAATATACCTAACAGGAACCTAATATTTGGTATGCATGGAGATTTACAATACAAGGACTTACTTGTTAGCGAACCTGTAAGTTTATGCGATAGTGTGGCGTCGTCCGTCGTCTATACGTTAACCCATACTATCTTGAAAACGGCAAGAGTTAGCATTAGAAAATTTTATGAAAAAAAATTATCATCTAAAAAACTATCGGATTTTGCTTATTTTTTTGGCTAAATGCATTTTCTTAGATTTAATAGGGGAAAAGCTTAAAAACCTTTAAAAATCTTCTTCTCTGAAACTTCAGCCAAATTGTCCAATATTTCACAGAAATGATCCCTGGAACTATCTTTCTCAAGTTTGTTCGAATGGTTTAAGTTCTGTGATTTTTGGCCGAGTTACAGGAGGTTGAACTTAGTCATCTGTCCAAAAAAGCATACTAAAATTACAATCTCAGAAACGGTTGGAGCTATCATCACCAAATTTTATGCCAATGTTGGTCACACGAGTCATATCTGAAATTGAGGTATTGGTGGCGCCACCTGCTTCATCCTTTTTTGTACGGGGGTCATCAGTGCCCGTATCATACTGAGGGCTACAAAAAACTTCCTCACTGAAACCATATGGCCAAATTGTTTAATATCGCACAGAAATGATCTTTGGGTAGTGCTTTCTAAATTGTGTTCAAATCAGTTCAGTGATTTTGGCTGAGTTATGGGAAGCTGAATTTAGTCATATGCCATAACAGCCCATTTTAGCTCAATGGCTACAAAGATCTTCTTCTCAATGACCACTGGGCCGAATTCTTAAATCTCACACATTAATTATCCTGAGATGTTGATAATTCAAGTTTGTTCAAATGGTTTTGGTTCAGTGATTTTTGGTTGAGTCATGGGAAGCTTAACTTAGCCATTTTACTGTATTTTCCTATATGAGTTATAAACCTGCAAAACATTTTTCGACCGCCGCCACTGAGGCTAATTTGTTTAATATTTCACAAGAATAATCCCCTAAATAATTCTTATAATAATTGTCTTTTAAGGTTCCAAAGAATGAATTTGGGCTGAATTATACAGATTGGTCATTTACCATATATGTTAGCTGTAGGAAGCAGATACATCTAGCCTAGCACCAGTTCATCACCATCGCTTACATCATGCCTCTAGACATTTAGATTCCAGGTTATCTATGGTTAATATTGACAAGAATGTTTTTTAAAAGCTTTTAAAAATTGTAGATTTATGATTTTAGATATTTTAGATAATTAACTAGATGTAGTCGGACAATGGTCCTCAGAGGGCCCCGCATTTCTGGTAGTGCTGGACTAGTTTACATGTGGGTGAAAAATTAAGTTAAATTTGAAAAATATGACAAACAAAAACAGGTTTTTATACATATGCATGAGGGAAAACAATCCAACTGGATCAAGTAATATTAAAGAAGATATATCTGAAATAATTCCGTCAGGTCTGTAATTCAATATGTCTGGAGCCCTCATAGGTACCAATCATCCCTGTGAATTTGGGAAAGCTGCATTAGGTTGTTGTTGAGTTATCGCGCGCGAAAGAAAGTGTCACTGACGGATGGACGGAAGGACGGACTGACACGGTGATCACTATAGGGCACCGCTTGTCAAGCGGGGCCCTAATTACTATCCATACTCAACTTAATTCAAGAATTTACCATCAGTGAGATGGATCTGTATATTATATTATAATTTTGCATTCAGTATGCATCTGTTGTAATTTTTAGCGAACCTGTTAGCTAATGCGATGGTGTGGGGGCGTCCAGCGTCCGTCATCTGTGCAATAACCCATACTATCTCAAAAACGAATGGAGCTAGAATCACGGAATTTAATGAAAAAAAATAGCTATCTGAAAAACTCTGCATTTAGATTTCTTAGATTAAGATTTTATAGAAAAAAAAGCTAAAAAAACCTTTTAAAAATCTTCTCCTCCGAAGTGGCCAAGCCAAATTGTTCAATATTTCACAGAAGTAATCTCTTATACCATCTCTCTCAAGTTTGTTCAAATGGTTACATTTGGGTGAATTTTGGCTGAGTTACAGGAAGTTGAACTTGGTCATCTGTCCAAAAATGCATACTAAAACGACAATCTCAGTAACGGCCGGAGCTATCATCACCAAATTGTATGCCAGTGTTGGTCACATGAGGTCGTCATGGGGAAAATGAATAGCCACAATGGTAACCAAATTTATAACAAAATTTTAATTTTTTTCTTTGTGACATTCATAACGCACTACTGGTCTTTACAATACTACATTATCGTTACTGAACAGACTTATATATGGCTCATGTTCTGGTTATACTTTCTAGGAACATCCAATAATATTCTTTGAATATATTTCATTGCTCAACATAGTGTACGCATGTAGTTCACTTTACTCAAACAGCAGCATTGACATAGCTTCTGACCAGGTTATATTAACATCACTGAGAGCTAGGTTCCCCTGCTGTAGCGTACCAGTCTACGTTCATTTCAGCTCTGAGTGTAATGCGTAAACATACTTGTTATTCCCGGTCTCTTAACGACTAGAACCATAACACTTCGCGGGCTAACAGGTGGTTGACCGAACAAACAGGACCCTATTCACCACAGTCCGGGCGAATGTATTCTGTCTGTTCACTTCAGTTTGGACCATTTATCTCAAAATAACACTTCAATACGGTTCGGGCCGCCTATATTACATTCACCAAGGCTGGAACCGATTATAATAATATAAACACCGTTAACAATGTTAACAAATATTACTGAAATTACATCTCTACTCCTGACAGAGTAATATATGAAATTCAGGTATTGGTGGCGCCACATGCATTGACCTTTTTTGTACAGGGGTCATTGGTCATCTGTACATTAACCCATAATTTCTCAGGAATAGCAGGATCTACCATCCCCAGATTTCATGCAATAATCTGTCACATATCAAATGTTGTGGGATTCAGCTTATTTTTTTTTTGTTATCTGCATTTACTTAGATTTTATAGGGAATAGGCTGTAAACCTTTTAAAAGTGTTCTTCTTGTAAACGGTCCACCCAAATTGTTCAATATTTTGCAGAAATGATCCTAGAGGCAAGCCTTCTCAAGTTTGTTCAAATGGTATATATCTGAGTAATTTTAGCGGAGTTACACGAATTTGAACTAAGTCATTTGGCCAAGTAAGCATACTGACATAGTAATCTGAGAAATGACAGAACCTTGCATTACCAAGTATTGTGCAAATGTTGGTCACATGACTCATATATGAAATTGCACATTTCGTGGTGCCACCTGCATTGACCTGTTTTTTTTATACTATTAGCCTCTTTCAGCTTATAATGTTTATGTTGAAACTGTCAAGTTGAATCGTTCAATTTTTCAAAAGAATTATCCTAGGACATGGTTCTTTCAATCATATAAGAATAGACTAGGTTACAATGTCTATTTCAAACTGAGGACTGCAATAGTGTTCTTCTATAAAATTGTTGTATCAATTTTATCTTTTGTAACATTGCACAAAAATTATTCTTAGGTGGCCTTGGTTCAAGTTTACTTGAATGATTCTTGGCAGAATTATTGGACCTTTAACAATGAAAGGACTGCATCTTTTATTATTCTAGATAATTTATGGTAAAAAGTTTATGAATATGTCAGCTTGAAAATAAAATTTAAAAAAGCATTTTAGCCTAAGTCTTTCAGTATGTGTAAACAGATTTACCAACAGGCCAAGACTGTGTCTGTATCATTAAATAGGTTGAAAAACTGCCAACTGTTTGAACACCTCTTTGGCAGCATGTGATCACCTCATGAGTATCTTGTGATCACCTCATGGGTGTCATGCCCCTCAGGGCTGCATGTGGAGCCAATCTGTGAGCTTATGCCATGATGTGGCTACTATTTCAGATTTGGCAACAGGCCAAAGGTCAGTCTTGATCTATTTATAGCCTTGGCAGACTGCCAACTGTATCAGATAAGGCAACAGGTCAAGAGTTCACTCAGTGCACCCAGGTATAGGTCAGGAGTTCACTGAGTGCAGTAGATGCATTTAATTTATAGCTTTGGCAGACTGCCAACTGTGTCAGATTATGCAACAGGTCAAGAGTTCACTCAGTGCAGCCAGGTACAGGTCAAAAGTTCATTCAGTCTAGCCAGATGCAGGTCAAGAGTTCACTCAGTGCAGTACCCTGAGCCAGCAATATGTCACAGTTCACTCTGGGCAACTGCCTTTCTCAAATAAGCCTGCTCAGCTCCGTGCATCAGACTCAAGGTAAGTTTGATGTATTGGCCTGATATTTAGACCTGTCTATGTGTCTTTGATGGCTTTCTCGTTCACAAGACAGGTGTCGCCACCTACAATGACTTTTTCACAGTGTATGCACCAGCTTATGTCTACAGAGGAATTGGATATATCAGCCTGAAATTGGCATATTTATACATATCGAATTGCATTGTCATATACGAGACTGGTGGTGCCATCTACAATAATTTTTGCAAAGTGTGTGTCACTGCTTATTTCTCAGGAGGGGTTTGATATATCAGTCTGAAATTGGGCATTTTATGTTTATATTTCTGATAGCTTGGTTGTATACAAGACTGATGGTGCCAGCTGCAACCATTTTGTGTTGTGTGCACCCATGCCAGAATTTTAGCAGTGATGTTTGTGTAATTGTTTCTTATTCTAAATGTTTAGTACTTGCATTGTCCATATACATGAAAAGTAATGGTCCAGCATTGAAGCATTATACCTGGTGTATATCCCAATGCACAGGTTCTCATTCGGCCTGTAGGCCTTGTATTAATTGAAAAAGTTTCCTGATCAAACGGTTACGAGTTGTACTCGGACGGACAATGGGGTGATCACTATAGTTAGAGGACCTATGGTCAACTGAGCTAATACGAATGCATGTAATGAACTACTAGGTCAATGAAACATGCGGAAAGTCTCACATATTGGGTTATGATTGGATTCAGATTGGCTTCTTTGGACTTGTCAGGTTTGCTAAAGTGTTATTACATTATCGATTTATTTTGTTTTACATGAGCGTTTAGGAAACTTTATTACATTATCGGGTAATGTTGTATTACCTTATCGGCTTGCAAAAGTTATAGCATATGTTGATCGGTTGATTTTTTATTACGTTATCGGTTGGTATTATATGATGAGTTGATTTGTTTTTAGCTCAGCTGATTGTAAGTAATCTGAGCTATAGCGATCACCCTTTGTCCGTCGTCCGTCCGGCCGGAGGGCCGGACACAGGGCACAAATCGTAACCGCTGGACCTGGAATCTTCTTACTTGATATCCAGGGAGGTCCATGAAAATTCTCCTTGAAAACCTGGAATTAGGTCTCTGTTACCCATATTCTTCGAGCCATGGGGCTTTGAAGTACCTCGACGAATAATGGAAAATTTGATACAAAAGCTCCAGTATCTGAACAACTAATGCTTTGATATCCATGGTTTTTTGCATGGATATTAATCATGGAATGTTTCATGACTTTCTGCAGACTGGTGGCGCCACCTGTACTTTTAGCGAGCCTGTGAGCTTATGCGATGGTGCGCCGTCGTGCGTCGTGCGTCGTGCGTCGTCTGTACGTTAACCATAGCTATATCAAAAATGGCAGGAGCTAGCATCATCATTTTTTTTACAAATAATCAGTCATCCAAAAACCTATATCGGATTTTGTTTATTTTTTTCTAACTGCTTTTTCTTAGATTTTATAGGGGAAAAGCTAAAAAAAGCTTTAAAAATCTTCTTCTCCGAAACTGTTCAGCCAAATTGTCCAATATTTCACAGAAATGATCCCTGGAACAACCTTTCTCAAGTTTGTTCAAATGGTTCCAATTCGGAGATTTTTGGCCGAGTTACAGGAGGTTGAACTTTGTTAACTGTGCAAAAAAGCATATTTAAATCTCAGAAACGGCTGGAGCTATCATCACCAAATTTTTTGCCAATGTTGGTCACACGAGTCATATCTGAAATTGAGGTATTGGTGGCGCCACCTGCATCGGCCTTTTTTTACGGGGTCATCAGTGCCTCTATCACACTGAGGGCTACAAAAAACTTCTTCTCTGAAACCATATGGCCAAAATGTTTAATATCGCACAGAAATGATCCTATGGTAGAGCTTTCTGATGTTTGTTCAAATGGTCTCTGTTTAGTGACTTTTGGCTAAGTTATGGGAAGCTGAATTTAGTCATATGCCATAACAGCCCATATTAGCCGTTGGTTACAAACATCTTCTCACAAACCACTGGGCCAAATTCTCACACATTAATTATCCTCAGATGTTGATAATTCAAGATTGTTCAAATGGTTTTGGTTCAGTGCTTTTTGGCTGAGTTACGTGAAGCTGAACTTAGCCAGTTTGCTGTATCTTCCTATATGAGTTATTAACCTGCGAAACGTTTTTCGACTGATGCCACTGAAGCCAGTTTGTTAAATGTTTTACAAGAATAATTCCTACAACAATTCTTATAATAATTGTCATTAATGGTTCCACATGAATGAATTATGGAGATTGAATTGAGTCATTTTACCATATATGTTAGCTGTGTAATGCTGTTACATTTAGCCTGGCACCAGTTTATCAGCATCTATTACATCAAGCCACTAGACATTTAGATTTCAGGTTATCTTTGGTTAATATTGACAAGAATGTTTCTTAAAAGCTTTAGATTTATAATTTAAGTTATTCATCATACCAGGCAATGTTACAATCATGGATATTCAGCTCTCTGTAGCTATATAAAGACAGCTGTACGTGGATTATAAATTATTGGTATCCCTACTCAACTTAATTCAACAATTTGCCATCACTGAGATATATCTGTATTTTAATTTTGCATTCAGTATGCATTCGTAATAATTTTACATATATTCCTGATTTCTTTTTTGATAAAAAGTCCGCTGAAAAGCATTTTGTAATAGGAAAATAAATTTCCAAGTTGTTTCAAGTAGGGGCCACGTTTGTGTACAGATGGCAGCACTTGGTTTACCATTTGCAGATTGCCAGTGCCTTGATGATGGTCATTAGCCAAGATGATGTCAGCTCTATAAATAGTTTTGGCACAGTGCCAGGATTGGAATAAGCGCAGCCAGGTATAGGTCAAGAGTTCACTCAGTGCAGTAGCTGCATTTTATTTATAGCTTTTCTATTTATAGCTATGGTGCTCACTGCATCATATTTGGCACCAAAGTTCAGCTTGAATCTATTTATATCTTTGGCAGACTGCCAACTGTGTCAGATTATGCAACAGGTCGAGTTCACTCAGTGCAGCCAGGTACAGGTCAAAAGTTCACACAGTCTAGCCAGGTGCAGCTTAAGAGTTCACTCAGTGCAGTAGCTTGAGGCAGCAATTTGTCACAGGTCACTCGGGGGCAACTGTCTTACTCACCTAAGCCTTGTCAGCCCAGTGCATCAAACTCTGGGGAAGTTTGATGTATTGGACTGATATTTAGACCTTGATAGTCTTTGATGGTTTTCTCATTTACAAGACAGGTGGTGCAACCTATATTGACTTTTGCAGTGTATGCGCCTGCTTATTTCTACAGAGGAATTTGATACATCAGCCTAAAATTGGGCATGTTTATACATATTGGGTAGCTTTATAGTGTACAAGACTGGTGGCTCCACCTACAATAATTTTTGCACAGTGTATGTCCCTACTTATTTCACAGGAGGGGTTTGACATTTCAGTCTGACATTGGGCATATGTATATATCTCTTCGTTGTTTATAAGACTGGTGGTGCCAGCTACAATCATTGTATCCACCAAACAGGGTTTTGCGGATACTTTGATTTCAATCGGACGCCGACGCCGAAACATAGGTTTCTGGAGAACTTCCCCATTACCACTGGGCAGAATTTTTTAAAATTCGGAATTATAATCGGTCACATGTGAACTGCTGCGCCCTCATTTTTGGTTGACCTCTGATCTTTCTTCTCTGCCTAGCGTCCATTCGTGCGGCTGTTTCCACACATAAACCCACATATCTCGGGAACTGTTTGACCGATAAGGCTAAAGATTTTGCACAAATGTAGCCCTTGGAAAGCTTTATAATATAAACTAAAAATGGTGGCACCACCTGCAACTATTTTTGCACAGCGTCCATCTGTTCATCTGCCTTGGGATAAAACACTCATACCTCGGCAGTGGTTTGACTTATCCACCAGAAATTTTTGCAGGTTTATACATCCTTGACAGCTTTCTCGTTTTATGACAGGAGGCGCCACCTACATTCAAATTTATACTGCACACATCCAAGCTCATATCTCAGGAACCGTTGGACCGATTGGGCAAAAATTTTGCATATTTTTAGATCTTACATATCTCTTTATCATACGCAAAACTGGTGGCGCCAACTGCAATCATTTTTGCACAGCATCCGTCTGTTTGTTTGCCATGGGATAAAATCACTCATATCTCTGCAGTGGTTTGACATATCTGCCTGAATTTTTTTGCAGGTTTATACATCTTGGATAGCTTTCTGGATTTTTGGCAGGTGGTGCCACCTTCATTTATGTATACGCTGCAGACATTTAGGCTTATATCTCGGTACTGGTTTGATATCCCCCTAAAATTTTGCATGTTTACACATCTTGGATAGCTTGCTGGATTTTTTTGCAGGTGGCGCCACCTACATTCACGTTAACGCTGCAGGCATCCAAGCTCATTCCTCGGGAACCGACATTTTGCATGTGTATAGATCTCACATAGCTCTTTATCATAAGCAAAACTGTGGCGCCACCTGCAACAATTTTTACACAGCATCCATCTGTTCTTCTGCCTTGGGATGAAATTACTCATATCTCAGCATTGGTTAGACTTATACACCTGGAATTTTGCGTGTTAATACATCTTGGATAGCTTTCTCGATTTTGTGGCAGGTGGCGCCACCTATATTTATGGATACGCTGCAGACATTCAGGCTTATATATGAGGACCGGTTTGACATATCCCCTTGAAATATTTCATGTGTATAGATCTCACACATCTCTTAATCATACACAAAATTGATGGCGCCACCTGCTACCATTTTTACACAGGGTCCGTCTGTTTGTCTGCCGTTGGCTAAAATCACTCATACCTCAGTAGTGGTTTGACTTATCTGCCTAAAACTTTGCATGTTTTTACATCTTGGGCAGCTTTCTGGATTTTTTGTAGGTGGCGCAACCTATATACACATTTCGGCTGCGGACATCCAAGCTATTATGCAACACACCTCACTCTATTTCCCCCTAGCCACTCAATCCATGCCTCACTTCATCTTTCCCATACTGATTTTGGTGGATACACGTAGTCGCTTTTTGACTACCCATATTCCAGTTTTTTTGTTGTGTGCACCCATTCCAGAATTGCAGCAGTGATGTTTGTTTTATTGCTTCTTGTTCTAAGTGTTTAGTACTTGAATTGTTCATATACATGTTACACATGTTCTTGAAAAGTAATTGTCAAGCATTGAAGCATTATACCTGGTTTAATCTCATTGCACAGGTTCGCATTAGGCCTGTAGGCCTTTTTTGATTTTTACGATTTTTTTCTCTATTTTTTAGACCTCTGAAGATGCGGTCATCTGTTAACAGGGCACTAATCCTAAGGACTGAACCTAGAATCTTCCCTCTTGACATGCAGGGAGGCCCATGAAAAGTCTCTGTGGAAACCTGGAATAAGGTCTCTGTTACCCATATTCTCCGAGCTGTGGGGCTCTGAAATACCCCCCCCCCCCACCGAATAATGGAACATGTGTTACAAAGGCTCAAGTATCTGAACAACTTTTGCATTGATCACTATGATTCTTTGCATGGATATTGATCATGGAGTGATTCATCAGTTTTTGCAGACAGGTGGCGCCACCTGTATTTTTTCGATTTTTAAACAAATTTTTTATCTATTTTTGAGACCTTAAAAGATGCGGTCATATGTTAACAGGGCACAAATCGTAACCACTGGACCTTGAATTTTCTATCATGACATGCAGGGAGGCCAATTAAAAATCTCTTTGGAAACCTGGAATTAAGTCTCTGTTACCCATAACCTCTGAGCTATAGGGCTTTGAAGTACACCCAAGAACAACTAAAACTATCAAGAAATAGCCATGATTCTTTGCATGCATATTCATCATGGAGTGTTTCATCAATTCCTGCTGACTGGTGGCGCCACCTATATTTTTTCGATGCGGATGCGGGGGACATTGATTTTGGTTTGTCTGTCTGTCTGTCCGTCTGTCTGTCTCTCTGTCCGTCCGTCAGGTTTCGTTTCCGTGCGATAACTTTCCTCAGTATTATCCAATTTCATCCAAATTTTGGTCAGTGATTGCTCTCATGCATACCTTGGTTTGGATTTGTTTTGGAGTGTCTGGCTAAAGTCTGTCTGTCTGTCTGTCTGTCAGGTTTTCGTTTCCGTGCGATAACTTTCCTAAATATTATCCGATTTCATCCAAATTAGGGTCAGTGATTGCTCTCATCCATTCCTTGGTTGGGATTGGTTTTGGAGTGTCTGGCTTCTGTCTGTCTGTCATTTTGTCTGTCTGTCTGTCAGGTTTTCATTTCCGTGCGATAACTTTCCTAAATATTATCCGATTTCAGTCAAATTTTGGTCAGTGATTCCTCTCATGCTTACCTTGTTTGGGATTGGTTTAAGAGTGTCTGGCTTTTGTCTGTCTGTCTGTCTGTCTCTCACTTTGTCTGTCCATCCGTCAGGTTTTCATTTTCCTGCGATAACTTTCCCTAATATTATCTGGTTTCATTCAAATTTTGGTCAGACATTGCTCTCATGCATACCTTGGTTGGGATTAGTTTTGGAGTGTCTGGCTTTTGTCTTTCTGTCTGTCACTTTGTCTGTCCGTCTCTCAGGTTTTTGTTTCCCTGCTATAACTTTCCTAAATGTTATCCGTTGTCATTAAAATTTTGGTCAGTGATTGCTCTCATGCTTAACTTATTTTGGATTTGTTTTGAGGTGTCTGGCTAATGTCTGTCTGTCAGCTGTCACTTTGTCTGTCTGTCAGTTTGTCAGGTTTTCGTTTCTGTGGGATAACTTTCCTAAATATTATCCGATTTCATTCAATTTTTTTGTCAGTGATTGCGCTCATGCTTTCCATGGTTGGGATTTGTTTTGGAGTGTCTGGTTTTCTGTCTGTCTTTCTGTCTGTCACACTGTCTGTATGTCCATTATCAAGCATGAAAAACAACAAGATCCCAAAGCAGGGGACATTAATTCCACAAATTTGTTTTCTCTATTTTTGAGACCTTAAAAGATGTGGTCATCTGTTAACAGCTAGGGCACAAATCGTAACCACTGAACCTAGAATCTTCTATATTGACATGCTGGGAGGTCAATAAAAATATCTCCGCGGAAGCCTGAAATTAGGTCTCTGTTACCCATATCCTCTGTGTTTCATCAGTTCTTGCAGACTGATGGCGTCACCTGGATTTTTTCCAATTTTTATGCATTTTCTCTCTAATTTTGAGACCTTCTGTTATCAGGGCAGGGAAGGCAATGAAAAATATCCTTTGAAACCTAAAAAAATATTAGGTCTCTGTTACCCATATTCTCTGAGCTATGGGGCTTATAAGCACCCCTAGCATAATTGAAAATTTGATACCAAAGTAGGGCACAAATTATAACCATTGCACCTAGAAGCTGCTAACTTAAAATCCAGGGAGGTCCATGAAAAGTCTCCTTGGAAATATGAAATTAGGTCTCTGTTAACCATAATCTTTGAGCAATGGGGCTTATAAGCACACCCCAAAATTTTTGAAAATTTGATACCAAAGTAGAGCACAAATGATAACCATTGGACCAAGAATCTTCTCACTTGGCATCCTGAGAATTCCTCAAAAGTTGTCCCCTCAAAACCTGAAATTTGGTCACTGTGACCTATATTCTCAGAGTTTGGGGGTATGTTTGAGCATCCCAGAAGTAATGAAAAATACACACAAATTGCCAGGTTCCTCAGGAAAGGCTGGTTGGATTGTCATTAAATTTGGTGTGCTAATATGTCTTGATGAACTTAAGCTAATATGCATGGATAATGATGCCACCTATATTATCTTATAAACTTTATTTATTTAACATGGATTGTACAACTAGTTATAATAACTAATACGAGGCACTGTACATGGCTCGATTGTTGGCGCTCGGTAGTCGGTAAAGGTGGAGGAAACCGGAGGACCCGGAGAAAACCACCGACCTTGGACGGGCCAATATAACCAGCGGGTCGCCAGCGGAGAAGGCCGAGCGTTTTACCACTCAGCTGTCCAGGTCCCTATTAGTTTCCTGTGCAAGGACATATTGTCAGCGTGTCAGTCGCTGAGCGTCATGATCCATGGGTCACTTGTTACGTTATCAGTTTGTGTTCATTATCTGTTAATTTCTTATTACATTATTGTTTGATGTTACATTATAAGATGATCATTACATTATCAGTTGTAACAGGACCAGTAAACATAAAAGTTAGGGTACAAGGCAAGGCGTACAGCCTGATGAAAAGAAAACACAATGACCCTAACTGAATCAAGAATAATGCCTGGTCAGCTGCAGGCCATTTGCTTAAAAAATGACGTGCCAAAATCTCTCAAATGTCTATTTCCAGAGTGGTCTGCAATGATTAGAAAGAATTAGTTCATCCAATTTTAATCACATTTTTAATGTTGACAGGTATAATTCGGGTGAAGATACATATACCTCACTTGAATCAAATTAAGATGCCAGTACACTTTCATAACTGTTAACTTTTGGATATTTACTAAAATATGTTAACCATAGTTTAACAAATTTCTTCAAATTTTGTTTGATAACAAGAATAAAAAATGATGAGAGTTGGTTCATAGATGGTTTAGCGTTGTTAACAAGCCCTACTAAGCTGAGAGCTCAGTTGGCTGAGAGTTGGTAACATAAATCTACAGAGTTTAAATCTCATTAACAGTTGGCTGAGAGTTGGTAACATAAATCTACAGAGTTTAAATCTCATTAACAGTTGGCTGAGAGTAAGGAACATAAATTTACTGAGCTGAGAGCTCATTAACAGTTGGCTGAGAGTAAGGAACATAAATCTACAGAGTTTAAATCTCATTAACAGTTGGCTGAGAGTAGGGAACATAAATTTACTGAGCTGAGAGCTCATTAACAGTTGGCTGAGAGTAAGGAACATAAATCTACAGAGTTTAAATCTCATTAACAGTTGGCTGAGAGTAAGGAACATAAATTTACTGAGCTGAGAGCTCATTAACAGTTGGCTGAGAGTAAGGCACATCAATATGCTGAGCTGAGAGCTAATTAACAGTTGGCTGAGAGTAAGGAACATTAATATACTGAGCTGATAGCTCATTTACAGTTGGCTGAGAGTAAGGAACATCAATATACTGAGCTGAGAGCTCATTAACAGTTGGCTGAGAGTAAGGAACATAAATCTACTGAGCTGAGAGCTCATTAACAGTTGGCTGAGAGTAAAGAACATAAATCTACTGAGCTGAGAGCTCATTAACAGTTGGCTGAGAGAAAGGAACATAAATCTACTGAGCTGAGAGCTCATTAACAGTTGGCTGAGAGTAAGGCACATCAATATGCTGAGCTGAGAGCTAATTAACAGTTGGCTGAGAGTAAGGAACATTAATATACTGAGCTGATAGCTCATTAACAGTTGGCTGAGAGTAAGGAACATCAATATACTGAGCTGAGAGCTCATTAACAGTTGGCTGAGAGTAAGGAACATAAATCTACTGAGGTGAGAGCTCATTAACAGTTGGCTGAGAGTAAGGAACATAAATCTACTGAGTTTAGATCTCATTAACAGTTGGCTGAGAGTAAGGAACATCAATCTACTGAGCTGAGAGCTCATTAACAATTGGCTGAGAGTAAGGAACATGAATCTAATGAGCTGAGAGCTCATTAACAGTTGACTGAGAGTAAGGAACATAAATCTACTGAGATGAGAAGTTTCAAATTGAGGTTTGTTTGGTGCTACCTACATCAATTTCTTTTTTACGGGCATAATGCTCGCAATTTGATATACTTTCAGCTTCTACATTAAAAATGATTAATGATGAAACTGTCAAGCTGAATCGTTTAATCTTTCACAAGAATTATCCTAGGAAGGGTGCTCTCAATTATACAAGGACAGATAGAGTTAAATGAATCTTGGTTGAGTCAAAGAAAGCTGAAGTTGGTCTTGTGGCCAAGTAAGCCTGTACCAAACTTAGGGTGGCAATAGCCTGCAATAGCCTTTTTCTGCAAAACTGTTGTTTCAAATACTGTAATGTTGTACAAAAATTATTCTTAGGTGGCCTTTGTTCAAGTTTACTTAAATGATTTTTGGCTGAATTATTGGACCTTTAAACGGAGCCCGGGAGACGACATGGTGAAAAAATATTTATTAATTCGTGCGCACGAATTACTAATCCGTGCGCACGAATTACTTATTCGTGGCCACCAATTACTTATCCGTGCGCACGAATTACTAGGTGTGAGAAATATATTTCCAAGGTGGAAAAAATATTTATTAATTCGTGCGCACGAATTACTAATCCGTGCGTACGAATTAGTGACCAATGAGAACAGCTCTCTTATGTTGCTGGCTCAATGCTCATTGGCTATTAATTCGTGCGCACGAGTTATTAATTCGTGCGCACAAATTACTAGCCAGTGAGAAGCAAGCACACATCGACTCTGTCTAGGCACAGCCTGGCATTTTTAGCGGGCACACACGGTTGTCAAAATGGAGCCCAGCGCCTTCCGACAAATCCATGACTTCCTACCTTGGAAAATTTGGAACTCTGTATATTGAAAACAGAAAGGGCTTTAAGCGATTCTTAAAGAATATAAATATAAAACTCACAGACCCAGTTGCCGTGCATGGTGGAAAATTTCTAAGTAAGGCTTTCTCTGGTAAAACAAAACAACAACGAACCTTATAATCGTTGGGGCATAATGGGCACATTATTATAGACAAAGCCGATCAGGCTGAAATTTTTAACAGTTATTTTGCTTCACAAAGTAACTACAGTTACAGTTCTCAAGCGCCATTGACGATGATGCTAAATTGCAAATAACACATAAACTAGGTGAAAAGAACTTCACAGAACTTCTCATGTCATATTTGGAATTCGCTTTCCTGACAGGAACACATAAACATGATATGTTTGAAAGCAAATAAGCTTTTGGAAATTTTGAAAAAATTATAAATTCCATTTCTCTATGAAAGTTTTAGATCGTATGTACAAATCACTAATACGTTTAGTACTGGAGTGTGGTGCTTTAATATTTAACAATTGTTCTGTCAGACAGTCATACCAGCTGGAGAGTATACAACGGAAAGCATGTTTAACATGTACTGGAGCGCTCTCGACTTCCAGCACTGGAGCTATGGTAAACGAGCTACAAGGGTCAAGTATAAAAATAAGAAGAGAGCTGGCTATACAATCCACATTTTATGAAATGATTAACGGACTAGCTCCAGATTATCTGCTAATATATTAACTCAAACTCTGTCTCATGCTCAGCCCTATACAGTCCGCGCAAATCGCATTTGCTAAAGATACCGAGGTTCACACGGAAAGACTGTCGCTTTTCTTTCCTTCCAATTTTCTTTCCTTTCAATAGCCTGCAAACTTTTGAACAGTTTCCTATAATTCAGTCTACTTCAATCGATTCCTTTAAGGAAAATGTTCGTGACAATTTAAACCCTGCCTCTCCAGAAATATACAGTTATTATTGCGACAAACATCGTCAACATGAAATTATCCATACTCGGTTACGACTAGGTGCCAGTTACTTAAATCAATACCTATTTTCAATTGGAAAGACTGATGGTTATAATCTAATTGATATGCTCGATATGGACTGAGACGTTTATTTTTTTTTTGTATTACGCCTACCAGTAATAATGTATGTATAAATATCAGTTTATGTGGAATGTCAATCTGTATTAACGTATATTATGTATATATATATATATATATATATATATATATATATATATATATATATCTTATCGTGTGTGAATATATGTGCACTTTTCAAATCTGATCATTTATATATACATATATATATTCATGTTAATTTTTCACTTTCTTTTAATTTAGATGCAGGAGAGCAGTTGCATTAACCTTATCGTCTACTTTGTTATCCTATTGAAATAAATATTTTCCCACCTTTCAAATATATTTTTCACACCTAGTAATTCGTGCGTACGGATTAGTAATTCGTGCGCACGGATTAGTAATTCGTGCGCACGAATTAATAAATATTTTTTCTACCTTGGAAATTTATTTTTTCACACCGAGTAATTCGTGGCCACGAATTAGTAATTCGTGGCCACGAATTAGAAAGTCGTGCGCACGGATTAGTAATTCGTGCGCACGAATTAATAAATATTTTTCACCATGTCGTCTCCCGGGCTCCGTACCTTTAACAATGAAAGGACTGCGAGATACTTGGTAAACAAAGCTAGGTGGGTATATAAGCAGAGCTGTACAGGCAACATAAATAATTGGTGTCCATATCCAGCTTCTGTGTAAAATAAATTCATGAATAAAATATATCTTTATCCTGATTCTACTTTCAATAGGCACCTGTTATTATTCTAAACATTTTGATAAAAAAACTTATAACTTATCAACTCTAATTTGGCATATATGGTCCTCAGTATAATTCCTATGCATTTGCCAGAAATTAAGTCAATATTGTGTAAGTTTTAGAAAGTTACATACCCAAACAATGTACCTTGTCAAAACATCAGGAAATATATTTACCTACTTTTCATCTTAATAGTCTAGAATCTAGAAAATATTTCTAAGGATAACACTATATTTAATTTAAGATTTAATTGTATTGAAGTGCACATTTAATCAGGTGTATGTTTAAGTGTACACCAGAAAAAAAATCAGGATATTAGCTTAAAATCTCAGCCATAAATTTTGTCCAACTTGCACAGATGCATATTTTTGCCTGTAAGCACTCTTGATTTAATTTCATGGATTGCACATATATGGATTTAAGCTTTCAGTCTAAAATTTGAAACAAACTGATAAAACATTGAAGCTTTGTTTTTTTTTAAGTTTTTAGAAGACCATGTCATAATATAAAAATAACTGCTGATTACATCAGGCATAGCCTATGCCATAGGTGGTGTGGCAACTTCAGGCTGTTTATGACAGGTAGAATAAACAAGATGGATCTTGAATGAAAGGGCTGTGAGATATTGTAACCAGAGTCTTTCAGTATGTTTAATCAGATTTGGCAACAGGCCAAGATTTTTTTCAGAATAAATAAATAGATTTGGCAGACTGCCCCCCCCCCCCTCCAGACAAGAGCTAAGCTTAACTCGGAGGCAACTGCCTCTAGGATCACCTGGGCTAGACTTTGCATTGATATGATGCATAAATAGTATCGATACGTCGGTCTATCGCGATACGATTATTCGCATATTTTGTATCGCAATTTGTTTTTGATATATCGATATTTTTTAATATTTTTTAAACCTGACTGAAACTCATCAATTGTAGTTCAAATAAGGTTTCCCTTGCAAATTTTGACATCAGAAATGCATGGCGGTTAGTGAAATGCTGGAGTTGGGTTCTGCCAACTAATCTATAGACACTCCTCGGGCCGATTAAGGCCTACTAGTAAAATTTTCAATTTTGATTTTCTATTCGATGATTTATTGATACCTAAAAAGAAAGAAGTGCCAAACACTTTCAAAATAACAACTGATTGTTATATATTAATATTCCGTCTTTTAATCCTGTGTAACTGCAGGAAGATCAAGCGTCAATTGAACAGTTTCTTTGATTAAGAACAGCAGCCTTACGATGTGGTACATAATTGTGCAAACTATGTATCCCTCAGATCCCTCTCCTTGAGAAACCACAGTCTAGAAAGTTTTTATTGCCAAGTTACTTTCATATGTAAAGCATACAGAAAACCCCCCAGTAATTTTGACAGATTTTCTTTTTGAAATAAACTTATCTGTATATACTTTAAATGTGTCATTATATTTAATATGAAAATAAATTAATTATGAACACATTTAATGTAGTGAATATTCCAGAAAATACAATTATTTCCTGTAAATTGATACAATGAAAGATATCGCGATACGTATCGCACCACAATACCACATATCACATGATGTTGCAATAAGAAAATTGCAATAAGAAAACTGCAGGCAATACCCAGCCCAAATACATACCAGTGGTTGAAAGCCAGGATTAAAGAGGAACTTGTGCTATCATTTAGCTGCTGCTGTGGAACTGCTGTAGGCATTGCAGTTTCATGTTCAGTTCAGTAGTATGATGTGTTTGTCTGAATGTTTCCGTGTCTATACATCTTTAATAGCTATCTTTAACATGAGACTGGGGCACCAAATACAACCATTCTTTCGTAGAGTACATCCCTACGATTTCTCAGGAATCTCGCACACAAGACCGGTGGCGCTCAGCGTGTGCCTGCTTTTTTCCCCAAGAGTGATTTGACTTATCACTTTGAAATTATGCATTTCTATATATCTTGGATCGCTTTGTCGTAAACAATTCTGGTGGCACCACCTACAATTGTTTTTTATTAAATGCATCTGTTCACATAGCTCAAGAGTGGGTTTACATATTGCCTGAAATTATGCATGTCCATACATCTCGTACAGCTTTCTCATGCTCAAGACCCGTTGCGCCACCTACAATATTTTTACTCAGTTTATGTGAATGCTTATTTCTCTAGAGTGATTGTGCATCTCCATTCATCTTGGATAGCTGACAAGACTGTTGACGCCACCTACAATCATTTCCTGGTAGTGTACATCCATGCCAATATCCCAGGAGTGATGTTTGTGTAATTGCTGCCTGTCCTCAGGTTCATAATTGTTAGTACTTGCTTTGAACATGTCATACATGGACTTGAAAAATAATCAGGTGCTTTTCAAATAATGACGAAGTAAGTTATCAGGGACGTTTCTGATGTTTATCCAATTTGGACAGGTCCTAGTCCTGTAGGTTTTGTTAAAATTAGGAATTGAATAATGAAAAGCACGTTTTTGGATCAAATAATTTCTAACATATGTACAAAATTTGATAGCTTTATGCCTGATGGTTCCTTAGAAATATCCCTCTGAAGATGGTGTAAATCACTGAAAAACCCTTTTGAGAAGATGGCTAAAAACTGTTTGGGAAGAGTAATTTTGTCCTAGTTTTCAAATGTGAATGCACGTGACATTTTACGCTCTTTCCACAGCGCTTTACCCATAGGTTTGTTATGACCCTGTATCCTGAATCTCTACACCAGAGGGGAGCACTCTATTTTGGTCCAAACAGATGAGACCCTGTGCTTAAGACAACACGGTTTACCAGCCAAGCGAGAAATACACGGAGCTCATGTTGTTCATTTTGTTTTGATTGACAGCTCATCGCCCCGGCAACCGTTTGAACAGGCCATAGGCTCAGAGAGAAATGCCCCACACGTGCATGGTTTCTGGGCGGAACCTGATGCCTGTCGAGTGTTTGTTGACTTGCATTTGGTTGGCTGCTCGTCACATCAGCAGTTTTTTTTTCAGCAGAAAGGCCCGTGAGCACCACCTGTTGTTTACGTGCATCATAAACGGTCAAAGCATGCAGCGCGAAAATCTGTAGCTTCTTTAGAAGCACAAGATTTCCGCTGCCTCGGGAGCGTATAGTGACATTTGTATAACATGAACCCGCAACATGATTTAATTTGCTCCCTTCATATTTTATTAATCTTAGCCGTTTCTAGCTCGGCTGACTATAATCTGAGGCATAGTCTTTTGACCGTGGTCCGGGCATCAGTCCGTTAATCGTTGGACCTACGAATCCAAAGTTCAACATACAGTAAGGTGTCCCCATGTTCTCCTAACAAACCCAAAACTGGGTCACTGCGACTTCTAGAAATTAAAGAAAACACTCAATCTCGTATAGCTTTCTCATGCTCAAGACCCTTTGAGGGTCTTTTCCATAATAAAAACTGTGCTCACTCTTCAAGACTGCCTTATTTCAAAACCACAAGAGCTGTTTTGTTCTTCTTTGACAAAAATGTTTCTGTATATGATTCCTCTGTACATGTCAGAAAGTAGGTCAATATTATGTCATTCCTTGAATATATGGGCCTGAACATAATGCACTTTGTAAAATATCAGGAAAGGTATTAAATCGCTTAAAACGATAATTGTTTAAGCTAGAGACTTTTATTCATGGATATAACTTTATATTATCAAGATTTAATTGTATACCCAAAATTACATTTCAGATTTGTAAATGTTTAAAATTATAAGCATAAATTTAAGTTCAATACCTTAAATTTTACCCAATTTTGACCAGGGCACTTTTTTGTCTCCCTCTTTACAAATGCGGGGGGACTTTGATTTGGGTTTGTCTGTCCGTCTGTCTGGCTGTCTGTTTTTTTGTCCGTCCGTTAGTTTTTTATCGTATCCATGCCATAACTCTCCTAAATTTTATCCGATTTCATTCAAATTTGGGTCTGATTGCTCTAATGCTTACCTTGGTTGGGATTGCTTTTGGAGTGTCTGTCTGAAAAAATAATTCTCTCCAGCTCAAAAACAAAATTAGCTAATTTTTGTCCAATTTCTCAATGTGTTTTAGTTTTTATGATTGCCTGCAGATGTCTCAACATGTCATAGTGGATTTTGGTCCAATTTCTAAATGTGTTTTAGCCCTCAAGATTTTCTCGCATGTCATAATTTAAGTTATTTATCAAGCATGAAAGACAACAAGAGCCCAAAGCGGAGGACATTAATTCCACATATTTGCTTGTTTAGCTCAGCTGACTTTCAGTCATCTGAGCTATAGTGATGGTCCGTCGTCTGTCTGTCAGGCCGTCCGTTAACAAGGCACGTTTTTAAACCGTTGGACCTACATATCCAAAATTTTACGTACAATTAGATGTCCCCAAGTTCTCTAACCAACACAAAAAACTTGGTCAGTGCGACTACATATTTTCGAGATATTAAGGAAACACCTCTGTTTTTTTTCAGTAAAAACCTATTGTTACACTTCAAAATTGCCTACTATAAAAACCCCTGGTGTTAATGTTATCATGTTTTATATAACTATTTCTGCATATATTTCCTATGCACGTGTCAGGAATTAGGACATTATTGCGTAAATTATTGAAGTTATGGGCTCAAACATAATGCAGTTTGTCAAAAATCAGGAAATAAATTTACTCATCTATAAAGATATATGGTTGAAGCTAGGGACTATAATCCCTAGGATATGACTTCATTTGATCAAGATTCAATTGTACACCAGAAATCAGATTAGAATTTTGTGAATTGTTTAAGTTCTAAGCATAATTGTAAAATCAGTACCTTAAATTTGGCTCGAATTTGACCATGGCACATTCTTTTTCCTATAAGAACTATTGATTTAATTTTCGCAGTATATATAAATAAGGATTTAATCAGGTAAATTCCGAAAATTGAAAATAAAAACTAAAAAAAATTGGGCTAGTGATTGAATTTTTATTTGGAGGCCCTATTGTATTCACTTACATTGTCAAGCCCCAGGCAGCCCACTTCTGCTCACTTCAGCCCTGCCTTGGTGACCATATTAGTAATGTAACACTGGTTGAGTACCCCTGCTCTCACAGGTTCACAGTAATTCTCATATTACCCTTCCCCCCTCCCCCCCCCCCACACACGCACAGCAATATTCACGAAGTCTAAAGCAATAATTATAATTGTTTGAACTGTAATTTCTTAAATATAAAGCTGTACAAAAGTTTACTTGAGATAGTTATTTCAAGGAGTAACCGGGTGGTAATGTAACATGTTTAAAGAAATTAATTTCCTTTTAAATAATTTTAATTCAAAATAAAAACAAACCCATCATTATGCATAATGTGATAATATATGAGCCAATTTATAGATACATATGGTGCAATTTAGAATTGTGAATTCTGAATCAAGTTATATTTTCAGATATTTATTTTTTTGTTGTTGCGATTTAATAAAAACACATCTGTATGTATAATGCTATGATGTATGAGCTAAAAAGGGGTTTAATGATGATGCAACTTAGAATAGCGAATCAACTTAAATATTCAGATGTATATGTTATATTGATAATTTATAAAATTTGAAAATTGATACAAATTTGAAAAAGATTAGCTACAATGAAGATCAAATATAAATTTGTTCATTATTTTCTGCCTCAGCAGAACTGTTTATTATTAAATATTTAATAATCATGAATAAAATTTTAGCTCAGCTGACTATAAATCAACTAAGATATAGTAATCGGTCAGCATCCGTCCGTCTCTCTAGCTGTCTGTCTGTCCGTCCGTACATTGGACTGGAACATTTTGGCACTGTTGAACATGGAAACCTGTAACTAAATATCCAATGAGGTGTATAAAAAATCTACTTGGAGACCTGAAATTAGGCCACTGTGACCTATATCCTCCGAGCTTGTAAATAACCTCTTCCCTAAAAAAATAATTAAAATTTTATACAAAACCTACAGTATCTTGATAATTAATGCATGGATTGCCCTGAATTTTGCCTTGAATACTGACCATGGCTAGGGTTGTCAGTACCAGAAACTGGTGGCGCCACCTGTAATTTAAGCTCAGCTGACTAAAGTCAACTGAGCAATAGCGATGGTCCTTTGTCTCTCCGTCCGTCTGTCTGTCTGTCCATCCTTTAAACTGGCAAGTTTTGAAACCGTTAGACAAACAAATTCAAAATTATGCATATAGTTAGATGTCCCCAAAATCTCCTAGCATACCTGTAACTGGGTCAATAGGACTTCGTTCCTTCAAGATATTCAGGAAAAATCTCAATTTCCATTAAAAAGCCATTGTTATACTTAAAGACTGCCTAAAATCAAAACCACTGATCTGTTATTAATCATATTTAATATATATATTCCTCTATATATTTCTTATATGAACATACCAGAAATTAGGTCAGTATTTTGTAATTTTTTGAAGTTATGGGCCAAAAAATAATGCACTTTGTAAAATTCAGGAAATATAATTACTAACTTAACATGAAAATTGATGAAGCTAGAGACATTTTTTCAGGGATGTAACTTTATCAAAATTCAATTATATATCAAAAATTGGATCAAAAGTTTGCAAATGTTTAGCTCAGCTGACTATAAGTCAACTGGGCTATAGCAATGGTCCTTTGTCCGGCGGCTGTCCATCCGTTTAACTGGCACGTTTTAAAACCGTTGGATCTACGAATCCGAAAATCAGCATACAGATAAAAATCTCCTACCATATTGAAAACTGGGTCACTACAACTTTGTTCCTTCGAGATATTAAGGAAAATCCTCAATCTTCCATTAAAAAAACCATTGTCACACTTAAAGACTGCCTAATATCAAAACTACTGATCTGTTTTAGATCATATTTAATAAAAATATTTTTCCAAATATTTCCTATGTACATACCAGAAATCAGGTCAATATTATGTAATTTCTTGAAGTTATGGGCCGGAAAATAATGCAGTTTGTAAAAAATTAGGAAAGATGTTTACTCATCTTTTTCAGGGATATAACTTTATTTAATCAAGATTCAATTGAATACCCAAAATTAGATCTGAATATTGCAAATTTTAAGTTATTAGCATAAATATAAAGTTAGTACCTTAAATTTTGGCTATGGCACAGTCGTGGTCCCTCGTCTGTCCGTCTAGCTGTCCGTCTGTCCGTCCGTTAGACTGGCACGTTTTGAAACCGTTGGACCTACGAATCCAAAATTTGCCATACTGTGAGATGTCCCGAAGATCACCTACCAAACCAAAAATAAAAAAAAAATTAATTAAAAAAAATAATAGGATTAAAAAAAAATTAAGATCTTATTGAAACATATTCTTGCCTTAGGAGAATGGAGAATAAAGTGATCAGCTCTGTCCATCATCTCCGTTATCATTAAATATATATTATTATGAAATTTTTCCTATAAGCACTGTTGAAATAACTTTCATATGCTGTATGTGTTTGGAATTAAGCTATTTTAGTCTGAAATTTGAAAGCAAATTATATATTCAGTTGTGTATTACTGAAGATGTAAAACTTTAAACAAAATTGGTATAATAAAAAAATTAGGAAATAATTGAAACTTCATATGTTATCAGCTTTGTTTGTCTATCAGTCTGTCTGTCCTTTTTTAAGTATTAATTTATTATGAATGAACTCTTTTATCCTGTAAGCATTGTTGAATTAAGTGAAAATCCTATGTATATACAATATAAAAATACAGATATATTGTAACTCCCACCATTCCACACACCCCCCCCCCTTTTCATCTGTGGACTGTGGACATTAGTTATATTTCAACTGTATACATTTCATAAAATAAAAAATACATAATTTTAATAATATTTATAATAAAAAAAATAGATTCCATTGAACAAATGTGTAAACTACTGAAATGTCAACAGTTAATCATAAAACCAACTAATGATCATGGTAATAGTACAGATCATTTGTTCACACACTGCTCACATGTTTCAGTTTCAACATTAGGAAACACATGGTCAGGTCACAAAATATTATTTGCAACAATTTCTTGCACATCAATATAAACCAATCATATAAAACAAACAATGGCCTATATTACCTCTTCCTCTTACACTTTATCTCCATATGATATTATTTTAGATTTTTACCTTCAAGGTCAACTTCAGCTGAGCACAGTGACCCATGGGTCCCTTGTTTAGATATAAATTAAAGCAATAAAACCAGGTTCCTATGATCATTATTTAATTTAGTGAAATTTGTATAATGCACTCCATTTCCAAATGTAAATAATATAAATGACATCAATCCTATTCCCTCTTCCAGGATTTTATCCACATGTTGCATAACTTGAGTTTAACACTATCATTTTATAATACAGCTTATATTATCACAGAAAACCAGCATTTGTCTACCCCCTCTTCCGAATTGTATTTTGTGATCATATATAACAGCTGTGGGCCGTTACCTATGCGTCCCTTGTTTATATTATTAACATAAATATAAAATCATTACCTTAAACTTTGCCCAACTTTGGCCACAGCACATTTTTTTCCTGTTAGCACTGTGGATTTAATGTTCACAGCATGTACACATTATTATTTAACCTGTTAAAATCTGCAATTTGTAAAAAAGCTCCAAAATGAGGCAAGTTATTGAATTTTTTTGGGGCTCTTATTGTATTCACTTGGATTATCTAGCAGCCCACTTTGGTCACTGGATGTCCTTCAGTATACTTCTCTGTCTGCCATGCACCCGCTGGGCTTGTTATGTAAGGTACTTGGGCTGCTAACTGATTCTAGGTCAGGCTGCCTGAAGTAAGCACCCCTCTGTTTGCCTCTCTCTTTCTCTCTCTCTCTCTCTCTCTCTCTCTCTCTCTCTCTCTCTCTCTCCAACCCACCCCTCAATAAACAAGATGAATCTTATAACTTCTTATTTATTTTGGTACTGTTGATGAATTATTTTAATTCAGTCAGTCAATCCAATGCTCTATATATTGCAAATTTATAATTTTTATTTAAATTAAAAAAAAATATGTGATAAAATATAAGATTTTGGTAAGTACTAGATGACACAATGTAAGGTTTAATAATGGCATTAAGACACTTTTAGTCATTAACAAACCTGTTTTTTATGTGTAGAATTTATGCAAGTGTTCTGCAATCTATATGTCAAGTATATATAGCTGTAAATTGTTAAATGTTCAGTCTTATAAATGATGTATTCAAACCATGAAAGGAGGTACTTTTAGCCATGATTGAATTATTTGAATTTGAATCCTATGTAAATGTTTAACCTGTTTTCAGAATTATCAATAACATTTACACATTTTGTAGTTGGTCAAATGTGTACTTTCATATCACTTTTAGGCACTTCATGTTTTTTTTCCTTATTGTCATCCTTAGTTGTATTGTGTATTGCAACTGTGTAAAATTTAAATAAAAGTGAGGGTCTAACTGAAGATATTTATCAACATGTCAACAATTTACTAAAGATCCATCCAAAGATGATGTTATGGTTATAATAATAGTATAGATCTTTAAAATGTTTATAAACTGCTATATATTATTTTGCATCATTTCCTTACTCATCAATTCAAACCAATCATATCAACCATGGCCTGTATTATCATTTCCTCTCAGACTTTATCTCCATTTCATATTATTAAAGATTATTTCCTTCAAGGTCAACTTCAGCTGAGCACCGTGACCCATGGGTCCCTTGTTTTCTGTAAGTATTGTTGATATAATTTTCACAGCATGTACATAACAGGCGCTTGACACAATGTCAAGAAACATTGGCCTGGGCGATAATTAGAGGGAAATAGGGCTGCGGCTTACACCGGCTTTCTGTCAGGTTAATACTAATTGAACACGTTTATCCTTGCTTTGAGGTGTTTCACACCTTAAATAAACCATTCTGAATTTCGATCGATATGTGTATCTATAACTTATCCCGTCTACCTACTTGTCAGGTGTAAAGTTATTCTCCTTTCACCTGCCCGAAAACCCTCCAAGTGTTATGCAGTTATTGTAATGTTCAAACTATTTTTCCTTAATTGTAATACTGTTTCTACTCCAATTTACAAAACTTTAAATAGTTATTCAAAGAGTAACCCAGGAGATGACATGTTGTGGTAATGTAGTATTTTTTAGAGAAATCAATTTTCTTCTAAATAATTTTAATCAATTAAAATATTATTAAACACATCAGTATGCATAAATTGATAATATATGAGCCCAATTATGGATAAATAAAGGTGCAATTTAGGATTGTGAATTCTGAATCAAATTTTCCCTTGGATATAATGTTTTATCATGAGATATATTTTTTGGTAAAAATAAAAATACATTTGTATGCATAATGTTGATCCCTCTCCTTGAGAAACCACAGTCTAGAAAGTTCATATTGCCAAGTTACTTTCATATGTAAAGCATACATAAAACCCCAGTAATTTTGACAGATTTTCTTTTTGAAATAAACTTATCTGTATATACTTTAAATGTGTCATTATATTTAATATGAAAATAAATTAATCATGAACATATTTAATGTAGTGAATATTCCAGAAAATACAATTATTTCCTGTAAATTGATACAATGAAAGATATCGCGATACGTATCGCACCACAATACCACATATCACATGATTTTGCAATAAGAAAACTGCAGGCAATACCCAGCCCAAATACATACCAGTGGTTGAAAGTCAGGATTAAAGAGGAACTTGTGCTATCATTTAGCTGCTGCTGTGGAACTGCTGTAGGCATTGCAGTTTCATGTTCAGTTCAGTAGTGTGATGTGTTTGTCTGAATGTTTGCGTGTCTATACATCTTTAATAGCTTTCTTTAACATGAGACTGGGGCACCAAATACAACCATTCTTTCGTAGAGTACATCCCTACGATTTCTCAGGAATCTCGCACACAAGACCGGTGGCGCTCAGCGTGTGCCTGCTTTTTTCCCCAAGAGTGATTTGACTTATCACTTTGAAATTGTGCATTTCTATATATCTTGGATCGCTTTGTCGTAAACAATTCTGGTGGCACCACCTACAATTGTTTTTTATTAAATGCATCTGTTCACATAGCTCAAGAGTGGGTTTACATATTGCCTGAAATTATGCATGTCCATACATCTCGTACAGCTTTCTCATGCTCAAGACCCGTTGCGCCACCTACAATATTTTTACTCAGTTTATGTGAATGCTTATTTCTCTAGAGTGATTGTGCATCTCCATTCATCTTGGATAGCTGACAAGACTGTTGGCGCCACCTACAATCATTTCCTGGTAGTGTACATCCATGCCAATATCCCAGGAGTGATGTTTGTGTAATTGCTGCCTGTCCTCAGGTTCATAATTGTTAGTACTTGGTTTCTGTAAGTATTGTTGATATAATTTTCACAGCATGTACATAACAGGCGCTTGACACAATGTCAAGAAACATTGGCCTGGGCGATAATTAGAGGGAAATAGGGCTGCGGCTTACACCGGCTTTCTGTCAGGTTAATACTAATTGAACACGTTTATCCTTGCTTTGAGGTGTTTTACACCTTAAATAAACCATTCTGAATTTTGATCGATATGTGTATCTATAACTTATCCCGTCTACCTACTTGTCAGGTGTAAAGTTATTCTCCTTTCACCTGCCCGAAAACCCTCCAAGTGTTATGCAGTTATTGTAATGTTCAAACTGTATTTCCTTAATTGTAATACTGTTTCTACTCCAATTTAAAAAACTTTAAATAGTTATTCAAAGAGTAATCCAGGAGATGACATGTTGTGGTAATGTAGTATTTTTAGAGAAATCAATTTTCTTCTAAATAATTTTAATCAATTAAAATATTATTAAACACATCAGTATGCATAAATTGATAATATATGAGCCCAATTATGGATAAATAAAGGTGCAATTTAGAATTGTGAATTCTGAATCAAATTTTCCCTTAGATATAATGTTTTATTATGAGATATATTTTTTGGTCAAAATAAAAATACATTTGTATGCATTATGTTGTGTAATCTGACAAAATTAGGGATATATGATGATGCAATTAAGAATTGTGGATCAACTTAAATGTAGAATTAATGCAAGTGTTCTGAAATCTTTATTTGAAGTATATAGCTGTAAATTGAAATATGTTCAGCCTTATAAATGATATATTAAAGCCATGATTAAATTCTATTGAATTTGCATTTGGAAATATTTAGTCATATAGTCATGGTCCATTGCTCGTCGTCCATTCGTCCGTTAGACTGAAACGTTTTGAAAACCGTTTGACCAATCCAAAATTCGGCATACTGTTAGATGTCCCCAAGATCTCTAACCAAACCGAAAACTGGGTCACTGCGACTTCGTTCCTTCGAGACACAGAGGAAAAACCTCAATTTTCCATTTGAAACCTATTATCACACTTCACTGCCTGATATCAAAACCACTCATCTGTTTTTCTCCTTATTTACCATAAATATTCCCATATAGTTCCTATGTACGTGCCAGAACAGGAGACCATAATAAGACCATGAAACAAATACAATCTGAATTAAAGTAATAAACTGAAGAGATTTAGGAGGACCAATTGGCCTTAAAGTGTGAAAGTAAAAGACTAAAAGGGCTTGTGAGGTCAGTAGAGGAGAACCTGAATACATTAGAGGAACAATTTCCATCCTGTCTGCTAGAGACCCTTTTTTTAGGTCTGAACTTCAGCGTCACGTTAATAGTCGTCTAACAAATAACGACCGTATATGCACATGCCCTGAGTGGTCATCCGCCTGATGAATCCCTGTGTGCTCGCATACATGTGCACAGTGACTGGAGCAGAGAAATCGACAAAACTAAAGGTCAAGATGGAAATGAATCTACCTGCACTGAAAATTCATCCACAAAAAATCAGAAGCAAATGGACTCTGATCAGGCGTTGTATACTAAACTCTATGTTGGAAATATTGAGTACCATGTGAATCATCAATTGATTTCTGATAACATTAAGCGGAGAAATTGCAGTAAAGTTGACTTGGTTATATTGCCAAGAAGAAGGTCTAGGTATAAAGGTTGCTACTTAAAAGTGCCTACGAAATCTCGTGAAAACCTGCTGACAGAGCGTTTTTGGCCCAGGGTATTTTTGCTAGAAAATGGGTCAAGAGGGTATAAAATCTTGATTTAGTTGTAAGGGATATTATGGCAGGTATATTAGCCTTTGTAATTACACTAGTCTAAATTTCAAATATGCTAAATCACAAAGATCTAGACAACATCCTGGCTAACTGCATTTTCTTAGATTTTATACGGAAGAAGCTAAAAAAACATTAAAATGTTCTTCTCCGAAACCATGCTGCCAAATTGTTCGTTCATCTGTCCCAATAATCCGCCCTGATACATCCTAGTTTTAAAATGTCCTAGTCCGAAACTTGCAGGTCAGAAACGTCCATTTTGCTGAAATCATAATGACTAAGGAAGATATGCAGGACATGAGAGGATCAATATTAAATTTTAAAAATAAACCTCCATTCATACTCCCAAACTTTGTCCAGGTTCGCATTAGGCCTGTAGTCCTTGTTAAAAATATGATTGCAGATAAACTGAACTCTCTTACAGTTAATGAAGAAAAGGTGATTGATTCTGATATCATAAGCGTTTATTTTAGGTCGATTGTTAGTATATTTTTACACGAAGCCTCTAAAAAATTCGCCCGTCGTCGCAAATATAAACCCTACATTAGACCCAACTGGAACGAAAGTTAGCGTTCACTCCATAAGAAGATGTTAAAGGCGAGAGAACTATGGACAGGGGAAAACAGGCCGAGGGGATGTGAATCTGATTCGTATGTCGCTTATAAAAGCGCTAAACGAGAGTTCAGGAGACAGATGAATATCACTTGCGTAGAGAGCGGGAATTTTTCGAAGAAATAGATAAATGTGCTGAGGTCGATTTTAATAAATTTTGGTCTAGATTTCGCCAACGTCGCTCGAATACAAGTCAAAATGTAGCTATTTATTTTAACGGCAAAGTGACGAATGATCCCAAATTATGAAAACGAAAGCTGAAGAATGGGCTAAACACTTTTCGAGGTTGTACTCGTACTCTGTCTCGGATAATTATAAGGAGGTTTTCTAAAGAGTGGTTGATGACAGGATGAGCGGTTACTCCCGTGATTCACATGGCGTCATTTGTCATATATCTGACGTTTCTTTCTCTGTGGAAGAAGCTGAAAAGGCTATAAGAAGCCTGACACAGGTAAAACTTGCGGTTTAGCTAATATTTCCATCGAACATTTTAAATATGGGGGGAAATCTTTAGCTGAACATATAACAATTTTATTTAATTTAATTCTTGACGTTGAAAAGGTACCTACAGAGATGAAAAAAAGGTATAGTTGTGACTCTTATGAAAAATCAAAGGTAAAGTCATTCGAGCACTGATAATTATAGAGGGATTACGTTATTATCTAGTGTATATAAGCTGTTATAGAAGGTTATATTAGCAAGACTAGAAAATTGTCTTAAATTTTGCAATATATCTTCTCCTGATGAGTGCAATGTGCTTTCCAAAAATGGACCGGTGCAGTGAATGCGTCATTTCATTTGCCTGAATGTATAAATCACAACCTAGAAAGACAATCTAAAGTGTATGTTTGCTATTTGGATAGTTCTAAAGCATTTGATTTTGTTTGGCATAAGGGATAAGGGTTTGTTTATTATGTTGTACGAAATGGGGATTATTGGAAGCTTGTGGAGAGTACTAATAAATTCTTATTCTAATATGCAATGCGCTGTCGCGCAGGATGGTGTAATCAGCAAGTGGTTTACTATCGAACAATCGGTACGTCAGGGAGGCGTATTATCACCATGGTTTTATATGCTCTATTTAAATTATCTTATGGTGAAGTTGAGACACAATGGTTATGGTGCCTGAATTGGCCCTATTTACGCAGGATCTCCAACACAAGCTGATGACTTGGCTTTGATTTCCCTGTCACCCAGAGGTCTTCAAAAAATGATAAATATATGTTATGATTATTCCACGGAGTGGCGATTCTCAAATAATTCTAAAAAATCTGTAATCATGGTTTTTTGGGAATCATTTCGGACCTTTAATCGTAGGAGAACAGACAGAGTATTGTATTAAGGTGACTCTCTCATAGAATAAGTAAAATCTCATAAACACTTGGGTATTGTATTATCGGCCTCCCTGTTGTCAGTGGAGAGAACACGTGATGCCTGTCGAAAGGCCAAAGGATCTTTTCTTTCTCTCGCACCCTCGGGAGTACGGGCTGGTGGATTAAATCCTCTTACAATGGTCTCTCTCTATAAAGCGGTTGTACTGCCAGGTGCGCTTTATGGGGCTGAATTATGGTATGGTGTTTCTTTACGAGAATACACGGCTCTTGAACGAAAACATTTTTTGTATTAAGAAAGCCAAGGGTCTCCCTTTTCGTGTCCGCACCGATATAGCAATCGGAATGCTAGGCATGCAAGGTTCTCAGCAATATTATATAGGTTAAAACTACTATTTTTTGGCAGGTTGTGTTACTGTAACAATTCAATATCGTCTCGAATTCTTTGGGAACGTATACATAGCTAGAAAAAAAAGAAACCTCATTTAATATTGGTTTTGTGGCAGATATTACTGATATCAAGAAATTATAATCTTGAGTGTCATGTGAGAATTTTCATAAGCAGAGTTGCATCTTGAACAAGCAGATGTGAAAGAAGGAGGTGAACGCTGCAATTGTTCAGAGGGAAGAAATTTTATTTAATGAGAGAATAAGTGAATCAGATGACTTTATAATGTACTCTAGGGTTCAGTCAAGTTGTTTCGCGCCTTCACGATTATTGTTTACAGCAAACGATTATACTGGACCTCCTTCATCCTTTTATTATATGGTTAGACTTCTTGCCCACTATAGTTTGTTCGACTCAGCCGGAAGTCTGATATTATGTCATTTTTAAAAAAAAGTTATTGAGTAATCCTATAATACAAGTTGTTGTTTCATGTGAGACTGTTATACCCGAATAATATATGTGACAAGCTTCCTATAGCGAGTAGTGCCTACTTTTATAGACTCGACGATATAACTCTTTTGTAGGATGCTTGTTGGGATCTGAAACACGATGTTAGGAGAAGATGATGGAAAGGATATCCTACGCGCTGCAGCTTACTTCTTTAAATCTGTAAAATATTTTATTAATGCACTCTGGCCGAAGGACTTTTATTAATATTATATTTGAGAAACTTTGTAATAGCGTGTTTTTTTTGCTTCTCTTTATAACTGGAATACTATAGTTTGATTTCTGTGTTTGGATTGACATATTTTGTTGTACTGATTATGTTCTTCGCTCAGCGGAGGAATAAAGAAATCAATCAATCAATCTATCAAACCTTAAATAAACCACCTGGTCCAAACAAAACAAATTATTCTGTGTTATGTATTTTGTCAACGAGGTAGCAGAAACCCACAAGACGTTCACTTGACTTACAACTTTAATACCCGACTAGCGGAACACAACTTGATGACGTAGCATACACATTCCGCTTCGTATTACACATACAAACTGGTGTCGCATATATGTTAGTCTGCAGAACGATTACGCCTTGGAAATATTACGTTTAGTCATTATCATCTTTAAATAATTGCAAATACATGACATCTCCTCCCCACTTAATCTTAAAGTGAGCAGTAATCTTCAAACTAGTATGTACCACAAAGAGATCTGTGATATTCAATACAAGTATCTGTGATATGAAATAAAGAAACCTGTGATATGCTGTTAACTGAGTATGTGTTATGTAGTTCCAGTTATACACCTTTATCTTTACATATTTTTACTATACTGTATTTTGACTTTTACAGCTTGTTTCTTTACCATATTCACTGTTACACTTTATACATTTACATAAAGTTATACAATGCCATGCACCTATAATGCAATGTTATCATAACATATAAAAGCATGTGAAAACCTTATTCAATAATGATAACTGAACATCTTATACTTTGAACTCATCATGATATCTGTTAGGAGTTCTTTTCACTCTATCTGATTTTCTTACTTTCTGATCATGTGTTCTCTGTTCTACATTAGGTCTAGTGCTTTCAGAGTTAACGCTTTCACTTTGTACATCTGTTTCACCTGAATCTACAGTCTGAGATGTGTTAGGACTAACAGTCACATTCTGATCAGGAACCAAATTAATATCAGAAATAGCTGAAAATGCACCATCTACACTCTCATGATCATCACCAATTTCAGGATCTACAATATCAGTGACACTATCATCATCTGCGCTTAGGTTTTCACTATCACTAACAGATTCATTTCTTTCTCTCAACTGATCAATGTGCCTCCTGCACAAACGTCCATTCTGTGTTTCAACTTTATAATGTCTCAAACCACTACAATATACAACTCTCCCCGGTAACCATTTATCTCCACGGGCAAAGTTGCGAATCCAAACAGATTGTCCCACAGAAAGCTGACGTGCGGACTTTGGTGGGGACACCTTAAAAGTCTGCTTTGACTGTACAGGGGAGTGGTAATTGTGGTAATTGGTCAAACATAGACATATGAAACATTTCTACCTGGTCAGGTTCAGACTCGCGACCTTTCTGAGTGTCCAGAGGTAATCTGGAAAAACAATCAGCATTAACATTCATTTCAGAAGTTTTGTATTGGATTGTGTAGTTATATGCACTCAAAGTTAAAGCCCAACGTTGCATTCGCGCAGCAGCGAGAGTCGGAATAGGCTTTGTAGGGCCAAACAAGGCAGTAAGGGGCCTATGATCTGTAACTAATGTAAAATGCCTGCCATAAATATACTGATGAAACTTTTTGACACCAAATATTATAGCCAAGGCTTCCTTGTCAATTTGTAAATATTGCTTTTCAGTCTTGTTAAGTGTACGAGATGCAAACGCTATTGGTCGCTCTTCTCCATCAATCATGTGGGAAAGCACTGCACCTATACCATATGGTGAAGCGTCTGTGGCAAGTATTAAGGGCTTTGACATGTCATAATGAACTAAAATATCAGAGTTCACTACCAAATTCTTACTTTCCTGGAAACAGTGTTGACATTGCTCTGTCCATTCCCAGGTTGTGTTCTTCTGTAATAGAGTATTCAATGGATTCAACACAGTAGCAAGATTTGGAAGAAATGCCTTTAGTAGTTAATCATCCCAAGATATGATCTTAACTGGGATACATTCCTAGGGACTGGTGCATCTAAGATAGCACGCACTTTCTCCTCTGGTGTCTGGAGACCATCTTTGTTAATTGTATGTCCCAAGTATGTGACAGAGTCACGGAAGAAGTCGCACTTCTTACGCTTAACGCGAAGCCCATATTCTGAGAGCCTTTTCAACACAGCCTCAAGATTGGCTAAGTGTTCCTCATCATCAACACCTGTTACCAATATGTCATCTTGATAACATAATACACGGGGTAATCCCTGCAAGATCTGGTCCATGGCCTGCTGAAATAGGCCTGGCGCTGATGCCACACCATATGCTAATCTGGTATACTGGTATAAACCACAAGAGGTGTTGATTGTTAAGTACTCTCTAGATTCAGGATGAAGTATCATCTGTTGGTAAGCATGGGCCAAATCAATTTTTGTGAATTTTTCACCTCCACTTAGAGTGGCAAACATTTCATCAATACGCTGGGTAGGATACTGGCATATATTCAAACACGGGTTGACTGTAACTTTAAAGTCGCCACAAATTCTAATACTAGAATCTGACTTAACAACAGGAACTATGGGCGCTGCCCATTCTGAATGGTCAACCTTTACAATGATACCGAGCTTTTCTAATCTATCCAGCTCGTCTGATACTCTACCCTGTAAAGCAAATGGTACAGTTCGTGCTTTCACAAACTTAGGAGTACTATTCTCCTTAACTTCAAGTTTAGCAGTTATGTGTTGCATGGTACCCAACTCATCACTGAAAACATCATTGTATTTATCAAGTATCTTAGTACCTTTATCTTTCAATCTATCAGAGCCTGACATGTGTTGTAGCAATGAACCTGTAAGACTCTGCCAGTTAAGTCTTATATACCTTAGCCACTGTCGACCTAGCAATGGCGGTCCTACACCATCAATTACATACATTTTCAAGCGCGACTTACTTTGTGAACCGTAGACTACCTTTACATCCATAACGCCTGCGGGGCGAACTGGCTCACCAGTATAGGTATTCACCTGCAGCTTTGTGTTCATCAAATGTATATCACTAAACATCTCATTGTACATATCAAGAGGTATAATGGAAACCTTTGAACCTGTATCAACCTCCATCTTTACCTGTTTTCCATTAATCTGCATATCAACCCATAATACATCATCATGTGAGTCACCATCATTAAAGAACATATGAGATAACACTTGTGGCAAGTCCATATCATCAAGGGGTTCATCACTGTCTGACATAATAGCATGTACAGAAGGTTTTGGTTTGTAACGTTTACGCTGTGTTGTCTGGGACTGAGTCACATTACCACTAGCAGAATTTACACCAGGTTTTACACCAGACTTCTTAGCGCTCAAACAAGCAGAAACTATATGTCCAGTCTTTGAACATCCACGGCAGACAGCAGTCTTAAAACGACACTTGTTCGCTAAGTGTGATGGCGAGTTGCATGTGTAACAGCGTCGTCCCGGTGGACCTTTACTCTGATTCGACGGAAGACTGTGGACCGAAACCGAACTCCCAGCAAATGGAGCCTTGATCTTGCCTTTACTGCTTAACTCACGGCTGTCCTTCGCAGCAGTCTCCAAACTTGTGGACAAAGTGATAGCTTTCTGGTAGTTCAAATCACGTTCTGAGAGAAGTCGCTTCTGTATAGTTTCACTGCAGATACCAATGACAAGCTGATCACGTAGTCTTTCACACAAGGTATCACCAAAGTTACAATGTGATGCCTGTTTCTTCAGTGCAGCAATATACTGTGAAATGTTCTGTTCATCAGTTTGATAGCATTTGTGGAACTTAAATCTCTCCACTATTTCTAATGGTTTTAGGTTGTAATGGTCCTTTAAAACCTTTATCAACTCTTCCAGAGTTTTCGTTTCTGGCTTTGCGGGAGCAAGTAAAGACTAAAAGTCCAAAGCATGTACCTCCAATTAATGTTAGAAAAGAGGCTACCTTCCTCCTATCATCTATGCCATTGGCGGTAAAATAAAGTTCCAGCCTCTCAGCATATGTCTCAAAGTCAAAAGGTTCAATCTGGCCTATGAAACTAGCCATAGTGACCAGTATCACTATCAGTGTAACACAACTTAAAAGTTAAGATTCATGAGGTTCCTAATTCCACGCAAAGTTCATGTAAATCAAGAAAACTGTAGTGTAAAGCACGTTATCAGTACACTCACTGACGTAAACAATCAAGCCGGTATATAATAATGAACAGTCGTCTGTACTGGTGATGAAATTAGCAATGAAAAATCAGCAAACAGTCAATGACACGTGGTCTCATGCATGACGCCATCTTGGCACCTTGTCTTGTACTCACGCAGTCCGTTAGAACAACACGATTAGCCACTCATCGGACGAAACCGCAACACAAACCACGAAACATCCATCACCAAACGCAAAGAGAGCCAATGTCCATTTTCAGTGGGTTTTAAATCCCATCCTCGTCGCCACTGTTATGTATTTCGGAGTGCTTATTGACACACGGTCCGAAAGTCTCGGTTACCTCGATTTGGAAGTCTCGGTTACCGTGTATTGCAGTCTCGGGTACTGAGAATTGGGAGTCTCGGTTACCGTGTGTCACCAGTGGTCAGTCAAGTGTACCGCAATTAAGCTCGCGCAGCGTTGCCCCAATTAATCACTTTGATCACTGGTGTCCTAGATCAAAGGGCCAGGTAACTTCAAAGGCTACCAGGGAAATTGGGCGTCGTGAAATATGTTTTTTTTTATCATTGCGAAGACGTTTCTTTTGCCTTATTGTAACAGCTAGGAGTTTTCCAGGGTAATTGTGTATTTAAATTTTTTTTCAATGGCCTATTTTCCATCTTTAACGCAAAATATAAACTAAGTAATATTCTGAAATATATAGGAGATGTATAATTTTACCCAAATAATTAGCATTTTATGAAAGATGGTGTTGTTTGAGAGTCATTGTGTATCCTAAGTCGAATTTATCGGCTCAAACTTTGATCTACCACCATAACGTTATGCATGACGTTGATATTGATAAAGTCGCTAAGAAAACGTTGCATTGCATTGTACAAGCTATATTTGAATAATTTGAGCACATTTGGTCATTACATATCAAATATGGTAGTTATTCTTATATAGGTATTCATTTCTTATTATTATAGAATAATAAAAAATTGAAAATAATGCGTCAAAGATAATAAATGAAACAAGCCTTTAAAAATTCTCTAGTTGCATATTTACCTCATCCAGACCCCTGGCATGGCAGGGCGTGCAGACGATTAGGAAACATTGTTCAGAGGTCGAGAAGGATAATACTGAAGAAGACTGTTTTGGAATATTTAATTTTATATGGAACTTGATTGAATATTTATGTACGGGATATTTTCTATATTATAAAAATGTGTATGCATGTTTGTGTCCGTATCTTAATATGTTTATATTGAGTATATTTTATATACCATGATGAATTGTTTGGATTTTCTTTCTTTTTTATTACACAAAGGTAGTACATGCACATGGAACAATACATACATACAAACATACATTAATATTTCGATAACAATTTACATTAAATCGTGAAGATTATTCATGTAGAGGAGAGCAGGTAGGTAAGGTTTTCCCATTTTGAATAATGTTGAGTTAATTTACCTCCTTTCTTAGCGATTACATCTTCTGTTGAATAAATCTGCTTAACATAGCTTATACATCCATGATAGTTCGGTAACATTTTGAGACATCTGCAATTATAAACATACTTTTTAACAACCAGTGTTAGCATATTTAACCATCTATGTTCGCTTTAACCTAACAGAACTTCAGATACTGAAAACTTAACAGAGGAGTTTAATGACGAACTATTCAAAACCTCTTGTATTATTAACCACAAGTTAGCAACAAAAGAACAATTCCAAAAATATGTGATAAAGTTTCTCTTTCTAATTTACAAAGGGTACAAGTAGGAGAATCTATTACATTCAGTCTATGAAGAAATGGGTTTAATGTCACCCAACGTTGTAGTACATACAAATGAAAATTCCTAAGTGGTACGAAAATTGTTGTGTCATAAATCTTGGAGAATCCCATATAAACAGTCTCCTATGATATATCAATTAAATCTTGTTTCCATTTCTTAACTACTAAGTCTGGAATGACTAAATGTTTCTCTTGTTTTCCCTTGTTTGGATTTTCTTTGCAGGTTTTATTAGTAGTTTATTTATAATGGTATGTTTATTATATAGTCCCCTTTGGGCTCATAAATGTCACCTCAAATATAAATACAGTAAATAAATAGTGGTAGATATTGAACATCATAAACATCATTAGAATGTACGGGTTGTGCTTTTTTCTAACGGCGTAAAAGTAAATTTTTACACTTTTTCCAACAGTGGACCAAGTATTCTACCAAAGTCTTGCCGTCGTAATTTATGAATTAAATCAATTGAATTGTTTTATCAAGTGTAGGAAACTGCGTAATTGTGTAAGATGTATTATCATACAGAATCGTTACGGGTTCGTAATATAGGCAGAACATTCAAAACCATTGTGCCTCTCATCTTCGACGTCACCGTTTCTACATATGGGACATGCAGCCTCTTGCTTCAATTTTTAAGGTTCATGTATTTATTTGGTGGTATCAGCCTATATATGGTGTCTGAAATCTGTCAGTTTCACTTCTCAGCGCAAGTATCCCACACCAAAGCCGAGCAAGTATACTGAACTTTCCTGTCGTCGATCGGGCCATATATACTTTTTAACGTATACATACGTAATTATGTGCCATGCACTGAATGCTTATAAAACTGATAAAAAAATCTTAATTTCGGAACTGATCGGCATTGTTCAAGCCATTTATGTTTATTATCAGAACGTAACTTCTGTTTCAGATCACGTTGGCAATGCGGCGCTATTTCATTATATGTGTGTGTTGATATACATCAATGGATTCGAGTATCTTACTTCTTTGCATCTGAGCACTGCAGTTAACGTTATTGCAAGGTTATAATCCAATATAAATACTTGTTTGGTTAGACTTGTGTAATCCATAGAGATTCCAAAACCATAACATCTCAATCAAATGATATCTACATGTTAAACAACCAATGTCTCTTTTAGAGCAGCAATTACACATGCAGAACCTGTGGACACTAAAAAAGGTAACAGAGAGCTCTGTTTTGAATTTTATCACATGACGGGGTTCATGCATATCCCCATAACTCAGACACATAATCTATAGGACTGTTACTACCATCATAGTATATAAGTTTGTAAAGGAGTCCTATAAGTATAGTATCCTTAAAATTCTTAAACTTGCTCAATACTAGACCAAGAGCTTAAAATCCAGCAGGCGCTAGGAAATCAGAACTTTTAGGCTATAAAAAAAAGGATTTTATACCAACATAAGGCTTTTTATTTTTTTATGCTTTGCCGTTAATACATATATATTAAACAGCGTGATGGATTATATCGCCTTGTACCTCACATAGTACCCCAAACCAATTTGTGAAAATATTATTACTTAATCATACATAAGCTTAATAACTACTATATAAACTTTTTATGGTGTTTTAGATTTTGTAATCAATTTTTAGTCTAAACAGCCGCGAGTGAAGAGTAGTTTCCTATATTTACCCATCGACATCTTTTTTTCCACTTACTAGGGCTACGTGTTTCTATTCCTTGAGGCAAACGATTACTTAATAATGAAATAACTAAAAATATGATCAGTACAGGAGCGTCCTTTTCGAACCACATTCTGATCTTTGGCTATAAGGTTAAGTTTGTTAAAGTAAGAGGCGTTATTCTATAATCGATCAGGCCACGATGATGAGTTGTTGATAGAGATATGACCATTCCATGGTTAGTAGTAACTTAGCCAATTTCATCTTCGGTTTGTTCCTCTGATTTTGAACATGTCCACTTTACATCGTGAAAATCTGGAAAAGTATACATTTCATAAAGAAGAATGTGACAAAATTCCAAGTAATCACGTCTGTATTATAATTAGAGTAATAAAGTATCCACTTCTCCAGGCTAATAGCAATTATTTAATTATTCAGTATCGATGTGCTTATAAAGTTTGTGTATTTAGTCATAAGAAACTATGATTAACTTTATTAAATTTCAATAAAGCTTATGTTCCTATTATCCTTATTATTTTCTGATTAGAAAAATGATATTGAATAAAACAAGAGATTTATGTATGTAAATTGTATTTATTTTTAAATTGTTGAACAATTTAAAATTTTGAAATGAGATAAATAATTTTTATCAGGGATGTAATTTTCATCCCCGAAATAAGTAGTACCCCGCCTGATGAAAATAGGTTTTAAACTAATTAATATACCTAGGCGATGAAAGTAATAAACTATTATAAATGTTAAACATATGTGTCAGAGATCAAAGGACCTGATTAGTCCAGCCACCACTTCTCCTACACGGCCCGGTAATTAAGACCTGCTATAGTAACAACAACACGCGTTATTGACACACGGTTTCGGGTTTCACGACGGGGGTGTAAGTGCCACACGGTGAACGCCCTGCCATCTGGCGGGAGTGTGACAGATTTGACGCATGCGCAGTTAACCGTGTGTCAATAAGCTGGACCTTATTGACACACCCCGTGTGTCAATAAGGGCGGCCTATGTATTTTGTCAACGAGGTAGCAGATACCCACAAGACGTTCACTTGACTTACAACTTTAATACCCGACTAGCGGAACACAACTTGATGACGTAGCATACACATTCCGCTACGTATTACACATACAAACTGGTGTCGCATATATGTAAGTCTGCAGAACGATTACACCTTGGAAATATTACGTTTAGTCATTATCATCTTTAAATAATTGCAAATACATGACATTCTGAATTTCGATCCATATATGTATCTATAACTTATCCTGTCTACCTACTTGTCAGGTGTAAAGTTATTCTCCTATCACCTGCCCCGAAACCCACCCAGTGATATGCAGTTATTGTTATTGTTCAAACTGTATATCCTTAATTGTAATACTATTTCTACTCCAATATACAAAACTTTAAATAGTTATTCAAAGAGTAATCCAGAAGATGACGTTGTAGTAATGTAGTATTTTTAAAGAAATCAATTTTCTTCTAAATAATTTTTACCAATTAATATAATTAAACACATCAGTATGCATAAATTGATAAAATATGAGCCAAATTATGGATAAATAAAGGTGCAATTTAGAATTGTGAATTCTGAATTAAATTTTCCCTTAGATATTAATGTTTTATTATGAGATATATTTTTTGGTAAAAATAAAAATACATTTGTATCCATTATGTTGTGTAATCTGACAAAATTAGGGATATATGATGATACAATTAAGAATTGTGAATCAACTTAAATGTAGAATTAATGCAAGTGTTCTGAAATCTATATTTGAAGTATATAGCTGTATATTAAAATATGTTCAGCCTAATAAATGATATATCAATGCCATGATTAAATTTTATTGAATTTGCATTTGGAAATATTTTTAACCTCTTTTATAATTATTAATTGCATTTACACATTTTTTGTAGGTCAAATGTATCCTTTCATATGACTCTAAATCATCATGTTTTTTAGCTCAGCTGACTGTAAGTCATCTGAGCTATAGTCATGGTCCATTGTTCGTCGTCCATTCGTCCGTTAGACTGGCACGTTTTGAAACCTATCTAAGACCTATCTTAGACCTATCTAAAATTCGGCATACTGTTAGATGTCCCCAAAATCTCTAACCAAACCGAAAACTGGGTCACTGCGACTTCGTTCCTTCGAAACATAGTGTTACAGGTGTAACATTATAAAGTCATCTGATTCACTTATTCTCTCATTAAATAAAATTTCTTCCCTCTGAACAATTGCAGCGTTCACCTTCTTCTTCCACATCTGCTTGTTCAAGATGGAACTCTGCTTATAAAAATACTCACATGACACTCAAGATTATAATTTCTCAATTTTCCATTTGAAACCTATTATCGCACTTCACTGCCTGATATCAAAACCACTCATCTGTTTTTCTTCTAAACTTAGGTCAGTATGACGTAATTTTAAAAAGTTATTGGCCAAAACATAATGCACTTTCTAAAAAATCAGGAAAGATATTTACTCACTCAACATGTTAATTGTTGAAGCTAGGGACTTGTTTCAGGGATATAACTTTATTTAATCAAGATTCAATTGTAAGCCCTTAATTAAATCGGAATTTTTATTTTTTTAAAGTTATTAGCATAAGTAAAAAATCAGTACCTTAAATTTTGCCCAACTTTGAACATGGCACGTTTTTTCCTGTAAGTACATTTGATTTAATTTTCACAGCAGGTACACATAAAGACTTATTCTGTTAAATTCTTAAATATGAAAATAAAAGCTAAAAAATTAGGCTAGATGTTTTTAGGAGGCTCTGTTGTATTTGTGTGCATTGTCAAGATCCAGGCCGCCCACTTCTGGTCACTATACAGCCCATCACTCACCTTATAAGTGCTTCAACACTAGTTGAGCACCCTTGCTGTTACAGGTGTACTGTTATTCTCATGTCACCCCTCCCCCACCAAGTGTATTGCAATGATTATTATTGTTCGAACTGTATTTCTTTAACTGATAAGCTGTTTTCACTCCAACGTAAAAAACAAGGAGTAATCCAGCAGATGCCATGTTGTGGTAATGTAGCATTTTTAAAGAAATTGATTTCATTTTAAATAATTTAAACATATTAAAATATAATTAACCCATCAGTAGGCATAATTTGGTAATATATGAGCCAAATCATGGATATATAATGGTGCAATTTAGAATTGTGAATTCTGAATCAAGTGTTATTTTCCATAAATTTATTGTTTTGCAAATTCAATAAATAAATAAAAAAAAAATATATTTATAAAAAAAAAATCTGTGTGTATTAAGTGATGTTACACGACAAAATTCGCTATAAATGTTGATGCAATTTAGAATTGTGAACCAACTTAATTAGTCAGACATGTCATGTAATGTATAGTAAAATTTATAAACTTTAACAAAAAATTGATGTAATAAAAAAATGAGGATCTAATGCAAACATTTGTTTGCCTGAGTAGAATCGGAATTAAAGTGATTTGCCTTGTTTTTCCATCTCTCTGCCTGTTTTTGAATATTAAATAATTAAGAATAAACTTTTCCCTTAGCACTCCTGAATTAAATTTCATATTTGTATGTATATGCAAGGGTGTTGTATCTCCCAGCATCCGCCCCCCCCCCCATTGAGTCCTTGCACCTGAGCACTGGGGACAATAGTTTTATTGCAACTGCATAAAATTGATTAAGATAAGGAAAATATATACAGAGGTACAGAGGTGTTGTAACTCCAATCATTATCCAGCCCTCCACTCCCCCCCCCCCCACTTGCAATCAATCAAAGACCATGGAAATAGCATAGATCTTATATTCACAAACTGCTTTCATTCTTCAGTTTAAACAATAGGAAACACATGGTCAGATTACAAATATTATTTGCAACAACTTCTTCAATCATATCAACGAATCATGGCCTATATTACTTCTTCTTCTTAGACTTTATCTCCATTTGATATTATTTTAGATTTTTACCTTCAAGGTCACCTAAAGTTGAGCACAGTGACCCATGGGTCCCTTATTTCCTTATTGTATTATTAAATGGTTTCATATATTACACGGTGCAATTTGTTCTGATCAGATTTAGTTTATGCTCATTTGAAAATGGAAAAATTTGTTGTTTACAGCATTTATTTCAGTTATTAATAATAAACAATAAAATAAATTGACAGGGGTTCATACATTCCCAGTGGAGTGGATATTTATGCACAAATAACTGTAACATACCTGCAATACTGATACGTCTAGAAATATCTGATCATGAGAGGCTCCTGTATTTTTGATATAGTCCATTAAAGTGCACAGTATTAGTTTTGCAAAAAATATATTTAATATCTGATTATCACCAGATAGCACGTCCATTTCCTCTTAGCTTTTCAAGTGCTAATTAATATAAAAAATAGAAATAAGTATATTTTGCATTTGTTAAAATAAATAAAAAAATCAGCTGTATTTTGCATTTGCAATTTTTTTTAATTCAGCTGAGCGCCGTGACCCATGGGTCCCTTGTTCATGTATTAAAAAGAGATTCTGATGTAAGTGTCAGACTCAGAAGAAGGCGGAACTAATGGTGCAAGGATAACAACTACTAATTAGGTCACCTGGCCACTCTATCTTAAAATTACTAATTAAGGGTCACTAAACAGGGCCCAGCTTATCAAGCTCAAAAGACAGCTGCTGTAGGCATAATCCAAGGTAACAGTCGAACAATAGATCTATTATCAAGCAAATTAGTGATTGATGAATATGTTGGTGATCTCAGGGTATACATGTGACGGGTCAGCGATACTGAGTTATCAGGAATCCTTTTGAAAACTGATACATCTTATAACATACACTAATATCTCGAAAGGGATTTTGCAGTTTCGGAAAAAACGCTAGGGAGCGCTGCATACCAAACACTATAACGTATCATTTTTGGGCCATATCTCCAAAACTATAAACCTAAATTACATAAATTGATTTTTCATTTTAGGGATATGGTTGCTAGGGGGTGCTTCACTCGAAACACTACAACATACTAGTATCATTTTGGGCCATATCTCCGAAACTATAAACATTAATTAAAACTAAAGCTTAATTTCTTTCTCTGGTTCTTCTTCATAACTAGGTCAAGCATTTGGTCTCAGCTTTGTGTCACTCTGACAGAATGTCTGTCACTTCGAAACACTTCAAATTTTATTTTCAATATAACTTTGTCCATTCTGGTCCTACCTTCACAAATTTTGGCTCATTTTTCACATTAGTCTTCTGTATAACTTAGTGAAGTAAACTAGTCTCAGCTTTGTGTCAATTTCAATATGTCTGTTTGTTTGTCATTTGTACTCCGTTTTGCCTTCTTGCCTCTGTTATATAGCATCCTGAAACTGTGCATATCTAAACATCGTCGTATACAAGATTGGTGGGCCACTTAAATATTTGCAGAGTTTTGTGGATACAATGTTTCCAGCCGAGTTCATGCGACGCCGCGTTTGTGTCCAGAGAACTCCTCTAAAAACCCTGGATCGATCTGTCTGAAACCCGGTATAATTAGCGAGTCACATGTGAACTTGTGCCTATCAAAGATAGATGGCGCCACCTGCAATCCTTTTCATGCAGTGTTCATCTGTGCGTCTTTTTAGCGAACATGTGAGCTTATGTGATGGTGCAGCGTCGTCCGTCGTGCGTCGTGTGTACGTTAACCCATACTATCTCGAAAACGGCAGGAGCTAGCATCACCAAATTTTATGCAAAAATATCAGTCATCTAAAAAACTCTATCTGCATTTACTTAGATTTTACAGGGGGAGCTGAAAAAGCTTTTAAAATCTTCTTCTCCGGAATCGTCAAGCCAAATCATTCAATATTTCACAGAAATAATCCCTGAAAAGATCTTTCTCAGTTTGGTCGAATGGTTCCAGTTCAGTGAATTTTGGCCGAGTTACAGGAAGCTGATCTCAGTCATTTGGCTAAAAAAGGATATACTAAAATTACAATATCAGAAACGGCTGGAGCTAATATTACCAAATTTTATGCAAATGTTGGTCACATGAGTCATATTTGAAATTGAGGTATTGGTGGCGCCACCTGCATCGACCTGCCTCCGTATCCGTAGTCCGTATGCGTAGTCCGCAAAAATCGCTTTGGAGACTTTTTTAACTAGGCCGTTTCTATTCATCCGCATGCGTAGTCCGTATGCGTAGTCCGTATGCGTAGTACGTATGCGTAGTCCGTATGCGTAGTACGTATGCGAAGTCCGTATCCGCACGCTCCCGGGAGCGATTTTTGCGCACTACGCATACCAATCATAGTGTCGATTTCAGGTTTAGCATAGAGTTTTCCCCATTCAGGCCGTGCTGTAAGCACAGTCTCTGTGTCCAACTGGTATGAATGTCATTTCTGGCATCAGTTTTCAGAAAACCAAACATATTGGCATTTGGTTGAATTTTGTTTCCCTTTATCACAGACATGGTTTTTAGATGATTGAAGCGTAAATATCACTGTCGCGTATACAATATTACCAATTATGAACTGTGAAAAATTTCATTATTTAAATTTTATTGTTTTAAATTTTGATGCTAATATATACAAATGTACAATAAATATATGGTGAAATGGCTTGCAAAAAAAAACTTCAGTTATCGAGCACCTATATCAATACGGAGTACGGTTTAAGCAGATACGTATTTATGGAGAACGAACTTTGCGGATACGGACTACGCATACGGACTACGCATGCGGACTATACGGCTACGCACTTATGGAAACCACCTTAATACACTTTTTGGGAAGCCACCAACCGCGTCACTTCCGATCGAGTTGTCATTGAAAACAATTGCCTGATGCGGCCGCTAAGCGGCGCGTTTTTTAGCACGCGATGTGTCAAGTCGCATATTGTATACCCTGAAAACCGGAATCGGTTTAGTTTATGTGATAGGACAAAAAGTGAGAAATTTCATCTCAACAAAAAGATTATTGGAGTATAATGAGGTTATCATGCTGGAGATTGTTTTTTAGACAAACTTCTATTATACTTTCTTGCAAATAAAAATTTAATTAAGAAATTTCATCAAAGATTAAGTTTAGATTAAAAAAATACATTTTGGTTTGTTCCTTAAACGTTCACGGACCTTGTTTCAAGAACGCATGACCATCATTCAGATCGAAGGGAAATACCCCTGCCTGCCAGGCATGTTATGACGCTGTGTCCTACAGCGTCATTTTCACACACGTCAAAATCTGCAAAATTTAACCCATACATCGAAAATATTCTCACCATTGGTTGTCATTTATATGTCACTTCATGGAACATGCTATTCATTCGTCAACGATATTTGACAAGTCTGGATTTTTTTTTAATAATCGGGGTGGATATGTTTAGGAGAAGGGGGGGGGGCTCCAATTATTCATGTGTGTCGTGAACACACTCAGAATATATCTTCTGAAGTCACCATTGTATCTAAAGGACGTGGAAGACAAACTGACAAAAAAAAACATGAACCATAAAACTCTTTTCATCAGTGGACTAAAGGAAGAAAACAACGTCATTTTACATAAAAACACACTGAACTTCATAAACAATAAGCTAAACGTAAAAATAGGAAACTTTGTAATATGCGACGTATTTAGAATCCGTAGAAAGATAAACACAAATGGACATGGAGAAATATCCTCATCAAATTCAATAAAAAGGACTCAAAATTGTGTTTATGTGCCAGTTTACATTTGAAAAATAACACTGAAAATTTACATAAATGAGGACTTGACACCAAAATAAATAATGTATATTATACGTAGCCAGACAACTGAACAAATCAGGAAGAAATTACAAACTAAGGAAAAACTGTGAAATTAATTCAAAACCACAAATATGACAAGCAAGTGGACACCAAGGCTAAAAAAGATCTTGAAAAGTTCAGGAACGCCCTAAACATATCAACGTCAGACACGGCTGAAAAACAAAGAAATGGGAAAATGTGCAGTAGGCCCACACCTAAAAAGAGATCGAAAAGTTTAAATTGATGTCAGTGATTTTTACGTTATTGCCAAAAGTGAAAAAAATTAGACCAAACAATCTCAAACCAAGAAATGACAATACATGGCTTTCTAACTTAATTAAGAGCAGATATAAAACAAGAAATTGAGGGGGGGGGCGCTATCTGTATGTGAGGAACCACATAACTGAAAAATGGTGATCTGATGTAGAACATGATAAACTTGAGACTGTGTGTACTGAACTGTTGAATCAACCGTTTGAAATAATTATTTGATCAATTTATACAAACCACCAAATGACTTTGTAAAATCATTGGACTTCATAATGGAATATTTTGACACATTATAGTCAGTGGCCAATACCAAATCAGTAATTTTAGGAGACTTAAACGACTTATAAAGGATAAATCATAGTATATAAACTTTTTTTTTAGAAATTAACCGTATTCATCACATCAATTCTTCCACAAAAGTAACTCAAAACTCTTGCTCACTAGTTGATCATGCAACAAATTTTACTGTTAATATTTCTGCATCAGGTTCTAACCCTATATTAATTGCAGTGATCATAAGGTAATATACCTGAATCTAACCTGGAAGCAAAATATCCCGAAGTTAATAGAATTTAATAAACCAGAATATCAAAATGGTGATAATGAACAATTAAGAGACCAACTCAGACTAGTAAATTGGGATGTACTTTTGAGCTCAGGAAATATCAATATACAGATTATCAGGCCTTTACATCCATATACACAATTAAGTTTGTTAAAATAAGAATACCCAAAAAACATGACTGAAACATCTTATATAAGTTTGAAATGATATGAACATAAGTCTAAATACTTGCATGAATCTGCTTGGTGATCCTATAGCAGAAATTACTCGTTCAGTAAGATATGCATACAAAATTAAATTGAGGATACTAAACGATTCGCTTGAATTTTGCAAGCATGAATATGAATATATATATAACCCCTGAAAGAAATATTCCCTAACATATGTCGTCCATTCATCCATCCTTCTATCCATACTTTATACCTATGCAGTTTCCTCTTTAAAAAATCTGTATTTCATGTCAGACTCATTTATCACATTCCTTTCTTTATTTCCATTACCATGTTCGTCAATGGCACGCATAATTATCTTTGCTCAATTACTCCGTCATATTATTGTAATTGAAATAAACCGTGGAAAAAGCTACTAATATATATATATATATATATATATATATATATATATATATATATATATATATATATGGTATATATACTAGTTCGTGCTAAATCTAAAGCCTTTGGTACCATGTATATTGTACCAATTTCTACTGTCTCGTCAGGAGCAACGAGATTACGCGAGATTGCGTTGAGATCCCATGAGTTAAATCTAAAGAAGCTATCAATAAAATATTTACAACTATATATATACCTAGACAGATATCTAATTGGCTATGGTCATGAGGGGCGAGAGAACATACTGGAGCTATATGTTGAACTTGTATTTAAAATATATATATATATATAATAATGTTATATTTAATATACATTTACCTTGACTGATATATGGTATATGTCATGGAAGCACAATTATACTTTCTAGCGGTATACCGTACCTATAATTTCGACATGCGACCTTGGACATCCCGGTTTTAGTGTGTGAGCAAAATTGCAACCCCCCTGAACGGTTTCGAGACACTTGGAGATATATAAACCTGTTAGGGTTTGACTATGGGATGCGACAGTACTTCTATAGGAAAGCAACGAGGCGAATATCTACCGGCGGGTAATATGGTGGCCTGTATAGGTCTCATCCGCGTGCCGCGCCCCGCGCGCCGCGCCTTAGTACTTATATCTTTATATCTGAATATTATTATACCACATTGTGTAAAGTATATTCCTTTGCTCAATGAATAAAGACTCAATGTGCTCAGCAGGAGTTATAGTGTAGGTGCACACGTCAGAATATGGAGTATTTTTTTCCGTGTAAAAATTAACACCCTACATTTCTTGTTATTGTAAGAGTATAAGCTTTGCAAAAAAACAATATAGTGACCAGTTTTTGGTTTAAACGAATTTATTTCACCAGGATTACCAAATAGCCCTCGGGCTAATACAAAAAAAAATTGCTGGACAAGATAGAGTGCAGTACAAATATACTATGAACATACCAAAAATACCTGGATAAGGAAAACAAAAAAATCCTTGATATACAATTAACAAGTGTTATATACATATAAAACACACATATATACAGTAACATCACAATACAAAAAGGGTATGACACTGCACACGGTTTGAATAATCGCAGCATGTAAAACCTTTTGAAATCACGTAGGTACAATATTAGACCTGGATATCGTTAAGTCTATTCTAAAACAGTTACATTGACGACACTCAGTGTTTTTGCGTATCTGTTCCAGTGAATGAGGATTCATGATTGAGTTTGACATTATGATGCATGTATATTTAAGCTTGATATTAAGTATTAACAGACTAGTTTATTAAAGAAGAAAAGTTAATTGATTTTCATTCATATAACACCATTTGAAGAGGCGTGATTTGATTTTAAAGGGATTTCAATCCTTGCCCCCCCCCTACCGTTTCATTTTCAAGGTAAAAATAACAATTCTGAAGTAGCTGTATATATTGTTTGATGAATATTTGGTTAAAGTTTAAATTGTGTCGAAATTGGTTTTATAAAATAGATATATATATATATATATGAGAGAGAGAGAGAGAGAGAGAGAGAGAGAGAGAGAGAGAGAGAGTCAATGTGTATATCCTTGATGCATGTAAAAGTTATTAAGAGCAAATCGTTGTAGCGTATCGATAATATATATACTGATTTAACCCTATCTATAATATAAACATGAACCGTTGAAAAGGTATTTGGTTTTTGTTTTCGTTCAAGTAAATCAGTGTTTTGTTGAATACATAAAAATAGCGGGAAGTGCTATTAGAAAATCTAAAGCAATCAGTATTGCACCTTTGCCATTATATGTATGCAGGGCGACAAGAAAATGACGAATTTACTGAAAACGTTTTGAACATAAAGCGTTATTAAATATTCAATGAAAAGTGAAGGCTCATACTATAATCATTTCGAATAAAAAAATAGTATGCCATTTCAACAGGGTACTGCGTGTTTGACATTATCTACTTGTTAATATGGCTTCGGCAGCCCTAAAAATAACATGAAGGCATGTCGAGGACAACACTGACTGCATGCACAGAACACAAATTTAACAAAATTGACCAATATGTAAAAAAAGTGCGAATACGTGCGAATTTCGGCGTTTTTAATCAGCATGAGAAATTTAATTCCACTATAGATTGTATCCGGGGCATGCATACACGGCACGTTCCGGGAAAATATATATGCATCTCATCAGACCACTAACTGCCCGTAATGGACACCAGCAGATGGTGGGCACTGAATGTTAAACGGTATACCACTGACACCTAGCGTAACTCACGACGGTCCATGCGATATTATAGGTTGAATGTTGGAAAAATTATTTGCACGTATGAAATAGTCCACCAGGTGAAGTCACATGTGCGGTATATATATATATATTAAGTGATATTATAGTTACATAATTCTTTTATAAACAAATTTTAGTTAAAAGTAAGTAGATATTTTTTTTATATAAACCTGTCCTTGTATAGCCTTTCATGTTCCATAGAGCAATGGGCTAAACGATTATACGGTCAAGATACGTGGTTGTAAATCTGACAATAGGTCTATAGCTATTGTTACGGGTCATTTGTCTTTTGGAAGATTAATTGTTAGGATCGGACAGGTTGGATATAAATGCGCATCATTTTGAAAAAAAAAAATATAATAATTAATAAAAAAATAAAATCATATTATGAATATTTAATATATTATTTTCTAAGTTCATTCTCGTGAAACATTTTTAGATTGCTCGACTCGGCGACAGGTCCGAGTGAAGGCGTATGGAACCAGGCGAGATCCGAAGAAATGTTGCTCAAAACGTACAAGGTGACTCTTGCGACATAAAGGAGACACGCGTCCCCCCGGGCAGGCTGGATATCGTATCCCATGACCTTTTGACGATCTACGATCCGCCCATTCTCAGGGCTGGTCGCCAAGGGCCACTGGGGGTGATGGAAACTGCATGTTTCGAGCCTATATAGTCGTCGGCAGTATTTGGAACAGAAGAGTACCAGTTGTTTGCTGATTCTATTGTAATAAGTATTTTAATAAATTGTCAATTAAATATTTATGACTTGCTTTCATTGTGTTTAATATCTGGAGCGATAGAATGCAGATTGAAAGATTAACAATATATTTATAGGTTTTAATTAAAAAAGTGCCATGGGTATATATATATATATATATATATATATATATATATATATATATATATATATATATATATGTAAGTCTAATACAGTCCTGTACAGGAGAATATACTAATTGCACACACATTGACGAATAAATAAGAAAACATGCTTGGCTTTTATGTTAGGTGCATGTTCTTCATCATGCATATATAGGTAAATAATTATTAAGAGTTTAAAAATAACATTTCCGTTTTGAAGTGGATTTTAACTCGAATTAAAATGTTGAGGTAACTGCAGTGTTATGTTCGGTCTCCTTTAATTTTTGCCTCCAAGCTGTATTAACAGTGAATATTATCGAAAATATGTGTTTTATAACTCTTTTCTTTCATGACAAATTTTATATGGTTAGACATTTGTTCTTCTTCATTATTGGTCACATAAGAGCATTAAATAATATTTCTGCTTTTGAAGTGGATGTAAACTTAATTTGAATCTGTTGAGGTAATGGTCCAAATTACACTTTAGGTTGATCCATATATTACATTCAGAGTGTGTGATATGGACAAGAATTTATTATTTTTGACATTGACTTAAAAGTCGGTAATATTAATTTTGCAAGTCTACTGTTACAGTAAAGTGTTCTTGTACCAGGTTCCTCAATAAAAAATGTTTTAAAATTTTTATATGTTTTATATATTTAAAATTTTCGAAGATTTTCTTTAAATGGTCCAAATTACACGGATTTCCCCCAATTACTTTCTTTTTATTCTCTCTGTATATAATACTTTTTATATTATTATTAATATATAAATATGTATATATATACATATACCACCACAAACACTCACAGACACGTGTTCTCTTCCAGTACAATCTTTTGTCAAGGCAGAGCAGGTTTTATCTGTCTATTTAGCAGTGAAAATGTAGTTTGAAAAACTGATAGGGGAGGGGGTATTTTAATTTTTTGCTTTTATATAAATATATATTTTTCTCTCTCTCATATATATATATATATATATCATATATTTGTATAAAGAAAAATATATAATTGTACATATATATATTTAAATATATAAATAATTACATATTATTCTCTCTATATATAAAATTATTTCTTATATATATATATATATATATATATATATATATATATATATATATATATATATATATACATATTCTTTTAAAATGGGTAACGCATAAACTAGTCATGTTAACACCGGCAGGAAGTGACAGTCTGGACATACACGGTACACATTAATGAATCACTTAATCATTCATGCACAGCATAGAGGCTGTCAGCACAGCATGACCATAATTAACATTTGGGCCATCTGGCCTGCCTGAATTGCTCCGACTAACAGTCCATACAGCTCCGTCGAACAGCAACTCCGGAACAGTCTAGCATTCCTAGCCCCCCCCTTCCCCCACACACACCTACCTGAAAAATCGTTTATTCTGATTTAAATTGATAAAAAGAACCATAAGAACACTTCCAGGCAGGTGGCAGACACGCTTTATATATATATATATATATATATATATATATATATATATATATATATATAAATATATATATATATATATATATATATATATATATATAAGAGCTTAAGCAAAACAGGTCAAATACCTATCACCGATATAGGCCTATTGTCATTTAATTTTTATGCTGTTACAGTATAATTAAATTCAAATGGTTATGACATCATGGGAATAGATAATTCCTGAATATTGTGGAAATATCTCCAGATTCCGCCAATGTCGAGAAAGGAATCCCTTGTTTTTTTTTCTCATATAGGCCTACTCAAACAACCAACCCCGTCAACTGACAACAACCTTTAGCCAGTTCAGCTGTTGTGTTTTGGAAAGCCTCATTTATGGTGAATAAAGGGAATATATGAGTAATATATACAAGTATATTATTCCTTGTACAAGATAGACATATACCAAGGTATTTTACAAGGTATTTTACTCGTAAGTATACAGCTGTTCATGTCAAAGATTCATTTAACAGTCCTGGCAGTTTGAGGGTAGAGCATGCAGTAATATACTATAGCTTTCTTGTGATCCTACATAATGCAAGGAAGGCTAGGGAAGCCTACGTCATGTGTGTCAGTCTACGGACGGTGATAAAACTAAAGTTTGTGTACTTTAAGTTTACAAGCAGGCTGTTTGTATTGAGTCAAATATATATTTGCGTTCAATTTAGCTGATTTCTTTCTATAAGTTAAATCAAAATCCCACAAAATGAGTTAATTGATGATGGAATTTAAAATATGATGAGGCACGAAAATAGAAGAAAATGAAAACATGGAGACAAATCACGAGACAATTTTAGGGGAAATGTTTTTAAAAGTTCATTCAAACATCATAATGCGGCCTAAAAAAAGGCTTGTAGGCAAATTAATTTAGTTAGAAATTGTGTTTGATAGTAGGATAGATTCATTATACAGCCTGTAAATTATTAACCTAATTTAATAAGCACCAATGTTTATCATGGGCCCTGTATGAACTTTTTACAATGCGTTCACTTTTTACAAGATCCATTAAGCTTGAAGAAATAATGTAAAATTTAGAAGAAGAGGATAAAAATGCATTTGTTCTTTTCAACTGTTCACATTTTTTAATCCGTCATATCAATGAGCATGTTTTATTGTGGAGGACCAGACGGTTAAACTGGGACCAGTCATCCTACAAAAAATTAAATAATCTTATATATTTATTTCAATTTTCTCATATTGAAATATTCTCTGTATTTGAAATTTCGAAAACTAAAAGTTAACATTCAAATCTCATTAAAAGGACCCAAATGTTTATAACGTTTATAACCGAATTTGACTCTTCGATGACTTCTGCCAGTTTAAAGAGAAATTTGTTTGTCCAAAAAGTCAATTTTATTTTTTTCGATTTTTTTGCAGCTAAGGCAGGGCTAAATTTCAAACTTAATGGCATTTGGGTTGTCTTTCACAAACACTTTGAAAACACATGCACATAATATATATCCATTTGAAGTGTAATTGACTCTTGTCAAAATAACTGTGATTTATATTTATTTTAATTTGGTAGATTGTAAAAAACATACACGTATTATTTATTAATAGACAGGAAAACCAAACTCTCATGAAAAAAATGTTGTTGTATGGGGAAACCTTGCAAGTAGCTGTTGGGAGGAGTGTAAGTATAAAATCATTTCGCAGGATATAGTTGAATACTTTTCAAAATGTTGTGCATTATCCAGAAATAAAGATCTGTGCAAGCAAGGTATGTCCGGAGGCGCGGCGTGCGGGGCGCGTCACGCGGATGAGACCTACGGGCCACCATACACTGTAAAATAGTGTTAAGAGGCTAAACACATTTTTTGTCCCTACTTTTTTATGCGTTTAGCATCTAAACATGTTTTATTATTATGTGTTTAGCCTTTAATATATGCCCTTAGGTTTAAGACATGTTTTTGATGCAAAGTGTTTGGGCTTATATTTGTTTAAGAATCCATGTGTTTAGGATAAAAAGTGCTTAAGTATAAGTCCCATAGAGGGCCCGGCAGAGCTACGGCAGTGCCACGGATAAGTCCTGGGTGATCCGGGGTTTAAGCCGTAGCGCTGCCGGGATTGTCCGGGATGGTCCAGAATGGTACGGGACAGTCCGGGAGGGCGAGCCGGCAGTTTTTGGGTGTCAAAAATTGCCGGGGCGATTCGTGGTGATCCGGGGCGGAGTGTAATCCGGGGTGATCCGGGGCTCATCCGTAGCTCTGACGGGGCTTTGCCGTGGGTGTCCGTGCCACTGCCTTGGAAGTCCGGGGCACTGCGGTGACAGTCCTTGGAGGTCCGGGGCAATGAAAACTACCCATGCAGGCAGAGCGACGGACTTCCACGGCAGTGCCCCGTCGGAGCTGCGAATCACCGCGGACTAGCGCGGCAAACAAAAACAGGAATCCGTAGCGCATCCTTGGCGGACCGTGGTGGGACGTAGCTCTGCCGAGATAATCCGGGGCTCTACCGGGATAATTTCTGCCAAAAAACACCCCGGATCACCACGGACCACCCCGGACCGTATCCGGGGTGATCCGTGGTAATCCTTGCCTATCCGTAGTACTGCCTGCTTCAGTGGGACTCTGTAGCTTAAGCATTGCGGAGGTCTGTGTTGGGGGAGGGGGTGGTGGTGGGGTTAGACCCAGTTTTGAAGATATCAAGACTGGTGTAGGCATGGAAGCCGGAGGAGGGTTGTTGCCAGAGGGTGGTGACTTAGTCTTCATCTTGAAGGGCTGTGACTCGAACTCAGTCTTGACATTGCAAAGTTGTGACTCAGACCACGTCTTGGCTTTGGAGAGTAGTTACTCAACTAAAACACTGGTTAGATCATTTGTCAATGAGTGTGTAATAGAGTGATTAGTACAATAAAGCAGAAACAAATGAAATACAAGTAAACAGTTTATTTTTTTATTTTTCATACCTAGTCCACTTTAGATTTTTATCATGTTGAATACAATGACTATACGTATAGAGAATGAGATAAAATAAACAACAGTTGTACTTAAAAATTAAACAAAAATCTTTCATCTTAATAATTATATTAAGCTTCATTATGTGGAACTTATGCAGATACATACTGCTTTATGAAATGAAATGCATCAGTATTCATAATATGCAAAACATGCAATTTAAAAACAATAGTAAAACACCTTTATAATTACAAATTTAACCTTCTTCAACTTTTAAGACTGCATTCTGTTTTGCATGTCCTATTCAACATATTGAGGATCTATTAGCATTCATTTTCAAAGCTGATGCTGGCTTGCCAGGCTAATGGACTGCTCACTGCTCCCACTCCCCCTTGATATCACAAGCCTTGGCGGTGATCTTGCTGGACACCGAAGGTTTACTTACACAAAATGTAAAAAGTGACCCATGGGTCATGACGCTCAACTGCCAGGCATGAACTGCGACATCATGTGCTGCGATTCACAACTTTCAGACAAATTGTTGAAGAACCTACATGCCAATTTTGTTGAAACTTTCTACGTGGACATTAATATATATCACATATGTCTGGTTAAAACACAGTGAGTGGATGGTCTGAGGCAAAATGTTTGGTTGTTGAGCTATCAGGAACTAATCCCAAAGCTTCTTGATACCTGTCAGTCTCAAAAGGAATACCAAACGAGCCAAATATAAGATCAAAATATATAGCAAAAATCAAGGAAATCCATGCACGAATTATTGTGAAACGGGTGCTTCTGTATTAATTTTTATTCAATACAAGTCAACAGTACTGAGCTTTCATAAATGATCATAAATGATAAATTTATTAAGAAATCTTTGACCCAATGCAAGATTACATTAATATACGTCCCACTGCATTCACTTTAATAGTTCATGAAATAATATGTTCTAAAGGAATTTAAAGATGGCTTTCTGTTGGCCATATTGGATCTCTGACAGGTCGGAAATAGAACCTCAAATATCCTCTAAAAGGGACCAAACATTAAAAAAATCACAGAAACTGTACTGGCAAAAGGATTTCTATCCTGGCTACCTGGCAGACATAATGGATTCCTGACAGGTCTGACATTTGATATCACACATCCCCCAATAAGAGACCAAACTTGTTACAGTTATGAATGTCCAAATCAATTCAAAAGGCCTGATCAGGTTGGAGAGCTCTCATATCAGATTTATAGACAAGCAAATGTAAAAAGTGTAAGTCCAATATTTTTTAATTATTATCACCTTGCTTTTCAATGGGGTCAGCAGGGTAAGTAAACTGAAAAGCCTGAATGAAAAGAAATGCAGAAAGCATCACTAAGGGTCTTGTAATCAAATAAGCAATCCTAAATCCAGGTAAAGACCCCATAGTCAAGGGGCTGAGGGGGGTCCTGTGTGCAATCGTATGTCCCCTAATTTTGACTTCTGATCCAGGTAGGACACCTTTAGCGGAGTAAGAAAAACTTTGGTAGACATCGCGGGTAGAAAGGGTGAAATTCAAGATGGCGTCAAAGATGGCCGCCGAACCATTGAATCATACAGAACTCGAACAGTAATTGGGGTAGGGGATTGATCTTTGTGTCTTTACCTATGTTTTCAGGGTCAAGGAATCTGTTGAAATCATTTCCAAGACAATACCGTATTTGGTTTCGGTGATATTCAATATGGCTGCCAATATGGCCGCCGTACCATAAAATCATACATAACTCAAAAAGTAATTGCGGTAAGGGAATGATTTTGGTGTCTTTCCTATGTTTTCAATGTCAAGAAATCTATTGAACACATTTCCAAGACAATACCGTATTTGTTTACGGTTAAATTCAATATGGCTGTCAATATGGCCGCCGTACCATAAAATCATACACTTGAAACTTGAATTTTGAAAGTCTCTGCTTCCTGCAAGACCATACACACTAGAGAAACTAGTGTATGTCTTATAGAATGCTTTAAGGTACGGCCCTGGTTAGAATTTTTTGTTGGTGGTAGATCATGAAGTGAAGTTCCTATTAGTTTATGTACATTGTGTACCGCAAATGATCGACAGTTGCTATGATTTCCACGGGTTAGTACCTGAACAAGGTATTTTTCTGCATTGCAAAGTCTTGTATATTTCCATTCATCCGTCTGAAATCTCCAGGAAAGGATATTGAAGACATGGCTTTATTGTTGTTGCTTTGGTAGAGTGGTCCAAATTTGCTAGTAACGCAATTTCCATTAAGGACATGAATGGCTGGAAGAACATAAATATAAGCTGGCCGACTCTTCTGTCGGATCATGAATTGGAATATACCTCGTTTTTGTCTCCAGTTCTCCCTCTGAGCCACAGTTCATTAAGTCCACTTGACACAAACAGATGTGAAAAGCACAATACAAGTACAATCACATCTGTTTTACCAGCGATGATAACGATCTGTTTCAGCTCATTTCTTACCCCAAAAGAGGACAAGAGGAATGATTGGGACATCCGCCTCTTCATGATCAGAGACTTATTCAGGATGATGTGTGAGCGATCCATTTTCTGACCGACTTCTTAAGGGAAATATTAACCATCCTGCACTATTCTTGTGTACACTTACGCTCCCGAAGCAGCGGAAATCTTTCGATTCCAAAGAAGCTACTGGTTTTCCCACTGCCTGCTATGACCGGTTATGATGCTTTTAAACACCAGGAGCTTGTCTGCTGAAAAAAAACTGCTGATGTGACTAGCAGCCAATCAACTGCAAGTCAACAAACACTCGACAGGCATCAGGCTTCGCCCTGAACCCGCGTCTGGGGCTATTCTCTCTGAGCCTATTGCCCGTTCAAAAGGTTGCCGGGGCCATGAGATGTCACTCAAAACGAAATGAACAACATCAGCTCCGTGTATTCCTCGCTTGGCTGGTAAACCGTTTTGTCAACAGCACAGGGTCTCATCTGATTGGACCAAAATACAGTGCTCCCCTCTGGTGTAGAGATTCAGGATACAAGGTCATAACAAACAGCGCTTACGATATAGGTAGTAGGCCTATAGGTAAAGCACTGTGTAAAGAGGATGAGTAAAAAATATTTCTGAGTAAAAAAAAATTCACTGGACACTTTCTGAGGAAAGCTTCAAGATTAATTTTATTATTTGATGATGGAGAGAAACTGTCCAGATCCCTTAGTTGTTTGTTGTCCAGAGAAATATTGCTACAAGAACAGGAGTTTTCTATGTGCGCCTTTGTCAGTTATATTACAAAAACAATTTTAAGCTGAAACAGGCTGAAATTATGAGGTTTTTGCCTATAAAAACAAGGTCGATGCAGATGGCACCTTAAAAACCTCAGTTTCAAATGTGAGTTGCTGCACTGAGTGAACACTTGACCTGTTGCTTAATCTGATAAAGTTGGAAAAGCTATAAGTAGATGGTGTTAGAAACTTCGCCTGTTGCCAAATCTAAAACAATTGGCCCTCTGCCAAGCTATTTAGAGATACAGAAAATCTATGCCTGTTGCTTAATCTGTTTACACATACTGTACTTTGGCTAAACAACCTTTATCTTGCTGTAATATTCATATGATTTTTCATGAAAAATGTATAGAATAATAACAGATGTATATTAAAAGCAAAAACAGAATACAGATATATTGTTTTCATGGATTTCAACACCGATTTGGACATAAATAGTTGCCTGTACAGCTCTGCGTATATACCACAACAGCAGAGTCTGTAACTACAATAAATCCAGAATCTTTGTTTACCAAAGTATCTCACACTTAATTGTTACCAAAGTACCTCACACTTAATTGGCCATTGCCGAGTAAAATTGGTTCAAAGTTAGAGATGTTAAAATAAAAGTTTTGCAGAAGAAGACTTCTGCAGCCTTCAGTATGATATAGGCTTACCTAGCCAAAAGACAAACTTCAGTTTTCTAGGACTCTACAAAGAAACTGATCTTGATCTGTTCTTATACAATTCAGAGAACTCCACCCTATGATAATTCTTGTAAAAAACTAACTGTTTGACAGTTTCATCATATTATATTTTTTTTAAAGAAGCAAAAAAGGGCCAAAATAATAAGTTTTTTTCCAATAACAAGGCCTACATGTCTAATGTGAACCTATGCACTGGATTTATTTTCAGGTGTGTGTAACATGCACATGCACAATGCAAATACTGAACATTTTTAACTCAAGTAAAAGCACCAATTACTCAAACATCCGTCCTGAAATACTGGCATAGATGTACACAACAGTAGAAATATGATTATAGGTGCCACCACCAGTTTTGTGTACAAGAAAGTCATTGAAGTCTGGACATGGAAAATTTCAGGCAGATACTTCAGACCACTCTTGCGTTATGTGTACAGACATGAGACAAAAACAAATGTAAGCAGCACCACAGGTCTTGTGCATGACAAAGCTATTCAGAGATGAATAAATTATTAAATATATACTTTTTTTCTCCATGAAACGTCAAATACCTCCTGACAAAATAAGCAAGGACATGCACTTTGCAAAATTTATTGTAGTTGGTGCCACTAGTCTTGTACAACAGAATGCCATCAGAGATGTATGGGCAAGTCAAAATTGCATCTCCGGACAATACATCAAACTTTTTTTTGAGTCAAGTGAACTGTACTGACCAAGCTCAGAAGAAGGCAGTTCCCCTGAGTGAACCGGAATAAATTATGAATCTTTGAAAGACAGGAGTCATATGGTACCTGCCTTAAATCATAATCCAGAAAGATTACACAGAATCACCTGCAGAATGCTCTTTTGTACTGTCATTTTGGTGAGTTTTGCAAAATTCTGACCTATACACTGAGCCACACCTGAGAAATGAGCTGTAATTTTCCCCAAAGCCAGTGTACAGAGCAACTCCATATGAAAACGATTGTAGGTGGCAACACCAGTCTTCAGCATGAAATGTACTTGGGTAGGTAACAAAGACTTATAGGCATGCACTATTTCAGCCCAATACATTGAACAACCACTAAGATGAACAGATAGCAAATCCACAGATGGACAAAAGACAAAAAAAAAACTTTGTAGATGACACCACCAGTCTCTATTGCTAGATGGAGAGATCAAAGATCTATGTACATCCAATATTGCAGCTCAATACATTGAACCACTCCTGAGATATTGGCTGTTACCTAAAAGACACCAAGACTCATACTGCACAAAAAGATTGCAGGTGGTGCCACAAGTCTTTGTTAAAACACAACATTATATGTCAAAGAATGAATATGCTAGATTTTGGAAAGATTGACCAGTCCAAGGGTCTCCAGGTCGATCTCCGTGAAGGAACAGGGCGGCATGGCCGGAACCTCCATGAAAACATAGTACACAAATAAGCAGATTTGTTTCCATATTACTTATATATATATATATATATATATATATATATATATATATATATATATATATATAATTATATATATATATATATATATATATATATAAGTAATATGGAAACAAATCTGCTTATATATATATCAATCATTATTTTATGTTGATTTTCCAAAGTGATAGCCTTGCTAGTTAAGTCATCATCCACACGGAACTTGACCCAAAGGGCTGAAAAACATGCTACCGCCATACATCTGCTACAATGGAAAGACTCCATATTGGAAAACTATTTACGATTCATGAAAAACCTAACTGGTTAATTTAAAGACAAGGAGCTGGATGATATAAAGGTTGAGGGTTATTATCTGCCGTTATTCTAAAAATATTAGTGTTTGTGTTCACGTTGGCCAATTTGCTAAATCTAGTGGTGGCGGCAGAACCTGTGGGAAAACTTAATGTATGCATAACTGTGTTTTGGTGCATACAAATAAGCCGTTTTGTTACCCTACCACTGATATCTCATTTTTTAGGTTGCTTTTTAAGACACTGACCTGGCAAGATAACGTTTTCACCCTAATGGGACAAGACCAAAAGGTCCATTTAAATAGTTACTGCCAGACATCTGGTACAATGGAAAGACTCCATATTGAAAAACTAATGATTCATGAAAGGAACCTAATCTGCAATTTCAAAGACAAACAGCTGGATGATATCAAGTTTGAAGGTTGTTTTTCTTCAGGTGTTCTTAAAATATTAGTGTTCTTATTCATGTTAGCTGATTTTGCTTAATCTGGAGGCAGTGGAACCCACATGGAAACAGTATGCAAAACTCTGTTTCAGCCCATCCAAATAAACCAACTTGTTACCCTATCGCAGATATCTCATTTTTTATGTTGCTTTTTCAAGGCACTTAGCTCGTCAGATAACGTCATCACCCTCATTGGACATTACCAAAGGACATGTGATCTATCTGTAAATGATGAAAGGTCTCAGATGAAACATTTAGCTTAACATGCATCCACAATCTTTTTAAAACTGTGGGTCCTGTGACCTTGACCTTTGACCTCATGACCAAAAAAAAATCAGTAGAGTTCTTGCTTTTTGAAAGGACATATATAAATCATATTTGAAATCCACATATCAATATAAGCTGCAATTATCATCCAGACAATAATTGTTGGACAGATGGCTCCTGTGACCTTGACCTTTGAACTTGTGACCCAAAATTTGACAGGGATCATCCATCATTGGCAGCAAAAATTGAACTGTCCAAGGTCAAGGTCACTCTCTTAGTAAAGGTAATGACCCCATGTTAAATAGGCTTTGTACTCTTACCAGACATAGGGTGATTAATTGATATATGTAATCGATTACAATTACGATTACTTTGAAAGTAAACCATTATGATTACATTCATGATTACCAAATAAAGTTCATGTAATTCATTACGATTACTTAATGATTACTCAAAAAGTAATAATGATTACAGACACGATTACAAAACTTAATATTGTTAAAGGCTATACAAGAAATGTATACTCTTACCTTTATACAAATGCATCAAAGAAAAGAAAACTTACAGAGTATACAGATCCAGTAGTTAGTCTCATCAAGATATGAGATAGATAAAACAGACTGAAGAATGACTAGAAATGATTTTTATCATTCCAAATGCTTGTTGCACTTTATGAACAAAAGTCTTGATATATGATTTTGGAGGGTGGGTCAAAGAAATTTCAACTGCAGGGTAGGGTGGGGGCGGGGGTGACAGACAAAAGCCCACCCTAACAAAAGCCCACCAAGACAAAAGCCCACTGGACAAGAGACCACTGGAAAAAAGCCCAGCCCTAAAAGTGCAGAACTGGACAAAAGATCAACCTTGACTAAAATATAAAATTAAATGACTTTACAATGTTTTTCTAAAGATTTTAAAATACTACTGAATCATTTATATAAGATTTTTTAGCTCAGCTGACTGTAAGTCATTTGAGCTATAGCGACCACTCTTTGTCCGTCGTCCGTCCGTCCGGCCGGCTGTCCGTTAACAGGGCACAAACTGTAACGGCTGGACCTTGAATCTTCTAACTTTACATCCAAAGAGTTCCTTAGAAAATCTTCTTGGAAACCTGGAATTAGGTCTCTGTTACACATATTCTTAAAGCTATGGGGCTCCGAAGTACCCCCCAGAATAATGAAAAATTTGATACAAAAGCTCAAGTATCTGAAGAACTAATGCATTGATCACCATGATTCTTTGTATGGATATTGATCATGGAGTGTTTCATCAGTTTCTACAGACTGGTGCCACCTGTAATTTTATTATTTTTTACGATTTTTTTCTCTGTTTTGAGACCTCAAAAGATGCCATCATCTGTTAACAGGGCACAAATTGTAACCGCTGAACCTGGAATCTTCTTATTTTACATCCAGGGAGGTCCATAAAAAAGTCTTTTTGGAAACATGGAATTAGGTCTCTGTTATCCATATTCTTCAAGCTATGGGGCTCCGAAGTTACCCCCAGGATAATAGAAAAATTGATACAAAAGCTCAAGTATCTGAACAACTGATGCATTGATCACCATGATTCTTTGCAATGATATTGATCATGGGGTGTTACATTAGTTTCTGCAGAATGGTGGCGCCACCTGTATTTTTTTTATTTTCTACGATCTTTTCTCTATTTTTGAGACCTTAAAAGATGCCATCATCTGTTAACAGGGCACAGATCTTGATGACTAGACTTAGAATCTTCTGTCTCAAGGTGCAGGGAGGCCCATGAAAAGTTTACTTGGAAACCTGGAATTAGGTCTATGTTACCCAAAACCTGTGAGCTATGGGGCTTCCAAGTAACCCCCCCCCCCCGGGATAATAGAAAATTGATACAAAAGATCATGTATCTGAACAACTAATGCATTGATCACCATGATTCTTAACAGGGCTCAAATTGTAACCATTGGTCCTAATATCTTCAAACCTGACATCCGGGGAGATCTGTGAAAAGTCTCCTTGGAAACTTGAATTAAGGTCTCTGTTACCCATATTTTCTGAGCTACAGGGCTTATAAGCACCCCTCAGAATAATTGAAAATTTGATTCCAAAGTAGGGCACAAATCATAACCATGGAGCCCAGAATCTTCTTCCTTGACATCTGAGAGTTCCTCAAAAGTTCTCCCCAGAAACCTGAAACTGGGTCATAGTGACCTATATTCTCAGAGTTTTCGGGTATGTTTGAGCACCCCAGAAATAATGCAAAATACACACAAATTGCCAGATTCCTCATGAAAGGCTGGCTGAATTGTCATAAAATTTGTTGTACTTATGGGTCTTGATGAACCTAAGCTAATCTGCATGAACTTTGATGCCACCTATCTTAATTAGTTGTCACTGCAAGTTATCTCAGTCGGCTGAGCGTCATGACCCATGGGTCACTTGTTATACTAACTTGGCAAGTATTACATTTGTTTATTATTTTTTTTATTGCTTAACTTTAGCTGTGGAGACCCCTTCAGAAACCAGCTATCTAATTGGCCTGATTTTTTGTTCAAGTGTTTCATGTCACATTCCCCTGTGTGTGGTGTATGGGTCTGTGTGGAACACAAAGATCAAGAGTATGATTATAATTAACATATAAATAACATTATTATGATTAACATATAATTTATATTATAACTACTTAGCCTATTGACATATTGTATTTACAGGAAAAATATAATATAATTGACATTATTGTATTTACAGAAAAAATATACACCATTATATATAATATATATTATATATATATACAATATAATACAATATATATATATATATATATATATATATATATATATATATATATATATATAAATAAAACACTGAAGAAAAACAACACTGTAAATTCACAAATGTCTGTTTCACGGGATGCGACCCGATCATCTGGTGAATGTGGTAAGAATGGAGCTAACGGCGTGGTTTGAAATGCCGAGACTTTACGAGATTACGAGATTATGCTTTGTGCGTATCGGGGGGAGCATGTGAAAGACTGACACTGATCCTTTTGTCCTCGTGGGCACAATAGATTGCTCGGGGTACACTGAAACATGACAGGGCAAAGAGGTTTGTTGTTGTTTAAATGTTTATATTTAATACAAAGATATTTTACCAAGATTCCCAATTAGCATAGTAAACTGATTTTAAATAGGGTCCTGGGTACAGTTAACATTTCAGTAGAATACACATATGATATAAAATACACATATACTATGAAAATACACAATATAAAAGGCAAATATACAATCTTAAAGGCAAATATACTATACTCATGCCAAGTGGACTCGACTCGATAAACTCACCATGGGGTAGTGGCAACGTCATGTCCCTCAACACTGCAAAGCAGTGAGAGGGCACTTACCTGAAGAGGTCATTCCGCCCAGCGGATCCTCGTGGTGGTGGTGGAGGGGGGGGGGGGGGGGTTGGATGAGCGAGCACGTTGAATATTTGTACGAATGCTAGGATTTAAAACATTTCATAGTGAATCTGTTTTTATGGCGGCACTTGGAGAGAATATCAGCTCTTGAATTCAACAATGATCCAGGGGGGTCCGTTGCTATTAAGTAGCTTTTCAGACAAACAGAGATCACACTTTCTAGTCCCACAAAAGTAAGGTGCTGCCAGAGATTTCCCAGGAGAGCTTTTAATTGATATTGTTGTCTTTTAGTGTCCAGATATGTTTAGACAGTTCAGGGTTTTGAGTGTAGGATCAGTAACGAAAGGATTGTTTGTGGTTATTGAATCTGGTCTTGAAATCATCTTCAGTACACCCTATGTAGTGTTTCTCGTCATTGTCTGTTCTAACTGTTGCCTTATAGACAATGCATTTCAGCTGACACTGACCATTGTTACGGAACCTAATATCAACAGATCACGTATGTGTGATGAACATAAATTTTGTAATGGAGAAAAAAAATCAGATTCTGCAACACTAGGCAGCGTGAAATGTCTAGGGGAATGAATAAAGAAGTGTGTGTTTTTTTTGGTAACAAATAACCATAATTTATTCTTAAAACAACCCTAACATTACAATACACTAAATCAATACAATGACACAGTATAACAGCAAATCAATACAATCACACAGTAAAAAAACAGAGTGCACAGTTCCTGGATACCACCACTGTCACAGCGACAAGTCCTTTAAAATGTATAAGCCGGACGAACAGTTCACACAAATTCTTTCGGAGAATAACAGTCCAATGTAATTTTTTAAGCTCTTGTAACTATCCCGAAAGTAAACTGAAGACCAAATAAGATTCATCACAAATCCAGAAGAAAATCTGAAGAAAATCTATAATTGCCGCACTTACCGGAATAGGTCCCACAAACTGACTTACACACGTCTGTGTCCGCTGTAACATTCTCTCAACTCTCTCCCTCGGCTCTAAAACACAGCCCCTATTTATAACCTTTCATCCGAAAACTCTAGAAAATTCCCTTTCACGAACAATCGAAAAGAACAATACACGTGCACAGACGCGAACATTCGAGACAGGCACGGCAGCGAGTTGTTACACTCCGCGAGAGTTCAACCGGTACGGATTAAACCGAGAGTGAAACACACGGCCAGGCGAGGCCGCTACAACACGAGTTACGCCCGTGTCACACAATAAAAGAGACATCTATAAGACTTGTGCACACAATAAAAAGGGGCACCTGTTACACCATTCATAGGACATTCATCTTTTTACGGCAGTTACAAGTTGTTTTTGAGGTACATTCACAGCTTTGTCAGTATTTAGGACCTTCATATTATGTTTACTGATCAGGTTAGACATGTTGGGTAAACAGCTATACCTAATGTCCAAATTGTTCCTGTTGAATAGCTTGTGGTACCTGTGATGTTTTGGAAAGTATTTTTTAACTAGTTTCATGAATTGTCTGCCAATGTTAGTTTTTACATGACAGCTGCAGGGGGGATTGAACCATATTATTTCCCTTTTCCTGTTTCTTTTGCTTTTCACTGCAGGTTCAACATATTTTAAGCTTTCTCAGAACCCGCTTTTCGCTAAAGCTTTGTCATACATGGGTTTGGCTTTCTGAATAGCTCTTCATTGCAAGAGTTGTCAGATACACGCTTGCTAATCATCATAAGTATCTGCCTGATAATCATCATAAGTATCTGCTGGAGGGTGATTAGATTGTGCGTGGATATAGAGCGGATCATTGTTCGGTTTTCTGTAAGGGTACAAAATGTCATTTTGGAGGTCAAGTGTAACGTCTAAGGAATCTGTGCAGGTCAGGTTAGTTTCAATGGTTTCTTTTAACCCAACATAGGAAAAGAGTTTGATCATTTTCTTACGGGTGCTGGCTGCTTTGGGTCCAGACATGTTTGGGAAACAACCTAAACCGTCATCTCTATACAGGCCCTAGAGCATTTTCACCAAATTCCTTTTTCAACATATCTAGGAGGTATAAACCAACAATTTCGCCCACTTCAGCGCCATCAAAACTGCCCATGGTGACGTCAAAACTAGTTTGATCTTTTTTCACCCAGATGTTATCGTTGCTAAACAGTAAGCTTTTCCTGCTGTGCAGGATGATTTTGATAACATCATCTGGAATGTATACCATGGTTTTGGCAAATCTGAGGGCTTTCATGAGTAGATCTTCTGTGATCGAGGGGTAAAAATCAACGACATCAAACTTTATGAACTTTGATTTTTTTCAGCTTCAATTTCTTGAACCAAGATATTACTTGTGCGGTATTTTGCCACTGGTTGAGTTTGGTTTTCAGTCTCAGTTGGCTATTAATTTTTTCCAAGTGCTTTTTGCTAATGATACTTATTTTAGATTTTGCTGGATTTATCAGTCTGCACTTGGGGTTTTGTTCCAAATTATCCTTGTGGTCTTTCAAAGTAATGTAAGCATTGCACTCGGCCATGACTTCGATGCGGTCCGCTAGGTTACGAGAACCGGCTATTTCTTTGGCTTCTTTATTGATATTTTTACAGATATTTTTGTCTGGTTTTTTTTTGTATGTCTTAGTGATCTTTACTGTTAGCAGTTTATTGTAGTATTCTTTTGGCATACTGTACAGGTTGATGGTCTTATCTGCCTGTACAAGGAGACTATCAGATTGTCTGATTGTCTTGATGTCATTGGTCATTTGTCTCTGGAATGCATTGTGTGAGTGCTGGAATTCAATGTTCCGGACCATTTCATAGATATCACTTCCAAATGCCCTGAGGGGGTGAAAATGTGGTTTTGAAGCCATAGTTTTGAAATTTGAAATTTGACCAGGGTTTTCGTGATGGAATGCCTTCCATCGCATTCTCTGGAGTAGGCTTTCAACTTTACTTATCAGGGTTTTGGTGTAGGACAGGTTACTAGGGATGGGAATGTTTTTCAGAGAATAGTCGAAGTTACCTCTGTTCATTCTGTAGATGTTAAAAGTTGATTTTCTGGACAGGTTGGGTTAACAAATATGCTCAACAACATACCTTTCGCCGGAGCTGGTGTAGAAGGTAGAGTCCCTTGTAGAGTGCTCAATGGCCTACAGACTAGGCCAGAGCGGTATAACACTGAAGAAAAACAACACTGTAAATTCACAACAGTCTGTTTCACGGGATGCGACCTGATCATCAGGTGAATGTGGTTAGAATGAAGCTAACGGCGTGGTTTGAAAAGCTGAGACTTTACAAGATTACAAGATTATGCTTTGTGGGTATCCGGGGGGGGGGGGGGGGGGGCATGTGAAAGACTGACACTGATCCTATTGCATGTCCTCGGGAGCACAATAGGATTGGTCGGGTACACGTTCGATACTGGAAAATAACAGGGCAAAGAGGTTTGTTGTTGTTTTATTGTTTATATTTAATACAAAGATATTTAACCATGATGCCCAATTAGCATAGTAAGCTGATTTTAAATAGGGTCCTTGGTACAGTGAACATTTCAGTAGTATACACATATGATACAAAATACGCATATACTATGAAATATACAGTATATTAAAGTATAAAGTATACAGAAATATACATACAGTGTTATACAGCTCTGGCCTAGTCTGTAGGCCATAGAACACTTTACAACGGAGGGTAACTCTACCTTATATATATATATATATATATATATATATATATATATATATATTTATATGATGGGGTTCGATGACAACACCTTCATTGGTTTGACTCATTTTTTACGACAACTTGAGTATGAACAAAAAAAAACCTGTAACAAAAAATACAGAAACTTAATTCAGCGTTCCTGTCGAATCAATATGACAAATCAATTCATATACAATGTATTATTAGACAGACTGAGCATATTATCAGCTTTGTTTAACCTTAGTAATTAAGAATACTTGTGATTTCATTTTGACACAACATGAAATATTGTCTGTATTCAGAAAACAGCTTAATAAATTGAATGACAATCACCTCGACTTCCCAGAAGCGGATCCAGGGGGGGGGGTCCAGGGGGTCCGGACCCCCCCTCCCCTTTTTCATCAGAAACAACGTTTTTTAAAGGGCTTCAGACAAAATTTTGCTGCCTGGACCCCCCTTTTTCAAACCTGAGGACCTTCTTTTTAGGGGTTTCATTTGTCCTCCTGGGTTGGTCCCCCCTTTTCCTAAATCCTGGATCTGCCCCTGCTTCCGTTCAAGTACATGTAGCGTGTAAGTGATCTGTTTGGACCCTTTGAACATTAATGTCCGTGCTAAACTGATACATATTAAAGTTTGGTAAGTTAACATTAGTTACAACCAATCTTTACAATAAATGTTGTCGTGACTAATGAACACAAATAAAGATTACAAGAATAATGGTATCATTAAACACAACATATTCATCTAACACAAAACAACTCTAAATACTATACTAACCACTTTCATGGGTTCTTCCCTGCGATAATAATCACAGAGGATCGCCGCTTGTTCCAATATGAACCTGGCTTTATACTGTTTCGGTGATACCTGCAATACAATAAAGCTGGACTATAACATAGGGCCGGGTGTTACCCTTAACTGGCCAGTACTTTCCCAAAGTTACATCCCTTACAGGACACCTACTTCACCAGAACGTTACGCCTTACCACAAGGATATACATATAGTACATGAACAAACAAAAACATTAACCCCTCCTGACCTATAGTACTATACCACGTGAATCCCTGCAGTCATATTATAGTGATATTAATACACCCTCTGCACGTTAGAGATAGATAAACTCTAATGATTACGAACAGAAAAGTTATCACAAGACTAACAACGTTTTTCACAACCCTTATATTACCTGTATGGTAAATACAAGCATAACCATGCATCAATGCATTGAATATATAACCCGACGGGTCCTTTATACGTAATATTACTCATACTATATATCTCAATATCTTAACAGTACATTCCAATAAATCTGCTTTATACCAACAGTATTAAGCTGTGTTTCCATTCATCCGTAAATCTCGTACGTCTCGTACGCAAAAAATCGGATCTCTCTTTTTGAGATGAACTGTTTCCATATGTCCATTTTAACGTGCTCCGCATGCGTATCCGCAAAAACGGACAGCATCGAAACGGATCGGTGAGCGATTCATCCGTTTTACGGATGGCAAAAATGCCTACATTTCCCAACAGTGCCCCGGCGCCAGGTGTGATGAGACATATTGACCTTCTTTCTGCCTGTCGCCCTTGCAGTTTAAAAAGAGGCACGTTAAAGGGTATCCGTAAGAAAAACGTACGTACTTATGGAAACAGTTTTTGCGGATTGCGTCCTTTAGAACGTACGTACGTCTTTTGCGGATACGTTTTTGCGGATACATGGAAACACAGCTTTAGCTTACATATCTATGAGCGGAATATATCGGATACATGAAAATACATAATAAGGAAAAACTCTACTGTATACTCACTCTAATCATATAGACATTTGTAACAACTGCTTACATAGTTTGCAGCTCACAGGTCTGTGTCGGTGCCCTCAGTCGAAAGTATTAGTATTAGTTTGCTTGCATGTTTGTCACTCTCTTCCTTACGTTGACATGAATATTAAGTATACTAAGTGAAGCGGCTTGAATGCCGAAGTGTGAATCTTAAATTCATTAATAACTTGGCTATCGCGGAGCGACTAAAATTGACTAACTGTTTGTAACTACTGAAACGGCGACACATTTATGAATTTAACATCACTACAGCCTGAAGATTCCCACACTAACAGGGTGTGCATTCTCCTTATATACTAGGTAAAAGGAACCAGTTAACGGAACAACCAATAGAAAACCGAATTTTTGTGGAAGAAACCAACGTACCCCTAAGTATCCCTGACTATATATGAATAAATGATTATTTAGCATCTCGGTCTAGGGTATTTCGACCTGTTGTTTCTCATGACCTTGCAACATCTGGTAGAGTAATTGTTTTGTCTGAACCATTTAAGATTGTAGTGCAAGTGGACACTGGCCAACGACAAACTAATGAGCTTAATGCATGACCACATGTTCCAGCAATAAAACTCTAATTTATCAGACGTGGTCAGCACGCTGGATGTGACAAGCTGACCTTGGTCAGGTCATGTGCAACATATCACCAGATGTCGTCTGGGTTTGTTTACAACAAGGACATGGGAAAAAGAATGACCTTGTCACATATATAATACAGGATTAACCTGACCACTGACCATATCTTTGAAAAATATAAGATGTGAAATGTCAGCCAATACAACACAAGCTAGAGCAGCTAATTGCTATGGGCATACATACTTGATAGAAATAGTTCCCTTTATTCTTGAGGTTTATGTCAGTATATATGCATGTACATGGAAGACATAGCCGTAGGGCCCCGTCTTTTTATTTTCCCCATAAAAAATGTTAAATCTGACCATTTAAGGTATGATAAGGTGTCATATGTTGTTTTATGCATTTAAGCCTCGTATGCTACTTAATATAAATTAGCTTGCGTAGTCCAGATGTTGTATAAAGGTATCTGTTTATGCTCATATACTAATGATTTGCTCAGGAGGTGACTGACAGGAGAATGTTACCTGGCTTACTATAACTATACTCATTTTTTCAGTACCAATTACACAAACTTACAAGTTTAGCTAAGAACTATAATAGTGAGCACTTCACCATGGTCTTTAATAAAGTTATAATGACTATACTAAATATGATAGAAATTAAATTTAAAATGCTGATTTCATTTATTCCTCACTTATTACATCTCAAAATGCTCACACACAGAATCCACCTAGCTTCCATTTGATACAGCTGGTCATCTACTACTTAAGTATGCTTTGATGGCTGTCAGAAGTCCCATCAGCCGCTTTCTTCGCTCTCAATGATAATTTTAACAGTGTTTAACATGGAAACATTAACTGTAACTGTTTAAAATAGGAAAAAACATAAGTTATCAATGTAATAATATCTAATTGTCATGATTATGATTACATTGGGAGAGTAATTGATTATGATTACAATTACTTTCTTTTTAAAATAAATATATTCGATTACAATTATGATTACTTTAAAAAATGTAATTGATTACGATTACTGATTATGATTACCCCATGTCTGCCTCTTACCCATATCTATACACATGTAACGTTTGATAAAGATCTCTGAAATATTTTTTGAGTTATCTAGCTCTAAAGGCTTTTCTTCACCGGTAGAAATTGATAATTTGAATAATCACCATCCCATAAAAAAGGGCTCATGTGCGTCTGTATCTAAGGGGCTTTATTTTACTCTGGCATTGTCCAATAATTAGTGACTTAATCTAATAACAAGTAAAACTATAATACTGAATAATCAACATAATAAGGGTCCCAAAATAAAGGACATTTGTACGTCTGTATCTAAGGGGCTTTATTATACTCTGGCATTGTCCAATGATTAGGGGCTTAATCTAATAACAAGTAAGACTGTCATACTGAATAATCAACATACTAAGGGTCCAAGAATTAAGGGCTTTTGTGTGTCTGCATGTATCTAATAGGCTTAATTATACCATGGTATTGTCTTATAATAAGGGGCTTTATCTTATAACAAGTAAGACCGTCATACTTAATAATCAATATACACAGGGTCTTAGAATTAAATGCTTTTGTGTGTCTGCGTGTATATAAGGGGCTTTATTATACCCTGGTTTTGTCTAATAATTAGGGGCTTAATCTGATAACTAGTAAAACTATCACACTGAATAATCAAAATTCTAAGTGTCCAAGAATTAAGGTCTTTTGTGCGTATGAATCTGAAGGGCTTTATTATACCCTGGCACTGTCCAATAATTAGGGGCGTAATCTAATATCAAGTAAGACAATCATACTGAATAATCAACATAATAAGGGTCCAATAATAAACGGCCCTTGTGTGTTTGCATACAGCTAAGGGGCTTTATAATCATGGTATTGTCTAATAATTAGGGGCTTAATCTAATAACAAGTAAAACTAACATACTGAATAATCAACACACAAAGGGTCCCATAATAAAAGACTTTTGTAGCCCTGTATCTAAGGGGCTTTATTATACTCTGACATTGTCCAATGATTAGGGGCTCAATCTAATAACAAGTAAAACTGACATACCGAATAATCAACATACTTAGGGTCCAAGAGTTAAGGGCTCTTCTGTGTCTGCATGTATCTATGGGGCTTAATTTTACATTGGTATTGTCTAAAATCTAGAGGCTTAAATTAAACAAGTTTTATGAGGACAACAGAGCTCGCCTGTACATTGCTTTAAGAAAATCGTCGACCTTTTATCCAGAAATTATATGTGGGTTCCTAACCACATATACAAGTTTGTTCATATATCCCTATACTTTAACCTGAGCTTGGTTGGGATCTGTACTAAGAGCTGATTACTAGTTCAGAAAAAATATGGAGAAAGTTTTAAAAGTTGAGCTCACAAAAAGTTGCTGTACATCAGTCTACCATGTTCAATCAAAATATCTTCGTCAGCAAATGGAGGAAAAAGCCTAACAAAAACCCTTTAACCAGACTTGTTCATGAAGAACTGGGCCTGTGGCCAGCCACCTTGACCCTTTGATCCCTAAATTAGATGGGGGATTCCTAATCCTCTACCTCTTTGCAAGACATATGTGAACTATAAAACTATAAGAAGAGCACCACAAAGGTGCATAATACTCCTGTCACGAATCTGGTGACCTCTGACCTCATTAAATATGTGTTGGTTTTGTTGGAAATCTTATTTAGGCAAGATATTTTATTGATTAATAGTTCTATTGAGTTTGATCAACATTTTAATATTCTTTGCAAGTTATCATGGCGAAACCACCAAGTGGCCTGTACAAAGCAGCATGGTAACCTCTGACCTCATTAAATATGCTTGAAATCTGCTGAGTTTTAATGAGTTGAGGAACTGTATTGGTAAATATGTATACAGAGTTAAATGAAAATCCACAGGATTTTTGTTCAGTCACCAGGGTGCCTCCAATGTGCGATGATCTCTGACCTCCTGAAATATGTGAGGAATTCGCTGGAACTTGAAAGAATTCTCTGCGGCAGCTGTGGAGAAAACAACGGAACAACCGTGCCTAAACCATAGTTTCCACCAACTGTGCTCTTTCATGTGATATTCATGATTTATAAATTATACATTTACATGTACTGACACATTTATTGTATACAATACTACATGCTTCGTCAACAGATAATGCCACAGTAAAAAATAAAAGAAAAGACTTCAGGTTGGAGTATTATTTTTCCGAATGTCCCAAATCTAGGTACTGATGGTAAATTTGCTCCTCTGAGTTATGCTGGGGCAGGTTGAGGATAGACTGGTACCCTGCTCTATTACACCCTAACCAAATCTATGATTGGCTTAGAGCAAAAGGGCCATTATGAAGCTCTGTACAAAAAGACATTGTCGCATACTTATATAGTAGTGTGACCAATGACTGGAATTTGGCAAAGCTCAGTAGCTGGCATATTGGGACCTTATAAATTAAGCAGGGTCATATGGACCAAGCATAGTCACGTGACATAGAACTGTGGTACTAATTTACTCATCGCTTTACGGCTATTGTAAAAAAGTCAGGTAATTAATTTGATGATTATATTATCCGTGTGTTTAAGTTCCCACCCAAAAGAGCCCCCAAGTACTGAAGATGTGCATCCAAAATCCATGTGTTTAAGTACCAAAAAAAGCCCACAAATAATGTATATGTGTTTAGGTAGCCAAAAAAAGCTCCCAAGTTCTGAAGGTGTGTCATGTTAAAAAAATAAAGAACTGAAGATGTGTTTGTGTAAAAAACCTCAAGTAATGAAGAAAGGTTTTTGTGAAAAAAGCCCATAATGACTGAGATGTATTTATGTCCAAAATAAAAAGCCCCCAAGTTCTGAAGATTTGTTTTTTAAAAAAAAAGACCCCAAGTACTGAAGATATATTTATGTCCAAAATAAAAAACCCCGAAGTACGGAAAATGTGTTTATGTCCGAAAACAAAAGCCCCCAAGTACTGAAGGTGTTTATGTCCAAAAACAAAAGCCCCCAAGTACTGATGATGTGTTTATGTCCAAAAACAAAAGCCCCCAAGTACTGAAGTTGTGTTTATGTCCAAAAACAAAAGCCTTCAATACTGAAGATGTGTTTATGTCCAAAAACAAAAGCCATCATGTACTGAAGATGTCTTTATGTCCAAAAACAAAGGCCACCAAGTACTGAAGATGTCTTTATGTCCAAAAACAAAAGCCCCCAAGTACTGAAGTTGTGTTTTTGTCCAAAATCTAAAGCCCCCAAGTACTGAAGATGTGTTTTTGTCGAAAAACAAAAGCCCCCAAGTACTGAAAATGTTTTCACGTACCAAAATGAGCCCCTAAGGACAGAAGACGAGTTTGTCAACTAATTACCATAAGACACACCAGGGGGCATAACTGCACAATGTGGCATTCCAAAAATATGGACAACGGACAAAAAAGTGAAGTCCGTTCCCTAGGGAGTAATTTAAGATAGGTGTTCAAAAGACAGGAAAACCCCTCAAGTATCGTTTGAACACACTTCTGAAAATACTTAGGGGCTTAAGCCCCTAATTCAGAATAAATCCCTAGGTTAAGGATGGACAAATAATATAGCCTATGTGCATGCCTATGTGCCCGGCCCAGCCGGACGGCCGGTCGAACAGACGGGAGGACGATGGACAAAGACCCATCGCTATAGCCCAGCATGACTGAAAGTCAGCTGAGCTAAAATTGTTTAATGTTTGTTGATTTTTTTCAAAAGACACATAATGCATCTAAATGTATTTAAGTTGGAAAGAAGTAGTCTTAAATGATTTGTAATTTGCACTGTATTGGAGAACAACATATTTCTTTGTTGAAATGCATTCTATGTTTAAAAAACGACAACGTTTTGGTCTCCCTAAATAACTGAATTAAGTACCCTGTGTTAATTTTTAACACACACACACACACATATATATATATATGACTCACATCTAATACTGGCAAGGTAATTTGGAGGGTTTGAATAAAAGAAATATTTTGTAATATGCACCGTTCGGTGAACAATAGATTTGATTTTTTAAAATTAAATAATTCTATATTTAAAATTATAACATTTAAAAAAAATTAATACACCTAACATATATCAAACTGGGTGTTACTGTTAGAGAAAAAAGGTATAAATGCATGACATATCTACCTACTTACATCACAGGCTGCAGTATAAGACTTCAATTTTTGAGTCAAAGCCAGGTAAATATCAAATTCCTTGTGCTCCTCTGTATCTGGAACTTACTGCAACTGAACAAATTGCATATATAATGCCAATAAATGTATGTTATGAGATTTGGAAAATCAGAACAGTTTGTTCTCGGTAAAATTAGATTTGATCCTATTCTTGCATAAGAAGTTTTAATGAGATTGATAAAAGAGTAAGAAATACCTTGCTCATCAAATTGAGATGAATAAACAAAAGAAAATATACTAAATACCTTAAAAAATTCATAACCCTCATGCTAGAAAAACTTGTGCTGCTGTGAAATTCTTTGCTGTTTAATATATACCCATAAACAGCCCCCCCCCCTTTCCAAGATTTATCAGATACATGCAAGATTCTTGCATATCTAATTTAAAAGAATCGGGACATCCTATTCTTATGTTTCATTTCTAAAAATGCCATTAAGTAGGAGACTCAAGGCTGTCCTCTGGCTATTAAATTGCCATGATCTAACCAGATTTCAACATACAGGGGTGGGGGCACTGTTTGTCTATGACTGAGGTTCAAACTGGGATAGCCCAATCATTAAGCTTAAACCATTAGGTACCTTCTGCTACCCTTTAATTTGTAAGAATCAAGAGCAGTATAGTTCATGATTCTTAGGAATATCTGGCATATATGTATGTACTCTTATGTACCAATAAATTTTACCCGTGTTTTATACCTATTATATGTTAATTATATAAACATCCTTCCCTGCATGAAGAAAGCTGACAAATTTTTTTAAGGTAAAACAAGTAATTGTTAAAACTAGGGACCCATGGTTCTCGACGCTCAGCTGAATTTGTCTATAAGGATATTTTTTAAAAGAAATTTTTCCAGAATGACAGTCCTGTGACCTTAACCAATGACCTTGTGACCAAAAAATCTTAGAACTTATCACCCTTGAACTTGCAGCATTTAGATTATTGTAACAATATTTTAAAAAGTGACCTTGACCTCTGAACAGGTAACCTCAAAATCTACAGATTTCCTCACTTTGGGCAAGTAAGCCATGTATGAAAGATGGAAAGTTTGGGATAAAGGTTTGATTTACTGTGCATCCACAATCTTTTTAAAGATGTGGCTCCTGTGAACTTCAACTTTGATCTCTGGACCCAGAAAATCAAAATTAATTTACTTAAGTGGTGGGTCATTAATAAATCAAGTTGAAAGCCAATCTGTCTATCCAAAGCAGAATTATCATCCATAATCTAATTTGCGAATGGATGGGCCCTGTTGCCTTGACCTTTGCCCTATGACCCCAAAATCATATAAAATCTTCCCCTATTGGCAGGTTAGCAATATCTTGAAAATGGAAGGTTTGTGATGAAAAGTTTGGCTTGAAATGCATACACATTCTTTTTAAAGAATGGGTCCTGTGATCTTGACCTTTGACTGTTGGACCCCAAAATCGACACGGTTCTTACTTTAGTGGTGAGCCATATGTAAGTTAAGTTTGAAACCAATATGTCAAACTTAACTGGAGTTATCATCTAGAAACTAATTTGTGAACAGATGGCCCCTGTGACCTTGACCTTTATCCTTGTGACCCCAAATTCATTTATGCTCTTCCCATATTGGAAAGTCAGCTAAATGCGCAAGATGGAAAGTTTGTGATGAAAAACTTGGCTTAAAATGCAGCCATAATCTTTTTAATTAAGGAAGTCCTGTGACCTTGACCTTTGACCTCACGACCCAAAAATCATATAGTTTCTTGCTTTAGCTGTGGGCCATATTTAAGTCAAGTTTGAAATAAATGTGTCAATCCAACCTGGAGTTGTCATCTGGAAACAAATTTGTGTGGATGGACGGATGGACAGACAGACAACTAGACAAACAGACAGACTGACAGGGTGATTAGTTTAGGGCATCCACTTTTGATCAATAAACACACCAGGTTTTGGGACACTAGATGTTATAACAGCTGAGAAACTCAAAATTAGAAAAAAATTCGTTAAAATAACAAAAATACAAAACTAGTCATGGTCAATATTCAAGGCAAGATTCATGACAATCCATGCATTAATTATCAAGATACTGGAATATTTTAGCTCAGCTGAGTATAAGTCATCTGAGCTATAGTTGTGGTCCATTGTCCGTCGACCGTCCGTCTGTCCGGCCGTCCGTCTATCCGTCGTGCCGTCCGGCCGTCCGTCCGTCCGTCCGTACGTCCGTCCGTCCGTCCGGATGTCCGTCCGTAAGACTGGCACGTTTCGACACCATTGGACCTACGAATCTGAAATTCGCCAAACAGTTAGATGTCCCCAAAATCTCCTACCATGCCGAAAATTGGGTCAATAGGACTTCGTTGATTTGAGATATTAAGGAAAAACCTCAATTTTTTATTAGAAATCTATTTTCACACTTCAGGACTGCCTAATATCAAAACCACTCATCTGGTTTTCTTCATATTTACCATAAAAATTCCTATATATAGTTCCTATATACATGCCAGAAATTAAGTCAGTATTATTTAATTTAAAAAAGTTATTGGCCCAAACATAATGGACTTTGTAAAAAAATCAGGAAAGATATTTGGTCACTTAAGACCAAAAGTGTTAAAGGTAGGGACTTTTTTCAGTAATACAACTTTAATTGATCAAAATTTAATTGTATACAAAAAATTAGATCAGAATCTGTTAAATTTTTTTAAATATTGGCAAAAATATAAAATTGGTACTTTAAATTTTGCCCAAGTTTGACCATGGCACTTTTTTCCTGTAAGTACTGCGGAGTTAATTTTCACAGCATGTTTTTGTTAGCATTTTGTCTGTTAACACCAAAAATTTGAAACCAGTTGATTAAAAACTGTAGATTTTATTCAAGTTTTCAAGCACCATGTCACATATTGTTTACATCAAGCTAGTGTTATGCAGTTTGCTAGAGCTCAGCTCCCCAGCTTCAGCTCTAAGTTCCTTAAATTTGGCATACAGTTAGATGTCTCCAAAATCCCCTAACATGCCAAGAATTTGATCACTTGGACTTAATTCCTTCGAAATATTAATGAAAAACTTCATTTTTCCATTAAAAACCCATTGTTACACTTCAAGACTGCCTAATATCAAAACCACTGATCTGACTTTGATCATATATAATATACATATTTTTCTATACATTCGCTATGCACATGCCAGAAATGATGTCAGTATTGCGTAACTGTTTTAAGTTATGGGCCCAAACATAATGCACTTTTTAAAAATCAAGAAATATATTTACTCCCTTAACAAGAGGATTGCTGAAGCTAGAGATTTTTTGTCAGGGATGTAACATTATTTAATCAAGATTCAATTGAATACCAAAAATTAGTTTTATTAGTTTATTAGTATAAATATAAAATTAGTACCTTAAATTTTGCCCAAATTTGACCATGGCACGTTTGTTTCCTGAGAGCACTGTTGATATAATTTTCATATCATGCACACATAAGGATTTCATCTTTGTAGTTTAGAAAGCTGAAAGAAATTGGCCAAATATTGTAGCTTTTATTAATGTTTTTATGAGACCATGTCAGACCCAGGCTCAATCCAGCCCCTCTTCAGTCACCTGTATGTTGACCTTGTTGACCTTTCATCAGATTATGGATGCTTGAGCGAAGCATACACTGGGGCAGCCAGGCAGCTAATGCCCAGCCACAGTTGATCCAGGTGTCCAACCCAACTCATCTAGTAGTTGTTTTGAAAAACAACATAACAATAAACAATAAATTAATAATTTTGTATTGTTTTTTTATAACAAATTAAATAAAAATTAACAGGAAGGAATTTGTTAGTTGATGAGTATCAGAAAATTAACTTGCAGTTACTGATGATGTAAGAATCTTGTATGGATGGATAGAATGTCAATGTCAATGTTATTCCAAATAACACCATGCAGTCATCTATGGTATTTTTCAGTTAAATTATTATTAAATATTTAAAGAATATATTCTATAATATTATTTCAATAATCATTTCAGGTATATTTCATTTTAAAAAATCATATGATTTTCTAACTATTTTTTAAATAAAAATAATATTGGCACAATATTTGTTTTTAAATTTTAATAAATAGTTAAACTCTTTTATTATATGCGCTGCTTATAAGTTATATGGCCAAGACAAAATCTGTGTGACAATAGCACTCCATTTGTTAATAAAATAAATGAAATCAATCCTCTTCCCTGTCTCCAAAGATACTATCAAAATCATACATAAGTTTAACACCAACAACTCATAATAAAACTTATATTTATTACCACACAAAACCAGCATGTGCCTCTTTCCCTAATCATATTTTTTATCACATATAACAGCTGAGCGCCGTGACCCATGGGTTCTTTGTTATTATTCTGGGGGGTACTTTCAAGCCCCGTAGCTCGGAGAATATAGGTCGTAGTGACCAAATTTCAGGTTTGCAAGAAGCTTTTTTATTGACCTCTCTGGATATTCACTTAAACGTTTATAGAACCAGCAGTTACGATTTGTGCCCTAACAACCGGACGACCGGACGCAGGACGGACGACGGACAAAGCGCCATTCCTATGTATACGTCAGTTGACTTTGAGTCAGCTGAGCTAAAAGGCTATATTTGTTCCTATTTTTTACCTCTTCATCAGACTCCCCTGCCTCAGATGTCAAACAGATCAGCTAGTTCTGGTAGCAGTTCACTGCATGTTGCACTTGTGTCCCAGAATTCAACCAAACTCTCGAACTCAGTTATTTTCTGGAGAAAATGTAAAGCGCACCATTATATGTAATCAACTGGCAGATTGATGCCATGAAGTTCATATAGGTAAATAAACAAAGAACACGTTTCAAGAGATCCAGGTGTATTTTGAACATATTACAATTCACTTATATACAGTTAAAGAAAATCTACAATTTTATACTCTAACAGGACAGCAGATTATTATATTATATATAGAGATGTTGAAGAGTTGTCATATAAATATTAAATAAACATGAACACATGTGTTTAACCTGATGTATATGATGAATGTATCTGACGCAGGTTATCTGACGTATAACATGGGAAGGACGGTTCAATATAAATAAACATATGAAACTCAGCTATAAGCTCTCTAATAAACTAAAAACCTAAACGGCTAATATATACTTGAATATGACTAATGGGATAAAATGATATAATGCTATTTTAAAAATTTGCTGTATCCTGTATTAAGTAATCATAGTAACTGAATATCTATATAGTCTGGTTCACCATCTGCTGTCCACCTGTTTTTTGTAGATGATTTTCTTAAAAGTTTATATTTTTTTCAATAATTTCCAAGAAAACAACATATGGAAGTGACAACGTAATATGACAAATAAGAATTTTACAATAAATCCCCCGTTTATGTGACACAACATTTTAGTCTCTTCACCATGATATGGCAGATTTCATGTGTCCCTCCATAAGAAGCCATCTTTGTTTTAGCTGGTTATATTTTTTAGAATATTAACATGAGATCATCCAATCAGCAGCTGTCAGTTGAAGCTGTTTTTGCATTTGACCAATGACCTTGACCGCCATAAGTGGGTCTGATATGTTGTAAAATGTAGACTGATTTCTCATATTTTCAAATAATTCTGTTTCTTAAATAAGGTGTAAGGTAAGTATTCATTTACTATGTTGATTTTTAATCGGTTCAGACAAATGTAAAGAAATATGCAATTATCTGTAAAACTGTACTCTCTTAACCCAGCCCGTATGTCTCAGTAATTCTACCTTATGAAAGGAAGTTTTTGCCTTCTTTATATTTTCCTATTATTACTAAGCTACGCTATTCAAAGTTTCATTTTAATTAATTATAATAATCAAGAATTAAACCACAGTCCAGGACATCAACTTGCTCGCCCTCATGAATACTCCCGCCTATCAGTTTAACTTCACCACCAGCAAGAACTTTCATTTTATAACAATTAGGACGACTGCCGACATGCTTACAGGTTTCACAGGCCCGCCAGAAAAATTTCAGGCCCTTATTATTTTTTCGAAAAAAAAAAATTAATTGAAAGCTTTTTACATAATTACTAATGCGGCAGCGGCATCTGGCATCAGTTAAAAAGATTATTTCTAAGAGAATCTCGCAAAATTGGCATAGACCTGGAGAATTATGGAACATTTTAACGCCATATCGCCCATATTTTGCAATGAACATCTCGTTAGAAAACTCTCCGCTAATTCTGCAGCTCCCTGCCAGTTCATGGAGGTTTAATAAGTCCTCCGTTCTCTTATCTACCGTGTCATACTCGGTTAGATACGGAGGTTATTTGGAAAACAGACTCATTATAAATATGAAGCGAGGTATGTTGTAAATAATGGAAGAATAATTTTTTTACAATAACATAAAGACATTCTGGAAAAAAAAAACCATCATGTGTATGATGTAATCGATAGTTGCCTCTGGTAATCGAGCGCTTGAAGTGGCAGCAAACCGACTAACTTTCGAAAAAAAAACTCGATGATCGGCCCACCACTTGTATCTATATATATATATATATATATATATATATATATATATATATATATATATATATATATATATATATATATATATATATATATATATATATATATGAACAATGCACGGATCTCAGAAAATGTTATGTGTGTGAATGATTCATAAATACATTACCCTAAAACTTTCTTTATTCTGGCCCATAGACATACTACGAAGCAATTAAGTCATATGACAAAACAGGAGATCATATACAAGTCGAAAATTGACACTTACTTTTGCAAATATAACCATGCACCACCAAGTTGCTGTACGTAAGAGGTCTGTACAGAATGGAGTACTGTGGCAACTGCTGCTTCAAAAATTGCTGACCGCTTTTTTTCTGGGTTTTTCAAAGTCGCATCACAGGTGCATTGTGGGAAAAATGAAACCTTCAACAGCGCTCCACAAGTTTAGCATCGTGACAGGCTTATATGTCTTAGTGTTTAGCTCGTGTGTGGAGCCTCGTAATGAACCTGTCTTATGATCATATAATGATGATGCTAAACACTTTGCTAAACGTGTCACGTTGCTAAACATGTTAAGCATAATGACACCTATTCTTCTGTAACAAAACATGGAACTGTTAACATGTTTGGCTTTAAAACACATTTCTAAACGTGTTTAGGGGTTTCACGTGCTTACAATGTGTGTAAATGCTCCACATTGTGTTTACAGTGTAGCGGGGAGAGTTTGGGGGCAAGGGGACGTAAATCGGCAAAATTAAGAAGAGAATCCCGCGTTTTTACTAAACGCCAATATCCTAAAATCATAATAGAATCTAACCGTCAAAATTGACGTCCAGTTACGAATTTAACCGTATGTTGGCCGAACGCACCCCCTGTTTTCGATTTTATAAAATCATAATATATACGCGTAATAACGAAAAGTAGCGCTCAGGGTATTTTTAAGGTCACTTTTTCACTACAAAAACGTAATAAGGCGTGCCCCCGGTCAACATCGAATGGGTCCTACGTCTAGTAAAGTAATTCATGACTGAATAAATTTGTCACACTGACTATAAATATGTAACAATTAATAGTAGTGTGTACATATACCTTTCAGTAAAAAATAAATAAAACTCTGTGCTCTCCCATGTGTTTATTTATAATATTAATATAATATTAATATTATAAGTTAATTATGAACGATAATATGATAAAGTAAAATATGATTATTACAGAAATATACCAATATTAATAGCTGATACCATGCAGAGCCAATTACATGGTGTATATAACTGATACCAGGCAGAGCCATGCAGTTACATGGTGTATATAGCCTTGATATGAGTGATCGATGAAATGAATTATTTACTACGTGGGCATTAAAGTGGGTTTTCAGTCTGTGACTACGTGAGCATTAAGGTGGGTTTTCAGTCTGTGACTACGTGAGCATTAAAGTGGGAAATCAGTCTTGACTACGTGAGCATTAAGGTGGGTTTTCAGTCTGTGACTACGTGAGCATTAAGATGGGTTTTCAGTCTGTGACTACGTGAGCATTAAAGTGGGTTTTCCGTCTCAGACTACGTGAGCATTAAGGACGGTTTTCAGTCTGTGACTTGAGCAAAACTTTATAATTTAAAACTGCAGAAATGAACTTTTTCAGTCTGTGACTACGTGAGCATTAAAGTGGGTTTTCAGTCTGTGACTACGTGAGCATTAAGGTGGGTTTTCAGTCTGTGACTACGTGAGCATTAAAGTGGGTTTTCAGTCTATGACTACGTGAGCATTAAGGTGGGTTTTCAGTCTGTGACTACGTGAGCATTAAAGTGGGTTTTCCGTCTCAGACTACGTGAGCATTAAGGTGGGTTTTCAGTCTGTGACTTGAGCAAAACTTTATAATTTAAAACTGCAGAAATGAACATTTACAGCTATAGTTTCATTAACAACTGCACTAACTCAGTTGCACGTTTAAAAATATATACGCTGGCAGCGCTGCACTTTGCGTCTCCCATGTTTCAGAGTGCTAATTAATACTATATGGTGCAAAACTAGTTTCGGCGAAACCACTCGATAATTATACATTGGGCGATATTGGGCCTATTAACTGAATCTGTTGATGCCTTTTAGCAAGATTGCAATAACTGAGTCGTTTGAAGTTTTTGAATTCAATATTCCCTACTTAAGCCCTGTAGGCATATAGCAAAATATGAGACGCCAAAGCCCCCCCCCCCCCCCCAATAATATGATGGAAAACCGTAAGGAGTTTATTCCTCGATGTACAGTTAGTATATTTTCATGTAAATGACTGTAATAGACTACACCCTCCCCATATCAACCCCATAAGTGCGTACACACACACACATATATTAGAGCTGTATTAATATATCGATACATATCAGTATGGTCACCGATAATTTTGCACGCTGTATCATGGTATCGAAGAAACACAAATACTGCGACCAAATACAGATAAAACTAATATTTATTTTGTTTTGTTGGCCTTTTGCTCAAATATATTGATGCGATACGGATGTATGTACACTTGTCGGTGCTTCCACGTGTGAGCGATAAGTGACGGATATTGCGAACATGTTATAATCATTTATTTTATCTCCGGCTGTTTAAAATGTAAGCGAAGCAATAGGCGATACTGGTGATCAACGCCTTGGGTAAAATCAAATAGTTTACGAGTAAATGTGAAATGTACAGCTAGGGAAATGTGATTTTGGGGAATCACATTCCCAGAAAAATACGAAAAACTGTATATAAGTATAGTACATATATATCATATATATTTATATATATCATTAATATTATTATATATTCTACATGTATGTATGAAAATATACACCGGTCTTTCTTTGTTAAGTTTTAATCACCAAAGAAAAATAAGCGTATAGTCAATACGTAAATCGGGTATCGCTTTAAACGTATCGCAATATGTTTAACTCCTGAATAGGCTGACCGATACCCAGCCCTAATATATATGTGTGTGTGTGTGTGTGTGTGTGTGTCTACAATTGCACCCCCCCCCCCAATGAATATTTAGCTTCGCCGCTAATGGACACATATCCTCTATGTCCATGTCGTTTGATGGATATGTTAAAGGACAGAAATACAGTATAATTTCATCATAATTGCAATATATCTGGCCAGTCTCAATTAATAATGCTCGAAATGCCCAGACATGCATGGGTCTATTAATTTTGACATTTTTCATTAGGCCCCTAAATTTTATTAATTAATTTAAGATATTATTTGTCAATTAAAACCCAAACCTTCCACTTATTTATACAAGGCGAAACCATTTATACAAGGCGAAACAAAACAGAACCAGTTTAGGCCTACTTGGAACCGACATTGGTTCGGTATTTTCGAATGGGGCCTTAATATTAGTTCCTATATCCCCCCCCCTTCGGTCTTCGTGTAAACACACTGAACGTATCCGTATCCGGATTGCTCAAGTGGAAACAAAAGTGGGTTGCAATTGTAAAAAGGGCGTTCATTCCAGAACTGATATGCTCTGAGGAGCTCAAAATTATTAAAAAATCACAGGCGCTTGAATCGCTATTTGTGTTGATATTGGCTTAAATAGTGTTCAATTTACCTTAACAACAATCCCCTACCGTTTAATGAGCTGTAAACCATGTTATATTGTTTGCCGGTACTTGTTTATATAATAGATACACAAGGCCGGCATCCAAGTCTGCGGACGATTCTGTATCCATTAAGCGACAAACAGACAGATTAATCCTAGATTACTATTTCCATCATTATCAACCAATCAGGTGTTAGGTTCCAGTGGGGAATCCTTACTGCTGACCAAGATACATTGGGATTTCCTTGTTTGGGGTAACAGCTGCTTAATGGATGCAGACTCGTTACAAATAAGAGCTCATTACAAGTGGTACACTGTGTGTATTGGAATTGTTGATGCTTTTATAGAAAGAAGAACTGGCGATTTAACAACTGTAAGTTTCTTCCCTCGAAAATCTTTGAAATATTTGGGAACTTCAATTGATTTCTTGTGTTTCTACCCGTCCGCAGACTTGGATGCCGGCCTTGTGTATTTATTAAATAAACAAGTACCGGCAAGCGATATATCATGGTTTAAAGTTCATTAAATGGCAGGGGATTGCTGTTAAGCTAAATTGAACACTATTTAAGCCAATATCAACACAAATAGCGATTCAAGCGCCTGTGTAAAAAATTTAGTCTACGATTTCTGCTATATGTTAACAACCCCCCCCCCCCCACACACACACACACACGCGCGCGCGTGCACACCTTTTATGCACACGCGCGCGGTGACCTTTATCTACCATTTCGCGTGGTTGCCTAACAACTAGCTGCACTGGGAAGGAAATCCACTCTTGATAAAGCTTTGATGCAGGTCATGTCGTACCAAGACCATGTTTACACGGGGTTTATGTAAACAAGATTGCATGGTCCATTAGGCATTACGTATACATACAATTTGAACCGTATCATCTATTTACTCCAGTGGTCTAATACGCTAAATATGGCAATCTGAGGAGTGGTTTGACCAACACCCGCTGTGGTTAAAGGTCAGCCTGTATGACAAAGTCAACACTCGACGGTCACGCGATACTCCACAACTCGCCATTCAAGATTCCTAATGTTTTGGCACCACCCGGGTTCTGGCGTGGCCCGGCATGTGATTGGTTAACCGGATCATCCCACCAGGCGATGGGACGATATGGGGTGGCGTGCTCACATACTAACCCCAACACTGGCGTGCCGTTCATTGTTTACGTGTAACACGCACGGCAAGTGGCTCATACCACCAACGTCCACTCCACAACCACCAACGCTTTGAGACCGCATCATCAAGGCTAGCCAAAAGTTACCTCGCTAAAGTCTGCCGCACCAACTTTTTTCAAGTTTGCTGACACGAACACAGTCATAACGGTCGTTTTAAAAGGAAACCGGCTTAGGAGCAAAATCTAAAGATAACCGAGTAAAAGTTTCTTTATATTATATATATACGACCGTCAGCAATCAGCCCGAGGACCGGAGGTTGTGGGGACGGCTGATCGACGTAGACACGACGTCCGCCATGTGGTCAAACGTCATGTTGCTGTTGGCTACGTTTCTCGGGATCTTTCTGTCCACGTCGCTCGCTGGCCGGAGTTCACGGCATGGCCAGGACGGCACTAGGGTGGTCAGATACGACAACTTCGACGGTAAGGTTACAGCAAGACAATCTTATCAAGTTCTACTTACGATTAGCAGTTTCAAGACTGTAGAAAGCCTGTATGGCAAATATAAGTTATTAATTATTTAATATCTTCAAACCAATACAGCAGTAAGAGAGCTCTAGGCAGTATTATAATATTTATATGCGGAGTAAGTAACCAGCCGCTACATAAAGGCATTAAAGCGAAGATACCGTTTGTCTCATTCCAAGACGCTTTAAGTATTCCGATTCGCTACGAATTCAGTGTAGGTACCGCAACAACGATTCCGTTAGTCCTAACCAGTTAAATCCCGTGCTCTCTTCCTGCGTTACGCTGTGAGAGGGCTGTAGAATAGAATTAGAAGAACCTTTGTCTTCGGGGAAAAGTACATTCTACTTGGCGATAGAATAATGATATCACGATAAAAAGTGTCATATTTGTAATAGAGATATTTTACTCGAATGTGTACATACAACTTACCACTTTGAAAGTCTTTTCCACTTTAAATACTAGTAGGCCTATTGATTCGGAGGGAATTGCTCTGAGGGGTCTGTAACCCGTGACAAAAATGGTCTGTGCTAGGTAGACTGTATTCCTGTGGGCAGCCTCATGGGGCCGGCACCCACCCACCAGGGTAAACTTGTTACCAAGCATCAACGGCCAGCGTAACTGCATATACATGCGGCGTACGTATTCAAGATCCTAGATGCCGCCGCACAAAAAGCCACAGGAAAACGCGAGAAAAAAATTGTATAGGCCTAAAATTAAATATTGTGTTTATGACAGAAAAAAATTCTGTAATTTGGGGTAGAAATAGTAATTTATTCGAATTACAAAATAATTTAGCGAAACATTGTGTTTAAGAATGAAAACAGGACTCGCTTTTTAAACTGCTTGAAATGGGAAACCATGACCTGTGTGACCTTTGCTCACAGAGCCATACCGCTGGCAGTTGAAAAAAAAGTAAGGCCAAAAAACGTTAATTATATGTTTTTCAGGCACTTTTTTCGGAAAATGATGCGGGTGGGCGGCTTTATATTTTTTATCGTGTAAATAGCGTGTAATATCATTATTTCTCATTCACTGGCATAGAAATGACAACCAGTGGTTAAAATATGAACCCCGGAACACGCGGGCCCCGCCGAAGATCATTACATGGGGATTCCCCATCGATATGCAAGATGGTCATGCTTGTTAAAACAAGACCCGAGATCGTTTTCATAAAGAAATAAAACAGAAATTTCTTCAAGTCATATATAATCTTTGTTGATATTTCTTATTTAATTTTTTAACTGCAAAATAAGTTCACGGACGGACGACGGACCACGACTATAGTTCAGATAACTTCTGGTCAGCTGAGCTAAAAATTACCAAAATGCGTTCAATGTTAAACCGTTAATCGTGAGAAAGACCAACCCCTTAGTCCTCATTCAACGTTAATGTGATATGACATTTCACTAATATTGGTTTATTTTGAATGCACCTTCAAACAAAATGTTCATTTTATTACCTAATTCATGGAATGCCTCGGAAACTACTATGCTGATTGATATTAATCATCTCAGATATTCAGACGAAATTTGAGGGCTAATTTATTCGGTTATATGAAGGCTAGCGAGTTCGCATCTTGACCCCAGTGGATGCTTCTTCAACTGTGTAGCTTTCGGACGAGTCAATGTGTATGCAGGTCGCGGATTTCTAATTTTAACGGAGAAATACATGGATCCAGGCCACGTGACGAGCACGGTATGCTGCTGCTGTTGGAGGATCATTTGCACTTGCTGCTCTATAGCCTGTGGTGTCATCCAGCTGCTGATAATATTACAGCCTGTAGGTTCACTGTTGTGGTCGTTAACCGCAGGCAGTTTCCGGTGTTGTATCCTGCTTTGGAGGACCCTTTATTAAGGTGTTAATCACTGACAGGTGCCCTGCAGGCCACGATGGGCTGTACCTAGCCAGGTGCATCTCTGCACGGGGGGGGGGGGGGGGGGGGGGGGTCCGCACGTGGGGATTCATGGGAGGGGGGGGGGGGGGGTCCGCACGTGGGGATTCATGGGGGGGGGGGGGCATTTAGTATAATTAAGTCGCATGAGGAGTTCCTCGAAAAGGAGAACAAATTTGGCCCTTTTTAGCTCAGCTGACTATAAGTCATCTGAGCTAAAGTCGTGGTCCTTTGTCCGTCGGCTGTCCGTCCGTCTAACTGGCCCGTTTTGAAACCGTAAGACCTAGGAATCCAAAATTCGGCATAATGTTAGATGTCTTCAAGATCCCCTACCAAGCCGAAAACTGGGTCTTTGCGACTTCTTTCCTTTGAGAAATTAAGGAAAAACCTCATTTTTTTAAATTAAAAACCTAGGCCTAAAAAAAAGGTCTTTGTTTCCGATTACATGCCAGAGAAAAATAGGGTAGGTAGGTCGGGAATTTTTTTTTTAATATTTTTTTTATTCAGTTAATGTGACATATTTTCAGAATAAAATGGTAAATCGAATTATGTTAATGCATATCTGTGCCAATCCATGTACAGTATGATCAAATATCGACCCATTGGAACCATTTTCCTTTGGAGAAATAGGTGTTTGTTCAATCTCTTATAAGAAGTGAAGCGAAGTAACTTTCAATGAATGATCAGCTGGTCGCTGACAAATAATTAAAGTTGGCGATCAGACAGGTTTACCTTCTTAGCTAACATGAGCGGCCGGCCATTCATTCGCCCTTAGAAATTGCGAAATGACACTGTTGAACCATGATGTAGTACGCACGCATTAAGTTGGGGGAAAATAAAGTGATCATATCATCGGTATATTTGTTTAAAATAAGAAATGTACATCGGCAATCCGCCGGTGTCAAATTGGACATCGCAGTTATGAATATGCTCTTATCATTTACCGCCGTTATATAAAAGAATATCGCCAAAAATGAATGATCACCACGTGTGACCGCCAAATTTGCGTTTAACTTTTCGTTACATGACCGGCCAACGTTCATTAAATCGTTCGTTTTTACTCCTGCCAGCGCCCGAGCGCAGGTTGGGTGATCATTGACAGAACAAATACGGGTACATATGTACCCGAATAGGTAACCACGGTTACATGCAGTGACGAAACGTCATGTCATTGGTTCATTTCAACTCATTTGCATAGCCGAAGACGGCACTGAATTCCGAATATTGCCGACTAGCGACCGTGCATACAAGCGGGCCATTAATGAAGCCTTACGGAAGATGCAAATTTTCGGGGCTTAGGGCAAATTTGAACCATCTCGAATCAGTTCTCAGACGGGTCACGGCTATCAGACATTCGCGGAGGAGGCCACGTTCATAGCTTGAAAGAAGCTGCTTATTTCTCCAGTGGAACACTTTTGATATTTATCTGCTTCCTATAAATTAAAACAGAACTAACTTTACGTTCTAAGCTGACGAACCCGCTTATGAAAATGACCTTCCACACGCCGTTTTCGCGGGTATATTTGAACTGTCAATGACGATCTCAGAACATCGTAGTTTGTATCTGTATGACAGATTAAAGTTGTCGACATTTAGTCGTACTTCACCTAAAAATTCCACACGCAAACCTCGACTTTTACTGGTTTTGCAATCAGAATCCAAATAAAAATTTTAGGGTCGCACAGTAAATCTAGGGTCGGTCGGGTAACCGGAAACAAAGATCTTTTTTTTTACGCCCTATTTTCACACTTCAGGACTGCCTAATATCAAAACCACTCCTTTTTTTTTTTCATATTTACCATAAATATTCTTCTATATACTTCCTATGTACATGCCAGATATTAGGTCTGTATTATATAATTTAAAAAAGTTATGGGCCCAAACATATTGCACTTTGTTTAAAATCAGGAAAATATTTGGTCACTTAACACAAAACAAGTGACCCATGGGTCATAACGCTCAGCTGACTGGGAAGAGATTCGCAAACGGAAATTTTATCATTTGAATGGTAATATATTTCCATTCAACTGAAGCATCAAACAGATTAACCAACTGGCCAAGATTGTGTCTGTATTTATATATCTCAAAAATAGAGAAAAAATGCGTAAAAAATACAGGTGGCTCCACCAGTCTGCAGAAACTAATAAAAAGACTTAATGGTCAATATGTATGCAAAGAATCGTGGTGATCTCTGCATTAGTTGTTCATATACTTCAGCTTTTGTATCAAATTTTCCATTATTCTGAGGGATACTTCGGAGTCCTATAGCTTGAAGGATATGGGTAACAGAGACCTAATTTCAGGTTTCCACAGCCACTTTTCATGGGCCTCCTTGCATGACAAGAATGAAGATTCTAGGTCTAGTTGTTACAATTTGTGCCATGTAAACAGAGGACAGCATCCTTAAAGGTCTTAAAAATAGAGAAGAAAATTCGAAAAATTGAATGTAATATAGGTGGCACCACCAGTCTGCAGAAACTGATGAAACACTCCATAATCAATATCCATGCAAAGAATCATGGTGATCTCTGCATTAGTTGTACAGATACTTCAGCTTTTGTATCAAATTGTTCATTATTCTTAGGGATACTTCGGGAACCCATAGCTTGAAGGATATGGGAAACGGAGACCTAATTTCAGGTTTCCACAGACACTTTTCATGTGCCTCCTTGCATGACAAGAATGAAGATTCTAGGTCTAGTTTTTACGATTTGTACCCTGTTGACTGATAACAACATCTTTAAAGGATTCAAAAATAGAGAAAAAATTCGTAAAAATTTGAAAAAATTGGGATGGCGCACCCAGTCTGCAGAAACTGATGGAACACCTCTTTATCAATATGTATGCAAAAAATCATGACCATCAATGTTGTAGTTATTGAGATACTGCAGTTTAGTATCAAATTTTTCATTATTCTAAGGGGTATTTTGGAGCCATACAGCGTAAAGGATATGGGTAACAGAGGCCTAATTTCAGTTTTCCATGGAGACTTTTCATGGGTCTCCCTGTGTCGAGAATGAAGATTCTAGGTCCAGTCTATACGATTTGTGCCCTGTTAACAGACTATCATATCTTTAAAGGTCGGAAAAGCAGAGAAAAAAATTTGTAAAAAAACCCGAACAAATATGGGTGGTGCCACCAGTCTGCAGAAACTGATGAAACATTCCATGATCAATATCCATGCAAACAATTATGGTGATCTCTGCATTAGTTGTTCAGATACTTCAGCTTTTGTATCAAATTTTCCATTATTCCGAGCTGTACTTTGGAGTGCCATAGCTCAAAGGATATGGGTAACAGAGACCTAGTTTCAGGTTTCCATGGAGACTTTTCATAGGTCTCCCTGTGTGTCAAGAATGAAGATTCTAGGTCTAGTTACGATTTGTACCTTGTTGACAGATAACTACATCCTTAAACGTCTCATAAATAGAGAAAAAAAAATGGTAAAAATTTGAAAAAATACAGGTGGCGCCACCAGTCTGCAGGAACTGATGGAACATCTCTTGATCAATATGTCCCAAAAATCATGACCATCAGTGTTGTAGTTATTGAGATGTTGCTGTTTTTTTAATAAAATTTTCCATTTTTCTGGGGGGTAATTGGGAGCCCCACAGCTCAAAGGATATAGGTAACAGAGACCTAATTTCAGGTTTCCATGGAGACTTTTCATGGGACTTCCTGTGTGTCTGGAATGAAGATTCTAGGTCCAGTCTTTACGGTTTGTGCCCTGTTAACAGATGTTCACATTTTTAAAAGTCTAAAAATAGAGAAAACAATTCGTAAAAAAATCGAAAAATACAGGTGGCGCCACCAGTCTGGAGAAACTGATGAAACATCTCATGATCAATATGTATGCCAAAAATCATGACCATCAGTGATGTAGTTAATGAGATTTTGAAGTTTTTGTATGAAATTTTTGACTATTCTGGGGGGTACTTTGGGGCCCAATAGCTCAAAGGATTTGGGTAACAGAGACCTAATATCTGGTTTCCATGGAGACTTTTTATAGGTCTCTCACTGTGTCAAGAATAAAGATTCTAGGTCCAGTCTTTACGATTTGTGCCCTGTTAACAGATGTTCACATTTTTAAAGGTCTCAAAAATAGAGAAAAAATATCGTAAAATTTGAAAAATACAGGTGGCGCCACCAATCTGCAGTTGACTATTCTGGGGGGGGGGGGGGGAAGGGGGTACTTTGGGGCCCAATAGCTCGAAGGATATGGGTAACAGAGACCTAATTTCTGGTTTCCAAGGAGATATTTCATCGACCTCTCAGAATGTCAAGTTACAAGATTCTAAGTCCAGCGGTTACGATTTGTGCCAGGTTAACGGACAGACAGACAGACGGACGAAGGACAAAGAGTGATCGCTATATCTCAGCATGACTGAAAGTCAGCTGAGCTAAAAATGTTAAAGCTAAGGACTTTTTTTCACAAATATAACTTTAATTAATCAAAATGTAATTGGATACCCAAAATTCGGTCCGTCGATTTACCCAAAACACCGGTGTTTTGGGTAAATAGGACGAAACACCTATTAAGCATCAATATTTAACAAATTTAACAACACACGTCGTTAGAATATAACATTATTATATTATATAATGGTTATTATTATTGATATAATGGTTATTATTATTGTTGTTGTTGCTGTGGGCAAGGTTGACGAATGAATGAATTAACGATTGATTCATTTATGTGAATTATGTCCGACTATATAACATGATAAGCAAACAAACTTGCAGCATAGTTGTATATCTTAAATATCAGATAGATAAAATTACCATATAAAATTGCCATAACAAAAACAAGCATGATTAGCTATAAACTATATAGGCTACAGTATTTCCGGTTGGTGAGGCCTTGGGCGAAAGATCATTGATATAAGATAGGCAAGATGGTTCTAATAATCATGTTAAATTTGGAATGTTACGTTTGACGAACTCACCTTATATCATAATTAATTTTACTATTATTATAACTGTTGTTGCAATGGGTCAGGCGAATAAATAAACGAAGGGAGGAGTGGACGGATGAATGAATAAATTAATTCTTTAGTCCTACTCTTTTTGTTAATACGCTTTTGGATAACAAAAGACACAAATGAATGTTAATATAGTATTTCATACTGTCTTTTCTACAGGCCTATGTGCATTTTAAAGCTGATAAAAATAAAGAGCTAATAAGAGGTTCGTAGTAAAAATTCATTTCGTGTTACTTCATACATTAACATGGAAAATGATCACTGACATCGCGTCGGGCCACAACTTTTTTTAAACTAAGCCAACGGCAATTCAAGTACATATTATAAGATTTGAGATTAACGGTATATACTTGCATTTATTGTTTTCATTACTAAAGGGAGCAATTCAAACATAGCTATACGCTCTCTCCAATTTTTATGTTTATTAATTTGTCAAGACCGCTTATGTATTTATGTATATTTTCATAATCCATCTGTCATGACTATGAGGGCCCCTGAATATAATTTACTACATTGTTTCAAGGCCAACCAGTGTAAAATTGGCAGGGATTTATTATTACTGAGTCAAATATATTAGTTTGAATTTTTCTTTTCGTGGGTAAAAATAATCCACGATTTCATGATCCAAACGATAACAAAAATCACCCAGTTATGACTAATTGTATCCCCAGACAAAGTCGGGGGGATACTATGTTTTCATACCGGTCCCGCCGCCGCCGCCGCCGCCGCATATAAATCTTGTTGGCGCGATAACTCAAAAAATATTTCACGGATCTTTACCAAACTTGGTATATGTATAGATATGGGTGAGAGGACGACGCCTATTTAAAATGAGGTCATGACCTTGACTAGGAGTGTCCTTGACCTTGAATAGGTCCAATTTTGGGGATAATCACACAAATTCCTAAATATCTCAAGAAATCTTGCATGGATTGGTCCCAAAATCAAGTTGATGGAAGATCATGGATAGGGTTGTCATGTTCCAGAAACTGATGACGCCACCTATTATTCTTTACTTGTTTTTGTGCCGTTTAATACCCCCAAAATTGCTACTTGACAGTACTGTGAGCATTATAAGTAAAAAACTAATGGACAGATTTCTTTTATATTATGCATATACATAGACATGGGTTAGGGGATGATGTATATTGAAATTGAGGTCATGACCTTTTCTATGAGAGTGACCTTTTCTATGAGTGTGGTCTGATATTAATTGTTGCTGAAGATGGGGGGCCTATTCTTAAAGGGGGGGGGGGGGGGGGGGAATTGTGTGGGGATACTATGGCACCTACGGTGCCAAGAAATATCTAGTTAACCTTGGAAAAAGGTCGAAAGTCCAGTTAATAACGATAGAACGTTATAGTTTATAACGATAAATGCGTAACCCGCGAGCCCGAGAGTAGCTTTATGCACAAGTCAGAATACGGAGAAACATATCATCTGTTGAGAGTGGAAGTTGACCCTGTCCCTTTAACATCATCCTGAGCGAAAAAGCTTATATTTTCATGGCAGACACGGCCGGTGACTTCGATGACCCGTGTTATGTTAACATAGGTTGGCCCAATTGTCTGACAAGGCGGCCGACGATGTCCACAAGTGTCTGAAACATGTTCTCGCGGTTTGACCGCAAGGTGCAACACATGGGCCTATTAGACTTGCATGTTTATTCTCCTTTCTTGATTTGTAGGTCTATGTCATAACAATGACATTCCAAATCACATAATCAACACTATTATCATAAGCATGTAGCCCGTTCTGAAACGAGGTGGACAGTATATGTTGATGGCGAGAGTCACGATGTTTCGCCTGACCAACCCGGAGCACTATTGTTTTCATATTCTCTAGGAGATGGCAGCACTATCGATCAAGGGGTGTAATGGAAAATGTCGGACTCCTGTGACTGGCGTAAACGAGGTCAAACTAAACACTAAAAATTTATTTATTATCCAACATTTTACTTTGAAACGACGTCTGTAAGTGAATAATGTTATATTCTAACGACGTGTGTTGTTAAATTTGTTAACTATTGATGCTTAATAGGTGTTTCGTAGTGTTTCGTTCTATTTACCCAAAACACTTGACGGACCCCAAAAATTAGATCAAAATCTTGTAAATTTTTTAAATTATTAGCAAAATATAAAATTTGTTCCTTAAATTTTGCCCAAATTTGACCATGTCACGTATTTTTCCTCGTAAGTATATTTTATTGATTTTTTCAGAGTCGGGATACATGTGGATTTAATCTGTTGAATTCTGAAAATTGAAAGCTTAAAAATTATTCTAATTATTGAAGTTTTTCAGATGCTCTAATGTATTTGCATTTTTATGCCCCCGCCACAAAGTGGCCGGGGCATATAGTTTTACCCATGTCCGTCATTCCGTCCTTCCGTCATTCCGAAATCAAACAGTTGTACGGACTTTTTTTCGCAATGCCTGCAGATATTGGCCTGATTTTTGGTGTGTGGGCAGATATAGACCAGTTACAGATCGAGTTCACGTTTCGTCCCGGTTGACCTACTTTTGACCGTTTTACGGCTCCTAAACTTAGAAAATTTCATGAAAAATAGACATTTCATGACAAATACACATGTACGGACTTTTTTTCGCAATGCCTGCAGATATTGGCCTGATTTTTAGTGTGTAGGCAGATTATGACCAGTTACAGATCGAGTTCGCGTTTCGTCCCGGTTGACCTACTTTTGACCGTTTTTACGGCTCTTAAACTTAGAAAATTTCATGAAAAATAGAAATTTCATGACAAATACACATGTACGGATTTTTTTTCGCAATGCCTGCAGATATTGGCCTGATTTTTTGTGTGTGGGCAGATATAGACCAGTTACAGATCGAGTTCACGTTTCGTCCCGGTTGACCTACTTTTGACCGTTTTACGGCTCCTAAACTCAGAAAATTTCATGAAAAATAGAAATTTCATGACAAATACACATGTACGGACTTTTTTTCGCAATGCCTGCAGATATTGGCCTGATTTTTGGTGTGTAGGCAGATAATGACCAGTTACAGATCGAGTTCGCGTTTCTTCCCAGTTGACCTACTGTTGACTGTTTTACGGCTCCTAAACTCAGAAAATTTCATGAAAAATAGAAATTTTCATGACAAATACACATGTACATACTTATTTTCGCAATGCCTGCAGATATTGGCCTGATTTTTTGTGTGTGGGCAGATAATGACCAGTTACAGATCGAGTTCGCGTTTCTTCCCAGTTGACCTACTTTTGAACGTTTTACGCCTCCTTAACTTAGAAAATTTCATGAAAAATAGAAATATTCATGACAGATACACATGTACGGCCTTTTTTTCGCAATGCCTGCAGATATTGGCTTGATTTTTGGTGTGTGGGCAGATATAGACCAGTTACAGATCGAGTTCGTGTTTCGTCCCGGTTGACTTTCTTTTGACCGTTTTACGGCTCCTGAACATAGAAAATTTCATGAAAAATATGAAATTTCATGACAAATACACATGTACGGTCTTTTTTCGCAATGCCTGCAGATATTGGCCTGATTTTTGGTGTGTTGGCAGATATTGACCAGTTACAGATCGAGTTCGCGTTTTGTCCCAGTTGACCTACTTTTGACCATTTGAGGGTGCTCTAACATAGAAAATTTCATAAAAAAGTGCACATGCATAGACTTTTTTTCGCAGTGCCTGCAGATACGGGCCTGATTTTTGGTGTGTAGGCAGATATTGACCAGTTACAGATCGAGTTTTTTGTTTTGTCCCAGTTGACCTACTTTTGACCATTTGACTGCTCCTGAACATAGAAAGTTTCATGAAAAATAGAAATTTTCATAACAAATGCATATGTACTGACTTTTTTTCCTCAATGCCTGCAGATACCCCCTGATCTTTTATGTGTGGCCAGATAATGACAGTTACAGATCAAGTTCGCGTTTTGTCCCGGTTGACCTACTTTTCATTGTTTTACGGCTCCTAAACTTAGAAAATTTCATGAAAGACGGAAAATTTTATGGAAAATGCACATATATGGACTTTTTTTCACAATGCCTGCAGATACTGGCCTGATTTTTGGTGTGTTGCTTGATAATGACCCTTTACAGATCGAGTTTGCATTTTGCCCTTGTTGATCTACTTTTGACCATACGACACCTCCTGAACTTAAAAAATTTTTCAAAATTTTACAAATGTTTCTAATTTGCCCCAGGCGGGGGCATTCGTGTCGTTCCGACACATCTAGTGTATATCCAAGACCCCACTCTTGCTCACTACAGCCTTGCCTAGGTAACCTTATTAATGATGTAGCACTGGCAGAACACCCCTGCTGTAATACAAATAAACTTATTCTCATGGGCCTTACCCTACCCCCCCCCCCCCCCCACCCAACCACCACCACCATCACCAATTAAACTGCAATACATGGTTTGTTATTGTCAAGTGTGTTTCTTTAAATGTAAAGCTGTTTTTGATCCAATGTGCACAACTGATATATAATATTGAAATATTAATTCAAGAAGTAATCCAAGAGATGCCACGTTGTTCTGATGTAGCATTTTAAAGAAATTAAATTATTTCCTTTTAAATAATTAAACGATATATGATTTAATCCATCAGTAGACATAATTTGATGATATATGAAACAAGTCATGGATAAATAAAGGTGCAATTTAAATTGTGAATTCTGGAGTGTAATTTTCATATATTTATTGCTTTGCAAATTTAAAAAATATATTTTATATAAAAAAAAAAGAAATATATCTGTGTGCATAATGTGATGTTACCTGACTAAATTAAGTATAAATCTTGATGCAGTTGAGATTTGTGAATCAATTTAAATATTAATATATATATATATATATATATATATGATATACCGTAAATATATAGTAAAATTTATAAACATAAAAAGATGACTAAAGAAAAGAAAAAATAGGATCTAATACAAATATTTGTTCATCATTTTCCCGTCTCAGTAGAATGGAAATGAAAGTTAATTGCTTTGTTTTTCCATCTCTCTGCCTGTTTTTAAATATTTAGAAATCATTTCATTTTAATTAAATTTTAAACTTTACGTATATGCAGAGGTGCTGTAACTCCAACCAGTCCCTGTAAGCACCATAGAATTTAATTCCGTATTCTGTATTTATGTCCAAAGGTGTTGTAACTCTCCCCCCTCCAGTCATTGAGCCCTAGTTCCTCAGCACTTAGGATAGTATTTTTATTGCAACTTCAAAAAATCTATGGTGATGTAGTTACAACTGTCACAATAAGCTGGGCGCCGTGACCCATGGGTCCCTTCTTCTTTGGTTGCGGGCTACGGGCTGACAGTGCATGGTGCGGGGCGAGTGCGGGCTCAATTTTCGGCCCGCGCATGGCCATACTGCCCAAGGACCAGCACCAACCACGTACATAAGCTTATAGATGCTGCGTTCACATGCGAGCTGAAGAGTCGAACGCTACATTTCATCAAGTGAATGAAGCGGACTCATTTGAACCCTCATACCAGATGGTCGAAGCCAATCCGCTAGGTACCACGCGATAGACGGGGAAATAAGGTGGTCAAGTTATACTTGCTGTCTGTCTCTCTCAGTCTGTCTGTCAGTGGCGTCAATTTTCTTCCAGGGTGGGGGGGGGGGGGGGACTTTGTATATATAATAACACACACACACACATATATAATTTTATTTCAAATAATAATTTATGTTTTAGAAAATAAGTTATTTTGTGAATTCTAAGCAAGGTTTAAATATAACATTGTTTAATTGTTTAGTAAATGGATCTAAATTTTTAATTCTATTTATTAATATTTTTCATTTGCAATATTATAATATTTTTCTCTGAAAAGTGGGGGGGGGGGGGGTGATTACATTGACCATCCCCCCCCCCCTATATTGACGCCCCTGCTGTCTGTCGCTCTCTGTCTGTCTGTCTTTCTCTCTCTCTCTCTCTCTCTCTCTCTCTCTCTTCTCTCTCTCTCTCTCTCTCTCTCTCTCTCTCTCTCTCTCTCTCTCTCTCTCTCTCTCTCTCTCTCTCTCTATATATATATATATATATATATATATATATATATAGTCCTTTGGAAAGAATATAGCTTTTGTCTTCAATAAAATCCTTTTGTCTTCATTAAGGCTTACACGTCAACGATATAACCATTATCACTAAGAAACTCTATTTCAGCAATTAAATGTGATTAAACATGGGACGATCAAATAATTTTGTTTTAAATGTACTTTTCAGATTACCTGCTGGCAATAGCTGACCCTGCAAAGAGACAACACAACCAAGTGCTCAAGCCCGACTCTACCACGGGCATCCGCAGAACAAACAGCACAGAAAACATGGAGACTGATCTAGATATTCTTGGCTACTTTAAAGGTATCGTTCAATGCGCAGGTGTATATCTGGTATTAAGGCGACTAAAGCGTATCTAGAGAGTAAGCTGGGAGAGATATTGACAACCATTTTTATAGGAAGTATATACTCGTATATACTGTATAGTGTAACTTAAGCGGTAACAAGAAGAAACTTTAATGGAACACAGGGATACATAAAACCACCAGACACTCAAAGTATAAATTATTCCACTAAAGTTGCATGCTAAGTAATGCTTGCCATCTTTCATATAAAAACATATACCTACCAGAAAAGTACTGAAGGAAAATCCATTTGACACAAACACCAGCGCATGTTTACCGATTGCTTACAACATGCACAGGCGCTTGAATTGCTATCAGTGTAATTTCGGTTAAATTTGTTACTTACATATAAAGAGATGGACCATATAGTGCCAAAAACGTTAGGAAAATGTCACATAACTAAAATTTATAAGGAAATGACTCAGAAAAGAAACAAATTTAACCGAAATCTACACTTATAGCAATTCAAGCGCCTGTGCAACAAGACTACAAACAATGTTTACCTATTTTGTACTCATTACAGAAGTTTCATGAAAGATAATGCCGCGAAATATATAAGATTATTTAAGATATTCCTAATAAAACAACGCTGTTTTTCTGATGTATTAGATCATTGAAGCTTTCCTGTTGTTTGGTAATTACAGATGTTCCACGTAACCGATGGTCATGTTGCATGCTTGGAAAACTTGCAGGTGACAAAGGTTTTCACTGTCACCCTAATTTCTATGCAAGCCGAATAGCACGCAGAAACGATAACCGTCCACAAAACAGCAAGATGCGGAACCACGGCAAGCTTCCGGCCTGGAGCTGGCAGATCATGCGAGTCTTCAGCCGATGTGTACGCCGCCAGGCGGCAGAGTTCCACAAGTGCTGCTACGCCGCTGTTACGGAGCACCGGGAGAGGATCACGTGGTACCGATACAGAGAGCGCGCAGTGCGGAGCCGCAGACACGCTAGACATTAAAAATAGTAAGAAACGATGGTACATCAACAAGTCCAGAACAGCATGCTTAATAGCTGCCGTTTACGTGTTAGGGGAATGCCAAGTAAACGTCATATAATGACAGATTACATTCTCCACCTGCACGTTTATTTTTGTATTCTGAAAAACGGGGAAATCTCGAGTAAGTGGAAATTACTAACATTCAGTGTTTAAGTAAACAGATTTTGTTTGGCATGAATTTTATTTGTGATCTTGTCTCGTTTTATGTACGCTGTCTGTAGTCCCAGTAACGGCTAAAGGTCCTGTCGTGCAACTGTAAAATATCAGACAATCAATAGCTATTTATTGCTGCTTTATCACTAAGGTCTGGTAAATCACTTCTTAATGTAGGTGGAAACAAATGTTCGCAAATCTTAACCACCCATGTTTACATACATGTCAAAATTGAACTGCCCATGTGTACATACATTTCAAAACTAAACCGCCCATGTGTACATACATGTCAAAACTAAACCGCCCATATGTACATATGTCAGGGAAATCCCGTCTTATGTGCATATATGCAATGATTTGTTGGTTGTTTGAAATTACCTTGAAGCACAAATGCTTGATTTGCTTTTTGCAAAGCGTTAAATGTTATGTCATAGTTTAGAAAGGGTTGATATGTGTGGTTGTAGTGTAACACATCTTTTATGTTTAACATGTTTACCTGGTTTGGTAAACTTGATAGAAACTGCCATTTCATTATATGATACGTGTTTTTTACTAGTGTACAGTTAACTCGTTTCAATGGTGGCATTTTGCAAAACCTTAACTAATGAAGAATAGTATACCTTTTTGTTTCTGCATTAGCTAGATATAATGTTGAAATCGTTAATCGAAATAACTGCTTCGTTCTGTACTCTTACCGGCGTTAGTGGTTCAAGGATTAACAAATGACATAGGAAAACCACGGGCAAAACCTGTGGAACAACTAGTGTGAAAATAATGTTGTACTGTAGTGATGGTTATGATCAGTATTTGATTTGAACGTATACTCCAAGTCTTTTTACGTGGACTTTGCATCATTTACTGCGCTTTCATACCTACCTGTACATTGCTTTGGTATAGTTGGTGTAAAGAAATAAATCCATCTTCTTATTACCAAGTCTGTAACAGCTATGCTTTCACAGACGTTTTTGGGAGCCCTCCTTGCGTTTATTTCATTAATTAAACAAGGCAGTTGAATCAAATGAATCACGCACACTTGTTCTACGCGGCTGTCGCGGCACGTGCGGTGCTTGTATTACTATTAGACGAAACTTTTAGCATCGCCCGGAGGGGCATCCAGATTTTGACAAATCAAATAAAGCCATATAGACTTGTCCCGATTCTGGGGCGTGTGTTCTTGTTCAGACGGCGTGTCGACAGTATATATAGTTTACATTTTGTTCGTTAGGTTTTAATGGCAGTTGTGATTTGGGCCCGAACACTTACCTGCCACAGACTTGATAATACGAAGACGAAAAGCTAACTCGGCCAGAAGTAAAAGAATATCAATGCACTATACATTTGTTAACTTAAAGTTAATGTACTAATTATGATTTTGAAATAAAATAGTTCTTTCATACAGTCTTTGATACACAAAGAGCGATTTCATATATTTACTTGCTATATGTGTATGTGTGTTTGGTGGGGGAAAGTGTGTGTTTGGATGGGGGTGGGGGTGGGAGGGTGGAGCCGTGGGGGTTTTATTGGTTAAAAAAAAACATTTTTTGGGCACCTGCCAGTCATGAATCTATTGTCTCTCGTTACGGTTTTATGATGAACAATTTATATTATTTGTAAGCTAGCTATTTGTCCCCTGTGGGGTCAGGGTTAAATATTAATGTAAACTGGCCGTCGTGTACCATTGAAGGATCAAGGGGGACGTGATGTCGCTAATAACAACTTTGCTACCCGAAGTCGGAAGAAATATTTCAGCCCACCTAACAAATGCTTCACAGCTGGACATTTACTTTATAAATAACTCCTTAAAATACTGTCAAACCATAAAATACTGTCAAACTAATTTAGTCTGTATTGAATAAATATAAATCACAATAAATTTAACGGCATAGCTGTAACTGCATAAATAAACTTTAAACTTTATTCTTTTAATATAGCGCCTACCTTTATACAAACAAATTCAGTAGCGCTGTACAAAAGTATTAAAATATATTATAACACAAGATAAAATTTATAAAAACTTTGTCGAAAAGGTTTTCAATTTTCTTTATAATCATCCATATTTTTGCTACATTTAACATCGGTACGAAGTTCATTCCAAAGAGAAGGTCAACAAGCTGAAAATGCCCGATCAACAAACGTTTTTTTTTAGCATTTAACCTCCAAATAACTGTTCAATATTGTTATTGTATCCCCAGACAAAATCGGGAACCTATGGTTTCATGACGGTCCCGCCTTCGCCGCCGCAGAAAAATCTTGTGAGCGAGATAACTAAAAAAATATTTCATGGATCTTTATCAAACTTTATACATGTGTATAGATATAGATAAGAGGACGGAGCCTATTTAAAATGAGGTCATGACCATTGCTAGGAGAGTGATCTTGAATTATGTCAGTTTTTGCTGAAAATCACACAAATTCTTAAATATCTCAAGGAAGCGTGCATGGATTGGTCCAAAAAGCAAGGTGACTGAAGATCTCGGATAGCCTTGTGATGTGCCGGAAACTGATGGCGCCACCTATTATCCTTTTCTTGTTTTCACGCCTTTTAATAACCCCATAATTCGGGCCTCGCTTCAATAGAATCGGGTGCCTATAGTGATTACCCTGTCTGTCCGTCTGTCCGTCAACAAATTCGTTTCCGGATGATAACTCCAGTATCGATTCACATATGGATTTCAAACTTAATATATAAATGGCCCACCACTAAAGCAAGAACCCTATTGAGCAAAACCTTTCATACCACAGGTTCTATGTTACACATACAGCTCGCCTGCCAATAGGCAAATATCCCTTTCCCTATTGAGGTCACAAGATCACAGAAATCATCTGTACACGCATTGATTTCCAAAACTTTTCATAAATCCAGTTTGGATTCACATATAGATTTCAAACTTAATATATAAATGACCCTCCAAAAAAAGCAAGAACCCTATTGATTTTCGGGTCGTGAGATCAGAGGTCAAGGTCTCAGGATTCCTATTTCTAAAATGTGTGAATGCCTTTTAAGCCAAACTTTTCTTGCCAGTCTTTCCATCTTGTTCAGTGTTTAAATGCTGTTTTGGGTCAGTTTTCTCTGTCTCTGCATGTAATCGGGTCTTTTATTATATTTTTCCAAGCATCACTCGGCCCACACTAGAAGTCTACGGGTCTTCAGCGGGGCCCTTTCTGACCTGTCTGTATTCATCTAGTCGCCACTTGACAGTACTGTGAGCATTACAAGTCAAAAACTTATGGACAGATTTATTTCATAATATGAACATGTAGAGAAATAGATTATGGGATGTGTTCTATTTAAATTTGGGTCATGACCTTGAATATTTCCATATTTGGTGAAAATCACACACCGCTTATGATATCTCCAGTGTTGATACAGCAATATGGATTTCAAACGTGACCTATGTATGGTCCTCCACTAAAGTAAGAACCCTATAGGTTCTAGGGTCATGATGTCTAGGTCAAAGGACTCGCATCTTTAAAGATACTGTGGTGCATTTTAAGCCAAACTTTTCATCCCAGATCTTCCATATCGAACATAGAGCTCACCAGCCAATAGTGGATGATCTATATCAATTCGGGGTCACAAGATCAAAGGTCAAAGCCAGAGGAGCCATCTGTAAAAAAAAATTAGTTTCCGGATGATAACTCCAACTTGGATTGATATAAGGGTTTCAAACTTGACTTATATATGGCCCATCAAAAAGCAAGAATCCTACTAATTTTGGGGTCAAAGGTCTTGGTCACAAGACGCATCTTTAAAAGATTGTGGATGTATTTTCAGCAAAACATTTCATGGGCGAAGATTCCTATCAATTTTGGATCGAGGGTTAGTCAGTGTAGTCGCTTATGTAGCAAAATCCCAATCCCGTAGGAATTTAATGCCCAAATTGAGATAGCACTGGTTTTCACTTCATTTTGGTGTAAGTTGATGGAAAAAGGTAGGTAACAAACTTTTTCAACCCCCGACCCCCCAAAAATCCAAGGTGGCCGCCATCATAATATAAAAGCCTAGATATTGCTTTGATATTGTAATTATCGCATCAAAATGAATAATATTTGATCAATTTATAAGATTTTGAATGTGTCCTGGTAATACCAACTACTCCAGGAGCTGTCCAAAGGTTAAGGAAGGTATTCAAGCTCAAGATCAAACTTATTTACCAACCTTCGATCTTAAAAATAACATTAGGGTACTACGCTGTCATATATATTGTATATATATATATATATATATATATATATATATATATATATATATATATATATTGACGGGCAGCGGAACGGGAAGGTCCTGTCCAACGGCCGTGTTTCACTCACAACGATTAAAAATGGAAGCGGCTACCTCCACAAAAAAAAAAAAAAAAAAAAAAAAACATTGAAAAAAAGCTTCCATCTGTGATGTTGGCCTTTATGTCCGGATCTACATGGTCCGTTTTATCCAACAATAGTACCGTAGAGGTATTTGTATTCCCGTAATGTGCAAACTTTCCTTTAGGAATAATGCGTACTCATATGCCATTTTACATAAGCAGATGTGCCTTCTTTTCTGCTAATCAAATATGGCTGATAAGTCTGCCCGTCTCAATATTATTCGAATACGTTCTAAGCGTATCTTAAAACCAGCTTCTGTGGCATTCTGGTTTTCCTTTGCACGCGCATCTTCTGGTCGATGCAAACCTGATAGTAATTCCTCATATTATCATCCGTTGTAGTGGTATCTAAATCTTGAGGTGCTTGGTTCCGCTTATCCGACATTAACCTACGGGGTTCTTAGGTACATGTATTTGAAATCGCCAGATGCCATTTACATGTACACACTTAAAATTTTTTAACGGACCGCATCAGTATAACCCTGTGCACGTGCAGATGTGTTGTCTTCTTCTGTCAGGGAAGCATATTTTTTTGTTTTACTATTTCAATCTTTTTGTGACAATTACAATAATAACTGACCTATTCACGCTTATATCCAGGTAAACTCAAAAGATATTTAGACAAAGGTTTCTAATGCTCCTTGAAGTGTACCAGGCGTCTCGAACAGTTAACATGCCATAGATTGTACCTGTATCGGGATCAACAAGGCTGTATTAATCTTTTTTTACTAACCACACAAATTGATTTCAAAATGGTTGTTTCGCATTAATACTGTTGACGATAAATAACTAAGCAATAAATCAGCAGAGTTGGAGATTTGGAGATTTCATTCAAAATAGGCCAGAAAACGTTGATATCATGCACACAGGCTGCTTGTTTCGTTTATATCAACGTGTTTAAATTATGTAGGGCCCGTCAAAATAAAACAAATTCAACAATGGCATCGGACAGCAAGTCGGATAGGCGAGAGTTTTGCAAATGGAGTTTTGCAACAAATAACAGTTTGTGTATCTGCATATACGCCACATACCATGTTAGGTTACATTTTTCCCTATTGTCAACATTGCTGTGTTTTCAAACATATTTATGATCAACAAGTTCAAACATCCTTCACGGAGGTATTATAAAATTTTCCTAAACCAGAATTACTTTAGATCATTAATATATACAAAGAGAAGCCTGAAATATCAAATTCACTTTCAAAAAGGTAGTTGAATGGGTAACTTTAAGGTCCATTTGAAAACCATATGACAGTATCGTAGTGAAATGTTTTTTTTAAATATCGTCCCTATGATATATTATTCTGGCAAGGCAATTATTAATACTGTTGACTATTTGAAAACCATATATTACAATATATATGACAGCGTAGTACCCAAGATGTCTAATGTTATTTTTAAGATCGAAGGTTGGTAAATAAGTTTGACCTTGACCTTGAATACCTTCCTTAACCTCTGGACAGCTCCTGGAGTAGTTGGTATTACCAGGACACATTCAAAATCTTATAAATTGATCAAATATTATTCATTTTGATGGGATAGCTACAATATCAAAGCAATATGTAGGCTTTTATATTATGATGGCGGCCGCCTTGGATTTTTGGGGGGTCAGGGGGTTGAAAAAAATTGTAACCTAACTTTTTCCATCAACTTACACTTAAATGAAGTGAAAACCAGTGCTATCTCAATTTGGGCATTCAATTCCTACATGATTGGGATTTTACTACATAAGCGACTACACTAAATGCTTTATTTGTCTGGGGATACAGCGATGCTTTATTTGTTTTCAATTGATTTACAAACCAATAAATGTAATAGTAGATACATAAATTACAACTCTATGATGAAAAAAAGGCTTGTACTTGTCAGTGACATAAATATGTAATGTTTCTGTTGGTTCCAATGGATTTCTGGATCCCAGAAACAAAACAGTAGATACAAATATTACAAATCTATCATGAAAAAAAATTATGACAATTTTTAAAGAATTGGCGGCCATTTTGGACGCTATTTCTGGTTTTTCACTAACATAAACACGTAATGATATTTTGTTGGTTCCAATGGCTTTTCGGATCCCCAAAACCTAGTTGTATAGATATCAAAATTACAACTCTACGATGAAATAAAAATGCTTTCAAAATGATTTATGACCATTTGTAGGAATTTGTGGCTATTTTGCATGCTATTTTGATTTTTCAGTGACATAAACATGTAATGAAGTTTTTTAGCGGTTCTTATAGATTTCTTGACCCCAAAAACCCAGTTGTAGAAACCAAAATTACAACTCTATGATGAAATATAAATGATTAATTTCCATCTCAGGAGCTTGGCGGCCAACTTTCCCAGGGTCCAGTTTTGGTAGACCGTTATGTGTTGTTAGGCTGGTCCTATAGTACAGAAAATCTCCATAAAACAAATATTTTTTTTTGCAATTTGTTGGGGGTTGTGCTAATTTATAACGTATTTTTCCTCGTCTAAAGTCCAAAATTCAACATACAGTTCAACGTTCAGATCCTAGATCCTCTACCAGACCCAAAACTGGATGACTGCGACTTCGTCCCACTTGAAAATCTCCGTTTTCCAGTAAAAGCCTGTTGTTACACTTCAAGAGTGCCTTATATTTAAACCACATACGTTTTGTTAATAATTGGCAAAGATAATCCCCTACATACTTCCTATGTACATGCAAAAAATTAAGTCAATATTGTATAATAATAAAGTTACGGATCTGATCATAATGTACCTTGTCAAAACATAAGGTAATATATTTTCGCACTTAACATGGTAACTGTTAAAGCTAAAGACCTTTTTCGAGGATAAAACTTTATTTAAGCAGATTTTTGTCATATGCCAGAAGGATATCAGATTTTTAAGTTATTAGCATAAATGTAAAATCAATACCTTAAATTTGCCCACGTTTGAAATGACACATTTTTCCCAGTAGGCACTGATCATTTAATTTTCACAGCATATTCACATCAGTATTTACTCTTTGAAATCTGAAACATGCAAGGAACTCGAAAAAACAGGAGCTTTTATTTAAGTTTTAAGACACCATGTTAAGTTTTTTTTTAAAATCAAGTCAACCCAGCACGGTGGTGTGCAGTGAGTGCCGGAGCTCTCACCTGGCCGCTGGTTATGTTACTTGCTTCAGTCCTCCCAGCTAGCCCCCTTTGCTCAGCAGAGCTGGGTTTCCCCTCCCGTCCGCACCCTTCTCAAAATAGAGGATGCATAAACAAGATGAATGTTATAATTTTCTATGTTTAATTTATTTGTTCTAGACTGTTGCTACATGTTGGAATTTGTTTTGTATTACAAGGGGTTACAATGAGTGCACTTTGAATTATCAGTGTTAGGTTTTGCTCAAAAAGTGTGGATGTGCATGTTGAGAGGAACTCCTTGCTTCAGAAAAATTAGAAACGGTTTGTTTTTATTTTAAACGTGTAGAATTCAGTATTAAATTATATTTGAGATCATATTTAGCATACTGATGTTATTTATCCCTAATCCAACCAACAGGTATGGGTCACAGTGACTTAATTTTATGTTTTCAAGGAGATTTTTAATGGACCTCAATGAGTGTAACGTTAGAGGAATCAAGGCCTAGCGAGTGCAATTTGTGCCCCATCTGACTGACTAGGCGATCAAAGTCATGTTTTCAGCCGGTAGTGCGAAACATTTAGGTCACTTTGACAAGGAGATTGGCTTAGGCACTTCCTGGATGTACAGTTAGAAGTGTCTAGGTCTAACGGCTGCGATTTGTGCCCTGTTACCGGACGGACTGCTTCATTTGAAGGACTACATGAAATAGAGAAAAAAATGCGTAAAATAAAAAAATACAGATGGCGCCACCAGTCTTCAGGAAATGATGACCAGTTCATAATCAATATACAGTGAAAACTGGTCTAACGGACACCTCACTTAGGCGGACAACTGGCTATAATGGACAAGATAGTTAAGTCCCTTCAGAATTCCCTTTATGTTACGTATAAGCGGAACCTCTATAAAGCGGACACCTCTTTACTGCGGACAACGAACAGCAGATTTCAACTTAAACCAACATTCTAAGAGTAAATGAACCTGACGAATGCGGACACGATACGCCATGTTCGGCGGACACTGATCCCTCGCCCCGGGCAACATCAAAGGCCACTGGTACTGTTGTTGTTCCCGGGACTGGAACACAAAGGATTATGCAGGCCCCTGTTGTTACCTTAATGCGTGAGCGTGCTCATGTCACGGTGTGATGTACTCATACGATAACCACAGCAAATATTAATCGGTAAACATCGTGTCACTTTATTTCAAGGTTGATCATTCACACGTTGAGAAGCTGCATATTTTTCGCGCGACCGTGGGGTCATTGAATTGATTAAACGGCTACTTATGACCCATGCGTCCCTGATCTCACCACGCGATATCTAACTGTAAATTTAGTCACTTTGTTGTAGCAGGCTGTTTGATATTAATTAATCGGCATTGCGAAATATATCTCAAACTGATCTGCTCAGTGTCAAACATCTGCTCGCTCTGTAGTTGTTCGTGCCGTGCCGCCATGCAAAAGCTCCTCGGGGTTCGTTTAATCTCAGGTGCCTTCAACATTAAAGCAAATCAAACCAAACAACCATCATCAAAGAAAGTTTGTTTAAGGCTAAAGCTACATTCACCTATAAAAACGAATGTTTGCAGATTCGCAGCCATTACAATCTTCGCATTATTAACGTCGTCATTATCTTTGAGATTATCGCATTTGGACAGCTGAACAAAGCTGTCAGGTGGCACCACACGTACTCCTAGGCGGGAGCTTACGCTATCCGAGAAAGTCAAGCTTATTTGACTAAGTGAATCAGGGAAAAAGAGCGTATGCGAGTATATAAACATTGTTTTTACGGATGTCTTCAGATACTTTTCTCTTCATATTGTTCACTACTTGAGATAAGTAAAAATAATCACATTTTTTATATGAATATTGAATGCATGACGTGTGCATAAATATGTTGTACATATACATGACATCTGATATAATACAATAAACACGTTCTTGCAGCTGTTCGTTGTCTTTATTTATAATCCCTCAGGGGCGTCAATATAGGGGGGGGGATGGGGGGTTTATATACCCCCCACATTTTGGCAAGGGGGGGATGGTTAATGTAATCATCCCCCCAACTTTTTAGAGAATAATATTATAATATTGCAAATGGGATATATTAATAAATAGAATTGAAAACTTTGAATCCATTTACTAAAAAATGTTACATCTAAACCTTGCTTAGAATTCACAAAATAACTTATTTTCTATTAAAATATTATAGTTATTTGAAATATAATTAAGTATATTTATATAAATAAGTATACATATAGAAATATATATATAATAATCATATATATTATATATATATAAATAGTTGAATATGTCACTCAGAGACGCTGAAAAAGTAATATATCATGTGTGTATATATATATATTTATATTTATATATATATATTTATATGTGTATATATATGTATATATATATATATATATATATATATATATATATATATATATAAAGTCATCCCCCCCCCCACCCTGGAAGAAAAATTGACGCCACTGTAATCCCTCATTCATCAACCAAGGTCAACCTGCCTAATAAGGACACCTCACTATCAGGGTTGGGTTTTAGGCTGCCCAAAACCTGTTTTCGGCAGGGCAGAGCCTAAAACCTGCCTTTAACTGCCTAAAATAGGTTATAACCTGCCTAAAACGGCCTTTAACTGCCTAAAACCTTTATTACCCTCACCTATAACTTGCAGTTTAACTATGTTTTATTGTTACACAGCTAAATGCATTACAAAAATATGCTCAACAAATTAAAAGTGAGGAACATTTTATTCAAACTAAAAAAACTAGACGACCAGAGGTCGAACGCTTGCCGGAAGTGACTGGAAATAAGACAGCGAAATAGATGGACAGTAACTTGGCAGACAGACAGGGAACATTTGGATCTGATCAAATGAAAAACCCCTATCATGGGGGAAATAGAAGCACACATGAATAAGGTTTTGCTGATTTTCAAAAGTCAAAGATGAGTAGACAGACAGACAGACAGAGAGACAGACATACAGATAGAGTGACATTGTTAGTGTTATTATTAGTAGCTATCCTATACAAGACAATCAATTTTTGACAGAACTAAAAACAAGATGACACAAGGTCAACAAAGGTTGATGATATCATGATATGCATGGAAAATGGTAAGACGAACAAAATGAAGTAAGACTCAGGTTGATACGACCATTTTTTTTTACCAAGTTATGAGGAAAACAAAATGTCTTGGTTTTTCTATGACCTTGACCTTTCCCTTTGACCCAAATTAACCAAAAACAATAGGGCACCAAAACTTTAGTTTTCCATCATCTCTGAAAGTGACAAAGTTATTGTGGCAAAATTGTGGCCTGCAGAGCGCTAAATTTCAGACAGAACATCTAGGCCGTTGACAAAATTGACAACAACAGAGGAACAGACAGACATACTGACAAAGTGACACAATGTCAACAAAAGTTGATCATACCATTATATGGGGAATGGACAGACAAAGAAAATGAGGTAAGAATGAGGTTATGACCATTTTTGACCAAGCTATGAGGAAATAAAGACTTTCAGGTTTTTTAATGACCTTGACCTTCGACCGATTAATATAAAATACCACCAACTTCAACATTTAGATGACATTAACTTGTTTGAAAAGTTTCAAAGTGATTGCTTCAAATAGTGGCCTTTAGTATGCTAAATGTGTGAGAGAACATCAAGGCGGTGACGAAATTGATAACAACAGAGGAACAGACAGACATACTGACAAGGTGATACAAGGTCAACAAAAGTTGATCAGACCATAACATGGGGAATTGAAAAACTAGGAAATGACCTTAGAATGAGGTTGATACGACCATATTTAACCAAGTTGTGAAAAAAATAATATTTCGAGGTTTTTCGATGACCTTGCCCTTGACCTACATAGACGAAAAAAAAAACATTAGGGCACCTGGCATTTTAGTTTTCCATCATCTCTAAAAGTTTCAAGGTGATAGCTGCAAAATTGTGGCTTGTAATGTGCTAAATGTCGGAGAGAATATCAAGGCCACTGACAAAATTGACAACAACAGAGGAACAGACAGACATACTGACAAGGTGACACAAGGTCAACAAACGTTGATCATACCATATCATGGGGAATTGAAAACTAGGAAAATGACCTTAGAATGAGGTTGATACCACCATATTTGACCAAGTAATGAAGAAAATAAAATTTCAAGTTTTTTCGATGACCTTGCCCTTGACCTATATTGACGAAAAACAATAGGGCACCTAGCATTTTAGTTTTACATCATCTCTAAAAGATTCAAGGTGATTGCTGCAAAATTGTGGCCTGTAATGTGCTAAATGTCAGAGAGAACATCAAGGCCGATGACAAAATTGACAACAACAGAGGAACATACAGACATACTGACAAGGTGACATATGGTCAACAAAGTTTAATCATGCCATGGTATGGGGAAGGGAAAGACGAACAAAATGACCTTAGAATGAGGTTGATACGGCAATTTTTGACCAAGTTATGAGGAAAATAACGTTTCAAAGTTGTTTAATGATCTTGACCTTGACCTTGGACCTATATTGACCAAAAAACAATAGGGCATCTAGAAGTTTAGATTTCCATTGTCTCTGAAAGTTTGAAAGTTATTGTGGCGAAATTGTGGCCTGAAGTGTGCTAAATGTCATTGAGACCATAAAGTCCGTTGACCATATTGACAACAGCAGAGGAACAGACGGACATACTGACAAGGTGACACAAGGTCAACAAAGGTTGATCATACCACGGTATGAGGAACGGAGAGACGAAGAAAATGACCTTAGAATGAGGTTGATATGGCCATTTTGACCAAGTTATGAGGAAAATAACGTTTCAAGGTTTTTCAATGATCTTGACCTTGACCTTTGACCCAAATGAACCAAAAACAATGGGCTACCTCGAACTTCGGGTTTTCGTCGTTCTTGTAAGTTTCAAGGTGATTTCTGCAAAATTGTGGCCTGTACTGTACTAAATGTCAGACAGAACATCAAGGCCGTTGTCAAAATTGACAACAACAGAGGAACAGACAGACATACTGACAAGGTGACACAAAGTCAACAAAAGTTGATCATACCATGATATGGGGAAAGGAAAGACGAACAAAATGATCTTAGAATGAGGTTGATACTACCATTTTTGACGAAGTTATGAGGAAAATAAAATTTCGAGGTTTTTCGATGACCTTCACGTTAACCGTTGACCTATATTAAACAAAAACAATAGGGCACCTAGACATTTTGTTTTCCCTGTAAGTTTCAAGGTGATTGTGGCTAAATTGTGGCCAGGAGAGTGATGACAAACAAACAGACAGACAGACAGACAAACAGACATACGCAACTGACCAATATGCTTGCCGAAATCTTTGATTCCGGCAAGCAATAAACCAAGTTAAAAACAAAAGCAACAAATGAATACAACACTACTTCAGGTTTTCCAAATGACAGTTTAAGCTTGTATACCAAAATCATGTTCTAAGGTCTCCCACCTCCATTACTGCCAATTTATAAATAAATGCTAAAACTGTAAGCTTATAATCAGATTCTTTGATTGGCTTTTTGATCATAAGGTATTAAATTTTGTGATATATTCTAAAGAAGTTTTTTTCCCCAATTCAAAAAGTTGTTCCATTTACACTGATGACAAAACCTGATTTAGGCGGGGCAGTTTTAACCAGGTAAAAACCTATGGTTAAAACCTTCCTGCCTAAAACTTGCCAACCCTGCTCACTATTTAGGACAAAATGATTGAGTCCCTAGACTGTCCGATTTAGACAGGTTTCACTGTACATGTAAAAATCATGGCAATCAATGCATAAGTTATTCATATACTGGCGCTTTTATATCAATTTTGTACTTATTCTTGGAGTAATCAGGTTTCCAAAGATATTTTTATGGACCTCCATGGGTGTGACGTTTAAAGCTTCTGTATCAAGCGGGTACAATTTGTGTACCGTCTGACTGACTGAGTGCTTAAAATCATGTTTTCAGCCTTTAGTTTGCAAAATATAGGTCACAATGACCTATAAGGTTTCCAGGAAGTTGGCCAAGGTCCTCCCAGGATTTACAATTAGAAGTTTCAAGGTCTAACGGTTATGACATTTGCCCTGTTAACGGAAAGACTGCTTCGTCTGGTCTCAAAAATAGAGATAAATGCGTAAAAATTAGAACTAGGGACCCATTGGCCTCGACACTCAGCTGAATTTGTCTATAAGGATATTTTAAAGAAAATTTAGAATGACGGCCCTGTGACCTTTACCAATGACCTTGTGACCAAAAAAATCTGAGAACGTATTATCCTTGAACTTGCAGCATTTATATTATTTTAATAATCTTTTAAAAATAGTGGGTCCAGTGACCTTGACCTCTGACCAGGTAACCTCAAATTTAAAGATTTCCTCACTTTGGGCAGGTAAGCCATGAGTGAAAGATGAAAAGTTTGATTAACAGTGCATCAACAATCTTTTTAAAGATGTGGCTCCTGTGAACTTCATCTTTGATCACTGGACCCTGAAAATCAAAATGTTTCTTACTTAAGTAGTGGGTCATTAATAAATCAAGTTTGAAGGCAACCTGTCTATCCAAAGCAGAATTATCATCAATAAACTCATTTGTGAATGGATGGGCCCTGTGATCTTGACCTTTTACTCTATGACCCCAAAATTGAAAGAAAATATTCTTCCCCTATTTGCTGGTGAGTATTATCTTTAAGATGGAAGGTTTGTGATGAAAATTTTGGCTTGAAATGCATACACATCCTTTTTAAGGAAATGAGTCCTGTGACCTTGACCTTTGACCTCATGACCCAAAAATCATACATGTTCTTGCTTTAGTGGTGGGCCTTATGTAATTTAAGTTTGAAACCAATATGTCAAACTAAAGTGGAGTTATCTAAGTGGAGTTCACTAATTTGTGAACAGATGGCCCCTGTGACCTTTGAACTTTGACCCAAATTTCATTTATGCTGTCCTCATACCGGCAAGTCAGCTGAATGCGCAAGACGGAAAGTTTGAAATGAAATACTTGGCTTAAAATGCAGCCATAATCTTTTTAAATAAGTGAGTCCTGTGACCTTGACCTTATACCTCATGACCCAAAAATTATACAGGTTCTTGCTTTAGTGATGGGGTATATGTAAGTCAAGTTTGAAATCCATGTCAATCCTACCATGAGTTATCATCTGGAAACAATTTGTGTGGATGCACGGATAGACAGACAGAGGAACAGACAGGGTGATTACTTAAGAGCAACCACTTGTGATCAATAAACACACCAGGTTTTATGACACTAGATATAATCACAGCTGACATGAGTGTTGTCATTTTATAGTAAAAAAAAATAGAAAAATATTCGTTAAAATGAAAAAAAAAAAAAAATGAGATGGCACCACCACTTTTTTAGAACTGACAAAACTAGTCATGGTCAATATTCAAGGCAAGATTCATGACAATCCATGCATTAATTATTAAGATATTCGAGGTTTTGTTTATTTTTTTATTATTCTGGGGGTACTTACAAGACATTTACAAGCTCGGAAGATACAGGTCACAGTGACCTAATTTCAGGTTTCTAAGGAGTTTTTTTTTATTGACCTCCCTAGATTTTTAGTTCGATTTGTGCCCTGCTAATGGACGCCCAGACGGGCGGACAGACCATGGACAAAGGGCCATACCTATACCTCAGATGACTTTACAGTCAGCTGAGCTAAAATTGAACTTAAAACTTGATATAATACAATTTGCATAATTATAATATAATTTGCAATTGGTTATGTTACCGTTAAAACATAAGGCAGATATTATCACAGTGACCTCATTGCAGGTTCCCAAGGAGATCTATTTAGAATCTCTTATAATGTAGTTTCATGATCCTTGTCCTTACCCTTACAATTTGTGGCCTGCTCATGGCTGGCCAGATGGTAAGACAGACGAATGAACAGACAGAAAGATGACTGACAAAGTGCCAAGGCGTATAACATCTCAGTTGGATTTCACATGACTGCATTGAGAATCTGATTGCTGTAAATCTACGGTCTCAAACACAGAAAAAAATGCATAAAAGTTAGAAAAAAATGTAAGTGGCACCACCAGTCTAAAGCAGGTAGTACCTGATTTCAAGAACAATTGATCCAGCATAGCTTGAGAGTTGGAGACAAAATATGAAACACCATATGAAACCACAGTTGGGAATCTAATAGTATCAATGTAATTTCGCGGTGTCAAGATAAAAGCAAAGAGGGCATTAAAAATAGAAATAAATACAGGTGGCACCTCCAGTATTCAGAAATGAAGAAACTAATCATGGTCAAGAAATGCATCAAGTTTTGGAACACTAGATAAAATCACAACTGAAAAGGGACATGATTGCTGTAATATGTGGAGAAAAAATATGGGTGGCGCCACCAGTCTGGAACTGAAGGAACTAGTCATGATTAATAAACATACCAGCTTTCAGGACACCAGGTGAAACCACAGCTGAGAAATTGACATGATTGCTGTCACTTGACGGTCCCTAAAAATAGAAAGAAATGCTAAAAACCAGAAAGAAATATAGGTGGCGCCACCAGTTTTACGGAACTGAAATAACTGGTCACGGCCAATATTCAGGGCAAGATGTATGACAATCCATGCATAAATTATCCAGATACTGCATGGAGGTTTTGTATAATTATTTTAATTATTCGAGGGGGGGGGTGCTCCTTACAATCTCCATAGCTAGGAGGGTATAGGACGCACTGAGCTAATTTCAGGTTTCCCGGGTTTTTGTATGTGTTTATATATATATATATATATATATATATATATATATATATATATATATATATTGTTACAGATGTCTGTTTTATTGTGAGCTGGTGACATGTCTCTTTTATTTTGCGCTGTTGACATTCTGATTCGTGTTTGGCTCAAGCCCTAGGCGTTGCTATGCTACAGCGTTCCTTGTTCTAGCTGGCAGGGTGCGGCCCACGTGTAAACACAGCGGGTCATGCTAGTCTGGGGCTTTCTCGCCTGGCCGAGCCGGGCCGGCCCACGTGTGAACCTTGATATGTACAAACACAGCATTCGTTGTTCTAGATGTTTCCTGTTACGTGTGTACTATTGGGTTCTTTGGATTGTTCGAGAAATGGAAAGTTCTCGGCTTGAGGTGAGAAGATATAAATAAGGGGCTGTGTTTTAGAGCAGCTAGGGAGAGAGGAGAGATAAATTCCAGCGGACACAGAAGAATGTGTCAGTTTGTAGACCTTTTCCGATAATTGCGGCAGTTATAGGTTTTCTTCTAAATTTGTGACGGATCTTATACAGTCTTCAGTTTGCTTTCGGGATTTTAACAAAAACTTCACTTTTAGATTACAACGGATTGATTTTGTGAATGTACTGGACTGTTATTCTCTGAGAAGATTTATGTGAACTGTTCATCTGGGTTGTACATTATAAAGGACTTGTTGTCCCCGTGACAGTGGTGGTATCCAGGTACTGTACACTTTATTTATATACTTGTATTGATTTACTGTTGTAATGTTGTTATACTGTATAATTGTATTGATTGAGAGAATTGTAATGTTAGGAATGTAATGTTAAGAATAAATTATAATTATTTTTTAACAAAAAACCACTATCTTCTTTATTCAATCCCCTAGACATTTCACGCTGCCTAGTGTTACAGAATCTGATTTTTTTTATCTCCATAACAAAATTTATGCTCTTCACGACTACGTGATCTGTTGATATTAGGTTCCGTAACAATAAATAAATATATATATATATATATATATATATATATATATATATATATATATATATATATATATATATATATGCGTGTGTGTAGGTGGTCGTGTTCGGTGCTTGTGTGTGCACAATAGAGCAAGCAATGCAGATCTTCAAAACATATTAAAACATATAGATACTAAAACAATGGAAAACTAAATAAGATTCTTTAAACTTTTTCCTAACGTTATCATTATGTTTTATAAGAACGTTATTTAATAACGTTCTGCTAACCAAACAAAAACTCCACACTTTTACGTTCCCATAAGGTTATCTAACGTTATTAACGTTCTGCTAACATTCGGCTAACATTCCGACAACGTTCTGGGAACATTTTGTTAGCTGGGAGCATGTACTGTTGGTGAGTTCAGTTATCTTACAACCCTATTCTTTCGTTTCTGTTTTAACTGTCTCCTGTTTGTCTTCCAGTCTATTTATGTCACTCTGAAGCGCTTTTTTCCCACAGTCTTCTATAGCCTTATGCATTTCACGTTCTAAACCCATGAAGTGTTTTTTCTAGATTCAACTCGCTTGATTTCTGTGCTGTGGCCGCCATGTCTTGTGCCTCTGTTGTCTGTCGTACTTTCTCGTGACCTTCAGTCAGGTAGTTATCCATTGAACTCTGTGATTTAGAATCTGTTCTTCTTGTTTTCACCATCAAGTATATAAATAAGTCCAGTCTAATTTACAGTTATTTTTAGTTATTTATCCCGTTTATGGATATTTCTTTCTAAATTTTGTCAGCAAGTCAGGAGTAGGCCTACGCCAAAATCACGTCTTACCTGGCGCGCATGTTGAGACCAATCTTAAGTAAATACATTGACATGTTTATACATTGTATATATATATATATATTTATATAATTTAAAACGTTTTCCATTCTTTTATTTATCACATATGATCATATCGATTTAATATCATATATTAATAGTATATTTTTAAAATAAAATATATATAATTGTATATTGAAAAATCATAATATTAATGTACATTTATTAATTTAACATTAAATCGATATATTTTAACAATATTTAAATTATGACATGTCTATAAATATGTATTCATATTTATAGATCATATAATTAATTGTACACATATGCTTACTTGCCTATATAATTTCACTTTTTTATTATGAACTTAGGCCCAATTTGAATTGCTTTGAACAGTTTCATGATACGTTTTACTTGATTGATAATAAGTATATTATTATATATAAAATACAGGCATATTAACAAAAATAATTATCATCAATCATTTTATGACTGATTTGCTCCGGAATTCATGCTAGGCCCTAGCCTTAGTTTTACCAATCCTTCATAATAGAGTCTGAATCTCTGGAATAAATAATTATACAAAAATATTAATTTCATTAATGAAGCTTGATAAAAATATATATGTTGAGGCCTACGTAGCCTACATAGCCTACATAGGCCTATAGGCCTCACCCATAGGCCTATATAGTTTGTATATGGGACGTTACAAAGCAACGTCACATCAAAGTGCACATGTGCGTATAGCCTCAGTGAGACCGGGAACACGCAGCATGAAGCATAAACAGGATTCAAACGTATTGATAACTTGTATAGGCCTATAAAAATTATGATATAACCGCTTACTGTTATGTCAGCAAGTTCAAACGTATGGCATCACTGTATTCAGTGGAAAGCCGACCCAAAACACGTGAACCGATCGAGGTTCGCATGGCGTAGGCCTATGTTGTCATGATCGAGGTTGTCTCCTGCAGTATTTTGGAACCGGCCTTTCTACCTGTTTTAGCGACTAAAAAAAGCGACTATATAAGATAAGATAAGATAAGAAAAGATAACATTTATTAGCCTTCAGTTCCAGGAATTTGTCGTTGACTTGCAATTCATTACATAAAAAATAAATAAGTAAATAGATAGATAAATACATAAAAATAATACATAAAAATACATAAAAAAAAATCACACATAACATATTGACTATGCATGTAAAATTAAGCATGTAAAAATGATAAAACAGATAATTCTGCAGGTAAAACACATAATTCAAAACATTAAATTTCTAAGAGGGTTGTGAGTTAAAAAGTTTAATACTGTGTGGTACGAGAGATTTTTTAAAACGAGTTGTTCTGCAGAATATTGTATCTAGGCGTTTACCTGAAGGTAAAAAACGGAACTCTGAATATAGGGGATGTGTTGTGTCATTCATGACCTTAGATATGAAGGCCATTGTTTTGGTTTCACAGATTTCCTGGTGTGTGGCAAGAGAAGTACCAGTTATTCTACTACTTCTCTTCCTGATATTATTCAACTGTTTCTTTAACTTATCAGATATATTTGTAAACCAGCACACCAGTGAATAAGTAAGGACACTGGAAATTACTGAATTATAAAACATGGTAACTATGGTTTTGTCAATATTAAGCTTTCTTAGATAATAAAGGTAATATAATCTTTTGTTTGCTTTCTTGGATTGATATTAGGCCTACACTCTTTTCTAATACTCTTTTGAACAACTGTCGAGGTGTTGGGTGACAGTAGTAGGCCTAAATATTTCAATCCCTAATCTTACACCAATTAAGGGTATATAAAATTACCGTTAGAGGGCGGGCTGAACAGTATTTAAAGTCCCACACCTATGTTCTACAAACGCGTTCGACTGTTCAAAATGAGCATGCATCCCGAGATTTGTCTAGTGAAACCATTCAGAAACAAGCCCATGGGCCTAGTATTAAAGCCTGGTATTTATAATCAAGCGATAGTTCCGTTTCATTAAAAAACGGCTGATAAACGAACAATAACTAGCAAGCCTATGTAATCGAAGCCGTGGCATAATTATAAATCGAGTGGCGGGAAAGGTCCATCTCAAATGAAACTGATGCCGACACCCAGTCAATATACGTTTGGCATGTCACATGACCCAAAAGTTGACGTCATAATGATCTCCATGGCATTACGCGCGGTCAGTTGAATCTGTTTGTACAGTTCCGTGTCAGGATGGCATGATACAGTGTGACTATTAATGTCTAATGATGCCAGTGAGCAAATGAAAGGAGCATCAATATATTTGAATACTGCATGCCTGTGTGGCACACTATTTTTTTACATCATAGACGATGATTTACATCAGGATCAGGGCTCCCTGGTACATGGCCGGCAAGACTCGCAGACTCCAAGGTAAGGCCAGGGGGTAAGGCCCGCATGAGACATGTCTTGAGACATGACATATGTAATGTAATCTTATGTATCGCCGGCTTTATCGGACACTTGCCTAAAATTCCCCAGAAATCGATTACCTTCACTCAGTAATTACGGTCGACAACAAGTGACAGGTTCAAGTTTATTATTTGTTTTTCTTTATAACTGCCACAATTGAATAATATATAACTTTTCATTGGCAAAACACGTCTCCGACAGACTGGCACAGTCCACAGAGTTCAGGCACGACACACGTGATCGGCTTGTCCTGACCAGGGGTGTGTTTTCGTGCTCATGGAACGCGGTCCAGTTCTTATAACCACAGAACTACAGTTAATGCATTGCATTAACGGAATCATGGCTGAACCAAAATATATCTGACACATTCTGGAACATTCCTTATTTTACCTTATTAAGACAAGACAGAACCCAGGACTCTAATAAATCAAGAGGCGGTGGTGTAGCTCTTTATATTAACCTAACAGATGGTGTCAGAATATAACCGTCAAGTCTAGTATATGTTCACCAGACCTTGAAGCCCTATCAGTGAGCCTACGTCCTTCATACCTACCAAGAGAGTTTACCAATATATCTCTCACAGTTGTTTACATTCCCCCCAGTGCTGATAAAGACATTGCATCAAAGAAGATACAGGATATTGTGGACCAATTAGAAGAAAAGAAACCACAAGCTCTGCATATTTTGTATCGGAGATATGAACCACGGTGATCTTGATCAAGCACTACCAAACTACACACAGTACGTGAACTGTAACACAAGAGGTCACCAGAAACTGGACTTATTTTATTGTAATATTAATTCTGCTTATAAATGTGTTCAAGGTCCTCCACTAAAAAATAGTGACCATAATATGATCTATAGTATATGCAACCTACTTACAGACGTTAACTTCAAATGCTGAAACCACGTGAAATTAATATTAAAGTGAACTCAAAGGAAGCCTATGAGACCCTTAAAACATGTTTTGATCTAACAGACTGGCAAATGTTCATTGACACTTCATATGATTTAGATGAACTTACTGAAACTGTGTCTAGTTATATATCATTTTGTGAAGACATGCTGGTACCCACTAAAACCATTAAGATTTACCCTAATAACAAACCTTGGATTAATAGTGATCTAAGGAAACTTATTGTATGTAAGTACCAAGCCTTCACAAGCAATTCAGATAACAGATATGACTTACAAAAAGAAACTGATTCTGCCATTGAGAAAGCCAAACAACAATATAAAAAGAAAGTAGAAAAACTGTTCCATAGCAAGCAATCAAAAGATGCTTGGAAGGGTCTTCAGGAATTAACTGGTATAACTTAAAGCAAGAAAGAATGCTCACTGCTTGCTGAAAATGGCTATGCTGACAAATTAAATACATTCTATGCACGTTTTGATGAAAGTGACTTCTCAAAAGAAAAAGATGACATTCGGAGCAGTCTGAGAGCAAATTTAGAATCATGTGATGATGGCATCCTTACTGATGTAACTGATGTAAACAAAGTGTTAAGTAAGATTAATGTAAAGAAAGCCTGTGGACCCGACAAAATCAGTGGCAGATTAATTAAAACCTGAAGAAATAGTTTGTCCTTCATCATACATCACATTTTCAATTGTCTCTCTCCTTATGTAAACTACCAAAATTATGGAAGACCGCAGAAATAATTCCAGTCGCCAAAAATAACTCTCCTAAAGTGATGAATGATCTTAGGCCTGTTGCACTAACATCTATTCTCGCAAAATCTTTGGAGCGAATAGTTCTTAATAAATTACTTACAATTGTTAAACCAATGCTAGATCAACATCAGTTTGCATATTCATCCAACAGATGCACAAGCGACGCAATTGCCACATTAACTCATTATAATTATCAACACTTAGACAGGGACCCCAGAAATTATGCCAGATCACTTTTCATTGATTATTCTTCAGCCTTCAATAAAATACAGCCACACATTAAGATCAATCAGCTCTGTAGATATAACATTCCTCCTTCCTGCTGTCTAAGGATTCTAGATTTTCTCTCGGATAGAAGACAACATGTTAGAACAAGCAAAGAAACTTCTTCAGATATAATCATAAATACTGGTGCTCCACAAGGCTGTGTTCTGTCAGCAGTCCTTTTTATGCTATATACAAATAATTTGTCTGTGAGCATTTCAGATTGTAAAATTATCAAATATGCAGACGACACTGTCATTCTAGGCCTGATACACAAGAATGATGAGTCGCTCTACAGGAAATCAATTCAATATGTGACTGGTTGGTGTGAGGAACACTACCTTCAGTTAAATGAAAAGAAGACTAAAGAAGTAGTCTTTGATTTTAGGAGATCAAAATCTGTAATTACCCTAGTTGCTATTAAAAATGAAGATGTTAATATTGTAGAAAATTATAAATACTTAGGATGTATTATTGACAGAAATCTGAATTGGAAAGAACGTGTTGAATCAATCCAAGAAAGCAAACAAAAGATTATATTACCTTTATTATCTAAGAAAGCTTAATATTGACAAAACCATAATTACCATGTTTTATAATTCAGTAATTTCCAGTGTCCTTACTTATTCACTGGAGTGCTGGTTTACAAAAATATCTGATAAGTTAAAGCAACAGTTGAATAATACCAGGAAGAGAAGTAGTAGAATAACTGGTACTTCTCTTGCCACACACCAGGAAATCTGTGAAACCAAAACAATGGCCTTCATATCTAAGGTCATGAATGACACAACACATCCCCTATATTCAGAGTTCCGTTTTTTACCTTCAGGTAAACGCCTAGATACAATATTCTGCAGAACAACTCGTTTTAAAAAATCTCTCGTACCACACGGTATTAAACTTTTTAACTCACAACCCTCTAAGAAATTTTATGTTTTGAATTATTTGTTTTACCTGCAGAATTATCTGTTTTATCATTTTTACATGCTTAATTTTACATGCATAGTCAATATGTTATGTGTGATTTTTTTAATGTATTTTTATGTATTATTTTTATGTATTTATCTATCTATTTACTTATTTATTTTTTATGTAATGAATTTGCAAGTCAACCACAGATTCCTGGAACTGAAGGCTAATAAATGTTATCTTATCTTATCTTATCTTATCTTAGAAAGTGTAACAAGGAATGTGTTCCTGTTCCATCACGAAAACGCCAGAACAATAGCCTACTAAGTCTGTGTAGGCCTAAATAATATCCGGGTACCGACGTAAAAACTGCTTTAATTTTATAAAATTGAGTATGTTTTTTAATAAATCCAGCTATGGCTCAATTTAAAATCAAATGTTCACAATGTGTACAACAGCTGGGTCCAAGCGATAATTCACACATGAAACAAACTCATCAATCTACCGATGTAAGTGGTTTTATAAAAATGATACAGACTCATTCAAGATTCATTCATACTAAGGAAACTTAAAACCATAACAAATTTGATCAAAATTCAATAAACTGTGATTTCAATAAAAATGTTATATCTCAGTCCTCCATCATGACCTTGATTCAGTGCGCCCTCTGGCGGTCGAACCGACACCTAAATGTGGTTCACTTATTAGGACCAGGAACGCGTTCCAGGAACGTCACGAAAACGATCTCGGTTAGAACAACTACTGGAACAGGAACGCGTTCTGAGCACGAACACACACCCAAAGACTGAAGTGAAATACGTTCTTCATGGGGCCTTGTTGATCTCTCTCAGATATCCGTTTTTCTGACTGGACAGCTGAATAAAACCAGGAGGCTTCCTGTTGGTAGCCCCACTTTAGTGCAAAATTCTAAGCGGCCATACTTCCCATATAAGTATTTGGGTATTAATTATAACCACAAAAACATGTGGTTCAGACAAAATATCTTAAGATGATGTAATTTATTATAATATTAAGTTTTTGCGATGTTATATCTTAACAATTACTTATATGTACAAGAACTCTTACAAATGATTTTTATTCACATATAAATCGTAAATAATCAGACTGGTCACGCTTCTGATCCACGTGTCTCTGTTGACATGATTAAAAGTAAATTTACGGTCACTTGCAATATTAAAAAATGGCGGAAAATGCCGTGCGGTTCACAAGTGGATGAGTCATTACAGTAAGTTTATGAAGAATCAGGTCGAGTAAGTTATGCTTTTTAACTGGAATTGTTGAAATAGATAGCCATAAGTCATTTGCAAAAAATAAAAAATAAATAAATAAATACAGAACAGCTATTTGACGTGTTTATTCCTTTAATATAGTTCGGGAGAGTTTGCTTTGCCCGTGCAAGAAGTTTCCATGACGTTGTATGCAATTCAACGTCAGGTTCCATGACAACTGATCGGCGTTACCCCAAAACATTGTCAAGTGTTGACTGTCAGGGGCGATTTCACAACCTGTTTACCAGTTTATATCACAGTCTGACTATTTTTCATGTGTATATTTTTCTTAACTAAAAACAAAGATATATGCATATTTTTCGTCATTTGTAAAGTATCCGATGGGCCTATTACCCTGCATGGTGGCCATTATTGTGTCAAATGGGAAACGGTTTAAGTGTAACTTCATACAGTCGGGACTATGGTCTGGCACTTTGCCGTTTTAGCACAGAAAATTAATTGTTATGATTTTTAGAGTAATTTTCACAGTGAATAACATTAGCGGTGAAGCTCAATATTCATAGGGGGGGGGGGAGCAATAGTAGACATACTGTGATATATACAATATAAATATATATATATATATAATATATATATATATATATATATATATATATATATATATATACGCACTTATTCTTTTATGGGGTTGATACGGGGAGAGGGTAGTCTATTACAGTCCTGTACAGGAGAATATACTTTCTGTACGTTGAGGAATACTGGTAGGGGCCTACTCCTTATGTTTTTTCCATCATATTATTATGGGATGGGGGGAGGGTTCGCCTATAAGCTATACATAAGTTCCTAGTACCCAATGTCATATTGCACAACTTGCACAATATAGACTACAGATCTGCAGCTTGAGTTGCTTGAACATGACTGTACATAAACGTCATAAACGTTTTATTAAAAAGCATACGCAAGAAAGAAATGTTCACACCCAGGGGCGTAAATACAAGGGGGGGGGGGGGGGATTTGGGGGGTATATATCTCTCCAATTTTTTAGCAAGGTCAATGTTATCATCCCCCCCTTTGCCCTGATATTCAGAAATTATATATTTTAAAACCTATACTTCATTATGATATATTTTAAGTGTATCACCGACAATAAAAGATGTATATATATATATATATATATATATATATATATACATATGGTGTCATCCCCCATTCATGAAGATAAAATGAGCCACTGCCCACACCCACATACTATATATTATATATATATCTCTTATGCGAGTTTATTATCACATGCGAGCACATCACAGTAATACAAATCCAGAATATAAAAAAAAAATAAAAGGGAAAAATATCACTTTTAGCATTTTTTGGATTTACTGGTATTATCATGATTTATATATCATATACAATACATTGTATGAAATATAGGGATGCTGTTGTGGAAGATGAGTATCATTTTGTCACGAATCAAGAATTTAAGTTTACATATGCGATTCAGGTTCATTTTCATCACTGTTGTCAAATAGTACTCTTACAGCTCATACTGTAAAAAAATCCCCAAGGACCTAAAGAAAACTTGTGAATTGTTCCAATATATGATAAAACTGTAAGAGAATTATTTTATTTCATATCTATTTTTATATAGATAGTTGATTACCACTGGAAAGTCCTACAGAGAATTGCAATACAATGTAGATGGTTCAGGGAGAAATTTTCTGTTATATTGAACAACTTGTCAGTTTGAGATGTATATATCAGGCATAAATCCCCAGTAAAAGTAAAACTTTGCATGATCACAGAAATATTATTTTGGATTTTACTGCCGAAGAAAATTGCCAAAGGGTGACAAGGTAGCACCAACTTGATTCATGCATGATATATGGACCCCCCTTGACTATTTATGCAATCAAATTGTAATCATACTTAATATCAGTCACACCCATGGTGTATCAAAAGGAAATGGCTACTCATGCGAGCCTGGAGAAAACATTTGACGTACAAGTTTAAGCAAATTGAAAACCTACGCTACCAAGAACCGGTAGAAGCTCGTCAAATATATTATTAAGATGAACCAAAATCATTCCATGTATGGTTGTCATAATTTAATCTAAGTAAAATTGGGACAATTTTAAGAAACTATTCTTCAGATACAGGTAGACACAGGACGGTGAATGTGAGGGAAAGTTACTGTCACACAATCAATCGGCAGAAACTGTACATAGTCATTTAAAAAAACATGTAGAAAATACAATCTGTAGGTAGGTAAAATGATGCAGCCGTTTATTCTAAGTTTCCCGGAACACCTTAACACATACCGGTTATACATATTAAGTCAGATTAATTACATTTGACAAAAAAGCAAGATGCTGGTTATCTAAACAGAAAGACCAGTATTCATATCCGTCTGCAATTTTCAGCATTCATTGTGGACATACTGAGAGTTTTTATAAGTAGACCGCAACATAATTATCAATTATTAAGAATTCGTAACAGTTTAAAAAGTATATCTATATCTATCTATCTATCTATCTCTCTCTCTCTCTCTCTCTCTCTCTCTCTCTCTCTCTATATATATATATATATATATATATATATATATATATATATATATATATACTGTAGACCGACAAATAAGTTCATTCTTTGGCTGGTTGTGATTTTATGCGCCTTTACCCAGGTGGTCTATCAACTTTTTCAAGCCTCGCATTATTCTCGCATGTTTTATTCTTTGCTGTATGGCTGATTTACCGATTTTATAAAATTCTACTTTATGTTTTCTTGCTTTACAGAACAAGAGTTGCCAAGCTGCCCGCCAGCGTGAATTTTACAAACCATTCCGAAAATTCAGCCCACGCTGGCCTTCCTTCAAATGTAACAAAAACCATTGAAAATACCTGCGATGATCGGTTTCTGCTTGATCTGTTTGACTTCACAAGGAATGGACCATGTGTAGAGATCAACTCTGTCCCATCTCACGGACATCCAGTTCAATTTGTCAGTGAAATATTTGTGTTACCCAACTCTCACCTGACCAAGTGTACCAACAGGACCAGTGACTCCTTTTGGGACCGGTTTATTTCTTTCATTTACTTTCTTGTGTTACCGAAGTGCGATGAAACGCGACTTCCGTCCGTAAAGCTCTCTGACAAGGCCAACTTTGGGTCGACAGTAACCAGAAGTGTCATGTTTGAACTAAATGTGCTGTCCGAGGAGATAAAAGCCCTGTACTACCAAGCCAGCGAATCCCTCCGGTCATTCATCGGATTCGAGAAGGATTCTGGAGACGCTTATCCCTTCTTCACATGGTTTGGGCTCAAACCATTTCAGCAAGGTTTAGTGATCATATTTATTCAATTTTCACAAACAGCTGTCAACTTTGTCTAAAAGGTTATGTATTGGTTATTACACTGTTTCAGCTTATAAAATATTAAAATTGCTTCCCCTGAGAGAACCCTCAAAACTTGCTCTCATTGTATCGAAACGCGAAGGACAGGTTCACCTGAGATAACACAAATACTAACTCCCTGGTCGGTCTGTATATGTAAACATCATATATGTAACATTCTCCTAGTTGGTCCGTCAGTGTTTATTTCCTTTTTGCTAGATTAACATTTACTGATGCAAGTGTGGTTATATTTTCAGATGCTCCAGATCTCATTGTTCAGCTCCCCACAATTGGCTTGTTTCTTTCGGTGCTGATATTTTGTATAGTGACCTATTTCGTGCATGCGGCCTATCAGTCCATAGTGATAGGTAGGTAATGGTTGCTATTTAGCACAGCTGACTGAAAGTCATCTGAGCTATAGCGATCACTCTTTGTCCGTCTGTCTGTCCGTCCTTGTCAGTCCGTCCGTAAACCAGACACAAATAGTATCCGCTGGACCTAGATTCTTCGAACTTGACATCCAGGGAGGTCAATGAAAAATCTCCTTGGAAACCTGAAATAAGGTTTTTGTTACCCATATCCTCCGAGTCATGGGGCTCAGATGTACCCCCCCCCCCCCCAGAGTAATAAAAATTTTGATACAAAAGCTCCAGTATCTGACCAACTTATGCATTGATCACCATGATTCTTTGCATGCATATTCATCATGCAGAGTTCATCAGTTCTTGAAGACTTGTGGCGCAACCTGGAATTTTTCGAATTCTTACGATTTTATTTCTCTATTTTTGAGACCTTCAAAGATGCGGTCGTCCGTTAACAGGGCACAAATCGCAACCATTAGTTTAAGATTCTTCTAACTTAATATCCAGGGAGGTCCATGAAAAATCTCCTTGGAAACCTTAAACAAGTTCTATGTTACCCATATCCTCTGAGCTATGGGGCTCAGAAGCATCCCCCAGAATAATTAAAAATTTGATACAAAAGCTCCGATATCTGAACAACATGTGCATTGCTCACCTTGATTCTTTGCATTTATATTCATCATGGAGTGTTTCATATGTTCCTGCAGACTGGTGGCGCAACTTTTTTTCATTTTTTCCGCTTTTTTTCTTTATTTTTTAGGACCTTCAAAGATGCGGTCGTCCGTTAACAGGGCACAAATCGCAACCATTAGTTTAAGATTCTTCTAACTTAATATCCAGGGAGGTCCATGAAAAATCTCCTTGGAAACCTGATACAAGTTCTATGTTACGCATATCCTCCGAGCTATGGGGCTCAGAAGCATTCCCCAGAATAATTAAAAATTTGACACAAAAGCTCCGGTATCTGAACAACATTTGCATTACTCACCTTGATTCTTTGCATTCATATTCATCATGGAGTGTTTCATATGTTCCTGCAGACTGGTGGCGCAACCTTTTTTTTAATTTTTTTCGCTTTCTTTTCTTTATATTTTAGGACCTTCAAAGATGCGGTCGTCCGTTAACAGGGCACAAATCGCAACCATTATTTCAAGATTCTTCTAATTTAATATCCAGGGAGGTCCATGAAAAATCTCCTTGGAAACCTGATACAAGTTCTATGTTACGCATATCCTCTGAGCTATGGGGCTCAGAAGCATCCCCCAGAATAATAAAAAAATTGACACAAAAGCTCCGGTATCTGAACAACAATTGCATTACTCACCTTGATTCTTTGCATTCATATTCATCATGGAGTGTTTCATATGTTCCTGCAGACTAGTGGCGCAACCTTTTTTTCAATTTTTTCGCTTTTTTTTCTTTATTTTTTAGGACCTTCAAAGATGCGGTCGTCCGTTAACAGGGCACAAATTGCAACCATTAGTTCAAGATTCTTCTAACTTAACATCCAGGGAGGTCCATGAAAAATCTCCTTGGAAACCTGATACAAGTTCTATGTTACGCATATCCTCTGAGCTATGGGGCTCAGAAGCATTCCCCAGAATAATTAAAAATTTGACACAAAAGCTCCGGTATCTGAACAACATTTGCATTACTCACCTTGATTCTTTGCATTCATATTCATCATGGAGTGTTTCATATTTTTCTGCAGACTGGTGGCGCAACCTTTTTTTTCAATTTTTTTCGCTTTTTTTCTTTATTTTTTAGGACCTTCAAAGATGCGGTCGTCCGTTAACAGGGCACAAATCGCAACCATTAGTTCAAGATTCTTCTAATTTAACATCCAGGGAGGTCCATGAAAAATCTCCTTGGAAACCTGATACAAGTTCTATGTTACGCATATCCTCTGAGCTATGGGGCTCAGAAGCATCCCCCGAATAATTAAAAATTTGACACAAAAGCTCCGGTATCTGAACAACATTTGCATTACTCACCTTGATTCTTTGCATTCATATTCATCATGGAGTGTTTCATATGTTCCTGCAGACTGGTGGCGCAACCTTTTTTTTCTATTTTTTAGCTTTTTTTCTTTATTTTTTAGGACCTTCAAAGATGCGGTCGTCCGTTAACAGGGCATAAATTGCAACCATTAGTTCAAGATTCTTCTAACTTAACATCCAGGGAGGTCCATGAAAAATCTCCTTGGAAACCTGATACAAGTTCTATGTTACCCATATCCTCTGAGCTATGGGGCTCAGAAGCATCCCCCAGAATAATTAAAAATTTGATATAAAAGCTCCGGTATCTAAACAACGTTTGCATTGCTCACCTTGATTCTTTGCATTCATATTCATCATGGAGTGTTACATATGTTCCTGCAGACTGGTGGCGCAACCTTTTTTTCAATTTTTTCGCTTTTTTTCTTTATTTTTTAGGACCTTCAAAGATGCGGTCGTCCGTTAACAGGGCACAAATCGCAACCATTAGTTTAAGATTCTTGTAACTTAATATCCAGGGAGGTCCATGAAAAATCTCCTTGGAAACCTGATACAAGTTCTATGTTACGCATATCCTCTGAGCTATGGGGCTCAGAAGCATCCCCCAGAATAATTAAAAATTTGACACAAAAGCTCCGGTATCTGAACAACATTTGCATTACTCACCTTGATTCTTTGCATTCATATTCATCATAGAGTGTTTCATATGTTCCTGCAGACTGGTGGCGCAACCTTTTTTTTCATTTTTTTCGCTTTTTTTCTTTATTTTTTAGGACCTTCAAAGATGGGGTCGTCCGTTAACAGGGAACAAATCGCAACCATTAGTTTAAGATTCTTCTAACTTAATATCCAGGGAGGTCCATGAAAAATCTCCTTGGAAACCTGATACAAGTTCTATGTTACGCATATCCTCTGGGCTATGGGGCTCAGAAGCATCCCCCAGAATAATTAAAAATTTGACACAAAAGCTCCGGTATCTGAACAACATTTGCATTACTCACCTTGATTCTTTGCATTCATATTCATCATGGAGTGTTTCATATGTTCCTGCAGACTGGTGGCGCAACCTTTTTTTTCTATTTTTTAGCTTTTTTTCTTTATTTTTTAGGACCTTCAAAGATGCGGTCGTCCGTTAACAGGGCATAAATTGCAACCATTAGTTCAAGATTCTTCTAATTTAACATCCAGGGAGGTCCATGAAAAATCTCCTTGGAAACCTGATACAAGTTCTATGTTACCTATATCCTCTGAGCTATGGGACTCAGAAGCATCCCCCAGAATAATTAAAAATTTGATATAAAAGCTCCGGTATCTAAACAACGTTTGCATTGCTCACCTTGATTCTTTGCATTCATATTCATCATGGAGTGTTACATATGTTCCTGCAGACTGGTGGCGCAACCTTTTTTTCAATTTTTTCGCTTTTTTTTCTTTATTTTTTAGGACCTTCAAAGATGCGGTCGTCCGTTAACAGGGCACAAATCGCAACCATTAGTTTAAGATTCTTCTAACTTAATATCCAGGGAGGTCCATGAAAAATCTCCTTGGAAACCTGATACAAGTTCTATGTTACGCATATCCTCTGAGCTATGGGGCTCAGAAGCATCCCCCAGAATAATTAAAAATTTGACACAAAAGCTCCGGTATCTGAACAACATTTGCATTACTCACCTTGATTCTTTGCATTCATATTCATCATGGAGTGTTTCATATGTTCCTGCAGACTGGTGGCGCAACCTTTTTTTTTCATTTTTTTCGCTTTTTTTCTTTATTTTTTAGGACCTTCAAAGATGGGGTCGTCCGTTAACAGGGAACAAATCGCAACCATTAGTTTAAGATTCTTCTAACTTAATATCCAGGGAGGTCCATGAAAAATCTCCTTGGAAACCTGATACAAGTTCTATGTTACGCATATCCTCTGGGCTATGGGGCTCAGAAGCATCCCCCAGAATAATTAAAAATTTGACACAAAAGCTCCGGTATCTGAACAACATTTGCATTACTCACCTTGATTCTTTGCATTCATATTCATCATGGAGTGTTTCATATGTTCCTGCAGACTAGTGGCGCAACCTTTTTTTCAATTTTTTCGCTTTTTTTTCTTTATTTTTTAGGACCTTCAAAGATGCGGTCGTCCGCTAACAGGGCACAAATTGCAACCATTAGTTCAAGATTCTTCTAACTTAACATCCAGGGAGGTCCATGAAAAATCTCCTTGGAAACCTGATACAAGTTCTATGTTACCCATATCCTCTGAGCTATGGGGCTCAGAAGCATCCCCCAGAATAATTAAAAATTTGATACAAAAGCTCCGGTATCTGAACAACATTTGCATTGCTCACCTTGATTCTTTGCATTCATATTCATCATGGAGTGTTTCATATGTTCCTGCAGACTGGTTGTGCAACCTTTTTTTCAATTTTTTCGCTTTTTTTTTTTATTTTTTAGGACCTTCAAAGATGCGGTCGTCCGTTAACAGGGCACAAATCGCAACCATTAGTTTAAGATTCTTCTTACTTAATATCCAGGGAGGTTGATGAAAAATCTCCTTGGAAACCTGATACAAGTTCTATGTTACGCATATCCTCTGAGCTATGGGGCTCAGAAGCATTCCCCAGAATAATTAAAAATTTGACACAAAAGCTCCGGTATCTGAACAACATTTGCATTACTCACCTTGATTCTTTTCATTCATATTCATCATGGAGTGTTTCATATGTTCCTGCAGACTGGTGGCGCAACCTTTTTTTTCAATTTTTTTCGCTTTTTTTCTTTATTTTTTAGGACCTTCAAAGATGCGGTCGTCCGTTAACAGGGCACAAATCGCAACCATTAGTTCAAGATTCTTCTAACTTAACATCCAGGGAGGTCCATGAAAAATCTCCTTGGAAACCTGATACAAGTTCTATGTTACCCATATCCTCTGAGCTATGGGGCTCAGAAGCATCCCACAGAATAATTAAAAATTTGATACAAAAGCTCCGGTATCTGAACAACATTTGCATTGCTCACCTTGACTCTTTGCATTCATATTCATCATGGAGTGTTTCATATGTTCCTGCAGACTGGTGGCGCAACCTCTTTTTCAATTTTTTTCGCTTTTTTTTTCTTTATTTTTTAGGACCTTCAAAGATGCGGGCGTCCGTTAATAGGGCACAAATCGCAACCATTAGTTCAAGATTCTTCTAACATAACATCCAGGGAGGTCCATGAAAAATCTCCTTGGGAACCTGATACAAGTTCTATGTTACCCATATCCTCTGAGCTATGGGGCTCAGAAGTATCCCCCAGAATAAGTAATAATTTGATACAAAAGCTTCAGTAAGTAAGTAATTTTTTAACCATTTCCTACACGAGGTCTACTCGTCTGAATTTATTGTTAGGTAACGTATTTCATTTCCTACACGAGCCCAACATGTCCCTTATCACAAGTAAGTAATGTAATGTGTTTACTATTTCCTACACGCAGCCTACACGTCAATTATCATAGGCAGGTAATGTGTGCAATTTCCTTCACGAGGTCTACACGTCCGTTTATTATTTCCTACACGAGGCAACTGGTCTCTTATTATAAGTAAGTAATTTTTAATATTTCGTATAAGAGGTCAACACGTCCGTTCTCATAAATAAGTAATGTTTACTATTTCCTACACGAGGCAACAGGTGTGTTTTCATAAGTAAGTAATGTTTACTATTTCCTACACGAGGTCTACACGTTTGAATTTATTGGTAGGTAATGTTTACTATTTCCTACACGAGGCAACACGTCCGTTCTCATAAGCAAGTAATGTTTACAATTTCCTACATGAGGTCTTCACGTCTGAATTTATTGTAAGGTTATGTATTTCATTTCCTACACGAGGTCTGCATGCACGTCCGGTATCGTTGGTACATAATGTGTGCCTTTTTGCTACACGATGCAAATTAGCTCGTCCATTATTATAAGTAAGTAATGACCATTTCCTACAAGAGGTCAACACGTCCGTTCTCATAAGTAAGTGATGTTTACTATTTCCTACACAAGGCAACAGGTTTGTTTTCATAAGTAAGTAATGTTTACTTTTTTTACATGAGGTATACACGTCTGAATTTATTGGTAGGTTTTGTTTACTATATCCTACACGAGGTCAACATGTCCGTTCTCATAAGAAAGTAATGTTTACTATTTCCTAAACGAGGCAACAGGTCCGTTATCATAAGTAAGTAATGGTAACCATTTCCTACACGCAGCCTACACGTCCATTATCATGGGCAGGTAATGTGTGCCATTTACTACACGAGGCAACAGGTTTGTTTTCATAAGTAAGTAATGTTGACTATTTCCTACACGAGCCCAACATGTCCTTTATCATAAAATAAGTAATGTTTACTATTTCCCACACGAGGCAACAGCCGTGTTTTCATAAGTAAGTAATGTTTACTATTTCCTACACGAGGTCTACACGTCTGAATTTTAATGGTAGGTAATATTTACTATTTCCTACACGAGGCAACAGGTTTGTTTTCATAAGTAAGTAATGTTGACTATTTCCTACACGAGCCCAACATGTCCTTTATCATAAAAAAAGTAATGTTTACTATTTCCCACACGAGGCAACAGGTGTGTTTTCATAAGTAAGTAATGTTTACTATTTCCTACACGAGGTCTACACGTCCGAATTTTAATGGTAGGTAATATTTACTATTCCTACACGAGGCAACAGGTTTGTTTTCATAAGTAAGTAATGTTGACTATTTCCTACACGAGCCCAACATGTCCTTTATCATAAAATAAGTAATGTTTACTATTTCCCACACGAGGCAACAGGTGTGTTTTCATAAGTAAGTAATGTTTACTATTTCCTACACGAGGTCAACACGTCTGAATTTTAATGGTAGGTAATATTTACTATTTCCTACACGAGGCAACAGGTTTGTTTTCATAAGTAAGTAATGTTTACTTTTTTTACATGAGGTATACACGTCTGAATTTTAATGGTAGGTAATATTTACTATTTCCTACACGAGGCAACAGGTGTGTTTTCATAAGTAAGTAATGTTTACTATTTCCTGCACGAGGTCTACACGTCTGAATTTTAATGGTAGGTAATATTTACTATTTCCCACACGAGGCAACAGGTGTGTTTTCATAAGTAAGTAATGAACTTTTTTTTACATGAGGTATACACGTCTGAATATATTGGTAGGTTTTGTTAACTATATCCTAAACGAGGTCTATACGTCTGAATTTTAATGGTAGGTAATATTTACTATTTCCCACACGAGGCAACAGGTGTGTTTTCAAAAGTAAGTAATGTTTACTATTTCCTACACGAGGTCTACACGTCTGAATTTTAATGTTAGGTAATGTTTACTATTTCCTACACGAGGCAACAGGTCCGTTCTCATAAGTACGTAATGTTTACTATTTCCTACACGTGGCAACAGGTCCGTTCTCATAAGTGAGTAATGGTTACTTTTTCCTGCAATAGGTCAACACGTCCATTCTCATAAGTAAGTACTGTTTACCATTTCCTCGGCCAATTGCGCTTAATTTGTACATGACAGTGTCTGAGGTTAAAGAAAGAAAAATAAGGCCGTTTGCCAGGCAGTTTCTAATTAAGAATAACACAGATGATGCAGACAGTAACATCCATCACTTTTTAGTGTGATAGAAAAGATGTTACTATCCACTTGCAGCAAATTATGGGCCATTTTGTCCTACCCGTAACATGTCCACAGTTAAACCCTTAAATTTTATGACCATGCAGACCTTAATAATCAGCTGCATACATGCTGCTTAATGAATTTATAAAGTGTAGTAGGGTTGAAAGTGTCACTTGGATACAGAAATCCAAATCTTGGATTTTTGTATCTATTATGATGTCTTGGTCAAAATAAAATATATTTTTTGTCCCACCCGTAACAGGTTTTCCTGCAATGGTCATGATTATTTACCAAGTTTTTTCAAATTTTGTGTTACACTGACCAGAATAGAAGTGAGATTAATATTTCATATGTGTAAAGGGTACATGTAACTCTAACAAATCAGAATCAAGTGTTTCATCCAAAAAGGTTGATATCGTCAATCATAACTGTCCCACCCGTAACAGTGGAACAGCACTGTGAAATTAGAGACAAGATAGACCTTTAACCTTTCTGCAGAAAAGCACAAACCTGTGGATAAAAAGTCAGTGTATTGCAAACATTTGGACTCGTGTGGAATAAAGTTTGTAAAAGGCTCTGTATCAAAAGAAGGGAAAATGCTAAAATGGTATGACTTGATTAAAAAATATCGAGATATTAAAACAGGAGTCTATCCCAAATGGAGATCTGTATTAGCTGCAATACAATCTAACTGGCTAAAATTATTGCGAGACGAGGATATCAAATCTAATGAAGGTATATCAGAGGAGCATATTATAAATAAAACTAAGGGTATTACAAAAATACAATCTTTATCTTCTAAATATGTTTATGATCTGTTGGTGGAAAAAAAATAACTGCACCCTCATCATTGGTCAAGTTAAGACATACAATACAGAATGATTATATCAACTGGGAGAGTTACTTTGGAGCCATCCAAAAAATTGGATATGTACTCAAGGGAATTCTTATTTAAAATACTCCATAACTATCTACCAACCAATAGTTTACTTTACAAATGGAAGTTAGTTGATAGTTACCGATGTTCTTATTGCTTCATAGAATTAGAGAACAAGGAACACATTTTTTATGAATGTTTTGTAACAAAAAATCTATATTTTAGAATTGTGGATTGGATGAAATCAATTGGAGTGATAATGCCACCATTAACCTTGAACAAAGTATTGTATGGAATGTTTCCAATTAAGAAAAACCTTCTAATAAATCAGGTGCTCCTTATATTTAAAATGTATGTATATCAAAGTAGAAAGGAAAATAATCAAAACACAAGCAATTTAATGCCAGATTTTTTAGGAGATTGAAATATATAGAGAAAATTAAATATATAATATCAAAACAGAAAAATAAGATAACTGCACATTTAGAAAAATGGGGAAAAGTAAGGAAGCATTTTTAACATAGTTGGAATAATATCCAGGCAATGTGCTTTGTATATATTTGTTTATATTGTATTTGATGTGATTTTGTACAATTATATGTGACATGTGTATTGTATGATTTTTCAGCAATAAAATTTATGATTAAAAAAAAAAAGCACCAACCTGAACTGTTTTGTCATGCCTAATTTGTATGTCTGTCCTCTGAATTTATTATACAGCATATCAAAGATTCATAATTTTGTCCCACCCGTAACGTGTCCCACCCGTAACATTGTCCCACCCGTAACAAGGCAAAGATTCTTGCTTGCTTCAGATTAAATAAGATTTAACAAATCTTTTCATGTTACTTTAATGGTATCTTCTTCAACTTCTTTTAAAGGTTATACAACATTTTTAATATATGTTTTAATGTACATTTTAGGCTTTCTTTGGTTAATACTTAGGATTTTCAGGAAGGGAATGTATCATATTATTATTTATTTATATTTAATGTCTAAAATTTTCTTTCCCTGGATCAATCTAGATTTAATTTCATTTATTATGTTTTCAACATTAAAGATTATTTAAATAATTTAAAATATGAGCAAATAATAATGGGAAACTGCATATAATGACAGCTGTTTTCGTAAATTAGTTGATAAAGACATATCACAGTGAAAGGTGACACTAAAGGCAGATATGGTCAATAATGGTAACAATAATGGTATGAATTCCAAAAAGAAACTTGCAAAATTGAAAGGTTGGGAAAACATGAGTACATTTATTTTACATTTGCTGTACTTTTACAGTGCTTCATGGACTGTACTAAAAATCATATCTTAAGCAATTATTTCTCAGAGTAGCCATGTTCGGTTATTTATAAAAAATTAACTGCTGCAACTTTTCATCGGAATGATCAGAATGACTGTTCAGATTATTTTATAGCATTTTCTCACCATAAAATTCATCAATAAAGAGGAATATTAAAACATACCTGTTGTAAAAAAGTAAATAGCATTACCAGCCTTTGTCCCACCCGTAATGGTCCTCCATAGACTTTCTTTTATCAAATTTGACAAATTCCTCATATAATATTCTAAAAAGAAATATACTGTGCCATGATTTTCAATAGTCCATGGCATATTTTGGGTTTGTGATTTATTTTATTATCTTATTAATGTATAAATTTGATTTTAATATTAATTAAAATGTATTTCTATCAAATATGTCCCACCCGTAACACTTTTTATCTAAACATTTAACAGTAAGACTATTGAGCTGAACTTATTCTACCTATCAGGTGTCTCATTGCCTCAGGTACATGCAAGTTGAAAGAAAGTTCCCAGCAAGTAAAACCTGGGACCAGCAAGATGGAACATTGTGTGTGTTACAGGCGGGACAGATTATGATGACTTTGTTATATTGATTTATCATTATCTAATCATAGAGGAATGTGGGAGCTGGGAGATTTCTGAGATAATTATATCAGATTATGTACATGTATAAAACATAAATAGTTAAGATTTCTATAACAATAAATTTTGGTGTTACGGGTGGGACATAAATGTACAGAAATATCGCAATTGGCCCTCCTACACAAGGCAACAGGTGTGTTTTCATAAGTAAGTAATGTTTACTTTTTTTTACATGAGGTCTACACGTCTGAATTTATTAGTGGGTTTTGTTTACCATTTCCTACACGAGCCCAACATGTCCGTTATCATAAGTAAGTAATGTTTACTATTTCCTACACGAGGTCTGCACGTCCGGTATCATTGGTAGGTAATGTGTGCCATTTCCTACACGATGCCAATTAACACGTCCATTATTATAAGTAGGTAATGTTTACTATTTCCTACACGAGGCAACAGGTCCGTTATCATAATCTATGCATGGATATTGATCATGGAATGTTTCATGTGAAACCCAAGAATAATGGAAAAACGATACAAAAGCCCAGTATCTGAACAACTATTGTATTTATCACCATGATTGTTTGCATGGATATTGATCATGGAATATTTTATCAGTTTCTGCAGAGTGGTGGCGCCACCTGTATTTTTTTCAATATTTTTACGAAATGTTTTCTATATTTTTGATACCTTTAAAGATGCAGTCATCCGTGAACGGCACAAATCGTAACGACTGGACCTAGACTCTTCTCTCATGCAGGAAGGTGCCCATGAAAAGTTTACTTGGAAACCTGAAATTTGGTCTCTGTTACCCATATCCTTTGAGCTTTGGGGCTCCGAAGTATCCCTCAGAAAAAAAGAAAATTTGATACGAAAGCTCTAGTATCTGAAAAACTAATTATGCATTGATCACCATGATTTTTTGCAAGGATATTGATCATGGAGAGTTTCGTCAGTTTTTGCGGACTGCGGGTGCCACCTGGATTTTTTTTTTAAACTTACACATTTTTTTCTCTACTTTTGAGACCAAAAAAAAAATTTGTGGTCTTCTGTTTACATGGTACAAACCCTAATCACTGGATCTAGAGTCTTCTTACCTGACATCCAGGGAGATCCATGAAAAGTCTCAATGAGATACCTGAAATTAGGTCTCTGTTACCCATATCCTCCAAGCTATGGGGCTCAGAAGTACCCCCAGAATGATTGAAAATTTAATACAAAAGCTCCAGTATCTGAACAACTTATGCATTCACCACCTTTATTTCTTTGCATGCGTATTCATTAAGAGCTGTTTCATCAGTTCCTGCAGATTAGTTGCGCCACCTGTATTTTTTTCGAATTTTTACAATTTTTTTTCTCTATGTTTGAGACCTTCAAAGATATGGTTGGCAGTTGGCAGGGCACAAATGTTTAAAACTAGACATAGAATCTTCTAATTTGACATCCAAGGAGATTCGTGAAAAAAATCTCCATTGAAACTTGAAATTAGGTCTTTGTTACTCATATTCTCTGAGCTATGGAGCTCAGAATTATTCCCCCCCCCCCGAATAATTAAAATTTGTTAAGAAGCTCCTGTATCTGAACAATTGATGCATTGATCACCATGATTCTTTGCATGCAGATTCATTAAGGACTGATTTTTCCATCAGTTCCTGCAGACTGGTGGTGCCAACTGGCTTTCTTTTTCGAATTTTTTATGCATCTTTTCTCTATTTTTGAAACCTTCAAAGATGCAGTCGTCTGTTAACAGGGTACAATTCTTAACCATTCATCCTAGAATCTTCTGATTTAAAATGCAGGGACCTCCATGAAAAAATTTTCTTGGAAATCTGAAATTAGGTCTCTGTTACCCATATGCTTTTAGCTATAGGGCTTGTATGTACCCTTCAGTATAATTTAACATTATATAAAACCTCTGAAGTTTCTAAACAACTAATGAATTCATCACCATGATTCTTTGCATGCACATTCATCATGGAGTGTTTAATCAGTTCCTGCAGACTTGTTGCACCACACGGATATTTTCAAATGTTTACGCATTATCTTGAGACCTTCAAAGATGTGGTTGTCTGTTAACAGGGCACAAATTGTTACCATTGCACCTAGAATCTTCTTACTTGATATCCAGGGAGGTCAAGGAAAAATCACCTTGGAAACCTGAAATTGGGTCTCTGTTACCTATATCTTCTGAGCTATGCTTCAGATGAATTGGGATACCACCTACAAAATTTTGCATTGATAAAAATTGCTTTTGTGAATGTTTTCCTATTCAGCTGAGCGTCATGACCCCAGGGTCACTTGTTACTATTTTCTACACGAGGTCTGCACGTCCGTTATCATAGGTAAGTAATGTTTACCATTTCCTACACGCGGCCTGCCAGTCCGTTATCATAGGTAGGTAGTGTTTACTATATCCTACACGCGGCCTACAAATCCGTTTTCATAATTAGGGAATGTTAACTATTTCCTACATGAGGCCCAATTCATGAATGTTATGAGAAACTGATAAATGCGTTAAAGCTTTGTAAAAAATTTAAACCATATCATAAACTATGTTGGCGGGTACTTATTAAATCTTTTCATGATTATATGAAAAGGAACCGTTTGATCTAAATCAAAGAAGGAAAGCCTAGAGATACAAATTGTCGTCCTTATGTAAATTATACAGCAGCTTAAACCGTGTTCAGAAAGGCAATGAGAAATTATTAAAGTGAACAGGAACTTTAGTTGTTTGAATGTGTGGACGAAGGATCAGATTTTGACATAAACAGATTCTGGCACTTAGTTCGAAAGAGAAAGAGATTGGTAAGTAATGTGGTTACTGAAATAAAATTTAATTCTCACACAGATCGTGATCCAATCTTGATTTGTGAGGGATGGGAAAACTACTTTGGTAATTTGTATGCTGAACAGAATAATCCTCATTATGATGATATATTTTTAGTAACTGTTGAGTCTGAGTTAGAGCTATGTCCAACCGCTTCACGCAACCACAGGCAAATTATCTTGGATGTTCAAGTTACCTCATATGAACTTATAGAGGGAACTCGTGATTTAAAGAAAGGTAAATCTGACCCCGAAAATTATCGTGGTCTAACACTACTTCCATGTATTTATAAATAACTTGAAATCCTCAATATGAAGAGAATTAGAAAATACATATAAAAAGGCAATGTGCATTTTTAATCCGGCAATGAAACCACTAATGCTTGCTTTAATTTATTAGAATGTATCTCCCATTGCCTTGAACGACAGTCTTTAGTTTTTGCTTGCTTTTTAGATAGTAGCAAGGCTTTTGACCGCGTGTGGCATTCTGACCTCTGTGTCAAGTTATACCGATAAGGTATCTTTTCGATTTATACTTGAATGCTATTCGGGGATGGAAAGTGCGGTTTTATAAAATGGAGTCGTAAGTAGCTGGTTCTCTCTGCCACAATCTGTCAGACAAGGTGCAGTATTTATTAACGATTTATCATAAAGAGCTGAGAAATAGTAATAACGGTGCATCAAAAGATAACATATACATAGGGTCACCAACGCAAGCTGACGATATAGCGCTACTCTCTCTGTCGCCGGGGGCCCTTCAGCGCATGATTAATATTTGCTTTAAGTACTTCTGTCACTGGCGCTTTAATTTTAACCCATAAAAAAGCTGCCATGATGGTGTTTGGGAAAAGCCTTCAGACATTTCAGACATCACGATGTTTGCGAATATGGAAGTTAGATGGTAAATTATTAAATCAAAAGAGATCTGTCAAACATTTGGGTATATATTGTTGCAGTCTTCTTTATCTTCCGAAGAAATGCCTCAAACGCAAATTATAAAGGGAAAGGGTATGTTTTTTTATCTTTATTCGGCGCTTGAGTGCGACCGAGAGGAATAAACCCCTTGAACAGTGTTAATTAAATAAATGCTGTGCATTACCCAAGGCACTCATTGGATGTGATTATCGTGGGTTTTTTTTAACTAATTCAGATGCTATTAAACTCGAACGTATGCACAGATTCTGTGTAAAACTTATGCAGGGTCTTCATTGGAGGTCCACTTCGCGGTAGCTCTGAGCCTTCTTGGTTTACCACATATTTAAGCCTTTATAGACCGCTTAAAGCTGCTGTTCTATGGCAGAATCTATTTTAAACCGATAAAATCCCTTTCTCAAAGAATCTTCGTGTACAGAATCATTAGTTGTCTTGGGAGGGAACAGACTTACGGTTGTGTACCTGATTTAATATCCACTTTGAATAAATATGGTCTTTCCATTATGTTTATCAATTCTTCAAGTTTGACATTGCTCCCAAAAAGGAAAATGGACCGTTGTGGTTACAAAAGCAATTGCTGAGGAAGAATATAAATCATGTCAGGTAAATGTTAGTGCATATGAAAACCCGGCTGTCTTTTTTCATCTTATTTGTGGTATTATGCCCTTGAAGAGCCATCACTGCATAGTTTTTTCATGTCTCGTCCAACTGACGCGTGTGAATATCTTAAGCAGGATGCGCCTCCACTGTTATGTTATTTATGCGGACAGATGTTCAAAAATCCATTCTTTCAAGCAATTTTATTGTGTGGCTCAACATCTGCTGAACGCGAAAACTTATGGATGTTTATAAACAATTCATTTTCTATAAACGTATCATATACTAATATAATCTATAGGATATTGATTTCATTCTCACTCTTATGGGTAGAGAATTTCCATTTATCAGCAGCGAGGAGCATGTAATATTTTTGTAAACGCTTCCATGTTTATTTAATCTTTGTACACTGTAATATCATCCATTATCATTATCTTGCCTAACTCATGAATACATCCCTTTTATACTTGAATGTCAGTAATCTTAAAACTGTATAAGAAGACTCGGTAGATTATATATTATATAGATTATATTATATAATTATCGTGTAATTCATGTACAAATTGGTTTGTAACTCTTTATTTATGTGCCGGTTTTGTTCAGTCTAGTTTTGTTTAATATCTTTTGTGAAATCTGTTTACTATTTTTCATATTATTATAATATTTTATCTTTGTATTGTACTCTTCGATCTCGGAGGAATAAAAGCCAATCAATCAATCTTAATTAGTTGCCTGTGCAAGAACATATTGTCAACTTGTCAGTCGGCTGAGCGTCATGACCCATGGGTCACTTGTTTTCTTTACGCGGCCTCTCACACATAAATGGTGGGTTAGTAATGTTTGCCAATTTCTGTAAATAGCCATCAGGTCCGTTATCATAGGTAGGTAGTGTTTACTATTTCCTATTCGCGGCCTACATGTCCATTATCATAGGTAAGTAAAGTTTATTATTTCGTACACGAGGTCTACACGTCCATTATCATAGATAAACAATGTGTGCCATTTCCTACACGAGCCAAACACGTCCATTATCCAAAGTAAGTAATGTTTACTATTTCCTACACAAGGTCTGCACATCCGTTATCATAGGTAAATAATGTTTACCATTTCCTACACGCGGCCTACAAGTCCGTTATCATAGGTAGGTGGTGTTAACTATTTCCTACACGCGGCCTACAAGTCCGTTATCATAGGTAGGTGGTGTTTACTATTTCCTACACGCGGCCTACAAGTCCGTTATCATAGGTAGGTGGTGTTTACTATTTCCTACACGCGGCCTACAAGTCCGTTATCATAGGTAGGTGGTATTTACTATTTCCTACACGCGGCCTACAAGTCCGTTATCATAGGTAGGTGGTGTTTACTATGTCCTACACGCGGCCTACAAATCCGTTATCATAATAAGGGAATGTTTACTATATCCTACTTGAGGCCAACAAGTCCGTTTCCACAAGTCGGTCATATGTACTACTTCCGTAATGAAAGGAGTTAATTTTGTATACACATTCACAAGTCGAATACATGAAAGATCGCTAAAAGATAATGGTCTTGCGGGACTTTTTTGTCAGCAGACATTTCCCCGAGAAATAAGAATCGGAGACAATTTAATTATACCTTAAAATCTTCAGATGTACATTACTGTACATAACTATAAATTTGGTCGATCGCAATATTTGACAGCAAAACTTGTTTGCATAAATGATGGAATTTTTGTTACCAATTATCTCAGGACCGATTGCAGCCATTAGCACCAAACTGAAATACATTGATCCAGTTTAGCTCAGCTGACTACATGTCATCTGAGCTATAGCGATCACTCTTTGTCCGTCGTCCGTCTAGCCGTCCATCAAAGAGGCGCAAATCGTAACCGTTTGAACTTAAAACCTTTTACTTAATATAAAGGTAGGTCATTGGTAAATTCCTTGCATTGAAAAAATAGGTCACTGTGACCAATATTCTGAAAGTTACACCCGTACTTGTATTTTTTTTTGCACCTAGAAAATCAGACTTCTGCGAGTGTTCTTTGCTGCAAACAAAAAAATAAAACATTGTGCATCATCTTAAACATTGTTAAGGTGGCATTCCATATGTGAGTATGTAGTACGTATACATTACGTTTGCGTATATGCAGCTAGAAATTGCACCCATCATACTCTCCCAGGGTGATTCTATATATAGGTATGCGAATATACGTATGATTATGCAGCACGTTTCGATCACTCAGGGTAGCGATTGAAAACGCATACGCATAGTACAGATCTGCCTACCCTTACGATTTTGGCGAAGGTGGTGCGATATTGGGACCCTTTGTACGACTGTACGACGATCAACTGTAATTGTACGATAACCTGATATTTAATATATATATCTTTATTCTGGAAATGAAGTCCTCAGGCCCATATATCCAACATATATACATACAAAATACATAATACATAATACATGGTCACGTGAAAAAAAACCAACAATAATAAATTATAAGAATAAATAATTAATAAATAAACAATAAAATGAATACAGTTTTCAACAATACACAGTTATCATTAATAAAATATTAACAGAAATAACATTTTTATCAACTGAATAAATACACAATGTAATATTGTAAGGTAACTATTTGTGTTTCACAAAATGATTAAAGTTAATGGTAATTACATAGAATAAATTTCATAACAACATAAAATATGATATCTTGAAAATTGTTCACTTACTGGTTCAAAGAATCATTTAGAATTGACTCTCTTTTAACAAATGCAAAATATACAAATGCTGAAAGCTTATTAATTGTGACATAATTTGTTGTGGACATTAATGAAACGAAAGACATATCTTTAAATTCAGACAAATATTTTTCTCTTAATGAAATATATAAAGGACATTTAATGACAAAATGGAACTCATCTTCAATATATGATTCTCCATGTTTAAGACAAAATTTACAACATCTCTCTTCCCAGGCTATTTTCTTGTGGCGACCAACTTCTACTTCTAAGCTATGTGATGATGTTCTAAGTCTTGCTAAACTAATTCTGTATCTTCTATTTGGAACTGCTGATAAATATAATTCAGTGTTTAATAAGCTTTTAAAGATAGCAAATGTTTTCAATCTTCCATTATTTTCTATGTTAGCTGTCCATTCTTGTCTTTCATTATCATGCAACCTTTGTTTGAAACCTGACAGAAATATATTAATATTACCTACATCTTGAAATATCCATGTATATCCAAATCCAAATGAAAATAATATATTTTTTACCCTTGTTGCCCACGTATACTTTCCTACTTCATCTAGCCTATGTAATTTAGAATATAAACGCTTAGGGTACCTATAATTTTCCATTCTTAGTAATTTAACCCAATAAGAAATACATTTTAACATAAATCTGATTTTCAGAGAAAACCTTCCACACTCACCAAGTGCTGCAGCATTTGGTGAAGAAGAGTTAATCCGAAGTACGTATTTACAAAATTTATTGTGGACCTGTTCTATTTTATCTTGTTTTTTGTAACCCCACAATTCACTGCCATATGAAAGTACAGGTACAACCATCTTATCAAATAAAGAAAATGATTCTTTCACAGTAATATATTTATTATCAGAAATGAATTTTCTTATCATTAAAACAGTTTTATTTGCTTGACACACAAGATGTTTTTCCATTTCTGCCCATTTCAGACAAAAAGTAAATACCCCTCCCAAATACCTATAACTATTGACTACTTCAAGCTTTCTTCCTTTATAATACCATTTTTCATATTTCTTTAACATCCCCCCATTTCTAAATACAACAACTTTAGTTTTGTCCACATTCAACTTCATTCCATAACGGTTACAAAAATATTCAAGTTTATCAATTTGATACTGTAATCTTCCAACTGTGTCTCCAAAACAAACAATATCATCAGCGAACATTAGCATTGTCAAAGGCTGTGTTTCCTGGTCTACAAATATACCTTGATTTTAATCCTGCATTATATAATACAATTCATTCATGAAGAAGGTAAATAAAAGTGGGCTTATCATACAACCCTGTCTTACTCCAATATTACATGAAAAATATTCTGAAAGCCCCTCATTTGTAATAATAACACATGACTGAAATTTAGCATACATGAACTTTAAAATATTTAACATTTTTCCTTGTATCCCACACTTATGAAGTACATAAAATAATATTTTGTGTTGTAAACAATCGAAAGCTTTGGAAAAATCTATGAAAATTGCATAAAATCTTCCTTTTTTCCTCGTCAGATATGTTTCAATTAAAGACATTAGAGTAAACATTTTATCTGTAGTACTGTATTTTCTTCTGTAACCTGCCTGTTCTTCAAGAAATATACTGTTTGCTTCAGCCCATTTAATTAATCTTTCATTAAGAATTTTTGTGAATAACTTTCTAACAGTATTTAATAGTGAGATACCTCTGTAATTATTTGGATCATTGGTGGAGCCCTTTTTATGTAATGGAAAAATAATGGCTTTAGACCATTCTGCTAGGAATTCACCTTTAGAATAAATAATATTAAAGAAACTTTCTAATAATGGTACTAAAAGAGTTTGGTTTTCTTTCAATAATTCAACAGTGATCCCATCTGGACCAGGAGCTTTACCACTTTTCATATCCAATAAAGTTTTCCTTATTTCCTCTTGGTTTATATCCATATTATTATCATTTAAGAGTTCATCTGAGTTATCATCCTGAAAATTATATTCATCAATGTACTTTTCAAAGTCCTTATGTAAAGAATTAAAGTTCTCTGTGAACAGACATTTAAAATATTTAACCCATTTATCTTTTGTAATGTTACTGCTTACATTCTTTCTCTTTGATACTTTAATCTTCCTAAACAAATCATTTAAAGTTCTACATTGCTGTATAGATCCCTTACAAGTGAACGATTATATTTCATCTTATGCAATTTACATATTTCTTTAAATTTTAATTTAGCTATTCTATATTCCATAAAATCAGTTTCACTGTTTGAGATTCTGGATTTATTCAAAGCTCTGTATTTTTCTCTCTTCATATTTGTACATTCTTCTGTCCACCAATTCGGCTGCTTGTATATTAATTTATTTGCCTTACCACTGGTTTTCTTTTCATAAGTTTGTATTGCTATGTACTCAAATAAATTTTGTAACAGAGAAGCACTATTTTCAATATCATTTAACAAATGGTTTTGAAAAGTGTCAATTTTATTTAAAACATATTATCCTGTATTGGTTGATAATTAGTAATTTTTCTTTTTCAATATTGGTTCCATTCTATTATATCTTCTGCTATATTGGTTTGATCTATGTAAAAATTTTTTTTAATGTTGCAGTTACTGGAAAATGATCAGATGTGTCATTATTTAAAACCTCAAAAGATTTAAAGTTATTAAAAATATCAGAACTTACAATAATATAATCAATAAATGATGCCCCTTTGGATGACATATATGTCATATTCCCATCAGTATCTGGTGCAAGTCTGCCATTTAAGGTATGAACATTTAAATTTATACACAATTCTTGAAGTGAGTGCCCAAATTTGTTAATAACTTTATCTTTGGATTTTCTTGGAGAAATATAATTATCTCCAGAGTATTAATCTACTGATAAATGTTTTAAGTTGTCATTTTCTAAATAGTTTTAAATTTCCCATCCTAGCATTTAAATGTCCCATAATTATCAAGTCTAGTTCTCCATATGTTTCTAACAGTTCTTCTAAGATATTCTCAAGTCTTTTAATTCCATTTGCTGTGCCCAACTGGTTATATATAACTGAATATCCAGGTGCGATGTATGCAGATATAACAACAACATTTTTACACAGTTCTAATTCTTCACCATTTAAGATAATAATAACTATATCAGTAAATTTTGTAATGACATGCATTATATGTTTTGTTAAAAAATCTTTTATATAAACAATAACCCCTCCTCCCTTCAAATCTTTACAAATACTAGAGTATCCTTGGTATCCCAAGATATCACCAACAAATTGTTCATCTGATATAGCCCAAGATTCAGTTATGACAATCATATCGTATTGTGAAATTGTATACCTGAAATTAAAATCACCTTTGGTTGTATTTAAACCTTGGATGTTCCATAAAATCAATTTCAATGTCAAATTTGGTTCTTTAATAGCTATCTCGTTTACCTTGAACTTACCTTTATTATCAACATGGTTAGTAGTGCAAGGGTGCAGTGCAAGGTTTGTAATCAGTGCATGTAATTCTTCTGGTACCAATTCTGAATCATAAATGTGCACAATATTATCATCAAATCTCACATTTTCAGCCATATAATAGAGACATTTATCTAAATTCAAATCAGTATAATTCATTCCATCATCAACCATTTGTGATACCACTACATTATTATTATCTGTATTAAAAATGTTAATATCTGAATTATCTTTTCTATTTTCATCATCTTGCAACAATGAAACATTATCATAATTATACACATCAATTGCACTGTTTACATTGTTTACATTATTATGTTTAATTAAACTGTCACATGTTTTATCAGTATGATCATTATTATCAAGATTCATGTTGCTTTGTTCACGCCTAGCTACATAAACCATATTATCATTATTATACACATCACATATATTATTGTCATCAATCATATTATTCCCATCACGACCATCATTATCCACAGAAATTGTAATTTGCTGAACTAAACTTGAATGAAAAAGTAGTTCATGACTGGAACACCTATACAGATTGTCGCTAATCTGAGACGAATGCAATATATTATCATCATGATGGTTAGAAAAATTATCAAATATCATAGATGAGGATTCATTGTTTGTTTGTAAATCTACAGTATCAGTTTTATTTGCAGTTGCAGAAGAATAATGACTGTTTTGAAATTCTGAGAGTTTTTGACCCTGGCCCCACCCCTATTCAATTGTGCTAACACCACTTTCACTCCCAAAATTTCTCTCAGATGACACAGAATTTACATTTCTTCCTCTCGTTTTAATACATTTTGCACAGTTATTGTCGGCATCCCAAACATATACTTTGTTTTCAATTATCAGTTTATCAGTTTAGCTCTTAGCTCACTGTTTCCTGCTTTAACTTCATCTAGTTTCTGTTTCATTCCTCTTCTTGCAATTCGTACTCTCTCAGAGAAATCCTCTTGCACAAAGATGCGAGAGTTAGCATTCTTCAGTTCTTTACGAGCTAATCCTAACACTCTTTCTTTATCCTTATAGCTGCCATACTTCACAATGATTGGCCGTGGTTTGCCATGAGCATTCTACGGAAGTCTATGGGCCCTTTCAATAACAATGTCCTTTTCCTCATCTTTAAGATTCATTTCCTCCTTCATGACTTTCCTAACTTTATCTTCACAGGCAGACCAAGACTCTGGACCATTTTCTTCTGGAATACCATAGTACAAAAGATTGTCTCTTTTTGATTGTTCTTCTAATTTGTCAACTTTGGCTCTTAATCTTTTATTGTCTTCTTTAATCTCTTTCATTTCATCTTTAAGCTTTGACATACTTGCAGACATAATTTAAAATAATAAAACCTGATATTTCCACAGTGACCCTAAAATTTATAATTAGATTTAATGCAACTTATACCAATTCACGGCAAAATCTTTGCAATATTACTCGTGCGTACGTACCTGCTCAGAGCAAGGAGATTACAGACTGGAGGGATCCATGTCACCTGGACGCTGTTCAGATGGACGCTATAAAAATGGACGCCGACAGCTGGACGCTATGAAAATGGACGCTGATCAGCTGGACGCTATCCATTTAGACGCTATTCCAACACTATGAGAATCATACAGGGATAATCATACAAAATAAAGCAATATTAATCTACCAACTTTACCCATTGTTGTAAGTTCTTAATATTATGCACTTTTGTCAAATTTGGAGCCATATGTATCGGCCCATATCGACCGTTTGTGATGACGTACCATTAATGGGCGACCAAATAGGAAAATGAAATTGAACTGTCTCAGTAAAGATTTTTCTGTATATGTGTGTTTTGTGTATTTTTTTTTTTTTTACCCAAGAAACGTGCATCACGCAATGATTTATAATTTTCAAGGGTGATTGGTCTGAACTGCATACACATGGGCAACCGGTCCGATCAATAATCCGTACCGCATTTTCAAGCTTGATATTTATGACAATAAGAACAATTTCGTAGGAGATAGAACTGCTTAATATAGGTAACAATCATTGCTATTTACATTGTAACAACAATCTTAATGCTTGGTAGAAATAGGTCTACGAAGCTTTCCAGCGGCATGACGTTGTATAGAGGTTTAAGGTATAGGGAAACACGATATGACGAGAAGAAACACACTTGTGTATATACATTGTATATTGTTATGTGATTTTAACAATAAACGAGTCCGGGGTACAATGTCAGTTAGAGCTTGGTCACCCGATTGATCAATTAGGTAACGGGAGACCCCGATAATGAGGTAGGTTTTCTTTGATGTTGACTAATTAATCCTGTCATGTACATAATTTCATTGCTTTAGGTTCTTTAATTTTAACTATACATTGAATATTTAGAAAAGATAATAATTTACAATGGAAAATATAATTAACATTACATTACCTTTATATAATTGAAACTATACATAACCATTACTTAAAATTTTCTTTGTTGGGTAAATGAATCAAAAGACCCTCATTCGCACGAAATGTGCACAAACACACAATATAATTTAAAACATAACATGGTTATTATTAAATTAGGTCCCCCTTTTATAGAAAAATTTAACAATAATGACAATTATATTCATTACTTTTCATTAGGCGTCTTTCTGAAAGGGTGGATACAGACACTGGCGTCTATAATACGTTATCGTCTATATGATCAGCGTTCATTTTCATTAGCATGATATATAAAATATGATCTAAAACATCATGTTGGGATCGACAATTGTTTTATTAAATTAGATTTCAAAACTAAGGAAACAATTTATTGTTGCTCTGTAAAATCAGTCAAATATTCTAAACCGGACATGGATCAGTGATCATATGTGTTGTTTTAACAATAAACGAGTCCTGGGTACAATGTCAGCCAGAGCTTGTCACCCGATTGATCATTTATTTAACGGGAAACCCGTTGACTAATTAATGATGTTGACTAATTAATCCTATCATGTACATGATTTCAATGCTTCAGGTTCTTTAATTTTAACTATACATTGTATATTAAGAAAAGATAATAATTTACAATTGAAAATATTTACATTACAATTCCTTTATATAATTGAAACTACACATGACCATAATTTCAAATTTTCCTTGTCGGGTAAATGAAACAAAAGACCCTCATTCGCACGAAATATGCATAAACACACAATATAAGCTAAAAAATAACACGGTTATTATTAAATTGGGTCTCCTTTTAATGGGAACATTTAATAAAAAATTAGAAATATTTTCATGACTTGTCATAAGGCGTCTTTCTGAAAGGGTGGATACAGAAGCTGCCGTCTATAATAAAATAACGTCTAGATATGATCAGCGTTCATTTTGATTCGCAACAATATGAACAGACCCTCATTCGCACGCAATATGCACAAACACACAAAATAATCTAAAACATAACATGGTTATTATTAAATTGGGTCTCCTTTTTATGGGAACATTTAATAAAAATGAGAAATATTTTCATGACTTGTCATAAGGCGTCTTTCTGAAGGATGGGTGCAGACGGTTGTTACGATGGCGTCTATAATACGACGGTCTCTAAGAAATTTTTGTTTACGTTCATCTTCAATCATACGATATACACACTTAAAGGAAATATATGAAATATATAAATGTGGCTATATGGCTTGTATTAAGCCGTCATAATGAAGGGTATATGAGCTTATAATACGGAGGCGTCTATATGAACAGCGTCCATTTTCATGGCGTCCAAATGAACAGCGTCCAGGTGATACAATGGCGTGACTTCGGCGTGACTTCGGAACATCTCGTTAATTCTTGGCTGCAGTAAACATGGGCGATAATACGAGAACAGCGCCGTCAGTGCCAGAGCGGGCGATAGCTCACTGTTATCCATCAAAGTGAAAGTCATCCGTTCATTAGCGTCAAAATATTTAGTTATCGACGGAATGCTATAATACATGGCTAATTATTAATATATGTCAGAAGTGTGGGAACTGATGTATTTTTTTTATAATTCCGAAGTTATTCAGGGAAAGTAAGGTTTGCTGTTACCAATCGTCCGTCATGAATCACGGCAGAAGTTGATGCAGAGTGACCGCATCTGTCCCAAAATCAATCCAGTAATTCCTCAACAGGAGACCTCTCTAGATATATTTGTAACGCATAATTCTTGACAAAACAAACCCTTTACGCATTCATAATTCCGGCCAATGTTATTCCAGTGATTTACCGCTCAGTTACTGGATATATAGCTTTCCGTTTCAGCGTGCCACAGCGGACCGCGGAAGTAACATCTAGCAGACTCGCTTTATCAAAGGCCGTGCCGCCGCTGCGCCTAACACCGCGACACAATAGGCGCATAATAGACTTAATGGGCTTATCGGGTCTTAATTGCAATTAGCGCACGACTGACACTCGAGGCTTCTGACAATTGATAACACAGTCTGTAATCTCCTTGCTCAGATCGAATTCCTCCCCTGGACTGTGATTCCGCTTCCCGCGATCTGCCCAGACCAACTGAACTTGAAGCGAGTTCCTCTAGTGCATATACTGTCGAGTGATCATATATGCATGCTGGTACCCGACTCGTTTCCCTTGATGTAAAGATCATTGAAACCAGCCGGGTCATGACATTTCAGCGCCCAAACACGGATGTTGCAGGCTTGCCGCTTGAAGCGAGCGATCGCACCCATGCGCGATCGCTCGCTTGAAACAGACTCTAGGCTTTAAGACGCGTGCTGCCAACGTGCGACCATCAGCGGAATTACAGGCAGTGCCGCTACATGTATTGATAACCTCCCGGTATTTTGATAGAAATCACGTTGACAGCTGCACGCGATGTATGCTTGATGGGACCGCCAGACTAGCTAACGGGGTATTGACTTCGACTTGACGAAATCTCGCGTGGTGCCTTGAAACGTGTGAATTTGTGTAAATGTTTGTAATTTTCAATGGCGAAACACGCAAGTCAAAATTATAATTAAGAATTATATACCATTGACCGCTGCCAAGTACAATGGGATATCTGTCAACAGATGAAAGACTTGGACCGAAACTGTTACTTCCGACCGTCACAAATTCGCCCCATTCCAAGATTTTAAAGTTCTTATGACATATGGAAACGTAACAACTTAAAGTGCATTCAGTGAATTACTTGTTTTTGTTGTGGGAATAAGCTTTAACGCAGCCACAACTGCGAAATCCAACGACTGCGTCTGGTATAGAAGGAGGTTGTCATAATAAATTCAAGTTGTTTTCTGCGCATGCAGCTCAACAGTGTAACGGATGAGGAAATTCGAAAGGTTTACGTCAGTGAGAGGGTATTCCTCAGGCAGATGACTTATCTACTGATGCAGCTCTATATACTTTAGGCACGATTTTGCTGCATACACGTAGTGCAATACGCATACGTATTAATGGAATCAAAGGCGTCCGCTTTCTAGCTGCATTACACATACGTACCGCATACGCATGTGTGGAATGCTCGCTTTACCATGTAAAAACTAGAATAAGGGTAGTCGACAAGCGACTACGTGTATCCGCCAAAATCGGAGTAGGACGGGTGATGTGAGGCATGGATTGAGTGGCAAGGGGAAATAGAGTTAGATGTGTTTCATATTAGCATGGATGTCTGCCACGTTAACATGACTGTAGGTGGCGCCACCTGTTATTTGAACGAGAAACTATATCCAAGATGTATACACATGCAACATTTCAGGTGGAAAAGTCAAACCACTGCCGAGATATATGGTTTTTTTCCCACAACAGACAAACAGATGGACGCTGTGCAAAAATGATTGCAGGTTGCGCCACCAATTTTGTGTATGTTATAAAGCTATCCAAGGGCTACATTTGTGCAAAAAAAATTCCCGATCGGTCAAACGGTTCCCGAGATATGTGGGTTTATGTATGGAAACAGACGCACAAATGGACGCCGGACAGAGAGGAAAGGTCAGAGGTCAACCAAAAATGAGGGCGCAGCAGTTCACATATGACCCGATCATAATCCCGAATTTTAAAAAATTCTGCCCAGGGGTTACGGAGGAGTTCTCCGGAAACCTATGCGGCGGCGGCGGCGGCGGCGTCGTGCAACTAATAACATAGTATCCGCAAAACTCTGTTTTTGCGGATACAATGAAGAAAGAGTTCTTCAAAACTGGTGCGGATACAATTCTGAAATTTTAACATTTTGGGCCGTTGATGTATGAAACTCATACTTTAGATTAAAAATTTAGTAATGGTTAAATGGTTCTTGCTGAAACTTGGTACGCTTATTGATCATGGATATCCCTTTCTGCTGTGCAAGACTGGTGATGCAACCTACATTTTCTTGATTATTTTACGCATTTTTGTACAATATATTTCAGACCTAGCCATTAGGGTGGACATGTCACAATTATAGTTTTAACAATTAATGCTCAACTTGAAAGAACATGCATACTAACACAGATGTGTCTATCACAATGGAAATTTTTAAGAAAATCTGTTCAACAAGTTCTAAACAGCTGCTACATACACAACTACAAAATGATTTATGCCTCAAATTTATACTTTAAATTGGATATTTAAAAAATGAATGTATATATTTACTTGATATTTTATAAATTAATGACCATGGATAGCCTTTGTTGTTTTGCAAGACTGGTGGTGCTATCTACATTTTCTTTATTTTTACACATTTGTTGTTGTATTTTTGTACTCAGAAATTACTACTGGCTGGCAGTTAAAAAGCCGTCAATTTTGAAAGACTTGAAATCCAGATGGATCCTGGTAAAATTAGCTTGGAAACCTGAAATGCATTCTACATACATTTCAGCCTTTGCTGACTGTTAGTTATCCGCGATACATATAGTACTCTTTGTCGACCGTCCATCTGGCCATTTACAGGGCAAAAATTGTGACTGTATGTCATAGGAACTCCTAACAAGGTAATTTCACAAGAACTCGTTTTGGACACCTAAAGGTAGGTCACCATGACCTAATTTCTCAAAGTTACGCATGTGTATGGGTTTTTTTTTCTCCCCTTAAAACATATCATACTTGTGTTGGTCTTAAGGCCATTAAACAAATTTTTGTTAATAAACAAAAACCTAAAGATTGAGCACAAAATGTGCTCCTTGTGCATTTAATTGCATTAACACAAAATGATACTATGTGGCGGCCCCCAGAATGAAAGCTCCGCGGGCCTAATGGAAAGGTGGGAATGATTACAAACTCGTATCCTATCATATTATTTTGTATATTGGTATCACCCAGGCCCAGTGTCTACCACACCTAAGGGTCCTCGGTGGCACAAATATTCAAAATAATATGAAAGGATACGAGTGCAGCCCAATACGGCAAAGCAGAGTTCCCCGATATCTTCCAAATTATTTTAAGACTCTTGGTGAAAATCCGGTGTTGGAAGTCAGTTGCCGGAGTCAGGTTTATCGGCTAAGTAGTCATACACGCTAACCAGCTATGTTGACTGGTAATGGTCATAAAACTACAGGTCCTCATGCTGAAGTTGTAAATGTCATATAAAAGCTAAACTAACCGCTCAATCTTGTATAGTATGTAGAATGGGAGCATACCTAAATAAGACACTACTGTAGATTTTCATATACGATCCTTACCGTTTGCACTCATTGTAATGTAGAGGGTGGCTGTGTGAGAGGTTTGTCAGTTGTAGTATGGGTCAATATATGGACATCATATCAAGCATCAGAAGTCGTTTATATTTTACACAAATTTAATAACATCCCTATAATAAATGAGTTTGTAACGATAAACCTGGTGTGCTCTCACGATTTTTTCATTCATATTAAAGGTTTTGCCGCGAGAAAGGCTCGACAACTGTCTCGTTTGATGTCTACATCGGGGTCCTCTCTACCTGTGAAGAATGTTTTTACAGATAACAACGTCGCCGAGGAACAGATAGTGAGCGTGTGGACAAATAAGGGTGACTTAACAATGGCTATAGAAGATGGTAATGAGAACGCCAGAGATAACGTCCCGTTATCACGTTCTCAGGACCAAGACGTTTGCGCGAGCTCGCCCGCGATTACAATGATTAACAGCGGTAAAGAAGCTGACCACACAGGCGGACTGTTGGTAACAGATGCCGTCTCCCTGACGGAGTATCAGCATTTCAATCAGAATGAGGGACACAAACCTACAACACGGGTTTTTGTAAGAGAAGATGGAAATGAAGGTCCAGATTCCACGGCAAATACCGACCTAGTCCACAATGGAAGCCCAGCTAAGCCCAGTCCTGTGGGTTTCCGAGAAGAAAAAGGGTTTGAAGGTTTGTCCCAGCCAAAATTAGGAACCGACGTGAAAGTTTTCGAGTCACGTGATGCCACAGATGAAACCACCCCTTCAGTTGAGAATATTGGCTGTGCTCCAGTCGTAAGGGAAGACAGAAGCGCCAATGCTGGACAAAACAGTTTTCCACTTGAAGAGCACGCCGGTGCCGGTGACGATTATGATTTTTCAGCGATCGAAGTACCATCTTATCCAAGTTCCCAAACTTCCTCATCCGGAAATTCTCCTCGCACGCCGGAGGACACCGACTGGTCTCTGCCTTTGCCAGCGGAGGGCAACACTAGCTTTGCAGATGAGAGCAATATAAGCTGGCTCCATGACTGTTCATTCGGTCTCCTGAGTGAAACATCTCTGGCCGATATTGTACACAATGTATCTCGGTCTGACATCATGAATGGTTCCGCAGAAGGGTTTTTACTTGCCACGGTGGCTTTGACAGGCAATGTCTTCGCGAAAAGTGTGAGGGAGGAGAACTGAGAACGAAAGTTACTACGCAGCCCAATTGTTATATTAGTCGACCTGCGTGTTTTATCTAATTTTGTTTGCCAAGTTGGGGCCGCTTTCTAAACTTTTAAACAGTATTTTGAACCTGCAGGTGGGCCACCTAAGATACCAACTTTCTGTGATTAAGAGTTCATTACATGCACTTATTGAAAATTCTAGTTCGATAGTGGCACCAATGATTATTTTGAGATTTGAAATATTAAATGATATCGAATTTCCCTATCTATTTTTATGAGATTGGTAGTACCTCCTGCTACCCACATTTTCTAGAAATATTAAACAGTGTGAGCCAAGCGTACATTATAGTGTATGCATTGAATCAGAATTGTAAGAGATTTTTTTCACATCCACAGTGTAAGAAACGTGAACCTAGTTAAATTTTCAATATTGTCTTTTTTTGTGTCCTTTCTCTTGAATGCAGTTGATATTAGGCAATACTGAATGATACTAAGCCATGATGAGTCATTAGAATGCCTACTGTAACATTAGCAAATAAAGTTTTGTGATCTTGATCTTGATAACTGTTGTTTGTTACACTATCCCGTCACTTCATATGGACTTGAAAAACATGGCCAGTCCTCTCTGTATGAAAGAAATTATTTGATTTTAACAGGGCCGCCCACACTACAGATAACATTTTCTTTGAATTACCTGAAAATATGGAGGTATATTTCTATATTTATACAGGTACGAAAAAATCAGTGGGAAATTTCCGATGTGCTTATATTTTTATTAAATTGTTTTTTTTTTATGTTGCAGTATAATAATGCGTAATAGGGGTATTTTTACAGTTTTTAGCTCAGCTGACTGATAGTCATCAGAGCTATAGCGATCACTCTTTGTCCTTCGTCTGTCCGTCCGTTCGGCCGTCCGGTTGTTCGTTAACAGGGCACAAATCGTAACCGCTGGACCTGGAATCTTCTAACTTGACATCTGGGGAGGTACATTAAAAATCTCCTTGGAAATCTGAAATCAGGTCTCTGTTACCCATATTCTCTGAGCTATGGGTCTCGTAAATTCCCCCAAGAGAAATAAAAAATTTAATACAAAAGCTCAAGTATCTGAATAACTACTGCATTGGTCATCATGATTCATTGCATGGATATTGATCATGGAGTGTTCCAACAGTTCCTGCAAATTGGTGCCGCCACCTGTATTTTTTCTAATTTTTACGATTTTTTCCCCTCTATTTTTAATACCTTCAATGATGCTGTCATTTGTTAACAGGGCACAAATCGTAAATTCTGGACCTGGAATCTTCTTACTTGACATCAAGGGAGATCTATAAAAGTCTTTGTTGAAACAGAAAATTCGATCTGTGTGACCTATATCCTTTGGGCTATTGGTCTCTTAAGTACCCCTTAGAATAATAAAAAATGAGACAAAAGCTGAAGTATCTGAATAACTAATGCATTGATCACAATGATTCTTTGCATGAATATTGATCATGAAGTGTTCCATCAGTTCCTGCAAACTGTTGGCGCCACCTGTATTTTTTTCTAATTTTTACGATTTTTTCCCTCTATTTTTAATACCTTCAATGAAGCTGTCATCTGTTAACAGGGCACAAATCGTAACCGCTGGACCTGGAATGTTCTAACTTGACATCAATGGAGATCCATGAAATTTCTCAGGTGAAACATGAAATGAGGTCTCTGTTACCCATATCCTTTCTATGCAGTCCGCATCTGGGTGTCTTTTAGATAACAACCCATATCTCAGGAATGGTTCAATGTATTGAGGTGAAGGTTTGCATGTTTATAGATCTTGGATCTCTCCATCACGTAATCTTGACTGGTGGCGCCACCTAACATATTTTTTTGCAAAGTGTCCATATAGGCATTTGCCATCTTGTTGTCTTAGTGTTTTGGGTTTGAAATTGTGCATATTCATTGACCCTTGACACCGCCATCTTGTAAACATGACTGGTTGTGCCATCTGCAGTCGTTTTTGCATGGCGTCCATCTGTACATGTGCTTTGGGTGAAAATGACTCATATCTTGGAAGTGGTTCAAGGTATTGGTCTGAAATTTGGCATGTCCATCCATCTTGTAAGATTTCCTCGCAAACCAGACAGGTGGCGCCACCTACCTTCCTGTTTTTGTAGAATAAATTAATTCTCTTTTCTAACGAGTGGTGTGCCGTATTGGCCTGAATTTGTGCATGTCCATATATCTTGGACCCCTCCATCTTGTAAACAAGAATGGTGGTGCCATCTGCAATCGTTTTCCTCTGGCAAATTGCTCATATCTTTGGAGTGGTTCAAGGTATTGGTCTGACATTTGGCATGTCCATCTATCTTTTTTAAATTTTCTCCTAAACCAGACATGTCCTTTATGTTATTTAATTTATTTTCTACATACCTGGTTTGATATATATGTTACTCAAGTATATACAGGTAAAAACAGGTATATCTTTACAACCTGTATTTTCACTCACTGGTATATCACCAAAGTGACCCCTTTATCCTGTTCAGGTATCTCATTAACCATTTGATAAAAAAAGGGAATGTAAGGATTTTTTTTATACTAAGGTAATTATTAATTAAAGGTAAGAAAAAAAGTAAATGAATTGGTTTAATAATGGAAAGGGAACCACCGAAGAACCAGAGTGTGCAAGTAAAATTGGATTTTACTGTGGAAATCAAATTTTTTTCACCATGTGTTGTATGTTAATATAGTCATAGAATGTGCTTCTTGGGTCAGCAAGCTTTTCAGGTGAACAGGACATTTACCTGACAGTAAATGCTGAAAATTTCACAAATATACCTTTAATGGTTACTGAGTTAATGTCTCATATATAGATTCATGTCAAAATGTGGAAAAAATTGCAAAATTAATCTGAACAGTAGGAGTCTGACAATCCGCAGGCTAATCTGAACAGTAAAGAATAATCAACAAAAACACCTGGCACCACCTGTCTGGTTTAGGAGAAAATTAAAAAAGATAGATGGACATGCCAAATGTCAGACCAATACCTTAAACCACTCCAAAGATATGAGCAATTTGCCAGAGGAAAACGATTGCACATGGCGCCACCAGTCTTGTTTACAAGACTACAGGACTATTCACAAAATTCATGATTTTTTTTTTTTGCACTCTGGCAGTCATTTTGCTCATTGTTAAAAATTCTTTGAATTCAGCTGAGCGTCATGGCTCATGGGCCACTAGTTTAACATGTGATACTACTGTGTCCTATGTTATATGGTTTAAATAAAGTGACCTGTTGATGTTACCCAAGCCATTCTGTACAGTACAAGTTTTCTGGTAACATATTCGTTTTTTTTTTAAATATGCCTGTAGTCCTGGGGCTGAGGGGGGTCCTGTGTGCAATCGTATGTCCCTTAATTTTGACTTCTGATCCAGGTATGACACCTTTAGCGGAGTTAAAATTACTTTGGTAGACATCCTGGATCGCGGGCAGAAAGGGTGAAATTCAAGTTGGCGTCTAAGATGGCCGCGGAACCATTGAATTATACATAACTCGAAAAGTAATTGGGGTAGGGTTTGATTTTTGTGTCTTTGCCCATGTTTTCAAGGTCAAGGAATCTATTGAAACCATTTCCAAGACAATACCGTATTTGGTTACGGTGATATTTAATATGGCTGCCAATATGGCCGCCGTAACATAAAATCATACATAACTCAAAAAGTAACTGAGGAAGGGGAATGATTTTGGTGTCTTTGCCTATGTTTTCAGGGTCAAGAAATCTAATGAAAACATTTCTAAGACGGTACCGTATTTGGTTACGATGATATTCAATATGGCTGCCAATATGATCGCTGTACCATTGAATCGCATATGACAAGCCCAGTAATCAAGGTAGGGGGTTGGTCTGGTGTTATCGTCTATGTTTTTCAGGACCCAGGAGACTATTTAAATAATCTTCAAGACTATACTGTTTCTGATTCTGGGGATATTTAATATGGCTGTCAATATGACCATTGTACATTCGAACATGTATGGCACTCCATGGAATAGAGGTAGGGGTTTGATTTTGGTATATTTGCCATTGTTGTCAGGGTCAAAAATCTACTGAAACCAACTCCAAGACAATACCGTATTTTGTTATGGTGATATTCAATATGGCTGCAAATATTGTTTCTTAACAGTTGAGTCATGTCTGACAAGCCAAGGAATTAAGGTTGGGGATTCAGTTTGGTATCTTTGCCTATGTTTTCAATGTCTGGGATTCTTGAAATTATTTTCAAGAAATTTTTTTTTTTTTTTTTTTTCTGGTTTTGGTGTTAGTTAACATTAGCTGCCAATATATGTTTCTTTGATAACTGCTAAAATTCATGTACATCTAACATATTGTGTGCTCAAATCATGTTCTTTCACAAGTCTTGGAGAACATAGATCCCATTGATTTTATTTTTTATGTCCAAGGAGACATTACAATGACCTCCCTTTACTTTAGCAAAGACATTATTTTTTATATCAAACATTTAAGACTGATGCCCTGTCTGAATTTCTGGGTGCTCAAAATTAGATTTTCTGCTTGTAGCTCACAAAATATAGATCACCATGACCCAGTTTAAATTGATGATGGAGATATAGGGTGGACTTAAAATTTTATGTGAGAAGATTATAGGCCCAACTGTAATGATTTGTACCAATTTGACTTTCAGTCTTAAAATCGTGTTTTTCCTTTAGCTTACAGTATTAAGATTACAGTGATCTAGTTTAGGGATTCGACAAAAACTTTTCAAAGATCTCTCTGGGTGTTATGTTAGAATGCTCTTAGAACCTAATTTCTAGGGTTTACGGACACCATTTGAACCCAGTCAGACTGTCTGGGTGTTCAAGATCATCTTTTAGCCCTGTAGCTTACAGAATATATGTCACGATGAATAAACTTTAGATTTCCTTGAAGATATTTCCAGAAGCTCCTATGTTGCGTTAGAGGATTCTATGCCTATTAGATACTATAAGTGCCAATCTGACATTCAGGGTGCACAAATCATTTTTTTTTGTTCCTATAGCCGTTAGAATATAAATCACAGTGACCTAATTTCTTGTTTTAAGGACACTTGCCTAGGCAAATGACGTACAGTCTGCTGAGCTAGAAGAACAACAACCATGAAAAAATGACAGAACTTGAGACAAATCCAGAGCAAAGATGTTCTGCCAGTGGATCAATCGCATATGCCAACAGGCTTTGTTGTTGGTGTCATGACATAAATAATTAAAATCAGTGTTACCACCTTAAGGGAACTATTTGAACAGTTCCTGGGCTTGGTGCTCGGATATGTGTCAAATTGCACAACGTATAGGTTTCTTTTTTTACTCTTATATTAAGGTATCTGTGAAAGACAAAGGTGCACATTGAAAACTCCTGTTCTTGTTAGCAATATTTCTCTTAAAACTACTTGGGATCTGGACATTTTCTCTCCATCATCAAATAATAAAATTAAACTTGAAGCTTTCCTCAGAAAGTGTCCAGTGAAATATTTTTTTACAAAAAAAGACTTGAGTGTACACTAGGACAGTGCAGATTGGTTAATATTTCCCTTAAGACACAGTCGGTCAGAAAATGGATCGCTCACACATCATCCTGAATTAGTCTCTGATCATGAAGAGGCGGATGTTCCAATCATTCCTCTTGTCCTCTTTTGGGGTAAGAAATGAGCTGAAACAGATCATTATCATCGCTAGTAAAACAGATGTGACTGTACTTGTATTGTGCTTTTCACATCTGTTTGTGTCAAGTGGACTTAATGAACTGTGGCTCAGAAGGAGAACTGGAGACAAAAACGAGGTATATTCCAATTCATGATCCGACAGAAGAGTCGGCCAGCTTATATTTATGTTCTTCCAGCCATTCATGTCTTGACTGAAAATGGCGTTACTAGCAAATATGGACCACTGTACCAAAGCAACAACAATAACGCAATTGTCTCCAATATCCTTTCCTAGAGATTTCAGACGGATGAATGGAAATATACAAGACTGTGCAATGCAGGAAAATACCTTGATTAGGTACTGACTGTGGACTGGTTCGCGGTACACAATGTTGCATCAACAAACAGGATCTTCACTTCATTATCTACCACCGACAAACAATTCTAACCAGGGCCATACCTTAAAGCATTCTATAAGACATACACTAGTTTCTCTAGTGTGTATGGTCTTGCAGGAAGCAGAGACTTCCCTGCTTCATATTCTGCAAATTTCAAGCAAGTAAAATGCACCCATGTGAAATCGAAATGTGGAAAGTTGCACACAATAAACCTGAATAAGTTATGATGGACTTGGTACCCATTTGATATGAAACTTGCATGCGAAGAGATATGTATTATCCGTTGATATATGTTGATTTCATCAATTTCTTTACATCAAAAACATACAATCAACAATTTGTCAATGTAACTTGAGTTCTAAGGATGTTATGTTAAATGTTAAGACACTGGCATATTGGCAGCCATACTAAAATTCGTCATTATCAAATACTTTATCGACCAAATAATTTCAAGAGATACCTTGACCTTGAAGACCCCCAAATCAATCACCAAGCTGCATTCCTTGGTGAATTTTGGATGATTCCATGACATGGCCGCCATATCTGAGCGATATTGAATTCCACTTTAGCCTGAAAAGATACCGGCCTGATGATGATTTTGGTAGTTTTTTTACCATTGACAAGTTAACAAAAGACAACAAAATCAATCTTGTCTCGATTCTTTAGTGAGTTACTCATGATTCAATTGTACAGCTGCTATATTGGTAGTCATAATGGTAACCATGTTGAATTTTACCATAATTCAATACGGTATTGTCTTAAAAAAAGTTTCAGTAGATCCTTTAACCCTTAAAACATAGGCAAGCCATCGAAATTTCATCCACTACCTTAATTCCTTGGATAGTCAGACATGGTGCAATGGTGCAGAGGCCGTAAGGGCAGCCATATTGTATATCACGATAACCAAATCCTGTATTGTCTTGCAAAAAGGTTAAAATAGATTCTTTGACCCTTAAAACATAGGCAAAGACATCAAAATATCAACCCCTACTTTAATTCCTTGGATTGTCATACATGATCCAATGGTTCATTGGTTGCTGTCTTTGCAGCCATATTAAATATTCCCTTAACCAGAAACAGTATAGTCTTGAAAATAATTAAAAGAGACTCATGGGCTCTAAAAACATAGACGATAACACCAAAATCAACACCCTACCTTGATTCCTTGGCTTGTCATATGCAATTCAATGGTACACCGACCAAATTGACAGCCATATTGAATATCAACCAAATAGGGTATTGTCTTGGAAATGGTTTCAATAGATTCCTTGACAATGAAAACATTTGCAAAGACACCAAAATCATTCCCCTACCTCAATTACTTTTTGAGTTATGTATGATTTTATGGTACGGCGGCCATATTGGCAGCCATATTGAATATCACCGAAACCAAATACGATATTGTCTTGGAAATGGTTACAATAGATTCCTTGACCTTGAAAACATAGGCAAAGACACCAAAATCATTCCCCTACCCCAATTACTTTTCGAGTTATATATGATTCAATGGTTCGGCGGCCATCTTGGACGCCATCTTGAACTTCACCCTTTCTGCCCACGATCAAGGATGTCTACCCAAGTTTTTTTACTCCCATAAGGGTATCCTACCTTTATCAGAAGTCCATATTAGGGGACATATGATTGCACACAGGACTCCCCTCAGCCCCAGGACTACTGTTTTATAGAAGGGTCGATATTATGGTATGGGCAGCATTATAACATTGGCAGCATCTGTCAGTACATTAGTCAAGTCATCCAGTGACTTTTGGTCTTGCCATTATGGTTAACTTACCAGGAATTTGATCAGTAATTTACCAATAAATATCTTGTCTGTGTTGATTCACTACTAAATCCGCCCATGTTTTATAAGATCATAGGTCACAAGAATTTAGTTCGGTCTATTATGCACTAAGACTGGTGCTGCGTTTGACTCAGTAATCTGAGTCATAGTGATGTCCGAGCGGACATAAAGGATATCCATTAACAGGGTACGTCTTGGACCTACAAACCAGGGACTTTACATACAGCCCCTGCCCCCTATGGACAGGATGCATAAACAAGATGAATATAATAATTGTCTATGTTTAATTCATAATTTTCTAGACTGTTTATACATTTTGGAATTTGTTTTGTATTATACAAGAGGTTACAGTGATAAAGTGTGGATGTTCATTATGTGAGGAATGCATGCCAGAGGTATCCAAACTAAATAAGGGTTCAAAACTGGTTCCGACTTTTTTCTAATCATGTGTGAAATTAAATATTGATCTTAGTATTTAATTAAAATTGGGAAATCTTTTATAATAATTATAATTAGCATTTTGATTTTTTTTTTTTTTTTTTTACACATTTATTCTCATAAAACAAAGAAATACAGCAAATTCAAATTACAAGACAATTACAAAGACACAACACACATATACAAAGACGTGTTGTTTACATGTAATTTTACAAACATAACATATTCTGTGGTCGGTTCTGTGTTCCGACACAGAAGATATTATAAAGATAAACAACATGAATGCATAAACAAGAACAGACACCATTTACCCTTGGCCATGATAATACTTATGTAAGAAAATCTCAGTCAGAAATTTTCAAAACATCATCTAATTTACCCCATTTCTTTAAATGATTATAAAATATTCCTTTGCTATTTGCAATGTAACTCTCAACCCTTTCTGTATCTCTTAACCTGCTTTTAAACACTGCAAACAAGGAAGAACTATTTTCCTCTCTTTGCTTGTAGAGGACATATTTATACAGTAACAGAATCTGATTTTGCAGCCTGTTTTTATCATCAACTGGTATGATACCATACAATATTTCCATAAGTGATATGGCTGGGAGATATAATTCATAATCTTGCAACCATGCCTTTATTTTGAAATAAAAATTCCTACTGACCATACATTCAACAAATAAATGTACAATATTTTCGTGATCATTGAAACAAAATGAACATCGAGAAGTTTCTTTTATCTTCCATTTAAACAGCTGCTCATTCAGAGGTATATAATTGTGCAATATCTTATACTGAAATTCTCTAAGGTATGTATCTAAACTTATTTTATATATAGCTAGATATGCATTTTCCCATCTAATTTCAATATTATTCTCACTGTTTATAATATTCCACCTTTCTTGGGCTGTGGGCTTTTCCCATATATTTTCTACAAGTGTATCATATATCATACGGGATTTCAGACTATTCAGTGTCGCTTGTCCTCCAATAGTTAAGATTGTTTCCATATTTGAATAGTTTTTTTCAACCTTATGATTTAGAATACATTTTTTCCACTGTTTCGGAATAACTTGTCTCAGTGACATACAATACATGTAATCTATAAATTTAACATCAATATGACCTTGCTTAATGGCATTCCAGGTCTTCCAGGTTCCTTTTTCATCAATCATGTCTTGAATATAATATAAACCCATGCTATGCAACTGTTTATTATACACTGCTTTTGAGTTAATCTTTATATATTTGTTGTTCCACAGGCACTGATATATTACATCATCTGGTTTGTTAGGTTCCACAGATACATAAGACGACCAGTCTTCAAAACATTTTCTATAAAACTTTGGCAACCTATTTGGCAGTACTGTGACATCAAAATTACTTCCCATGCATGTTAAACCTCCTATATTCTTTAGTTTATAATTTAATATCTCCTTGATTACCGAACTTTCAGGTTCAATGAGGCGCTTTGCCCACATTACTCTCTGTGTCTTAATTTTACAGGCAACATCAGGTATGTTTATTCCTCCATTTTCAATTTTTCCAATGACTGTTTTGTGTTTTACCTTGGGCTTTTTAGCTCTCCAGATGAAATCACAAAGAAGTCTCTTTATGGATAACACAGTATTTTTTGGTGGTATTAAAACATTTGTAACATAATATATTTTTGAAATGAGCAATGAACGTACAACTTCTGCTCTGCCATATAATGTGAGGTTTCTACATTTCCATAATGATAATGTAGATTGTAAACTATTTTCAACTCTCTTAAAATTTTCTTTATGTACAATATCTTTATTATATGAAAACCAGATTCCAAGTATTTTCATACATGATTTTGTCAAGTCTATCCCCCTTAAATTATACACATCATTCACAAATTTCTTCTTTGATCCAATATATGCAGCCTCAGATTTTGCTAGATTTAACTTAAGTGATGAAAAATATTCAAAATGTTTGATAACAGAAAGAACCTTGTCCAATGAATCAGTGTTTTTAACAAATATAGTAGTATCATCTGCAAACATGCACATTTTCACCATAGTATTTCCAATTTGAATTCCATGAATATTTCTATCATTTCTAATCATTATTGCCAATATTTCTATAGCCATTATGAACAAATATGGAGCCAGAGGGTCTCCCTGCCGGGTTCCTCTATCAAAGTTGAAATAACCAGTTGTATAACCATTGTTTAAAACTGAACTTTGCATATCATGGTGTAAAATATTGACCCACCTAATAAAATTATTATCAAAACCAAAATATTTCAATGTTGCAAATAAAAAGGTCATGTTCTACACTGTCAAAGGCAGCTTCAAGGTCTGCTGCAAATATAATTCCAGGCTTGTTTTCCACATCAGTATAGTGTAAAACATCCCATATTAGTCTGATAGTTTCTCCTATATATCTCCCTTTGACAAAAGCATACTGATCCGGCTTTATTATATCTGAAAGATGTTTTTCTATTCTCATAACTAAAACTTTACTCAGTAACTTAACATCGACATTAAGTAAACTGATAGGTCTCCAGGCATTTAAATGCTTTAAATCCTTACCTGGTTTAGGTATAAGTTTCACAAGTGCTTGTTTCTGAGAAGTTGTTAGTGAACCAGTATCAAAACTTTCATTCAAACAATCAGTAAGACATTGTCCCAGTTCACTAAATAATGCTATGTAAAACTCTTTTGTCAGCCCATCATTTCCAGGTGTTTTATTATTTTTCATTCCCTTTAAACATGAAAACACTTCAGTTTTTGTAATAAGCTTGCCACATGTCTGTGTCTCTGTCTGTTTTAATTTGCTTTCAAACACAGGGAGATTCTGAAAAAGGTGTGTCAACTCTGATTTGTTACTCACTGATTTCTTCTTATACTTTTCTATAAAGGATTCCCTAATACATCTCATAATTTCTGTAAGATTTGCTATATCTCTTCCCTTATATGACAATATGCGTATTGTAGACCTATTTTTATTACGTTTTTCCAGGTTAAGGAAATATTTTGTACCCCTTTCACCTTCTTGTAACCACTGTGCCCTAGATCTAACAATAATGCCTCTGGTAACATTATCATAGTATTCTTGCAGTTTTTGTTTTAATTCACAATATAACTCCTGTGATTCAGGATTCCCTTCACTCTGTATAGCCCCTTCCATTTCAGATACCTTCATTTCCAAGTTTATACCATATTCTTTACAATTTTTAGCTTTAGCTTTACTGTATTTGATGGTGTATTCCCTTATCTTATATTTCAAATATTCCCATATACCTTGGGCTGTTATCGTATTTACCTCTTCTTTCCATTCATTTATTTTACTTTTCACATTTTTTATATAATCTGTGTCATTTAGCAAATCATTATTCATACACCAGTGTGCAGGTCCCGATTTTGTTTCTTTCGCTATATCAACTTTCAGCACCACTGCTGAATGGTCTGTGTTAACACTTGGTATAATTTCACAACTTGAAACATAACATAGTAGGGTATCTGACACCAAAAAATAATCAAGTCTCCTCTGAATAAAGGGTGTGGTTGAGCGCCAAGTATAAGCTTTTAGTGAATCATGTTTTATACGCCATACATCACACAGATTTAATGCTTCCATTATATTAACAATCTTATTAACTGAATTATGTTTAACACTTTACCTTCCTCCATCAGCATCTTGTTCAGTGAGGTGTACATTAAAATCTCCTCCCCATATAACTTCCACGTATGAATCCCTGAGAATTTTATCTATTTGCTGAGAGACAGTTTCGTAAAATTTAATTTGTTGACTTTCAAAATTTGGTGCATACGTGTTTACCAGGATACAGTGCAACCCTTCAATTTCACATTCCACTATAATATATCTACCTTTATCATCTATAGTTTTACTAAGCTCCTTGAAATCAACATTTTTTTCCAATAAGAATACATACTCCGCATGACTTTGTATTACCAAAAGAAAGATACATTTCACCTCGCCATTGTTTTGACCAAACATTTTCATCTTGTTTTACACAATGACACTCTTGTAAAAAACAGATTCCTTTATGTGACTGATGTTTCACCATCCAATTGAAAATTTGTCTTCTTTTTACATAATTCCTTAGTCCTCGTACATTTAGTGAGAGGATTTGAAATGTAAACTTATTTACCATAAATTGTATAAACAATATATAACACTCAAAATAACAGGGGTTTTCTTGTCATTATAACATATTGTTTTCTTTCTCTTTACAATCCATAAGTAAAATATCATAAGTATTATACCTGTATATTCAAAGTCACTGGCCTTCAAATTAACACATATACAAATTGGACACATATAATTCATTACAGATATCAGGTCATTTAAGGCCTGGCAGTATACATATATAAAAAATAACATGGACCATCACTCCGCTTTTGGTAAATCTGTCAAAGGTTCACCATATCTTACTGTATGAATGTTTCCCTCCATATCTTTAACAAATATTTTGCCATCCCAAGTCCATGCATCTGTTACTCTGGCATCATTTCTCACTCTATTGTACAATTCATGTAACTCTCTACACAAATCATCTACTATTACTATCCCAGTGTTTTTTAATTGCCTTCTCTCTTTCATCACTAATATTTTAACATCCCGTCTGACAAACTTCACAATGATTGCCCTGGGTTTACTATCATGTTTGTTTCTGTTATACTTTCCAGCACGGTGAGCAGCATCAATATCTTTGGGATCAACTTCAAACCCCAGTTTTTCTCTACACAGCTTTTGTACTGTTTCTGAACAGTTTTCACCCCCTTTATGCCCATGACCCCTTTCCTGAACACCAAATATTCTTATGTTTGATTTTCTTGAGTACTGCTCAAGTTCAATGGTTTTTTTCATTGCCTCTTTAATCTCACTGTTTGATTTACCATTTTGCTCTTCAAGCTCACTCATTTTACCATTTAGTTTTTCTATATCAGTTTTTAATTGTTTATTCTCTGTCTCTAGGGTTAATACCTTTGCTTCCAATAATTCCACTGTTTTTTCATACTTTTGTGTAATTTTTCTGACCAGTTTTGTCTCCAAATCATCTAACATCTTTCTCAACGCTTCTTTAGTGATACCTGCCATTTCTCCTGTTTTTGACTTTATTTTAGTTTGAACTGAATGGAATTTTTTATTCTGAGGACTAACTGGAGAGTTTGAAGAGGAACTTGATAATTCAGCTCTCTGTCTTTTTTGGATTGCCACTCATTACAAATAACAAGCACAGAACATTGAAGAGTGAATATTGTTACACTGTCAACTGCCAGGCATTCAGCTCAGCTTAGCTACACATTATAATGGCACAAACAAAGTTTAAACCTGTTTACCCGAATGTCGAGAGACCTGGTGCACATGGTCGACTGACCAGTGTGAAAAGACTCAAATGATTATGTAACAGTTACTATGGTTCAAATGACAAAAGGTAGCTTGAACTGATAAACAAAATTCCAAATTTATAATTAAAAGAAAAAGTACTTCCCTTTTTGTTGTACTTTCTAGGTATTCCAAATCTCTGAGTAGTTATCTGGTTTTCTACCACTTTTCAATCATCTACATGAAATATTTTTCTACCAAAATCCACTTTCTTTGGGAGAGCAACAAATGTGTGTCTGCTCCCTTCCTTGCACCAAGCCTCTCTCAGCATTTTGATTTTGTTTATCCCTCATCCAACTGACACTGTGTCTACCTCATTTGAAATGTTCAATTTTAATAAAAATTACTGAATTATTTATTTTAGTTGATAAAAGTGAGCATGTCGTTGAAATTGAAATCTTATTTCCACTCCCATGTACAACACTTTTTTCCTGGGTTAAGTTTTGCATACTATATAGTACATACCAGTTTGCTGTGTACCATTTCAATGAGCAGACTTTTGAATTTTATATTGCTTGGTCCAGTACGCAGTCCGTTGCTGTAACTCCGTAACCAATTTTTTGTCACCTGCTAAACCGAAAATATTACAGGATATGAAAATCAAATTTACAGGAAGTGAAAGTCATGAAACATATGTACACTTATACCCAATAAACTTTTTTCTCAAATTTATAGAGTCTGCTGGGCTTTAACACCCGAGCTTAATGGCTAAAAAAATAGTTAAACAATTAAGAACTGTACTTTATGAGCTTAACTAAAATAGTCAAACAATTCAGAATTGTACTTTATCTGCTTTGAAATTACATTGCCTGAATAAATGTTATCAATGGGTTCCCTATTGAAGAATTACTGGTTTTCATGATTCTAGAGTTATATTTTATATGTATAAGGTGATGATCCCCTTTCGTTGAAATGTTTTTTATATTTGTACATATTTTTTAATTGAACATTATTAGATATTTGCTCGGTTTTTTTTAGCAAAAGTATCTGAATATTTTTAGTCATTATATAGCCATAAAAATTATATGTTCTGAATGATTAATAGTATTTCAGACAGTTTTTGTTAACATTCATTTTTAAACAGTTAATTACCTTTTTAATAAAGATAAGGCTATTAGTATAGTAAAACTTAAAAGGAAACAATTGTTTGTTTTCCAGTAATGTTTCCATTAAATCAGTCTAATCAGTTCATGTGGCTTATTTGTTATGTGAAAATACGTTAAAAGAAATAAAATTTCGGCTTGCTTTAACCACCTGGTGAAATATCTTCAATATAACATTTTTTTGGAATGAAAGACAGGAAAACAAAACGACCAGAGTTGACGCGCATACCGGCATTCACACAAACAGTAAAACCAAGGTCAGTGAGGGCAGTGTGACGAAAATGAGGTACAGGTTATGTGGCTGTGACTGTTTCGGACAAAGATGTGAAGGAAAAACTCTGACCCAGATGCGAAGACAGATAACTAGAACATGTTATAAAGAAGACAAAGACGAAGAAAATGAGTAATAGTTTGTAAGGATTGGACCAATATTGACAAGGTTCGATGCAAATAGGCCTACTATTATGACGCGTTTTCATGACCTTGACCTTGAACTTTGACCTATTTAAAAATACACACACAGCTTAAAGATATTGTTCCGATATACGATATGGGAAAATTACAAAGTGATTCCTGGTAAACTGTGGTCTGAAGAATGGTATATGTCATATGCAAGAACCAGTAATCAGGTGAAATTGAGGACAAATAACAGACAGACAGACATACAGACGAAGTGACTCAAAGTTGACACCAGTTGACTTGACAAAGTTATGCAGAAGACAAAGATGAAAAAAATGAGCGAAAGTTTTAGAAGATAGTTCCAGAATTGACAAAGTTATGAGGAAAATATTACTTTTAAGTGTTTTGAAATGACAGACATACTGACTAAGTGACACAAAGTTGAGACCAGATGACTTGACCAAGTAATGAAGAAGACCCAAAGAAAGAAAATAAGCCACAGTTAATGTCATTAAGGTTTATAATTTTTGCAGATATGGCCAAGAAATGATATGTTGTAATGGTTCTATTGCAGCGCCCCTAGCGGTCATATTCAAAAAATGAAAAGATATCCCGTTATTAGTGTATGACATAAGATGTACCAGTTTCAAAAGGATTCCTGCTAACCTGTGGCCTGTAGAATGCTACATGTAAGACGCAAGAATCAGGGAGCAGGCGAAATTGAGAACAACTTACAAACAGGCAGACATACTGACAAAGTGACAAAAGGTTGAGACCAAATGACTTGACCAGGTTATGTAGAAGAGGAAAGAATAAGTAAATTAGTTTTATAGTTTTGGAGATATGGCAAAAAAATATATACTGAAGTGTTTCGAGTGCAGCGCCCCCTAGGGGCTGTTTTCCGAAAATGAAAAATCACTTTCTAGATATGAGTGCAAAACATAAGAGTTATCAGGAAAACTGTGGCCTGTAGAATGCTATATGTAAGACAAAAGAACACGCAAGATAACGAAATTGAGGACAACTGACAGACATATTGACAAAGCAGCACAAATTGAGACAAGATGACTAGACTATGTTATGAAGAAGACACAGAGGGAAAAAAAATGAGCCTAAGTTTGTGAAGATAGGACCAATATTGACAGAGTTATTATGAAAATAAAATTTCAAAGTTTTTCAATGACCTTGAACTTTGACCTATGTTGACCAAAAACCATAGGCTTCCAGGACTTTTGTCTATCAACTGCAAAAGTTTAAAAGCGATAACTGCAAAAGTGTGGCCAACAGAGTACTGACAAACAAATATCGTGACAAACAAAAAGACATACGCAACTGACCAAAATGCATGCAGAAATCTTCCATTACCGGCAAGCAATAAGGCATAAGATTCATCCAGAAATCCCTTTTATGCATATTTTATTTATAATGTCTCAATCAATAGGATTGACAGCTTCAAATGTATCCGTCAAAACACAGGTTTGCGGATACTGTGTTTGCACACGGGTTCTGCCACAGCCGCGTTCATTTCCGGAGAACTTCTTAGAAGAACCTTGGACCGATCTTTCCGTCATCCAGCATAATTATTGGGTCCCATTCGAACTGGTGCCTAAGAAAAAGTGGTGGCTCCATCTGCACTCCTACTTGTGCAGTGTGAATCAGAGTGTCTTAGTAATAACAGCCCATATCTAATGAGTGGTTCAATGTTGTGGGCTGAAATTGTGCATGCCCATAGGTTTTGGATACTTCCATCTCGTACTCTAGGCTGGTGGCGCCACCTACAATCACTTATGCGTGGCGTCCATCCATGCATTTGCCATATGTTCGTCTATGTGATTTGTTCAATGTATTGGGACAAAATTGTGCATGTCCATAGATCTTGGATACCTCCATCTCGTACTTAAGACTGGTGGTGCCATATGTAATCGTATTTGTTTGGCATCCATCCTTGAATTTTAGGGTGAAAATCACTCATATCTTAGGAGTGGTTCAGTGTATTGGTCTGAAATTTGGCATGTCCATCCATCTTGGAGAGATTTCCTAAGACCAGACAGGTGGCGCCATCTACCTTCCCGTTTTCGTAGAATACATTCCCCCTTTTTCTTAGGAGTGGTTTGCTGTATTGGCCTGAACTTGTGCATATCCATAGATACCTCCATCTCTTTCTCAAAAATGGTGGCGCCATCTGCAATCATTTTTGTGTGGCGTCCATCCGTCCGTTTGCTTTGGGTAAAACTCGCTCATATCTCAGAAGTGGATGGATGTATTAGCCAGAAATTTTGCATGTTCATCCCTCTTTGGTAGATTTCTTGAAAACAAGACTGATGGAACCACCTGCAATCACGTATTTGTAGAATAAGTTCATGCTTTTATCTCAGGTTTGGTTTAATGTATCAGCCTAAAATTTCACATGTCCACAGATTTGGATACCTCCATCTTGTTCACAAGACTGATTGCGCCACCTACAATCGTTTTCACATAGCGTATATCTATCACAAGCCAGGCAGGTGGCGCCATCTATCTTTTCGTTTTCGTATAATGTATTGCCTTTTTTCTCAGGAGTGGTTTGAAGTATTCACCTGAAAATTAGCAGGTCCAAAGATCTTGGAATACAAGACTGCTTGGGCAACCTACAATCAATTCCATCTCGTATCCATCTGTAGATCTGCTTTTTGGTGAAAATAGCACACGGATGAATTGGCATCTCTGTAGCACAAATTTGGAGTCTTGTCATATCAGGACCATTCAATGCCTTACTTTACCTTTACCTCTGTGATTTGGCGGATACCTGTAGTTGCTTGTCAACTGCCCATTTCTAGTTTATTTAATTTTTATTATTATTAAACGACAGTCACTAACGCTTGAAAATTCTTATAATCACCCAAGTTATTAGCAAATAGTAATGTTGATAATATTTAGTTGACTTACCTGTTTTTTTAAGAAGATAAGCTCAGTTAACCATAAATGTACAGAGCATCAATTTTTAAGTCTTTATTTCATTTATGTGCACATTTAATGGTTACTTTGTTACTGACAGATCATAACAGTCTAGTCCATGATTTACATTAGAACTTCTTATCTGTTATATTATTTAACTAATCTGATTTATTAAAACATCATCCGAGTTATCACTGAACAGTTATTTTTAGAACAAAATTAGGCAATGAAACAGTTTAGAGGAGAAATGTCTCAAATATTTAGTATCCATAGACCTGATTTTTGCTATGTATGTTTAACTTGGATGGCTGTATGTATTTTATGAGATTAATGGCTCTATTTTATGATTATTTCGAGAGTTATAAATAGCATCATGTCACTGTTCTTCTATCTAATTTTTGTTTTTTACTACCATCGGATTTCAAGGACATTTGTTCTGAGCTTTTCAAATGCTACTATATAAGGATATATAACATTAGAGCAAAGCCCTTTTCCTTTATTAAAATGCTAATAAATTACTGACAAATTTAGCTGAGCACTATGACTCCAACACATTTTTTAAAATAGGGCTAAAATTTTGTATTTTAAAACAGTGCTTGAAATATAAAAAATATGGCATAAACTTTCACATCTATATAATTAATGCGGAGTTGGTTTTTTTCTAGAGCACGATTTACCAGCTTCCGTTCGGTTTTAACTCTCCGAATTCGGCAGACGTATCTGTGGTGTTCGGACAAGTTTGTTTTATTATGTGGGATTATGCCCTATTAAGCTGAATAAATAATAATTTTAATATTTCCCCATTAGGTGCCCCTATTTCTTTTGTGATGCATGCAAGGTCCTCCACGCCTGTGACGCTTTTTCAGGAGGCGCCCCCGGGATTTTCACTGGCCTGTTAAGACCGTGGCCGGAGCGCATGTCCTGCCCAAAAGGCATTTCCGTGCAATATGCGGTTACGCGGGTCCACTATAATCCCCATTGATCCCCCATATCCATTGTAACCCCTATAAAGGTATTTTCTCTCTTAAAAGGAAGTGAAGGTTTATAATCCAAGGACCACATGACTGCGAGGGCTTTTCAATTTGGTCTACACTGGGTACCGAGTCTAGTGATGTGACCACCGTTTAACAATTTTTTTAGGTTACAGGTATGTTGGTTTTTATACATTCAAAACATCTTTCCATGATAACCATGGTTTCAAAAGTACGGCCAAGTCATGTGTTTAATGAAGTTTTTTTATTTAGAAAGAACCCAACAACTTAATTATCATTCGGGTTTGGGGGGGGGGGGGGGGGGTCATACATAAATTTTTTTAGATCCGTTGTCCGTAGGAACGGGGAAACATGAAAAAATGTCACCAGTACATCTTTAAATTGATAACAAACTAGAATCCGTAGTCAGGGCGTACAGACCTCCACCAAAATCTCCTTTAGTATCAATCATGTTCACGTGTATGCATTTCATGTGTGAACACTGTCAAGCTTCAGTAACATGAGTTCACCTTGCAAGTGACAGAACAAATAAATACGAATGGGTGGCTTCCAAACGCGGACAAAGTAATGGTCCTTTGTCATATTGGTTTATAAGAAAATATATATTGTGGCGATTCTTATTACCTCCAAAATGAAGTGGACTATTGATATGTCTTTACCCTAACCCTCTACAAATGTTCAGCAAAACATTTGTCTCCTGTCACGCTTTTTCAGGAGGCGTCCTGAAATCCCCATTGACCCCCATTTCCATTATATCGCCTGTTAAAGAATTTTACTCTGTCAAAAGGAACTAAAGCTGTTGAATTCAAGCGCCGAACACATGTCCACATGAATCTTTTAATAGGGGGCACTTTTCCGCTGAATGGACACAAGAGCTGAGACCCTTTACACGATAACCGTTTTATAGGTTTACAGATATGTTGATTTTTATACATTCAGAGGTATCTTTCCATGATAACCATGGATTTAATAGTTCGGCCGATTTATGGGTTGTTTGAAAAAAGGTGTTCCAAGAGGAAGCCCCGGGGGGGGGGGGGGAGGGGGGGAGGGGTTGCACACACTTCTTAGGGTCCTAAATCTCTCAGGGACTTTGAACCCCCGCCAGAATCTACTAATAAGTCGTTCGTTCATACGTGCACATTTTATGTAAAACATTGTCATGGTTCAGAAAAACGGGTTCACCAGCCGAGTGGCAGAACAACTGCATACAAAGGAAAAGCCTCTTATAATTATTCCTTTGTGAAATTGTGATTATGGAACTTAAGAAAAAATATATAATATGGGGATTCCGATCATCTCCAAAAAAGGAATCGATTACGGATGCAGTTTTACTCTACCCCTCTAACAATTTTCAGCAAAATCTGTATTTTACATTTTGCGTTAATTTGCTGAAAGACAATGCAACGAACCAAGGTTGAAGTAGTTTCTTTGCTAAATGCTTTCATCGAAATATATCAACCTGCTTTTTTTTATCTGGGAGAGTTGTCAGTTTGGCATCAGACTTGCTTATGCCATGACAATTAACAGTACTTAAACCAAACATTAAATACTGTTGGAATATATATTTTTCTGGGCCTATCTTTTTCTCATTGGCAGCTATACGTTTCGCGTACAAGAGACTTCAACGACATGTGCGTGTTTCACGATGTCGCCTGAGCTTCAACTAATACAAAGCATCTTTCATATAATTTCACGGTAGAATGCTTCTTTATACGCGATATAACTATTATTTATTATCGTTATATCCACGATATTTCCCAAGCAATGAAGCTATCGGACCTATGTTGTTTATCGGAAAAAAGACTTCTCACTTAAAAATGTGTACACCCTGTTTATGCCTCACGTCTCTGTCCAAAATTTATTTGTTGTGTGATTTCTGGAATAGAATAGTTTTTCTTTCTATGTTGATATTTTGGGGGAGGGTGTTCCTGGAGAATTCTAGCAGAAGTAATCTTTTTCTCATATTAATGAGAAACATGACAAAACTTCCTGCAAAAACCTTAGGATTAAAATATGCGTCGTTTAGTTCCTATCAGCACATTACAAAAATATGCATCAGTTAGAGCCGTGGATTTTCCACGGGTGCAGCTAGTAATAGGTGATTACCTGGAGCATAATTATAGCGAATAAAAAATTAACAAAAAATGGCATAAAATCTTAAATAAAATTTCTTATAAGTGGATGGGAGGCCTGAAATTCTTTTTTATCCACTTAACATGGCCTTATCTTCAGCATGAATTATATTTGTAGATTTAGCTTTCAAATGCATAATGTTTTAAAATTTAATTCCAGTAGTGGGCTCAATCAGTAAAACTGCTTCCTAAACATTCTGTTTCATTGTCATTTTGCAGTTGTTGACGTAAAATAAAATCAAACGTTTAACATGACGTCCTATAGTCGCCAGCCCTGCCCAGCAAATAACTGTAAAATATATCATAAAGTATTTACTTTTCCGAACAGAAGCTATCAAATGCCACATAGTTTCAACAAAACTAGACTTCTTTCGAATACAAACCGACCAGTTATAAGCATTGGCGCATAAACTGCTTGTTCTCGTTTGACGACAGACGGCAAGTTATTTGATTCCTTAAGCCATCCTCGCGTCTATCGATTTTTTTTTGCCGGCCGGAAATATCGGTATAGATGTAAAGACGTGTGCTCACTACCCGATTTTATCAAACGACATTGTCGGGTGGTTTTTGGGCAGAATTTCTCAAAAACGGCTGAAAATCGGCTCGGTTTAGTTGGCTGATTTTTGGTGTCACATGTACCTACGTGCGTGTTCCCATTTCTCGATTAACGCCGAAGAAGTCTGTCTCGTCATGGCGATCTGATGCTGAGCTTTCTAGGAGAAAAACCAAAAGGAAATACCTATTCGCTTTGTGACCTGTCCAAAGAAATAACCTGTGTCGGAAGAGTGACTTGTGGGTTTAACTTTGGGTTGAGAGAAGAGAGGAACTAGTGGCATATAAACAATACACTTGTATGCGAACTGAGACATGAGGATGAACCGTCCTTCATCAATTAAATGGTTTCCTCCGCATATCTCAGAAGCGGGTCCAGGATTTAGGAAAAGAGGGGTCTAACCTAGGAGAACTAATAACAAGTGACCCATGGGTCATGACGCTCAGCCGACTGACATGTTGACAATATGTCCTTGCACATTCAACTAATTACGATAATGTAGGTGGCATCATTGTTCATGTATATTAGCTTAAGTTCATCAAGACCCATAAGCACAACAAATTTGATGACAATCCAACCAGCCTTTCCTGAGGAATCTGGCAATTTGTGTGTATTTTGTATTATTTCTGGGGTGCTAAAACATACCCCAAAACCCTGAGAATATTGGTCAAAATGACCGAATTTCAGGTTTCTGTGGAGAACTTTTTAGGAACTCTTAGGATATCAAGTTAGAAGATTCTGGTCCCAATGGTTATGATTTGTACCCTACTTTGGTTTAAAATTTTCAGTTATTTTGAGGGGTGCTTATAAGCCCAATAGCTCAGAAAATATGGGTAACAGAGACCTAATTTCACGTTTCCTAGGAGAATTTTCATGGACCTCACTGGATTTTAAGTTAGAAGATTTCAGGTCCAATGGTTATGATTTGTGCCCTGCTTGGTATCAAATTTTTAATTATGCTGGGGGATGCTTATAAGCCCAATAGCTCAGAGAATATGGGTAACAGAGACCTTTTTTCAAGTTTCCAAGGATATTTTTCACAGACCTTCCTGGATGTCAAGTTAGAAGATTCTAGGACCAATGGTTACAATTTGTGCCTTGTTAACGGACGACCGCATCTGTAAAGGTCTCAAAAATAGAGAAAAAAGGGCTAAACTTTTAAAAAATCCAGGTGGCGCCACCAGTCAGCAGGATCTAATGAAAGAATCCATGATCAATATGCATGCAAAGAATCATAATGATCAGTGCAATAGTTGTTCAGATACTTGAGCTTTTTTTTCAAATTTTCCATTATTCTGGAGGGTACTTCAGAGTCCAATAGTTTAGAGTTTTTGGGTAACAGAGGCCACAGAGACTCTTCATGGGCCTCTCTGCATGTCAAGAGAGAAGATTCTAGGTCCAGCCGTTACAATTTGTGCCATGTTAACAGATGACCAAATCTAAAGAGGTCTAAAAAATGAAGAAAAAAATTCGTAAAAATCGAAAAAATACAGGTGGCACCACCAGACTGCAGAAACTGATGAAACATTCCATGATCAATATACATGCACAGAATCATGGTGATCAATGCAATAATTGTTCAGATACTTGAGTTTTGTATCAAATTTTCCATTATTCTGGGGGGGGGGGGTACTTCAGAGCCCGAAAGCTCAATATTTTATGGGTAACAGAGACCTAACTTCAGGTTTCCACAGAGACTTTTCATGGGCCTCTCTGCATGTTAAGAGAGAAGATTCTAGGTCCAGTCGTTACGATTTGTGCCCTGTTAACAGATGAACGCATCTTAAGAGGTCTCAAAAATAGAAAAAATTGTAAAAATAAAAAAAATACAAGTGGCGCCACCAGTCTGCAGAAACTGATGAAACATTCCATGACCAATATCCATGCAAAGAATCATGGTTATCAATGCATTATTTGTTCAAATACTCGAGCTTTTGTATCAAATTTTCTATTATTCAAGGGGGTACCTCAGAGCCCCACAGTTAGAAGAATATGGGTAACAGAGACCGAATTTTAAGTATCCAAGGAGACTTTTCATGGACCTCCCTGCATTTCAAGAGAGAAGATTCTAGGTCCAGTCTATAGGATTTGTGCCCTGTTTACAGATGACAGCATCTTTTAAGGTCTCAAAAATAAAGATAAAAAAATCGTTAAAAAAAAACAAAAACAAAAAACAGGCAGCACCAACAGTCTGCAGAAACTGATGAAATGCTCCATGATCAATATCTATGCAAAGAATCATGGTGATCAATGCATTAGTTGTTCAGATACTTGAGTTTTGTATCAAATTTTCCATTATTCTGGGGGTACTTCGGAGCCAAATGGCTCGAAGAATATGGGTAACAGAGACCTAATTCCTGGTTTCCAAGGAGATTTTTCATGGACCTCTCTGGATTGAAAGTTAGAAGATTCCAGGTCAAGCGGTTACGATTTGTGCCCTGTTAACGGACAACCATATCTTGGAAGGTCTCAAGATAATGCCCACAAAATCGCGTCGCTTGGGGTGTCACACTACACGACAATGTACCCGCGATCTTATGAATCGGCAAATAAAATCGGTAAGTAAACTGCCGGCTTAAGGATGCTGCCGCCCGGATGTTTTAAAATCAGGCAGGAAAAATCGGCTCCAAAAATTGCCATGTGTTTTACGGCAAGTTTTTATCCAGTCGGAAAATCAGTATGTGTGATGACGGAACGGAAAAAAATTATTTATGTCGACAATAGAGGACGAAATCCAGAGTACTAAACAAATGTGACCAATATTGTCGGGAAGATCTGGTGACGTGCAAGCGAAATCGGTATTAATGTGCGGGCACTCGCCGGCCGGCTAGACTTGTGGATTTTTCCGGCCGCTTAAAAAAATCGGTTGATGGAAGGCCGGCTTAAGACTTCGAATTGTGCCAATGAAGGCTTATCCCGTGCCACTCAAAACAGGAAACCAGATCTTTCTAGCATAAACAGTTACTGAGTTAGATGCATTTGCGCAAAAGATTACTTACCGTAAAATCTCCACTTAAAACCGCGGTAAAAAAAATTCAAAATCTTAAAATCAGGTTGTTTTCCTGCAAGCACTGTGCGGTTAAAAGTAGAAGGGTTTCCTGAATATCTTCCTGACAGCCATCGTTTTTTTTTTGGCCGGCGAGTGGGCGGTAATAGGAAAACTTTGGAAGGCCACCCTTAGCAGCAGTCTCGCTTGCATGGGAGCCGTGTGTAAATGTATTTTTTACGATTATTGGTTATTTGTAAAATAAATATTGGCTGATTATCCATCGTGTGATATATAACTTGTTATGAAAATCTTGGTTAATGTCACCGAAATAATACGTACGTTTATAACCCCCCTGCTGTAACACACAGCGGCCCACTTTGTTTGGAATGGTCGAGCAAAATTGAAATAAATGCCTACCTCAAACCCATTTGCGGCATTATTTAGCAACGATTTTTTTGTTGAAAACGTAGAATGAATAAAAAGCTGACATCATAAAGAGTCGCACAATGGCAGACGATCGTTTTAAAATCAAGTTTGAGTGCCGCCATGTGCTGAAACGCCCCGGTGTTCTACTAAGAATATTTTGAACGGCTGTACGCGGAGGGTGGTAAACAGAACAGCCACCTATTCCGTCCCAGCGTGCCCTGCGCGAACGCTGCCTTGACAAGATGGCTTCCCACGCGGAAACTTTCTGCAGGAATAAAACTTGCCTTCCTCGACCGGCCACTTTAATTTTACTTTAAAATCAGTCGTTTTCACGCGTCATGTTTCATAGACGTGCGTATCTCGACACTGTAACTCATTTATTTTGATATTTAGTTGTTGACCAGCGATGTTTTCAAAAGCATCAGCAAATTGTGACGTCAAGCGATGTCAACGTACTATGTGACGATGACAATACCGAAGTAACCGGTATGAAATTGATTCGAATCTTCCGAGTTATTCAAGAAAATAGATTAAGATTTCAAAATATATACTTTTAGAATTAAAATATACAGTGACTTGAAATGAATAAGCAGAATATTTCTTTCCGAAATATAATGGAAAATCAGTAGCAAACAAGAATACGGCACGGCATATAAAATCTGTATTAACACGCAGAGGTTCACAGGCCCTTACGTCTTCATAAATTTCATACTTGAGTGACCCTTTAAAAAAGTGTTTTAATGTGATTAAATAAAATGCCCAAGGAATTTCATAGTGGACCTACGCGTTTGATTTCTAGAGGACAGCTTGTTTGTGACTTATGTCAAATCATTCCGTAGCGAAAGTTGGTGCGGTTTTAAACAGGGGTTCTTAGTATTTGAGCCCCTCGCAGTGTCTCGCCTGGGATTTCGGCAAAGTCTGGGTGCAGTTTTAATCGGAAGTGCGGTTTTAAGTGGAGATTTTACGGTGTTCTCTTTCATGGTAAATGTCGCGAGATTTAATAATAATAATAATGATATACATCATTTCTAAAGCGCTTTATTCATATTCTAGAGACATGCTCTAAGGCACTGTATAGTACATAAAATGTATCTACTAAGAACATTCAATGCTACAAGATGACATATCATCAATTGAAATAAGCTTGTTTAAAAAGATAAGTCTTTAAAAGTTCCTAAAAACAAAAAATGAGAGCTCGTCTCTGATGTGACTAGGAGCTGCAGTTCTGAAGGATATGTTTCCAACTGTAATCGTCCCTGACTTTGGAAATTTTAAATATATACAATAGACTTATCTTAGAGCTCGTGCTGGTTGGTGCACCTTTACTAGTTCACCGATAAACGCTGGTGCAAGTGCATTTAATGATATAAAAGTATATAATTAAACCTTATATCGCAACCTTTATGCCACGGGTAGCCAATCAGGACAGGCGTTTTGTGATCTCGCCGTTTGTTTTTGTGACAAGTCGGGCTTCTGTATTTTTTATGCGCAAGAGCGTGTCAGTTAAATATTTTGGTATTTTCATAAAACAGAATACTTGCATAGTCAAGTCTAGAAATTACCATAGATTAAACTAAAGTTCTGAAAGCATCAGTCGTTATATATTGTCTCATCTTTCAAATTTTGCGTATCATATGGTAGCAGGACCCTGTTACTGCATTAACCTGTTTCTCCGTAGATAAGGAACCATCCCAAATTTTTAACATGAAAATTTAAAAATTTATAAATTAAAATTTTTCCTGATTTAGCATCAGCATATTTAATACAGTCATTTTGTAACAGGACCTCACACGAATTGCAACAAAAGCTATCCTATTTGTTTTGTACCCCAGAAGGTATCCTTTTGAACATATGAAAATCCCTAATATAGTTTCTTCAGGGAAAGTAGTAAAATTTTGGAATATAAAATATGGCAGCCAGAACGCCTAGAATCTATCAAGTTTAATTAATCAAAAGGGTATAACTATATGTAATACACCATTTTCAGGGGTTTTTTGGTCGCAGAATCCAATTCTGGACTTTATTTGTTAATTTAAGGATTCCCAAGGCCCTAATGTGGGGGTTGATGTGGAAACGGTCTGAAGCATTGGGTGCTGTGAGGGTTGGGGGTGGTAGCACGACTCGGTAAACAATTATATTGAGCATGTAACCCTAACTTGGTTATGTGCAGCGCTCACCAAACCTATTGCACTGATATGGTGGTAATTAGGTATTCAACAAACATGCAGAATGATTGACCGATATGCTGTTTTAAAACGGAATTTTTCTCGCACAAGGTAGATGCTATTAGAAAGTATACTAAAACAGCCATGATTGGTCTGGTTTATGTCAAGTGACGAGTCGCCTGCTTCTGGAACGCTCCTACAGTTTATTAGATTCAACTGTCAGACTAACTGCAGCACCTTCAGATGCACGTGCAAAAATCACATAGCGTGCTCCCTGACTTGTTGAAACTGCAGGGGCTCTAGATGCGTACAGGGTTTCCAGCGGTCAGGGAAAGTCAGGGAAAATATTATGTTTTTAAGGACAGAGGAAGGTCAGGGAATTTAATAAAAAGTCATCTTATTTTATGATGATTATTTTAATCGCTATGGCGACTGTATTTGATTATCAGTTGGAAGTCTTTTTCATCTCATGAGACAGCTTTTAAAAATTTTATTCTACATTTTCCTTTCAATTAAAGTTAGGTTGTGTCTGTATGTATAATCTCATTTCCCCTTGATTTCTGTACACACATGTAAGTTGATTTTGGATAGCATGGATACACAAAATGTATACATGTAGCACCAACCATTAATGAAAGGCCACCTGTTTCTTAGCAGTAATAGCCTACACAACTAATATATAGTACTAGTAAAACATTTTACACAAAGACATGAATCTGCTCAGGTAACAAAGTACAAAGGCAGAGTGCAGTTACTTTGATCCACTGAAGTCATTTGTTGTTATTGTGTGATAAATTTATTTTAGAGGAAAAGGTAATATAAGCTAGATATTGGTTGATATGATTGATTTAAACTGATAAGTAAGAAACTTGTTGCAAATAATTCTTTGTGATCTGACCATGTTTTTCTAATGATGATACTGAAGCATGTGAGCAATTTGTAAACATGAGATCTATACTATAACCATGATCAATGGCTGACTCCTTGATAGGTTGTTGACAGCTCAGCAGTTGACACGTTTGTTCAATTAAATCCTAATCTTTTATCATACCTTTTTTTGTCAATTTTATAATTTTTATGCAGTTGTCAAATAACTAACGTCCCCAGTCCGCAGTCCAACATCTCCGCATATACATTTGAGATATAAAATTTAATTCAACGGTTCGTAAAGGAAAAAAGGTAGATGCATAATTACTGAATATTTAGAAATGCACAGACGGACAGGTAGACGAACAAGGCTATCACTTTATTTTTCATTCTCCTTAGGCAGGAAAATAATAACATAAGTTTGCATTAAATCCTCATTTTTTATTTTATTTTTTTATTTTTTTAAGTTTATAATTTTTATACATTTCATACATCTATAAGTCAATTCAAAATCTAATTATCATCATTTTTTATCGCTTATTTTGCTCATATAACATCACATTATGCACACTGCTGGATTAAATCTTATTTTGAATAATAACTTGATTAAAATTACTAAAAAGGAAATTAGTTTCTTTAAAAGTGCCACAATACCACAACATTGCATCTTGTAGATTACATTGGAGATGAAACAGCTTTTCAGTTTTGGTAACACAGTTTGAACAATAACGATTAATCCATTACACTTGATGCATATTGCTGTGTTAGTGGGATGGGGAGTGATTTAGGAATAACTGTGCACCTTTGACAGCAGGGGTAGTCCTGAGTGATGCATTACTTATCAGGTGTGGAAGCAAAGCTGTGTTAAGAGACCTCCAGTGACCAGCAGTTGGCAGTTTGGATCTTGACAATGTAAGTTAATAAAAAAAAGGAGCCCCTCCCCCCGCCCCCCCCCCAAAAAAAAAATTCAATAACTAGCCTTGTTTGTGAGCTTTTATTTCAATTTTCATATTTTAACAGATAAAATCCTATGTGTATATGCTGTGAAAAAATCCAATCTGAAGTGCTTACAGGAATAAAATGTGCCAAGATTAAAGTTGGGCAAAATTCAAGGTACTGATTTTGCACTTGTGCTAATTATTTTAAGATTTTACAAAATTTTGATCTAATTTCTTTCATACAATCAAATCTAGATTAAATAGTTGTATCCTTGAAAAAAATCTCCAACTATAGCAGTTACCATGTTAAGACAGAAAATATATTTCTTGCTATTTTGATAGGTACCTAATTAATGTTTCGTTCCATAACTTTTATAAATTATGTATTATCGACCTAATTTTTGGCCCGTTCATAGGACATATATAGCGGGAATTTATGAATGTTTATAAATATGAACATACACAGACGAGCGGTTTTGATATGACAGTCATGAAGTGAAACGACAGTTTAATTTCTCGAAGGACAAAAGTCGTATTAGCCCAATTTGGGGCTTGGTAGGTGAAGTAAGAGGACTTATGGACATCTAACTGTATATCAGTTTTTTTATTTGTAGGTCTAATTGTTCAAACGGGCCAGTCTAATGGACTAACAGACGGACGGACGGATGACAGACAATCGAGCATATCTATAGGTTAAAATACTTATGGTCAGCTGAACTACAATGTGTAATGTATGTCAGTTTGGACATTGATAAGGGTTTCCGGTGATCTTTGGTTATTGTTGCCATTTTCAGATAGTGTTGCTTTTTAAATTCACAGATTTTTTTATATCTATACCATACTGTCTTATAGCTCATGAAATACACTTTATTTCAAAACCACTTGAACAAGAATAAGCATGACGATAATTAAATGATCAAACATACAATGACGTTTGAACGCTGATGTATGGTGAAATAGAAGGTATTTTCTGCCTTGTCAAATTTGATGATTTTCAAACTTTCCCCAACACAATTGCTTAGGCCTTTTTTTGACATTACGGCCATACTAAGGAATCAAAATCAGGTGATTTTGCTTTTGTTGCAATTTGTGTGAGGTTGACCACTTATTTCGGGTAAAATGCCTGTACTATGTGAGGGAGCACCAGTCAGAATCTTCTTGTTCTCATCCTGGGTGGCTGGAATAGATGTACATGTATACATATTCAGCTCATCGCCTATTTAGTTGATGAATGTAACTGCTTCTGGGCTCTTCCGCACGCATCTATCTTCTTTGAGAAAAAGTTTTGCTTAGTGTGATACCTGATACCACAAATTATGACTATATTGTTAGTGGTTTCAACAAAATTATAACAGTCTTTGAAATGTAGAACTAATACAAAACCTTTGAAATATAGTTAAAAATGCATATTTTAAATAACCATACTATACAACCTTATACAATAGCCCTACTACATTTTTTAAAAAGACAATACGATACGACCTAATACAATACCAATCAATATTTATTGTGGCAGCTTTGGAGTGGTATACGGTGGATATATACGCATTTATTGTATACTAGCAGAGTAACCCGGCGGACCCCTGGATCCATAAATGTTCATCATTTTTGTAATGGCACTGAAATAACGAATATGTGGACTTTTCCAGGGGCACTGAGCAGTGCAGTAATGTGTCAGTAAATGGAATTCATGAAATTTCAATGCAAAGGCAAATGGTTAAATTATACAGCAGCTGTATTGAGTTTATAACTGACGATTATGGAAACCATAATTTGGGCAGTGAAGAAAAATAACCTGGAAAACCCTTTTCTCAGGTAACAAGATTAGCAATTCATTAACCAGAATAGGTATATATATGGAATGTTACTTCAACATAAGCTAGAATTGAGTTAATGTGACCGGGGACATTGACGGCAAGCATGCAGTATGCAATGCAACATTATTTGGATGAAAACATATCCTTTTATTTCAGTTAAAACACGAATATGTAGAGCCCCTAAAGGGCTTTATAAGTAAAACAATGGCAACAACGAATTTTGTTTTCTGGAACAGGCCAAATGTAAGTTTTTTCATATCCACACATGAAATTATACCTCATCTTCAAGTGAACACAGGTTGCAGTGTGATTGTGGTAGGCGCAGACTTTTGGGTGATGAAGAGCAGACACATCTGTGACGTATGACTTGTCAAACCCTAACATATGGCGCTGACCCCTATAGTAAACTATGTAATCTAGGAAATAAAGAGATTATCCAGAATGCACTTGGGACAACACATGGCGTTCCGACTCGTTTATCACATGGTGTCAGAAGATAAAAAAAAAGTTATGGCCAATATAAAAATTAGACGACCACGAATAAGGTCAAGCGCTTGCCGAAAATGAAAATAATACCGTCAGGTAGAATGGGGAATGCAAAGACAAATATAATGCGCTATAGTTTGTGTTAATAGGACAATATTTGGCGAAGTTATGAACAAAATAATATTTTGGGGGTTTTGGTGTCCTTGACCTAGGACCTTTCTCCGCTAAAAACAAAATTCTTTATGTAGTTTTGTTTTTCTATCAACTGTAGGCCTATCAGAGCGATTGCTTGAGATTTGTCGAGAGTAGGGCGAAAACAGTGAAATCTCGTATTATCTCGTTTGACGAGAAACGGTACGAGATTTCCTGAGATTTCGTATAAAGTCGTGTAATACTAATCAAATGCTTCCGGCCTAAAGCAAAAGAAAAAACTAGACCTCTGTAGCTTTAAAAGTGACAAAGTTAGAAAAATATGACCCTATTTTGATGAAAGTATGAAGGAAAAAAGATTTTGTGTTTTTTATGACCTTGACCTTTGACCTATTGACACAAAAGGACATCAGACTTCTATAACTTTAGGGGTTCTATCAACAATATATGGTTCAGAGGGATTGCTAAAGATACTGGCATGTGGAATGCCATATGTCAGATGAAAGAACAAGCAGGGAGGCGTATTTGACGCCAACTGACAAACAGGCGAACATACTGACACACTGACAAACAGAGATAAGAACTGACTAGACCATCGCATTGAAAAAGCACAAAGGAACAAAATCAGCTATTGTTTATGTAGATTTTTTTACGAAGTTATGACGTAAATAAAATTTAGACTTTTTCGATGACCTTGACCTTTAACCTGTATCGACCAAAAACTATAGGCCTCTGGGACTTATGGTTTTCTATCAACTGTGTAAGTTTGAAAGCGATCGCTGCAAAACTGTGCCCTGTAGAGATCAACATAGGTAGAGCGCTGGCCGGAAGTTGAAATGACAGACAGAGGGTCAGTCAGAACACATTCTCGGTTTTCTATCAATTGGATGACTTACAGAGCGATTGTTGAGGAGTTGTGGCCTGTAGAATGACATATATATCAGACAAAATAACAAGCAAGCAGACAAAGCGGAAAAAAACCCAGACAAACCGACAGAAATACTGACACATTGACACATCTGAGATGACTAGAAAATCTTGTGGAGGAGGTGCAGGGGAACAAAATGAGCTTTAGTTTATGTAAGTATGGTTTATATTTTTTGGAGATATTGCCAAAAATGATATGTTGCAGTGTTAACAGGGCAGCGCCCACTGGCAAAAATATTCCAAAAGTGTAAAAACATCTCGATATATTAGTGTAGGACATAAGATATATCAGTCTCAAGACGATTACTGCAAACTTGTGGCGTCTAGGCTATCACTTTGTGAATTCTCGAAAATCCCGTTTGACGAGGTATCATGCAAGATTTGGCGAGACTCGGAACCTGGCCACTGAGAATTCTTCAAGAGCAATTTGATGCAAAATACTAGAACTCTCTAGCTTTAAATCTGTCAAAGTTAGAAGAATTAGACCTATTTTTTTTCGCATGTGATGACTTTTGCCCCAAAATACATGGTTA